>OX122891.2:70087626-71420842 GCA_944738655.2 Andrena hattorfiana
TTCGGGAAGTTTGATATCGCGTTTCCACTGACATTCAAGCGCTCTAGGTACTCCAGTGCTGTTACATTTGAATGTATTTCGGAGATTCTGTTGTGCTCTATATTCAGTACTTTGATCCGAGATGGTTCGTAAAATACTTCCGCGATAGAATTATACCCGGAATGCAGCTCGCTCAGAGATTTTGGGAATATCTGCATACGTAAGGAAGTAAGAAGATTGTTACGTATGTAAACTGTCTTCAAAGAATTTAGACGCATCAAACTATCATCTTCAAAAGTATGAATTCTGTTAAACGACAGGTCCAAATACTGTAGATTCGATAGTGTTTCGAAGAACATGTCGGGCAGGCTGGTAACGTTATTGTGCGAGAGATCCAAGAAGTTAATCTTTGTTGCGGATTTACTTATTCTATGCTCGATCACGCTAATTTGATTATAACTAAGATTTAACGCCGATAATGCGGGCAGCACTTCTAGTAACGAGTCGTCAAATGTTGCTAATAGATTCTTGGAAAGATTTAAGTCTTCAAGATTATTCAAATCGATAAATATCATTGTATGTATTTCTTTCATTAGATTTTCTGACAGATCTAAGCTCTTCAAGAGTTTCAATTTTTTTAGTAGAGGTCCAGATAGATTAACTATGTTATTCTTTGACAGAATCAGTGCGTTCGATGCTTGACGTTCGTCTAGCATCAACAGATCAAAGTTAAGCATGTCGTCTGTTCCCAAACGCTTTCCACGACAGTTGATTATTGGACCCTCGTTTACTGTAATGTGCAAATTATATTTTATTGAGACAGAATATGTAATATAATTACAGAATGATTATATCTAATTTTCAAATGCAATTAATACACGATTTTAAGGGAGAGCCCTATTTAGGACGCTAGGAATGAGGTGATCCTTGGGAATTTTTTTTTAAGAAACTGTTAAGCGGATCTTTTCCAAACTTTCAGGGTATTTTAGTTCACATTCAGACAATAAAAATTAATTTTTTCGTTACAAATTGTTCGGTAGAAATGGAGATATAAGAACACGTTCTTAGGAACTCGCGCGCCGGAGTTTTAAATTTGCGATTACGTTGGAGGCTCCAATTTCTTTTCTGAAATAAAAAACCAAGGATTTTCTTATTTCTCGTATTGAAGATGGTCCTAACAAACGAAAAAAAAGTTAAAAGTTGGCAAATTGGGGGGGCTTGAAAGAAACAGTTACGATTCTGCCCTACGATATTTGGTACTATTTATGGAAAAAGAGTTGTTCAATTTAATTTATTTATAAAAGTTTTAGGTCCGATCGACAATGTAATTATGCGAGAAATAAGAAAATCCTTGTTTTTTTTTTATTTCAGGGAAGAAATTGGGGTCTCCAACATAATCGCAAATTTGAAACTCCGGCGCGCGAGTCTCTACGAACTAGGGCTAGGACTATTTGTCGAATTTTTCGGTATTCAAATATTCGAATACTTCAGTTGCTCAATTATTTGGCCAATATAATTCGAATATCCAAGTATTCGAATACTATTCGAATATTTATGTATTCGAATACTATTCGAATATTTATGTATTCGAATACTATTCGAATATTTATGTATTCGAATACTATTCGAATATTTATGTATTCGAATACTATTCGAATATTTATGTATTCGAATACTATTCGAATATTTAAATACTGATGTATTCGAATAGATCAGTCTTCGAATAGATCAGTATTCGAATAATTACATTCGAATACTCAAATATTCGAAGTTTATTCGTAACATTCGAATACTTGTAAAATATTCGAATATTAAATTAATCGAATAGCCCCAGCCCTACTACGAACGTGTTCACATATCTCCCTTTCTACCGAACAGTTTGTAACGAAAAAATTAATTTTTATTATTTGAATGTAAACTAAAATACCCTGAAAGTTTGGAAAAGATCCGCTCAACAGTTTCTTAGAAAAAAATTCCCAAGAATCACTTTATTCCTAGCGTCCTAAATAGGGTTCCCCCGAATAAAAAGTTTATTTCAAAATTAAATCTTACCAACGGGGCTCACATGATTGCTCTTACTTGTAGTTGAACACGAACATGTTGAACATATATCGCATACCGAAGTTGAAACTAAGCACAGGAAACAAAATCCAATTAAACGGAAGTAAAGAAACATCGTACGAGTTGTAATTCAATTCATGTTAAAGATACTTCGTACTTGGACAATCACTGTGTGGTCGCTATTACTCACTATATAGGGCGTAGCATCAGCACAGGTTTGCTCGTGATAACATATCTGATAATTGTGTTTAGCAGGTGATTCTACCTATCTATTTCATGGTATCTACTTTATACTCGGAATCGAGCTAATAATTCCCACCCGAAGATAAGTACTTTACATCTCATTCATAAAACCCAATTTTATTCATATTTACATGCTATAATACTTTAAAATTTCGTGATTTCAGTATTTTAATGGGCAAGCAGGCACTTATGTTCTAAATTGTAAAATACGATAAGATATGCTATGATTTTTTAAAGAAGTTCATCAAAGTCGTTTGCTTAGTGCTTTTCTTTCCTTTCGTTTCTGGACGTGACTCGGGTGTCACAGACTTCTTCGGTTGCTCCGCAACCTCTGGTTCATCCTCGGAGCAGCTCTCATAAACGTGTACCTTCTTCGTTACGAAAAAACCATCCTCTTGAAATGTTTTGTCTACCTTCTTTAAAACCTTACGCTTTCCACCTTCGAGCTTGACTTTCGGTGGAGAGGGAGAGCGTGCTTTTACGGGGGAAACAGGTTCAGGGGAAGGTGGTAGTTCCATCGCTTCTTCCTGTTCTCCGTCAGATGATCCTCCATCGCTAGAATCACTCAGTATTGCAATGCGCTTTCGCTTCTTTACGATATCATTCTTTTCCTTGCTTCGGGTGCGCTTCTTCCCCCTTGTATTCTTCTTTTGCTTATTATTCTTTTCCAAAGTGACTTTCTTCTCTGTACTTTCCTTCGTCGTGGAACTCGTACTTTCCTTCGTCGTGGAACTCGTACTTTCCTTCGCCACGGAGCTCGCACTTTCCTTCGTCGTGGAATCCGTACTCTTCTTCGCTTCCGGAGACACCGAATTCGCGGTTTTTCCAAGATTTTTGCCTTGCTGCAAGAAACTGCTGAGTCCACCTTTCTGTCCAGCCTTCTTCGACGACTCAGACGACGTTTGCTTCGCACGACTGCTACTGTTTACTTCCATCTTCTCCGCATTAGACGGCGACGGACTTTTTTGCTTGTTACTCATTTTCCCAAAAAGGTTATTGAAACCCTTCATTTGAGTAGTTTTCTTCGCATCAGCCTGCTTCTTTTCTGGACTCTTTTCCTTCTGTTCCTTAATAGGTTCAGGTTTCGGTTTCGCTTTTTCTTGAGGGACGGAGTGTACTTCGCTCGAAGCGGCACCCCATCGTAACTTATGTATCTCCTCGTCGCTACGCTCGTTATTCTCGAGGCACTTGATCGCGCTGTATTTGACGTCTCCATTTTCTGCGAGTCCGAGTAGCTGTATCTCGGGCAGCACTTTTTGGAGGCTGTAAATGTGTTCGGACAAAACTTTGGTAAATTTTTCTTTCACGGTTTCTAAGTCTTTCTCTTTCACAACTTCGACTCGCATACCGCCGTCGTGTAAAAGACCCATTAATAAGAAGGTGCAGTCGAAGCTTTTGTCGTCCTTGTATCTGTGCCAGAATTCCCACAAAATCTGCTTCGCAATGTTGACATGGACTTCCAACTCTTTGCTCAACCATTTGTACGTTACCTAAAGCCATTTTAAGTACTTGTACAATTAAGAAACGCGTTTTCGTAAATCAATATGGGAATGAAAGAAACAGTGACAGATCATAAAATTTGAGGTTTGAAATACTCACGATTTTATCGTTATCGAATATGTATCCGGTTACAGTCTCCAAATATTCGTCCAGCGATTCGATAATCATGGTTAGTCGAATTTTTAGTACAAATATTATTTATAAACATACAAGCTCGTGGAGATTCGAATCTCTTCGGCTGTTTTGTTAACGAGTGCGCGCAAACACGCGCCAATTGGTAGATTTCAAGCTTACCAATAGCAATTAGCAACACGAATGTTACTATACCACGAATTCCACTTACGCCCAAATCGCCCGTGATTTTCATTAAGGTAGGTTTCCATATACGCGACTGGACGCAGCGTTAAGAGTTTCAAAGTCGATTTTCTCGAAAATTAAGCGCGATATGAAAAAAAGTTACTCTTTCTTTTCGATTTATAATAAGTAAATAAGTCGAGAAAAAGGAATACAATTTTTTGTTATTGCGCTTCATTTTCGAGAAAATCGACTTTGAAATTCTTGACGATGCGTCCAGTCGCGCATAGGGAAAACTACCCTAATGAAACTTACGAACGATTTGGGCGTAAGTGGAATTCACCTCACGGGTGTCAAATTTGAAATTTTTTCAAAATGGCTTGAAACTGTAATGCGAATATATTATAAGTACAAAGAATAATATATATATATCTCGTTTCTTCATATTGAAGATTCATCCTACGAATAATTAAGAACATCCAGATTTGAATATTTGCTTTCGCGCACGTGGAAGAAAAAACTTCAACACTTTGAGTGGCGCGTATTTTTGAATGCCCCTTCAAATCGATCGGGCACGGCGATCGCTTATGGCGGGAAAATTTTAAAATTTAAACGCAAATTTGGACTCCATGGACAAATTCCACTTCCGCCCAAATCGCCCGTGATATTCATTAAGCTAGGTTTTCCTGTAAGCGACTAAACGCAACGTCAAGAGTTTCAAAGTCGATTTTCTCGAAAATGAAGCGCGATATGAAAAAAACTTACTCTATCTTTTTGATTTATAACAAGTAAATAAGTCAAGAAGATGGAATAAAATTTTTTGTTATTGCGCTTCATTTTCGAGAAAATCGACTTTGAAATTCTTGACGATGCGTCCAGTCGCGTACGGAAAAACCTAGCTTAATGAAAATCACAGGCAATTTGGGCGTAAGTGGAATTCGCCCCATATTGTCTATTAGTGTTATAAAAAAACCGTCTTTTGAAAAAATCGATTTCCATATTCCAGTATTCCGAAAAAACGATTCTCGAATTTAAAAAAAAATATAATTAAAACAGTAAAAAGATATTTACACTTATTCTAAAATTTGTCAGATTTTTAAGTATTTATGGAACACAAAAATATAGTAAAATAAAATATACTCTACCTATAAAAAAAAACAAATAAAAAGAACTAAAATAACTAAAGTACGTATAAAATACAAACTTTAATTCCTTATTTCATTTAGTTTTCTTCTTCAGAAAATATGAACAATACACTTGGGTTTTTATTTAAATAATTAATTAATTTTTACACATTAATTCTAGTATCTACCGGTTTTTTAAATTTAAAACGAACACACAAACGTCACAAAACGGACTCGGAGCTTGGATTGTTTCCAAACTAAATATTCAGAGCTCCCAAAGAATACTTTCGCTGCTTCCCAGAAAATATCGCCGTGGAAACACGCCCAGCCACGCACAGAATCGACACGCCCCGGCGTTAAAACACGTCCACGCCGGAGTAACTATTAAATCGCAATTTTTTTCACTAGATACCGCCAGGACAATTCCGTAACGGTGGTAACAGTGAAATTGGTAAGAACTGTTTTCAGAACGCAAATCCTGCCAAATGGAACGGTGAGCGTTCACGTAACAAACAAACTGAATTTAACGATTCCTCGTGGTGGTCGGTGGATCGTTTCAGGATATTTGTTAGTGAACGTTGTAATATATTTATGTAAAAACGTGAAAGGGGAACTATGGTCTCGGTGATGCAGCCATTCATGGTGAGTGGAGAGCATTTAGAAGGCGAACGTTTTACCGGTTTTCTTCTGCTTTTGACAATCAATTCGCATCCCACTTTCCATTGTAAAATACCAACGGATAAATGACCGCCCGATTATATCGCAGGATGTTGAGAGCTCGAGAAGTTACATCGATGAGCTGTACTCGCCAGATCCACAAAAATGCTTAGAAGCTATTATGTGAGTAGAAGTTCCGCCTAACCTCTAAATTCGTTCGCTAGAAGGTTACTAATTAGGAAAATCATCGCGAAGCACAGTGTAACGGAGATATTCACCGGGCAACGTTCCCGAAACGGCTTTAATATTCGCTGACATTCTCAGCTTCGTTTTCTATCAACCTACCCTCGTCCAGGATTGTTGCACTTACGTCGCGTTTAATTCCTATTTGTTCCCCTAGATGTCTAAAAAATTCTGTCATTGGGAGTAACAGACAGAAGGGCTCCGTAATAGCTCAGGGCGTAGTACCCCGTTTGCTGCAGCTGCTCGGCGATCTATCTGGCACTATCGGAGATCGCATAAGGCTCGAGTCCGCCGTGACTTTGGGTTCCTTAGCCAAGGGAACAGATCAGCATGTGCTGGCACTCATAGATCTCGGCGTAGTGCCGTTGCTTTTTCAGGTTTTGTTATCCACACCCGTCTCAGACGCGCCGCCGGAAGGCAAGCCGAAAGTGTCCGACTTGTTAAACGAAGCTTGCTTACGTTGTTTACGCACAGTATTTCAACATCCCGCCGCTCCGGTTCACTCGATATACCAAGACGCCGCCTTGGTGCCGAGATTGGTGTCGCTGGCCAATCGGTCCGTTACTTGTCAGATTTGCGTGGCGACGATCCTAACGACAGCCTGCAAGGTGAGGAGACGATTAAACCTGGGGTGAATCCGTCGCGTAACGCTCGACGCTATCTCTGTTTCCGGTTAGACAACGGAGGAGCAGAATGCGTTGTCCAAAGGAGGCGCTGTTGAAACGTTAGCGATGCAACTGGACTCCCCGCTACCGGACGTGCAGTTGTCGGCTCTGGCTTGTCTAGCGAATATGTGCTACAAGAATTATAGGGTATGCGTAATGGTCGCTTCGGCGACTACCAGTAATACGGTGCAAGGTAGACTCGTGCCTGTGGCGTTAGGGCAATTAATGGGTCGCGACAAGAGCTCCTTAATTCAGCTCGAGGCTGCAAGATGCGTTACGTACATGCATAGAACCGGAGTCTTGTTGTACAAAGATCCAAGAATTATATACCGTGCTTTACCTTGTTTGGTAAGGCTCTGCCATCGAGATCGCCCGCCGCGCGAAAGAGTAGCCGCAGCCGAGACCCTGGCTTTCCTTACCGAAGTAAATACTGAGCTACAGCGTTTAGCTTCCATCAGTAACCATTTGATCCCCACTCTCGCGGAGCTGTTGCGACCTCACCCACACGTAAGTGCGATTACGGCCGCTGGTGTGTCCGCTTCGTACGCTTGAACTTGTTAATACTTTCAGGTGCAAGATGCGACGTTGACGCAGGACATGCGACAGGCCGCGTTCAGGGCATTCGCGTCCCTCGGCGCCAATGACGAAGACATTCGGAAACGTATTATCGAGACGGAGAGCCTTATGGAGCAAGTAGTATCCGGACTTCAGGATCCCGGGGGTTCCCACGTGCGCCTGGCGGCAGTCAGGTGCCTGCATTCGCTCTCTAGAAGCGTTCAGCAACTCCGAACGACCTTTCAAGATCATGCAGTTTGGAGACCACTCATGCAGCTGTTACACGGAGCAGACAAAGGACTGGAGGGTAAAATATGGCTACACTTACCATTAATACCGGCGTGAGAAATGTATATCGCATGGATCTGTCGGTTATACAAGAATTATTGTTTTATCTGTGAATTCTGTTCGATTAAGGCCGTCGTGCATTTTGACGAAGCGCGGCGAATCGAAGACATTAATAGTAATTAATTAATTTCACTTCACCGAAATGCGCGACGGCCTTTAAAGTGACTCCATTCTCACTAAAGACTTCCGAGGATATCTAAACCCGGGAATCCCTCGGGAAGCTAAGCTAAGTTAAGCTATGCTATGCGATGCTATGTTTTAACTTAGCTTTTGGTGGAAACGGTTCCATATGAATGTATTGAAGCTAATTTTTTTAAAACGGAGCAGTATGGCCTAGCATTTCATAGCATAGGATCGCATAGCTTAGCTTCCCGGTGGATCCCCGGCTTAATACTCTTGTACCCGTCTTGAAACATGGGATATACAATTTTGAGATAAAAGAAAGAACTACCTATTTGTCCCAGTAATTGTTAACAAGTTACTAATAATATCTACTGTCATTAATGGTTGATATGATTGTATCGTATAGGTAGGGGCGAGAGTGAAGTTGATTTATTGACTGTTGCCTCGAGTACCTTGTGTAACTTATTGTTGGAATTTAGTCCGAGCAAAGAACCAATTCTCGAGTCCGGCGGGATAGAGTTGCTCTGCTCGCTGACTAAACGGTGTACGCCGGCGTTGCGATTGAACGGGATCTGGGCGCTGATGAACGTGGCTTTCCAAGCCGAGCAGCAAGTGAAATTGCAGATACTATCGTGCCTGGGGACCGATCAGATCTTCTGCCTTCTGGCCGACCAAGACATACCTGTGTTAATGAAGACGCTGGGCTTGCTGCGGAACTTGCTCTCGACGAAGGCGCACATCGATCGCATAATGGGCGAGCACGCCGCCCACGTTATGCAGGCGGTTATACTGGTCCTGGAGGATCCGAGGCATCCGCCGGACGTGAAGGAGCAAGCTCTCTGTATTTTAGCGAACGTGGCCGATGGGAATCGGGCGAAAGATCACATTATGGCTAACGAAGATGTGCTTAAGAAACTTATGGATTACATGGTGCGTAACGGAGAAAAAGAGAATACTTCTGTACGCGTTCTCAGCGTTTACTTCTCCTCGTTTATTAGAATAATACAACACGTAGCCTTACGACGCGACACTTTGTCGAAGCGACAGCCGGGGCTCATAAATCTTTTATATTCGTTCAGATGCATAGCAATGTGAAGCTGCAAGTCGCAGCAGTCTTTTGTGTGTGCAACCTAGTCTGGAGGGAGGAACCTGGAGCCGCGCAGCGGCAAGCACGTTTACGAGAATTAGGCTTTTACCGTATTTTACAACAATTACGTCATAGCAAGGATCTTCAGCTATTTGATAAGTACGAAGAATAATCTCTTAACTTAAATGCTTCTATTTCGTTTCTCTTCTATTCTGTGCCCGATGGCGCGTGTGAACGAAGCTGCAACGTTTCGTTCCGGATAGGGCTGCGACTATTTGTCGAATTTTTCGGTATTCGAATATTCGAATACTTCAGCTGCTCAATTATTTGGCGAATATAATTCGAATATCCAAGTAATCGAATACGATTCGAATATTTAAGTATTCGAATACTTAAATATTCGAAGTTTATTCGTAGCATTTGAATACTTGTAAAATATTCGAAGTTTATTCGTAGCATTCGAATACTCGTAAAATATTCGAATATTAAATTATTCGAATAGTCCCAGCCCTAGTTCCGAAGAGAACTCTTCGGGCTTATTGGAAATTATAATTATTTACTAAGGCTTGATCGTAGAACAGAATTCTATGGAGATGCTCTTCCTCTTTTAAACGCACGTCTGTTTCGTTTCAGGGTCAGAACTGCCATAGCACAATTCTATGATGCCTAAACTTGAAACAACGTTGTCGACGCAAATTAGGTTTTGATTTAGAGTTCTTTTATACTTGAAATACAATTATATTTTGGTGTTAACACTGTGATCCTGTACTTTGTTAATGCATAAGCGTTTTATATTTATATAGAAAAGATACAAAAACGATATCCTTGACGATGTAATCTGTTTATGTTGTATTTATTCTATTTAAAAGAGAAATCAGTATGCAATGTGTCTGTATGTTTAAGAAAAAAAAAGGGTATGCAGTGCATAATAATTTGTTTTACAAACTTTCTAAACACGGATTGTTCGATATATATATATATATATTATATAACGACGGTGTATTAAAGAAATCGATCGAGACGGTTTCGAGCCGTGAAGTAATGACGAATTACGAATATTTGTATGACGTACTTTTAAACCTCAGTGAGCGTATTTTATTATAAATGCAAGTAGGAAAGTTGATAACTATTTATTATCGAGGGAAAGAATGATTTTTTAAATGTATTTAAACGAAGTATTCGACTAGCACACAATTAGAAACTATTAAATTTTACAATCTTTGGTACGGGCCTCGAAAGGATACTTACGAAATTTAAATACTTCTTTTGATTCTTATAGTCTCTTACTATCTCCATTAAAATCTAACAAACCCCGGAATGTTCGATTGCAATTAATAAATGCGAGATATCGATGTAAATACATGGAAAACGGGTAATGCTGTAAGTATTATCCTGTGTCTGACAAAAATAAAATTTTATCGCCTCCTCCGAGCGTTGCCGTGAATCGCAACTAATCACATGTAAGCACTTCAGACGATTAAGCAGACGCATTACTGTCACTGGAAAGATTTTCCATCGGGTTGTTGGCCAACGGATCAAGTTCGGCAAACAAGTCCAGCCAGGAATTACCCTTTTGTTTCCCAGTCTTATTCTTTTTCTATGAAAACAAGCGAGCAACAGAAAAATTCGTTAGTACCGTCGGTCGTTCGAAATGATTATTTTTTTATAAACCGCTGTTCTTCCGAAATATTAGGATTATAATGAAAGGATATGAACTGAATGCTTGGCGATTAATAAACATTAATTTTTACTTACCTTGTCGTCTGTCTTACTAGCGGGCATGCTCTTCTGTCCGACACCAAGCGCCGCGTCTCCCAGGCTCTGTTTCAAAATGTTCGGCGGTAAAAAAGTGTCACTCGATAGCGCATCCCACTCGTTAGTCGCGCTCTGTTTGTCACTGAGAATGTCGGTTAAGAGGACCATATTTTCAGACGTCAGGGTCTGCAGAGATTGTTCTCCCTCGTCTTGTACTTTGAACGAGGAAAGATCGGACAGGCTGAAGTTCGTTTCGGACTTGTCGAATATGTTCAATCCAGACTCCTGCTCTTCCAAGCTTCCGTCCGCTTTCGTTTCATCCCCTTCTCGTCTGTTACGAGGAACATTATTGTCTAAGACTAAACTGTCGAACAGCTGACTCAGCTCTTTACGCTCCGCGTCAGATTGTATTATTCCATTCTTCGAAGCACTGGAATTGGTATCTAATCCTTCCAAGTCAAGTATATCCTTTAAATCGTACTCGATGTCCAGTAGCTTCTCGTCGTCTTTGTCATTTTCAGATCTGCTCTCTGTGGCCGGTTTCACTTCCTCAGCTTCCTCTACGCTGTCGTGGTAGTCCATGTCGAAGAATGGAAATCTATAACGTAGTAAATGTTATTACGAGAATGATACTTTTATTGTTAAGGTGTCTTCCAGCTCGTAACTTACTTGTTCTTGTCGTCAGGATCATCGTCGCCTCCAGTCTCTTGGGCCAGTTTAGTCGAGGGTTCGGCAAGTTCCCTTACGACGGTGAAATCGTACCGTTGGTAGCCTTTGAAACTGTTTGCAATTGTGGAATATGCTTGCGCAGACTTCTTGGTGAAATTTAAAAGCGTACTCTGGTATAAAACTAAAGCGTGGCTGAACATATTGCATCTTGCCGCTGCTAGTAAGTCTACTTTTTGGAGGCAATCCAAGGCCAAGTTGTCGAACGATATCTTCCCTCTGTATGGAGAAAGCTTAATGAGTACAAAGGCGTTTCGGTAGAGTCGGAAGTGAAAGTCGACGAATACAGTACGCACTGTCTGACTCGCGTTTGAACTTTGCGAAATCTTTCCAGTTGCTTCGACGTATCAGGATCTAGTTCCTGCGAGACGTTCTTCATCCACGACAGAGCCGCTCTGTACTCCGTGCGAGCCTTTTCCATCGCCTGGACATTCTGCAACGTGTCCTCGATGGCTCTCTGCCTGAACGTTTCCACTTCCTGGTACAGTCGACCCAGCGGAGCTCTCAACGCGAGTCTTTGCTGGCCGGAATAAGACAACGACTTCCCCACCGCTGCCATCATCTTCCCGGCTCTAGTTTTATCCTGCTTGCCAGCATCTTTAAGGAACCTTCCCATCGCATTTTCCTCCTGCGCCAGGTCTATGTAAAATTTTTACAAAGTAGTTTCTTTCGTTACTCTTAGCGCATTCTCTTCGGGAGTTGAATCTTATAACGCGAGGTCCGTGGAGATCGAACTTACTGCATAATCTCTCTTGATATTTGTCGATAACCCTCTGCAAGTAGGTGCAAGACTCTTGAATACTGCGAAACAATTCCAGCTTGGCGTCCAGCTCGGCGTCGGACGCGATTATACACTCGTCCTCCTTTTTCCCTAGCTTGCGAGACAGAGCTTGCTTCGTGACCCAGAACTGATGTTGCATCTTTGTGATCGCGGAATCATCGTGCATGTTGGCCCTCTGAACCCAGCAATCGAAAGCATTCCCCGATATACCTGGTCCGTTTCTGTTACTGGAAATCGCAAAGTGTGCCAAGGCGAACTTAGAAACGCTGGTTTCACGGGTGCTATTCATGAATATGTAATGACAAATAGTGTTCTAAACGCGTGGGGAGGCATGTTATCTGCCACGAGCGATAAACGATCGTTCGTTACATAAATCGCGCTCGTTATTTCGTCGGAATTAAGCTCCGCCGAATAACAGCAATTTTCCGCGTATTGTCAAAACACTTACTATGTGTTCATGATGGAAGACGCTGGTGTAAAATTCGAGTTATGGTTAAAGCTTACAGCTAGAACAAACTTGAACAACTTCTAAACGTGATTTACAGTGGAACGGGTAGCTTACGAATATCATATTTCTTTAACACACATGATTAGTACATTTAAATGAATTCGAGGAGACTTTCCGGTCTTAATACTGGCAAGAACACTGACACATACTTTCGCTGTCAACTTGACAGCTCGAGATGACAGTTCGTACGCACAAAGTTTACTATTGTTAATTTGTCACTTCCAAAGTTCCGCCTAAAGGGCGATTCTCATGAACACATGGAAATGGAGATCGAAATATAACTAAGGATATACAGGGTGTCTTAAAATCCTTTATTAATGTTATTCTCTATACCATTGACAAACTTTACATCGCTCCATACTACTTATTAGTAGAATTATTGAAATACAAAGCTATATATTAATTTAGAAATACGTCAAACAGGACAAATGTTTATACGAAACTTCTTCGTTGTCATTGGGCGAATACACTTACGCCCAAATGGCCCGTGATTTTCATTAAACTAGGTTTTCCTGTACGCGACTGGACGCATCGTCAAGAATTTCAAAGTCGTTTTTCTCGAAAATGAAGCGCAATAACAAAAAATTTTATTCTTTTTTCTCGACTTATTTACTTGTTGTAAATCGAAAAGAAAGAATAACTTTTTTTCATATCGCGCTTCATTTTCGAGAAAATCGACTTTGAAACTCTTGACGCTGCGTCCAGTCGCGTATAGGGAAACCTACCTTAATGAAAATCACGGGCGATTTGGGCGTAAGAGGAATTCGCCCATTACCGATTTGTCTCGAAAGAAGATGATCGCTATCCCCTCCACTTCAAAGCCTTCATCGTATTGGTTTATTCGCGGTCGCTCTTCCACGGTAAGAATAAAAGAAGTGGAGGGGATAGCGTCGATCTTACGAGGGAAGGTCCCGACACTGAAAATTCCAAAAATCCAAAAATTTGTGAATATGTAGGGGATTTCCTCCCCATTACAACGCAATTTTTTTTGTTGCCCAAATTCACACTAAGAGGGTGAAATTAAACTCTGACAATTCGGCTATTTTCCGATTTTATTTTCTAATTCGCGAACTGTAAGAGATAGAAAAAAGTTTCAAGGCAAAAGTTACTTCTTTGAACTAGATCTATCATTTGGTAAAAAATATTATTTTAGAGTTCACGAGTTATAACACAAAATTGGGAAATAACCGGATTTTCAGGGGTCAATTCCACCCCCTTAAAGTGAATTTGGGCAGCAAACAAAAATTGCGTTGTAATCAGGAGGAAATCCCTTACATATTCACAAAGTGTCAGAATTTTTTGAATTTCCGGGGTTGGGATCTTTCCTTGTTAGTTCAAGACAGAAACCCCGCCCTTAATTTGAAACCAGGGCCGACGTGAACTTTGGCGGGGCCGGGTTCCAAAATTGTGCGGACTAAAGAAAAATGAATTTATATGCACTTCTAAATTTTATAATAATAAATATCTATGCATAGGGACCCGCAAAATTTACGATGAGCTTTTTCTGGACCGTGGGCCTTTTAAAGAAATTATTTAATAATAAATATCTATGCATAGGGACCCGCAAAATTCACATTGAGCTTTTCGTGGACCGTGAGCCTTTTAAAGAATTTTTTTAATAATAAATATCTATGCATATGGACCCACAAAAATTACAATGAACTTTTCCTGGATCATGGGCTTTTTAAAGAAATTTTATAATAATAAATATCTATGCACAGAGACCCACAAAATTCTCGATGAGCTTTTCGTGGACTCCGGGACGTTTTTCCGAGGAACACGCTGCATCCACCTCGCTCCGCCCCTGCTTATTCCCCTAATTCTCTTCTAAAGTTGTGGCCGCGTGTCTTGCAACACCCTGTATATAAATCGGCAAAGAAGTGAGAACCAGCGAGAGCGAGATCGGTTGAGATACCCCCTAGCGTCGAGCTTGGAGGTAAACTCGTAGCCCTGTAGCACTGTGAACCCGAATGCGATGGCAAAGTAGACGGAGTTATCCCATCTGTTGTTCCTAGCTCGCCGTGACGGACGTGGATCATGAGTAAAAACAGCAAAAAGGCAATGGCGGCTATTCTTTAGGGAGGCCAGCCGAATATATTATGAAAAATCTCGAAAAAATGTGATCTACGCGTTCGTGCCCAAGCAAAATCAATCCGAGGTACGTGTCGGTCGTTCTTTCGCGGAATTCGTCTTTCCAATGGCCGTAGCACTCTGTACATTCCGATAGATGCCACATGCAACCACATGTGGATTTGGAATTAACGAACGCTATTAGAAAAACATGACTAACCACGGAGCGCGGCTCTGTGCGCTTTCACGTGAACTTTATACGATCAGTATTAAACAATGAATCGAGTAGAGCCGAGGATCTCGTTGGATAACTTCGGCTCGCGATCCTCGTTCCGTTTATGCCGAATCCTTGCCCGATTGAAAAGTAATCCGTTACGCGACTAATTGTCATATTTCATTTGTGCCACTACATTTCTATCGACAGCACTTTCATATTATCTAGCTCACGTCTGCGTATGTTGCACCTCGGGATAACGCTGCACTCGAGAACAAGTATCCTCGAGCATTCACGGCACGACTTTATCGAGAACGAATGAAGGGAGAATCCAACCTTTCGTAGAGCGTATTTAATAGCCGAGAATGTGTATCGAATGTGCGTCGAATAAGTGAAACAGGGACTGCGTGATTGTGTATATTTAATAATTTATGCTTCCTATACTCGTCTAGTGTGTAACTTCTTCCTTGGACTATAGTTATGAATAATTTTACGTGATTGTCTTATTCTCCGTTTTACCATGATTTATTTTATTAGTGATTCCGTTGTTGTCGCTATTCAGTAGAATAAATTACTTTTATTTAAAATTATTTGTTACTTTTATTTGCACATTTATCCCCCATCCTTTTGTCGTCGCTGTATCAAATCCATGGCTGTCGAGCCACCTGTATCGTGCTGTTGCGCAACGTTAAATAAATCCCCGTAGGTGTGGCCTGAAGGCGGAGGGGTGACATTGCCTGCAGGAATAGAGATGGCACACAGTATGCGCAAACAATGGCTGGCAAACAAATGGAGCAATTACTAGGCTCGATGAGTAATGAACGGTGGTTAATAGCAGAGCAAATAGGAAAGATCGTCGGCAGGCAGGCAGGAGTAAACAATCGAGCGTGCTTGAGTAATGAGCGAGACTCGGCATCATCTCCACTCAGTCTCGGACTTGTACGCAGCCGACGAGATAGAGGTGCTCCTCTTGGAAGAGATTCGTGACCTGGAATTACCAGCCTCTGCATATTCCAGACCTGAGGATATTCAGGACTTTGAAATCGGTATGATAATGATGAAATCAAAGATAGTTAATAGATCAGAGTCTGTAGATCTCGAACGTAAAAAGCCACGGTTGATAAAGATCCACGGGAGCTTGTAAATCAACAAATTTATATAACGTATAATATTTGGCGAGACTTAACGAGGAGCTAATATATTTTATTTCTAATATTAGTTATATTGTTGCTAATATAAATTATATTTCGAATATCAAACGCTTAGAGGAGCCAGGGCCCACGAACGTGTACATTGTACGATATTGTATTAATAGCAGGCAGTAGGACAGGGGGGCAAATTAGCTCCCAACCTTTGGAGCTGGATTCGCCAGGGGTCCATTCGACAGTCCACTCATGGGACTCGCACGCTAATTATCACGGTCATTACGGCTATGGTGACCACCATGGCTCTTCCCCTAACGCTCTGGCCTGGCCGAGAGCGAGTCACTTGGTCCTTTACTGCGACGTGCTGGGACATCTCAAGACGGCTATCGGCGTTTTTAGATTGTTACTACTCGTAAGTAACGTTACGCTTTGCGATATTGTTCAGCGACCCGTGGAACGGCATTAAACGAAATTGTTTGCGCAGATATCGTCCGCAGCGTGTTTGGCAACGTTGTGCAGCTCGGGCACTGCCAAGGTCAGCTTGTTTATGCTGCCTTTAGTCGGACGGCTGCGTTTCATGATCTTTGTAGCTGTTTTCTGTTTTCTGGTCACCGCATTGCTCCTCTTCCTTGATATCTCACACATTGTCTATGTTTTCCCTTTCAATTGGGCTAGAGTGGTAAGTAACCGATGTTCTGTTCCACGTCGCGTGTTATTAGTAATCTCGTACTTCGACTGATATATTTGATAGTATCCACCTCTTATAGAACGCTTGGGTGTTCACTGGTATAGGCGTATCTTATGCCTTGAGTAGCGCGCTGCTAGCATGCTCGATATGGGAATACCACAGCGGAGGTTGGGTGCCAAAACGCACTCGTTCTCAGTTATCTGCTGCGGCAGCACTCGGACTGTCGTGCGCTATTCTGGCGTTCTTAATTTCATGGATACACAGTCGCAGTGGGTCTAGTTGTAGGAGTCCAGACAGCCGTAATCATACTCCAACGCAGCTTTATAAACCCGTTGACAATTCTTCCTCCTCCGGAGTAAGCGGCGTCCCTGTTTCTACGTCGCTTTACAAGTAGCGCTGGGACTATTTGTCGAATTTTTCGGTATTCGAATATTCGAATACTTCAGTTGCTCAATTATTTGGCGAATATAATTCGAATATCCAAGTATTCGAATAGTATGGTATGAATTATAATTCAAGTTCTTTAGGTTCATTTGTCAGGGTGAAATCTTGTAAACGAATTTTGACCCACTTCACACCATACTATTCGAATACACCAGTATTCGAATAGATCAGTTTTCGAATAGATCAGTATTCGAGTAGATCAGTTTTCGAATAGATCAGTATTCGAATAGATCAGTATTCGAATAGATCAGTATTCGAATAGATCAGTATTCGAATAGATCAGTATTCGAATAGATCAGTATTCGAATAGATCAGTATTCGAATAGATCAGTATTCGAATAGATCAGTATTCGCACAGATCAGTATTCGCACAGATCAGTATTCGCACAGATCAGTATTCGCACAGATCAGTATTCGAATAGATCAGTTTTCGAATAGATCAGTATTCGAATAGATCAGTATTCGAATAGATCAGTATTCGAATAGATCAGTATTCGAATAGATCAGTATGCGAATAGATCAGTTTTCGAAAAGATCAGTTTTCGAAAAGATCAGTATTCGAATAGATCAGTATTCGAATAGATCAGTATTCGCACAGATCAGTATTCGAATAGATCAGTTTTCGAAAAGATCAGTATTCGAAGAGATCAGTATTCGCACAGATCAGTATTCGAATAGATCAGTTTTCGAAAAGATCAGTATTCGAATAGATCAGTATTGGATTAGATCAGTATTCGAATAGATCAGTATTCGAATAGATCAGTATTCGAATAGATCAGTATTCGAATAGATCAGTATTCGAATAGATCAGTATTCGCACAGATCAGTATTCGAATAGATCAGTTTTCGAAAAGATCAGTATTCGAATAGATCAGTATTCGAATAGATCAGTATTCGAATAGATCAGTATTCGAATAGATCAGTATTCGAATAGATCAGTATTCGAATAGATCAGTATTCGAATAGATCAGTATTCGAATAGATCAGTTTTTGAAAAGATCAGTATTCGAATAGTTTAGTATTCGAATAGATCAGTATGCGAATAGATCAGTATTCGTACAGATCAGTATGCGAATAGATCAGTATTCGAATAGTATTCGAATAATAACATTCGAATACTCAAATATTCGAAGTTTATTCGTAGCATTCGAATACTTGTAAAATATTCGAATATTAAACTATTCGAATAGTCCCAGCCCTATTTACAAGCCGACTCGCAATCGATGCTAACAGGCTGAATTCAATTCTTGCAGGTTACTCTCAAAGAGCGTAGCCCTAAGAGGCCCTCGTCGTGGGCCGGGAAAAATCAACAATCGAAGAGGCATAATACGGACAGCGATTCGAACACGAACGGCCGCCACGACAGTGATAATCACTCCAAGTATAAGCAGGGCGTTAGTAGAAAAGATCATTGGGCTTCTGCGAGGCAGCATTTCTTGCATTCCGAAGATAACGAGGAGATTCAGAGAGACGACGTTGACGTGGAGAGGAGGAGGAGAAGGCGGAGAAGAAACGGTGATAATAGTTCAACAGGCGAGGGGAATTTAATAAGCACCAAAGCCGACAGCGGCCCTATTACAGACGATAATAAACCTAGGCGGGTGCCGCGAAAGTTGCCACTGCAGTCGGTGGAGCAGTCTAGGCCTTGGCCCAGCGCCGAGCACAGAGGCAGTGGTTCTATGCAACTTAGGAATAAAACTTTACAATTGCCAGTGAACAATAACGCACAGGACTATTACGGCGTAAATGACTCTAGTTCGATGCAAGTGACTCACAACGGTTTCCATTGGGAGATGGAATGTTCGTCCAGCAAGAGCATAGACAAGGGGATGGAAATAACAGTGACCCGCACTGCCATGTGGTCGGGACAGTGGCAGCCACCGCCCGACGATGTTCAACCCTGTTCTAGTAAAACTATCGATCCTTACGGCTTTGCCTGATCAAATTCGGAGACGCATCACTGCATTGGGCTCGTTGCAGCGGACGGCGTTCGGGAACAGTCGCGTAATACTAAAGCTTCCCTGGAAACGGTAGTTTCACGATATCACCCTAAGCTATCTTCTCTCTTTACATTATCCACACCACAGAAACAATATTTTGCCGTTCTAACGAAGAAGATAATCCCGTTATTTCCGAACGAATTTGCCTGACTCGAATGTGTTTGAAATCTCGTATTGTACAGCTGCACCACTGTCAAAGCAATGCACAGCGACCACGGAGAACCCGCGTGACTTTATTTTATCATCTTCCGTGTCTATGCTCTCCTGCCTCTGTGCGTAAAGCCAGACGCAATTAATTTGTCGATCGCAATTACTCGGCGCGAAGCGCGCCTCAATCGCACTCCACACCTGAAGGGGAGGGCTGCGCGTCGTGGCAGAGTTCGCGGGGGCAAAGCCGTCGTGTTCCGAACGTTTAGGGATCCTGTATAAAGTTATCGCTGCCTTGTATATTATGCTGCCAAGAAGATGATTTCTCTCCTTAGTTGTTTGGGTCTTGACGTTCTGCACCATAAAACCAGACTGCCCGACTTTGACGTACAGACGATGTCGTCTCGTTCCAATTATATACAGAATAATGTATCTATGTAAGTTTTAATGGGATGGTTTGTAAGTATAAGACCACTAGCACGTAACACCGAGACATTTCTTTACTAATCGTTCTTTTTAATACGAACGTACTTTGGTTCCATGCATGCTCCTTCACCCACAGGCATTTGCGAAAGCCACGTATGATTTAAAAGCGCAGGAACGCTCGTGTGCAATAAAGTCTCGAGAGTCGTACGAGTAATTGCTGAAGCGTAATTTATCGAATTACTTTGAATCGTACAGAAGCTCCTTACAGTAGAAAGTTATTGCGAATAGTGAATTTTGCTTTGCGATAGCATCGTAGCTTTACTTTCGACGATTCGAATCAAATGCCCTGTTACTTTAAGGCTAGCGAATGGATGGTAAAGTTAGTGTGCATGGAACGATCGTTTGAACTTTAGATTATGTTACGCCGATCGCTCTTCAATACTGAAATGTGCTCATTAAAATAATATTATCATTGCACAGAGGCGGGCTTAGAAATGAGTTTCATGAGTTCGAACTAGGATCCTCGAAAATGATTTCTCACGGTTTGAGTTTTAGAGGAACATCCGATCGGATAGCTTGGGAGGAGTCCGTCTCTATTTTTGTAAAGGATATACGCACTGTTATCAATGATCGTACGCAACTTGAGAATGATTAGGGGAGTGTATCGAGCGGCGGTGGTGTTGCGTTACTTCTTTACTTCGACGAAAGTTCTTTAACGATTTTTAGTCCAGCATTCTTGTACAATCTTGTCTCTTTACTGATTCACCAAATTGAATAACGAACTAATTTCTAGTACATACATATCGTGTTAGAGGTACAACTCATCTTGAGGGCTACGGAAGGATTGTGTTCTCTGGCCAATCGGTCTCTAAAAGCCTCTTCTATTGTATGACGACTGGTATACGGAGTCAGAGCGAATTATATTGGGACCTCTGTTTCTTTTTCAGTTGATCGTATCAAGACCACTATGATTACACGGAAGACGAGAGAAAAGTTAACTATTCTTGATTAGGGTCGTAAGAAACAGCTACTTTGTCTTTTGATACGATATTACAGTATATACATACACACACATCGGACATCTAATTACGTGTTGGCGTGTGTAACGAGTTAGCTGTCTAATCAATTAATTAGTATAAGGGAAAAGTGCGTGTTCATATAGGATCATATAAAAAGAGGAGGACGGTAATATATTACGGTAGCTTCGTTGTGGCAAATATTGACTATGTTGTAATTTGGTTCACTTGGACACAACGAAGAGGTAAATGTAATTTTTCTTGTACATGGTATTTGCCGGCGTGCTGGCAGAAATGTTTGAGAGTGCGATTAGATTTCACAGAAGTGTCGTGGAACAGTTACGTGGTGTAAGATATTTAGCTTGCGAGTTCAACCGAAACGATGAGAAAAATATGTACAGACACTGCCAGAAGAAATATAACGCTCTTTGAGTGTCGTGTATATCAAATGACTTTATTACTTATCAATAACTTAGTATCCGAGGCTTTACCTCGCTACGATCTGCAATACCTCGTGACAAATGAATCGTTGAACTTATATTTAGTACATGAATCTAGGGCTGGGACTATTCGAATATTTTACGAGTATTCGAATGCTACGGATAAACTTCGAATATTTGAGTATTCGAATGTTATTACTCGAATATTTAAGTATTCGAATACTGATGTATTCGAATACTGATGTATTCGAATAGTATGGTGTGAATTATAAATCAAGTTATTAGCTTACAAGATTTCACCCTGACAAACTAACGAACTCACAACTGAAACTAAATAAAAGCTTGTAAAAAATGAACCTAAAGAACCTGATTTATAATTCACACCATAGTATTCGAATACTTAAATATTCGAATTATATTCGAATACTTAAATATTCGAACAGTATTTGAATACTTAAATATTCGAATTATATTCGAATACTTAAATATTCGAATTATATTCGCCAAATAATGGAGCAACTGAAGTATTCGAATATTCGAATACAGAAAAATTCGACAAATAGTCCCAGCCCTACATGAATCTGCAACACTCAATGTATTTCTCTCTGATTTTTAAATGGAGGCGCTTCAAATCATAGCACAAATAATTACAAGGAATGAAATTAGATTTGACCTCTGAAAATCGGAATATTGCGTAGAATTTAGAGAACCAATTGCATATTCGACTCGAAGCGTGAATATATTTACAAGAAGATTGTTGGTTTCCTGACGAACCTATTTTTTTCTTACAAGTAATGTCGATTGGAAGAGAATTCTGTTAATGATCATCAGATAAATGATTAAAATTCTTGTGATTTATATAAAATCTTCTATTACTTATTATTCTTCCTTCCAATCTTCTGACTTCAAGTTACTTCTATTATATATTCTTATATTATACAGCCAGTATGATTTTCTTAAAATTCTTTTTACTGTCTTTTAATATTTTGAATTTCAAACGCTATAGTGTGACTTAGAAAAATGTTGAAAAGTGAGGTGTTTGCATTAGGGCTGGGACTATTTGTCGAATTTTTCGGTATTCGAATATTCGAATACTTCAGTTGCTCAGTTATTTGGCGAATATAATTCGAATATCCAAGAATCCAAATACTATTCGAATATTTAAGTATTCGAATACTATTCAAATTTGTGAGTATTTAAGTATTCGAATACTATTCAAATTTGTGAGTATTCGAATACTATTCGAATATTTCAGTATTCGAATACTATTCGAAGTTTATTCGTAACATTCGAATACTTGTAAAATATTCGAATATTAAATTATTCGAATAGTCCCAGCCCTAGTTTGCATTATAAAATAAGTTAACATATGTTAATGTTATTTCAGACTATCATCGAATTCAAGTTGACCTGTAAACACGTATTCGTGTTAAAAAAACTGAAAAATAGCGGCACTCATTTAACGCACAAAAATGAATCACCATTATCTTTTGATTTCATATAAACACCGAAACAATAATACTTATTACGCAACTCACTTTCATTCGTTTCTTAACTTGAATGTGTTTAACTTATTTCTCCAATCAACCAAAGTTCAGTTTAACATCGTGTTGGAAAACACAGTTTTTAAAATAATTCCATCAGTTTTTTCAATTTTAGCGTACAATTTTAATAAGATTGAAATATTTATATTACAATGGGTTCAGCGAGTACCACCTGTATTTAAGGTGGAATAAATGTCCGACGCAGTGTAGTCCAATAATGTAAAGAATCCTTGCTTGTGCACATCAATCTCGTTCATTAACTAACGCAACGCTGAATAATGACAATCCAAAAGAGACATATGAGCTATGCGATGCGAGAATCCATTGGCCTAATTTCTTGTTCATTGGATGATATTAAACAAATAATGTAAGAATTCTTACAAAATTGGTTGACTCCGAAACCTACCTAGACACGCATCTTAGTGTCGAGAGCATCGTTCACAAATAAATTCACTTTTGTGTTTTAGAGCGATGCTGTCGATACTAATAATAAACACGAAATATAACAAATGTTTCTATCGTAGAGCCACTATGAGAGTAGTATATTGAATGTTCCCTGAGGCGAGGAAAAATTATTGCGAGTTGATGAATGCGGTGCGATGAATTACCAAAGCTTGGGCAAGCTTAACGCGCCAACGCATTGGTAATCTGTCGGACTTCAGAACGATTGTTCTGGACAATAACGATCAATGATTCATATAACACCTACGTTAGCAATTGTCGTTTATTCTTTTAAAAAGTCATTTTGTACACCTAAGGCTAAACGAATGAACGACTCTTGTATAGCATAAACTGTACAAAGTCGCGAGCGCGTATGATGTTACATGTTAATTATGAATATACCACGAAGTGTTAGTACTTAGAAGCAATTCTGTTCTATGTTAATCGAAGGAACCCGTGTACATTTGTTAGTTAACGTAAGCATTAAGGTTCTATTGGCGCCAGTAAGGATACCCTGCGAATGTGCAATTAGAGAAAGATTGTCGCGCAATCGTCCGAAATACAAGTGAAATTACAAAAGATATTCGCAGATTAATCTAGCACTGAAACTTTGTTATCTTTTACCAGTGCCAAAAGACATGATAGAGGAAAGAAAAGATATATATATATATATGTATACGTGTGAACGTATCAATGTTTCCGTTAACTGTTGAGACTGGTGCAAGATAAATAGGAGAATGAGAAATTTTACCCAACATGTACTCTCCTAATTCAACAGCCTTCGCTATTCTTTACACGCTTCTTTAGCGAACGTAATCTTCTGCGAATCTCTCCGCAGCTACCTCTCGTTTAACTCTCCCTTTCACGAGCACTCGTACGATCAGGCACGCATAGACAATACGTTTGCTCGTAGACCAATGTATTTAGAGCTTCGAAGAACTGAAAACTTCGCAGAGGTTAGTGAAAATCTTTTAATTATTTATATTATCGTCCTCTATCTCTTTCAATTTTCCAACTATATCTTCTAATTTTTTACGTTGTACACACCGCTTCGTTTGCTTATTTTTATCTTGTGCGAAACATTGAACATCCACCGTTTTTACATAATGTAATACAGAATTCCTTTTGGCAAGAGAACAGAGAGGAAACGAAGTATTTATAAAACGCTTAATGTAAAAGGTACGTTACGAAGGGAGAACAAGAGAGAATGCGCTGCATTAGAAAAGTATAAATAGAGAACTTACTCTTTGTTCCTTGAGTGTTGAAACGGGGACTAAGAAGGAGAAAGTAATTAAAATCAACGGATTATAGCTAGGGAGTATTTGTATATTCAGATAATATTCAGCACCTCATTGTATCTCACCTGTTGCGGAAATCTTAATTGTCTCACTGTTGGGTGTCTCCAGTTATTATATCTGACCCACGTGTACGGAGTATTGTGTACGTTTGATAATCCTGATTGTGCCATAGCATGCACTGCAAATTGCGGGTTCACAGTTAATTGTCCGTGCTGTTGCAATAATTGCTGCTGCTGGTACGAGCAACTCGAGTAATACGGATCATATTTGGTGGAACTTTCTACAGATGATATTGCCAAGGAATTTGCCACTGCCACTATAAAACAATATACGTATAACATCATGTTTCTAAGAAAATAAATAAATATATATATATATATATATGAAAGGAAGAATGAGAGAAGTCCCGACAGACCTTTAGCTTTCTGAATATTTAGCAACGTATCGTAATAATGTTTTTTAAATGTAGCCAACTCAGTAACGGAAGCAGTCTGTTGTAAGATATTCACATTATTATGTTCTATTTGCTTCACTGCGGATCTGAACGTAAATAATTTTGTTAACTCAACTGTTAAGCACCGAATACATTAAATTTATGGAACAATTTTAATGGTACTTGTATAATAAATTCTCTATGTTATCCTTTTTCTCACACTCCACTGTTTGCGCTTTACCCAGAGCAATGTTTAAACTCTTTTGAAGCACCTGCAGTTCAGACGATTTTGGATAGACGTTCAACGACCTCGACGCTTTCTTCTCGATTAAGTTCTTTATGCTCTCCGACGCGCTCTTCCCTTTAGAGCTGCTCGCATTGTTTATGGGAGTATCTAATTGCTTCTTGTTTTCCAGGTTCTTCTGAGTTACAAATTTCCAATATTTCGATGTAGAAGAACCTGCGCGCTGGGTTTCAGGCAATCTTGGGAATTCTGAATGCATAAAGAGAATGAATGTAATATTTGCAGACATAAAGTTAATATAAGTTAACGATCAATGGGCATATGTAGATTCAATTTCATTACCAATCAAAATCTCCTGTTCTGCACGTTTTAGAAAATTCTGCAAGCTTGTTTTCAGCTTTCTGTGAACCACAAAATTGTCCAGCGTGAAATTACTTTCCTTCGGTACCTATGATAATATCACAAATAAGGGGAATGTTACGAACGATCAAAATAATTACTACGAATAAAAAGTTTCTTTCGTCACCTGGCTGTTTCTTATCGAATCTATTCCTTCGTTCAAACACACAACATCCATTTTGTATATATCTTGCTGAATCGCTTGTTGCTCAGCTTTCAAATCCTGGTTCAAACGTTTCTGTCTCTCCGCATTAAGCATTTTATTCTCATTCGCATTAAGCTTCTTAAAAGCTTGATCCTCGTTACGTAGAAGCTCGCAGTAGCTCCATTCAGAGTTCGAAAAAGTGGCACCACTATTCGTCACGTCCAAATTGGAAGTCTCAGTTGTATCTTGCTTGTTCGGTGCCACTTCAGCTTTGCATAATCTCTTTTTGAAGCAGCCGCTATCCTGTAATATTACTCTCAGCATTTTCATTCGAGATCACCAGCAAAACGCTGCAAACAATCCCACGACTAATTCTTACGAACCTGATGCAGCGTATGAGATATGTTAGTCGTATTCCATTGACTACTCAATTTATCGATGGGCAGTTGAAGATATTTATCATCTACCGACTTGAGGACACCTCGCTGGCAATTGGGCGAGGCTTGGTAAGCGTTGTTCTTATACAATAGATGAGGCATGTGGATCCATTTGTATTTCAGATTCGACTTAAGTTTCAACAATTCTTCTTGCTGGTCAGCGTCCGGTGGAAAGTTTGGTCTAACATCGATACAGGGTTCTACGCAGGGGATATTATAATCTAACGTATCGTACACATAATTCACATTCCTTACGTGACTGTGAATCATGGAGATTTCATTAGGAGCGAAGCCTCTGAATACCTCAGGCACCGAAGGTACAAACTGTGCGAATGGGAATAATAATTTAAACGTTAAAATCGAATTTAGAAGCAGGTAGAGGCATTGCGTTACGCGTTAGAGGAACATTTACATTTTCATCCGGTTCTAGATTCTGAGAAGCCGTATCGACCAAAACATTCTGGCACAGACGGATCTTCGACTTGTCGTTTGGAACTTCCGCGCTAAGCTCTCCTTCAGGAACAGCGACGCTTTAAGAAAATTCAAATATCGTTACGCAACGACGCGTGGAGAATTATTTTAATAGAAATCATACTTTTGACGCATAGTCGCGTTGTTGGCTGGTCTAATTAAGCCGGTAGCTTTACGTATTACGTCTCTTATCGCTTCGCTCGAGGCACCTGTTGGCAACGGCACTATAGAAATTAGCTGCTGCTGCGTGTTGCTATCGAAAGTCTCCGATAGAAGAAGAAGAGTTTCCAGTACGTGTTTATACGCGCCTACACCGTCGTCGGGATGGTACCTACTCAGTAACTGATTCATCGTATTAACAATGCTTGTGTTTTTCGACGTCTGTTGCAAAACGATCCTCGATAAAGGAAAGTTTTTGAACGTAGGAGCATTTGTTGTTTCCTTACTCTCCATAACCACTAAAACAGAAAGTTAATTGTAAGCAGTTGAATCAACCGAATAAATCCGTAGCCTGCGTCAATGATTTTTCTGCCTCGACAGGATCGGTGCAAATATGTACCAATAATCAGTTTGAGTATTTAACGGATCGAATGACTTCGTTCGAACAAAAATATCGAATGAAGTGAATGTTTGGTATCGAAACAATAGCGTTTATCACAATTGCCAATGAAAGTTACTTTAAATTAATTGCTACTTACAGTCATTAGACTTTTTTATCTCCATTTCAAAATGGGCATATGTTCATAAAGTGACAGCTTTCTTAATAAGCACGGATGTATAACAAAATTCTTGAGTACAATTAATTGGCAATTACCGAATAATCAAAACAGCTGCCACAATGTATTATTGTCGACAAACGAATAGCGGGTTTCTCGCAAGTTCGTTTGCAAGTCGATTGAAATCGGATTACAAATTGGTCTGCTTTGATGTTCAGTAAATAAAGAAGTAGGTAACACGATGATAGAATTTAGCAATTTAATGCAATGCTTCGGCAAATAAATAAACACGACATTTGTAATAACGTTAGTAGAATAAATAAGCTTGAACAGAAGTAAGAGGTTTCTTTTTATTAATTCACTCCCAGTTTGAATTGCCAGATTTCTGAGTAACGAAGAGCTGAAGCAGAAGCTTGAGATATATTTATTTAATATGGAAGATAATATTTGAAGTAACGAATTCTGCTGTAGGTATGGTGAAGTACAATGACACGGATAAGAAGGAAATTGCTTTCCGATGCGGTATAAAGAGATTATATTGGCTAATTATAAAACACAAGTGCACCTTCTGTACACGTTGGATTATTTTAACGAGGGTATTAGTTCCATACTAATGCTCTCAGAAGCTTTGCAAGTATTATCGCCTGACCGCTGCTATAAAAGCAGGGACAGAGCGCAGTCCATTAACCAGCCGCAAGATGCTTCTACCGAAAGTTCTCTCGTTCTCCTCTTGTTTGATAGTTTTAGCAGCCAGTGCGGCTGTTAAAACTCCCGCTGGATCAACATGGCCAGGCTACGGAGCCAAATCTGGTAATATGAAATATCTAATTTCTCCAAGTAGTTCTCTTTAAAATCTAACGATTATTTATAAATGTCTACAATGTGTAAACTGTATTTGTAGTTTACTCGAGGGCTCTAGGACCGCCAATCTCAGGAATGGACACTCTAACGGTGCCATACGTGCCAAAGTCTCCGATGTTCCCTAAATTCGTTGATCCCAAAATGATGGTATCGAAGAAGACGGATATGCTGAGCAACTTGTTTGGAGGTGTGGGACCTGTCTACCCTATGGGCTTCAAACCATTTATGCCGTACCCCACGAGCGGACCAAGTTTGTACAGCGCAGCCGATGGCGAACAACCGTTGAACAGTTTGAGTAAAAGTACCGTAGGAGATGGTAGCGGTTTATACAAGCGTGGAGCTTTCGGGCCCTTCGGTGCTAAGCCTTTCGGGGCAACGCCTTTCGGCGCCAAACCCTTTGCTCCTATGTTTCCTAAGTTTGGGCCCATGGCTCAGTTCTCCGATACGAATGCTGTACCGGACTACAGTATGCAAGGTGATTTTTCTCGTAAGAGAAGAAGCATAGATGATCCTGCCGTAACGAAGCTTCGATCAATTATGGATACTGGCATGCCAGCAACGAAGGATTTGGGACCTCCGCCTGCGTATCCCACCCTTTCTCCAATTTCTGAAGAATCCGAAGAAGAAGTTAACCTATTGATGCGGAAGATGGGAGGTGCTACTGCGCCGAAACAGTATATGCCAGGAATGTTTGGACCGTTCGCACCCATGGTGGACCCGTCGATGTTCATAGCGAAGAAATCTACTTTCCTGGATACCTTGTTTAAGAACCTCGCTACTAGTACTCCATCGTCAACATCGACAGAGGTTCCGGTACCAAAAAGTACTATCGTACCGCCAGACTTCTGGTTTCCAACGTCGATGATCCCCAGTCCAACCGAATACAACACTAAGGTAGCAGATTTCTTGGACAAATTGTTCGACAGTTTGAAACTCAATCAAACTACAACAGCGAGCAACAGCGTGGGCCCCAAAAGTGACTGGATGAGGTCTATCGAATCCGACGAAGAAGCTGCGCAAGCGAAAGTTGCAAGATCCGTCGAAGACTTGTCATCGATCAACGCTGCTAAAGACACAATCGTCGATAGTATAATGTCTGAGCTGGGTGATTTGAAGGGCAATATGGTGACAACGATGAACGATTTAATTGCTTTTGAAAAGTCCACAGCAGGCATGTTACCGAAGAAGCCGCTTAAACCCTTCGCGCCAGGTATGTGGCCAAAGCCGGCTGCTGATGCGATGCTCCCATTTCAACAGAAAATGGCAATCCTGAGCCAAGTGTTCGACATGTTGACGGGTCTGCAGAAGAACATTACTTTGGCAGTCCAGAACGCAATAAAAGCTAAGACGACTGCCGCTGGTGCTGCTCAAGGGACATTTGACGCTAACTATCCGTTTACGACTAACGATATTCTTTCTGCTACTGGGAGTATGCCTATCAACATGAGTCTCCTGGATGCTCTCAAAAGCAAGTTGAACGCACTCGATTATGAAATGCCTGTTTCTTATCCATCAGAGCCTTATAAGTTCGGACCTAAGGGAGTTCGAACACTGCCAAAGACGCCAGGATCGTTCTGGGTGTCGTATCCCCAGGACGCAGCTACTGCCGAAAAGCGACAAGTCGACAGTGATACAGAGTCGCTGCTAGATAATGAAGGTAAATTCACCCCGAAGCAACAAACGCGTGGAGTCAAGATGCAGATGCACCAGGGATATCAGAGTTTGCCAGCTGGTTCCATAGAGTCCGTGCAGGCAGGTGGAGGATCTACGCCCGAGCGCCAAGGTGGAGGAATCAAGTTACTCGTAAGTTAATTACTTCGTGAGTTAAAAGTGTCCTCGATAGATTTGTGATTGATAATATCCGCGAAGAAAGGTAGTCATAATCGTCAACGACGAGTTTGTCGCTTGATGTAAATAATGATTTTGGGAAATACAATTCTTATCGTTATAGAACAAATGAAGGTGGTAAATGATTTTACGCAACATGATAGCTTCATTTGTTTTCAGATACAAATGCCTGTATTGCCTAATACGCTAGCGCCAGGCTATCAAACTAATAATTACAAAGACTAGGTGCGCGCGGTTGGTGTATCACGAGTATCGAAAGTAGGGCTGGGACTATTTGCTGAATTTTTCGGTATTCGGATATTCGAATACTTCAGTTGCTCAATTATTTGGCGAATATAATTCGAATATCCAAGTATTCGAATACTATTCGAATATTTAAGTATTCGAATACTGGTGTATTCGTAAGTATTCGAATATTTAAGTATTCGAATACTGGTGTATTCGTAAGTATTCGAATATTTAAGTATTCGAATACTGGTGTATTCGTAAGTATTCGAAGTAGTAGTATTCGAATATTTAAGTATTCGAATACTGGTGTATTCGTAAGTATTCCAAGTAGTAGTATTCGAATATTTAAGTATTCGAAGTAGTAGTATTCGAATATTTAAGTATTCAAATACTTACTTATTTCGAAATACTATATTTTCGAAGAGTAGTAAGTATTCGAATACTTACTACTCGAATATTTCAATATACTATATTTCGAATACTATTCGAAGAATAACGAATACTCAAATATTCGAAGTTAATGCGTAGCATTCGAATACTTGTAAAACATTCGAATATTAAATTATTCGAATAGTCCCAGCCCTAATCGAAAGCATGTTCGTTTGTCGCAGGATACCAGCGACTACGAGGACATTAACAAATGGGCGGACTGGATGGAATATCTGAGATCCGATTACCAGGGGCGCAGGCATCACAATCACCACTAGGCTATTGATCCAGCAGGAATACTTCGATTTGTAATTACAAATTTCTATTTTTGAGCCGATCACTTTCACATATAATATATATAACATGTATGCTCGAGAACTTCTTTGAATAAAGAGTGTTTTGCAAAGTACATAGAGATGAGAAAGATCGCGTATCCGCGGAAGGCACGAGATCTAGAAATCTGGAATGTATACAATATGTCTTTTTATTAGATTTTCTATTGGATTTATAATACATGCTATATACAAATTTCATATGCAACAAATGAGTAAAGAGACCTACGTTGCGACGCCCGTCCGCCCGAATTCGCTTAACGACGGCGAGCGTGAAGTTAAATGCACGTACATCAGTCAAGCAGACACGAGCGCACATGGACGCAATCCTGCATCAAGTGCGTTGCTTTGTTTGTCTGTAATCAGCAATGCATTGCACGCAGGATAGCGTTAGTGTGTTAGGAAGCACCAGAATTGATAACACGGCTTGGTCATCGAGGAGACGAAGAAATAGCGCGTCGTTCTTGCGTACCAAAAACCACCGCTCATTTCGCTGCGCTGAATGCGTTTGACTGTCTTTTATATAAAGTCATATAAAATTCTAGAAACATTGGCAGTATCGGTAAGCGTTGACGTTGGATGTCTGTTTCTCTTTAATAAAATCTTCCCAAACAGTTACGAGTAACAAGCCGTTCAGCGCATTTATCAGTTACTTCTCAAAACTTTGGTACTTCACTAGTGATTGTATCATCACGCCGTTAGTAGTGGATCACTATCATCTGCCTTTCGTCACTCTGGATATAAGATGCTCCATTTGTTGATCGATCCTGAACACCATGTAAAACGACGCAAGTACGCTGCTTAACGTTACTAACAGCCCCAAGCCCTCGAATATTAACTTCGGCGCGAAGATCTTCCAAACCATCAAGTGTCGACAGTGAATCGTTGCGGCAAGCATGCTGCCGAAAGTCTGCAACGTGTGTATTTACGTGAATCAGTCCCATCACCTTGTATCCATTATTTCATAGTAAAGCAGTAATAATTTTGGACTAATGAAACCGATAGTAACTTACTCTGATCCCATGGAGCATAATATATTTCCCCGCAACTGAGAAAACCGCAGTATGGAATACAGAATCCTGTTCGAACAGAAGCAGTTCACCTCGCTTCATATCATCCTCCAGGAATTTCACTTTAATTAACTTTGGGAATACAAGGTACAGAGTAAACGGCACAATCACCAGTAACGGCAGCGTTGCGCCTAATATCATGTGCGATCCAAATGTATTTATTCCTGTGAATGTTTAACACCACTCGTCAGTAGTTGTTCGAATGTCAGAGTAAATACAGTTATACCTATTAAAATTGCTGGTAGTAAATTTCCATAAAAGTGTCCACCCGTCCCCACGAAAGCAGCTTCCCAATGAATGGTAGGGAAAGTTGGCTGATGCCCAGTTCCATAAAAGAAATACTCGGCTATCAGGAACCAACATACTAGAGCAGGCGTAGATACTTCCACAAGCTCAGCTGTTCCGAAAATAATATTATTAATATATGATGTAATTCAAATTATCTAACACCTGCTACTTACAAGGAAAGATCCCGAACTCGGAAATTTAAAAAAATTCTGAAACTTTGTGAATATGTAGGGGATTTTCTCCCGATTACAACGCAATTTTTGTTTGCTGCCCAAATTCACACTAAGGGGGTGAAATTAACTTCTGAAAGTTCGACTATTTTCCGATTTTATTTTGTAACTCGTAATATGTAAAAGATACAAAAAAGTTTCAAGACAAAAGTTACTTCTTTTAATTAGGGCTATCATTCGGTAACTTACAGTTCTTACAGTTTGCGAGTTATAACACAAAATCGGAAAATAGCCGGAACTTAGGGGGTCAATTTCACCCCATAAAAAATTCTGAAACTTTGTGAATATGTAGGGGATTTTTTCCCGATTACAACGCAATTTTTGTTTGCTGCCTAAATGCACACTAAGGGGGTGAAATTAACCCCTGAAAATTCGAATATTTTCCGATTTTATTTTGTAACTCGCAATCAGTAAGAGATACAAAAAAGTTTCAAGACAAAAGTTACTTCCTTTAATTAGGGCTATCATTCGGTAACTTACAGTTCTTACAGTTTGCGAATTATAATACAAAATTGGAAAATAGCCGGAACTTAAGGGGTCAATTTCACCTCATAAAAAATTCTGAAACTTTGTGAATATGTAGGGGATTTTCTCCCGATTACAACGCAATTTTTGTTTGCTGCCTAAATTCACACTAAGTGGGTGAAATTGATCCCTTAAGTTCCGGCTATTTTCCGATTTTCTGTTATAACTCGCGAACTGTAAGAACTGTAAGTTACCGACCGATAGCTCTAATTAAAAGAAGTAACTTTTGTCTTGAAACTTTTTTGCATCTCTTACAGATTGCGAGTTACAAAATAAAATCGGAAAACAGTCGAATTTCCGGGGGTTAATTTCACGCCCTTAAAGTGAATTTAGGCACCAAACAAAAATTGCGTTGTAATCAGGAGGAAATCCCCTACATATTCACAAAGTTTCAAATTTTCCTGAATCTCCGGATTCGGGATCTTCCCTTATTAGATGTACTTACATATACTGTTAGCATTCTTGTATCGCTCTATCGCAGACAAGCCCAGAACAGAGGCGCAGGATATAAACATCAGGAAAGTACTAGGCGACAGTACATCTCCTAATAATAAAGAATACAACAGCGTAAGGAACACGCTCAATGAAATAAATGTAGCGCTATAGGCGGTGCCTAATCCGTAAACAACCGGCGTCTCGTCTGTGTGTATCCTTTTCTGATAAATTGATTCTTTTATCTTCTCGAACAATCGAGGTACTATGTTCTCGTCGTGGTACACATTAATCGACTCTTTCTTCTTCGGCAGTAGATATATGCTGAGCGGACGGAAGTAAAGAATAAAGATCGCGAACAAGCTCAACGCGTACACCATGTTAGGCAACGTACTCACTTGCCAGGACAGGGCAAACTTCACTTTCACGAATTTGGGTAATCGCTGGAGGACCCAGTAACAACCCATGCAAACACCTATCACGACCGGGCAATACTGTCCTACCAGAACGCTGGGAGAGAAGCCGGAAAGGTTTCCACAGTTTTGCAACCACAGTCTTGTTATCGTAATGTACAGTGCGAGTACGACGAGGGTGATGGCAAGTAGAACGCGCTCTAAATTGTTCGACGTTATAGAGCCAGCTTTGCCGGTTATAAAGTAAGAGCAAATCCGTTGTTGCTGTTCTTCCCGGCAACGCCAGAAGTAGTGGGACAGTCTTACAGCGACGCATGCTATCACGCCGATAAGTATTAAGACAGTCTTCAGGTTTGATTTCGCCGGCGCTTTTAAAAACGGCTTTGCTCTTCTCTCCAGAGTTTCGTTCGGACTCTCCTTTCTCAAGTTGAACATGAGCAGCCAGATAAGCGTGACGAGTAAAAAAGATAGCGCGTTATCTTCCTCGACGATGTAACTGTTAGAGAAAAGGCTGCATACTGTTAGAAGAAGTATCACTCTGGTAACGTAGGTCAATCTTTTTATCCTGCGAAAGTCGTACCAGCTCATCGATATTACGTCCCAGTTCCTGGCGATCAATACTACTAATAATACTACGGACACCACGCCGGTGGCGAAGAACGTAGTGTTTTTAAACTCGTCTAGAATATCGAGGAAAAATAAGGAGGAGATTACTAGCGCTGTAATTAAGTTAACTAGAATACAACACTGCAAGAATGACGATTCAAATATCTTGGACATACGTTTCTCTGGAATGCCTGTGATAAATAAGTAAAAGAAGAACAGAGTGCAAGACATTAAAAGTAGGCCCTTCGACATTAGGCCGGAGTCGAACTGAACCCAAACTTCGTAGCAAGTGTCTTTAAGTAGCCTGAAATAGTTCTTACTGTTCTTAATGAACGACTCGAACTCCTCCACAGTATTTACACGCTTAATCTGCTCGTGCAGATGATCGTACATATTTTCTAAACTCTGGAGCTGGTCTTTAGAGAACAGATAGCTATCCGTGGAATATACGTCTATGTACTTCTTCGTCTGCGCGATATTCTTCCACATCGAGTGCACCGAGTACAATAAATCGTCTTTTGACTTTCCGACTCTGGTCGAACTTGGCAGCGAATCGAGTATAACGGCTCCCAAATTGGAGAAAGGTATAGGCGTTCCAAGAATCGACGCCAACGTAGGAACGAGATCGATCTGACTCACGGTATTCAGAACTGAATTGTATTTCAAGAGAGGAACTATGGAATAGACGAACATAGCCGCTTCGACTTCGTTTAAACTATCGCCGCCGTGATCGCCGGTCTCCGTCATTCCGTGATCACCGACGACGAAGAGAATCGTGTCTTCTCCCAGAGACTCGACGATCTCTTTTATAAGAGTGTTCGTATCGTTCAATTTCCTGGTCATTTCGGGATGATTAGTGCCGTGTTTATGCCCGCAATGATCGACGCCGAGAACGTGAGCTACGAGAAGGGACCAGTCTTTCTTCTTCATTTCGAAGAATATACGATACCTAACGTCTTTGTCGACACTGTCGAGGTCCCAGACGTTAAAGGACGGCGACGGGAACTGGCGCTTGAATTTGCCGGGGAATAGATTAGTCCAGGTATCGTCGCCCATGAAGACGATGCCGTCGGAAACGCTCTGGTCGATGATGTTATCTTCGTCGATTTCTTCCGACGCGAAATTGGATCCGACGTCGATGAAAGTGGGCAGAGATCCGGTGGTAAGACCTTTCAATCGTTGCATGGTCGTTGTCGGAGGGTCCGCCATGAACTTATACAGGCGCGAGTTCTTCGGCTGATTCTGCAGCAGCTCGTGGATTATTGGTAGCTTGTTGCGATAGTAAGACGAGGCGGAGCTGTTATCGCTGTACCAGTGTGCGAACTCGTATTTCAAGGCGTCTACGATTAGCAACACGACGCGTGCTTTCCTTTCGAGGCAGGTGGTCGCTCCGGCTTCGAGATCTTGCAGGAGGTCTTCGACGTTGCAGCTACCGGTGTCCGCGCAGTACTTGCATTCTGCGCGCTCCGGCCTGGATACACGATTAAGTAGGAAGCCGCTTGTGAAAACAAGCAAACCAGCGGCCATCAAGTACGACATCCATCCTTGGAATATTAAATAGTTCCATAGTTTGCTCATTTTTCTGGATCGGCCTTTATCGGCGGTGTTATTCGAAATGAATGCAATGCTAACTTGGAAACAATCTTAACCTATTCCGTAATGTGAATTTGTTCCTCACCATCGTCACATGATTGCAGGAATGATTCGAGCACTCGTGTAATAGTAGGGTTGTAGAATAATTGTTAGGAGTAGAAGACAATTAGATGATTATTCATGTTCCACAGGAGCGTGAAATATAACTTTCAATTCAGTCGAAGGAACGTTCAACGTGAGGACAGTAATTTCATCCCAGTGTTGACACTCAGTGACACTCTTAGGAGGAAACTGTTCCCATGAGATTTGTTTTACCTCAGCCCGTATGGCGGCGCTGTACTCAGTTTAGTGAGAGAATTGTACGCCAGATGGTGTTGCTCACACAAAAATGTTATAGCGAATTCGGACGGTCGCACTGGTGCGCACTGAGTGCGACTTTTAGCCAATTGGAAGCGAGAAAACTCGCACTCAGTGCGCACTGTTGCAGGTTGCTGAATCTGCTATTAGTGATCCTCCAAGGAGTGATCGGAACAAGCTGTATCGTCGCTGATTGGTTGCCGCCATTTGTGGCAAAAGCGGAAGTAGACACAGACAGAAACTATAAGAAAGAAAGAGACAGAAATACGGATAGAAAGAGATAGATAAACAATCAGCTTGGAAAGCAGACGATTTAATGAATGTTTAGGTTATGTTATTTCCGGTTTTGCCCCAAATGGCTGCGGTTATACCGATCACTCCCTGGAGGATCACTAAAAAATGTGGGGTGCTGCCACTTACTTTTGTCCCCGACTGTATGTTACATTGTAACATATACATGTATATTTTTTAAGGTCATTGTAAATTTCCACGCATTATTTATTTATCGTGTGGTTCTAAAAGTGGCCTTAAGATAACACATGCACACCACTGGTTAGTTTTAATGAGTTTAACCTTGGATGCAATTTTTGGGTACGTACTGCCTTGCTTAAATAATTAAAAGCTGTCTGAACTTTACATAAATAATAATTTAAGAAACCATGTAATTAATGGGAACTGCCAAAATGGATTTCAAATTCGGTAATAGAGATTTTATATGTGTTGCGGCTGCAAGCAACGCGTCGCGCGATTTGAAATCATGCCCGCTGACTCATCGCACCAGCTGATGAGTCGGTTGCGGCTCGTTTGTAACGTTTTGACCGCTAACGATCACCGCGACCCGCAGGGCGCTCGCTCGGCGACAGTTAGTTCCGAGGACAATATCGCCGTGACACAACCGCTTGTCGAGTCTTCGAAAATCGTATTTCTTTGCGCCCACCGGCAATCTTGGAAATCTGCGACCATTATCGCTAAGCGTCTACGCGCCTTTGTACAGCATCCGTGTTTCTGTGTTGTATTGTGTGACGTCCGTGGTCAGAGTTTGACCACGAGAAGTAAAGAGTACTGTCCCATACTCGGGTAGTGATTTGTTCTGCTCGCCTTCCCTCCGAGTCGCGGTCAGCGCCGGAGAATCCGCACTGCTCTTCGCGGAAATAATTTGTTTGCAAAAAAAATGTAACACATAAACTATTTATATGTATGGAAAGATATTATCCAGAGGTATTTCAGCGTATATTTACAAAATACAAACACTTAATTTTAAGGGTTGGGGCTAACTTGAAAAATATGGATTTTTCGAAAATTATTTTTACGCGGTTTTGTAGATATAAAAGAAGGATGCAACTTTTGTTTAAACTTCTTTTCGATATCTCACACCGTTCATGAGATATTCCATGGAAAAGAAAACTCTGCATTTTTTTCAAGGGGTGATTTCACCCCTAAAAATTGCATTATGGCACCAACATAAATAATGTTGTGTTATGAATGAACTACTCTACTTATACACCGAGTTCTATAATTTTCTGAATTTCCGGGTTGCCCAACGTCCCATGTAAGATTAAAATTAAATATAAAAGCTTATTCTACAAATTATACAAATGAAATTGTACTATGGGTCAAAATTTTATAACACGGTTACCCACGTGTTGTATTTTTGACATCATGATTTTATCTTGTTTTTCTGAAATTTTGACCTATTTGTTCTATTTGGTGTTCGAAATTTTTTTAAGTTAAAAATCCTTTAAAAATAATTTTATATTCAATTTTTTCATATGAACTTCTACTTTATTTGTAATTAAACGATTTTTTAGCGTAGACTACTGATTTAGTATAAATTGAAGATATTTTTTAAATAAGTATACTTACCGACACTTCGAGAACTCGCGATCGAGAACGATTACGATCGACTCTTTTGTCAGCACCAAGCGACCATGTTCCGACCGTGGGGATAAAAAAAATTCATTCCGGCTGCTTCGACATAATGATGCAATGCGTCAAATATCTCAGTACCTTAAATCTCGTTAATCTAGCGAATCACGTGGTTGCAAATACTCTATCTAATACAGGGGACTCGAGTTCGGAATGTAACTTCTATCGGCTGTATAAGTGGCGGAGTTTTAAGAAGGGCTTCGTGGAGGCTAAGTGCGCCAAGAAACCTATATTCCTGTTTATCCACAAATTCACATGTCCCGCTTGCCACACACTGAAAGCGAAATTTGCCAAGTCTATGCGACTAATGGACCTCAGCGATCGGTAATTATTATCCGATGGGGAGCTTGGCCGGTAACTTAGGGAAACTCGCGAAATTAAGTCTTTCGTTATTAGAGGTCGCTGAGATGACTTCCTGCGTGCGCTGTAACTGCTGTACACGATTCATAACCACGGTGCCAATTAAAATGATATAAGATTACTCGCAGTTATCTACGAATACTTAACAAAATTCTTCATTGTTTACGACTAACCACGACTCTTTGCAATTATTAATAATTACTTATATCCATTACACTTCTACTGCTTATAATGCAATCACTGAACTAAACAACTATTTAGGATTAAGTCATTAATACTTTGAGTCGCAGAAGGTTTTGAGAAATGCTCCTTTGAGTCGGTCAGACCTTTCTTACCGACCGGTTCTATTAAGAAACTTTTACTTAACTCGCCCCGAGCAAGCACTCTGTGAAACTTGAACAATACTTTCGGTGCTTTGCAATAATATGTACATATATATTCACGAGAAAATACCCTAAAATCGTGTACAGGTTACAAATCCCTCGGCGTGAAGACTCGCCGACGGCACTCGAAGTGTTAACTCGACGATGTGAAGTGATATATTGACACGAGTGACGCGTTGTAGGTTCGTGATGATAAACGTGGAGGTGGGCCTTAAAAGTCGTATCACTCTAAGCGAGGAGAAGTACCAGCCCGATGGGAAGTACGTCCCTCGACTCTTATTCTTTACGCCGGACGGTGAATTGATCAAGGAAGCCTACAACAAACACCCGAGCGTGGACAAGGACACTCAGTACTTTTATAGCAGCGCCCCACAAGTCATAGAAACCATGTTGTTCGTTCTAAAAGAGCATTGCAGCGACCCGCTACCGGTAACGTTCGACTACGAGCAATGGAAGTTGGAAAGCGACGACACGGACGGCGAGATACTTACTCCGACCATGTATGATTGATCCTACGCTTGTGTCACAATAATTTTTTATAACACTTTACATTATTTAAGTAAGTAAGCGCTTCTCAAACACGAGGAGCTGTAACGAGTTCAATAAAAATAAAGTATGCTGGAATATCCGTGGCGTTTTAGAACTGTGAGCTTGAAGTGGCTCGTAGTACAGAAGGGGGGTAGTGATAGGATGTGAAATCGTAACTAGTAAGAGCATCTATGACGGATGATGAGATCGAATTGGTTGTATTTAGGTATTCAATTTATCGAAAGAATTAAGGTAGGCTTTCAGTATGCCTCACCTCGACTTGCCTCGCCTTTTTTCCTCAAAATATTTTCGAGGAAGAATCCGCGGCTCGGAATCGCGCTGCGCCTCGCCTCGGCGCTGTGCGAGTCAAATTGTCAAACTACATAAGAAAAGCATAGGAAGAATAAAATGACTCGAGTAAAAACTACGTCAAGTGGGTCACTCTATTGATCTCGTGCTATGTATCAGGCAAGATGCAGGCGATTTTGTGACTCCCTTTTCCTGGTTACACAGCGAGCACGGAAAGGAGGAAGATTGCCGGGGCCAGGTGCAGGGAAGGGGGTAATTTTGTAACCAATCTGAGGGCGAGCTGGGGGCAGGCGTAGCCTTTTAAACACTGTTCCCGATCTTCGAGTCTGCGCCCATACATTAAACACCCGTGCACGTCAACCTATCGCCAGCTCGCAGAAGCAACCCTGACGGCGCTTGCGTTTGCAACAGTTGCCACATCCGGCAACGCTGCCGCATTGGTCGACACTGTCTCACCTAGGGTTGGTAGCCACGCCCATTTCACCCTCTTCAAGTTTACTGTTATATAATACGGCTCGATGTGCCCTGCACGTGGCTACGCCAGGACGGCTCCATTACTCTTCTGGGAAGATGAACTATACTTATACCTATAGATACACATTAGTAACAAAATATGATGTCTACTGTGACGTCATTAATTGGATAAAAGTTGAAGAACACTGGAACACAAAGATAGCTCTGGCAAAATGCAAAGAAATTTTGTATGCGTATAATTGGTCACGAGGTGGATCTAAGTTTGTTGGGTAGGAAGGTCTGCAAAGCAGGCTATTTCTTCTTTAGAAACGACCAGTTGGAATTTTGAAGGAAATACAAGTAACCGGGGGCAACTGGAAATCAACGTCTCGGTAATCAAGAGTAGATATCAGGGATCCATGACGAGCTCAATCTTCATCGACGCTTTTCCAGACTTTACACAGCCCATAACAACAATTTAACGCTTCGGCGCATGGACGTCCGCTGGGAGGGGGGCGCAAGGGGAGTGGGGGCAGCTGCTCTCCCCTGGCTTGAGAAAAAATCACTTATTTTAAAAACTGCTCCACATATATTAAGTTCATATTACAGTGCCGTATCATCGTTTTCGGGGCCCTGAAGCGAGCTCCATATGGAGCCTCCTAAATTATTCTAAATTAAACAAAATCAAAAATACCGCGCTAACGCGTGAAGTGAATAATAACTATTAAAACTATTAAAATAAGTATTAAAGAATTAAATACATAAGATTAAACATGGGGTGCATTCCACGAGAAAAACCCCATTTTAAAATATAAATTTTGGTGTACCTATTCGGTGTTTTCTTTCCGTCACAGTTGAGGGCCCATTTCCAATTTTTTTTCTACTATATTACAAGCCTATTTTTTTTAATTTTCCAATTTCTCAGGCCTCTGAGCTCCGGGACCCTCTGACTACCTCTTTCGCCTCTATATTTTTAAATTTCAATTTTAAATTTTCAATTAAATTGGCGCTACAAAATAGATCCAAAGTGTTTTCTTTACGATTACTGTATCTCACAGTTGCTCCCGCGGGAGAAAAAATCTGCGGACATCTGTGCCCCGGTACTCAAAATTCTTTGATAGCCAGTGACAGAGTGGGTCTAAAAATATTAGTTCCTTGGAGACAAATCCCCCTTTGTACTTAGTAACACAACGCAAAGTTTACTTGCATACAGTAATAATATTGACACTCCTATTACATTTTCAAGCTACTAAAAGGTGAAAAACATTTTCAACATATTCCCTGCTGTTCAAGGGGGCCTTCATCAGGGGCCCACTTGCCACCCTGGCCAGCCCACTATAGTCGACGGCTATTTTCCTCATTCCCACACGCAACAAGATTGCCAACTGTTGCCCCTTTCGCAAGCGTCTCAGACCCTACCAACCCATTCATCGACCAGCAAGAGTCTCCAACGACGCGTACCTACCCCCGAAAATCTCCAGTCAGCGTGCCCCTCGGCCGCTTTGCATAGCCCCGCGCCAAAGGCAGCCGGGCTCTTCTTGCGCCCAGCAGCGTGGTCAGCGTGACCGTTGGGAAATACAGAGACGGACGTGCACGCAGCCGGGGCTTCTCCGAGCGTGCACGTAGAGGAAGCGTACGCATATGGGTTATGTATGGATCTCCTGGCCCGTTCTGTGTTTGAAGGGTTGCAGATAATATATAGCCCGTTTCGGCGGAGAGTGCTTTTTAGCTTTTGACCGTTTCATCCGGCGTCGGTCGGCCCGTGCTATCGCCCACCCACCCGCCCCTCCCGTAATATCGACGCGTACCTATATCCACCGTCCGTCACGGTCCTTTTTTTTTCCACCTCGGCTCGCTCGCAGCCCTGGCCCTCCCCCCCTCGCCCGCCCTCTCGGCGACCGTGGGGCTTTTAAAAAATGAGCCGGAGGACATTATTTCTACGCGACCCCTCCCCACCTCCCCCGCTCCTCGCCCCCTCGCGCCGCGAATTCGAGTGACCGTAACGGCCCAGCTACGGCGTCGTGCGCTCGTTTCCGCCGGCGCAGCTTGCGATGTGCCGCGTCAGCGAATGTGCAAAAATTGAAGGGAGAGAAATAGCGGCGGGTCGCTGGAAGGTCTGCGGGGGAGGGTGGTGTGTGGTTCGAGGAGAGGAAAATCGGCGACCGTTTCGCGGACGGTGCGGTATAGGATGGGGGTGGGTCCGAGATAGAGAGAGAAAAAGTTGCGGCGAGGTGTGAAAGTGAGAGGGGCGCAGGGGCAGGGGGGGGGGGAGATTATATATCTCGTCTACCACGTCCATCCGTTCGTACGGTCGTTCCCAGGGTGTGCTTGTGGCCCCGCGGATATATCGGGGGCCGGGAAGCCATTTTCAATTCAATCTGTTAAAAGCACGTCAAAAAGTCATACGGTATTTCACCCGGGGCAGTAGATCGCGGCGAGAACCCGCGGCCTTCCCATGCGGCGACGGTGCCGCGGTGAATGGCACCCTGGGTATGGATCCGTCCACGATATATGCCGCTGCGACGGGGAGATTCCGACGTACCCTTGTCGTCGAACGCGCCGCGCGAACGATGGGACCCTGGGTTGTGGAGTTCTTGGTTCTTTGCGATTCTGCGGGATTTATTCCGAGGGTGTTGGGGTTTTAAACAGTTTCGAATTCGAAGGACTGATAAGGGATCTTGAAAATTCAAAAAAATCTGCAACTTTGAGGAAATGTTGCTTCGGAAAGAAAATGGTCTCGGGGGAAAACACCCTCGTAAAGAAATGGAGACTTTTTAGATTGTCGTGAATATCTAGGAAACTGTAGAAGATATAAAAAAGAAGTTAAATTCAAAGCTGTGTGGTTTTTATGCCCTATAAAGCGGTGGTAAAGAATTTGCGAAAAACATTTTTTTCAAAATTGATCCCCACCGCACCTTTTTTTCGGAAATTCTTTATCGTCATATTGTAGGGTGTCGGAATCCATACAATTTTGAATTGAACTTTTTTTCGATATCTTTTACGGTTTCGCAAATGTTTGTGATAATATGAAAATTCGCAATTTCTTTGAGGAGGTACATTTCTGCAATGTTTCAGATTTTTTTGAATTTTCGATTTTTTAGTTGTTTCCTTGTGAGTAGCCTGGCAGAGGTGTTTCAGAATTGTCGGTGGGAGTTTAAATTGATAATAGAAGATATGGGGAGATATGTGTTGGGTCACTCACCCGAGGGGTGTAATACCTATGTCACAGTTAATTTTGAAACGTGATATCTCAGAAGTATAAGTAAATACAGGGAAAAGGATACAATTATATAAAAGTAAATAAGAAATTATTGAAAAGTGGCATATTCCTGTAATAATAAGTAGGAGATTCTTCGAGGTAACAGTGGGATCAAGGAAACCCAATGCAAATGGGACAAAGTAAATGGGATCCCAATTGGACCAAGTTATGCAGAAAGCTACCAACCCTCAATGATCCGAAATTAAGTAAATTTAGTTTGGAGATAAAGAAAAGTAGCTTTATATCAATTGGATATATTTCATTCCCTGTTATTCTTTTGCAATAGCGAGTAGTATAATTAATATTACTTTAAATATCCTGTAGCTTCAGTTTTTAATCGTAAAATCGAACTACGACTTGGTAATTTTAATAATTGTATAATGTAACAGTTCTTCTAAGGCTTAGTATATAATTTTTTGCAAAATAAAAACCACAAAATTATAGGATCCGTACTATATTTAAATAACCATTTGTCATTTTGAGGGTTGGTACCTATCTGCATAACTCAGTCCAATTTTTCTTACGAAGGACTAGCTTTACTACTCGGCTTCGCCCGAAATTTAGATTGTGATTCAGATTTTTTTTTTTTTTTTTGTGAAAATCGTCATTCATCTGGATTAGTCGGGCATAATGATTTGGGGCACATTTCGTGATCTTATAGTTTATCGTTCGAAAGTTTTTAGGCGCCAGACAAACACATAAACATATACAGTGGCTCACACCCACAATCGTACACTTTTTAAAATCGCATTACACTTTTAAAATCAGTCCAAACAGCTTGAGCTTTTTTGAGAAGGTAGAAGGATCAATTTGTTAATTGACATGTTTCGTCGTTTTGAAAAAAATGCAATGGGTCAGAATAGTAAAAAGAAAAATAGTAAAGGCCGTTTTTAAACCTTTTTCTCTGTTTTCTCTGAGCCTGTAATGAAAATTAAAAAAACCGTTTGTAGATTTCATTAAGTTGTATACATGTTGAAAATCTCATAAAAATCGCTTAACATTGCTCTGAGCTGCAAACGTTCAAACATCGTAGAATAATAATTTAAAACCCATTCTGCGCACACTTATTCTTAGCAAACTGATCCTTCTAGCTTCTCAAAAAAGCTCAAGTTGTTTAGACCAATTTTAAAAATATTTTGCGATTTTAAAGAGAGTGCGATTGTGGCTGTCAGCCACTTAGAAGCTTTCTACTTTATATTTTAAGATTCCAAAACACCTTTTACAATTTAAACCCTACCAATAATTCGGAGGCACAGACTTAGGGTTGCCATCCGTAAAATCATTAATCTAGGACAGAGAGCATTAAAACCCCGGACATATCCACTTGAAACCCGGACACTTTTAACTACTTCTTATATGAGACAATGAGAGTAATAACGAACTAACCTACATTTTTTTTCGAAATTGAGTTAGGTAGTAGCAATAACGTATTTCAATAGGATCTAATAATCATATAAAATAGGAAATTTTTTTCAATGTAGGTTGTTCCGTTGTCGTTCTCCCTGTCTCATATTAGGTACGATATCCCAAGACAAAAATTTCTGTAAATTATAGACTGTAACCGCAATAAAAAAATAAAGATAAAATATTAATGACGTTTTGAGCGAGCAGCTTGGAAAACCCCGGATCACTACAGAAAATCCCCCAGATGTCCCCGGACGCCCTGAAAAAGAGGACAAATCCGGGGAAACCCGGACGGATGGCAGGCCTACATAGAGTGAACACTGTAGCACCGACGTAGCCGTAGCAAGCACCAACGTAACTCTCGCATCACGATTTCCTTTCGACGCGCCGTTGTCCCCGTGTTTGCCAGTTGACCGACAAACAGGTCGCACGCAGCCTTCCGCCCACGCGGATATCGCGGATCATCGTGCACGACCGCTTTGTACCTGCCCAGCGTCTCCCCTTGGCGTAGGCGACCTGCGGGCTAATCTCGCTTATCCGATCAGCGCCGATTCGATCAGTTGTGTGTCCGTGGCGTTGCCGAGCCGGGCGCGATGTTGCCAAACATTGTAACAGGACACAAAGGCGATCTTGATCTCGATCTACGCCTCGCGGCAAGTAAACATCCGAGGGGGAGACCCCTTGTGTATAAAACGACGTTGTTACACGCGGTACCTGCTACGCCGTAGATAAATCGGACACTTTAGGAAACGCCTGAAGGTCACGGGGTTAAGAATCGTGGGAGAGCCGTTGGACAAACATTCCTTTTCTTCGAAGAACTTCACATTGTATCTTTCGTCTACTCAATTGCGTAGAGCTGTTTGCGTATCCGTTGGAAGCATGTTTCAGCGGTTGGATTCTGCTTTGTGCAGGAAAGCCTTTGGTATAGGGGAATGTAGAAAATATACGGCTGGAATTTAAACATTGTTCGAAGCAGCACGGTGGTAGAAGGTAGCAAGAATTTATCGAATTTTTCAAGAGAGAAAATAGCTCAACTATTTCAAGTTGCTACGATAATAGTGCAGTAAATGCTGCGCAGTTACAAAGGACCTTTTTTTTAATATTTGCTTGTGGCATAAATGTGCAATGTGTTTTTAATAAATAGCTTTTTGTATTAGACAGAAAGGAGGGGTGGAGTTTAATAGAATTCGCGACGGGTATAAAATCCTGGTTAGATTATAATCTCGCGAGGCACGTAAACGGGGCTGCAGAGGGGTGGCCTGATACTTTGAAAGCAGGTGTGTATTGCCATAGCTATTGGTTTATTGATTTATCCATCGGCGCGTACGCTCGCTTTTGAGTGGCCGATATGCCAGAGTAAAAAGTGGTCCGTGCACACCGGATATCCACGGATACCTGTTCCGCGCATACCTCCGATGTTGCTCAAATCGTCATCGCATTTTTACGAATAATCGACGAGCGCATCGAAACATGCAATCGCAGTGGAAAGCCCAATCGAACGTTTTCGTTCCGCAGTGAACGGCTAGTTTTCGATTAAACGGAGACACAGGTACTAAATATACACAATTTATTTTTAGAAATTAACCGTGCAACACTTAATACTTTGTGCTTCTTCACAGAGTTGGTGTCCGAAAAAAACTCGAATTTTATTAAGGAATATAGAAGATTACAGCGAAGAGCAGGAAGTGAAATCCAGGTTGCTCAAGGGGCACAGAGGATACCTATCTAATAGTTACCGTCTCCGGGTGTCGGATTACGTAACGTAGTGCAGCGAAGAATAGCAGGAATTATCATATTTAAATGCAAATGCCCTGGAAGTACCGGCAAGATATAGTTACATTCGTCCGCATGGCTAAGTCAAAAGTAATAGTACCGTTGCTTGTGCAGGCCTTAGGCTCCCGTCCGCATTGTGCGCGACGCGCAGACAGGCAGGAGTAGGTAGGCAAGCAGAGGAGAAAGATATACACGCAGGATCGAAATCATAGAATGCTTAACACATAGAATGCTTTTATTCCATTCTCATTGCCGGGTAAATAACATCTGTACATTAGATCACTATAAAATCGGTGGCCATTGGTGAACGACAATAGGGCTTCCCCCCATTGAGACCTCATTGTAGAATATGATTCAAGAAAGGCTCGTCGCCTATGACGGTGTGCCCGTGTGGTTTACAGAGGAGCGAGCACCGATGGATGGTAAAAGAGAACAGAGGGAGAGAGAGAGAGAGAGAGAGGGAGCGAGCGAGAGCGACAGAAAGAAAGGGAAGGGAAGAGAGACGGGGCGAGAGGCGATTCGGACCGTGAGGAGAGAGAGGCGACGGGGAGAAGGAGGAGGAAGGAGCGAAGGAAAGGAAAGAAGGGACACGTTCCTTCCCCGAAGAGGGGGGACGAGGGAGGCGTGCATGGTTTTAAAAAAACAGTACCCGGGCGAAACAAAAGGCGGAGCGTAGAGTGAAACGTCTGAGCATCGGCTCCCGGCATTGTGGCCCGCGGTGGAACGGGTTTTTTAAATAAAAGAGTAATGTGTTTGCCCGTTTTGCCTCCGACCGGGGCGACGACAGAGAGAATACACACCGGGCTGATACGCGCGGCGTCTGTACGCATAGTTTATCGAGGGTGAGTAGGTAGGTGGGTACGCGGTTAGGTATGTCCCCCTTTCACCCCAGCCAGATATAAACTCTTAACATCTTGGTGGAACAGCGCGCCCGGCCAATCGGCTGGCTGCGCGGGCGTGGCCGCGCCTAAGCGCGGCTTTGCGTTTGGCCGAAGCCCCGGGGTGGAACACTGTGGCACAGTGTTTTATTTCGCGCAACTGTGGAGGGGCTGTTAGTTTCTGCCCTATCCCACCCCGCTCGAATTCCATCCCCCTCCTCTCCTCCCCACCCGCCGCGTTCATCCCCCCTCTAGCCGCTGTCAGGCTATCCTCCTCTCGCCGCTGTCAGGCTATCCTCCTCGCGCGCTTCGAATCGGCCTACCACCGTTTCTTTCCGCGTTCTTCAATCTCCCTCGCCCCGCCGTCTCTCTCCCGGTTCGCGTTTCCACCTTCTTTCACGGTTTTTCCTCTACACTTTCCGTTCCTCTCTGTCTCTTTTCTCTGCCCTCGCCACCCTGGCCTGCCTCGCGACATTCTGACTCTCTCTCCCCCCCCCCCTCGCCGCCGCCCCGGCTCGCCCCACCCCGCCGACCGCGCGCGCCAGCGGTTCCCCTCCCCGACGCCCCTTTCCCCGCCGTCGGGCTCCCTCTTTGCTGCCGCGACACACCGCCGCCGCCGCCGCGCTTCTCTGTCTCTCCGGCGCTACCTGAATCGACTCTCCCCGGGATGCTGCAATTGTTGACAATGCCGGAGAGCGAGAGAGAGTGGCGGCGATAGGAGTCGGGGCAATCCCGCATTTCGTACCCCGACACCCGTACGAGCGGTGGTGGCCCACCGCTCTTCTCTGCCCGCCGTACCACTCGCGAAAAGTGTGGGCGCGTGCGCGCGCCTGTTCGGAGCTTTCTCTCCTCGCCGCCGCGAGTCGCCACCGCCTCTCGGCGCCGGTCCTTGTCCGACCGCCGGCGCTCGTCCCACCCTCTCGCTCCGTCCCCTTGTACGTGCCGGTTTTCGAGAGTTTCATACCGGAACGGCGTTAAATGTGATTTCTTCGGTTGAAGAAGAGCTCGGTTGTGACCACCGCCTGTCCGACCGCGCGATACCACAGTAACGATCCGAGGACTGCCGCTCCGCGGACCACCTTCGGCTAGTCGACGGACGGGGAACCCCGTGGGGCACGGGAACGGACCGAGAGACAAAGGGAAGAAGATCGCAACGCCGACGCGTATTTGCGGTTAAGAGAGACACCTTCGGTAGTGATCGTCTAGCGCGCGTTCTTTAGAATGAGAGCGACACGCCGCGCGACAGTGAGCACCCGGCTTTACGCTCGGCCGTAACCGATTGGGCACCGTGATCGGCGGTGTCTGGAAACCTGGCCTCCTGTGCCCTCGACCACCGGTATGCCACCTTGCGATCGCCCGTGATCGTTGGGTCGCCTCAATCGCTGTTTATCGTTCTGTGGTGGTAATTCACGCTCGGTTCCATTTACGTCGCGCCAGACACGATGTCGCTGCCGCGGGGTGTCGGGCTTGGTGTCGACGTCGGCCAACTGATGCAACACCAGCAGCAACAGCAGCAGCATCACGTGCTACCAGCCGCGTTCTTCCTTCGTGCCAGTGCCGAGAGATACCAAAGGACACCGAAGTGCGCGAGATGCCGCAACCACGGGGTTGTATCAGCGTTGAAGGGCCACAAGCGTTACTGTCGCTGGCGGGACTGCGTGTGTGCCAAATGTACGCTGATCGCCGAGAGGCAACGTGTCATGGCTGCCCAGGTAAAGTGTCGCTGAATTCAAGCAGATGTTTTGTCGCTAATTTATCGACATGTTGGATTAGCGAGGGGGGCGAGCTTCGGAGGTATTTATCAGACCTGAGTCGTTCTATGCGTGAAATCGGTTTAATCGTGTCTTGGTTTATTGTAAGATGGGATCAAAGGGTTTGCGAGTTGATGAAACTTCAACCAATAGGTAATTTGTTTGGGAGCGATGTTTTGATGGTTCCTTTCGGGATTATTTTGTGAATGAGGTTATGTATGACGTGTTGGGACGTAGAGTATTAAATTTTAGGTAAAAATGGCATTTGGCTGCGCTGCGAATTACGTTCGGCATTAATTTGCTAAAAGTTATCAGATGAAAAATTGTTTTATCGAGAATTTTAGGTTATATTTTGAATTATATTTGAGGTAACAGTGGTAAAATGACTTGGTGCTCAGGTTTGGTACTTACCTAGCGTTAACTGAATAACCCCTTCGCGTAATTGAACTGGTTCATTTAATGGAACATAAATTAAGCAAGTATAAATTTAGGAATGACAGCAAACTCAGTTATTATTCTGTGCTTGTATTTAATTGCATAGAGGGAAAGAGAGAAACTAAGTTCCTTATTACTCATAAATATACCTACTGTTGACTTCATTACTGTTCTCGAGCATGCATAAAAAATTGCTATGGAACCTGCTTAAACAATAGCTACATGAATTTAATAAATATAACACTATATAGTAAAATTCGTTAGTGGAGAAGTCATTAACAATCGGTAAAATGAATTAAGAAAACAGTAATTGTGAAAAATACATTCCATTCTTTTATTAACAATCACTCTTCGTCTTACTTTTTAAATATCGGAAATCCTTTACACGCTCACTTCCATCCAATGGCATTATTATTGCGACGAAGCGTAGTTTATCTTTAATTGAGGATAAATCCAGCCGAGCATAAGGCAATAAGCGCAGTGTACCGTGTAAAGAACGAAGTAACGTTGGTCAAGTCTCAGTAAAACGTTTTGATCCAATGAAAAACAGTAGAGTGCCTGTGGCGAACGCGATAAAAAGCATTCCGCAGCGACGCGCGTTAAGGGCGCCGTTTCCTTTCCCGTGGCTTCGTGAAATGAATCAAGGAAGTGTGAACTGATTCAATTAGAATCGGCTAAAGGGTCTCTTGAAACATGTGACTCTCTCCTCTCATTGTTTCTAACGTTTTTCGACTCGAGAGGCGTACGAAATCCGTTTACACAGCCGCGTGGTCACGGGACGCCCGTTACCGTCGCGACCAACACTCCAATTTCGTTATCATTTAGCGGGTCGCGTACAAACATGCAACTTTCGATGGGACTTGAATTGGAAATAAATGAGCCTCGAAAGTCGAACCGATCAACTCTGCTTTTAGCAAATTTGGGAAATAAATAGTTCGGTACTGAATTATTTCGGTGCTGATTTATTTCAGTACCGAATTAGTTAATAAGTGCTTAGCTTATCAATTTGTTCCACTTTTCATTTTATGAGTAGCAGTTGTAATTAAATAGTGCTTAACTTTTCCACATTTTCTACTTTTTACTTTATGAAATTGATGATTTTGCTTTCTGAGAGGTTTAAATAATGAATAATAATATCGATCGAAATTCAGTAGAAATCAATTTTATTATTCAAATGGAGTTAATTATTATCTACAGTAGAAATAGGATTCAAAATTGTATCTTTGAATTCGAGGCTTCTGGCTTCACTGGAATACGAAACGTTTTATGAAATATCCATCAGCGTTTAATAGAATTAGAATTTCTTTCGTAAAACGGAGGAATGTTGAACTTTTCATGCATACATATCCTTGTTGATCCAGTGTTTTATGTTCCACTTTTGGTTTCACTGCTTCACCAGATACTGGATGGAGTTTCGGGGGCTTTGATTCTCTGTATCGTAACACTACACCTCGAACCCCCTTATTGGAGCATCTCGATATCGTACACTTATAGCGGCGCCTTCGTGATTGACCCTTGTATCGTATCGTCGGAGATATCTTCCAGCGATACGTCACAAAATCCGTGTAAACCCCCTCGTTCGAGATCAGATCTTGTTTAACCCTTCAGTGATCGCGTGGTCGGTGATCGTCGCGTATTATATTGTCTCCATTGCCATTGGACCCTTAGCGGTATACATCCTCAGGCTAATAATCCCTTTTATATACATTTTCGAGCAAAATGTTTGCCAATTATAAGCAAAAAACAAGTGGATGACTGTAATCGAAATTTTGATTCTAAAGTTGGTGCAATTTCTGAAGGTTTGATCAGTCAAATTAATTCAAATTAAGCCTCTTCTAACGCTTACGTTGCATGTCATTCTTCTTATCCAGGATTAAAACTCAGATTTTCATTACTTTTGAGCAAATTTTGAGAAAAATTTTGTGACGAAGACCATGAAAGCTTTAAAATATTCAAAGTTAAAATCTGGAAAATAGGAGACTTTGTATGTACAACATGAGAATCCTAATTTAGGTTCCCTAAATCGCGCAACACTGCTAGGGTGACTGTACCTAATATCGCCAGGCAAAAGTTAAATCGCTGTCAATTGAATACTAATTGATATTTTTACATGCACTTCGTTTCAAAGTAAAGAGAAATTATTCATCTTCCATGCAGCATAAGTTAGAATCGTTGAAACCTACAAATTTTTAATTAGGAGTCAAAAAACGTGAGACATGCAAAAATCGGGTCCTAAAAAAAGTGTACCTAATATCGCCAACTCAAGAAATATTGATTAATTCATGTATATATGAGTTTTTAAAGCCATTTTCACATGTGCTTTTATTATTTTTTGCTCTATAAATGTTTTTTTATCCATCTCTGATTTTATTTTTATTAGAAAAATATAGATTTTTAAAATATTTTATTTTTTACGTTCCAATGTACATATTGGACAAATAAAGTTTATTTCGGTTGCTCGGCACATTTCGTAACCCCGCCTGTAACAAACATTACATCGAAACCATTGTTCTCCGGTAAGCGGTATTAAGAACACCCATTCTGCTAAAAGAAAAACACTATTTTCATCACAGAAAATATTTGAATCGATTTCATTCCCTAAGTACATCATTAATTAGGTATTTCTAGTAGATATTCTTGCATTCACGGAATTATTAGACTTGCCTTCTCCGAATGGGATATAAAATTGTGGCAGTCTAATAAATTCTTACACTATTAAGATTTTCTAAAATCCTTCCCTTTCTGTAATTGTTGATCATGTGACGCTGCAATTACAGTACGTCTTCCTACATATGTTTAGGTACTAATTGAGTGTATAACCGATAAATTTTAGTGCTTACTTTGCGAGATATAACGGGTGGCGATATTAGGTACAGACACCCTATCAGACAAAGAACGAAGGGTAGTCTTTTGAATCGTCTATACACATTTCGTTTACCAAGTTATCTGGCAATGAAAAGATATAGTTTAATAGGGACCAAGTGAACAGAATCTCATGGTAGAACGTCGTTTAGAGATTATCTCCATCAGAACAAGGATTGTATAGTGCCTTGCAAAGATATACTGACGAACTTGAGACCCACTCGAGGTGGGCCACCCCTCGTACAGATCGCTAAACGTGTCTTTTGCTACTCGCTATAAAGTTCCAGAAACCTAAGAGGCCATTCCAACTTGGGGTATCAAAATCTTTAATCTGATAGCTTTCAAAAATTATTCTGAATGCTTCTTTGGCCTGGTGATGCTCTTCCGCTGCTTTTACGACTTTGCTATATTTATTCCACCATCAGTACTGCTATATTCTGAGTATAGCATCTTAAGAAGTGTAGTGCCTGATCTGAGACCCACTCAAGTGGCGTGGAAAGCGACGTTCTGGAGGGTGCAAGTCGCTAAATGTGTTTTTCGTCACTCGTTGTAAGATTACACTTATTTGGAGTAGAACCTTATAGTACTATGTTTATAAAATTCTTCACCCTATTGCCTTTACAATACCACTATACCTTTTAAAAGTACTATGTACCATTATATCCAGCTTTTAACAGCGGATAAAAGAAGCACATTAAAGTTGTAAAGATAATAGGAGGTGAGGCCACTGACAGACTCCTTCAAACATTTAGCTACTCCAAGGTGGAGAGGCATTTGGGTCTCTTGTGCCCTGTAATGAGTATGAAAAAACACGAAGGTGGCCCAAGTTCCTCATATACTCCACCCTCTATACTTCTACACCCCGTACACAGTACATAAAAAATAAAATACAGTGACTTCGTAAAAGCAGTATAGACTAAAAACAGTAGCACACTATAATGTCCAGACTCTAGACCTCCAGGTGTGAATAGAGAATTCTAGCTTCCCTTTTCCCTTATTTACTCTTCCCAGTACAGTACCTACTCTTTCGCTTCAACCTGAATGCTACACTTACACCTGATTACGTTTCTCGTGTCCTTTATTGATTACTCTACCTATTCAATACCACCAAATTAGACAGGCACTTTCGCGTCTGCCCCTCTGATCATCGAAAGGACACATTTGGAGGGTGGTAGCATCTATGGTACCCTATACGCGCCACTCGAGGGTGGTCCAAGTTACCCCGCTAGATTCCGCTCGCTATACAGTTTTGTCCCGAAAAGTGCTCGAGCCTCGGGATCATCCGTGAGGACGGAGTAGTAAGTAGTCCCTTCGGCTTGCCTTCATTCTCCACCGCGGCGATTGAGAGAGCTAAGAAAACGCTCTGGTAGCTCTCTCTCTCTCTCGCCGCGGTGGCCGCGAAAGAGGCAGCGGGGATAGCGATGAGCACTTTTCCGGACAGCAGACGCGAGCGCTTCTCGGGCCAGCACTGTATGTGATTCTTCAGCCAGATCCCCGCGATTCCAGCTAAGAAGAGGAACTCGTTCGCAGGTCGCGTTACGGAGGCAGCAGGCCCAGGAGGAGAGCGAGGCGCGCGAGCTTGGTCTGCAACTGCAGTACAATGCGGGCAGCTGCAACACCGCCCCCGTTCTCCCCGGCGCGGCGAGCGCGACCACGCCAGCTGGCAGCCCGCCCCCGCACCCGGCCCACGTAGCGAGCCCAGCTGGACTGGCGATTCCGGCGGCGGCGGCAGCCGCGGCCGCGGCCGCAGCCGCGCACATCCAGACGCAGCTACAACACCAGCAGCCGGACTGCGGCCTCCTGCAGCGGAAGAGGCTCCCGCAGGATGAGTACCGGCAGCCCAAGATCGAGAAGCAGGACCCGCTCGTCGGTGGGATCGCAGGTGAGTGGATGGAGTTGTGATGTTTGGTAACCGCGGCGCGGTTGGCCCTTTCGGATGACTATTGCGCGCTGATGTTTGATGAGGGATTCGCGGGGTGGGGATGTCTTTGGAGTTTTGCTGAGGTATCTGTCGAGGGACGTTTGGTAGTTAAGTGTAACTTTTAGGTCTGGGTGGGATAAGGGGATGATTGTTCCTTTGGGATGCTTGTAATGACTTGGTGATCGGTAGCAGGAATGTCTTTGACGTTCTCCAGTTGAGTACTGGGGGATGTAGCTGGATGTATCTGAGGGGTGGGGTATGGGGAAGTTTGTTCCTTTGGGATTGCCTGTGACGTCCTGATGTTCGGTGGTAGGGATGTTCTTCGGTTTCTGTAGCTTGGCAGTTGAGTGTGACTTTGAGGTCGTGGGTGGGATGAGGGGATTTTTGTTCCTTTGCGATGGCTATGGTGTCCTGATGTTTGGTAGCCAGGGTGTGTATTGAGCTCCCCAGTTCAGGGGATTGGAGCAGACCAATTTTTTATTTGCTCCGCTCCGATATTAAAATACTTGCTCTAGTTGCTTTGTTTTAAATAATAATTCTTTTAATACTTTCAAACAGTGATCTTTCATTTGCAGCAAACCCCATCTTTCTAGCTTTTCATTTTCATATAGAAAAGAATTCATAAAGAATGCTTAATTTTCGGGCAAAGAAAGTACTATGTCTCCTTAACACCGGACTCCGCGGCTCTACGATATAATATTTTTTCAATGATGAAAAATTGAGAATTAGTATTTATTAAAATAGTTAGTATTTATAAAAAAAAATTTGGAGCAGTGAGCGCTAAAAATTTTCCGTGTTTTGCCTTCGCTCCTGCTCCGGGCAAAACCCCGTTACTCCGCACTCCAGCTCCGAGCTCCGCTCCAACGCTCTGCTCCACTTATGTATTGGAGGATGTTTGGTAGTTGAGTGTGACTTTGAGGTCGTGGGTGGAATAAGGAGAGGTTTGATCCTTTGTGATGCCTCTGATCTCCTGAACAATTCCAAGCTTTCTTTCCTCGAAGACCTCCTCCGTTTTCTAAAATTAGTACTCAGTTTTTGGAATTCTAAACGCGACAAATGAAAGATGCTCTTCAGTTTGGAACACTCTGGCACACAGCCGACGTTTAGGTGATTCTTAAGGCGACGTTCACCGTCAAGGTGAACAAGGCCACGCAGGTCCGCTCGTATGGGAGTGAGCGGCACGCGTGTGCACTTCACGAAGGGTGAGAATGAGCCAGCAAAGGCGAAGAAGCCTAGAAAGGAGCGAAGGGTTGGGAGAGCGCGGACAGAATTAAAAAGCCGCCACTAACGAGTACGACTTCTGGTTTGAGTGGTATAATAAGGGGCCAGGAGTTCGGCCATTATTTACTTAACATTATGGTCTCTGGCCACTTGCCCTATTTAGCCGTGTATGTTCACGCACGCTCCTAATGGGCACTCGTACGCAATTCATGCGTGTTAAACGCATGCGCTCGCACACCCTCCCTCCTCCTCGCCTTTTTTGGTCCACGTGCCGCATTTTCGCTGCTCGTATTGCAGTTTTAACGGAATGCGGGGAAAAAATTCTATTTACAACGATCACCTGACGGAAAATATCATAACAATGAAGCCCAATAATTTCAAACTGTAATTTCGACTGCAATCCTGTTAAATTGCTATTTAACTAGGGTAACTCCGGGGCAGTCGGTTTAAAACTAACACTGATATTATTTATTTTATCAGAATAAACCTATTTGGTTCAGAATTTTATGCTGATTCAGAAAAACTCGTCGATATTTACTTTAACTAATATTTGCTGAAAATCGGGTTGAAAACTGAAGTCATCACATCTGACCATCTCTCCCGAGCTGCCAGGAGAAATGGTAGAGTAGTGTGGGGCAAGAGTGCGCACTTAAAGTTTAGACGTCTCTAAAATCTTTGGTATTACACTGATAGTCATATCATTTTGTGAGAAATAACTACTATACCTTATTATTCGATAGGCAGTGACTTCGTGTAAATTTACCTGTCACAACTTATATAAAATAAATATTTCCAAAAAGTGTCAAATGCGAACTTTTACCCGATATGTGCGGCAAAAGTTCGCATGTTATGGGTTAGAAGAACGCAACGAGAAATATCCGAAGAAGTGTTTTATTTTCCTGCATAGGTACATAGTTGGAGTAATACTGTAAAACACCAAATAGTTTATAATTAATCTTTTTAAGTGAAGTTAACAATAGTCGCAAATAAAATTACCCCAACCGTAGTAATTTGAACAGACATAAAAGTTAATAAAAAACGTATTTTGGAAAAATATTGCGGATTAAAAATTAATAAAAAAATCAAAAGCTGATATCAGCGTGGCTCAATTATCATAAACTCAAAATTTATTTCCTTGTTGTAATTGATAATTAATTTTAAATTTATTTTTTATAGTCGGTTTAATCAGTTTTCGTTACTAAGTAATTTAGCAAAAACTAGAAATAAAATAAGTTTAATGAATTTATAACACGCGTCACATTATTTTGGGGCAAAAGTTCGCATGTTCGCATTCGAACTCTTGCCCCACTGCATTGTGCGAACTTTTGCCCCCACAGCTACTTTTCCATTGTTTAATCAATCCTGTTATCTGTGAGGAAAATTGAAAACTTCTATTAGCACTTTTGAATAGGAGAATTTCAGCTCTTTCAGACGACATATGAATTACAATATTTACTGATCAATTTATAGGAATAATATTGATTCCTAAAAATGAGAATATTACATCAGAACTAACGAATTCAGTACTTACCGCATTGTACGATAACAAACCGAAGTACAGCTACACAATTCGACACTGGTGACTCTACCTTGATTGACAATTGACTGTCGATCACCATTGGCAACTGCCATACCTCAAACCATGAAATTCGCATGGTGCGAACTCTTACCCGCTGCGAACTTTTAACTACCTTTATTCTACTCGCCGTTGGTCCTCTCGTTAGCTTTGAATGGAAGGGTTAATATGGCTAAATACTTTCGCTGCATTGTTCCTCGATACCGCTACTATTTTATTAGCCAAAACATTAAACGAAAATTAACTCAAAAGTATATTTCAATTACGATTCTGTACACTACAGTTTTATAAAAGAGGTTAAATGATGTCGTAACCTCTACTTATCTTTTACTAGCTTTACGACTCAGCTTTGCCCGAAATTTAGGTTCTGATTTTATAAATAAAATTGATTCTTTTTTGAGAAAATAGTCACATTTATCTGGATTAACTAGACATAATGAACTGAGACAATTTTCGTGATCCCCGAGTTTACTGTTCGAAAGATTTTAGGTGACGGACAAACACACAAATATATAGAAGCTTTCTGCTTATAAATCCAGAAAAATACAGAAGGAAGCGAAATGACGCTATTCTTTCAACTGTTTGGCTCCTAGAGAAGCTACTGCTCTAGAGCACTAAAGATGTGAGCATTCTGGAGAGAAGAGTATTGAGTATTCGCTTTTTTGAGTACTGTCAAATTCATTTTATAAACAGAATATGCGTTGTTGATATTGGTACTTGGTAGCACGGCATATTATTGAAGTATTTTATTACATTGAAGTTTGTATTCTGTTTATAAAGTGAATTTGACAATACTCAAAAAGGCGGATACTCAATAGTTTCTCTCTTAAGAGTATCAAATATGTTGGATACACGTACTCACCTCTTCAGTGCTCTAAATGTTCTGTACCTCAACGCGCTTTTTCGTAGAGAGCCTGAAATATAACGACTGGACGATTAATATAAGAGCTTATATTACGGCAAACATAAACTCTCATCCTTAACCCTTCGTTGCATAACTTCTTCGATTTTGTAAAAAATACATTTTTAGATTCGCACAAGTGATAATAATAAGGAAAAAATAATAAAAAAGATACTTGTATTTTTTTATTTTTCCACCTTTCTTCCATCATGATTATGATTACTTAAAAACCGCGAATTTACAACGTTCAACGCGATCCATGTAAATGTTTAGATACTAGAATATGTATCATTCACGATAAAGTAGTTACATTACACTACATGCAAGTTACAACAAAAAAATTAAAAAGAAAAAATATGTTGCATATTTGCAACAGTATACAACGAAGTACACTATATTCTGTTATCTAAAATTCCAAGGAATATTTACACACAGGAAAGTATAATGAATTATAATCGAATCTTTCAAATTACTATAAAAAATATGTTCAGCCATATTGGCTCGAAAGAACTCAAGACAAAATCCTCCAGTGTCCCTAACTAGGAACACTATTCGGTTGATGATGGAATCGCGCAGATTTTTTTATATAGATCGAAAGTACCTACATGTCACCACGGTCACAAAAATGTAAATTAAAGATGCTCCCAAAAGCTGGTATGACCTTGAAAAATCAACAAAGGTGTAACAGGGGAAAGAAGAAAAATGTGGGAAAGAGAATGACAACACCGTCTGTTGAAATTTAATTATCTCTATTATAGGAAAATATATTATATTAAATGAATGATAATAGATTAATGATAGATAACAATTAGAAAAAATTAATGATAATAAATAAAATTAATGATAATACTATTGAAATCACAACAGTGGGTAATTAACCATTACATTTATGATAATCTTGTCGACAAGAAGATTTAAAAAACTGATTGAAGCAATAATAATTTTCACAATGACTGCAACGAGCGAACACTGTTTCTTTCATACCTTGACCAACAAGACAGTTTAAACATGACACTCCGAAGACTGATCGACAGATCACACATATACTACGCGACACTATTTTTGCCGAATATAATGATTATGTATATATTAATTGAAAAATAAATGCCCAGAAAAGGCATATACAATTTTCTTAAAAAATCATGTACGAAGTAAATAAAACAAAGAAAACAATTCGAATATACGGAATTTACATAGAACTTTAGAAAACATATAACGAGGGGTAATTTATTGCGACACTTATTTTTTTTGACGATCAACTTTGCCACTTTGAACAGTTACTTGTTTACTAATTCTTAAATTTGAAACAGTACGCCATCTTCTTCTTGCTATCTAGAATCTTTATCTCGAATCTATTATTGTTTCAATCACTTTTTTAAACCTTCTTATCGACAAGATTATCATAAATGTATCGGTTAATTACCCACTGTTGTGATTTCAATAGTACCTATTATCGTTAATTTTTCTAATTGTTATCCATCATTAATCCATCATCATTCATTTAATATAATGTATTTCCATATAACAGAGATAATTAATTCCGAACAGACGGTTTTGCCATTCCCTTCCCCCATTTTTCTTCTTTCTCCTGTAACACATTTGTTGATTTTTCAAGGTCAGACCAGCTTTTGGGAGCACCTTTAATTTACATTTTTGTGACCGTGGTGACATATACTTTCGATCTACCTATATAAAATAATCTGCGCGATTCCATCATCAACCGAATAGTGTCCCTAGTAAATCAATTAACCAGCAGTTTAAATAGTAGGTGCAAAATTATTACCTACAGTTAACAATAACCACGGAGCACGGAATAATATCCCCAGCAAATTTGCCTTCGACAGAAATCACTCTTCGCGATTCCTTCCCCCCCCTATCTGCCGTGCTCCTACGGCACAGCAAAGAGCCATCGTTCAGGACGCGACGGGGGATGGAAAGTTCCATTTCACTCGGTTTCAATTACACCTACGCTCCTCTCCGCGTGCCCGTCGCCCCCCGTCCGCCGGCCCTGAAAACTCGAGGGGTCGGAAGTGCACAAGAAGATGTCTCCCCGCGTTCGATCTTCGAAACAGAGTGCTTACAGTAGTGCACAGGCGAGGCACGTCCTCAGTCGAGAGAAGTTTAGCCGTAATTGAATTTCTCGGGCCAGTGCCTACCCACCGCGGGGGATTCTCGACTGGTTTGTTGGTCGGTCTCTGTATTCTTGCTAGGTCGAAGATCCTGAGCTTGCCAGGAGAGGGTTGATGCACTCTCCCCCCCTTACACGTACACATATATACAATAGATAGAGAATTTTCCGCACCGTATTGCAAATACGCACCCCCCAAGGACCATTCTACCTTCTCTGCACCCAATCAGATAAATCCCTTTCTGCTCCAAATTCGAATTTTCATTCACCCTTCCTGGTCACACTTTCTTATAATCACAAATGGCGACACCCCAGCGTCATTTTTCAATTACCATTTTCGTAATATCGAAACTTTTAACTTTTGAGCGACAATTGTAATGCTTTTGTAATTGTAATGACATTCGTAATGCTTTGGTAATCTTTTTCTAGAAATGTAAATTCTGATAATGTTGAAATTTTTATTTAAGAAAATAAGTTGTGGAGAAATGCGATTTTTTGTTAAGAAAAAAATTCATTTTGCTACTCCTAGTTAAATTCTTAAAATTCACTGAATTCTAAAATTGTAATATTAAGCTCTAAAAATTTACAGAAACTTTGGCAAAGAAAAACGAAGCGTTAACCACGAAGCGTTAACAAAAATTAGTATTAAAAAAAGAACCGTTTAAAGCTCGACTAAACCCAGCTTAATCTTCCCCAAAAATGTAAGCTGAAAAGAATACCATTGGTCCCAGCATCAGTCCTATCGATAACAGTATGCAACCCTCGACTTTCTTTACCCCCTTGCGCCAGATTCGAAATACCTACCACCGGGCCTCCGACGATTGGACAGCAGAGAGGTGCTCGACATCCGATCTGGCGAGTTCTCCAACTCCGTTATAAACTTCCGAACGTTTCCCTTCGCGGCAGGAAAAGCCTGTACGGTCGGTGCCAGGGCCGGGCCAATTTGGCCGGGCACGCATGCCGGCCCCGCGCATCAAAGGGGGCAGGGACGTGCACCGCAGTCATTACGTGGAAAAGGAGGGCACAGAGATTTGGTCTTTCCAGCGGATTCCCCGGCGGCGAGGGAGGACGCGCTTTGTAGGGGTACGTACACACGCGAGCAGGAAGAGACCGTCCTTTTGTGTGTACGTGTGCGGTACACCCTTTATCCCGAAGGATCACTCGGGGCTTCTCCGTTGCGCGAGGTAGGGGGACCATTATCCGGCAGTTTCTCACAGTAGAAGCTTCTTCGAGTGTCCAAGAAACTTTGTGAAAGACCAGTCCGCTTCCGTTCTTCCTCTTTCGTGGCTGCTGAGGACACCAGGAAATTATTTCACTCGACTGTGTACGTTCCACCCCCTCCTCCGCCGTCCCTTGCGCAGGGGCGATGCTATCGCGGCTGCTTAGAACAGTCGTGGCTGAAGGGTCTGCCGGGGTGATAGCGGAGGGACTCTTTGGAATTTTCACGCTGTCTTTGACCAGCCGAAGGGTTGCGCGAAGGTATTCGCACGGGGGGGGGGGGGGTGAAGCGTGGAGCGTGATATACCTCGATCGCTTTCGATTGATAAGGAATCGTTTGCGGGGGTTGGAGGAAATGCTTTCAGAGTGTAGGGATGGGAATTCTACTGTATTAGATGGTATTGTATTCAACTTTCGTGGTTTGTGATTGTGGCGGAAGGGTATTGGAGTTGAGTGGTGGAATTGAAGGGTCTTTCTGGGTGTAGTGGAGGTATATTTTGGAATTTTGATGGAGTAATCTTCGTTAAGGGGTAATGACACTGTAGAGTCCGGAAAGGCAGCCTGATTTTGAGATTTTTTTTATGAGTTTAGTGGATGGAATACTAAATCTGTTTGAAGGGCTTTATTGTACATACCTTGAAGTAGGATCACAATTTTTTTGAAATTTTTTTAATATAAATTGGCGGCGCTGCAGTTGAGCAAAAGAAGCTTCTTCTGAAAAACAGTCCTCTGCGGCCGGGGAAGATTTCTCCTTCAATTTTTGACTTAGGACAAGAAACAGAAAAATTTTCAGTTCTATGTAAGATTATCTCGGGAAGTAAACGAGGAAATTAAAAAATACTGATTTTTGTACGAATAGTGCGTGATTGAACAAAACACGGAATTGCCACAACCTCAAAATTGTTGAAACGTTTTGTTCAATCACGCACTATTCGTACAAAAATCAGTATTTTTTCATTTCCTCGTGTACGTCCCGAGATAATCTTATATAGAACTCAACAATTTTCGGTTTTCTATTTTAGGTAAAAAATTGAAGGAGAAATCTTTCCGGCCGCGAAACACTGCTTTTCAGAAGAAGCTTCTTTTGTTGAGCTGTGGCGCCGCCATTTTGTATTGAAAAAATTAAAAAAAAATTGTGATCCTACTTCAAGGCATGTACAATAAAGGCCTTCAAACAGATTTTGTATTCCATTCACTATATTCACATAAAAAAATTCTCAAAATCAGGCTGCTTTCTGGGCTTTACAGTGGCATTACCACTTAACTCACCGAAGTGTTGAAAACAGATTATAATATACTAATAAAGTAAAGGACCCGCGTGTCCTGCATGTGAGAAATGGTTATTACAAGATAAGCGCGGTGAAAAATGGATTCGCTGCAGTAAAGGGCCCTCCACATTTTCAGATCCGTATCGAAACATGTATCATGAGACATCAGTTTACTTTGATTAATTTATTTAATTTACACGAACTGGCGAAGCGATTTGGTTCAAAGGGAAGCATCTTTGCATCACAGCCGTGGGATTCTCGATAACCGACTATTTGCATTAAAAAGAAAAAAGTGGGAGGCGAGAGGCTCGTAGAAAAGAAGCGAATTTAAAAACGAAGGAAGGGAAGCAGGGTTCGCGAATTCATCGAGAAGTGTTTTATATTCATCCTCGATGGTTTTTCTTTTCATCGGTCGATCGCGAACAGTTGGATCGCTTTTCGCTTTCAATTTGCGGGGAGAAAAAAATGATATTATTCGGAAGCCTCGTTGCGGCCAGGAAAAGAAGCGACGGTTTAATCAAATGCCTACTTCACCGCGGAAGGGCTTCCTCTTTCTTCTGTTACATCTGCACACCCGCGGAAGAACAGTTGCGCGAGCCAGCGCTCTTTTAATTAAAGTCGAAAGGTATCGCTTATCGCGATCTTTCCTCGTCGTCGGCAGCGGAGAATCGACCACGGGCTCTTCAGCAGGTCAAAGGCTGGCTGTAAGAGTAGATTCGTAGAATTTCTGTGCTACAGTGGAGTTCGAAATATTTCTGGCTTCCTCTTGGGGGAGATAAAGCGAGACGACGACAACGATAAGCTGGGGCGACGAACGATTAGGTGGTCCAGCGTTTGGGGTTGGATATTTTGGGGTTTGGAGTCGAGAAGGGATGTTTCTTTATTGTTCAAGGTATCAAGATGTTCAGAAGGTTTTCATCAGCTGAAGGATTGACTATAACTAATTGTAAGTAGAGTAGAATCATAGAATTTCTGTGCTGCAGTGGAGTTTGAAAACTTTTTAGCTTCCTTTTGGAGAGGCTAAGCTGGGATAATTGTAGATTATGGTATCTAGGGATTGAAGCTCAGTGGTTTAATTTCTAAAACTTTTTATATTCCACCTCAGTTTCCTTATTATCCGAGCTTAAATGTAATTTCTAATTTTACTAGTTTAACAGGAACTATGCAAGAATTTGAAACCCAATTCGATAGGCTTTCTAATCTCACAGCAGTGTTGTCTTTGAAGTCTTGACTTAAAGTCATTTGAAAGTTTATCAAGACACGTTTGTATCGCCTGCAAAATTCCCTCGGGGCGATTTGAGAGCCCCAGAGGATGAAGATGGACCCCCCATCTCAAAGTCGGAGGCGGTACACTCTCTTATTGCTTAGTTTTACCTCATCTTCACAGAGCATTGCACCCTTTTAGAGAAGCGCTCGAGCCATCAACCACGAACTTCGCGATACGTCTTCCTCGAAGCCGAGCCTGCGCTCACGTCCAACCGATCAAAGCACTGGAGCTTGGAGCTCTCGTGCTTCAAACTAACTTCACGTTTCGCGTGAGAGCTTGCCAATATCGTGTCGACGAGAGTATTCACGTGTACGTGGCTGGACTATTGAATGCGAGATCCACGACTACTCATGTTTTCGCGACGTGCCTGGCAACATTGTTTGCAAAGAGTCAGTCATGGGCACGGGGAACATGGCCACGGGAACTGGACACCGTCGACCGACGACTATCCCTATTTGCATAGGTGTAGCCGCTCCTTCGAATGCGCGTACACGTGCAACGCCGCCGTGGAAGCACGTCCCCGAGTGTGTTTGAACTAAACTTCTGCCAGCGTCCCCTTTTCTCGATCCTCCGTGGAGCCTTCGCCTCGCGATAATCGCGGAGGACCTGTGCTCTTGATCGAGCGAACTTTCCATGCGAGGAATCCTTGGGGCCTTGTTAATTTTCCTGAGGAATCCTTGGGGTCTTGTTAATTTTCCCGAGGAATCCTTGGGGCCTCGTGAACTTTTCCTAGGAATCCTTGGGGCCGCGTGAACTTTTCCGAGGAATTCTTGGGGCCTCGTGAACTTTTCCGAGGAATCCTTGGGGCCTCCTGAACTTTTCCGAGGAATCCTTGGGGCCTCGTGAACATTTCCGAGGAATCCTTGGGGCCTCGTGAGCTTTTCCGAGGAATCCTTGGAGCCTCGTGAACTTTTCCGAGGAATGATTGGGGCCTCGTGAGCTTTTCCGAGGAATCCTTGGGACTTCGTGAACTTTTCCGAGGAATCCTTGGGGCCTCGTGAACTTTTCCGAGGAATCCTTGGGGCCTCGTGAGCTTTTCCGAGGAATCCTTGGAGCCTCGTGAACTTTTCCGAGGAATGATTGGGGCCTCGTGAGCTTTTCCGAGGAATCCTTGGGATTTCGTGAACTTTTCCGAGGAATCCTTGGGGCCTCGTGAACTTTTCTGAGGAATCCTTGGGGCCTTATGAACTTTTCCTAGGAACCCTTGGGGCCTCGTCAATTTTCCCGAGGAACCCTTGGGGCCTCGTCAATTTTCCCGAGGAATCCTTGGAGCCTCGTGAATTTTTCCGAGGAATCTTTGGGGCCTCGTGAGCTTTTCCGAGGAATCCTTGGGACTTCGTGAACTTTTCCGAGGAATCATTGGGGCCTCGTGAACTTTTCCGAGGAATCCTTGGGGCCTCGTGAGCTTTTCCGAGGAATCCTTGGGGCCTCGTGAGCTTTTCCGAGGAATCCTTGGGGCCTCGTGAACTTTCCCGAGGAATCCTTGGGGCCTCGTATCTCTGGAAAAGTGGAAACCTTCGACCACGCGTTGATCAATCACTGGAGAACTCTATTTGACGAGGAAAAGGGTGACAGAACATCATTTTGCAGTGTTGAGATTTTGAAAGCTTGAATTTAATTAGTTCTTGCAAGGAATGGTCCCTGAGTGTGAGCTTCTGAGTTCAATTTGCTGTTGGATCAGCGACGAAGTTTGAAATGCTGAAGCTATGGGTCCATTGGGACTGAGGAATAGAGAGGTTTCCAGTGCGCATGCTCTAAGGGAAGGTGGGAAAGTGGGCGGGGCTTGTGGCACTCTTCACTCTACAGAATATTCTGTGGGGATAGTCGATATTTGAGTCGTTTAATGCAAATGTGGTGTAAGTAAAAAAAGGACTAGACTTATACCACTCCTGCACAAAACAGAATGAAAGTTAAACTTTCGAGATGTGGTGTTAAAACAAATGGGCAAAAAATTGACTTACACCACTGTTGCATTAAATGGCTCATTTGGTAGGTGACCTAGTATTGAGAATTTACTATTGGGCGATTAACTGATTACAGTTACTCACAAAGTTCCCGAAAGACCTCCACGGTCTTCTTCTTCTTAATAAACGTTCATTAATTACGTCGCCTTTGAGATGAAGAAAGAGGCACAAAAATAAATAAGAATAATAAAGTACCCTTCTCCTCTCGGTACTTAAAGTACTCTCGCGAATACATCGATATTTCCGTTTGGTGAAAATGGACTGCCACGTTTGTTCGACTACATTATGACTGCAATCTCATTTTTCATACTAAAATTGTGCACCAAGTGATGTCATCCAGGCATCAAGAAGCAAAAGTAATGTATGTGCATAGTGGCTTTCGCAATTAGTTGTTCTTAATTTATGTGCACGAACCTGTGAGTCACTGTATCTCTTATGGACTTCTTTGTTTCCTACCTTCTCGTTTTAACTCTTACAAACCTCTCCATTCCTCGGTGTACTCGTGTACTCATCGTCAAGAAATGATCATTTCCTGAGTACTGTGCGTCGTTGGCAAGTTCTCGGTAAAATATTTTTTTAATTCTGAAAACCATATAGGAATTTTATTCCATCAAAAGTGGCCCCAATGTTTGGAATTTGGGATTTGTTGATCAAGAAAACAGTGGGAGACTTTCATCTGGATAGAAAGCACTTCGAAAGCACACTTCGGTGTGTCCTCCCCCATATCTTACAAAATTGAGTTTGTCCTCTGAGTGAGAACTGAGTGAGTCCCAAATGTGTATCGATACTATGGAGCAGGCCTGTCCAACTTTTGCTCTTGCCCTCGAAGGGAAGCCGCGAGTGGTTGCGAGCGAAGGCAAGAGCGACGGCAAAAGCGGCAACCGTAAAAGAGTGGGGATAGGTAGCGTTCGCAGATTCCCCCACCAAGAAGGCCTTTCGCTCTTGGGCCTGACTCCGTGCCTCCGAGAGCGAAGAGCAACTCGCGGCTGCTCGTGCGAGCAACTCCCTGGACAGGCCTGCTACGGAGATTCCATTCGCGTTGCAGGGTTATACTGACGCCACGAAATCAGCAGGGGCAAAGTCAGTACAGCCGTGTTAAGTCGAAAGGGCGTATCAGCAACTTTCGCTTAAATCAAAGCATCGCTGCCAATTAGCACAAAAATAGTTGATCTATATGTATCTTAATATATAAAGCAGAAAGTGTTTGTGTGTTTGTTTGTCTTCTAAAAACTTTCGAACGGTAAACTCTGGGGTCACGAAATGTGTTCCAGCTTATTATGCCTAATTAATCCAGATGAATGTGACTATTTTCACAAAAAATAAATAATTGTTTTTGTAAAATCAGAATTTAAATTTCGAGCGAAGCCGAGGAGTAAAGCTATTATTAAATAAGAAATCAAACCACTATTTGACCGCGTAGCTGCCCTAAGTCAACAACCTAGAGAAACTTAACCCCCATTTTAAAAATTATCATTTTAAGTCCGAGGTATGCAATCATGCGGCCAAATAACTACAGCTCCATAATAATTATCTAAAAACAAATCGAATATTTTCTACCCCCTTGGGTATCATTTCCCACGCCACTTAATCGATCCCAAATGACTCACTGCATCCCCACGAAGCGCAGTGTCTCTTACCCCCATCAATTCACAATCCCACCCCAGTCCCCAAAAACAACTTCGCATCAAACCCAACTCGCCACCAACATCGCACCAAGAACCCGCTCGGCACCCCTAAAAAAGGAAAAATCGGTGGCAGAATTTAAGTTCGCTGTTCGAAACAGGAACAACTTCCCAAAAGAAGAGGGGAGAGGGACTCGAGCGGAGGGCACGCGAAGCGTAAAGAAACCACCAAACGAGGAGTCGTCGCCTCTCGGCTCGCACGGTCTCGCGGCGCGGAAAGGAGCGTGACAAGGCGCGCGAGAGGGCAGAAAAGGAGTCTGGATCGAGGGGTGGATCGAGGCGGGGGGGGGGGGGGGTGAGGGGGAGGAAGTGAAAAGAGTCAGAGGTCGAATCCACCCCGGGATACCACCCTCCCTCTGTTGGCGTTCAGCAACCGTTTACGAGGCATAAACGCCGAAACAAAAGGCGGCTGGGCGCGAAACAATTAAAAACGTTACGCCCGATCGCTCTCCATCGTTCTCCCTTATACACCCCCCTCCTGCCTTCGTCTTTCCTTTTTTGTCCCCACACCCCCTTCGTCGCTCCTCCCTCTGCGATTTTTCCCTCGCGCCTCTCTCGCTCTTTTAACCCCCTCCCCTCCCCCTCGGTGCCCATCGAATCCGGGGAGAGTGTACACATCTCCCTGCGTCCGTTTTCACCCCTTTCGCCCGATAGCGACACGAAAACACACGGGCGAATAAACTGGCGCCCACACATTTCAGACCCCCCCCCCCCCCACCCCCACAACAACACGGAAACAAAAGGGAATCGCGACGGTTTAATGACTGATCGGGCTGTTGCTCGCTGTCGCTGTCTGGAGGACCTTCCTCCTCGTCTTCCGCTTCTCGTTACTACCCCCTCCCGATCCTCCCCCTCGTTCCTTCGCGAAGGGAGTCATTTCTCTCTTCCTTTTGCGGCGCTCTTTATTTCCCTTGGTGTCTATTTGTAATTGAGAATGCGTTTTGTTTGTTTGTTTCGTGGTTGGCGGCAGAGTGTTTTTATTTTGTTACCGTTTTTGAGGGAGTGTCGCTTTTTGTACTGTTTTGAGGGAGCTTGTCTGTTCGGCTCCTTTTACTGTTGGGGGTGACGGAGTTGGAACTGGAGGGAAGGAGAAGTGAAATTTATCTGCTTTACTTTTTTAAATTTCTCAAGTGAGAGGTTGAAGTGGTGAACAACGCAAGTGGCAAAGAAATGAAGAATTGAGTTTTTTAGTGGGAAGGGTTGGATATTTCAAGGCGAAAATAGTGGTAAAGGATGTATGTGCTATTTAGAGTCATCTGTTTTAGATTCTGGGGCTGTGGCAAGATAAAGCTTAGATCATAGGTACCAACGTCGCTGTGGTTGAAAAGGAAACACTGAAAATTTTCACTTCTGGTATTTTAGTTGATACTTATCATTTCAATGATTCAATTTTTGTACTTAAGGGGTTATACCACTTTGGAGACTGAAGAAAGCAGCTACTTTTAAGGGGGTAGGTTACCCTCGATAGCTCTCAAATAGGCCTTTTTTCAAACGCAAATTGTAAAGTGATTAATAACAGTAGAGAGAACTTTTTTTCTAGTTTTAATCGTTATTCTATGAGCTTTAACACACAAAAAAGAAAGGTCGAAATATGTCTATATACATAAAAGTTGTGAGTAAAAACGTAAACGAGTGTACCCTTTGATGGCGAACATAAAATCTTGGAAACCGCTTCAACGATTTGAATGAAAATTTAACGAGAGATGCAGAAACCCATTACGATGTGTCGGGAGTAGATTTTCGAGAAAAAAAATAATACAATTTTTATGTTGAAAAATACGGTTTTATCGATTTCTTGCATGAAAAATATTTTTTATCTTTTTTTTATAGAATTTATCTCGAAAATCTGCTCCCAACACATCGGAGGAAATGGTTTTCTGCATCTCTCATTAAATTTTCATTCAAATCGTTGGAGCGGTTTTCGAGATTTTATGTTCACCATCAAACGGTGCACCGCCTACACGCCTTTACGTTTTTACTCACAACTTTTATGTGCATAAAGATATTTAGACTTTTCTTTATTTGTGTTAAAGCTCATAGAATACCGATTAAAACTAGAAAAAAACGTTCTTTCTACTATTATTTATCACTTTACAATTTGCGTTTCAAAAAATGCCTGTTTTAGGGCTGTCAAGGCTAACCTACCCCCTTAAGCTTTTGTTTGGAGGGGTGATGATAAAGAAAATAAAAAATCTATAACAAAGCATTAATTGTACACCAAGTGAAGTACACGAAAAAATTGTATCCCTGACTTATTGGCCCGCTACCTCATCTCACGCGCACAAGCGGCTACTATGTATTAAACACAAGTGTACTGCATAGAAAAGTATCCTAAAACGAAACCGACATCCCCGTCCGAAGATATCTAAATGGCGTCCCGTGCCTCAAACGTTCGGCAAGCTCCTGGACTTTTTGGATTTCGAGTTTCCACCCTTCCCAGTTCTCACCCCGAACAGGTATACCCACCTCCCTCTTCCCGCTCCTCCCTTTCCCATTCACCTTTGCATCTCAACCCATCCGAGTCTCTTCCCCGTTCCCCAGCCCCCATTTTCCTAACCACCACTCCTCGCGCAAACCTCCCTTTCTTTCCATTCTCAGCGCGAAACCCACCCCAAGTCCCCAGTCGATTCCCTCTGTCCCACACCCCGCCCCCTCAATCCTCACGCTCTCAATATTTGCTTTTCTTCGCGCGAGCCAGCCAACCGCGCGGCGATTTTCCCGCGTGATTTTTTCGCGCGACGCGGCACAGGTTGCTCGAGCGATCGCCGCTATTTTCCGGGCGTATCGATACGTGATAATGAGAGCCCTTTTCACCGTCGCCTCGCCCCGTCGTTCGTTCTTCTTCTTCTCCTTTCGGGGGTTGGCGGCCGTGCGAAAGCCCGGAGGGAGGTGCGGGCCGGCGGTCGCGCGCGGCCTCGTAACTGGAATATCTCGCGCCGCCGACCTCCGCAGGCCGCTTTTCAACGGCGTCGCATCAGATTAATTAATCCCACGGCGAACGGGCCTGGAATGCTTTCCGCGGCGCGGACCGATCGGCAGGGGCGGGAAAAGAAACGAGGGTGGTGCGTTTCACCGCCGTCGGAGGCCCGGTAATGCTGGGGCTCGACTGAGGGACCGGGGATATCGTGGCGGGGGTGGAAAAGGGGCGAATCGCGTGGAACGTGTGATAGGATTGATAGGAGATTTTAATACTTCGATGTGAGGATTGTTAGTGATCCCTCGAATGGTAGCTTCTTCTATAAATATTTCAAATATTTTAAGGGGTAGGACAAATGTAGTTTGTACTTTGTAGTTTTATTGGCTTATTAAGTTTCTAAAGTTTATTAAGTTTAGTATTAAGTTTAGTTTTACTTCAGTTTTAGTCTTAGATTTAGATCTAGTTTTGCCTTTAGTCTTAGTTTAGTTTGTATTCAAATGACATGCTCGGTCTATTACACTTTTACGGGGTTAGGTTTAATAACAGCTTTAGCTGAGCCTCGCCTTTTCACCATCATAGGTACTAATTGGTGGAATAAAGATGAAAAATAAAAAATAAAATAAAAAATGTCCAATAGTGGGGATGAAAGCGATTTAGGTACATTTCTTTCAATGAGAAACAAGAGATTTAAATCGCTTCGATCGCCCTACTTAAATCGCCCTTAAGGTGTAATTCATATCAAAAATACAAATGCACATTTAAATAAAAGTAAAGTAGTTTTTGTAAGTTAGTTTATCTACCTTATTATTGGCTTAGATCAAATTTAGTTACCTGACTAATTGCATTTTTTATTCGCATTTTTGTGAAGGCATACTAAAGGATCATTTTCCACACCTGTGTGTATACACTACCGCTCATAAGTGTTTAGGCACTCTCAATAAAAGCATATATCATGTTTGCGAGAACCCAACCAAGCTCAGGTAGAGGGTAGTAAAACTAATCCGATATAATGGGTGTCTATATAATTGAACTGCGTTTTAGATAAGTATTTCATTTTATTGTAATGTTTTTTGGTAAACATAATTCTGTATCAATAATACATGAAAAGAGGAGTGCCTAAACACTTATGAGCGGTAGTGTATGTTTTAGACACCTTTCCCCTATTCTTGATGCGACTACTTTGAATTGATTGTGAGACCATTAACACTATTCCTACCGACATTTCACGTATACCTATTCCTACCGCGACCGGTCAAATGACAGTAGTAAGACAGACTACAAATTTTTCTAAAAAAATAAACAATAAAAAAGCAGTGAATATTGAAAAATGTATTGTACGTATATTTGAAAAAAAATCGTGAAGTTTAAAGGTGATTCAATTACGTTGTATATAGGAAATTCTAATCGAAATTTTAAAAACGGTCATTTGACCGGTCGTGGTAGGAATAGTGTTAAAGGAGTACCTAGAATACAGTAGCGGACAAAAAGTTACCATTTTTTCAAACCACCCTACTTCTATTACTTTTCAATATCAACTCAAAACTGCAGTATGTGCCTAATATACATATTCTGAAAGAGAATTAAAAGCTGTATAGAACCCGGTTACAGTTGAATTTATTTAACTAACAAACAAAAGCCCTGCATAACATTAGACAAGACAACACACTTTTAAAGCTAACAAAAAGTTACCACTTTTGAACATTAATAAAAAAATTTAATATTTTGTGGGGGCACCTTTTGCTTTTAGGACAACCTAAAAGGTTACAAAACGTGGTAACTTCTTTGTTGGCCCTAAAAATGTGTTACCCCGTTCAATGTCATATAACACTTTTGTTTGTCAGTTAAATAAATTCAACTTTATCTAGGTTTTATACAGCTTTAAATTCTCCATCAGAATATGCATATTAAACATACCACAGTCCCAAATGTACATTAAAAAATAAAAAAAAAATAGGACAAATGGAAAAAGTTGTATAAGGAATCGTCAATGATCTCTCGAAGGAAGTTGGACTTGTCTTCCAATCCCCACGACGATAGATCACAGGATATTCCAATCTTAATGTAAAGGGTAATGAGAGAAACAGGGAACGCCACATAGCACCTTTATCGAGAAAATTGAGTTTTAATATTTTAGTGCACTAGTAAAGAAACAAGGTTCAATGAATTTAATTTCTTTCTTAAATAATTTCTCGTTTTACTTTGTCGAGAGAAGCTTATGCGCAGTCAAAGAGTGGGGACATTCCGTATTTTGATCCAGTGCAGAGTGGACATTTTCTGCTTTTAACCAGTATGCTAAATCTTTAACCTTTTCGCTACGAGCGCCGGATATATCCGGCAGCCATCTGATGACCTGTGTGGCCGAGTGCCGGATACATCCGGCGGCACGAGCCGTCGTTCCTAGCGCCGACTAAAGTCGGCATCTCCAATAGTTCAACAAAAAAAAGAAGGAAAAAAACGAGTTAAAAGCACTTCCGCGGAAATGTACGCCGTGGCGAAAGGGTTAACGTTATCCTAAGGGGGTATTCGAATTTTATTACCCTTTGTGATTCAACGGTTCTGTAGTCCCAGTTGCCACCAACAAAATAATAATAATAATAATAACAATAAATCGTCTTTTATTCCATGTTTAACATAACATACATAAGTAGCAAAACCGTATCGCAGGTCGCGGAATGTGCGAGGCTCAGCGCAGCTGCTATTATGCCTGACCCGAAATAGAATCGGAATAGAAGAAAGAACAAGAAAAGTATATGAGAGGGAATGTGCTATAAATCGTAAAATCACGAAAAGCGGGCATTCCCAGTCTTTTCTCTTTATCCCTCCTATATAAAACAGACAGTTGACATGTTTGTGTGTGTCGCGTAAAAACTTTCGAACGGTAAACTCCGTGGTCACGAAATATGCCTCAGCTTATTACGCTTGGATAATGCAGATAAATGTGACTATTTTCAGCTCGCTACGTCCCCTTTCCTTCCCGACTTCAGAGTGAACTTAACATTAATAACATTAATATTAAATTTGAATTAGAATAGTAATTGACACGAGTGAGTTTCCACATATGTAAATTTCTCTTCAGAATCTTCTTGAGCATAGGTACCACTAACAACCATTCATCTGAAACAACTGATTTCTTCAATGCCATTCTTCTCCTACCTGAAGCTATCTATACCTATCAGAAATCTTTGAAGGCAGAGAGAACACACGAGGATTTCACTAAAAAGTTTTTAACACCACCGGGCACTCGCAATTTTTCTTACCATCTGCCAAGTGTTTTCTCTGCGCGAGTCCTCGGTGTTTGCACAGGTCGGGGCCGGCGGTCCTCACGCTCGTCTTCGCGACGTGGCTCGCTGAAACGCAGAGAAAGGACGTAGCCTTCCGTTCGCTCGTGGAAGTCGCAAGCAGACGGTTTATTTTACGATCCGAGCGAACAATAGGAAATGATAATTCATAGTGGCTGCCTTCCGCGACCCTCGTACCACCCCCGGGGGTGTGAAAGGCGAGAGGATACGGAGCCCGTGGTACCGTGGGGTGTTATGGCTAACCGACGCTGCTGGTGATAACTGTAACGCCTCGAACGGTTATTTATTGCGCGAGTTTCGTCGTTGACCCTTGCAACCCCTTTTATTCTTTCTGCTCCCGATGGAACATAGAAGAATGCTGTGTCATCGCTACCGCCCCTCCCTCTCATCTTACCCCTTTTTGACACGATACCACGTTTTTGGGGGAAAATGGGCACCGAATTCGATTTGGAGGGTAAGGAGCGTGGAAATTCGGCGGGGTGTTTGGGAACTGCTTTGTTCGATATTCTAGAAATTATTCCTGCGAGCTGAAGTTGATGGGGCGAGGATAGAATTAATAGCCAGGTCGGAGTTACTGAAAAGTGAAAAGGGTGTTATTGGTAATATCTAATAGGAGAATTCAGTCGTGGTGAAAGAGATCAAAACTACCATGATCAAGTAAATATTACAAGATGAAATCTAACCCCTTTAATTTTAACTTTTGAAAAACATCAATTTCAAAGCACTAGTAGGGTAAATCCGGGAGACGCGGTCGGTAAATATTACAAGATGAAATCTAACCCCTCTAATTTTAACTTTTGAAAAACATCAACTTCAAAGCACTAGTAGGGTAAATCCGGGAGACGCGGTCGGGCTGGAGAGTTGGTTCGAGTCGCTATATTTCATACTCTATACGTAGAAACGTGTTAACCCTCTGTGGGCCGAATTTTTGTTTTAACTCCAAAAAGATTGTGGGAACGAAAAATCAGAAATTATAAACCTATATATGCAAATGAAAACAAATTTTTGCGTTTAAACAATTTTATTGCGATATATTCACTATGTGACTTTCAAGTCACACCGGCCTATAAAGTTTGCACTTCTGTGTATAATAACTCATACGTGGAATTCCATGAAACAATTTGCATTTGGTGTTAAGCATAAATTGATTGTGTTGGCAACGTCGTAGAGTTAAGATTTGTGCGCCATCTCATGAAAAAAGCTATAAATATTTTGTAAAATGTCGATAAATTAAAATGTGACCTGAAAGTTACACGAGCCCATAGAGGATTAAAGTGAAGACCAATTATTTCTCTAGAAGCCAAACAATTGAACGAATAGCGTCACTTCGGTTCCTTCTGTGTTTTTCTAGATTTACAGGCTATAAAAGGTAAACTGAGGTTACATTTAACCTGTTTTGTCAAACAACGGTGTACAGAATCGTATTTAAAATATACTTCTAAGTTTATTTTCGTTTAATGTTTGAGAATAATAAGATAGTAGAGATATTGGGGGACAATGCAGCCAAAGTATTTAGCCATATTAATTCTTCCTCTGAAAACTAACGAGAAGACCATCTCTCGCTGCAGAAAGGAGAGATGGTCGTGTTATGATTTTTTTATTATTTTTATTTATATTTTTATTTTTTATCATTATTTTATTATTATTATTGTTTATTTATTTGATATATTCACTTTTGTATTCGCTTTATCTTTGATGTGTTCTGTACTTGTTTAGCGTAAAAAAATTAAATATCAATGAATCTGTAGTTGTATTCACTCATAAATAATTTTGCTTTCTTCTTTGTTATGTTTCCATGAATAATTATGCGAGTGGTCTCTGCCAACGACGAAAACCATTTCTCCCGGCCGCTCGGGAGAGGTGGTCAGATGTCATGACTTCAGTTTTCAACCCGATTTACAGTAAATATTGTCTTAAAGCAAATATCGACCAGTTTTTCTGAATCAGCATAAAATTCTGAACATATAGGTTTGTTCTGATAAAATAAGTAATATCTGTATTAGTTTTAATAGCCATTTTATATTAGGTCGACCGCGTCTCCCGGATTTAGCCTACACTTATCAACTAGGAGCAATGAGGCCTCCTCACTCGAAAGACATACGTAACGTTAATTTTTCATTTCAATTCTTTAATTTTCAAAATTGATTACCACTCCGCAGTTCCCAACTTCTAGACTCCAGTTCCTGCATCAATCCTAAGAAATATCAACTTGGAAAAACTAAGACCGCCATACCTATGTTTAAATAAATACCAAAAGGGTACCCAATCAATTAAAAGTTAATTTTCAAAATTGGCTACTGTCTCGCCGTCGTCAAAATTACCCAAATATAGATTCACCATTTCCTCCATCAATCCTAAAAAATATCAACTTGGAAAAACTGAGCCCACCATACCCGTGCTCAAATAAAAATCCCCCGAAATAGCGAACCAATTTAAAATGGATTGCCAAAATCTCCTCTCACTTCACAGTCCCCAGAATCGCAGAAGGTGGTGTAAGCGACGGTGCCAATAAGAAAATGTTGTATCGAGGAAGGAGCGGTGGTCGCGCGCGGAGCGACGTCACTGGCGGCTCTGGCCTAAGCCTAATTTATAGGGATGTTTCGTGTCCTCCACAGTTGCCCTGCAGCCTGTGTCCTATTACTCCTATTCTCTATTATGCGGCGCCGCCGTAGGCCGGAAGCCACCGATATCTATATGCCATTCTAAATTATTCGGCATTGTCCTCGCATGATTCCATTGTCCGCGTCTGTCTCCACCGTACGGTGATACGCCGCGCGCCGCGGGTTAGGGCGTAGACCTACAACAACGCGACGTACCCCGTGCACACGCTCCAGCCCGCGTGTATCTGCTTCGAGTGGCGTCTTGTCATCGGTCAAGAGTGCCTCCCCGGACTTGCATGTACGCCTGGGGACGTCCAATTAATCGCGCCAGTCCTAGAAGAATCTGTCGTGCGTACAAGCTGCCCCGATTATTGTCCACTATCGCTTCAGTGCTGGTGAATACGGTGCACCGAAGTCGGACAATAGGTAGGAAATAGTGGATTCTATAACTGTGAGCTCTCTGTGACTTCGTTTTAGAGTTGCGGGGGGTTTCGTGGCTCGGGATTTACAGGAATTGCTTTTATAAAGTTTCATGAAGCGTGGGCATATGGAGCAGTAGTGGGGTGCCTACTGCGCACGCGCAAAGAAAAGATGGCCCACGGTGGGAGTGTTTGTGGGAGTAGCGATGATATGATAGGGATGGTTTGATAGGGCATCTAGTATAAAGGCGTATTAATTATTAATTATATTGAAAATTCCATGCTCTTCCAATGTATTGTCGAACTCTAGTATTAAATTTTCTATAATTTAGAAATCGCTTATTAGATTTCCCCTAATTTAGAATTCTCCTATTAGATTTCCTTTGAATTAGAATACTCCTATAAGTTTCCCCTAATTTAGAATTCACCTATTAGATTTCTTCTAATTCAGAACTCCCATAATAGATTTTTTCTTTTTTAGAATTCGCTTATTAGATTTCCCGTAATTCAGAATTCTCCTATTAGATTTCCTCTAATTTAGAATTCTCCTATTACAGTTACTCTAATTTAGAATCCGCCTATTAGATTCCCGCTAATTTAGAAATCTCTTAGATTTCCCTTGAATTAGAATTCTCCTATTAGATTTCCCTTGAATTAGCATTCCCCTATTAGATTTTCTCTAATTCAGAATTCTCCTATTAGATTTCCCCTAATTCAGAATTCTCCTATTAGATTTCTTCTAATTTAGAATTCTCCAATTAAATTTCCTCTAATTTAGAATTCTCCCATTAGATTTTCCCTAATTTGGAATTTTTTTATTAGATTTTCTCTGAATTAGAACTCCCCATTAGATTTCCCTAAATTTGGAATTCCCCTCTTAGATTTCTTCTAATTCAGAATTCCCCTATTAGATTTCTTCTACTTCAGAATTCTCCTAATAGATTTCTCCTAATTTAGAATTCTCCTATTAAATTTCCTCTAATTTAGAATTCTCCCCTTAGATTTTCCCTAATTTAGAATTTTTCTATTAGATTTTCTCTGAATTAGAACTCCCCATTAGATTTCCCCTAATTTAGAATTCCCCTCTTAGACTTCTTCTAATTCAGAATTCCCCTATTAGATTTCTTCTACTTCAGAATTTTCCTATAAGATTTCTCCTAATTCAAAATTCTTCTATTAGATTTCCCCTAATTCAGAATTTTCCTATTAGATTTCCCCTAATTTAAATTGTCCCCAATTACACATAGTAACCTCCCACGAGTACTCTACCCAATTTCCACCTCTACCTGCATTTCAAGAAAACTTCCCATCTTAAACAAATTCACAGCGTCTAAAAAACGAAACAAAAACCGAGCAGTGCGCCGTTTTCACATTCTTTTCTCCCCCCACCCCGCCTTCAGGTGTTCCATAATGCATACAATTTCAAACGCGGGGTCTCCATTGACGCTCGAACTCGTAATAAATCCTCTAGCGTTACAGAGGGTGGGCGCCCGGGTTCCTCGGCGTCGGAACGAGTTTTATTAACTTCCACGCTCGTCTCAAAGCACAGACCCGGGATACGTTACACCTTGGAGACCGTGGACGGGACCGGGAGGCGAAGTTAGATATCTGGTTCGCGTCGTGTGTGCCCGACGACAGAGGAGAGATTACAATAAATCGCACGCACCCTTCTCGAAATACAAGACACGAGCGCCGATACCGTGCGAGGGGTGGTTCGTACGGGAGAAAACCGGCAAAGATCGCGATACTGTGTCCCCTTTTGTGCCACCGTCGCGTCCGCGCGTTTCGGGGGGCGTGACCTGCCACAATGGTCTCCGTTTTCACACCTTTTTCCACCACCTATTGATTAGAAAGGTACGCTGTTTTCCTTTTTAGGGATGCGCTGAATGGACGGATAATCCGTTCCGGTTTGGCAAACTGTTGGCAAACGAAACTCGTGAAACGCGGGTCCTGTGCAAGAATTATAGAATTCTTGCCTTTCATCTGTTTTTATTATTTACTTGTTTAATGACACTTTGCGAGCGAGGACGTGGTGTTATGTCCTTTTGCAAGTTAAACCTAGTGGCTAGAGATATAATACTGGGTTTCTTATTTATTACAGAAGATTATTTATCTACCTATTAATTTGTGTGATTTAATATTCTTCAGATACCTACTTTATTTTATCTTTACACCCCAATTATTTTGAGCAAAATCGAAATTAATTTTCATGTTAAATTCCCAGTTACACTACTATTTTGTTACATACCTTTTTATTATATAATACATTCCTTCATAAATAAGCTCCCAGCTTTCAAAGTACAATAACTCCACTCACATTACTACTAATATTCCAATCGCAACAGAACCTTAGCCACCCATTCTTTGCCTCAAAAATCAATTCTAAACTTTCCACTTCGTCCATGATGAACCGTGCAATATAAAGATTATTTATTTCTCGTAATCGTGGAACTAAAAGCGCCCTTCCAACATAGATGACGCGGTATTCGAAGTGTTGATGCGAATCGACAGAGGCACCAGCTCAGCGGAAAGGAATGCAATATCTGGTGGCTGGCGTTAATGTAGCCGCTGGATGCGACGGCGAGAAAATTCCCGTCGCGACGCGAAAGCGGTTACCCCTGCGCGTGCTGGTATCACGAGCAGGCTTCCGCCCCCCTCCCCTCAGTCGTCTAGATTATGAGACAGTTATTAAAATATCATTCTTCTCGCTGACCCTCCGCCTCGAACTCACCCTCGACGCGCACCCGCAACAGGGGGGCGGGCGACGCTGTTGGCGTCCCCCGGGCATCCTTTGCGCGATCCACGAGGAACTGCATGCTTACTAAACACGTCCTTGGAGCTAGCCAGGCCTCCCGGGTGGGCTGGAATTTTGGTGGAAAAAGGGACGAATTGATTACATTTTCCGATACAGAGTGTTTCTAAAATGTGAATGTACAGTGGTGGATAAAAGACAATTTAAGGAGTCTCCCTAGTTTGACGCTCTGAATGTAAGGCAGATTTTGGAGAATTTTTTAAGAGAAATGTATCGAGTATTATAATTCCAAACTTTGTAGGGTAAACAAACCAGTAATTGACCACATACTAGTGAATTACCATTAGGCAAAGAAATGTCAATTATAAATTTAAAAATATTATATGTTTATAAATGGCGTGTAGTTGCACTTTTAATATCCCACATTTTTATTTACGCGTATTAAGCAAACATTAATAAGTACAATTCTTATTAAAAGTATGCGGTCATTTACTGGGCTTCTACACGTTTTGCATTTTATAATCATTTTTCTTTTTAAATTACGATAAGAATAAGTAATTATTTATATCGAAATTTCAAGAAAAATATATTTAAATGCACTTTCAACAGGTTTTTTGTTGTTATACATAAATATATTCAATCTCAAAAGTCCATAAATTCAACAATTCGGTCATTCACTGGTCATTCACGTTGCCCTACGTTTGTTAAGTGACATTCGAAGAAGGTGTCCAATTTTTTTTAAGCAGTGATAATAGTTTTGTTCATAGTTACAGTGGTAGTAGTAAGAGGGATTTGAAAAATTGTTTAATGCTGACGATCAAGATTCTTGCTGTCGAACTCATCTGATATAAAAAACGCAAAGTTTTTCTTAATCTATAATCTATATGAAGCTGGTTATCGTGTCAACTAGTTTGAAGTATGATAACAAAAAATCCGAAGGAAAAAATATATGACTTTGCTAAGAGTCCCAAATAGACAGACTATAAGAAAATCAAAGACTTTGTTGAAAAAAACATTTGCCAAGTACAAAATTTTTATTTTTATGATTTAAAAAACTATAAATATACGTTCTAGATATAACTATTACAGATAACGTATAACAAAAATATACCTACATATTTTTAAGGATAAAATTCTTTCTAATAGAAGCATCTTAATTTCCTTACCGTTCACAATTACAACTTTCTTTCAACCACTACAGGTATATTTTACTGCTAAAAAAGAGTCTTTACCGTCTCCACTGCGTAAACCTTTCAGCGATGAAATTCGAACACATAACACATTCCACGTGCGGGAGTCTCATACTTGCATCTGTTAGCTGTACTCATACAACGCCGATAGGCGTTTTCCGATCTCGACGACCGCACATATAGCTTCTCTAAGATTTCTCGAATTAAATCGAAGTTCACTATTACCAAACAGTCGACTCCACTGTATTCATCGAATTACGGTATTGCCAAGTAGTCCACGGAGGCCCAAAGACGGTCAGCCTCTCGGTGCTCTTCGAATTTCCTTCGACGGTCGTTACCAGCCCGCTCGAAACTTGTATTTCTGCGGGGACGATTGGGTTCAAGTGAAACGGAAAACTGCGACTCGGTTCGTTTATTTCTTGCACGGCGATCGTTACCAGCCCTCGTTACCAGGAACGTGGTACTGGAAAGTTATTGGAACACGGGAACCACCATCGACGATGTTTCACCAAAGTACTCCCGTTCCTTTATCCATTTTTGCCCGAGAAAAATTCTCACGTCCCCGTTTCCAGAAAGTTACCTTCGGTGGAATTTGGAAAAATTTCACCTTTTCAGTAAAAATACTCGTGAAATGGGCTACGCAAATATTTTTAAACTCTCTGTGCCGCGAGACTAGGAGAAACGACGGAGGCTTAAAAACATTTAAAGGCAACCGCGACTGTGATTGACTTTCGAAGAAGCCGCGTGCTTAAATTGCTCTTTACATACAACTCGATTGCGCTACACGGGTTCTTACTTCTTTTCGTGTATCTTGTTCAACGTGCCTCGACGAGGGGGGAACAGTTTGAGGAGCGTGGAGGGGAAACGAGGATTTAATGTAAAGGAAATTATGCGCGCTTTAATGTATCTCTCGCAATGTAGTTTCTCTAACTTGTGTTCTAGCCGATCAGAGTTCTCGGTTTAAATTGGAATTCACTTACCTTGAAATCAGCTAATGGAAAGCACGGAAAGAAGTTTCTGGGAGATTCGGTTCTTTATTTTGTTAGCTAACAAGGGAAAATTATTTGACACGTATTCGGTCCTTTACTCAGACACCTAATAGTTTACGAAATATTTAGCAATAAATACAGTGGACCGTCTACCGGCCAATAAGTTACTTGGTGTATGAATTATAAATAATATCTGTGCAAGTTTAACGTAAGAAACTGATTATGAAATTATTTATCATAAATATAATTTTATGTATAAACTGGCAAAATACCTACGCGCTTCACCTTCGGGTCTAAGAGATATTAAAATTCTATGAAAACACATTTCACCCCGTTCCACCACCCCCTTAGGGGTTGATTATGACAAAATCCTGAAATTGATTTTTAGACATTTATGTGGGTAATCTTTCGAAGTAAAAACCAAGTTGATATCTAATCGGGCCTAGGAGATTTTGAGGAATCCATGAAAATACATTTCACCCCTTTTCACCCCTCATACTTTCCGAATTTCATGTTTCTAGGGTTGGCGGTTTAGGCTGGGCGGCGATGAATCAGTGACTTAACGATTATATAAATACCTATAAATTAAAACGAAGAATAAAAGCAAAAAAATGAGGGCAACTTTGAGAAAGAGTCAAGTTGCCAGGCGACGATTGGTTTCTTGTTTGACCTGGTTTAACTAAAAATTTTAAAATTGAAATTTAATAATATTCATTTTTCAGTATAATCTTAATAAAGATTAGTTTTTAAAAATAAGCGATTTTTCTCAAGCCAGAGGAGTGGGGCTATTCGAATGGCGAATAGTTTAGCACACATTAGACCCTGGGTCCACTTTGACCCACACCTCCATTCACACCCATCCCAAAACAAACTTTCATATCGGACTTCAATTTTGTTATAATTTAATATTCTCATATTTTCCAAAAAGTAATGATAACATAACACGCGATTTGATATTTAGGAGGGATCCAAATACACCTTGTATCCGCTATCCAAAAGTGAAGTTACTTACGCAGATAATTAAGGGGTTATGCCCACCTGTGCGATTTGAAAAACATGTATTTTCAGTAATTTTTGGGGGAAAAACTTGAAGGCATTTTAAAGACACATTTATGTATTCGAAAGTGTACATCTTATACTACTTGTAGTAATTATTCCAATGAAAAATATAAATAAATAAAAGAAATATTAGTGATCTCCTGGCAGCGACTTTTTTTTCAGTAGTTTGTGGTGACCACTCTAATTTTGACCTGATTCATCTGAAATAAAAAATTCGAAAGAATTTAGTTAGCATATTAAATTATCTTGTCCTTGATCGTTCATTATCCCGAAAAATTAATTTGCTACAAAATGGCGACTGTTCAAATTAAAATATCGATTTTCGCCGCAAAAGTCGCTCATTTTTCATCTATAAAATAAAAACTACGCAACGGAAATGAAAAAGCCACGATTAAAGACAAGATTTTTATATATAGAATACGCCTACAAAAGCTGAATTCATTTGATATATAGGTTCTGGAGATATTTTGGTCACCGATTCTGAAGATATAGTTTCGAGAAAAACGCGTTTAAAGTTTTAAGTTAGGTTTACATCCTCCAGGACATACCGCACAGCTCCGTCAATTTTGGTCGGATCAAATTGAAACTTCCACACAATACTTTTGAGACGTTGTACTTTAAGAAAACGTCAAAACCACAAAATCCATTTCTCCGGATTTTGCAGGTGGGCATAATCCCTTAACAACACAAGTTTCATTTCAACATTTTTTCGACCACCAACTACCTCAGCCTCAACACAAACATCCAAAACACCCCATACACCCACCCGACCGCGACTAAAGACAGTCTTCCCACCGAAACGCCGCAGCAGCGAGCCCCACATCTGTTCTCTCATCTTCCTTTTAATCCCCGGTATCATTAATATCCCCGAGTAATTCGATCCTGTTCCTCCGTGCACCTCGGCGTCCACAGTAACATCCGCCGCGAGATCCGCCGAGCCGCCCGGCCCGCTCTCAGCCTCCCCATTCGCCCACCCCCGACGCCCGGAGTAGCCATTCGATCAGCGGTAGAAGAGCCACCGCGCGCCTCTCGGCTTCTCTCGAGGTTGTTAGAAATAATTGCGGGAGAGGCTGCGCGCACGCACACTCGGCGTAATACCACCCCCGGCGCACGAGGGTGCCGTTACAACGCGCGTAGGCGTATGCACGTGCCCCGGGGTCCATTCAGCCCTCGGCAATGCGTGAAAGAATCCGCGAGGGCCGGCGGGACGGGGGTTGCGTTTCAGCCGTTGAAGAAAGTCCGCTTCGGCTGACCGCTCGTTAAAAAGTTTAACCGGCCATTTATTAGCGGAACAGCGAGAAAGGGGGGAGAGAGGGGAGGGGGATGCGAGATGAATGCAGAGGAAATGTAGCCTTCAACCCTCGCGGTTTGCACGGCCCCCCCGTCATCCACCGTTTCGCCTCTCCGCTCCTTGCCCGCGGGACTTAATTCTTGACGCGCACGCTTCCGATAACAAGGTCGCCTCGAGTGCCTCTCCGCGGATAGGGGTGGTCCCGGCTCAATCCTGAGCAACTGTATAACAAGTGTTGTCGGTGTTTAAGTTAATTGCTGGCGGCTGTTGCTTCCCGCCGCGCTGCTCAGCCCTCTGGCCGACGTTTAGCTGGGTGGAGGCTTGGAATGGCGTTTCAAAGGGAGGCTGGTCGTGTTTGTTTTTTGTTTTTTTTTTTTTTTTTGGACGGTGGGTGAATGGTAATTGGGTGACGTTAAAGTGTTACTGTTCGATGTACAGGGTGGTTTGAAATTGATGCGCGGGGTTGCCTTTATTGACTTGTCGCGTTGAAGGGGAGAGACTATGAGCTGTCTCGTTTGATGTGGCAACAGTGGAGTGTCTTCTTTCGAGGCGGTACTGTAGGACAGGGGTGGGGAGCCGATGGCACGCGTGCCAGAGGTGGGATGTACGAAAATTTTGCTCAATGATTTACAGGTGCTATCATTAATATTATTATTATTATTATTATTTATTAATAAACGAGAATACCCATAGTATACAAACATATTTATAATCAGTAGAAATGACAGAGTCTGAGCCATTAATTCACAAAGTAACGTAGCTTGTAAACTGAGTAAATACTATTAAACTATAAGGTAATTGTATGCGCGAAAGTGCTTAACATGCCCATTTAGTGACGTCAAAAACCAATTTAGGGAGCCAATGAAAGGGTCAATGCAGTTAAAGTATTGGTTCGCCGCACTCATAGTTCGATCAAGATCAGTATATTAAGCTAAAATAATTATTATACGGTTAGGTACACCTACGAAAATAGTTTTGGCCAGCTTTTAGGGGTCGTCCTTAAATTACGTAAGGCTTGTTAGGGGGTCACGAATATCTTACGTTTTCTTACAAGGGGAGGGGGGAGTCAGGTAGCATCTTACGTAATATTTTTTAACTCAATTTTCAATAAATACAAATTCTATCATTGATGTTCCAGAAAAGTTGTTTTAGTTTAAATTTCCCAAAACCGAGTTAAATTAATTATATAAACCTTTAAAAGAATTTTAATAATTGCAAAGATTAATAAAAAATATTACGTAAGAAGGGGGTTGCAGTATCAAGTCTTACGAATTCTTATACTGGGGGAGGGAGGGGGTAAGAAATCGCCAAAATTACCCTTACATAATTTAAGGACAAATTAGGTAAAATTAAGGTAAAAATTATTCCTCACGTGTCGAATAAAATTTCGCCGGGTTAACTTTATTCATCGAATAAAGAAATCAACTGTGCCTATTCGTTAAATAATCTAAAGTTGAAGTAACTTTTATTTGATCCGTTATTTGAATAATTTTTTATTTAGTCAATGCCCAACTCTGGTTAATTCTTATGAAAATCTGTGTTAACTTTTAAACTTGTCTCAATAAAATTCTGCAATGATTAATTTTCTACTAATTTTTCCCCTATTAAAAACTGCCCAGTATCTCAGCAATTCGGTAATAATTATTTATAAATTGTTGGCACGCGGAGATAAAAGGGTTCGCCTCCCCTGCTGTAGGAGGCGGAGAAGTTATAGCGAGGTGCTAACCAGATGAATGATTTCTGCAGCCCTGTATATTTAACTATAAATAATTATTTTGTGATATAATTTTTGACAGTCACTGAAATTTTTTTATAGGTATTTGTTGAATAACAAAAGCCTTTTGTTTCGTAAAAAAATTAGTAATCATGTGGGTGATTTAAAAGGAATTTATAGTTTTACTTTTTTTGTAATAGTTTTACTTTTTTGTAATAATTTTTTGTATAGTTTTATTTTTATTGATTTTAATTTTCTCTTTCTACCAATTTTGCCGCCCCCAAAATTGCTGTTCTGGGTAGTTGCCCTGCTTGCGCACCCCTAGATCGGGCCCTGGTGCTGACTGATGTAGCGATTCTAATTGAAGCTTTCGGTAGGCATCGCCGTATATTTCTGTTGTTTAGTTACAGACTTAGAATAGCCGTTTCATTAATATTCCTCGGTGGTTGCATAGCTGGTGTTCAGACACTACGTACTATTTAAGAAAGTAGTATCAATCAGCGATGAAATAATTTCTAAAAGCATATTGGGTGACAAGGGAGTGGATGACATCTGAGCATTTGGTCAGTGAGAAGTTACTGAGACTTAAACCTGTATTTAATTTAATTTTTTTCATCAGATTCTTCACTTAGGTACACGCTATGCGTCCCCTATTTAATCAGCCTCTATTACTTAACCTCTGAACGACGAGTAGTGTAACAATACTTTGGACGCAGAGTCCATTTTGACCCATAATTTCAATTATCTTCAAAATTACTTTCTCAGCTTCTTATTATCTAAAATCCTCATCTTTTCCAAGAAGTGACACCAGTAACAAGTATATAACACGTGTACACAGTTTGATATTGAGGATGGGTCGAAATGGACCCGGTCCTCGTCAGGGGAGGGTTAATAACCGTTCGCGACGCCACGTCGAGCTATATAGCAGTATCCTCACGGTCCGCTCTATTTACCGTAATGGCTTTGTGCCGATTCCACAAACGGTCCAAACGAGAGTATAGTAGGTACCTATATACTTGAGCGCGCCCCATGCGCGAACGGTAAATACCGCGGGTCGCCGGCGCAATAAAAGATGCACAACGTTTTTTCAAGGGTGTCAAGGATCCCGTAAGAGTGAATCCGGCGTGCGTCGTAGAACAATACAAAGTGTTTGTCGGCCGGCGAATTTCATGGGCATTGTGCGCATTAATGCGTGCTTTTTCTTCCCCATTGCGAACGATACGCCCTGTTTTTGTTCCAGGGACAAAGAGGTCGAGAATCTCTGAGAGCACTACGGGAACAATGCTCTCCACGAGCGACACCGGTAACGAAGACGACCGTGACTCTGACTCCGGCGGAGAACTTCTTGCTGACCGTCCATTGGGTAAGGCACCCTTCTGCGTCAGAGCCCCGTTCACTCGTGCCGCTGAATGCATTCTGATCCTGAGAGGAGCTGGCGCGCGATTGGAGAAACACATTTTTAACGAAATTTCGTCGAGCGTTACTGGAATGTTGCTAGGGAGCTGGCGAAGGGGTTGCAGATGCATTGTAGTGTTTGAAATTTGTGAGAATGTAGGGATGAATTCGTAGGGTGGTTTTAAGGAAGTTTGGGTTGGATAGATTCTTGGTTTATGAGGTGAAGGAAGTCTAGGGGATATATTAGTTTTATATTGCGGTGCTGTGGTACTTTGGTGCTTGGTACTTGGAGGCTGAGTACTTAGAAATTTGAATATTTAGGTACTTTTTTGTAGGCGAATATTTATTTAGATAGTTGGGTACTCAGGTACTTAGGCGTCAATACATTTAGATTTTAGATACTCCGATTCATCAGCGCCTAAGCACTCAGGTACTCTCGTGACAGCACGTGCACTCAGGTACTCCAATCCATAGGTACTTGAATACTGAAGTCACTGCTCAAGTACTCAGATTTTTAGTACAGTTAGGTACTCTGGTACTTAAACATTAACGTCTCTAGGTACTCAAGCACCTACGTATGCAGGCACTCGGACACTTCCACACCAGCATGTCTACATACTTAGATACTCAAGTACTTCAGTACTCGAACTTAAATAATCTTCAGCACTCGATAGATAAGTCACCCAGACACATGTTCCCAAGTACCTACTCTGGTACTTAAGGGGTCATTCTACTTTGATCGGCCGAAAAATTAATCTGTTTTTAAAGACATTTTTCTCAGTAAATACAACATATAAGGAAATAAATCTTTTTGGAATTTATTAAGCTACTCTTATTTTATAAAAAAAAGTTAAAAAGAATTTTTTTACTTTGTTTTAAGTAACAATTAACATTTTTTATCGAGAAATAACCGAGGTTATTCTCATGGAACACCTGAGAATACATCCTTCTAAGTGTTTTGTCAAACCTTTTTTTCAAACCAGCGCCATTTTGTTACTTTTCACCAAAAATTGTTAATTGAGCTAGGGGCTATAGCGACATTCATGTAGATTAAGAATCTTTTGGAATCTTTGTTTCGATAAGCCTGAGCCGGGAAATCACCTACGGCAGGAAGATACCTCTTTTTTCCGGTGCCATATTGACACTGTAAAAAAAGAATGAAAACAAATTGCAAAAATTCTTTTTAATTTTTTTTGTATAATATAAGAGTAGCTTAATAAATACCAAAAAGATTTATTTCATTACATGTTGCATTTACTGAGAAAAATATCTTTAAAAATAGCTTAATTTTCGGCGGTTCAAAGTAGAATGACCCCTTAAGTACTCAAACTCATAATACCCTTCAATACTCGATAGATTAATCACTCAGACAAACATGTCTTCAAGTACTCATACATTCAGTGTACTCAAATACCCAGGAACTTTAATACTCAGGTACTCCAGTACCCAAGTACTCCAGTTTTCCTTTCCTAACAGAAATGCCACCGTTTATGCGACAGGAGTGCCACCGTCGGTCGGCATGTCGGAGAACGAGACATCCAGGAAGCGAACCAGTAGTTTGAACGACTCAGAGGAAGGAAGCCCCGAGCCGGGTTCCCAGAGTCCAACACACACGCCGCCGCTGACGCCAGCCCTGACGCCGCAAAGGGAGGACACACCGGCGCCAGAGAATCTCAGCCTCCGCAAAAGTGGAAGCCCGCAGCAAACGCAGCACACCCTCCAACCAGTGGACCTGGTACAACCCAGACCGAGTCCACCGTTACCCTCGCTGGCGGTGAGTCTCCATCCCTCGACTGCCTCTGCTGTCTTCCCAAGTAATTCAAGACCGATCGCCGGGCCCTGTCCCAGCCTAATCGTCGAACGTTTATAAACGGTTTGGGACTCGGGGAAAGTCTTGAATTACTGAAACATCTGTTAGGATCTGGGCAGGAAGATGCATCGGCTAGCTGATTTGTAACTGTAGATTATATTCGAGTAGCAGTTTCTTGCGGCAAAGTAGAGTTCAATACAGTTTTTAACTGAGAATTAGGTTTACTTGTCTTTGGGAATATATAGGGTGTTTCGTGTTCAGTGAAACAAGCAGAAGAACGATGATTTTACATGAAAGAAGTAAACATCGTAAAGATCGTTTAAGAACTAATCTTTATAAAGTTTAGACTAGAAAAATGAATATTTATAAATTCTTAATTAAATCGGCACTACAGAAAAGGGTTCAATGGGGTTTCTTTACCGTGACTGTTGCTCAAAGTTGTCACACCACTCTGGAAAAGTTTTCGGATGTGACAATGAGTGAAAAATATCAAATAAAATGTTGGCATAACTCGCTTCATTTTTTAGGAAAGTTCAGTGTGCCCTTGAAGGGCCCGAAACCTGAAACTGTACTTGAGTGTAGGTACTTATACCTGTTGGAAATTCAAAGTCAGTTGTCTCGAAAACGAAGCAAATTATGGCTCAATTTTACTCCATACTTTACACTTACTTTTCATGTAATGTCACCACATTTCACTTGTACCAGCGGATACGAAACATCCTGTACATTATCGACCCATAATTAAAACGAAACATATCATCCACTACCCTTATTTAATTAATCTATAACTTCCAACCGTTCCGACTTTCATTGCACAGATGCAAATTGACAAATGCATCTCTTTATCGTTATCCACGTCACATGTCCCCAAAGTAATACCTCAACCAGCCCCCATAGCGAAGCTAAAGGGTGCCATCTAATAAGAAAGATCCACGTTGGAGAGAGCAGAAGTTGACCAACCACGAATGAATATTAGCAACTGGAGAACGAGACTCATCGTTCGTTGAAAGACAGAACTCGTTCCTACTGTTGCAGGCTGCAGCGACGGCGGTGCACTTCCCCCCGTACGCGCCCCTGTACGGGCCAGCGGCCAGCTCCCTGTACTGTTCCCCGGCCCTGTACCAGCACCAGCACCACCACCACATGCCGGAGCCCCGCGAGATCCAGATGCAGATGCAGATGCAGAACATCCAGCAGACCTGCGGCCTGCAGTTGCAGCAGCAGCAGCAGCAGCAACAGCAGCAACAGCAACGCTCCCCGGTGGACGTTCTCCTGCGCGTGTTTCCGGGAAGGCGTCGCGCGGACGTTGAGGCTCTGCTGCACCGGTGCAAAGGTAGGTGGTGCAATCCGATATACGGTGGCCTATTATTTGCGACGGGGCAAGAACTTGATATACCCGTTGGCCAGCTCCTTTTCAGATGATTCGGGCACGGCGCTTCCCTAAATCGTTCTCGTGTTTCAACGTTAACCCGCGAAGTGGGAGCGCGACCCTTTCGGGGGTGGGGGTCGTGGCACGGATTTCGGTTAAAGGGACCATGAGGGATTCAGGTCGAGCTTGAAATGTGGATCGTTGCGTGGTCCACGGGGATGCTAGAGTTTAGATGTTTGGAAGAAGTAGGATTTCTTATTCGGGGTTGGCAGATTAGTGGGTTTTTGGGTGTCAGAAAGAGCAGTGAAACTAAACTGAATTTAAATTTCCTTAAGTTTGTGGGTGATCCCTGGTCTCTGTTGGGAGTAAGATTAAAGGGTGAAGGTTCTGAGGAAGAGGATCCATGAGCAAGAAGCTTGTGGACTGTCTTTGGGTTGTACATATTTATTTAAGGGCATCTCGTAGCCTAACGCTGTGTTTACGTTCGTTTACGTTAATTGTTAGTAGTTCGTTGAAAAAGGCAAAGGGATCTCTTACGCTTTACGGCTTTGCCACTTTCTTATTGCTCAGCCCCCTCAGCTTTGCTCGCGACACCTATATCTGTAACCTACCCCTCGACTCCAATCCTCCTATCTCGCGACACTGTACATATAGTCGTGATGAGAACGAAAGCACGGTGTCTGTGTCACAGGCGACGTGGTCTCCGCCATGGAGGTGCTGGTCTGCGAGGACAGTTTGCAGCCAAAGTCCGCGTTCTCGCCTCTGGCGGGCGCGCTGGCGTCGGCCGCGGCCGCCTCCGCCTCGGTCTCGGCCGCGTACGCGACCCGCGCCGCGTACTGCACCACACCGATCCCCTCGACCAGACACAGGTTCCTGGCGGCGCCTTACGCCGGCACCGGCTACCTGCCCACGGTGATCAAGCCGCCCAATCAGAGCCTGCACGCGAACGGGACAGGCGACGCCTATCGGGAGACCAGTCCCGACGACGCCAGCGACAAGACCAGCTACTCCGAGTGACCTGACGACGGGCAGGCCGCCACCTGGTCTTACCTGCAATAGAGCCCGCGGGGAACGACGGGCCGAGGGAGGAGGAGACTTCGAGCGGGGCGACGCTCACCTTCCGTGCGACGCCTTGGAACGCGTGGAGAAGGACGTTCCGGCCTTGAAGAGGGTGTCAAGGTCGCGATGTGAGTTGGTTCTGAGGGAAAGTGGTACGATGGACTTTGCGACGAAGGGACTTCCATCGTGCTGAGACCTTGGAGGTTTCGCGGGGTGCCCTGGAACGTCTGCAGGAAGGATGTTGGGGCCTTGAGGAAGGTTTCAAGGTCACATGTGAGTCGGTTCTGAGGTTTCTGAGAGAAGTAGCGCGGTGGATTTACGGACAAAGGGACTTCGACGTGATGGAGTGACCTGGAACGTGTGGAGAAGAATGTTGAGATCCTGAAGACGGTTTCAAGGTCGCGATGTGAGCGAAAACTGTAGGTTTTCGAGAAGAGGGACTTTGATTGCTGTGACGGTGCTATGATAAAACCTTAGAGATTTCGTAAGGGGTTGTAGAATACATGGGGAAGATGCTGGGTGGCCTTAAAGAAAATTTCGGGGTCGCGATGTGGACTGGTTCTGAGGTTTCTGAGTAGCATTGGCGCGATGATGGTACGGTGAAGGATGGATTGTGAGGAGCAGGCTGAGGATTCTGGAGTTGGTTCTGGATCCCTGAGGAAGTCTTTAAGGTCACCATGTTCTGGGATGTTTCTGTGTTCCTGTGGAAGTATTGAGAGCAATTTTAATGTAAGATTTGGGATCTGCTAAGGAAATCCTGAAGATATGTTCAAGGTCACTGTGGCATGGGGTGCTTCCAACCCCACAATACAAGATTTAAACTAACCTGTGGATGTGGAATTCTAAAGTTTCAAATCAATAATTATTACCAGAATCTACTATCCCCAACGATTATCTAAATAGTTCGAAGCAAGAAGAAGCACGAGTCGATCTTACTATCAAGAACTGTCAAACTATGAACGAAAAATATTATGAGACCAGGAGAAGAATGTAGCAAAGATTCCGTACTACAAAGAATAATACCATCAGCCTGTGATCAACAATAAATCCACTCGAGTCCCAAGCAACCATCGACTATCATCCCTGCGTACCTTCAACCCCCACATACCTCCCAAATAAAAGACTCACTCTTCGAATCACCCCTCCACGTCGTCCTCGACGAAGAAGAAATCGAAGTCCTCCAGAGGCCAAAGCCTAGCAAACGAAAAGACAATGCATCAAACTTCGCAGCGTGGCCCAAAAAAACTTTGCGCCACGTATCTGATCTCTCTAGATTCTTCCCAACGCGTGTACTTCTAGCGCGCCTGCGCCACCGGAAGACTTACGCATGCGCGGAGCTCGCGACGAGCTTGCGCACTCGGCGCAGAACGCCAGATCGCGTGGCGAGTAGTAGGGTAGATGTCGCTATTACGGTGTCTATACTTAAAGAAGCCGTTAAAAAAAAATCACATAAATAAATAAGGAAAGAATTTTTTTAATTAAGTTAAACTATTAACGTATCTATTAGAAACGAAAATGTTGCATTTTTAAACAATTAAAGCAAATGAAATTTTTTTGAAAAGTGCATATGAAGATTTCGGAACACGTACTTTAGAGAAGTAAATAAATTGATAATTATCATTATTTTCACTTGTGTAAAGTGTTAAATTATATCTTAAAAACTTCTAATTTCATAAAAAAAAAAGTAAAATGAGCACTTTTTAAACGTTTTCGTATTTTTTAAAGTACAGTCAATACTCGTTATAAGCCCGACGAACGGAGTTGGCGGCGAGTGAGAAAACCAAAGAGCAAGTGAAAGGAAATGAAAGAGTCGGCACGAAGTTGCCGTCGGCTCTTTCGTTCCCCCTCGCTCGTTCTCGGGTCCTCCCATTCTCGTCCGAAGGATTCCAAGAAATGGTGGGGATAGTCGTCGGGTGTACAACGCATTTTAGAAACGGGCTTATAACGAGTGCGCACTGTAATAAGAACAGGAATTTAACGCTTGTCCGTATTAAGGTGCCTCCTAATACTCCCTCTGTAACTGCTAAACCTAACCTTATTTTCCTTTCTCCGAAAGAAACGAAACGCTAGGGATTCTAGGGAATGCTATTAAAAAAAGGCACCATAATTTGGGACACCGTAACACGGGCGCCGCACTTCTCAGGGCACTGTAATTGTAGCCAAACCACGCAATTTTCATTTCAATTAAAAAAATATGAAAAATTAACATTTTTAACCCGAGAAAAATGCCTTAATAAAGAGAAAAGTTCAAAAAACCAATATAAATTTTCACCGAGCAAAATTAAAGTAAGAGAAGTCAGTAATTAATTCCTTCGCGAGCAAGTCGGCGTCAAAGCACCGTAATAGGAACATCTACCCTACTCACCGCAAATACTGTTCGTACTAACCCGTTTCTTCCAGTTCGACGTTTCGCGGACGTGCGCGCAGAGAGGGCGAACGAAGCGCGTATATAAAAAGGACGAAGTAGCGCGGCGTTTTCAGGAAAAGGAGAACAACAAGCGGCAGCCACGTTGTAACGATATACCTTTATACATGTGTAGATAAAGCGACCGGTATTATTAAGAAGTATGTGTGTAGGTAACGTTCGACAAAATATATCAGAGAATAAAGGAAAAACGACAAAAAAAGGAAGAGGAACGGATTTGTAAATAAGGGTGAATCGCTTTAGCTAATCCACCAATCACATTAATCGAAAAGCTGTCACGGTTAGAGAGATGTGAGAGAGTGTGAGAGAGAGTCGTGGTCGTTGGACGCGCGGGCCCGGATGATCGTGCGCTATCCAGCCAGGAGCGTGTGCATATAGCGATGATTATACATAAGTGTTTGCCTGTAAGTATAATGGCTCTGAGATGTTTAGATTTTGCGGCGGGACGCGTCGTTCTTTGTAGTTACCATATGTTATCCGAAAGAAATGTATAGACGGAATATAAGAACAATAAATAAGATATTGATACTCCATACGTTGCGTTGGGCGAATTTGTTTTAATGTCACACCTGCGTCGTCCCTTCCGGGGTCTTTTCATTTTGTAGTGGCAATGGAAATGGATTCGAGTGGAGGATTTAAGTACCTTTCTATACTATATATTTATCGTTGCATGAATGATGTTATTTTAACTCGTTCGGTGTTTCTTCTTCTCTGTTGAAGATTTGGGGGAAGTAGTTTATTTAAGTTTTTATGGATTCGGATGATTTTCTTTTTATTAGTTATTGATAGGGGCACATTCGCGAGAAATAGATGTTGAGTTAAAAATGATAAAGATTGGATGAACTTCAATAGGAGCTAGCAGAGTAAAATGAAAGATTGAGGAAAAAATTGCAGAGAAAAGTCCTAAGGGAATGTAAGATGGGTTTTTAACAGCTGAATCAAAGAAGAGTCTTTAGCAGAAATCCTTTCTGGGTAAGCGTGAAATTAGAGCAGTGATAATGAGCTCTGAGCTCGGAAGAACCACCTGTCTATATCCAATAATTTACCAATGTTGCTAAAAATTCTCCTTGAAACTTTGAATATCTATAGAGTTTATGGGACTGTTCAGGTCTAGAGCCCATAAAAATAGGTGATCTTTAAGAATTAATTAAAGGAAAACTATTACATATACGTTAATGGGACTTTTTCCATTGTATTAAAGACGTCTTAAATTATAGAAATATTTTTTTTTGTTTTATAATTAATCATTGCAGACTGCACTGGGGAGTCGTTAATATCGAGGCGTAAAAAAATTCATTCAAATCAGTAGCACCTAAATCATTGGTCTGAAATAAAAAACAATGCCAGATTATTATAGGAAATGAAAATCGCTCGTGGACTGACGAGAAAAAATGACAAAAATGACATTTTTTGAGAAAATAACAACACTTGGAGTTTGAAATCACTTTTTCCCTATATTTTTCGTCCTCTCAACGCCTTTAAACATTACAAATTTTCAATTCTTTTTAAATTTTACATTACTTTTAAAATTATATTCTCCAAAATAAAAAAGTTTCAGTCGAATCGGATAATACTTTTTTGAGATATAGGTTTCACCGAATTTAAGAACACTGTTTCGAGAAGAACGCGTTTAAAGTTTTATGTGAGTGCTGAGTGGCCAGCTGTTACCCATGCATCCCTACTCAAATGTCTATAACTCTAGGAATTCTACAAATTTAAAAAAAATCCTTTTCAACACATATTCCTAAAAGGTTGAACATTCGTAAAATAAAATAAAAAAAATCGATTTTTTTTACCAGAATCTCCCCTTAACTAGGAAGCCAAGATAAAGAAATAATGCCAGATTCTGCCAGATTCCAATCAAAAATTGGAAAACTGGACTTGAACACAAAGCACATACAATCTCAAAAAATGTATTCTGCTCAAAGAATATTTTCCAGCTTCCCTCCACAGAAGACACTCGTCCTACCCCTCCGCTCCGTCACCACCTTGGGAAATAAAAACATTTACAAACTCCAAGTAAAAACCACAGACAGAAAACTAAACTCACACATTCCAATCGAAAATCAGGAATATAGAAACCCTAATCAGAAACAGTTACAGATCCCGAGTATCTCAACAATCAAACTCCCCCAAAAGTATACCTACTCCCAAGCCTGCCCCACAGAACACACTCGTCCTCCGCCTCTCACTCCATCACCACCTCCAAAGATTACAAAATCGTAAAACCACAAAAGTCCTAATCATGAATATCCACGGATCTCCACTACTTCGCGAGTCAAGCTTCCCAAAATGCCACTTCCACTCCTCCCTCCACACAAGAAACACTTGTCCTGTCCCTGCTACCACCCCCTTCGCCGGTCCCTCATCCATCGGGGGACTCACTGACAGGAGACACATCTAATTCGTGCACGATCGTGCGCGTAATTCGTTTCGACGATTCCCGGACCGCGGTTGCGACGAATCTCTTCCAGCACGACATCCCGCCGCGGGGACCGAGGATAATTCGTGGTGGCAGGCGGAACGAGGGGCCCGCTGGAAGGTGGGCAGAAAGGACTCGCGCTATCGTTCCGCCCTGGAGGGACGAGGACAACTTCCAGTTGGCTGAAAAATTCCGCCCGGAGCCGGAGGAGAAGAAAAGGTATCGGATGTCGGATACAGTTCGCAGGTGCAGAAGGATACGTAGGGTACGAGTGGCTTGTCTATGGAACGCAGGAGGGGCACCGTAGAATCTTTGAAATCGGATCGGTTTCATGCTCGACGAGGCCCCCTGGGATCCTCGAGCAGTCGATTTCCTGCGAATGGATTCCCGACGACGCGGCTAATCGATTTTGCCACTCAATTTGCGATCTCTACTCACGGAAATTATCGGCCCTCCTCGTTCCTCGAGTCACGTGAAAAAGGAGTGGGGCCACGTGAGCCCGGGACCTTTCGTTCTTCGCGGTCGATCACCTTGCTTCGTTAACACGTTCACGGGCTCCTGACTTGCACCACGGATTGGGATGGTTTTGACTATTTAGCCTGTCTTCTGGGCCGTGCATGTGGGTCAGGAGGAAGTTGGGTATTTTTGGATGTGGGAGTGTTACGAGAAATCCGAGATGGGTAAGCTTTTTATTTAAATGAAATTTCGTACAACTGATAAAATTAAAAAAATTATTCGTCATGTGTAGAAGAAAGTTAACTCGGATTAACGAACGAATGAAGAATAATTTTTTTAGCTTTTATTCGTTATTGGAAATTTTATTTAAATAAAAATGTTGCCCAGCTCTGCGCGAAACGTGACGAGCTTTTGCAGATGAATTGGTAGTGATGGTTTTGGAAATGAAGGGGGTTTGTTTTGGAAGCTTTTATTTTCGGGAATGATAGTTGCTGGGATTTTTCTGCTACTTCAAACTCCTTTAAAAAATGCTGCATAATTTTTTTCAATCACATTAGGCACTTCTAATTCTTATAAGGGATGTTCTGCAACTCGAGAATTTAACAAAATTTGAAACTCTGCAGAAATGCAGTTCAAGTGATGCTAATACCGAAAATACTTTTTGCTTCGGTAATGAAATGGTCCTGGGGGTGGGAACACCCCCTCAAAGGAATCGTGAGTTTTCATATTATTCAAAAAAGAATGGTGGGGATAATGTTTAAAAAAAATTCCTTTTTGCGAAAATTGTTTATCGCTATATTGTAGGATATCAGAAATCATAAAACTTTGAATTAACCTCTTTTCGATATCTTTTACGATTTTGCATATATTCCGGATTTTTTTGAGAGGGTGTTTTCACCCCTCATTAAGCATCACTTGAACAATATTCCTACAAAGTTTAAATTTTTATTTAATTTCCGAGTCGCCGATCCACCCCTTGTTTGTTCAGTGCCAGATAAATTCGACCACCAGTCAATCTCGTATCCTCGATCTCCTCAGCAATTTTCGAATCGACATCACAAGTTTCAATCTCCCCAAAGAACCCCGTCTAACAATGAAACAGAAACTGTACCCTTCGGAACGCCCGGAATTCACTTTCCCCGATCCAATATCCCCAGAGCAATTTTATCTTCTAATTCCTCCTTTCACCACAAAACAGCCTACTCCAGCGAACAGAATCTGTCGCGATCGATCTAACTCAGAAAGTAAAACTGCATATGTACCTCAATCGTGGTCCCAGAGTTCGCTGTACCAAAAGTCCCACTCAGTCAACACTCACTCCAAAATACACACATGTCAACATAGTATCTCCAGCAAAGTGTCAAACTTAAAATTTCAAATACCACTCCAATCAACCTAAAAAAAAAACAGTGTTCACACATCGAGTCCCACAATTGAGCCGAATAATAATAATAAAAAATGAGAAAATACAGAAATATATCCCACTAGCAGAAGAAATAAAAAAATAAATGAAAGTACCAAAAGGTATTATAACAATAGTGCCTATCATTCCCTCAACCACTGGAATCATACCACATTCACTACACAAGAGCCTAAAACTAATAGACCTACACAACACATACACACCACTGCAAAAATCAGTCATCATAAACCCTTGTTCACTGAAAAGAAAAATTCTGTCAACGACACCATCCCCTAGGATGGATAAAAACTGAAGATCAAAGCTTGATAATAAGTCCGCTGTGTACAGTAATTCGTCGTTATTGTCCTGTTTTTACCATGCGTAATAGTCCCGCTCACTATCCCCACCATTTCTTGGAATCCTTCGGTCGAGAGTGAGAGAACGAAATAGACAACGGCAACTTCGTGTCAACTGTTTCGTTCCCTCTCGCTCGACTTTTGGGTTTTCTCACTCGCGGCATCGGCCGCACGGAATAGTCTTAAAGCATATACTACTCTAAGGGAATAGTATCCGCATCGCGTTATTGTCCCGCCACCAGCCCCGTTCGTCGGGCCTATAATGACGAATTACTGTATCTTCGAATTACCAAGCTAAGCACGTGAAATACTAAAAGTAGTAAAAATAATAATAATTCTTTATTGCATCAGCAGTACCTAAATAGCACTCAACATACTCCAACCACCCCCAATCGAACTCCCACTTCATTTCCTCGCGCAACGTTCAAACACCCCCTCCTGCTCAAAATAAACACACTTACCTCAACCCCCCCAGACAATTTTATAAATTCCCCCACTTCCACCCCTAAGTACATACGCGCAAAGACACGTACGTGGTTACGACGCGGCATGCAGGGCGAAAAACACAGGAGCAGCCGACAGAAATCGTTCCTCGAGGTGGCGGCGCAGTGGAGGTGGGCTGGTGAAACGCTAAAACGAAATCACTTTCGCGGCAACGATACTCGAATTATAATTACGCGGTACGCGGGTCCCCGGCGACCAGGCTGCCTCTGGTACACGGCCTGGTATCGATGAAATACCGATAATCGATTGCCCTCTACAAGGCATATATCCGGATAGGTCGATGCCTGAACACGCGCCCGCCGTTTCTATACCCCCCTTGCCAACCCCCAGCAATTTGTACCCCGACGGCGGCGGGTGCACGCCGTTGCATTATAATGCCGCGGCGGCCCCGCTTATTATTTACGAGCGGTGGCTGCTAGGCTCCAGGGGTGGCAATATATCGACACCCCGCGGAGGTTTCCTCCTTTGGCTACTGGTTACCATTCATAATGGAGTATAATGGCTCCCCCTCCGCCCTTCCGCGCCCCCCCACAGCCGGCCGTGGATGTAGGGGTTCAGGGGGGTGGTTAATCCGCAGTCAGAGTGCAACAACCCCCCATCGCTGTGTACGCTCGCTGTAGCTTGCTCTTGCTTCATCGTTGGCTTCTCTGTCTCTCTCCCTCTCTCTCTCTTTCTCTCGCACTCGTTGTGTCTCTCCTTCGCGGCCTGGAATTTTAAGCCGCGCCACCCGGATCTCGGCGGAAGGGCTCGACGGAGACTTGGAAACCGATCCCCGGTTGTAGCGAAAGGGGAACGGGGATTTTCCCTGCAAGGCGTCGCGAGGCGAACAGGTCACGGCGAGGATATCGGTGGTCGGGGGTTATCGGTGGTGGTTTAGTAGCGGGTCCTAGGGGTGTATGTAAAAGTAACGGGTGGGAGAAGGGGTGGTGGAAATTGGTAGTAGCTCTGTGAGTGTTTTGGGGAGAAATGTAGTACTTGTAATCCTGTACTTTTTGGTGGTTCGATGTAGTTTTTGGATTTTGAGAGCTTGAAGGGTTGGGTGCGTGGAGGTGGGGAGGTTTAAGTTTGGGATCGTGATGAGTGGTAGGAGACTTTTGGAGGCTTTTGTCCTGAGGGTTTCAGTAGATGCAAATTTAAAGTTCTATATATTACAATGAATCAGGTGATAATTCAGGACCTTATAGCAAGAGAGCTCTATCGGTACCAACTTAGAGTAAATTAGAAAAATCTGTTTATAAAATTATTGCTTTGGATTAACATTAAAACGAGAAGACTAATTGAAAAGTATATATTTTCACACAATTAGTAGTAATTATTGAGTTGATAAGTTTCTATTTTTATTTTCGACAAATTTTTCAAAACTTACTGCGCAAAACGATGTAGATTTTTTTTTACATATATCACACGTCATAACTCAGAAACTGACAAAAATGGAGCAACACTCCTCTTGTTGCAAGGTCCTCAAATGGAAACTATTGCAAAATACAAAAGTTTCTCCCCATATGAATTTTTTTTATCAATCTATTGTTGTAAAAAACGAACAATTGGATGTGTTCGTTACCTATTGCAGTATTCTGGAAGCCACCAAGAATGTTGCTTATTCTGTCAATGTGTAGAAGTAAATTTCATGGACGTTTTACCTACTACGTTCTCACTTGCAGAAATAGAAATATAAGTAGATAGCGATAGTACCACAGTGCAGTGGCGCACTCAGGATTTAATTTTGGGGGGGGCCGAGTTGAACGGCTAAACATATTCTTAATACAAATTCAATAAAATTCATTAGGTGGTTATAAACATTTATTTAAAGTATAAAATCTAGTTTTCTTTTCGGAAGGAAGGTACGAGACGAGACAGACGACGCGCGAGGCGATGATTGTTTCGCTACGTTTTTCCAGCGCTTCATACTCCGTTTTTGCGTGATGTCGAGTACCTAACGAAATTTTTTAATTTCTCTTAAAGTAGTTAGGTTTCTCCTAAGGAAACTTTTTCCTTTTTTCCCTTTTTCTTTGGGGAGGGGGGGGGCCGAGGCCCCCCGCCCCCCCCCCCTGAGTGCGCCACTGCCACAGTGTCTATTAAGTAGGTATAGGTAGAGTTACCATATTTTTTTACCAGCAAGCCGGGACTGGTATATAAAAAAGGGACAGAACGATATTTTTTTAAATAAAGAATACTTTCATTCTATTGGTTAAAAAATGACATGCAATGAAAAACACAATAATAATTACAAGCACGGCAATAATCAATTTGGGAGCCAAGTTATATTTCTCTATACATAAAACTGTCTTCAGAAATGTTTCATTATTCTTAATTTCTTCGTAGAATTCTGTTAAAAATCAAGAAATAAGGAAACCGGGATAAGGGTTGAAAACCAGAATGTATAGCAACCCTAGGTATAGGGCAAAAAATTATTTGAATTAAAAATTTGTGTACGAAAATATACACCTAATATAAAACAGCTATTAAAACTAATACCTACTGACATTATTTATTTATTTTCTATTGATTAAAAAAAACTGACCAATATTTCCTTCAAAACAATATTTCCCGAAAATCGAGTTGAAAATTGAAGTCATGACACCCTATCCAATTTTCACATTCTCCCTGAATTAATTTCACAGTAGGTACTATTATCAGTATTACTTCCAACCACCCTAAAAACCATCCCTTACAAACTCATCACGCCTCCTCCCCGCAGGTCACACACTCCCACATTCTCCTCAAAACTACCCCTACTTCAACAACCCCATATCTCACCCACAGCAACAAGCACCCTACCCCCTGAAACCAACAACCCCTTCCCCCATCCACAACCCGCAAATATTCCCAAAAAACCGCACCTCGTTACAGGAATCACAGCACCGCGGTGCATTACTACCGGAATTACACCTCCCGCCATGAACATCCGAAAGCCGCGTCGAAAAACATTCCCATTCTCCGCAATTCAGCCCGAACACAGGGGGTGGCACGCGTCCCAATAAAATATCCGCAGAGCAGAGCGCGGGGGTGCGCGCGCGGGCCGTTGATTTCGAACCGGCGATAAATGAACGGAAACATCGATGTTTGCCGAATACTTAAAAATCACGATCCGCGGAAAAGCTGGCCGGCCGAGAGCCGGTCGGGGATTGGCTTTTAAAATTTTTTCGACTTCCATCAATATTTGCTCTGCCGCGCTCCTTCACCAGGCTGGGAACGCCGAGGCGGAGAGCTTCACCCTCTACCTGTATCGACCGTGCACACGTGTGCACCCACGTATTTGCCAGGGGCACAAGTGCGCATGGAAGCCAATCGACGGGCCGAGCGGAGATCCTCCGCGGTTGGATCAGGGACGAGGAGTGTATAGTGTTGCCGAACGTCGGCAAACAGCCGTGGCCCTCGGCCCCTTCTCTTCCCGGGGCCCGATACGGCTTCACGGGCCAGCGGAACACACGGAGCCCGCTTGTGTGCGCTGGAAAACGTGCGCGGATAGAGAGGGACGTTCGGGAGACTCGTAACGGGAACGAGGAACCGATTTTCGATTTTTCTTGGGAGCCTCGAGTGGAGGAACTTGGTTTCAACTTTCAAGCTTCAACCCCTTTGGTGTCCTTTGGAGGAAATTTTCTTGGGGAGGTTGGTTGACTTGGAACTTGGGATTAGGTGGGACCTGGATTTTTGGTAGGTACGTTTTGATACGGGGTCCAATTTGACCTATCCCAAGTCCATCGACTTGTAAGTGGAAATTTTTGCTAAAATTTGGTTTTACCAAATTGAGGGGCTCAGTGGAAAACAGGCACATGTCACATATGCGTAAATTTTCGTTTCTTAAGTATCCATAATTTGGTTTCGAGAAGTATTAGACATGTTTTTGAGAAATTTTTATTTTATAGAAATCCATGAACATTATATTATAAACTGTGATATTTTGAATAATATATGAAAACAACAAATACGAAAGATTTTAGATAAACAAAATTATAAAAAGAATCGTGAAACGGTGGCATGTGCCTGTTTTCCACTGGGCTCTTCAAATATTAACGTTCTAAAGTCGTTGCTTTAATTTCTATTTTTAGGTATGTACATAGGTATGATTTTTTAGAAAATATAATTTGGTAAAGTGTGTATTATTAGTATATAACTGTAAATGTATGAATATTGGAGAATTGGGACCCTTTTCGTTGATCAGGCCGCTATAGCATGGGGGAAATTTATAATAACACTTGAAAAACGAGAGTTGGGCCATTATTGTATTGCAAACTTTATTCAGAATTAGGAACAGGAAGGAATGGAATTAATCTTCTGCTTCACTAAATTCGTTCACTGGAGTGGTTTCTTCAGTTTGGTTTACAGATATATTGATGTTAACATAATAGGAATGGTAAATGAGTGTTATGAATTCAATCGGGGCCATTAAATCTTGCTTCTTCAATAGCTAATACCGTGTCCATATGTTACTTATGATTACCAGTAGTATTAGGCTGTTCGTCCACCGCCGCAACGCAACTAAAATTTGACCAGAAAAACGATTGCATGCAATGGCATCGATCGCTCGCAGGGTTTCGTTTCTCGTCAACAAACCTTCTTTTTACCCGACTGCGGCACACAAAGGAGGGTATTGTGTTTATCAGGCTATGTTTGTATGTCCATGTTACGCTCTAGAGCCTGTACGGATATACCGATTTGGACAAATGAGGTGTCTTTAGAATTGTTTTGACCTTCCGAATGTCATAGGATATATAATTTTCAAAAAAGTAAAAAATAAAATAAATTAAAAAATTTAAAACCCGTCTGCGAACTAAAAAGCGAACTAAAAATTACAAAAATAATAAGATGACAATTTAAATTAACTCAATTTCCTGCAGTCGGAGGCCTTAAATCTTTTGGTGCAAATGATTTGATGTAATTACATTGGAACATTTATTTCGAAATAGAAAATTACATATTGTCTTAATAAATATTGTGTATCGCTGTTCGCCCTAATTAGATTTGATGGGCTATTAACAACACTAACAGTATTTCCCACACGGACAAAGAGAGAAACATATAAGTTACAAAATACGCTGAAGTTGAAATGTCACTATATAAACTTGAATTTGCATTGATGTTGTTCTTCTCTTTTTGTTATCAGCTTGAAGCACTTTCTTTAGTCATTGCGATACATGCTTGGGATAGAAGAGCATCAGACGATTTAAGGCCTTCGACTGCAGGCAATTGAGTTAATTTAAATTGTCATCATATTATTTTTGTCATTTTTAGTTCGCTTTTTAGTTCGCAGTCGGGTTTTTAAATTTTTTTTAACTTTTTTTTATCCCTTAATCTTTCAACCCTCATCCATCCCTCGTGTCAATTTGACACAGTTTTCCCATAATAAGTTATACCATTCTGTTATTTGTGATTCTTGTATCAAGCAGTATGCCCTGCACATCGTTTTATTTTATGCGAAAGTTGTGAAAAATCTAAGATGCAAATGTTAACTCATCAATTTGTATAAAAAAATATCGAAAAATAATTGATTACCCTGACATTTCATCCATCTTTTACTACTGTGTCAATTTGACACCAAGGGACAGATTAAAATTCGTGAAATGAGGAACAGATGAGGGTTAAGGAAAAATCTGACAAATTTCCTCGAGTTATAGGGTAAAGGCACCACTAGTCGACCATGTATGAGTAGTCGACCACTTTCAGAAAAACATGAAAAATGAGGTTTTTAGAAGTAACGATCTTTTGAACAAAGTGCAGTTCTTTAACTGCACTCTAACTGCACTCTGTTCAAAAGAGCGTCACTTCTAAAAACCTTATTTTTCATGTTTTTCCGAAAGTGGTCGACTACTGATACATGGTCGACTACTGGTGCCTTTACCCTACCTACCCACAAAATTGCATGCAGTCGATTTTTAATAAAATTGCAGTTGCGTTGCATCAGTGGACAAACAGTCTAAACTCTAAAAGCTTATTATGTAATATCTACAAATAGAATTAGGGTCAAAATGGACCCCGCACCCGACGCGTAATAAAACCATCCCTCCCCCAAACAAAACTCCCTTTATTTATCAAATAAATACAATAACACTCACAAACCCAATCCCACGACTCAAGAAATACCACAGAATCCCAAAAACCTAAACTAAACAACCCCCTTAAAAAACCCCAAATATTTTCCCTCAGTCCTAATATTTCCTCTAGCCAGAAATTACCAAGAAGCAAGTAAATATCATCGGAGCAAATCGCACAGTTCTCCAGTGCGCCCATTGGGTGGAATCGGCACGACAAAATGGAGAGCGCCGAGGGGTAGCGTTCCGGAGATTCACGGGAGGATATCGCCGGGGAAACGGGGCCGTTTCTTTGTCAGCCGTTTCGCCTCTAAATAGTATATCTACGACGGCATATCGAGGTATTTCATTGGGCAATACTTTATTATCTCTTCCTCGGGGATGCGACGAGGCGGGTAGGTGGGAAGGGGTGGTCGTTGGACGAGCGCCTGTATGAAACGATGCCGAGAAAGGGAGCCACCGCGGGGTTTGAAAGAGGAGGAAGAGGAGGAGAGAAACAGAGTAATAGAACTGGGCGCGCTGACGCCACGGACACAGCGCTGAAGCGAGTCTCGCTGGGCGAGGGGGCGTCGCGAAACAATTCCCAACTGAATAATATTAGTATCTAACAATGGACGTGCTAAATTGAAATACAGAGAGGACCCCACATTCTCCGTATATCTCTGTCCCTCTTTCTGTATCACGCTGCACCCTTCGGTCCGTGTATGTGTGCGTGTGTGCATGGAGCTGCGCACACGTACAGGCGGGATTACCTTGCTCCGGGTGCCTCTTGTACCTTTCTCGTCTGCGCGGTGGTTCGGGCTGCGTTTGACTCTCCGCGTGGACGAGAGCGAAGCGCGCGCCCGCGCGCGTGGCCGAGCTAGCAGTTACAGAGAATAGGGCGAAACTCGAGAGGGGTGAGAAATAGCATGCAAATGAAATATTAATTAAATCTATTAAAATTCCCTGTCTCTTTCTGCGAACTCTGCCCTTCTCGCCTGTTACCGTTCCGAGTTCTTTATTGTCTTCTTTAGCTTTTCACCGGCTTCGTTTCGCTGGGATCTAGGGGCGAGGGTGAGGTCCGGGGTGGAATCTTGGATTTCGTTGATTTTCTGTCTTCGCACTGTTCTTTTTGGGCTTCTCGAGGCTCTGGCTTGATTTTTGTGGTGGTTACTCTTTTTGGGGGTATGCTTATATTTCTATGCTTTCAGAGGGTTGGTTCTGATGTTGCATAAGCTTTTGTAAAGATTTTTGCGTTCTCTTCTCAAGATTCAATTTTTGTTTCATTCTTGTAGACTCTTCTGTTTATTGCGCTGACTGATGGCAGTTTTATAAGGGAGTAAACTTAGGTATTGTTAGTGAACAGTAAGGAAAATTTGTGAGCTAGTTAGTAAACACCTACTATAGGTATTTTATTTATTTATTTTTCGTCTTTATTCCACCAATTAGTACCTAGGATGCTAATTCTAGTATAAAGGAAATTGTAAAACAGGAATTAGTGAGAGCAGCATGGTTTTTATTGTTCTTACAAATGCAAGGAGAAATTATTATATACAGTGGCGGACGAAAGAATGTTTACAACTTTTGAAATCGTATAACTTTTTTAGAATTGGGCCAAACGGCATGATTTTTTTTTTTTTGAGAAGCTAGAAGGATTAGTTTGCTAAGTGACGTGTTTCGTCGTTTTGAAAAGAAAATGCAATTGGTCGCGAAATTCACGAAATCAGCGATTTCTACCTTATTCTGCGATCTTTAAACGTGTGTAGCTCAGACTAACGTTAACCGATTTTGATAAAATTTTCAGCATGTAGGTATACAACTTACTTCAATCTACAAACGGATTTTTTTTATTTTCATTACAAGCTACACAAAAAAAGATTAAAAAACGACAATTACTAATTTCTTTTTGCTGTTTCGACCAATTACATTTTTTCTTCAAAGCGACGAAACACTTAGCAAACTAATCCTTCCCGCTCTTCAAAAAAAAAAAACTCATGTCGTTTGGAACAATTCTAAAAAAGTTATGCGATTTTAAAACTTGTAAACTTTCTTTCGCCCGCCACTGTATATCTAAGTAGCAGGGCACAGCTTCAAGTCTGCCTTTCAAATATGACCCGACTATTTAATTGTAAGTTTCAATTAATCCTTGACATCAATCCCAAAAAATCAGGTACCTCAGTCCCATAAATCTCCCAACACCTCCAAAACTTTAAAGACACCTAGCACGCGTATCTTCATCCACCATCCCCTTCAAAACTCCGAAAAATTATCACGAACTTTGGATTATCTTGATCTTGAATAATTTAACACTGTCATTTATTCCCCTCCCCAAAAATTCAAATACCTCACAAGGGAAGATCCCGAACCCGGAAATTCGAAAAATTCTGAAACTTTGTGGATACGTAGGGGATTTCTTTCTGATTACAACGCAATTTTTTTTGCTGCCCAAAATCACTCTAAGGGGGTGAAATTAACCCCTGAATATTTGGCTATTTTCGGATTTTATTTTCAAACTCGCAATCTGCAAGAGATAGAAAAATAATTTCAAGACGAAAGTTACTTCTTTTAATTAGATCCATCAAATAGTAAAAATTTAATCAATGGTTTAAACAATTACAAAAAAGTTATAAACAAAAATATCAATAATGTTTTCTAAAATTCGTTTTTTCCCGTGAAATCTGAACTCCCAATACTTCCAAAACTTCAAAGACCTGCAGTTCACGTATCGTCACCTCTCCCCCACAAAACCCCTAAATTTTTTCTCGAAACTTATAATCCCGTTGCGATTTCGAAGCACCCCACGATCAGATATCGCTCTCACCTTTCACCCTACCCACACCCCATCGTTTCTCTGCGCTATTACTCCGCTGCACCCCTTCCCCTACGTGCGTGTATTCCACTATTCCCAGCCGCGGTTCGCGCGGCACCATCGAATTCATTCTATCGGCCGTGGCATATTCCATTAATTACTTTCACTTTGCGTCAATGGCATTTCCATTTCAATGATCGTCGTCGCTCTGCCTCTCGCCTCCCTACCCCTCCCCCGCCTTCTTACCCCGACGCCCCATCACGCCGACGCCGTTTCCACCGCGAGCATCCCCTTCCAATGGAATCCGCCGGCTCTTCCCATTGAAATACGTTTCGTATTGTAAGTGAAATACAACGGGGGCCCAGCCTGCCGAACTCGTCTGACGAACTTTCGTCCGACGTACTCGAGTATCTTCGGTGTCCTCGGTAGAGTTACGCGACGTTTGTTTCCCGGGGGGGGGGGGGGGGTGTAGCATCGGCGGATACTGTCCTGTAAGGGAGGATCGTTGTTTGGAAGGAGGAACGGGGTTCCGGATGGGATTGAGATCGAAATGCGGGGACTGGAATTGGGAAGCACAAGAGTTATTCGATATAAGCTCGTGGGTCGGGACTTGTGGCGAGCTTTGTGCGAGGGACGCGTTTCTGGGACTGATTTAGTGTTAATATTGTTTCTGAGAAGACCACAGCTGGTTGATGAATCTGAATTAGTAAAAGTCATACAGGCCTTTTCACAGGAAACCATAACTGACAAGGACGTCCGGACAGTTTTTCCAGGGGGGGGGGCAACTTTGGTATGATGGTAAAGAAGAATATACCCCTCTTGATTCTTTTAACCAATTTTATAGTGTCAATTTAATTAAAAATTTAAAACCGAAATTTAAAAATATTTTCTTTTTTAGTATAAACTTAATAAAGATCAGTTTTGAAAAATAAGCGATTTTTTTCGTAAAAGCCAGGGGGCAACTGCCCCTTTTCAACCCCCCTCCGAACGCCCATGATAACTGATTTTCCAATTTTCCCATTCTATGGGGTCTGCCATATTATTGTGAATATCTGCTGTGGAAATGATATATTCTGTTAAAATAATTTCATTACAAACAAAAAGGAAATATAAAAAAAATTAAATTTACACGATTTTATTTAAATTGATAAAAAATGCGCTAAAAACTAAAAAATAATTATTTTTTTGGACTACAATTACGATGGTCATATGTCACTTTAAAGAAAATCCAAGTTTAAATAAAAGCTAAAATTAAAAAAAAAAAAAATTTTACCGCAAATTTTTCTACGTACCAATGGTACTATAATATATCTTTTGATTTTTGGCACTTACAGTATTTTCCACAAGGACTCTTCATTGCCTGCCTATAATTGCCACCAGAATTTGGCATTATCTAAATAAAAACTTCTTCAAATAACGAAACGAATAAAATATACTTTATCCTTATCCATTGTCGCACAAAGATAATTCGAGTTATCGTCATTCGACGAGTAACTCTAAATAAAATTTTTCTCTTCTATTCGAAATCAAAATTTTTATTTACACATTGCCCATCTCTGGTAATCTACCACATTGCATAGACGACAGAAGCCACTCGTAGGTCTTCTCCAAAGCTTCTCCTCTGAACCGGTCGCTCACCTCGAGGTATGGTACCTATCGCTACGCGTTAGATCCGATCCTTACGTAATGTTTGACTCGTGACCGCGGCTTTTTACGCGGCTGTGTGCCCGTCCGGGTCGTGTGGATTCTTGCCGCGGGGGCACGGTCCTACCTGCCACGGTTTCGATCGTGTCCTCCTGTTTGCTCATCCATTATGGCTACAATAACAAGGAGCGTCCGCTCCATCAGCTTCTTTTACACAGCCTCCCACGTCCCTCTCGTCTCTCCCTGTCCCTATCTCTCTCTCTCTCTCCCGCCGTCGATGCTCGTAACAGTCCGCCAAGATCGGTATACACCGTGTTGACCCTATTCTCCTTTCGAACGGCGTTCGTCGAACCTCCGCTTCCCTCGTCCTCGTTCTCGAGGAGGATCTCGAGGACGAGCATGTATGCACAAAGTGGACGAGGAACGTGAATGCAATCCCGTGCGTGAAAGAAGTACCTGTAACGTTCTTTCTCCCCGATTGTTGCACACTCGAGGCTCGCGCGAGCTGAACGTCCGATCGAGGGTCTCTGTTTTTCTTGCTGTTTTGCGGGAAGGACAGCTCTGCAGGGTGGAAATGGGATTTATCGATCGAGGTGGGCTTAAGCAGGTTTTGTGGAACATTGGATGAAATTGGAAGGATTTTTAGCTTTCGATTTTGAGATTCGGGAGCTTCAATTGGGCAACTTAGTGGGGATCTTAGGAGTGTTGGTATTTTTTCTAGTGTTAGTAGTAGTATCATTAGGTATAGCTGATTGTGGGTTATATATGCGAGGGCAAAACAGGTACTGTATTGATTCAAATCTGAACTCTGAACTCTACTGTGACTATTTGCTGTATGGAAAAGTTGGAGAGAGTAAAGAAGCAGAGTTACTGTAATTAGCAAACTTAAACAAAATTAGAAAAATACATTGACAGAACTGTGCGTAACATTACTCTACTCATCAAAATAATTTTGTAATAAAATTGAAAGAATTAAAAATACAAAACAAAAAAATATCCGGAAAACATTTTTTCCATTTTTGTCCGCCATCTCGTTAATTTTTAAGATAAATCATTAATTGTAGTCCAAGCGATAGCGACGGTCGTATCGATCAAGAATCCTTTTGGATTTTGGTTCGGATACGTCTACTTATCAAAATAATTTTGTAATAAAATTGAAAGAATTAAAAATACAAAACAAAAAAATATCCGGAAAACATTTTTTCCATTTTTGTCCGCCATCTCGTTAATTTTGAAGATAAATCATTAATTGTAGTCCAAGTGATAGTGACGGTCGTATCGATCAAGAATCCTTTTGGATTTTGGTTCGGATATGTCTAACATCTGGAATCACCTGCACCAGGAAGGCATCACTTTTCAAGAATGTCATCAAGACCGCTTTTAAAAGCATTTCAAAAACATTAATTTTTATCACTTTATATTGTTCACTTACCGTAGAAATGTAGCTTAATAAATAACAAAAAGTTTTATACCATCACTATATTTCTTTTCCTCGCAAGAAAACCAGAACGACCCCTTAAGGGGAGGTTCTGGTCTAAATGTCGATTTTTTTTTTATTTCATTTTTCGAATGTTCAACCTTTTAGGAAAACGTGTTTAAAAGGATTTGTTGAAATTCGTAAAATTCCCGAAGTTATAGGCATTTGAGTAGCGGAAAATGCATGGGTCACAACCGGTCACTCGGCGCTCACGTAAAACTTTAAACGCGTTTTTCCCGAAACAGTGTTCTCAAAATCGGTGGGACCTGTATCTCCAAAAGTTATTACCCGATTCGACCGAAACCTTTTTTATTTTGAAGATTATTATTTTGGCTAGGGGGGACTAAAAAAATTACAAAAATGGCATTTTTTTTTAGAAAATAACGACACTTCCAATTTGAAATCACTTCCCTGTATTTTTCGTCCTTTCATCGCCTTTGAAAATTATAAATTTTCAACTTTTTGTAATTTTTTTAGTCCCCCCCCCTAGCCAGAAGTATATTCTTCAAAATAAAAAAAGTTTCAGTCGAATCGGATAATAACTTTTGGAGATACAGGTCCCACCGATTTGGATCAATTTTTTGACGCCTTGACTTTAACGACTCCCCAGGGCTGTCCGCAATGATTAATTATAAAACAAAAAATATATTTCTATAATTTAAGATATCCTTAATACAATGCAGCAAGTCCCATTAAATTATATATAGTAGTTTTCCTTTAATTAATTCCTAAATATCACCTATTTTTTTGGGCTCTAGACCAGAACCTCCCCTTAAAGACTCAAATTCGATTGCACCAAGAACTTCACCTCACTACATTAGAACCCCAGTAGCCACTGGCCCCATAGAGTGAAATCTAAAAGAATTCCAAGTACACGCGATAAAAGGGGGAAAGAGCCGCGCGCTCGTTTCGATTCGCATGAAACAATAAATATACTCAGACGTTTGTGGGGCAGCCTGTAACTCCGCTCTAATATCCTGCCGATCCCGAGGACACGTAGCCCCCGCTGATCCATTGTCCTTTTTACGGGCCACGTAATCTCGAATTCGCACGGAATAGTTTCGCGGTGACAATGAGCATACCTACCCCCTTCCGCCCCCGGGGGCCAGCTTTCTTCCCAGGGGCAAAGATATTGAATACCGTTTCACATGCCCGCCACGTAGCCAGACCACGGGGATCACGATCGTGGTGCCTCGATCCTCCATCGGGGCATCCTCGCGGTGACCTTAACGGCTCAACCATGTTTCCAGGCCACCAACCCCCCGCCCCTCCCAGCCACGGGTTCTTTTTTTCACCCGACCTCTCATCGGCCACCCCTCCCCACTGATATTCGACGATATTAAAATTGTCTTCTATAATCCAGCCCCCTGGCCACGACTTGAATAATTTCCGGGGCAGCCTGTTTGAAAGTACTGCCGCGAATTCGCAACCTCTTCTCCGACCTAGTATTTCCACCCTTAGGGCTTCATTTATATCCAGTGTAACTTTCTGGTCCGACTTGAGGAAGCGGCTAGTTTAATATATGTATAGGTATATAGGGGAAGGTTGCCTATATCGTACCACTTAAGACATTTTACGTTATATTTCATATTTGGTACTAATTTGAATGCACATGACTATTGGATATTGTAGCTTGATCTTTTAGGCACCTATTATTATATGCTTAGCCTTTTGTTCAGAATAAATTAATTTGTTATTAATCTTTTTGTCATATACTGTAAAAAGTACGATTTAGGCAACCGGTCTCCTAAATCGTACCCCTCGGTTTCCAAAATCGTACCTCCACGAAAAAATAGTATCAATAACAAGTAAAGAAGAAAATATTCGACATAAAGTAATGATTATTATATAGTTACATATACAAATGTATATGGATCACACACAGGTAGGGAATACAATCCCGGCCATTATTTACTATCCCGGGATTGCGGGATTTTTTAAAGTCTATCTCGGGATTCCGGGACTAATCCCGGGATTGGATAATAGAAAATTTCAGTAATTAAAATGATTTAATATGTGCTAAAATTCTAAATGTTTATTTAATAATTAAATAAATTTTAATGTAAAGAAACTTACTTTCTATCAGTAGTCTGAAACATAAACTAAAATTATTTTTCACAATAAAACAGTAATGAATAATAACCTCTCAATAAATACGAACGAAGAAAGAATAAAGCACTTAAAGTACGTATATAGCTAAGTACAATGTTTCAATTTTACGTGTTCAGACAAGTTGCGATCTGCAACTCGCGCGATTTCGAAATAGCGGAAAGTGATAATAGCATTGTAAAAATAAATATGGTTCAGTTAGTTGTATACGACTTAATATTATTATTTGAATAATTCATTATTACTATTGTCCTTATTATTCTGAAATGACTATGTTTATTTATTCTGTTTATTTTTATATTTTTCGGGTGTTCCTAAAGTAATTCACATTTTTAAATAATCCCGAAATTCTCGGGATTAGTTATATCAAATCCCGGGATTTTTGGAATCCAAAAAACAGCCGGGATCGCGGGATCCCGGGATCCCGCATCCCGGGATTGAATTCTCTACACACAGGCCGCAATAACCTATGTGTATGATATATGTACATAAGCTATATAATATACGAGTTGTCAAATCCTACTGGTACGATTTAGGAAACATGATCAATTTATTTATAAATATCAATTTAAACTTTATAATCAATGTAATATGTACTTAAAATGTATGAAAAATATTCTACATTAAACCCGCTTTTAGAAAAGTACAGAAGTACAGGGCAAAATTGCATTGTTTGATTATTATCAGCTAAAATAAGCTGGTAAAAAGTTACATCAATCATACCTGATTTTTTTAAATGTTTATAACACGCACAAAATAGGGTGTAAGCTCCAAAGGTTTTATTTCTATTTCTTATTGATATTCTTACTTGATATTTTTATTATCAGATGTCATTTACATTCATTAATTACTGAGAAATTGATGAGGTACGATTTAGGTGACTAGTACGATATTGGCAACTCTCCCCTAGGTAGTTATTTTTTTGCTAAGATTTTTGCCACTGTTTTTTGTGGAGGGTGGAAAGTTTCTAAATAGTTACGTTGTATCTAATGTTGTGGGAGGTTTAGTGTATTTCGAGGCACCAAAGGGGTGGTTATGAGAGGTTTGGTGTATTTCCAGGTGCCAAAGCGGGTTGATGGGAGGTTTTTTGTATTTTAAGGCTTCAAAAAGGATTGATAGGAGGTTTATTGTATTTCAAGGTTCAAGAAAGTTTTGATAGGAGGAAAAAGGATTGATAGGAGGTTTATTGTATTTCAAGGTCCAAGAAAGTTTAGTATATTTCAAGGATCCAAAGGGATTGATAAGAGGTTTAGTGTATTTCAAGATTCCAAAAGGGTTGATGTGAAGTTTTGTATATTTCAAGACTCTCAAAGGGGTTAATGAAGATTTAGTGTATTTCAAGGCTCCCAAGGAGATTGATGGGAGGGTTAGTGTAATTTAAGTCTCCAAAGGGGGTTGGTGCAAGCTTTAGTGTATTTCAAGGCTTTAGAAGTCAATTTTGAAATTTTCCTCAATTACTGATTATTTATGATATATATAAATTCTGAGTTGTAGAGATCTTTCAGCTCATAAAAACATAAGGGAAGACTTAAGTATTTAGATTACGTAATTGCCGCTACAACTAATAATTACTTGTTATATAATAATTATTGTAAACTATAATCTATCACAAGACTATCAATCGACGATTAGGTTTGGATTATGTTTGTTTAAAGTTACAAGATAAAACGTGAGTAGATCAAATTTTAATCACTGAAACTAATTGTGGTATTGAATGTAAGTTCTACTATCGCCAGAGGGTTAATTGGATAATGACTCCAAGTGTCTGCAGACTCTCGCGCAGTAATGAAGCGCATACTAGCGCCACGTACCGTGTACATTAATCCGGGATTACTTTCGAACGTGCCACTAATTTAATTTTTCGACCTCCCTGCTCCCCCTCCGTGGCCCCTCGACCCGTTGTCAATTGCAGGTCGACACCTTTGCCCCGTCGCGTGCGCCTAATCGCTTTAGAATTAACTGCACCCCTGCGAGCCTTTGTGGGGACCTTCGATATCGGGGATGCGAGCGGGACTGGGTCGCAGTTCCACATTTTTTTTTTCAATTTTAAATTTGAACGATCGAACGCACGACGTGACGAGAAACAGCCCCCTCTTAATGCTTCTTGAACGATTCAAATTTTAACAAGTGGTATTTGGGGTTCTATTCAAGTAAAACTTGAGAGTAGTTTAACGAAATTTTTTAATAGGATTTGAATCAGAAAGTGGTTAAGAAGTATTCGAATGCTCAATCTTGGGGGGTTGGGGCTGTGTTTTATTTTGGTAATTTAACTTATTTCCTTTGGTGTTTTATTTCGAAATTTCTTCTTCAACGAAACCTTTACTTGTCACAAATATCAGCTATTATACAGGATGGGACAATAAGAATTACCACCTTGAATATTAACGAAACCATGGAAGTGGTTTTTAAGTAGTAAATTAACAAGGGGAGGTTTTCAGGTGTCCGCCTCCGATTGCCTTGGCTTTTGGATATGTTTTAGAGGACCGAAAAATAACAATTACGTGTTTTTTTATTTTGGCCCGTTTGCATATTTAGGAGGTGAAATCACCCCTTAAAGTTCATAAGAAGACGTACCTACAAAAGTTCCTACTGTTAGTTTAAAGAATATTATAACATTGTGTTCAATAAAACTTAATTTACACCATGCTTTTATATTCTTTAAACCAACAATAGGAACTTTTGTACCTCTTCTTATGAACTTTGAGCATGCCGATATGCAAACAGGCGAAAATAAAAAAAAAACACAACTTTGTTATTTTCGGTCCTCTCAAACATATTCGAAAACCAAAACTATCAAAGGCGAACACCTGAAAGCCTCTACTTATAGGTAAGGAAAAAGTTATTTGGTATGAAAGGAGCCATCGTATGACCATAACGATTTTTTAAATGATTCAATGATTTTACTTAGCTTCGATCCTCTGCATGTTTGGTGTATGGTTCAAATCTGGCAACTGAATTTTCACCCCCTTCCACCAATCCAATTGTTTTGAAACTTTCCATGCGTGCGTAGGTTGGATGACAATAGAATTTTTTCAAAAAGAATAGTCAAACATATAAAAACAGAAAAAATCCACAAACATTAAAAACTAGGACATAAAAAAACATATATAAAAAATTTATGTTAAATGATTTGACAAAAAATGCACTAAAAACTAAAAACAATTTTTGTCTTGTACCTACTATAATTTCGATGGTGTTTTCTCACTTTAAATAAAATTGCGGTGCGGCATTAAATTGATTTATATTCTGTTATGAAATATCCCGCGCCATGATTAACTCGCTGCAGAAAGTAGAGATGGTCGAGTTATGATTTTTTTATTATTTTTATTTATATTTTTATTTTTTATAATTATTTTATTATTATTATTGTTTATTTATTTTATTTATTCACTTTTGTATTCGTTTGCCTTGCTAATCGCCGGTAGGTAGTTCGCTTTATCTTTCATGTGTTCTTTACTTATTTAGCGTAAACAAATTAAATATCAATGAATCTGTAGTTGTATTCACTCATAAATAATGGTGCTTTCTTCTTTGTTATTTTTCCATGAATAATTATGTGAATGGTCTCTGCTAACGACGAAAACCATTTCTCCCGGCACCTCGGGAGAGGTGGTCAGATGTCATGACTTCAGTTTTCAACCCGATTTACAGTAAATATAGTCTTAAAGCAAATATCGACCAGTTCTTCTGAATCAGCATAAAATTCTGAACATATTAGGCTTGTTCTCATAAAATAAGTAATATCCGTATTAGTTTTAATAGCCATTTTAAATTAGGTCGTCCGCGTCTCCCGGATTTACCCTATAGGTAGCCAACCTATTTGAAATAAAGCAACCAGCACGACATACAACCAAACATTAATCCTTTGATTACACATCCCTTAATAAAAATAATCCAAAAATTATTATTTAATAAACAAATTTCCCCAATGAAAAAAAGGGTTCGTCCCTCTCTCCCGGAGTTACCCTAACTTCCACCCGGATCCTCCACGCTCACCATCTCTCACAAAACTTCCCAATCTCTCCGCGGAATCATCCTAAAAACAAAAACCACCCCGTCTCCCGTTCCTCACCCCACCATTTCCACCCAGCGCGACCAGTATCAGCGCATTCGCACGCGACCGGGGACAGGGAAGTGGCGAAAAATCGCGCTGCCCGTCGAGGGCGTCGCGCCAAAACTGTGGCATGCCGTGCATTTGGTACAATTTTTTCCACGAAGTTAATGTTAATCAGTGGCGGACGTGACGTGGATGGAGGGTGCTCGACGGGATTTCATGTCGGCCGCTGCCAGGCTTGTACAGCTGTACGCCATAAACGCGCTGCCATAAGTACTCTGGCAATACAGAGATCCAGCCGGACCTCGTCCATTACAACGGGCTAGCGCGTATCCCGCGGCCACTCGTCCTCTACACGCCGCCGCGGCCAGAGAATTTCATTTTGTACCGTTCATTTCGGAAGCCGGCCAGCCGCCACCCGCACGACCGTTTAAAGTCGCCCATTTTCCCGCCGATTCTTTTTCGTCCGCCGTTGAAAAATGACGTTTTATTGGCTGCAATAAAACTCCGCCATCCGCTCCGTTCGAGTGGACACAGATTTTCGATGGTTCCATGACGGTCACTCTATGTCCCATCTCTCTTTCTCTCGTATAGTGATTATTGTTGCTGTCGCCGTGTTTTTAAAGAATTCAGTCGTGTTGGTTGGGCTTTGAATGCTTCTTCGTCGATGTTGACGTAGATTTTTTTCTTTGATTTTTTTAATGTCTTTTTTGCACAGATGAGGTGATTGGAAAAAAAGTGGGGAAAAGCGAGGTTCAGTCGAGCTGTTTTGCAACCTGAGCTTATATAGCTTAACCCTTCGTGGACACTCTGGGTGTGAGCCACCCGTAAGCTGATTTTGACATCGCGGATACTCGTGGAATAGGGTAAATCCGGGAGACGCGGTCGACCTAATATAAAATGGCTATTAAAACTAATACAGAAATTACTTATTTTATCAGAACCAACCTATATGTTCGGAATTTTGTGCCGATTCTGAAAAAACTGGTCGATATTTGCTTTAAGACAATATTTACTGTAAATCGGGTTGAAAACTGAAGTCATGACATCTGATCACTTCTCCCGAGGTGCAGGGAGAAATGGTTTTCGTCGTTGGCAGAGACCACTCAAATAATTATTCGTGGAAAAATAACAAAGGATAAAGCAAAATTATTTATGAGTGAATACAACTACAGATTTATTGATATTTAATTTGTTTACGCTAAACAAGTAAAGAAAACATCAAAGAAAAAGCGAACTACCTACCGGCGATTAGCAAGGCAAATGAATACAAAAGTGAATAAATAAAATAAATAAACATAAATAATAATAAAGTAATGATAAAAAATAAAAATATAAATAAAAATAATAAAAAAATCATAACTCGACCATCTCTCCTTTCTGCAGCGAGAGATGGTCTTCTCGTTAGTTTTGAGAGGAAGAGTTAGTATGGCTAAATACTTTGGCTGCATTGTCTCTCGATATCTCTACTATCTTATTATCCCAAACATAAACAAAAATAAACTTAGAAGTATATTTTAAATACGATTCTGTACACCGCTGTTTGACAAAAGGGGTTAAATGTAACCACAATTTACTTTTAAAGCCTATAAATCCAGAAAAACACAGAAGGAAGCGAAATGATGCTATTCGTTCAACTGTTTAGCTTCTAGAGAAGTAATTGGTCTACATTTTAACGCATTTTTACGTAGAGAGTCTGAAATATAGCGACTCGACCAACTCTCCGGCCCGACCGCATCTCCCGGATTTACCCTATCTCTGTTTTTTTTTCAATTACCTAAATAGCCTACATTCTATCTGCAAAATAAATACTTTTTTTTAAGCCGACTGACGAACTATATTTTTTTAAACAAAATATTATGTCTGAACCACAACTTTGTAGATTTTTAGCTTCTAATATTGCAATTTGTGAGAGTTACAATTTTTTAAAGATTTTTTCGTTTTCCCCCTTATATATGGTAATCTAGAATTTTTTTACAAAAACTGTGATCAACTTTCAATAAAAAAAACTATTGGAATACATTCTAGAGACCTTGAAATTGACCCATGATTTTTTTCATAACGATTGGATTCTTCAGATGGGAATGGCAGTCGTTCAAAAATTGCCCTGGGTGTGAGCCACCCAGTATGTCAAAGTTGATCGAAAATAGAAGTGTGTCAACGAAGGGGTAAAACTAATAATTGTAAGACTGAAAGTTAACTGTAAGTTTAAGTCTAGTGTTGTGCAGAGTGTTCGCTAACTGGTGGTGCAACCAGATAGGGGTTGATTCTGCATGAAAAAATAATTCGAAAACACAGAATAATACTTTTTCACGAGGCTTGGTTTTCGAGAAAATCGACTTTAAATATTACTTGTATAACTTTGTATAACTCTACTTTGTATAACACCAGCGCTCAAATATGTAAATGACGCTCATAATGCTGATAAACGTTTCGTTGATAAAAATTTCGAGTGGGTGAACGGTAACTGCTTTGCCAGACGGGCGTAAGGGGGCCGATTGTTCGATGATACGGTGGGCATAGGGATTATTGGGCACGTGAAGTTTGAAGGGGATGCGAGGGAATAGAAAGGTTAAAAAGGGGAGGGTATTTTGATGGTCGAATTGGTCCAGTGGTTGGATCTGTGGTTCATTCAGACTTTTGCCTTCTTCTTGCTCATTTGGGAGTGAAAGTGACTATTTATATGACAGGGACACAACTTTAACTTGAGCAGTTAAGGGTTGGTTTTATTCCAAAACAAGAAAACGTTCCCGAAAATCAAAGATCTCGTTGCTTGATGAATCAAGGAGGATTACAATTTAACAAGGAGAGACGTAAAGCCTGTTGAATATTAGGGTTGCTTTGTACAATACAGGAGCAACATGAAGGGTAGATACGTTCAACCCTCCGTGACCCTGGTTGAGAATTATAAAACCATTAAGCGAGACTTATGATTCTATTTTTATCTCGGCGTGACATAGCCAATATCGTAACACTTAAAATATTTTACGTAATATTTGTCAGATAATTATCAGCTAAAATAAACTACTCGGTTCAAATTTACGTCAATCGTACCTGATTCTTTTAAATATTCTCAGCACACACAAAATAGAATGTAGGTAACTACTTTCTCTTCAACTCTATCTTGCGACAGCCCTAGAAATTAAAATAAATTATTCCCGCACTTTTCCCTTTTCATTAAAAATCCTTAAAAAAACAATGATTAATTTCCTCGGCTTTTAGTTTATTATTTCGACTCTGAAACTCTTTTTCATATCTCTTCGTCACCGAAACGGTAACACGCTTTAACAACTCGTGAATTAGACACCACGTTCCACAACTCCACAGACCCAGCCCCGCGGCGATCGCTAAACTCGCGTAATAATAATCGAGAAAGCGAATCCTTCTAGGAGGGATCACAAAAGAGAAGCTGCGCTCACGAGGATCCTCGTGGTACATTAATTTTTTTCTGGTCGCTCGCTCATCCGTCGTCGTTTAAAACGCCGGGGCGACGACGATATTCTCCCGAGGGATCTTTGTTCGTGGCGATTCTACAGGCAACAAGAGAGATCGTTGCACAATGAAACCCGCATAAGAGGCATTAGAGGAGTGTACGTACGCGTGTACGAGCTCGCCTCTACACGGAGCCGGTTGGTTTCCAGAACGAAATAAGTAAACTCCGGATTAACTCCTTTATCCGTCTCATCCGCGATACCACTTCAGCTACCCTCCTTGGAACGTCCGAACCAAAACCGGCATCTTTATTGCCACAGGAAATCTGATTCGGCTCGTACGTACGATCTCCTTCCAGTGTGCTGATTCAATTGAGTGCGCGTTCTCTTTATCTGTGTATTTCGTTTGCAGAACTTTCTAGCGAATTCTTTGTGGATTCAATGGGAGCTCCGGGAGGTCCCCAGCAATTTTAATGAGTTTTATGTGGACTCTGTTAAAAGGATATAAATGGTCTTGTGCGTTATAATTTTATCGAATTAAGATGGTGGGGGTAGCTTGAAGAAGTATGGATTTTTCGGTAATTATTTTTGCGCAGTTTTGTAGATATAGAAATAATATGCAGGTTTTGTTTAAACTTCATTTGGATACCACCCACTGTTTTCCAAATATTTCGTGAGAAAGAAAATTCTGCATTTTTTCAACGGGCGCAGAAATAAGCGAGAGGCATCGAAATAGGAAAAATCTTTAGGTTTATTACAGTTATAGGCCGGACACTTGTGATTTCCAAAACAATTTTAGAATGTATATAAGTTACTTAAATCTACAAATGGCATTTTTTAAATTTTCGCTACAGGCTCAGATAAAAAAGTTGACAACGCGACGTTCACTATTTTCTTCGCTATTCCGACCAGTTGCTATTTTTTTCAAAACGACGAGACACGTCACATAGTAAACTAATTATTCTAGCTTCTCAAAAACACTCAAGTCTTTTGGACCAATATTAAAAAAGTTTTACTGTGTTTTAAAGGGTGTCCTAATAATTTTATCCTGCACTGTATAACTCCGCCAGTTTAACACTTTAGGTAATAAATAATTGCTAACATCTCCTAAAAAAATTCCGATATTTCACTGCGAAATTACTTAAGATGTTTTTTTTTTAATTTACCCATTCTTTTAGGCCTACATCCAAGGTTTGAACTCTCGGAAAATGTGTACATTTTGTGGATTTTTTTTACAAGTCAACGGCTTGATGAAGATTTTCCAGTTTTGTATTATGTTTACATAGTATTATAAACTACTTAAAAAAAAAGTTTCAGTTAAAAAATTATTGTTTTTCGGAAGTTATGGATACATATCCTAAACTATCTAGATTTTAGACGTAGAACTAGGGTGGCCCACAAAGAAAGCTGTAAGTAGTGTCTAAAATCAAAAACAGTACATTTTTTTATAAAATATGTTAATAACTATCGATCTACGACGCATTTTTCTATTCCCATTACCCACTTATTATTTATAAAGAAAAAAAGTGGAGTTTCTCTCTTTGAAAAATTTAACTTTATCTTTGATATCACCATTTCTTTATTTCCCAAAAAATTTCAAAATCGGCGTCGTGAGTCGCTAGCTACTAAAATATTTTATAAAAAAAATGTACTGTTTTTGATTTCAGACACGACATACAACTTTCTTCAAGGCCACCATGCAACCGTCTAAAATCGAGAGCTTCGGATATGTATCCATAACTTCCGAAACACAATAGTTATTTAACTGAAATTTTTTTAAGTAGTTCATAACACTACGTAAACATAAAACAGTAACGGAAAATCTTCATCAAGCCGTTGACTTGTAAAAAAATCCACAAAATGCACACATTTTCTGAGCGTTCAAACGGGTATACCCCCTTAAGGATGTATCGGACCTACCTTCAAAATGGTATCAAGTTGATGAAAATTTGTGAGATCGTTCTTTTTAATCTCCTTGATGTGCTCGAAAAATTTTAAACGAATTCACTAAACGGTTGCTGAATTATAACGATTTTAATTTTCACTGATTTTACACGTACTTTTATGGAAAGAGATGATGATCTTGACAGATAAAACAGCTGAAAAATTATTGAAGAAATAATACCAATGTGCTCAATTTTTTTGTACATGTAGTATATATATAGATGAAAATATCTGCCGAGTTTCAATTGTTTTCGCTACACCATTTTAAAGAAATAAATTATAACTTGAGAAAATTGTGAATTCAGGGCATATTTACTGCCAAAAGTTTAGCAAATATAATAGTTGAAAAAGCATTTGTAAAGTGAAAAATACCTGTCTAGAAGTAAAAATGAGACTCCAACTGTCGTCCGAGTTCCTTACATCTAGATTTACTATGCATAAGACGTAGATATTAGGGATTGCAAATTTACCGACTTTTTCAATTACCGGTAAATCGGTAAAATTTTCATTCAAAACCGGTTTATCGGCAATTTACCGGTAATTATTTAAGGTATTGAAAATATAAAAGTAAACATTACAAAAAAATTTTCTTGAACTCTAATCGAGCATTATGAAAAATATATGCAAATAAAACTGTTCTAAACATAAAATATAAAATGATATAACACAAAATAGATATATTTGTATAACTATTGACATTACTTATTAATATGGATCTTCACCGCGAAAACAATGAAAAGAATCTTAACTTATATACATAATTAAATATTTTTTATTTAAGAATTCTTTTTAACAAATAAGCACGCAAAAAACATAATTTGTTCAAACTTTGGTCTCCTGATAAACCGCTCTTAGATTCTACACTTGTTGTTCAGGTAGTCATTAAGAAATCATATGCCATTTGTAGATATTTTCTTTTTACTTTTTCTACTTGAAAATACGTCTATTCTTTGGTGGGTTGATTCAGGTTTTTTAGTTTTCTTTTGGTTTAAAGTTGGTTCTTTCTGAGATACTTCGATTTTCGTCTCTATTATTAATTGAAGCTTTTTCATTGGTAACGGAGTAGATATCGACAGAATTAATGAATGCACATATGCGCTACATTGTTATACATAATTTATCGAATTACCGGTAAATATTTGGCGAATTACCGGTAAAAATTTCAGGGTATTTCTCGCGATTTACCGCAATCCCTCGTAGATATTCAAGTATTTCAAATTTCATATACTTTTGTCTAATATTGTCTAATGTTCCACTTACTTCACCGAAAAGTAGCAACGACTCCAAAATCTCTTATTCCTCTCAACTGGTAAATACACCCCCCTAACCGTCCACAGTATCCCTTCCCAAGCCCTTACCACAAGACCCGAATCTTCAAACTGCCTCCACGCAGCAGCCCATCACGTCTAAATCGCTCACAAATTACCGTCCCCCCTCCCGAAGAACCAGCGCGCATTAAAAGGCGGCCGTGGCCATTGAGCATCGCGCTATCAATTGACCGTTCACAAAACAACCCCCTCCTCCCATCTCGCCACTTGGACCACCCCTTCCACTCCCCTGCGAAAAATCTTTTCTGTTCCGTTTGCGCGGGCAAAAGTGCACACGCGTCTCGCGCGTCCCGTCCGACCGCGGGCCCCCTCTCCCGATTCACTCGCGGTGTACAGCGCCATGTAAGTATAATAAATAAGAACGCTCGAGGGCCCATTGTGCCGATTGTTTTCGATGGCCTCGTCGTTTTCGAGCCATGTCGGCGGGGTGCGCGCCACGGGGCACGCACACCCCTCGAACATGCTCGATTTTCATTCTGTTTCCTTCCTCCCCCTTTCCCCTCCGCACACTCCTCCCCCTGCACCCTTATACCATCGTTTCCCTGACTCCCTCTCCCTCCCTCCCTCTCTCTCTCTCTCTCTCTCTCTTTCTCTCTATCCACTACGAAGCTCCTCCCGCTGTGGTTAAATTTTTTCTTTCCCTCTGTTTTTCTTCATTCTCTTTTTCCTTTCCGCGAAAGTCTCTTAAATACTCTTTCACGGCGAGGGGGCAGGGTAGCGGCGCAGGGGGGAGAGAGCCAGGACTCAGCGGGGATTCCAGAAGCCAGGCAGCGGAAGCTGGATACTCGGTCACAGTAATGCGACGTGTACGTGCTCAACGCCCGTGCACGAGTAGGTACTTGCGGCCTTCTCCCGGGTCGGTTTTAAAGACGGCGTTTTCGAAGCGTTTCCCGTGGGCTTCCAGTCCATCGAGCAGCCGATTCCGCGCGCCCCGCGTCGCGTCGCTTCCACGGCCGCGTATAATGCTCCTTCGAGTGTTTCACCGTCGATCCTCGGCCTCGCCACCTCTCCCCGTCCCTTATTCTTTCTCGTTCTCGTGCTTCTGCGTTTTTTTTTTCTTTTCGGGGGGAGTGCGTCGATCTGTGATACGGGGCCACCGGGGAACGCTCGAGCGACTTTGTGGACTCCGATCGCCGTTGTATCTCGAGATCGGTCTTTCTTCCGCCAGCGGAGAGCGACGGTGGGCCCCGTTCTGAGCACACTTGGGCCAGGGATTCCTTGGTTAACACAGTAATCTCTGCGGCTCTGCGCTGGCGGGGTACATAGAGATCTTGGGAAAATCTTCTGTTGACTTTTCCTGACTAAAAGGGGAGAAATTAAAAAATATATGGAAGTTTGCGCTTTCGGTTGTAAATCTATGGGAGAAATAAAGATTATTTTAGAGTTGTATTAATTTTGTTACTGGATATAATACTTTGATTAATTTAGCCATTTGTTTTTTAATTTATATTCTATGAAGATTGGTATATTATATTTATTAAGAGTTTTAAGAATAGGTGTCTATCCTATTATAATTGCAGGCTGAGATTCAAATTCTAATTATTCGATACTAGGTGCAATTCGATTAATTTATCAGTCAGTTTCGTATGAAGTTAGATGCGGTTTCACACTGTAAATTAAAATTCTTTGATTAGTGTATTTATGTAGTTAATATTGCGGCATAAAAAATTACACGGTGTGTAAAACATGTGCCATTTCGCGCCAAACCTCTGATATGGTCCGTAAAAATTCGAGATTTTCATGAAAAAATTAAGAAGTCGTGGATTTTTAGGTCGTGTTTGTACGCTACTAAAAATCCGCGACTTTTTAATTTTTTTATGAAAATCTCGGATTTTTACGGCTCGTATCAGAGGTTTGGCGCGAAATGGCACATGGTTTACACATCCTCTAATTTTTTCCAGTCGATCTGAACCTCCGTTCATTCGCAACTAGTCGAAAACAAAAGAAAAGAGATTCAGGAAAAACACTTTTAAATTATCTGGGCAAAGGCGACGCTATAGGTTGCCGCTTGATCTTTTCAGCTGCCAAATCTACAATTTTGCGAATTTTAATAAAAACCAAGTGGAATTTTATTCAGAAAAGATAGTACTTTCAGAAAATGCAATTTAAAAAATCGACTTTTCGACTGCCTAGTCCCCGTAAGCGAAAAGGAAGGAAGAACGAAGAGAAAGAACAAGACCTTCGCAAAGGCGAGGATCAGTCGTAAGACTGTTTTACAACATAACCTTATATGGTATGTATTTCGCACCTTTATTTGCTGCCCTAATTCACTCCAAGGGAGTGAAATTGACCCCTGGAAATCCAGCATTTTCCTATTTTGTGTTAAAACTCGCGAACTGTATAAAACTATAAGCTACCAAATTATAGGCCTAATTAAACGAAGTAACTTTTTCCTAAGAACTTTTTTTTCTGTCTTTTACAGTTCAAAAACTAGCCGAATTTTCAGGGGTCAATTTCACCCCCTTAGAGTGAATTTAGACAGCAAACAAAATTGCGTTATAAATACTCACGAGGACATCCCCTATATTCAGAACGTTTTACAATTTTTTGAATTTCTGGGTTCAGGATCTTTCCTTGTGAGTTTAGGGGAGACCGGGGCTAAAAGTTCCGATTTCGATAAAACATAAAAAATGACTAGAAAATAATTTAGTTATTCTCTCCATTATTGACTAATTTCTTGTTAAATTGATTATATTTTATGACTTTAAGCTTGTATTTAATATATTGTAATAGGTTTTTCATAAAAAATAATTTATTCGTGGCTGGTCGAAGCGGAAGTTCTTACCCCTTTATGGGGCAAGTTGTTCTCGCATTGGGGTAAGTTGTTACTAAGATATAAGTGTTGCCTTTTAATGAATTATTTCATTTTCTAATGAATTAAAACAGAATTTTATTAATAATGTTTATTTATAAAGGTTCGGATCAACAAAAATGTATTATCTATAAAAAAAAACCAAAACAATATAAGGGTAAAGAGTACAGTGGTTGGCTACCTGACAGTGATTGGCCTTATTTTGAGAAATAAATGAATATAAAGAAATACCAATGTCATGCCTTTTTTTAATGAACACATTCATATTCCTTGTACTTTCTTGCTTCGGATGTAATCAATATTTCTCCACTCATTATATACTGTGATTATATATAAAAGCAAATAGGATGACTCGGCTTTGAAGCTTGGAAATTACAGCGATTTAATCAAAAAACCATAAGAGTACAGTTGAAAGTTTGCGAATAGTTTAATGTATTTATGATATGTATATCTCTTATATTCGGTATATATCGATAAATAAAAGTTGAAACTTTATAAAAGAATAATTATTTGTTAAAATTATACATATATTCTGAAAAAACAGGGGGGCCAACAACTGACATATGAATAATGTAGAATGATAGTAATTGGCCGGGCGGCCAGTGACTGTTTTTTAACCATATTAATGGTGAAACAGTAACTAGCCCCCTGTTCAAAACAGAAACAAACACGACAAATACATACTAAATAAAAGATATCCATTTTTATTGAATAATTTTAATCTTATTTCTATCGCCAAATCAGGTAACATTTTCTTTTAGGTTATGTTATGTATCAAATAGCGGCCAATCACTGTCGAACCGATTGGACAATTACTGTCTTGACCATGTCAATAACTATATTTCTTCGTAGGAAACATATTTTTTGTATATTTTTATACATTCTTGATTTTTTTTTTATAAACTCTATTTATTTTTACATTATCAGGGGTTTTTCGTACTTATTTATATTGATTTCCATTTCAAATTTACTAAATTCACATTTATAATTCATTATTTATGTGACACTCTTACTTAACTGGCCAACCATTGTACTCTTTATTATTATTATTATTAAACGTCTTTATTGCAAACTCAGAAGATAACAACAAAAGAAAGTAAACAAGGACAAAAGCAAAGGCGAAGTTCAGTCAGAGACTGTTTTACAACTTAACCTAAAACGAAAACTTAACCTAGACACAAATTAGTACAAGCAACTTATTAGAGAAGAGAAGAAGACAGGACATACTGGCCAGACCGCAAAGTATGATATGTAGCATTATAACGGATGAAGCAACAGGAAAGAGCGACAAGCTCATCTGAAAGAGAAGAGAGTCGGAAGCGCGCGGATTTCGGAAGGAAGCGAATTATAATAATGGGGGGCGACATAGGAGAAGGAAGCACGAAGGTAGTTTGTACGATGATAAAGGATGGAAAGTATGTCTTGCGAGCGAGTAGAGTGAGCAGTGTGAAAGAAAGCGTTGGTAGGGAGGAGGTTAAACAGGTAAGGAGGTGAGCGGGCACGCAAAATCCTGTATGTAATGCAACAGAGATGGAGAATCCATTTCTGCCTCATCGGGAGCCAGCCAGATTTTTCCAGAAGAGGCGAGACGTGGTCAAATTTACGGGCACAAAACGCGAAGCGGAGACAGGAGTTCTGAACGAGTTGAACACTGCTCTTTACCCTAATAACCATAAATATTATTTCTGGTATAAAAATTAAAATCTACAAATCAGTCTTACATTCAACTGTTTGTGAGTAACTACTTATTGAGATTTGTACTTGTAGCCTACAGTGGCTTCTTGTCCAGATTGTAGGTTTTTAATAACTCTCGAAAGAGTCAAGTGGCAGATACTGAATTCTCTAGCGACAGTTGTCAACTAGTGTTGGCTAAAATCGTGATTTGTGAATCACAAGTGATCCGATCACGTTCGTTCCCAATCACAGTGATTTTTCACAGTGATCCGTGATTTTCGTGATCGCTTCTGATTGGTGCAGACACAACAGGGATCCGCGATCGCTTCTGATTGGTGCAGGCAGAACAGTGATTCGTGATTTTTGTGATCGCTTCTGATCAGTGAAGAGCATAACTGCTCTTTGCGCGCGCCACATAACCTCAATTTCTACTTTCTCTCGAAACATTCTCAAGTCCTCACTGTTCTTATAAAATCTCAGTTGTATATTTTAAATCAATGTAATCGTTCTTGATCTATTTAAATTAACGAATATTTCTTCACTTTAGTTAAAAAAAGTATAATGTATATGTGAATACTTTAGCCAATCAAATCAGTGCGTGCATACATTGACTATTTATGAATGTATATTCTATATATTCGCTGAATTAGCACGCTTTGACTGTAACACAAGCTGTATTGAAGTATTTTATAAAAAATAATTCAATCAAGATCAAGAATTACGATCACAGTAAACAATTCACTCAAGTTAAAAAAATCACAATCATGGTCGTGATTTAACTTCAATCACGACTATGATCGTGATTCTGCGATCACTGTGATTTATCAGTGATTTAACAGTGATTTATGTTAGTGATTTTGCACTCCATCCCTATTGTTAACTTTATGCGTAACTTCGATGGAAATGGTGCCCCTTTCCGCCGTTCATTCATATGTTCGCATCTTAAAGCACAGCAGGAACAGTTTATACATTTGCGGTGGGGCGTTGTTACGGTAACAACATCCCCCAAATCACGGCAACAACTAGTCTCTATCGACACATGTAGCAATTTGAGAGATTATTTTGCTTATAAGGGAGAGTGGGGTAATTACGAACACATAAGCAAAGAAGCAAACAAAACGCAAACTATATGAGAAATGAATTTGTTTATTATTTACAAACATACTTAAACTATTCGTCTATAAAGTACTGTGACGATTTTTTGAAAAATTATAATAAAAATCAACTTTATAGTGAAAAAGCAAAACCCTTGGTGTTCGTGATTACTCGACTGCCGTGGGGTAATCACGAACAGAGTGCTAAATATCGCAGAAGTCGCACAGAAAGCGCGGCTGCAACGGTCAACTCATAAAAAATGTTGCAGTAGCCTATACCTAATGTATTTCTCAAATTCCTCTTCTTGTGCGTTAGAAAAAAATGCAATTGGTCGGAATATCGAAAAAAAAATAGTAAAGGTCGTTTTTTAAACTTTTTTTGTCTGTAATGAAAATTCAAAAATCCCTTTTGTAGATTTAAGTAAGTTTGGTACATGCTGAAAATTTCATCAAAATCGGTTACCATTGCTAATCTCGAAGGTTCGAGATTACCCCATCCGAGTTGTTCGTCATTGCCCCACGACATCACAAAATAAAAAAGAATTTATTTCAGAGGTTAGAATCATAATTCAAGCAACGCCTTGGTCACAAAATGTTGGTAAAAAAGTGCTTTATTTCAACTTGAAAAAAAACAATTGTAGCATTAATTCAACAGTAATTACATGCAATTGAAATATACAAAATATTACTTGAAACATGATGAAAATAATAAATTGTGTTTATCTTGAATAGCATAAGCGTTCTGTATTTATTACTTTCTGTTCGGCGTTGGATACGACCTAAACTATTAGCTAGTGGAGAGAGAACATCGTGTTTATTTATTAAAACGCTGTAACATCGCATTCGCGATTACCCCGCGTTCGCCTTTACTCCACGCTCCCTTACATATATTGTAACGATAAACACTATTACACCATGTTCTTAAATGTCATTTGATCCATAAGATCGAGTCAATCAATAATACCAACGTTTAATAATCGAAATAAACCAAAGAATAATGATAGAAAAATATTTACTTATATGGTACGCGACTAATAAGTCCTTGCTTACAACCAAACGATTCGCTGTCGCGGACGCTATTAAAACGGGCGACAGAGTGGCGTGATCAACTTACACGGTAAAAATAATTTAACCCTCGGTTATCACACCTACTTTTTCAAACGTCGTTGTCACACTGTGTCAATCTGACCTTGTCAATTTTCAATCAGTTGTTATTTAAAAACTACTGGTTAAATTAAGTCTAAAAAATTCTGAGATAATGTTTGAACATTGTAGAATATATGCCCATCGTTGAAAGTTGACATTTAAAGTGTCATCATGCTTAAAAAAATTTTTGAAGCAATAAGAGTTTCGACAAAAAGGTTCTGTTGCTTAAAAAAACGCAGGACCAATTTGACCCAGTGTGACAACCGAGGGTTAAAGTCCAACGCTCTTTTCATTTTGAAGATAGAACCGTCGGGGCAACTTACCCCCGGAACTTTTAGCCCCGCTCTCCCCTACTCGCGTGAACTGATTGCTAGTGAGTACACGCCTTTATAATTCAACATAGATCCAAAGAACATCTATCAGCCTCCACCGAAATCTTTAGCTACCTGCCAGAAATATGTGCCACCAATGGCCCCACGGGGGCGGTTTTCAGGAAGCGGCACGGGCGGTGATAGCTTCTGCGAGGAATAGTAATATTAACATAACGCGACGATAAAGAACAAGGCGAGCATGTTCGAAAGAAAGACTATATATAATTTAACGACGGAGAGCAAGGGGTGTCGTTTTTTTTTCTCTCCCTTCCACGGCGTGGCCCGAGCACGATATGGGTGGGTTCGTTTCGCCACCGTGCGCCCACCACCCTCCGCTGTGCATTACCGAGCCGCGATAGCTACGTGGAAAATATAACGCGGCCGTATATATATATATATATATATATATATATATATATATATATATATATAGGCGAGCTTAGGTACCTACTCGTGTCACCCGTCCGGGCATTACGATGCCATTTCTGTGGCTATTATTATCCAGACTCGGATCTTAAATGCGTCTGCCGGATATTGCCTCCTCGTGGCCGCGCCGATAAAAATTTCCATGCAAATTATCGCGAGTTACGCCCACCGCCTTTTCTCTCTCCGACCGTGTCGTCGCTGGCTCCTCTGGGCTTCCTTCGCCGTCGCTATTCGTTTATCATTTCACACCGCGCAACCCTTGCGGAGATAGAATCCTAGGGTGACGAATCGTGCGTTACACTTGTGAAAAAAATTTAACGGGAAATTGTGTAATGTATTTTAGGTGGTAATGGTTGAGATAAATAATGTTTTGTTCTGGACTTTTACAGATTTCGAGCTCCTAAGTTACTTAAGTAAGTTACACTTACATCTGTTATCTTCTGAAGTTGTGGCTATATATTTTTTTTTTATTTACCTAATTTCACGCATACGTACCTTGAAATGGTAATAGTTATTTTAGATGTTTTCCCGTTTGCGTAATAAATAATAGTAATGGGTAATTTAATAGTTAGAGAGAGAACAATAAGTTTTCTATAAGTTAATTATCCACTCTTCTGTACTTTAATTGGGCCAAACTTGCATAACTAGGCAGAAACCTACCAACCCTCAAAATGCCCAAAAATTAGTTAAACACGGTACATACGGATCTCATCATTAGATGTAGGAGCTCAATTTGAGTAAATTAAGTTAAAATTGACATCGATTTTTTTGGAATTTCTTGAGATGAATTTGAGTAAAAGTAGCTAGAATTGACATGAATTTTCTTGGAATTTTTTAAAATTTTTACGTGTAGGAGCTGAATTTGAGTAAATTTAGTTAAAATTTACTATCATTTTTTTTTAATTTTTTTAAATTTTTACTCGGAGGAGCTGAATTGGTATAAATTTAGTTAAAATTTACTTTAATATTTCTGGAATTTTTTAAAATTTTTAGTCCGCCGAGGTGAACTTGAGTAAATTTAGTTAAAATTTACTCCGATTTTTTTGGAATTTTTTTAATTTTTAGATGTAGGAGCTGAATTTGTGAAAATGTACTTAAAATTGACTTCGATGTTTTTGGAAATTTTTCAAATTTTTCAATGTAGGTGCTGAATTTTAGTAAATTTAGTTAAAATTACTCTAATTTTTTTGAAATTTTTTAAAATTTTTAGATGTAGGATCTGAATTTGAGTAATTTTAGTGAAAATTGACTTCAATTTTTAAAAATTTTTTTAAATTTTTAGATGCATTAGCTGAATTTGAGTAAATTTATTTAAAATTGACTTCGATCTTTATTTTGCAAAAAATTACCAAACCATAGAAGAACTCTTACATAATACAATAAAATTATTAGAACTACCAAGCCATAAGTAGTTCCATTTTAGGCTTAAAAACAGAAACCACAGAGAATTTAAAATAATATTAATTATACTACACGTTATTAAATAACCCATTAAAAAACATTTTAAAGCAATAACAGAAACTAAAATATACCCAATAATAATAAAGCTATTTTTCTTTCACAATTAAGACCTCACACTTTCACTCAGTTTCCGATCATTGAGGGTTGGTAACTTTCTGCTTAACTTCGTCCAATCATCCCTTCCAGTATACCTACCATAAGCGCTATATATAAAAAAAAAGCTATATCTAAATCACGTAGAATAAAAATTCCGGTACATGTCAAAAGTGACCCGACGCAGGTTTCTCCCGTCGCTGTTTACGATCAGCTGTTCGAGGGTTGAAAGGAATATCACCCAACCTTCCACAGGTACATAGAATTATTTAAAAGTCATCCCCGTCGAAGGATTTCGCTGCGAGTAGCGGGAGGGTTTTTTTGGAGCGAGCCGCGGACGTAAAAGCGATGACTTTTCAATTAACCAGACAATGCTCGTTAGCCGAGATTATTATGGTAATACCGCGGCCGGGCACTCCGCATCGTCACTCTGTTATTCATCGAATTACACCCGCTGTACCGCCAACAAGCAGCCGGCCAATCAGTTAAGTCGAGCATTGTTTCGAATAAACACGCGAGCCAGAGAGGCGGAACGGCGGCGGGCATGAAGGGTGGCCGGAGGGGGAGGGTGCACCCCCTAATCCTTGGCGGCCTATCGAAAATCCATGATCGAAATATATCTACTCTGTCAAACGCATGCGTACCTAGATCCCGGGGCTACCCTTTCGTCCGACAAGGATTTTTACGGCTTTCAATCCTGTCAGAATGAAGGACGTGTCGCCTCTGGATTTGCCATCGAAATCTTTGTTATGTACTTTGCCATAAATCAGGATGTGCTTCAATGCCGGCTATGATCCGATCAAATTGTGGTATATTCAATCAACCGCCGGGGTACATTCTGCCTTTGTCGTTTCTTACTATATAGGTAACAGTGATTTGGTAGTCACCAGAGTTAATGAGGAATGGGGGGGGGGGGGGGGTACTTGGGGTTCTTGGTTCTGGAATAATTAGCGTGGTTAGAGGAGTAAATAAATAACTTGAATAATAGCGATTAAAGCATCTTTTTCTTACACTGCCGCCGATTACTTCAACGCTCTTCCACGTCTCATTCGCGAATTAAAATCCTACTCGTCCTACAAGTCTCACACTCCTTTATTTATCTTGCAACGCTATTCCTAGATCAATCCACTTATCCTTTCCGTTCTTTAATAAGTTAAGTTCTTACTGGTTTATTTTTACTTTTGTATAATTGTTTTGTTGTAACTATTTTAGTTTAGTTTTATAGTTCGCGGTTAGGCTGGCCATCAGTGCCAACACTTGTAGCCTCGCCTTTACTATTCTTGTTTACCCTTGTAAATTATATTCTCTTTTCCATTAGAGTAGTAAAGACGATTAATAATAATAATAATAATAATAATAATAATAATAATAATAAAGGTAGGTACCTACTGTGATAACTTGATACCTCTGAATATGGTGTAAAAGTTTCTTCTTATATTTCTGTATTTAAGTACCCTTTTCTTAATTAATTTCTTCACCTCTCTATTCCACTCCATGATAACTTAATATCTCTGAACACGATGTGTAAGTTTCTAAATAATACCTACCCCCCTTCCTAATTTCTTCACCTCATTATACCACTCCATTCTGAACCTATTTCAAAGATACCACGATAACTTGGTCCTATCTCTGAACACAACGTACCTATAAGTTTCTCCTCATATCCTTGTAGGGGAGACCGGGGCTAGTTGATACCTTATTCTGTTTTCAATTTTTTTTATTTTTTATTTGAATTAATTACTTAATAACAAATATGCCAAAATATACTTTGGCGCTTTCTCTTTAATATATAGTAAGCGAAAACTTGAGAAAATACATACAAAATGAATGAAAAAATGTTATTTGGGCGAAGGCTAAATGTATCAATTTACCCCACTGCGGGGCTAGTTGATACGTTATTCTGTTTTCAATTTTTTTCATTTTTTATTTGAGTTAATTACTTAATAACAAATATGCCAAACTATACTTTGGTCCTTCCTCTTTAATATATAGTGAGCGAAAACTTGAGAAAATACATACAAAATGAATGAAAAAATGTTATTTGGGCGAAGGCCAAATGTATCAATTTACCTCACTGCGGGGCTAGTTGATACATTATTTTGTTTTCAATTTTTTCCTTTTTTTATTTGAATTAATTACTTAATAACAAATATGCCAAACTATACTTTGGTCCTTCCTCTTTAATATATAGTAAGCGAAAACTTGAGAAAATACATACAAAATGAATGAAAAAATGTTATTTGGGCGAAGGCCAAATGTATCAATTTACCTCACTGCGGGGCTAGTTGATACATTATTTTGTTTTCAATTTTTTCCTTTTTTTATTTGAATTAATTACTTAATAACAAATATGCCAAACTATACTTTGGTCCTTCCTCTTTAATATATAGTGAGCGAAAACTTGAGAAAATACATAGAAAATGAATGAAAAAATGTTATTTGGACGATCAATTTGGATGTATGAAAACTATTTACTTTTTTTGTATATAAACGAAAACAGTTAAAAAACGATTGTTAACTGTTTGACTGTACTATAAAGTTTACAGCATAAACTACCCTTTCTGAACCTTATTTCTTCACCTCTCCACACCACTCCATGTCGAACCTACTCCAAAGATATCACGATACATAATTTAATATCTCTGAAAACGACGTATAAGTTTCTCCCTACATCCCTGCCCTAACATAAATAAGTACCCTTTTCTTAATTCCCTCCCTATACACCTCCACTCTGAGGTCCCCGCGTGACTCTACCCCTATCCCGCGAAGATTCACAGGAACTGTAACGTACAGTAAAACAAGAAGAGTCGAAGAAAACGAATGAACTCGTTCCAATTCGAAAGGTTATTAATGGTGCGAGGGCTCGTAGCGTCTCCTCGTTTCATGGCTGAGTTTTCACCGCGGTTTAGAGCCCCTTGTCCCTAGTGCGGGTCACGTGCCGACCCCGTTCACGGCGGAACTATCGTCCGCGGTTGGCAACGGCGGGATTACCGTGGCCAATAATTCCGCGGGGTCGAATTTGTTTGATATACTATATCCATTGTGTGATCCATAGAAAGAGGCTTCCCACTCTCCATTGTGGCCGCGTAGCGGCGGGGCCGCGGCTAGGACAGAGACGCGGATAGATCGGCGAAGGGCGAGCGAGCGAGAAGGGGTGGCAGGCGACGGAGACGCGAGAGGGTGCTCTCGCCCAGACTCACAAGTGGCAGCTTTTAATCTGTTCCGGGGATAACTCAACTCGAGCCTGAATCGTGCCTCGTTACCAGCGGTTTAATTGCTTGTTAATGGATAATCCAAGTGTTTTACGGCCCGCTCGGGGTTACGTGCTGACCATCCTTCGCGGTGGGGCTCTCCACCTTGCCAGTGTGCTGCGCGACTAGGCGATGGACGGGCGGGGGCGAGTACTTGTGCCTGATTAACTCGTGCAACGATCGGTGAGTGTGTTGTACACCATTCAAGTTAAATAGATTCTACTGTAGATTATTCGGCGTTTGTTTCGCTACTTGTAGAGTTCGGAAAGAGTAACATTGAAGAGTCGACTTTGGGGGACTTATTATAGTAACGGTGATAGTAGGACCAAGAGTCTACGGAAAGCCCAAGATCGATTGGTTGTTTTTGCTTGTTTTGAATGTAATAGAACTAATAATAAAACATCAAAAAAAAAAAGGTAGTAAAGCAGGGGGACCCGCAGATCGTGGGTCCGACTCCCCCCGTTGCCTGAAAGTTTCTCTTTTCGCTTACAATATAATAATAAATTTGTCAGGAGAGATACAAAAATGGCAAGGAATTCAGGATGCGCGGTAAATGTTTCTGTTTATAGACACATATTGGGGCGATGGAGCGTCGTCGCGTTTATTTACTCACTAGCTTAAAGTACCCGGCGTTGCCCGGATAAAAATTCGATTATCGCGGAGTGTCAAGAGGGTGAAATAAGGGAGAACCGGTGGGATGTCCAGATTTTTCATGGTAGGCCTATATTTTCCGCAGGGTTTTAGAGAGTAATTATGCAAAATTTAGTCCAGATCAGTTAAGAAAATCGGGATAAAAAGTATCTTATATGTTAGTCCTGGTCCTAGACTACGTATATACAAAATTTCAGATGGATCCATTGCGTAGTTACGACGTGATTGAGTAGCAAACATCTAAACATCTAAACACACTTTTGCATTTATTATGTTAGTAGGATTCTGCGTGGATCAAGTATTTAAATAGTCTATATGTTCCACATGTCCCAATTGGCATTGGATTAGTTTATCTATTCACTTACGGGTGTTGCCCGTTTACAATGCATGTTATTAACTTGAACTGAAAAAGTACTACAATAGTAATACTGCCCTCTTTAGTTAAAATGTCCTATCTAGCATTTTGAAACAACCGAGAAAACTGAAGTTTTATCATTTACTTTGTACCGTCCTTATTTCTCTTCATTCAAGTTAGAACATGTTGCCATTATTTCGTAACAGCTTAACATAATTTTTTGTAATAGGTATACCGGTAGGTAATGTATTATTAAAGTACCAATTAATTAATTGTTTTAGATAGGATACTTTAACCATTTGGAAAAGAGTTAGGTTAAATACATTAGACTGTTTATAAATCTTTAGGAAGCACGTAGAGTTTTCTAACTTTACTTAAAAGGTAAAAGACGTGTGGAACTTCGAAAGTTTCTGCACATTTCAAAAAATGAAAAAATGCTGGATAGGACAGTTTAACTAAGGAGGGCAGAAGAGTAACGACGGTAATAATACAAATAATTTAACCCTCTATGGGCTCGTGTAACTTTCAGGTCACATTTTAATTTATGGACATTTTACAAAATAATTATAGCTTTTTTCATGAGATTCATGAGTTCCGAAAATAAAATGTTCAAAGTGTAATGTACATTTATGCTTAACACCAAATGCAAATTGTTTTATGGAATTCCACGTATGAGTTATTATACACAGAAGTGCAAACTTTATAGGCCGGTGTGACTTGAAAGTCACATAGTGAATATATCGCAATAAAATTGTTTAAACGCAAAAATTTGTTTTCATTTGCATATATAGGTTTATAATTTCTGATTTTTCGTTCCCACAATTTTTTTCGAGTTGAAACAAAAATTCGGCCCATAGAGGGTTAAAACAACTGCCACAATCGAAACAAAGAAGATTAATAATTGCAACCACACGTTCCTCATTCACAAAAAAAAAAATTAATACCCAATATGAATCAATCTAGGTATTCCAAATCAGCCAAAAATGAGTAGTTCCACCGAACTCCTCGGCTGGACGCAGCGTCGAGCAATTCAAAGTCGATTTTCTCGAAAATGAAGCTCGCTATTAAAAAAAGTTACTCTTCCTTTTCGACTTATAACAAGTAAATAAGTCGAGCAAAAGGAATGAAATTTTTTGATATTGCGCTTCATTTTCGAGAAAATCGGCTTTGAAGTTCTTGGCGATGCGTCTAGTCAGGAAAGCCTACCTTTAGGCTACAGACGCTTCGGTATAGCAGAGGCGGCGCTCTAAATAACGGAAGAGACACAGGTTGGGAGGTACGGTGCTAATTGAACGATCAATCTTCATTAGAAACCGTCTTAATTACAGTACAAGCTCTCCTCGGCGTCTCCTCCGTCGTGGCCATCTTTTCCATCGCCTCCTTTCTTCCGGGTGCCCCCGGAAACTTTAATAATTCCGAAACCTTCGGCGAGATATAAATCACAGGCGGCCGTCCTCCTTTCCCTTACCGTCTTTCTCCGCGGCACCGCGGCCATAATTCGAAAAACTTTGCTCGGGAACAAAAGTGAGGACTTTTGTTCCAAGTTTTAGTTCCACCGCCCCCCCTGCGCCCCGCCGCCGGCGGGGGCGCTGTGTTTGCGGAGCGACGCCCCGACAGTGTTTTGTTCGCTTTGTCTCTCTTCCTGTTCGGTATATAATGCGGTAACTGGCCGGGGCCATCTCCGCGTACCTCCTCTCGCGACCGCCGAAACCAGAGGCTCTCCGCGCCTCTCGCGTACCCGGCCTTTGCTTCTTCGCCCCCTGTCTTACTCCATCCTCCTCGGGGCTCTCTCCGTTTCACGTTTAACGCGAGGAGACGTAAAGTACGCGAAGTACGCGAAATGTCGAGGGGTCTCGCGGTCTTTTTGTTGGCGGGAGAAGGATAGGGGAACCCGCCCACGCACACACAGAGCCCCTCCGAGCGAGTTCATTCCGATTCTTCTTTATACCCCTTTGCGGGACCACCGAATCTTCGGCTGTGTGATTCGTTAACCGTTCGACCCTTTGTCGCGGGGCCGTTGGGGCCGCAGGTACTTACTGTGGCCGCTGAGCTTGATTTGATTAAGGGGACGTTCCGTGTCGCATGATTTTTTTTTAACAATCGTGAGAATTTAGTAACGGTAGCCCTTTAGTATGTGAAAGAAAAAACACGATAGATAGATAATAAATAATAATAATAAAAATTGTAATAATAATATATTTTTATTATACCACTAAATAATTTGTGGTACATTATAGTGTACAGTTATGTATTTATCAATTCTTCTTCAACTTGATAATAATATTTATTTATTAGTCAAATTGATACTCGACTGGGTTGGAACACTTTGACGACCGTTTTCACGTTTAATTGTAAATAATGTCGCGATTTTGATCTACTACTTTGACAGTCAGGGCCGTCTTAGGGGAAGGTTGCCTATGTTGGACCACTTTTTTATTTTTCTCTCCTACACGGACATAACACATTGAAGAAAGCAAAGAGAAACGGGAAGAAGATCTACATTTTATGTAGATTTTATCATGTATGTAATGTGTTGATAAAATATGTGATTAAAATAATATCTCAAAAAAACTAAACTCATGACTTCGGTTAATTCTAGACAACCGGTTTCGTAATTTGGACCACCGGTTTCCTACTTTGGACCGCTCCTAAAAATCAATGAATTTAAATATACAATCTAAAAAACACAGATCAGGGCATTGAAAAAAAAATAGAAACAGGAAGCAACAAGCATCTTACGGTGCACGTAGTGCAATAGTACGTTGTTTTGATGGTTTCTTTATATTTGTTCCCGCATAACTCCCCAGAATATGGGCCGATTTTGATGATCCTTTTTTTATTCGAAAGAGGGCGATATGCCACTTTTGGTTAATAATAAAGACTATTGTCACCTAATTATTATTATTTTATGTACGTACGCATATATCTCCTCAGCATGTTGTGTCAATATATATAAAACTAAAAAGTTAAAAATAAAAAAATTAAATCCGACTTCAAAAAAATAAAATTGCACTAAAAAGTAAAAAATAATTTTTTCCCTTATTTAACTTACGGTATTCTCATATTTTTTAAGTCGGTGCCTCATCATTTACACTGTGTAAATCTGGCGCCGACTTAAAAAATATGAGAGTCGTAGATTAAATAAGGGAAAAAATTATTTTTCACTTTTTAGTGCAATTTTCTTTTTTCAAGTCGGTTTTAATTGTTTTTTAAATTTTTTTAGTATGATTTTAACTATTCGCTACTATAACATAGATTGTATCCTAAAATGGACCGGTCTAATTTAAGCAACTAGTGATGGTCCAATATTAGGCAACTGGTTGGTTGCATAAAAAAGATATGTTTTCATTGTTATACTTATAGGAATATGGAGAAGTAAGGACATGAAGTTGTAGCTAAGACAGCACACTTTACACTGGTATCATTTAAAATTATAGTAGGGGAGACCGGGGCAGGTTGTAACACGGGGTAAATTGTAACATAAGTAAAATCTTTTGAACGACAAATCTGGTAACCCACAGCATGCGAGAGCTGCTTGACGATATTAGCACCGTCGGTTTTAGTGACACAAACGAGCGTTATGTATTCATTTTGTGGTTATAGCCCAGAATTTTAATATTTGGAGCACGTAAGTAAATTTTATCTTAGCACTTTTATTTCAATTAACCGTCATTAGAAACCGTTTGAAATTTTGCTTCTTTGTCGCAAACGAATCAGTACACATTGGTTTATTATAATGTGTACGCATTTTAGTAATTTGATGTTTAGTTTCTCGTTTGCTGAGATAAAACGCAAAAATTCAAGCTCGGAGTAAATTGTAACATGTTACTACTTACTCCACTCTAAATGGTATAAAGCAAGCTATTTGCTGACACACCGGAAAAAGATGCTCTAGAGGAACACCAGAACAATCGAGAATCCAAAAAATAGAAAAAAAGTATAAAGGAAGAAGTAAAAAAAGCGAAGAAGAAGATTTTGATAGAATCAGATGAATAAGCAATGATTGTTTAACTCATGTATATCAAATGTTTAATAATGATTTGTGTTTTTATTTATATTTTTTAGAAATGTTTATTTGAGTTCATATTTGTATTTAAATAAGTAAAACAGATGTGTTACAATTTGCCCCCGGACTGGGGCACATTGTAACAAAGGTTCAGATTTGTTTAAGATGAAGTTATATGTCTAAGTGTCCAAGATTTTGTCACGTACTTTCACGCAATCAGTTCACCACGTATGTAAGTAGTAAATCACGCAAATTATTTCCTGATTGAGGAAAACACTTTCGAGAAAAAACTGTGAAAATTTTTTTGTTACAATCTGCCCCGGTCTCCCCTACTTACAAGTTGTAGAAAGAAATTCACTTGAAATAGCACGAAAAATAATGATCGCGCACCAAGTGTTTCTATATTTCGACGACGGTGAACGACACACTAATGAATAACCGTATCGCTGTTCTCGCAAGTTCCATCTCCACTTCCTAAATCAATGTAGCCAAAAAAACCGCTGCAAATATATTTGTTTATCGAGATATACAAATGGTCCAATCTAGGAGCCGGTCCAATATAGGCAACTCTCCCCTATCAAAGAGGCACAGTGAGCACTGTGCCTAGGGCCTACGAAAGTCTAAAAATGAAATTTTAAATAGGAACGAACCCTAATATAAAAAAAAATTGAAAATATAATTTAATTTAAAAAATAATGTAAATATATTAACAATTGACAGTTTTTGTGCACAAGTGCCTACTTAGGGCCTACGACGATCCTAAAACGGCCCTGTTGACAGTACTTTCCATGAGTCTAACCAATCAATTTCATTTCATATTTATCATAAAAAAAAAAACTAAACCATTGAAAGCTTTATACTCTGTTTACAATACACCGTTTTGATGGTTTACAAAGACCAGTGAATAGTCAGAAAATTTTAGAAAGTTTGATAGCAATCGTTCGCTCCAAAAACCGGGGGCATCAAAGCGTTAACAAAAAAGTCGACCAACCACCAATCGACAGTGCAATATCCACAATAATTCCTTCTGCATTCAATGCGCGTATGTACCATATATGTGGCGAACCGCCACATATATGTATTACACCCGAGTTAACTCGTTTAGCACCAACAAATACTTCAGCAAACACCCTGCTTCCTAAATAAATAAAGCAATTCCCATCCTAAAGCTTTCAAGACTAATTCATTCGCGAGCAGACAACACGACGAGTTAACTCGTCACGCTCTACGACCGCGTTAATCATCCCACCAATCAAAAGAAATCCTCCCTTCGTTATATAAACAGCTCCAATAAATGAAATACAATCATTCATCCCCGACTATTACCAACCCCGCCGCAATGAAAAAAAAACTTCAAAGGGGGAAGGGGTAGGGGGTGAACCGTGCCCGCGGAATTCAATCGAAATTTGTCTAATCGAGTCTGGCATCGGTACCACACCGCGCGTGGAATCAGAGACGCGAGAATGGGCCGACCTAATTAATTTATTCGCGCGCGGCGAACGCATCGTATTGATTGATGCACGCGACGATAAACCATCCCCCGCCCCCCCCCCCTCTCCCCCCACTGCCCCTCTGGATAATTTCCACCGCGGGCGCACGCAGGGGTACTCAGACGCGACAGGATCGTTTTTACTCACCGGCGAGTACGTTTTTCGTTTTTCGGCGCGCCCGCGCGCCGAACGAGGAGAGGGACTCGCGCGCTGGAAGGAGGAAGGACGGGAGAGAACGCGGTGGAGAACGATGACAGCGGGAAGACACGTCCCGCCATACAGAGGGAGAATGTCGATCGGCGTTTTTGCGAACGGCGCGGGAAGACACGCGGAATGGACGGACGTTGTCGATATCGTTTTCACGAACGACACGTACGTATAAGTTACGATGATGTGAGGCAGATCCATTAGACTATGCAATTGTCCACGTATTGCATTGTCAGCCGCCATGGAGATTTCTATTCAGGAATCGCGGAAGTCCCGGCCGGGGGAGCCGGCGCATTGACGAGAGATAGAGGATGATCGAGGACCGGCCTCTTGTTGCGAGAAGGAATGGGACGGGAGAGAGACGGGGGGGCCGCGTGATCGACAAGGATACTGGTTACCCCGTGCTCCTCGTTTTTTCCATACGATCGCCGAGCCCTGGTGCTGGCTTCTACGGGCACCGGCCGTAACCGGGAGGCTATTAAGGTGAATGTCCCAATTTCTGCTCATTTAAGAGGTTGCTCCTATTGATGATAATAAATTTCAACAGTGACAGGCATCAGAATATTCAGAATATCGACGCGGCATTCTTATTAATCCTAAAAAATGTTGTGGGGAAAAATGTTAAGTTTACTCCAGTAAATATTATGTAAAATTGAATTTTTAATCATTTTCTATTTAATTATAGTCCGGTGATTGCTGGCAATCAGTGGACAATTCTTGCAATGATTCAGAATACTGCTCCTATGGATAAAACGTAGTGAAAATGACAAACGACATGATATGTATCATGTAGAATGATGTCAGTTGATGAATTAGAAGAAGGTGTAAGAAATTGTGTGTCATAAAGAAGGTGTAAAAAATTTGTTTGTGATCAAAATTTGCAGAGTAATTGAGTAACTCTTTAATGATAAATCAACCGATTCAAAAACTATTTAAGAAAGATAGGGTAAATCCGGGAGACGCGGTCGACCTAATATAAAATGGCTATTAAAACTAACACGGATATTACTTATTTTATGACAACAAACCTAATATGTTCAGAATTTTATGCTGATTCAGAAAAACTGTTCGATATTTGCTTTAAGACAATATTTACTGTAAATCGGCTTGAAAACTGAAGTCATGACATCTGACCACCTCTCCCGAGATGCCGGGAGAAATTATTTTCGTCGTTAGCAGAGACCACACACATAATTATTCATGGAAAAATAACAAAGAAGAAAGCAAAATTATTTATGAATGAATACAACTACAGATTCATTGATATTTAATTTGTTTACGCTAAACAAGTAAAGAACACATCGAAGATAAAGCGAACTACCTACCGGCGATTAGCAAGGCAAATGAATACAAAAGTGAATAAATAAAATAAATAAACAATAATAATAATAAAATAATGATAAAAAATAAAAATATAAATAAAAATAATAAAAAAATCATAACTCGACCATGTCTCGTTTCTGCAGCGAGAGATGGTCTTCTCGTTAGTTTTCAGAGGAAGAGTTAATATCGCTAAATACTTTGGCTGCATTATTCCCAAACATTAAACGAAAATAAACTTAGAAATATATTTTAAATACGATTTTGTACACCGTTGTTTGACAAAAGAGGTTAAATGTAACCTCAATTTACCTTTTATAGCCTGTAAATCTAAAGAAACACAGAAGAAACCGAAGTGACGCTATTCATTCAACTGTTTGGCTTCTAGAGAAGTAATGGGGCAGGACTTTAACGCGTTTTTACGTATAGAGCCTGAAATATAGCGACTCGACCAACTCTCCGGCCCGACCGCGTCTCCCGGATTTACCCTATTTCAAGACGTTTAACTATTAGTAATTTGTAATTAAATACAATGCTTTAGATGCCCGTATTTCTGCTCGCGAAAAATAACGATGTACGTATTTCTACTCACCATTTGTACCAATTTCTACTCACATAATATGTTGCCTTTTTAGGTTAAAATAAGTTACATCTTTTATGGGGAGGTTTTATAACACAACAGACAAGCATAAAATAATGATAAACAAAAAATAAAACGCCTTCGACTAGAAATAGAGGTTACAGCATACATTCAATTGTGAGGTTATATTACTAAAATTTTGGTGAGTAGAAATGCGGACATGACGGTGATTCACTTGACCATAAACCTGCTCACCTGTTTTCTATTTAAAAAAAAAAAATAAAAATACTAAACAATCTAAATCCAGAGCACAATACGGTGTCTCTTTTTGTTATTAAATGAGAATTTTTACCGCTAAAACTATTTTCTGCCTAATTATCGAATACCAATAGTGACGCGGTTCCTTAGCACAACCAGCAGGAACACGATCGAAAAATCATGAGTCTCTCGTTTTAAAAGTTTTCGTTGCTTGTACTACACTTTGATTTGCCCCAACCTCGTGCAACACTCGTGTAAATGTTCAAATAATTTAGAATTATTTTGTTGCAACAATAGTACAAACGCAACGCTTATAATAATAAGAAAAATACAAAACGAACAGGAATGGGAACATGAGCAGAAACGGGGACATTTACCTTATGCCTTTTGGGAAGTCGTAGTGAAGGTGCGAATCCGCGATGAGACAAAAATATCCTGCCAAGCGCGAGACTCTAATCTCACGGGACTATTGTTTTCCGATGTGCTTCCACTCGTGGACAAATCTCAATTTTTTCGCGAAACTATAGGCACTCCCATAAGACAAGCTTCATGATATAAATTTTCTAAAATTTATAATCCCTCGCGACTCCATTTCCTGTTTACGTTTAGTTGTTGCTGAGGTTTTTGTCTCGTGTAAAAGCTCATCGTGGATTTGCGCTTTTATAAGGAAACGTTGCCAGTATGAGGGTGCTATTGGTACTATGAGAAGCTTTAGGTAATGACAAAATTATGTAGGGATTGTTATTTGGCTGCTGGTGGATTATATTTCTGATATATCTCGGTTACGTGTCGTTATGGATGACAATTGTAAAATTAGTTTTTGTTGAAGGATGGAAGAAAATTAATAATTGTACCCGCTTTTTACTATAATCTTGTGCCACCACTTAACATCACGAACCGCTTTTAATTAATGATGGTATGAAGAGAATAATGGTCTTTTAAATTGCAGTTCTTGCTGCACTCTTTTAAGGTGGGAAGCCTACCTAGAACGGTCAAAACAACATGTGCCTTTGGGAATTTTTTCTAGAAAAACCGATAAACTATTATTATTAAACATTAGTCTGTTGGAAAGAGTACATCTTAGGGATATTTCGGTATTTTTTGTGGCAAAAAGTATTGAAAGGTTTGTGAGTTATAGGCGATGCCCGAGACGTCCTTTTTTAGACGCTTTGCGGTGACAACCGTAGCTCGGTGCAGGATCATCCAAAATTGAAAACTCGAAAGTTTTTAGATAATGTATGAAATTATCTAGACGCTATCAAGACCGATTTTGGAAAAATTATCTTGAGACAAAATGGCGGCTGTGCAAAGTTGAAGCATCGATATTTGACAAAAAATCGCTCGTTTTTCGAGTGTAAAAAAATATCTGGACAAAAAAAAGAAAAGCTTAGGTTTTTAACCCTAAAATAAGCTTGCAAAGCCTCGAGTAAATCGGTTCATTAATTTTTTAATTATGTGTGTCACCGTCTGTGAAAACATGATTTTGAGGAAAACGCGTTTAAAGTTTTGGATCTGAGCGCTACACCGAGGAACACCTACTTACACGCGTATAACTTTGTCAATTTTGGTCGGATTAACTTGACACTTTCAAGGAATATTTTCAAGATGTACTTCAAGAAAATATAAAAATCGAAAAATCTATTTCTTTCAAAAAATCGATTAGTTCATTAGTTCTATTGTTTGATTAGTTTTAAACTGCCTTTCGTTTTCTTTTACACAGCTCCTTTGTTAACTTTAAGAACTGTAAATTCTTATTTAAATCGTATTTACCTGTGGAATAAATAATAATAATATTGAGCAGCATTGGTAGTTGTATTTGTATTGGATAACTTATAAACAAAGTGGCGAACAGAGCTGATGCAGAAACCAATAATACGTACAGTGTGGTTAGAGTATATGGAGCATTGATATAACAGAATTCAAGAAACTTGCAGGAAGCAGTTTAAAAAATTACCCATTACCAATTTTCGCGATTTGTTAATTTTTGAATAGGATGCAAGTCTACGTTATTATACAGGGTGCACTGTATTCGTTGGTACAAACGGAAGGGTTGATTGTACATAAAAAAAGTAAATAAAAAATATAACATAAAATGTGGTCGTAACTCACTTAATTTTCGCGAAAATTGAATTTGAGTATCAGTCGTGTATTGAGCACCAAAATACAGTTATAAGCTCCCAAGAGGGTACGATTCTCTCAGTCGCGAGATAGTTTATATTTATACGATGCATTGACAGCAAAAACTGAATAACCCACATTGAAAAGAAGTTAATTTTTCCGATTTTATACGCTTAGTACAGCCCGTTCTAATACATCGTCGCTACTAACTCAAAATGTGATGTGATCGTCGCATAAAAATGTCTCATACCTATACACTGAATTAAACAGAAGTGCAATAGCCACCAAGACTCTCCTTCCCTCTTACGATCTATTCCCCCAATTCTGAAACACCTTATATAATCTTCCCCCGCACGAAATCATCCCCCGTAAACCCCCTACTCTACTCCTCCACTCACGATCAATTTCTTCGGCAACCTCCCCTCGGTCGATTAAAACCAGAAAACCCACAACAGCCAGCGCGAGCGTTCGAACGCAGATCCTCGGTCCCCTAATTAACCCAATTCGAAGATCCGCGTCCGTGAAGCGAATCTTTGTTGCGTCCCCATTCCCGTCGCCGCTCAGTGGCGCGCGCGCTGCCGGCTCGATCGAGGGTGAACACGGGTCTGAATAAAAACCTTTCTACATGGCCACGAAAAATAAATGGATAGGTGGGGTAAGGGGTCAGAGGCAGGGACTTGGAAACGGAAGAACGGTAGGGGGGGATGAAGGTGAAACGTGGGGAGGGTTGTAGTACGGGAGAGGAAAGGAAGAAAAATCTCGGATTTCCTCGTTCCGCGCGCCCTTGTCTTTTGCCCTCTCGAGTTTCCTGGATCGTTCTCACCACGCCCAGCAATTTGCCTTGTGCTACAACTTTGCGATCGATTATTCCTCGATTACGGTGTAACGAGATACCCGGCCGTGGTACCACGGCCCCCATTGTTCGATCGGGAAGCACGCCGCCCGCCAGTGGCCCTGCTCCTCCGTTTAATACCCCCGGAACATACGCGGACCTGTCGTGAAACAATTATGCCCCGGGGCCGGGGGCCTGCGTCGTTGCATTCATTTCGAATTACACAATGTGTCGCCGCGGCTATTGTGCGCGGCCGCTCTGATTGACAGAGAAAGGATACGCGGATGGATCCTTGGAGTGAGGCACAATGGAAATGGCATGGGGGGGGGGGGGGAGGGCCGCTGGTCCCGTGGTCCTCGAGGAGGGCCCTACCGAATCAGCTTCGCGTCAAGACGTAATTTGGATCGCGGACGCGGAGGCTCCGAGTCTAAAGGGATGCTCAGGTGGATCGAATGGATCTTTCAGAGTTTCGGGGTACTCCTGGTTATGGGGGAGGGGAGATTAAGAGGATGTTGCGTGTAATTATGTTGCACGATTGCAGCGATTTCAAAATTTGTTGTGGAAGAATTTGGGCGAAATGTATCTTTAGGAACTCGGTTCGAAGATTGTTATTTATATTGTTAGGGTTGAGAGTAGCGATGGGACTGATACCGTATCGATACATATCGATACAATTCTACAAATTTCAATCTGGTATTGATACATATCAAAGTCAAAGGTATCAAAAGGAATCGATGCTTTTTTGATACTTAAGGTAAATGTCCCAGTACTTAAACATGGCCCAATAATTAAAAATTGAGAAGAAATTTTATAAATAATAACAGTTTTACTAATTTACAACGTTTAAACTATTCGAAATATAATTGCAAAATGTATTAGCTTTATATAGATACAATTATAAGCTTACATAACTGAATAGTTATATCATGCAAAAATATTATTGTACAGTAAAGCTTCAACAGTTTCAATCTCGCGTCTCACCTAATGGGCTCAAGCAAGCGAGAGAATATTTTTGTTAAGATTGTAATTAATTATTATGTTATAATTTTTGAAATAGTACAGTTGTTGTGGGTTTATTATATATTGAAGAATTGAAAATTAATTGGATCTCTTAATAATTTTTTCTTTTTAATATTGAAATTATTGCGTTTATCCAATAGTACACGATAACATGTCACGGACCAGTTATTAAACGCGTATTTAATGGTTATATAAACACTGGTACAGACGGCAGTATTCAATGAAGTATTGTTTTGTATCCTATATATTTACGTTAATAATAACTAGACAAAAATATAATACTGTTTAAGAATTATTAGGATAATTAATCTTAAACTCGTCATAATATTAGCATAACCTAAAATTTTATAATATACTTTTAATCATTTTCAGGTATAAAGTCATGCCGAAGATTGAACACAAATGTACTATAAATAAAATGTTTTTATTACCCCAAAATATTACCGTATTCATTTCTTTTCATTAACTGATAGAAATAGTTAAATTAAATATATATTCAATAATTGGGACACTGATAATTAATGACTGGGACACGCTATGAATTTCATTTAATTACTGGGTCATATGAACAGTTTCATGTTTTAATTAATTTAAAACTTTTCCTTTAATAAATGTAGATTCTTGTTACGTTATCTGAAACTAGAAATTTTACGCTTTCGAATAATTATATTTAGTTATAATTTTATACTATTTAAATATAAATGAAATTGCAATTATATCAACTGCTTCCTTAACTGTTTCACCACTGGGCCATTTACCTTACATATGGGACATTCCACGCGAAATTGTTGAGATTTGAATATGTTGTAGTCTTTAGTGATAATTAAACGTACCTCAAAGGATTTTTCACAATTTTGAAAAATGTCGTTTTTACAGATGTTTGAAGTTAAGTGCTAGCTTTTTTTCAATACATTACAGCTATGGTAGTAATAAACGGATGGAGATGAGGTTTACAGTGCTTATAGGGAAGACATTGAAGTTTCAAGAAAAAATTATTTCAGTTTAAAAAATATATAATTTGAACCATTTTTGTGCAATTATTTTAAACAAATGCAGGTTTTTAACATCGCGCGCGATTTTAAAAATCTGAGAAAAAAGAAGAATATAGTTCTATCCTTCCCCTTGATGGACAAATTTTCAAAAATATGGACATTTTAAAATTGACCCTGTAAAAATTGCCGGAAGTTGACGCTGCGTCAAATCACACCGGCTTGACTGGCTGAGCCGCGCGGTACTCGCAGCGGCCAAGCGGCTATATCTGCTATTCTTGTACAGTGTTCTCGATATAACGGAATGTTATAAAAAAAACTGCCAATGTTCCCCCAGTTTACGGCGCTGTGCATCGGATATCAGGGGTAAGAGAAGTACTATGTGAAACTTTTAGAAAACTATAATATGTACATCTAATTATTGTATATCAATTATTCCTCTACAACAGTACAAGAGGCACCTAAAGCGTAATCTCAGAAACGTTCCCAAAATTTTCCAAAATTCGCTTACTCAAATTCAAGTACCTATTCCCTCCCCTTTCACAATTTTCTCTTCTTTTCTTTTCTTTCCTAGTTTTAGTTTTAACTTTAATTATTTAGTTATTGTTAGGCTTCTAACAGTATTGTACTCCAGCCTCGCCTTTTACTTTGCAATGCTTTGTGTATTACTGTCTTTATATATTTACCAAGTAATAAACACGAGTAATAATAATAATAATAATAATAATAATTACAAATGACGTATACATACTTAATACAAAATATCTCTACTACCGAACTTTGGACCTCCAACCTCCACGCGAATTTAAATCCAGTTCTGCATCTTGCACAACCAAGCAAAAGGGCCCCACGCAGATCACCCTTAGCCCTGTTTTCACATTTTACTCCGCCCAAAAACGAGAGAAAGATTAAAGGACACGAGCAAATGTTTCAACGGTTAATACCTCGTAAAAATCGACGCGGTCGACATCCCCCGAAGTGGGAGGGGGCGAGACACGCGGGGGATGGTTTTTAAACGGCGGGGGTTGTCATCCCGTGTCCTTTCAAACAATAACGAGAGGACAATGACTAGTTTGAAATTCGCGGACAAAGCGGGTGTAGGCATGCTCAAATGGCACTTATAATGGCACTTATAAAAGGAGCCGTGGCCTAAGCGTACCTGTATCCCCCGCAGATACAGCGTACGTGGGTACGATTGCAAAACCCTTTCACCGATTCGATTCATTGTGCAGCCGATCCAGTACAACGCGTCCATTCTCCGTCGATAACCACGGAACGGGATCGTGCAAAGCCACGCTCCGGGCACTTCTTCCACTTTCGATTATCCGTTACCATTTTTTTTTTCCACCCTCCCCACGCCGAGCATCTACGCCGGGCGCTTCTATCCCACGGGGAAAGTCTTTATTTCCCTTGTACGTGTCCTCGAGGCTCGAATCATCCCTGTAAGAGTGTTCGATGCTTGGTGCACCCTGCAGCTTCATCTTTGCTCTTTCCCAGCCGATTTATCTCGGGCCTCGTGGCCTTAACTTCGATTTAACGAGGCGGGATGTAGCCGGGGGTGTTGAGAAGATTTGGAGCTGGAAATTGGTGGTTCTTGGTGATTGGGTTAGTGGAAGGGAGTCAGTTCTGTTATGTGACTGTGCGAATTTTTCAATGATGCCTTGTGATTTTTTACGGGTTTTGGAAAGAAGAACCTCCACTAGATTAAGTAAGGGGGGATTCTCGTGTAACAGCCTCCGAAATTTATGATTTTTATTTTAAAAAACTATTGTTAATAATTCATTAAATTCTTTTGGGATGTAAGGAAGTATCTTTTAACTTGTAGAATTTTTTTATGTGTCGATCCTTCTTATTATTTATTAATTATTGTGGAATCGTGTTGACCTCTTCGACGATGTTGGCGTCAGGTGTAGCACCTTTCACAGTCATCTGATTGCAAAATGAAAGAAAATTTTCTTGAAGTTAAATAATTTACGCTGTGACTGGCTCACAAATTTTAATTTTAGTTTTTATTTATAATAGATACTTTTTTCGTCGATATAAAGAAAAATATGAAAAATTCTTTCAATATTTCATTTTTTTTTCTTTAAGGTGGACCAGTCCCAGCGTAAACTATCTAACTTTAAGAAACTTCTATTTTTTTTTGCAATCAGATGACTGTGATAAGTGCTACACACCCCGCCAACAGGAGTTACATCGTCGAAGAGGTGGACAATATTCCACAATAATTAATAAATAATAAGAAGGATCGACATAAAAAAAATATTTTATACATGTTTAAAGATGTCTCCTTATATCTCAAAAGAATTTAATCCAATATGAGCAACAGTTTTTTAAAAAAAAAATTTAAATATCAGTTACATTTTGTGCTGTTAGACGAGAGTCTCCCCTTAAGGGGGTATAGGACTATTCAACGACTAAAATCTACGGTTACTTGTCGGTTACATTGCTTAGACACCAAATAATCATCAACCGGCACTTTTCACAGTTCTTTATGTACTCATTTACAAGTAATGTAAAATTAAAAAATTATCAGAATGTTAAAAATTATTCTAAAAGCAAAACGCTTTAGGGTGAGTAATTTCTATAATAATAGTTATCGTGTGAAATTTTGCTGGGCGAATTTAAACAAAAATTGTCAAAGTTACACACGAATCAATTTTTCCCCACATTTTTATGAAAAAAAACATCTTTAATCAGTTATAAAATGTTTTACAAACGTCCATTGTTGATGCGGAAATTCCGCACGATAGAGAAAGGAATTCTACAGTTCCAGTTAAAATTTTAAGTAAAAATATTCATTCGTTCAAGAGTTATGATGTACACCGTATTTGAAAATGTAGGTTCGAGATAAACGACTTCAAAGTTAAGTCCCGAGACCGTTACTCGACGGTGCACTCAATTATGTTCAGCGCTATAATTTCCGTAATTATTCGAATTTCCTCACGATACATTGTTGTAAATGTTCACAAAGTATGGTATCACACTTTCAGAATTAATAATAATAAAAAAATCGATTTTTCAAGATTTCAATAGTCCTATATCCCCTTAATGGAGAGTATGATTGTTTGGATAAAGATATTTTCGGATAGTGGAACGCTCACTTTTCTTGTGGTGAGTATTCTACATATGTTTCAGGAAGAATGCCGGAAGGAATAATATTAAAAATGAAAAGCAATATGAACGTGGTATTATAGATGTTCTAATGTTGTCTATTTTTTGTGTTTTTGTTTATTTTGCGGCGTATTCACTGTTTTCTAGATTCTAAAATATCTCCTATTTCGTTAAAGCTACTGTTGATACTACACTTTCCTTCTTTGAATTACAAAGTGTTAAGAATAGTGTTCATTTTGATCATTTTAGAAGGGAGGAAGTTTCGATAGTAAAGGTACATTTTCACGCGACGGTAAAAGTCAGAACTTTCGTTCTTGTGACACTGTGACAGCGTGAATCAAATGTTATGATTTCGAGACATCTATTTAGTTTTCACAACGACAAAGGTCATGACCGTAAAAGTCACGATTTACTGTCATGTGAAAATGTACCTTAAATGTTCGGATAACAGCTGTTGAGATACTAGAGGTTCTACCGTATCTGATAACTATTTAGGGTTCCATGAACTTGGATTCTTCAATTTCTGTAGCTTCAATTCCGTTATTTAGTATCCATACTTCTGCTAGTTCTAATTCTGTTAAGGGGAGGTTCTGGTCTAGAGCCCAAAAAAATAGGTGATATTTAGGAATTAATTAAAGGAAAACTACTATATATAATTTAATGGGACTTTTTGCATTGTACTAAGGATGTCTTAAATCATAGAAATATATTTTTTGTTTTATAATTAATCATTGCAGACAGCCCTGGGGAGTCGTTAAAGTCAAGGCGTCAAAAAATTGATCCAAATCGGTGGGACCTATATCTCCAAAAGTTATTATCCGATTCGACTGAAACCTTTTTTATTTTGAAGATTATTCTTTTGGCTAGGGGGGGGGCGGGCTAAAAAAAATACAAAAATGACATTTTTTTTAGAAAATAACGACACTTCCAGTTTGAAATCACTTCCCTGTATTTTTCGTCCTTTCATCGCCTTTGAAAATTATAAATTTTCAACTTTTTGTATTTTTTTAGCCCCCCCCCCCCTAGCCAAAAGTATATTCTTCAAAAGAAAAAAGTTTCAGTCGAATCGGATAATAACTTTTGGAAATACAGGTCCCACCGATTTTGAGAACACTGTTTCGGGAAAAACGCGTTTAAAGTTTTACGTGAGCGCCGAGTGACCGGTTGTGACCCATGCATTTACCGCTACTCAAACTATATATAGCTATAACTTCGGGAATTTTACGAATTTCAACAAATCCTTTTAAACACGTTTTCCTAAAAGGTTGAACATTCGAAAAATGAAATAAAAAAAAAATCGACGTTTAGACCAGAACCTCCCCTTAAGTGGATTTCTCCGGACTCTGCTTCTGTTACCCATAATTCCATTGAGCTCAAGTAGTTTCTACAGGTAGAGTAAAGGTAGTTAAAAGTTCGCAGCGAGTAAGAGTTCGCACCATGCGAATTTCATGGTTTGAGTTATGGCAATTGCCAATGGTGATCGACAGTCAATTGTCAATCAAGGTAGAGTCACCAACGTCGAACTGTGTAGCTGTGCTTCGTTTTGTTATCGTACAATGCGGTAAGTACTGAATTCGTTAGTTCTGATGTAATATTAACAATTTTTAGGAATCAATATTATTCCTATAAATTGATCAGTAAATATTTTAATTCATATGTCGTCTGAAAGAGCTGAAATTCTCCTATTCAAAAGTGCTAATAGAAGTTTTCAATTCTCCTCACAAATAACAGGATTGATTAAACAATGGAAAAGTAGCCGTGGGGGCAAAAGTTCGCACTTGACACTTCTTGGAAATATTTATTTCATATAAGTTGTGACAGGTAAATTTACACGAAGTCACTGCTCTTCGAATAATAAGGGATAGTAGTTATTTCTCACAAAATGATATGACTATCAGTGTAATACCAAAGATTTTAGAGAAGTCTAAACTTTAAGTGCACACTCTTGTCCCACAATACTCTACTATGACAGCAACTTCCTTGATGTAGTCAACCTCAATCCCTCCACCTTCAATTCTCTGAATCTCAATTAAACTACCCTTGATTCTTCTACTTAATCCCGCTCTGCCAATTAAACTATTCCATTCTCTTAATTTCCATTAATCCCAAATCTGTCACCTCAAGGTCCACCACCTCTACTTCTTCAGTCTCCCCAATTCTAATTTCCTTACTCCCACCTCCAACAACCTCCATCCCATTTCCATCAATTCTCAAACCTCCATTACCTTAATATCAACTCCACAAACACTATACTATATTGTAAGTCCGGGAGAGTTCGACCACTTTTTGGAAAAAAAATTGTAGCATCAGTGTTTTTCACATTTTTGTCGTTTTATGCACATTAAAGCAAAGCCCAAGCAATTTAGGGTATATATAAATTATAGTGTGCGATAATTTCAAATATTTATTTTCATTTTCATCCAAAAACATGGGCACTGCAACTGGTCGCTCTCACCCGCATGTCGGGGTTAGACCGTCCACTCATTACGGGTGAGACTGACCTTGAAAAATAACAAAAAGTGTAGCTTACAAAAAGTATAATACACGAAGAAGTTAATTGGTTATTTCTTCTTCAGATTTCCATGTAAATTGCAAATATTCTTGTACTTGGAGCATCTAGTATCATGAAACCAACGGCTTCAGTGCACACATTTAATCCAATCGTCGCTTTTCGAGATTTCGAAATAGTTTTCTCCGCATCCCACGCATTCGTTTTCGTCACAGTCTTTTAACGACATATCACTATGTTGTAGAATGGAATTTTCGCTCCCTGAATCTGAAGATGGGTTTACAGTAAGAAAAACAAAATAAATTAAAAACGAATACATACGTATTGTTGGGGTGACACTGTAGTTTTATGCATATTATATCTCCCAATATCGGAATAGTGTAAATAAACTTACCTGTCTTTCAAATATCACCAGCACTGTAACTTGGTCTAAAAACTTTCAGACTCGCAAAAAGTCTTAAGTATTTCCTATAATTTAAATATTAATTTGTGACAATGGTCAATGCAAGATCATCAACACGCGTATTCATTTCTTTTGTGTCAATGACACACAATTAGGGAATTCAATCCCGAGATCCCGCGATCTCGGCTGTTTTTTGGATTCCAAAAATCCCGGGATTTCATATAACTAATCCCGAGAATTTCGGGATTATTTAAAAATGTGAATTACTTTAGGAACACTCGAAAAATATAAACATAAACAGAATAAATAAACATAGTCATTTCATAATAATATGGACAATAATAATAATGATTTATTTAAATAATAATATTAAGTCGTATACAACTAACTAAACCATATTTATTTTTTCAATGCTATTCTCACTTTCCGCTATTTCGAAATCGCGCGAGTTGCAGATCGCAACTTGTCTGAACACGTGAAGTCGAAACATTGTACTTAGATATATACGTACTTTAAGTGTTTTATTGTGTCTTCGTTCGTATTTATTGAGACGTTATTATTCATTACTGTTTTATTGTGAAAAATGATTTTAGTTTATGTTTCAGACTACTGATAGAAAGTAAGTTTCTTCACATTAAATCAGAGCTGCACAAGGAGCTGTTTTCGGCGCCTAACGGCGAGCAACCCGCCTGTCCCGTTGCTAATGTTAGAATCGGTGAGGAGAACTGCAGTAGTGTACGTGCATTTGGTATGACTTGAATCCAGCCATAGATACTTATACCGCGTTTACACCAAGGCGAACACGAACAAAAACATTGTTCGCGAACGTTTTCGCCTGTTCTTGCCCTGTCCACACCGCCGCAAATAGAACAAAACGTTCACATACGATTAGTACACTGAGTTTTGTTCATGTTTGCAGCTGTGTGGACGCGGTAAGAACAAACGAAAACGTTCGCGAACAATGTTTTGGTTCGTGTTCGCCTTGGTGTAAACGCGGCATTACGCTACGAACCTACGAGCACGCACATACACTATTACAGTTCTCCTCACCGATTCTAACCTTAGCAACGGGACAGGAGGGTTGCTCGTCGGTAGGCGCCGAAAACAGCTCCTTGTACAGCCCTGAATCAAATAAAGATTTAGAATTTTAGCACATAATAAATCATTTTAATTACTGAAATTTTTTACTACCCAATCCCGGGATTAGTCCCGGAATCCCGAGATAGACTTTAAAAAATCCCGCAATCCCGGGATAGTAATTAATAGCCGGGATTGTATTCCCTACACATAGTGCCCTTTTTTTTAGGGACGGGGGAAATGCTTTATGCAGGCGGATTGCCTGGGTTATGTGGGACTCACCGCCACAGAGCGGGATACTTATACGATATTAAGAGCGGAAGGAACCTTAATTTATTGCTTCTTCCAACACATAGTGCCCTATCTTGCGTCAGTCTTAAAATATCAACACTGGCCGGACTCTCCCAGTGGTCGAACTCTCCCGGACTTACCCTAATTCCTCTTCCCTGTTACTCGTTTCAATCCCACCCCAACATTCTTCATTCTATCCATCACCTCAAACCGATCAAGCACACAACCAAGTCCACCTTTCCAACCTTCAAATGTCTTCCCAAGCTTCATTGCCCCTTACCAACTAAACCACGACATACACTTTGTCCATCCTCAAGTTGCCCCTTTCAAGCACTCGCTTCCACCCCGATCCAAGTATCCTCCTACCTCCGACTCCAGCCCAGCCACTGCGCTTTCGGCTGCGCTTTCCACGAGGTCATCCCCGAGTCCTCCGCCCGAAGGAGTCACCGAACCGTGCGCGAAAGATCCACGGATAAGAAAGGGGTGCCTCGTTCCGATCGTAGCGGTTGAAATGAGGTGAAAAACCAGTAGCCAGGCCCCGGTTGCCCTATCACTCCGCTCCTTTGCCCAGGATCGGGCCCCCGAACAATTAGACTCGAACGAGAAAACCCCTTTGGAGCGGCGCTGATGCACCGCCGATGAACACGCGACGGACATATTAGTATAATAAGCCGTGGGGTCGTGTGTATAGATCATACGAGACAACAAAGAGGCTAGATCGAGAGGGACAGAGAGCTAGGGGTGGAAAAGAGAGAGGAGCAAGGCGGGGTGGTTGCACGATTTTAATGTGTGCCCAGGTGGTCGCGCGAGACCAGAACCGCGGCTCGGTAAATTATTTCATATCTGACGGGCCGCCGCCTCTATCTTTCGGATCTGGAGCCCCGAACGGGTAATTAATCTGGAAAGAATTTACCAGATCATTATCCGCGGCCGTTGTACCGCGGCCGGCGCTTTTGTCGTGTGGACCGAGGATGAGTCCTCGTTGTTTGACGTGCATTGCTTCGGTATTACCTGGGAAGAAGGCCTGTTTGCTCGTCTTGGGAGGAGAGCGCGGCGTGTGGACGTCGGGTGGAGGGTGAGTTTGAGGGGTGCAGGTGGTATGTTGGAGTGTGTGGTGATTTTATTTATTATTTAAGTGATTTTGTGGTGAAACGGTGGTTTAACTTGGGGAGACTTTGGAGCTTCACAGTTTGAGGAGCTTAAGGAGGTGTAGCGAGGTATGGGGAGGTCTTTAAACCGCGGGTTTAAATTAAAGGTGGAAAAGTGGCTGGAGAATGGAAAAGATAGGGATAGGGTAAATCCGGGAGACGCGGTCGACCTAATATAAAATGACTATTAAAACTAATACAGATATTACTTATTTTATGAGAATAAACATAATATGTTCAGAATTTTATGCTGATTCAGAAAAACTGTTCGATATTTGCTTTAAGACAATATTTACTGTAAATCGGGTTGAAAACTGAAGTCATGACATCTGACCACCTCTCCCGAGGTGCCGGGGGAAATGGTTTTCGTCATTAGCAGAAACCACTCACATAATTATTCATGGAAAAATAATAAAGAAGAAAGCGAAATCATTTATGAGTGAATACAACTACATATTCATTGATATTTAATTTGTTTACGCTAAACAAGTAAAGAACACATGAAAGATAAAGCGAACTACCGGCGATTAGCAAGGCAAATGAATACAAAAGTGAATAAATAAAATAAATAAACAATAATAATAATAAAATAATGATAAAAAATAAAAATATAAATAAAAATAATAAAAAAATTATAAGTCTACCGTCTCCCCTTTCTGCAGCGAGAGATGGTCTTCTCGTTAATTTTGAGAGGAAGAGTTAATATCGCTAAATACTTTGGCTGCATTGTCCATCAATGTCTCTACTATGTTATTATTCCCAAACATTAAACGAAAATAAACTTAGAACTATATTTTAAATACAATTCTGTACACCGTTGTTTGACAAAAGAGGTTAAATGTAACCTCAGTTTATCTTTTATAGCCTGCAAATCTAGAAAAACACAGAAGGAACCGAAGTGACGCTATTGATTCAACTGTTTGGCTTCTAGAGAAGTAATTGGGCTGCACTTTAACGCGTTTTTACGTATAGAGCCTGAAATATAGCGACTCGACCAACTCTCCGGCCCGACCGCCTCTCCCGGATTTACCCTACAGGGAAATAGGAAAATACACTTTAACTTTTAAGGGGGGAAGCCACTGTGAAAATTATTTTTTTTTTCGATTTTTCTTTTTGTGCATTTTCATAATATAATATTTGGGGTCTCAAAAATATACTTGCACAGTTTCAAAGTGGTTCTTGAAAAGTTCTGGGGGCTACAGAAAGTTTTGTATAGGTAGCACAGCGCTCAAAATCGAGTGCATGCTTAGCTACTTAACTTGGTGTCAATCGCTCGATAAGTTTATGTCGAAGAATCCAAATGTATCTAATAAGAGGGATGATGAGCTGATATATTGTTTAGAAATAGGTAGAGAATCATTAGCCACAACGAGACACAAATAACTTCTGTCAAACGCGATTATCTGGAAATGGCACTTTTCAAACGGGCAGATTAATAACTCAGTCAATTTTTATTGGATTCACTTGACATTTTCAAGGAATATTCGTAATAAAATTATCTTCAGTTAAGCGTACAAGTGAACATAATTTTGATCGAATAATTCATCTAACCGTAACATTGAAAAAACATGTTCATTTTTTATATCTTCTCTTTCAAAGTTCGCCATTTCTTCAAAAATTAATTTTTGTTAATTGAAGCTATTCTAATATACTTTAATAAAACGTTCGAATTTTTCAATTCTGAGCAAACGATGGAAAGTTACACGACCGCCCGTTTTATAATTTTTTTGCAGAGCCTAACGTTATCGTATGCTGTGGTCACACTACGCAAAATTTTTTCAATCTAGAAGCATAAAATATTAGTTAAATATATGTATTTTCAGTTGGCAATAAAGATTTTTCGTGGAAAGTTACATCTCATTATAGACTGAACGCCTTGAAAATGGCCTTCATTTTCGACCGTCACAGTGGTTTCCTCCCTTAAAGGATGCCTTCACTCTGGAGAACCAAGAAATAGCGGAAAAAACTTGTCTGAAACTTCTATAGAGGTACCTCCACAAAACCCGCAAAGTTTTAAGAAAAAGGTAATTTTCGAGTTACCGAAGTTTCCTTATTAATCACAGTCCTAATATTGTGTATAAAATCCAGATTTGCCAGCAAGCTAGAAAATGAACTAGATTCGGGGTTGGAATGCGATCTACTATTCGGGCAGTCCTATAAACAACGAGACCTCAAAGGCCTCCCACTTCAACTCCTCCCACAAACCCCTCCATTCCTCACCACACCTACACAAAATTCAGAAGCACCGTTACCAACAATATAACCAAACAAAACCACCTCAAAACCTCCACCACCCTTCCAACCCCAAAAGATACAATCCCTCGCACAGCCCAAAGACTGCAACACCCCAGACCCATCAACCCCTCCTCCCAAGTGATATAGACCCACGATCACTTCGGCTCGGAGGATCGTGCGCCGCCAATAACGGGGAAATTAAAAGGATCGTAATGATCATCGGTTATCCAACGGAACGCTTATGGTCGGTGTCCCTCCAGCCATGGAATCCCCCAGCACGATCTACCCCCCGCCCCTCCCCTCGCCCCCCTCCGAGCCCGCCCCATTCTTCGCGCGCGAGGAACGCCGGGGACGGAGAATCTTTTACAGGGTTACCAAACACGTTTAAATGCGGTTTCCTTCGGGGTGGATATGCACACACGTCCCGCGCGAAGTGGTTTCCGCCGTGGTCGGCGCGCGTGTGCCCGCGCCGCGTCGGTGTGCCCGCGGGCCGATTGGTCGAGCCCCGCACACGTACACCCCTCCCCCTCGAGGGAGAGGGGCGGGGGGGGGGGGGGGGGGAGCGGAAAAAGCCGCGGCGGAAACGGGAGGGAGCCGTGGAGCGAGAGAAAGAGGAGAAGTAGGGGGAGCGAGCCGGAGGGGGTGGGAAGGGGAGGGTGCGGAGGAAGGGAATCCAATATAACTGCACACACGTTTATAGGGTCGATGGGAATATATTGGAGCGGATATTGAAATACTTGTTGGTAGTTTGAGTCGAAGGCGAGAGATGCCTTTCTCGATGCCATCTTGATTGCGCAATCGAGGCATCGGTCCACGAGTACAGAATTTAACGATAAAGATGGTACGGATTATAGAATCCTAGACGGGGAACCGCCGATCCCCCTTTCTACTCTCTCCCTCCCCCCTCCCTCCCTCCCTTCCTCCCTCCTACTCCCGCTCCCATCTGCGCCTTTATCGCCTCCCGGTGATCCTGGCTCCACGGCACTTTACGATAGGATCGAATCGCGGGGGCGAGATCGCGAAGGCGCCTCGATATCGCAGCGTAGCCGGTCGTGCTCCAGTTCTAACGATTTCTTTTCAACCGCAGATGGGATTTCGTGCAGGTGTTTCTAGGTTGCTTGTTTCGAGGTGGGAGAATTGAATGCTTTGAGGCGTTGCTTCTGGTGTTTCTGAGGCATTTGTTGGTTGCGGGAGATTTGGACTGAATGGAGTGGAGGAGGCTTGATGTCAAAAATTTCAAAGTCGATTTTCTCGAAAATAAAGCGCGATATCAAAAAATTTTATTCGTTTTTCTTGATTTATTTACTTGTTATAAGTAGAAAAGAAAGAGTAACTTTTTTTGATACTGCGCGTCATTTTCGAGAAAATTGTCTTTGAAATTCTTGATGTTGCGTCCAGTCGCGTATAGGAAAACCTAACTTACTGATGGAGTAAGATTCAGTTTTTGGGGTCACGTGTGTAACTTTCTATTGGGGCCTAGGAATGAACGTATTTTGGGAGGTAACTGATGATGTGGATTGTGGAAGATAGGTGGTTGGGATATTGCAAATAGAAATCACAAGGTGGAGACGTTGGAAGATATTTCGGGGAATTTGTATCTTCAAAGAATTAGATGCTTTGAATATTTCCTTGAACCTCCGAAAGTACTTGCAAATATCTACTTCTTTCTTTTTGTCCATTGAGACACAACGCTTTTACTTAATAATTACTTAAGCACATAATAAGTGTTGAACATAGAACTGAATTGGGACTGTTATTATTATTATTGTACACAATTCTTTATAAGTACGTTACGTTTTTATTAACGAGTCTCCTTACTTTAACAGCCTGAAAAGGAGCGCGATGTTTGGGATTTTTTAAAGAGAAACCCTAAAACTATATTAACTAAAAACTTTATGCCTCTATTTGTACATATTTAGGCAACATCTTAAAAAAATTTAATTAAAAAAACGGCTACCTAAATCTTTAAACACATTTTTCTCAAAACGATGTTTTTCGAATTGGTTAGCATGATATCTCAAAAACCATTCACCCGATTTACTTCAAACTTGGTATATATCTTCAGTAGATGTTCCATTCTCGTTGTTACTAAAACTAAGTCAGTTTTTGCAAAATTAGACTTTTGCGATTTAAAAAAACAGCGATTTTTTTGCAGAAATCGATGTCTGTTTTAGACGCTACCCATTTTTTTTTACTTTTCAGTATTTTTCAATTTAATCCAGTTCAGGCGATAACCACACTCATACAGATCACACAAATTTTTAAATTTTCTATTTCAGACCACTACAACGACTGATTTTATGCTAACCGTGCGCATATGATTTTTGTATGGCGTTCTATTTGGAACACTATAACTCCGAATATAACCACTTTTTTGCGTACAAATTTTTTTTTCATATTCCCTAAAAATTGTCAAATAAAGTCACAAAGCTGGAAGTAAATATATTTAATGGTTTTGTTTTAAAAAATTGCCAAAGTTTGCATCATTTTTCGTCCGTCAAGGTAGGGCGACCCCTTAAGCAAAATAAATAAAGTGACAGTAATAGAGACACTGACAGTAATTGGAAGACCTACGCTAAAGTTGATCAGTTTGGCTGCTAAGAAACTTATACACCCAATATTATTTACCAGTAGGTACAAACATTTTCCTTCATTTACCCAAAAATAAATATATCTACAGCATCAACTCTAAAAACCTTAGCAGTCGTCAGCACGTGTCTCCCCATCTAAAAAAAGTCACTAAAGCATTAAATTCCCCTCAACGAATTTCACCACATTCGCGCAGAAAAAAAGTAGCGTTAATTTTGCACTCCGCGCGGCATTTCGCAAGAATATTTCTGTTCCCTTCCTCGCCCCTTCGAGTATTTCCGCCCTCGCGATCCGAAACTGCGAGCGTTGTTATGAACGCGGAAGTTTAAAAGTTCCCGGCGCACCTTTGATCCGCGAGCATTCTGTTGCATCTTTGCTCTTGCTCTTTTCTAATTAAAATTTCATCGGGAGGCCCCATTGATCCCGGCGCGTAATTGAATGCCGCGGTGCACGGAAATCTTCCATTCAATTTACGCTGAAAAGAAGATTTCCGTTTCTCAATAAAGCGGATCCTCTGGGGCCGTCGTCGCCCCCTTCCCTCCACTCTGTATAACATTTTGTATCGCGTGTCTCGCCGGGCAGAATACAGTAAAAAACAGCAGGAAAACTGGAGGATAAAAGGGGGCACAGGTAGCTTATTGCTTTCGCGTTGATTCGAAGATTCTGTTAACAGAAGGAGGACGTTGAACGAAGGGGAGGGGGAAGTAGTGGGTGAAGGGTATCTTTTGAATTATAAACATCGCCGTTTCACGCTCTCTGCACACCCTCGCCTGTCTCTACGAGGAAAATATTCCAGCTTTTGTAGCTGCAGCAGATTTCTCGGAAGCCTTTTAATTAAAATGACCTTTTTCTCTTGTTGACGAGAGCATGGAGGTAATATTGACGCTGAACGACGTTCGATATTGACCCACAATGCCAGGGGAGTTAGTAAAACAAGGATGAAGACAGGGTATCGGTTTGGTGATTCTCAAAATTATTTTTGGGTGACAGAAACGAATTTCTGTAGGTAGGTACTTATTTGTAGACGATTGAAGATCGAGCGCCTGCGAGCAGGTGACCCGTATTACGGTACCGCTACGGAGAAGTGTGGACAGACATGCTCCAGGAGCCAGGAGGATTAGGTTAATTAGATTGTAAATTATTATTTGGAACGAAGTTTTCTGGTTTGAAATTCATTTATCTTTATGTTCCTACAGCTTTAAGTTTATATTAGAATTCTAACGTAAATTGTATTTATTCAAGAAATCAAAGAGTGTGGAGGGATATAGAAGAAGGTGTCTTCTAAACAGTGGCACACTTAGGATTTAAACTTGGGGGAGCCGAGTTGAATGGATAAAAATATTCTTAAGGGAGGACATCATTGTAATGGCCCGAAAGGTAACGGTGTCTTTGGAAATTTATTTAAAGCAAACTACGTAATGAATCTTTTTTAAACATTCAGAACTTTTTATTGGATATTTAAGTTATACGAATATCCTATTTTAAATTTATTTGTAGCAGATTTACAAGCTGTACAGGGCCAGTAACTTTGCGCTGCAAAAAAACTGGTTGACAGTTTGCTGGCGAGACGGTGTTTCTAAAATCTATTATCCAAAATGTTTTAAAAACTATATGTGGATGGCTATGACACACCGGGAGATTTTTTTGATTGGTCGTTTCCTTCTATTTCTTTTTCAACGAAAGAGGTTAATTTACTAGAATCAAATTTTACACTTTTCTTCAGAGGTTCGCCATTTTGTCATTATTCAACATTTTCAAAACCGAACCCGTCATGGCATAGACATGCGCATATAGTTTCTAAAACTTTTTGGCTTTTTGATTTCGGAAGAACCGTTTCGTCGGAAATCTGTCAACCCTGTCAGCGGAATTTTTTTGCAGCCCTAAGTTACTGGCCCTGTACAGCTTATAAATATGCTTTAAATGAATTTAAAAAAAGATATTCGTATAACTTAAATATTCAATAAAAAGTCGTGAAAGTTTAAAAAAGACTAATTACGTAGTTTGCTTTTAATAAACTTCCAAAGATACCTTTACTTTTCGGGCAATTACAGTGATGTCCCCCCTTAATACAAATTCAATGAAATTCATTAGGTGATTATACAAGTTTATTTAAAAAATAAAATACAGTTTTCTTTTCTTTTTACAAAGCTCTTAAATTACTTAAGCGTGGTTACATTAATCTCTCAATCGTGAATGTGTGATGGTAGATCTTAAATATCTTCTTAAAATGCGTCAAGTAGAAAATAACCTTTCACTGACGCACGTTGTTACCGGAATCGTGACGTATTTATTTTTCCTCTTCTCGATTAGCCAGGCTTTATTTATATTATATATAATTTACCGTTCGAAAATTTTCAGGCGACAGACAAACACAAACATATAAACATTTTACTTTATAATATCAACAGAATTAAAGTGCAACATGAAAGCTTGTTTTCAAGTAAGTATGAATGCACCTACGGGTCAAAATGGACCCAGCGCCCAATGTGCGCTAAACGAGAGGTTAAACACGTTCCACACATCGTCAGAAAATGTAGTCACCCATCGTAACGCCGATTAAACACATGAGAAAGTCCCTAGACAGGCGTGAGAGGGTTTAGAAACAGATGGATTCAACTCCGAACAGTTTCAGGGCGGTCCGGGCGTTTTGCATATTTCTACATTACAAAAACGAAGGGGATTAAGGGGGAAGATAGAATCCTCGGGGGCGCTCGAACGATTCTGTCGAACGGAAATGCAATTCGCCGCGGCGGCGGTAGTCGAGTCTCAGCTCGAGTCGACAGATAGATAGAGTCAAGATTCAATTAGCTCTAGCTGTCAACTGCATGATACTCGTCGATTCAATACACCTTTCCCGTTCCGTGTGCCCTCGCGCGCACCTCTCTCTGCGTGTCAGCGCGCGCGCGCGACGCATACACTAGCGCGCGCGCGCTCACCGTCGCGTGAATGCGACCGGTGCACGCGCGCGCCGCGCAAAATTAGCCCGGCCACGGCGATCCGTGAATTTTGGAAATGATTTTACGGTCGCGGAGCGCGAGGGTGTGCATAAATTTTCGACGAGCTCGATTTCACCGAATAATGAGTCCGACCATCTGTCGTAATGGAAGCATCGATGATATTCAAATTCCCGATTAGCCGTGCTCAATGGTAAAAAGAAAACGTTTTCGATGCGGGTTTATTTGGCTGCGACGGTGCCTCGCGAGCAACGGGACGGAATAAATGTTTCTTCGGAGTGATACACTCTTGTCACGATATCGTTTCACGCAAATGGATTCTGTATCGAACTCCTTCGCTATTGTATCGTCTTTAGTGTGATATGGGATTTTGTTTCACTGAGGATCATTGAAATGTGCAGCGTCAGAAATAAGAATATTTAAACGATTTAATCGTGTGCTTATTACTGTATATTAATGAGAGTTATATAGTTCATAAGTTTACATGTTTGCAGGTTTATTTATTCTAAGGATTCTAAAGGCGTTATTGTTTATTGAGGGTGAAAAGCCCTAGGCTCTGTTGTTGTTTATAGAAAGAAAAACACAAAAAAGCCCTAGGCTCTGAAAAGAGTCCATGGGTTCCCTAGGCTCTGTTGTTGTTTATTGAAAGAAAAAAATAAAAGGCCCTAGGCTCTGAAAAGAGCCCATGGGTCCGTGTATGTACAGTATAGCAGAAAACAAAAGAATTACGGATCATATAAATATACGTATACATGTTTGGTAGTTTTAGCGATGAACTTGAAACAAAATATTAGCAAATACTTGAGCTTTTAACCTCAATCCCTAGGCTCTGAATGTATAAGTTTGAGGTTGTGGTCACTAGCGACCTCCATGGGAGTTAACATGGTAATAAGCGTAACGCTCTTTTTATTTCTCAATTTCAATCTAGCCCACTCGCTATATACACACCCGTGATCACTTTCGAGGGGCATCACATAACGTTTTGCCATCACTTCTAATTGTTCAGCTATTCAGAGAAGTTCGGGGTCGCTTTTGTATGCGCGCTACGAAATAAACCAGCGAAAGAATACGCGGAATTTCTGTGGCGGCCGGTATGCGTGTAGGTGATGTAGGTATCACTTATCCGAGAGCAGGGCGATACCAGCCATTTTCAATTTATTTCAAGAGCCTTTTCGTGGCCGGAGAAAAGAAGGGTGCCGGCAGAGAGATACCTACACAACGACCTCCCGTTCCTCCGCCGAACTCCCACCACCTCCAACAGCAGCCGCAACCAATAGCCGTTTCGCGGCCCTAATATTTAAGATATTAAAGTTATTTCGATTCGAATACCACCAGATACCGTTTAGCCCACTCCCGCGGATGTAATCTCCCGATCAATGATCTTCTCAGCCTACCGATCGGGGAATCGAGCGATACTGCTGACACGTCGCGCGATCTATGATCGATACAATTCACAGGCGTGCACGGGATCACGTGGTCTCTGTTTTACCAGCTTGTATCACATCGAGAGTAATTATTGGTCTTGCGACGACACGTACACGCTAAACTTTGCCTTTATAATCATTCTGGTTAATTAATTAAAAGGATATCTCGTAATCTAATGAAATACGAATACATATGTATTATTATACGTCAATTCTACCTCGGCTTGCGTCAAATACTCAAGAACAAAAACCAATTAATTACGTTACGGTTCTGCTGTGCCTATGTTCATTAGTACTTTTATTTTGTGGAGAGTGGTACGTTCTGATTTCTCCTCTGGTGACTATACGTACACCGGGTTCGAGTTTTTATTTTAACCTAGTTGGTGATTCATTCTTTCGCCAGCGGAGTATTTCGACGCGAAAGTCATTGTTGTTTCGTTGGAGCGTTTCTGCCTCAACTCGTTTGGGTTTCGACTGAACGTTGTCCATGTTGGAAATACTGGAGTAAGTATATTTCAGTTGGATGTATTAATTCCTCCTCCTTCCCGCACACTTTTTCGATAGTTAATGATACTCGCTTTTCGATAACCATTACGAAATGACGGTCGAGCAGCAGCGGGGTTGAAAAACCATTTCGGACGGCGAGGTTAAAAAACCTTCCGATATTCGCCTCGTTAATTTTTCCGCGAATGTGCCCACCAAATATACACAGAGAATATGCTCGTAAAATTAAACCCCTACAAGTATAAAGGCGGTAAGTGCGAGCAAAAAATGCCCTGCGGAGCGTGCGCGTTTTATTTTATGTTTACGCTCGCGCAGTTCGCAAATCACGGGGAACATGAAATGATAAAAATTAATAACGATTCGAATCCTGCGCGTAAATGCGCCGTTCGTGAAATCGGGTGCTTTGGGAAGCTGTGGCAATATTAATAAGTATTATAATTCATACGTTGAATACGGAAGAGGAAATTTTTTTCGATTAAAAAACAAATAATAAAAGTAAGCGAGTGTTACTATTGTTTCTTCCTTTAAAACAGAATCACGAAAACCATTTAAGCACCAATATAACTCTGTAATATACAGGGTATCCCACTTAAATATCTGCAGTTGTGATGATACAAAGAATAATTCTTATCTAATTTGAATATTATTGAAACTGATATTCCTTGCAGCGATTATTTATCTCGTTATAACTGAAGAAGATATTCAAATGGGACACCCTGTATATAACGTAGTGTCTACCTTGCTTCCAAAATGTGTTATTTATAAAAATAGTTCCCCATATAAATATATTAATAAAGAAACCAAAATCAGCCGAAGTGAAAATTTCAATTTTCTTCAGTACTTCAGATTCATTAACAATTAATTTATTAAAGTGTCCTACAATAAAAATTGCGCAAATCGGCAGAGACCTACGCGTGAAACGCACATGTGCACAAAAAACGCAGAGGGAACAAGAAAAAAAGAGAGAGAGAGGGCGTTGCGGCCGCGGAATTATTGAACCCCATTCCAAATGTGAGAGAACAGTCGGGGAAAGGAGAGTGGGGTGAGGGGGACGTGGGAGGTGGATGGAAGCGAGAGAGAGTTGTAAAAATAACGCAGTTAATTAGCAGCAAACCACTTTAGCGAGCTCGAGCCCAGTGCACACACTGTAATAAGCAAAGAACAACTCACGGGCGAAAAACGCCCTCGAACGCGAGGCAACTGAAACGCGCCAAGGCCCAGACGAGCCTCTTTCTCAGTTCCCTCTCCATCTCACTCCACATCCCCGTCCTTTGCGTTCCTTTCGTTTCTGTTTTGCTTTTCCCGTTCTTTCTTCTTCTAGCTTAGGCTCCCCTCCCCCCCTCGCCGCAGCTTCCTCGTTGCGTACTGTTTCCTCCTTTACCGGCTGCTCGGCCGAGTCGACCGTGAACAACGGACGTTTTAACAATTTCGCTGTTGCGCGCTGCTTCGAAACCCATTGTTCCGCGAAAAACAGCCCGCTCCGCCGATGGTTCCGTTTGTTTCGCGATTTCTCCGTTCCCAGACCGCGGGGAACTACTGTGCAGTTTCCAGCCGGAGCCGGAGTTTCTCGCGCGCGGATCGCCGATTCGGGGCACTTTAATTGCCACCTGACCGTTTGTTTTATGTTTTATGTTCCGCTGGGGATTTGAGTGGCCAAGGGGGAACGAACGAGTCGCGGGAGTTTATTATTAAGACGCATTAATACCGGGAGCGGAACGCGTTAATTTTCCTTTAATCAGTTTTGAATGGACAAGGGTATTTGTGGTTGAGAAATGACGCTGTTTATACGGGGGATGATAATTTGCCGTGCGCGAGAGGACTTTAGTCCTATCTCTGAAATATACTCGTTGAACGCCCATGGACGGTTCCAGCATACAATGCGTGTACTGAATGAACGTATGTATGCATGTAGCACCGAAGGGGTTGATAAATTAAGCGCATCAGAGTACCAAATAGCGTGGGCCAACATTCATGGTATAACCTGGAAGTGGGTCATTGAACAGCTTAAAAGAAGTCGATATTGTAGATAACTCCATTTCGAACAAAGATTTGGTTTAATTAAAAAAAAATTAAAGCCGACTTCAAAAAAATAAAAGGGCACTAAAAAGTGAAAAATAATTTTTTCCCTTATTTAATCTACGACTCTCAATTTTTTAAGTCAGCGCCAAATTTACATAGTGCAAATGATGAGGCGCCGATTTAAAAAATATGAGAGTCGTAGATTAAATGAGGAAAAAAATTATTTTTCATTTTTTAGTGCATTTTTATTTTTTTTTAAAGTCGGTTTTAATTTTTTTTAATTTTTTTATTCTTAACTTTTTAGTTTTATATATATTGACACAGCATCTGGACCGATTTAAGTGCCCATAACCTCTCAGATTTTCCAAATCGAAAAAGGTTACTGTATATCAACTAATTTACCACCAATTATATCCCACCCCGTATAAAACATAAGCAAAACGGAGGTGTATGCGTCCAGTGTCTCCAAACGAAGCGAAAAAAGGACGTTCACCCATCGAAAGAAGCAAGCAGTAACGAAGACAGGGGAAAGTTTTCCTCGAAGAAGAAGAAAGAAAGCGCGCGAAGTCCAGATGTCAGGAGCTGTCACGTGCACAATCGCGAGTGACAGAGGCGGTTGGTTAAAAGACAGAGGGGGGGAGGCACCCCTTCCGCGACTGCAACCCCCTTTTCTGCCCACAATAGTCCGCCGGGGGGAAATTGAATTGGCAACATCAGTAAACGACGCCCGAGTTGCTCCCGCGCCGTCGAAAAGCGAGGAACGGCGAAGAGAGGAGGGGTCGACAGAGAAACGGCGTGCGGAGAAAGGGTAAGCGATAGAGAGGGACGGAGGAAGAGAACAGAGGCGCATTTCACGCCTCGTGGATTTCAAACCGTTTGAAATCCAGGTGGAAATAATACAACTTTGCGTTCCTTGTTAAAGATCAAAGAGAACCTACCCCAATCTCGATTTCGAGGTCCTCCGTTTCTCTTTCTCCACTCGTCTCGCTCCTTTCGATACATGCCACTAGGCGCGCCACCCGTGCAAGACGCTCCGATATGCCGGGCACGCCATTCAAAACCATTTACGATCACATCTCATTGTTTCTTGCACGACGGTCGGCCCCTTTGTTCCAAACTATTTAGTAGACGCGAGACTCTACACTCTTTTTTCTTTTTTAATTATTTTTTCGGGGTGATCGGCAATGCTATTGAAGAAACGAAGTCGCGCTGATTTAGTTACTAGTTATTATTATCATATTTGTACATTTTAATTATAAATATCCATCGACATAAGTTATCGTAACGAAATATACTCTGCGAGCTTCGGTTTAAAGACTCCGAATCCTCTTCCTTTCCCTGTATAGCACTGTAGCTTGAACTGAAAGTATATAATCTGGTTTGTAACTGAACTATATCAGGTTCACTATAGCTGTAAATGCTTGAGTCATATATGTTCTCTTTTTTCAATCATGAAATTGGAAAAAGATTCTTTGTAGATTAAGGTCCGTGTAATCCAATTTATAGCAACTGATTCTTGAAGTCTAGTTGTATTTATTATTAAATTTGAATGCTTTGAAGTATTCTTGTTACAAATGTAAGTATGTTTTGTGAACGAAACACGACAGTCAGATTATATTAGCGACTTACCGTAAGGATCAAATTTCGCGACTTCCAATTTATCAGCCAGCCTTTCCCTGACTACCAAGTACTTGTGCCCAGTTACTATGCTTTCTATCAGCACTAAAACGTTTCTGTAAATAAACAATGTTATACTCAATTGTTATATCTTGATTCCTCCAAACTATATTCGTGTAAATGCTAGAGTATTTAATAGAGTATATTAATTGTTCAGTATCATTAATTAAACTAAAAAGTGATTGATTAAAACATTTCACTTAGTACAAACTAACCTGTCTTTTATACTCAAAAGTGAATTATACAGAGATTTACGTGTACTTACTTGCTCTTAACTTTCTTCAGCAATATATTCGTTAGAAACATGGTTATTAAAAGTATTTATACCAGATTGGGTAGTTAGAAGTGAATTGTTTTTACAGCCCGTAACAACTACCATGTATTTTATAGAGGTTAGGAAATAATATAGCTTCTTGATCTACTTTACCATCAGTAGTTCAAATAGGAAATTGTATGTTTCACGTATCGACTGTGGGTGAAGTAGTTATTAATATTATCGACAGATGGTATTTAGTATTGATGATACCACAGACCAGGTATAGAATAGACCTATCACGGAATGTAATTTTGTGTCACACGCTCGGGGGGCTCGCGAGCCCCCTTACCATTTTCGTGTCACACCCAACGTTATCGATTCAGTCTAAAATAAGATTACAATGCTACGAGTGGTAGGAATTGAAATTAAATCTTATCGGAAACGTTTAAAATCTAAAACGGCATGAACGTTAAGACTAATTTCAAGAAACATGTTGCATAATTCCGGTTACTAATACATTTTGATAGAAGCCTAATTTGCACTTATTTCCATAAATTTCGATCATAAATATTATATAAATACAACCGCGTAATAAACATTTATACAGTCTCTTAGTTAGGTTATATTTTCGGTCACTTCGAAGAGTGGATTTTCTGTCCTCGAAGTGACAGAAAATATACTTAACCTATATGCTACAGGATAATAAATGTTTATTGGATATTTCGTTCTTTTGGGCTACATTTGTGAACTTTTTATGACTTAACATCCTTCCAAAATATTATTATTACGCCTCAACGATATATTTATGAAGTCGATGAGTGTAATTATTCGTGGTTAAGAAATCAAAATTTCCTATTCATAACGTCATTTTTTTAGTATTTTTTTAGTACATCGAAATAATAAGTTTTAGCTTAATTTGTTTATGTTTGCCAAATTCATGCCTTTTATTAGACTCATGTTTACAGATTTCTATGCTTGATTAGAGGTGTGACTATCGATTATTGATAGATTATCGATATCTTATTGATATTTAACAATATATCGACAATATCGTTAAGATATCGTTAAGACGAATAGATCTATTCGCCTCTTCTAGAAGAGGCTTCTAGAATATAACACACTTTGTTGCAGCAACGATGCAAATAACAATTTTAAAGACATTGTAAAGCAACGATACATATTCATACTTTTAAAGATATCGCTTTCGATACTCAGCGGCTCAGCACCGATGTTTTCGCCCATTCACAACGGTGTTCTTCGGTGCTGGATAGCGCCGTGAATGGGCCCAGCACCGGTTTTTACGGTGCTCACTTTTCGAGCACCGTTGCCAACGGTACAGACCTTTTTCCGCTTAGAATGCAACGCATTAATTGTATAATAAAGTCAATCAGAATCTATTTGTTTGTATTTGAATTCACGGCGCTGTCCAGCACTGAAAAACACTGAATGGGCTCAGCACCGATATTTTCGTCCATTCACAACGGTGTTTTTCGGTGCTGGATAGCGCCGTGTATGGGCCCAGCAACGCTTTCTACGGTGCTGACATTTTTTCGTGTATACCTGAGCTGCTTTCCCAGATAGCACACGTCGTCTATAAGTCGTGTGCTATCTGGGACTATTCGCGTCAACGATATCTTAACCATATTATCGATATATCGAAATATCGATAACATTTCGATAGTCACACCTCTACCTCAAAGTCACAGAAATTATAACCTATATGCTATACCCAATTTCATAAATATATCGTTGCGGCGTAACAACGATATTTTGGAAGGATGTTAAGTTATAAAAAGTTCACAAATGTAGCGTAAAGGAACGAAATAGCCAATAAACATTTATTGTCATATAGTATATAGGTTATATTTTCTGTCACTTCGAGGAGGGGACTACATAATAATCACGCGCATCCAGCCTGCGCATTTTCCCTAGCCTGGGCGGCCCCGGCCGCATGAAAGGGGAACTTTCCCCACCCTACATTAGTGGTAGTTGGAACGATATTTCTGAGCTTGGGTACGCGGAAAATTTGACCTGCGGTCCCAAGCGGGAAAAAAGTTCATTAAATTTCATTAAATTCTTTATATTTAGTGGGATTATTACTAGGGACTGTAGCCGTAATTATTTCTTTTATATTTCGAAGAACTGTCTTTAAATGTTTAAATAATTACTTTACGCCACCCTGACATTCAATTGACTAACCTGCTAAGAAAACTATTAAAAATGTTATATTACGCGGCTAAATACATGCTTTTCTGACTTTCTTTCTTCCATAAAATATGGTAAGATCAGATTTTTCGAGTCGGTCTTATAAACGTTTTACAACATTTACGCTTGAGACAACGCAATACAGCATTTCCTCTAGTTCCTATCACTCTTCTAAATATGAAAACATAGATATCAGGTTTACATAGATTTCTAAAATTGTTCAGAAGCTACTGACTCTTTATAACAACATGTTGGTCGGCGCTTGGAAGGAATACAGGGCCATTAATATGCAGTATCCTCTAATGGAAAAATAATTTTTCAATATTTTTATCATTATGCAAACATCTGTATTGTATGTCAGATTTGTCTACTAAAATGAAACCAATTACGACGCAGTTTGGTATGAGGAAGGTACGGCAAAAAATTTGGTACAGAAAGAGGAAAAATAATAACATATTTTTTTAAAATCCAGAAAATAATACGATAGCGAACGTTCAGTAGATGTGCGGCCATTTTCTCATCGATTGTTGAGGTCAAGACCATCGAAAAGTTCGTCTTTTTTTTTAAACAGACGCCGTTCCCAGAAACGCGATACACCTGATAGCAAAAATCAATGCGACTTGAAATGTCTTGCAAGCAGAGCTCGCTAAATCAGGCGTTTGCTCTTAACGAATCTTTACCATTTTTTATTTTGTTTAAATGCTAAACAAATAAAATATGAAAAAAGTGGGTAGGTAGTGATTTATTTTTAGGGTTTCCATAATTGTCATTGAACATTTAAATGCTAATTAAATAAAACATGAAAAAAGTGGGTAGGTAATGGTTTATTTTACTCTGTAAAATATTTCACGGGAACAGTGAAATACGGGACAGTCCCGTATATACAGGACGTATAGCAACTCTACATATGTACATACCTACTTGCCCGAATCACGTCGTATTTGATTTTCCTTTTATTAAAAAAATCTCACTAATATGCCGTTAATGCTCGAATCGAGCCGAAACAGAGAATGTAAAAATTTCACCTTATGATTAGCTTAGCATGTGTACGTACATGTTTTCCGCTTTTAGCTACTGATTACGGCTTTTTCAGAATTTGTAGAAGAAATTAAAATCTAGAAGCCTAGCTTGTCCGTGGACCGACATCGACATGCGAAAATCAGACGCACGGAGAATGCAAGAAGACAATGTAGTATTATACTTTGTTGCCGCTGCCAGAATGATCGTTTGTCGCGTAAAGGACCTCCGTGCCGTTTCCCTCCCATTTTATCTCACACGCGAGTCGCGACGTCCGTAAAACAGGACCTTTTTTTTACTTGTGCTTTTAAAAATACCATAACTGTTTTCTCATATGTACATATCTAGGAATAATGAAAACAGACCTTAACGCAAGCGATACGCTCGGGTGCTTATATCGGAGATGTTCTTTACAATTTTTAAATCCATATAATAGTTAATAAGGAAAGGGCCAATCAATTTGTAACGAAACGTAGAGTTTTAACTACTAATCTATCGTTCCCAAGTAATAAATAAACTATTGCATAATGTCCTCGGGTGCCGAAAACTACGAATATAAATTTAAAAAAAACGTTTGGATTCCTTGTTCTCAATGATTTATACGTGTCGTAGGATGGGCACCGTCTATTTAGACATGCGCGGAGTGCAGAGATTTGTGGGAATGTCAGTAACAGCGTCAATTTTTAATATTTTTCGACATACGACTCGCGAAAATGTTAGTTAAATGTTCCACTACACGTAAAGTACTAACAATCAATGTCATCTTGCAATTTATAGCTTGTATAAGCTTTCAAGAAGAGCCATATTTCGGCGTCATATAGTCTCCAGATCACCGAAATAGATTTTCGTAGAAAAATCCACGTGAATCCTCGTGAGTCGCTGACAAACCGAGCCAAAGCGTAGCGTAACAAAAGCCTGTCCTCTGTCAAACTCTCACTCTAAACAAATCACACGTATACAAGCACGCACCCCTTTCAGCAATTCAACACATTTCAGGGTAGTTCCTAAGTTGGACGCTGTTCATGAGCAGAGGCCGCTAAATTCAGTCCTCGAGTTATGGGTCGGTAATACAGTTTGGGTGGTGACACGAAGTCCCATAAGGTGATAGGTCTATTCTATACTTCGTCGATGATGATACTTAAATTTGAATTAAAACGAATCAGTTTGCCAATTTTATCTTGATATATAAAGCAGAATGTGTTTTTGTGTTTGTCTGTCGCCTACAAACTTTCGCACGGTAAACTCTGAGGTCACGAAATATGTCCCAGCTGGGACTATTTATCGAATTTTTCGGTATTCGAATATTCGAATATTTCAGTTGCTCAATTATTTGGCGAATATAAATGGTGAATACTGGTGAATTCGAATACTGATGTATTCGAATAGTATGGTGTGAATTATAAATCTAGTTCTTTAGGTTCATTTGTCAGGGTGAAATCTTGTAAGCTAATTTTGACCCACTTCACACCATACTATTAATACATCAGTATTCGAATATATCAGTATTCTAATAGTATTCGAATACATCAGTATAAAATATTCGAAGTTTATTCGTAGCATTCGAAGACTTGTAAAATATTCGAATATTAAATTATTCGAATAGTCCCAGCCCTAGTCCAAGCTCATCATGCCTAGCTAATCCAGATGAATGTGACTATTTTCACAAAAAATTTTTTATAAAATCAAAATCTATATTTCGGACGACACCGAGTAGTAAAGCTAAGTTTGTAAAATTAAGTTTTTACTTAATATTACTATTTTTAGTAACTAATACTTCTACCAATGGCGCACCCACAGGGAGGCCAAGGGACCCTGGCACCTCCCAAAGAAGTTTTGTAAAAAGAGAAGAAAACTGAATTTTATTCTTTAAATAAATTTTCATAATCACCTACTGAATTTTATTGACTCCGTATTAAAAATATTTTTATCCATTCAACTCGACTCCCCCAAGATTAAATCCTGACTGCGCCACTGTCTTCTACCAGGTATTAAAATTGAATAACAACAAAGATAATTTATGAAACTGGAAATATATTTCTATAACATTTTTTTTTTTTAGGCAGTGCATTAAGTGTAATTCATATACAATCGGATACAATTTCATAAGAGATTAAAGTTCGTACGTTGAATGCGTATCCGTAGAAAATTGTATTATCCTTACATAATACGAATGTACTTGTAAGTGTGCGAGGACTTACCTGTAAACTGAAATATTGCCGAGTACATACAAGGTCACTTATAACTACGGATGTGCATCGAGTGAGATATCCTCCACGTAAGAGAAACTAAATCTACATTGGCCGCCATCGCGTCGAGACTAAACCACTTTATCAAAGAAAATTCATTGAGAAACATAAAAGGATAATAGTATAGTCGATCAGCGCGAATGGGGCGCGAAAATTCGAGGAAACAAATTAAGTTATCGTGATTTAATTGTGTATATAGTAATCAATATATAAATCATAAGCTGGGAAGAGGGGATCGCTGGTTAATCCGTGTCATGACGACGAAGTCACTTTGTTATTGGCCATAACTTCCAATCTTCTCACCACTTTCCCAAGATCTACGTCTTTCTGCATCTTCAGATAATCCACTTTCCGCACGTTATGAATACTGGTCCATACTGGCATCAATTTGCACAACAGACGTATGTGCTCTTCCAATTCCGCGGGTATTAATTTCGCTCTGAACGAGTTCTCCAGCTTCCCGATCACGAATTCCATGGTCAGAACGCTCTTCTTCTCGGCTACGAAGATATTGCGTAGGATCTTGCCTAGTTCCGGGAGTCTCGAGTACATCGCAGCCTCCTTATCGGCGTTCGGTGTGCGTGTCATCGCTTCGAACGCTTTCGCAGCTTGCCTAGCTCGAACCTAACGCACGATATATCGTTAAGAAATATTCTAAAATAAAACAAGAAGTATCGCACGGAAGCATTTACCTTCTCAAGCAGAGCCTTCGGTAAACCTTTGAAAGCCACACTAAGATAACTATTCTGCGTGGTGGGTGTGGCGGGCGGAGTGTCTACAACCGTGATATTAACTTTCCGCATGCCATCTTCAGTCTGCGTCGAATTGTCCTCGTTCTTCCGTGGCGAACTAGGATTCGAAGCCATTTTCGCCTCGGCTAACCGTTGCAACGCTTTCTCCATGCGTGTGCCACAACCGAACAGTGATTTCGCTTTGTCTGCATAAAAAGTGAACGTCAGTAATCTACACCCGATTGAAATATCTACGAGCTACTACATCGTATCCAATTCTTACCAAGCACATCTTTCGCAGTTGTTAATTTCTCTACGTTAGGAGGCTGGGGTAACTCAGCTTTCTCAATTTCTTTACAGCTTTCAACGTCAAATTCAGGATGCCAACGCAGTATCTTCTCTTTCGGCACACGCATCGGTGTTTCCAAACCGAGCAAAAACTTCTCGTGTTCGTCTTTCACTTTACCTTTGTCAGAAAAGCCACGAAGCGATTATAGAACGCAGTACAGAAATCTTCGACAGTATCTACCATAAAAGCGCAGTATTACCAAGCAAGATGTTGTAAAACATCCTTCGTCTGTCCAGCAACACTCGTGGTCCCATACTAACTTCGGATTGTGATTTCAAAACATCGTCCGAGTCTGGAGTGCTCCTCCCATCTTTTTCTTTAACAACGGGTGTGAGTACTAGCTCGTATTTGTCCTGTTTAGACGTAGAACCAAATGTTCGATGTTTCTCCTGATTATATTCATAAGCGTCTGGGAACATAGTCTTGATCTGCGCCACGTGTTCCAGCGTGAAATTCTTGCGCAGCAACTCCTGAACCGCAGGCTTTAGTTTCTTGAAAGTTATTATTTCCTTGCGATTGAACAGCATTGCAGACACCTGCGAAACGAATTACATATTAATAGCAACAATTTATGCGACGAATTAACTGTAAACAAAGGGACGTTTTTATAATACAGTACCGTGTCCACGCATCTGAATGCCTCTGCCAAGAATCTGTAATGGTACGGCAGTGGCAGAGCAGGTGTGCCACTCTCGGCAAGCGATAAATATTGCTGATAAGCTGGCGCCTTGGTGGGACTACCCTTCACTGGGCTGGGGGTTTTTTCCTTAGGCTCGAACAGAATTCGTCTCTGCGGACTGCCTCCCAATAAGTCCTTATTCTTCACAGGGCTTAATACTGTTTTGCTCGGAGATTTAAACGCCTTCTGTGGACTGCAACGAACAACATACACATTAAGTAACCAAAGCACAATGAAATATAAATCGTCTTTCCACGAGCACCTTACCTAACCGGTATTTCAAGCTGAATCTTCTCGAACTTCTGTATCCGAACCTTCTTATCATCGCCTCGCTTCTGCGCTTTCTCCAACCGCTGCTCGTAATTCTTAAAGCGCGAAATGGACGCTTTCAGCTCCATAAGCCTGGCCGACTTGGTAATTCTATTTTTCACTTCGTTGAACGTCAGCTCCTGCTTGGCCGGTCTCTCCATAGTCGAGCCTTTCTTCGGCGTAGCGCAGTTAACAGCAGACTGATCGCTAGCCAGATTCGTGGCCAGGTTCTCGCTGGACGCATCTCTCTTCTTCGGCGTTCCCGGGGGTTTCTTCTTCGGGCTCAGCGTGCCCTTCTTCTCGAACAGCACTCGCTTAGCGTCCAAGTCCTCCGCGATCTTCTGGAAGCTGTCCCGAATGTCCGGCTGCCCCTCTTGCCCGGACAGCTTTCGCGAGCGCGTCGCGCGCGCTTTGGTGTTGCTTTTGGGTGTTTTCTGTGCGTTGCTCTTGGGGGAGTCGAACTGAATGTTGCGAACAGCTGGGTTTGGCTTCGAAGCGCGACCGCCTCCTGGGACCAGGACGACTTTCGGGCTGGTCCCCATTGTTTTCTCCTCCTGAACTGGAGTCAACGACCCTGACGACTCGGAGCTGTCTTTATTCGGCGGATTGCGATTCTGGCTACTCACCGACCTCGCCTGATCCCGCTCCAGGAGCAAAACCTTCGACTTGCCTCGTATGTCGTCGGTGGCTTGCCGCTTGCGCGTATTAAAATACGCCGTTACCGACGGCTGCGACATGTTTTTATATACGGATATATACGTACTCGTCGCAGAAATCCGTTAGAATTTTGAAAATCAGGGCAGCTTATTTACGGACTTCTGCTCGTCCTGGCGACCACTGCTAATGACTGCTGACGATAATGCGCGCGAAGTCCCGCCTTTTTTATCAGATTAGGCGCCAAACAGTCCAAGCATCTGAGAACAGATGTTAACCTGACAACCAACTGAAGCGCGCGAAATTCAAACTTCCGCGGTCGGTTTACTGTATATATAATCGTGCTTGCACTGTAACTTCGATGTGACGGTATTTCTGCCTGTGAATAGATGACGGTTTCGATGAGGATGATAATTGGAATGTTCCATGCAAGGTGGTTTAACAGAAATAAGGGATAATAATCGATGACCAATCACGAGCCCTTTTGAAATCCACAGAAACGGAAGTAGAATTTGTTATACTGTGAGACGGTAAAATTGATGTTTTAAGATTGTCCTGAATAACATGTGTAATAATTGCTTTCTTAGTTGTGAAGAGTTTTTATATATATGTATCTCGTTTATTCGATTAAAGTGATTAGATTGTGATAATGATAAATCATTGGTCGATGGACGCTCTGCGTCGCTGCGTCAGCGAGATTACGAGCGAAAACTTCCTAGGCAAATGTAATTATAGAATAATTAAATAAAAGATTGTAAATAATGGCTTCGTTGCTGTTGAATACATATAAAATGTGACGGGAGGTATAACGTAATAGTTGTATAGCGAAAACAGTGGGATTTGGCGAAATCGATTTTCGCGATGCTCGTTCGTAAATGAATAATATAAAGATCGAAGAATTATTAGGAGCAACTGCTATTCTTTACGGAAAATATTGTAAAGAATTCATTAGAGGAAACAAATTTGTAACTAAAACAGGCTTCTCGGAATTTATCGGGAGGTGGAAGCTCCAGCAAAAGTTACTGGAACTTATCAACAGGACACTGCAGGACTCCATCATGCCTCCAAAGTCCTGCAACGCCTTTCCGGCGTTTTGTAATTTCTGCCATAGTATTATACATAAAAAATGATTCTCAGAAATAAAGATACATAATACGAGTTGCGCAGTTCAGAAATCTGTCCATTTAAAGCACTAATGTTCTATAACTATTACGAGCTATCTCGTAAAATATAGCCGTAAACAATGACGGTATTCCAAGTCCTAAAATATTTCGTATTACAGAATGTTTTTGGCTTTCTACCTCGCCTTCAAAAATAGTCGTAAGCTAAGTCTAATCTATCAGCTATTTATCTAACACAGAGATCTCTCCAGATGTTTCTTTTAAAATCGTGGAAGTTTTTCGAAATATGCTCGCACGTTAGGGGAACTCGTTATGCAGTGAAAATACTTAGTTCCGTTTGAAAACATTTACATTTGCCTTCATTCTTATTTATACACGTAAGTGTGTCCATCATTTCGATTTCAGCTTGTCTGAATTAAAGTATACATCGCTTTAATTTCACGCGGTACATTTTTTGTAGGTTATGGGAACCACTTGTTTATGTCGCCTGCTTTCTAACCTCAAAATTATTCTAAACATTGGTATCTCTTTCAGATCATGAACGTAGCTAGGAATATGAGCTCGATTATTCACAGGATACGCGCTATGAAAGAACAATTATTTTCGCCTAAACGTTTACTCTACACGAACGTCGGAATCTCTATTTCTCTCTCCGCCGCGGGTGATGTCTTAGAACAGCATTATGAAATTTTGAAGGTACTAGTCCGAGTAAGAATTACATTTTCCTCTTGATTTTCGCTGTAGATTTTTAGTTACGATTGTCGTTGTAGGGTGAGTGGGATAAGTGGAGTTTAAATAGAACTAGGAATATGGCTGCGTCCGGTATGGCTGTTGGTATAGTATGTCACTATTGGTATAAGTATTTGGACGCGAGGCTACCGGGTCGTACGGTTAACGTCGTATTAAAGAAAGTGTTCATAGACCAATTAATCTGTTCCCCTCTTTGCATAACGATGTTCTTCTTATCGCTGGCCGTTTTAGAGAACAGTAGCTGGTCCGAATTGAAAAGCGAGATTACTAGTAAAGCGCACAGATTGTACATAGCGGAGTGGGTGGTTTGGCCGCCGGCGCAAATTCTTAACTTCTATTTACTGCCGAACAGATACAGAGTCCTTTACGATAACACCGTATCCCTCGGTTACGACGTGTACACCAGTCAAGTGAAACACGATAATCCGAAGCGTGGCTCGAAAGGTAGTAAACATTGACGACGTCTGTTTTGTCATAGAATTGTTAAATCGAATAGTTGGAAATCGAAGAGCTTTACTGTCTGTTGTGAAAGAATAGTTCCCGCTGGCTGGGCAACACGTTTCAACATGAAAAACGAAACGATTTTATACAGACGACGTACTTTACAATTGAGAATATTGTATTTATGCGATAAATGAATTTAGAAATAATATATGGCAATGTAGAAAAGTAATCGAGCTGAACGTTTTTTCTTTTTTTTTTATTATTTTTCTCGTTATAGAAATTAATAGTGGAGACAAGTATTTTGTATGTAAGTTTGTTATATTTTCTTGTAAGGAGAGTTTTATGAAAGAATATTACAAACTTGTGTGCTTAAAATATATATATTTACATACTTATGCGAAAAGTGTCCTCTCGTGAATGTCCGCTTAAAACATTCCGTCGTGAATACCTATAGGTACAAGGACTGCAATAAATAGTAACAAGTTACGAGCCACCAGTCTCCAATCTTTTGGTACAGCGTATGGCGCCAGAACCTGGGTCAATCTGTGTATCTAAAAAAAGTAAAACTAGCATTGTTGCGTTACGAGAATTTGTACCGAACCGGAGAGAAGAAGATATTGGTGTACTTACTTCATGACTTGCGCATATAAAAATAAACGACGTGACTAAGAGATTTAATACTGGAAACCTAGGTAACAACACTAGCACACCGTGCGAGTCTGCTGCGAGCCAGATGTGGCCTTGTGCGACTAGAGTTTCTAAGCTGATTCGACCTAAACCAGCCAAGAGAGCCGAATGTTTGCCACGCAATGCCAATGATGCGTTTCTAAGCGCTATGTATCCTATAATCTGGTGGCAAAGACAGCGAATTAGAGCGCAATGTTCCGAAAGTGAATTTAAGTATACAGATTAGGGCTGTCCGGGTACTCGAATATTCGAGCAGCTTGAAATTTGGTCCGAGCTGGGACTCGGTTTTCGAGCCGGGTACCCGTAAAATCCGGGTAGCTTGAATTTATTTCGGGCGGTTCGGTAGAAGGGGTTAGCTCGAATTGTTTCGGGTGGCATGGAAAATCCGAGTGCCTCAAATGTAGAGCTGTTCGAGTACTCGGAACTAGGGTTGGGGACTATTTATCGAATTTTTCGGTATTCAAATATTCGAATACTTCAGTTGCTCCATTATTTAACGAATATAATTCGAATATCCAAGTATTTGAATACGATTCGAATACTATTCGAATATCCAAGTATTCGAATACGATTCGTATACTATTCGAATACTATTCGAATATTTAAGTATTCGAATACTATTCGAATACTATTCGAATATTTAAGTATTCGAATACTGGGGTGTATTCGAATAGTATGGTGTGAATTATAAATAAAGTTCTTTAGGTTCATTTGTCAGGGTGAAATCTTGTAAGCTAATTTTAACCAACTTCACACCATACTATTCGAATACTGATGTATTCGAATAATAACATTCGAATACTCAAGTATTCGAATAATAACATTCGAATACTCAAATATTCGAATAATAACATTCGAATACTCAAATATTCGAATAATAACATTCGAATACTCAAGTATTCGAATAATAACATTCGAATACTCAAATATTCGAATAATAACATTCGAATACTCAAATATTCGAATAATAACATTCGAATACTCAAATATTCGAATAATAACATTCGAATACTCAAATATTCGAATAATAACATTCGAATACTCAAATATTCGAATAATAACATTCGAATACTCAAATATTCGAATAATAACATTCGAATACTCAAATATTCGAATAATAACATTCGAATACTCAAGTATTCGAATAATAACATTCGAATACTCAAGTATTCGAATAATAACATTCGAATACTCAAGTATTCGAATAATAACATTCGAATACTCAAGTATTCGAATAATAACATTCGAATACTCAAATATTCGAATAATAACATTCGAATACTCAAGTATTCGAATAATAACATTCGAATAATAACATTCGAATACTCAAGTATTCGAATAATAACATTCGAATACTCAAGTATTCGAATAATAACATTCGAATACTCAAGTATTCGAATAATAACATTCGAATACTCAAGTATTCGAATAATAACATTCGAATACTCAAATATTCGAATAATAACATTCGAATACTCAAATATTCGAATAATAACATTCGAATACTCAAATATTCGAATAATAACATTCGAATACTCAAATATTCGAATAATAACATTCGAATACTCAAATATTCGAATAATAACATTCGAATACTCAAACATTCGAATAATAACATTCGAATAATAACATTCGAATACTCAAATATTCGAAGTTTATTCGTAGCATTCGAATACTTGTAAAATATTCGAATATTAAATTATTCGAATAGTCCCAGCCCTACTCGGAACAAGGGAGCCGGGATATACTCGGTTCGAATAACCGACCCGAGCCGAGCGCTCGAAAGAAGCGAGCGACTCGAATGAAGCGAGCGGCACGATTAAAAAGCGAGCTAGAAACAATCGGGTGGCATTTGTAAAAACACGTGGCATCTCAAATGTTGACAACTTACCTTATTTGACACTCGTCAGGTTATAAATTTGGAGTAGATTGCATAGTGAAGGTAGCGATTGACGAACGAAACATGTGGATCGTTCGAGCCACCCAATTGTTTCCAGCCGCTCGCTTTAATCGAGCAATCGGCTCGGCTCGGAAACCAAGTCCCGGCTCGACTCGAATATTCGAATACTCGAACAGCTCTAAATTACAGATCGTAATTATCGAATGTCGTTCGAGCAGTTCGACTGTCTAGGCGCTCGAATTTTTCGAAGCACCCGAAACAATGCGAGCTAACCCCTTCTACCGAATCGCCCGAAACAAATTCAAGCTACCCGGTTCTTCCGAGCGGCCCGAAGCGATTCGGACTACCCGGATTTTTCAAGCCGCCCGAAACAAATTCGAATTATTCGGATTTTTCGGGCCGCCCGGATTTTACGGGTACTCGGCTCGCTTTATTCGAGTACCCGACAGAGCCACCTTTACCAATGGGCTAAATGGGCTATAGCCCAGGGGCGCCCGTGATCCAAGAGCGCTTAAGAATCAAATATGTTGAAATGATTTTTTCTCTTCAATTTTGGAGACAAAAATTTCGTTCGCGGGCATTGTTTTTGTTCGTTTTTGTTCGCCTTGGTGGAGACCTGGGATTGTGATGTACTGCCTTGCACCGATTGCGAAGAAATTGCACCCTCGGGGGCTGGGGCGCCAAAATTTTTTAGCCCAGGGCGCTCAAATTTGTTAAGGTGGCCCTGGTACCCGAACAGCTCTAAATTACAGATCGTTACCGGTATGAAAGCCACGTATGAATGGATCTCTTCGCACTCCGACACCGAGTGACAGAGTATAGTGAAGGTGGTGTACGCCGTTAAAGCGACCAGTGCCAGCAGAGACGAGAACGCTGTTCCCGGGATGTGATCTATCCTCTGCAGAGCTACGAGGCCAGCCCCAAAAGTGACTCCCCAAGCCACGCTGTATCTGTCCACCCTCCAGCGCGACCACCACTCGCGTATGTCGTCGTCGGTCGTGACGAACAGTGCCTTCCACGGCCTCGTAACGAATACTTTTTCAAAGAAAACCTATCGCATGACCACGCACTGCATGTGTTTTTGTAACGTAAAGTTTGTATGCTACGTAAATTGTGAATTAATACCTCTGACATGTATAATATAGTTATCATCGACACGAGACCTAAGAGTTTCAGAGCAAGGTACAATAGAGCTCTCGGGCCATACTCGGTTAAGCTACCAGAATATATTCTTGGCGGCACCCATGCTAGGAAGTAGATGACTAAGAACCAGAACGAGACCAAAGGAACGAAATGATAGAATTGGTACGGCCTGTTCATGCAGAGGCATAAGGAGACTGTTAGGAAGTTCAGTCTAAACATTACCTGGAAATAAGAAATGCGGAGATTAGGGGTGCGCGAGTATTCGAATTATTCAAATTTTGAGTCGAATAATGATCGGTCGGTCGAGCCGATTCGAGCGTTTGAATTTTCCGAGCTGCATGAAATCGACGAATTGCTTGAAAAAAATGCGAGTTGCTTGAGAAATGTCAGCTGGAAAATTTTCGAATTACTCGAATATATTCGAACAGATCTCCAGCTTTCGAGTTATAGAAATCTCCAACTTTCGAATATTCGAGCCCTCTTGAGACTTCAAGTTACTTGGAGATACATTTTCAGCTGAAAAATTTTCGAATTACTTGAATATATTCGAACAGATCTCCAACTTTCGAGTTAAATATTCGAATTACTCGAATTACTTTGAGTTACTAACGTCTTATATATTTCTTCCTCACAGTTGGATTAGTATTTGATAGTAAATACATAAATATTCGAGTAACTCAAGTAACTCGAAGTCTTTGAGTTTTTCAAGTAACTCGTATTTTCTTCAAACATTTCGTCGATTTCGAGCAGCTCGGAAAATTCAAACGCTCGCTTCGGTTCGAGCAATCGAATTGCTCACAAGGCAATATCCCGAACCCGAAAATTCAAAAAATTCTGAAACTTTGTGAGTAAGTAGAGGATTTCCTCCCGATTACAACGCAATTTTTAACCCCTGAAAATTCGGCTATTTTCCGATTTTGTATTATAACTCGCGAACTGTAAGAGATAGAAAAAAGGTTTCAAGACAAAAGGTACTTCTTTTAATTAGATCTATCATTTGGTAAAAAAAATTATTTTACAGTTCACGAGTTATAACACAAAATCGGAATATAACTGGATTGTCAAGGGTCAATTCTAGAGTGAATTTGGACAACAAACAAAAACTGCAATCCAAAAAACCAAAGTGATATCGGCGCATTAGTTCGGTCAATTAAACATATAAATAAAAGCTGTTGTGCAGTTTTAATAATTCTCAAATCCAACGTTTCGGTCATTGGTTGCGACCATTTTCAAGGAAAGTTAAAAAGAGAAATACTGCGTTTACTTTTATAAATTTAGCACGGTGCACGTTCTTAGCTATCGTGCTAAATTTATAAAAGTAAACGCAGTATTTTTCTTTTTAACTTTCCTTGAAAATGGTCGCAACCAATGACCGAAACGTTGGATTTGAGAATTATTAAAACTGCACAACAGCTTTTATTTATATATTTAATTGACCGAACTAACGCGCCGATATCACTTTGGTTTTTTGGATTCTCTATAAATACGGTCGAAAAATTTTAATTTCATTAAACAAAAACTGCGTTGTAATCAGGAAGAAATCCCCTACATATTCACAAAGTTTTAGAATATTTTGAATTTTCCCGTTCAGGATATCTTCCCTTATCAGCTCGTAAATTCAAGATTTACAAGATCATCTCGTGTATTTTAATCTCTTAATACCTACCCTAGCGAACCTCACTAGAGAAACATCACCCGTCTGCCAGAAGTAACAAAAGTGTCCATACCCAGACAGGAATAAGTAAGCAGAGTTGATTAATCTTAAATACATGTAGATCGGTAAGACATTCTTAGCTCCAGTAACATGATATATTAGCACCACCGCCTGCATCAGCCCCCTCCATTCGTCCGTTTGCTCCCGATTCAAAGTTCTTGGCCCCCTTTCTCTGTCTTCGGTGAAAAACAATCCAAGAGCCAGTATATATCCAAGAGGCAACCAGAAGCTGAACTCGCTGTAGTATTTGTTCTCTTTCATGAAGAAATTTGTTCTAAACGCGACACAAACAAAGGGGCAGCGTAACAATGGTCAATATCATTAGTCAAATGAAAGCGATTCGAATTTACCTGTCGCATAAATAAAAGTATGCGAGAATAATGGACAAGAGAGCCAACGATGTCATCAGCGTATAAAAATCTTGCACTTCGGGCTGGTCGTTCTGCGTAACTTCAGAAGCATTCGCTTCTTCGGTGTCTTCCACTTCGACAGTGGTGACTCGCAAGTAGGATATTTCAGACCGATAGTGGCAGAACTTTCTGTACAGCCACAGTCCACCGCCAATTATTATACTGTAACGAACTATCGTTTACTGTATGCTTACGGCACGACACAGTCGTACGCGAACAATTACCATAGAGCGAGGGCGGACAAGCTCAGCAATTGCAGCGTCGTTGCTGGCTCCGGATAGCTGCAGCAACTGCCGTCGTCAAAGTTCATGTGATCGTTGCAGTAAGTGTTGAGAAGTATCTGAACTTTGTGTCGCAAGGATAGGGGGCTAGCTAAATACCCATCCGGACTTTGTTCCAGCACTCCTGCGCCGACCAGCTTACTGCTCTCCCATACGTGAGCGTCGCTGTGAGAGAGTACCTGTAAATCGTTGATATATAAACATTTCCTTCTACCAGAGACATCGGTACAGTCGAAGGCGGCTCACCTTCGCCGCAGCTTTGTTACACAAATTGATCTGCCTGTTATCTATGCCTACCAACTGCGCCGGCAGTCTTTCTTTCAATACAGGGTCCTGCAACACCCACAGAAGTCGCGTGTTTCTTTTAGCCAGAAATTCTACTGGTTGCACGAGTCTCACTAATCCCATACTATACTCCGAATACAGCTGAGTATCGCTGTTATTGTTCGTAAGAATCGTCGCTGCTGCGTTGCCCGCGATAATCAAGCTCGGAGCGTCGCTTTTCTAGAAAATCGAACAGTCGTTAGCACCTAGATTATATCTATTCAAACTCCTACGAGTGCGAACGTCCGAAGCGTGCGCGCGTTACCATCCAGCCTCTAAGGTCCTCTATCATAGAATTATCCAACCTAGGTCTCCATAAGAACTGCACTTTTAACTTAAGTTGAGCATCGTTAAAATTTAAATTCGAATTCTGCGGCAAGTCCGTCAGATCCGATGCTTTCCCGTCCACTATATACCGAGATATAAAGGACTTATATAACTGTCTGATCCTGGCATCGCCGATGAATACGAAGTGATTGTGGTGGCCCATGAAAGCTAGATATCTCAAGCATCTGCGACTGTCTCTGAACGAAAGAATATTCTTTAAATATAGTATTCCCTATACAGCATCCCAAATACTTCAAGATTCGGATTCTTACGTTTGCGTGTAAGAGTGCATCATACACCCGTACGGCTGCCATTCTTTGTCCCCTTTGTATCTTCCTTCCGTTAACAACCACTTACAAGAATCGCTGCCTGAAGAAATTAACTGTATTAAATTACTCGCTTCGCGTTACTAGCATTGGAAAAAGAGGCGATATTACTCTGAAGAAAAAGGTTATAAACATGTGTATATATATATATATATATATATGTTACCGTAAACAAGATGCATTAATCCATGATACAGAATAAAGCAGAGGACAAGTGCGGTAGCTAATTTCTTAGCACTTGCCACAGTAATTAAACTAATAAAATGTTCCGCTGAAGTCATGAATAATTTATTGCTCGTTTACATCGGCGCTAGAAAGGAATGCATCTCTCAGTACACGGAACAGAATTATTACGGTGTTGGAAAGTAACAGCGCCAGTGATCCATTACTCGACCCTGTACGTCCACTTCGCACACTGCCTCTGTGTTGCAGAAATATAATCACCTAAACGTGCATGCGATTCTCGAGTCATTCCGCGAGGAGTGGCGTTATAAACAATGATGATAATTAATACACAAGCTGCGCTGCCGTGGCGTGTATCGTAGCACAATAGACTAGAGAATCGTTTTAAATAAAGCAGGTCAAAGAATTTATTTTGCATAGATAACTTTAAGCACGGCACGCAGTTCCAACGCCCCGGTCATTTCTGCAACGCGCGTTACGCACGCTAACGGGAAATAACATCTGCGATGCAATCGATTTTTCGATTGGTCGTTTTAAACATCGAATAGAAGCCGTCGTTGCCTAAACTGCACCGGCTGCAGGTTGAACGGCAGTTATCAACGGCTGCGAGGTGATTATAATTTCGTCCGTACGTCTCAAGGTCTCTAATTCGTGCTGAGATTTTGTATAGCAGAAGGAGAGATAAATTCAGTGGGAATTCTAAACATACTACGTATATCGGTGTCTAACGTAATCACTCGTTTGTACAAGGCTATTTGACTTGATCGATAAGTGCATATTTCCAGCCCATTTAATCTCGCCAGCGATAATCAAGATTACGAGGCTATTGCTTCGGTGAGTTCAAATACTGTATACAGTGTTTTTATTTTATCATTTAAAAGCAGCGGAAATTTAAACGCCCTCGCGAACGATACCCCATCCTCGGATACTTATCAGCGTGTGTTTATTTCTCTGACACTAAATAATTTTATTCAAACGCGCTTTGATAATTCTGTTGCTTCGAGTGTCCATTTAAATTTACACGAAGATCACGATTCGTGAAGATTGAGAACCACAGGCTACAATCTACAAGAAGGTGACTAGGGGAAGGTCTCAGCTGAGAAGAAGGGGAAAGCTTAATCCCCGATATGATTAAATTTCCCGGTCCCCTTAGGAATAACCAATAGCATTTCTAAACGCGTAACACGAAAAAAAAGATGAATATTTTACTACGCCATGAATATAATACAGTAAACATGGGTAAACACGGTCCATTGAGAATTGACCTTTGAGTAGAACGAACGTAGCGGGAATACAAAATTAAGCGCCGTCGAGATCCAAAGTTCAGCTGTCTTTTATTGTTTTGCGCAAAGAGAACTATAAATCGCGATCGAACGATCTCGTCATATTTCCCGCGGCAGCGCTGAGAATACTAATTGCAGGCAGGGATTCTCTATTCCGAGGAAGTCGTACGATGTCAGGTGGAAAGTTAGGTAAGAATAGCCGCGCCGGCGAAGGGGTGGCCCCATCGTGTGTTGTATACTCGCCCCATTACGTGGGCACGGCTGTCAAGTTTGACTGATTTACGCTGGGGTCCCCACTACGGCAACGACGCTCCGCGACCATCGGTGCGTGCGGCTCGCTTTTCTACGCGGACGGTATAGCCACGAACTTTTTAGGGGGAGAGAGAGAAAAAAAAAAGAATGCAAAACGGCATCGTCGCGACGGCCTGACATTCTTGAACCGAGGAACAAACAAAACGAGTGATCCATGTAAATCGCAACGAGCAGCGGTTATGTTTTTCAATGGAGAGCAACATAACGACAATGGCGGCAATGTCCCCGTCGAAGGTAAGTTTAACGTCCAGGACCCCCTTTAACGCACGCGAATCCGCCTCTGTATTTGCATCCACGGCGCGACGCGAACCTCCGGTCGGATTGTCCAGACAGAACGTGCTGGACGGCGCGAGGGATCGCGGCGTTTCGCATGGTCAAAATAAAGAATCCTTCCGCGTGCCACTCGTCAAAATTTCGATGACGTTTTACGTCAAATTAGACGCGCTACCCTTTGCTTTGCATGGCAAGTCCTACGATTCTATCAACATTGTCGCCTCGCTTTAATTGATCGTATCGGCTCGAGCGACGTTTTATCGATTGCGGTTAAGGTTCGTCGAAGCGAGTCGATATTGCTAAACGTGCTGGCTATGTATAGTAGTTTTTAGTCCCATTGTGGATTAACGATCTTACGATCGCGACGGTCCATTATGCAAACGGCGATTAAAGTAGTTCATTCGAGTTTCGTTTGAAATTGTTTGTCCCGATCATCGCGCGTCGCGCATTGTCGAATGTTAAGTTCACTTCGCTCGAGGAGGGATAGGTAAATTTCAGTAGAAACAAATGAATAGGATAAGCCTGCGCGGTTCGATCGCGTACGGGGCTCTGTAACGCGCTGCATATTCTTTCAGCGGCGGCTGCAAAAGGAGTTGATGTCCTTTATACGTGAGCCTCCACCAGGCGTGCGCGTGGACGCGGATCTCGCCGATCAAAATTTAACGCAATGGATCGTTCATATGGAGGGTGCGAAGGGCACTCTGTACGAAGGCGAACGGTTTCAGCTGCAATTTAAATTTAGCTCTAAATATCCGTTCGATTCGCCAGAAGTAACTTTCATAGGTGGTAATATACCAGTTCATCCACACATTTACAGTAACGGTCATATCTGCCTGTCTATTCTAACTGATGATTGGTCTCCAGCTCTGAGTGTGCAAAGCGTTTGTTTAAGTATTGTATCAATGTTAAGCAGTTGTAAAGAAAAGGTAAGGAAGAAGGCTCCGTTCGTCCGTCGACGGAATACTTAAAAGGATCGTTTCTCTGTCGCAGAAGAGGCCACCCGACAATTCGTTCTACGTGAAGACGTGTAATAAGAATCCAAAGAAAACGAAGTGGTGGTATCACGGTGAGCCTTCGCCTCTTTCGTCGCGCGCTTCCGTTCGTAATAAATATTGCAAGCTTTCTTTTCCGTTGTCCTCGAACAGATGACAGTGTGTAACAGCAGCTGCTAAAGCAACAACTCGTCGACGTGCAGTTATCGCTGGACCAAGTGGAACGGCATCCTTTATGTCTGAAAAATGATCATTAAATATTTCCAAAATGAAACCCGCTGAAATAACTTTTCTCACGTATTGAACAAATTAGGCGCGTAAGTTAGAAAACGAAAAAAAAGAGAGTGAAAAAAAAGCAAAGGCTGCATAGTACTTATTATTATTACTATAAAGAGGCAATGTGAAATGCGTGAGTTATCCAGTTATAAATTATTATAAAGTTACTAAGAATGATATATATTATCCCGCAGTTGAATAGGAAAAAGCATAGATTACAAAACATGAACACAGGAGAAAAAGGTGCACATAAGATACCGATATATGATGGAAACCCATTTCATTATATATGTAGAAAATGCGCTGTAAAATTATATCAGATTAATATATTGCAATAACTACTATTGATAGCGTAACACCAAAAAATATATAATGTTATCTCACTTGTTACCCCGCTTATTTAATGTTCATCTTTTACTGTGTTACTTTCAAATAAAAAAAAAATGCTAACCGCGAGTTTCGAACGAATCCAGCGACTACGCGATCCGAATTAAGTATATATATATATACACACACACACGTGCACATTCTGAATGTATAATCCCGCTTAGTTTCAATTACCGTCTTGATAGCAATAACGTCATTTAATTTTTTTCAACTGGAACACACAATGTTGTTAGGATTATCGACCTGTATTAATATTATTGATCAATAAAATTCATCCTTTTATAGAACCAGGGTAAATTAGAATGTCATTGTTTTTGCCACTAATATCGATGTATTTTCTAAGTCGGTAAATTTATAAAAGGTGCTTGAAATTTTGAGCAATATCGCGATACGGACCCAAATTATTGTGGGCGAATTTCATTTACGAATTTCAAATCATCCGCGCAGGAATTTCCCGTTTTTGTAATAAAATGAATATCTTAAATTATATGTTTCTGATTTCGAATCGTAATTTATATTTAAAAACCTGTATCTTCCGGTAATGGTTCTTTCACAGATTTCTTTCCCATATTTCAGGAGATTTTGGTAAATTTGGGTACGAAAACCACGGGCGCCGCGATTTGGGCGTAAGTGGAATTCGCCCTGTAATGCCGTTCAACGGCAAAAATATCGATGTATTTTCTAAGTCGGTAAATTTATAAAAGGTGCTTGAAATTTTGAGCAGTATCGCGATACGGACCCAAATTATTGTGGACGAATTTCATTTACGAATTTCAAATCATCCGCGCAGGAATTTTCCGTTTTTGTAATAAAATGAATATCTTAAATTATATGTTTCTGATTTCGAGTCGTAATTTATATTTAAAAACCTGTATCTTCCGGTAATGGTTCTTTCACAGATTTATTTCCCATATTTCAGGAGATTTTGGTAAATTTGGGTACGAAAACCACGGGCGCCGCGATTTGGGCGTAAGTGGAATTCGCCCTGTAATGCCGTTCAACGGCAAATATCGCTATTCATTCTACTCGATTTATAATTCAGTATAATCAAAGATGTAGCGAAATAATACGAAAATAGATTCAGAGAACATACAGTAGACCCAGCCTAAACTGACTTCCACCAAATCTTCGGCGTAATGTTTATAAATAGGTTATGCCGTATTTGTAACCTTACACTTTGTTACTAACCTAACACAACCGAGACTTGCCTAACCTATTCAACAACATCACAGAATGCCTCCGAACAAACGAGTGCAGACGAGTGACACTCGAAACGTTTCGTCGAAAGTGATTTATTGAGAAAGTGGTTTTACAGAAATTTCTGCCAATGCGTACGAAGTAAAAAGAAAAACAAAGGTCAAAAAATTGACATCGCTTTCACGGTCAATGGATCTCAGTGGATCTCAATGACGCGCAGTCCCATGTCATTGGAGTATTCAAATGAATTAAAAATGGCCGCGCATCGACAATTAAAATGTCACGGTGTATAGATGAAAGTCAAGGCAATAAGAATAAATCGAGCACTTTAGGGTAGTATTTTGAGATGACTATCAGAATGAGCGTACGAGTGAGGAGAACCGTTATCTGCGGAATCATAATATTGTTCAGTGTGTTATACTTTTATACAAGTCGAGCCTTAAATACAAACGAACGCGACAGAGATGTTTCTTTGAAGTTACTTCTTGCCGCTGCTATAAAGGCGGCTGAAATTGGAGGTTCTGAAGTGATAGCAGTTCACGATCAAGTGAAGTTCGAGATAGGGAGCAAAGGGAAAACAAAAGAAGGTAATAAGCTGAAAGTATATCTTATTGGAACATACTAGGGCTGGGACTATTCGAATAATTTAATATTCGAATATTTTACAAGTATTCGATTGCTACGAATAAACTTCGAATATTTGAATACTCGAATGTTATTATTCGAATATTTAAGTATTCGAATACTATTCGAATATTGATGTATTCGAATATTATTCAAATACTTAAATATTCGAATAATATTCGAATATTGATGTATTCCAATGACAATACAATATTTTCACGCGTTTATTTTTAGTCATATGAGGGAATTCTTCTCAGGCAGTCATTTGGGCCGGTACCAAAATTATTGCTTCCTTTTTAGTACATTTTAATAAAAGCTCCTTTTAAAAAAAACTTTTACTATAAAGTATTTCATGCTTTTTAGTGAAAATATTGTATTGCCATTGGAACTATGTATGTGTGCAAAGTTTCAAGTCAATCGGATATGTTGAAGTGGGTCAAAATTAACTTACAAGATTTCGCCCTGAAGAAACTAACGAACTCACAACTGAAACTAAATAAAAGCTTGTAAAAAATGAACCTAAAGAACTTGATTTATAATTTACACCATACTATTCGAATGCTTGGATATTCAAATTATATTCGCCAAATAATTGAGAACCTGAAGTATTCGAATATTCTAATACCGAAAAATTCGACAAATAGTCTCAGCCCTAGAACATATTGGTTGTTTTTTGTAACTATAATTGTAGTAGTGTTGTTAAACTGTTTGTCTTTCGACTTAACAGGTGTGAATGATCCGGTAACAGAGGCGGATTACAGGTCGCACTGCGCGATGTACCACTCTCTAATAGAGGCGTTCCCAGGTATAAATGTTATATCCGAAGAAACCTCGAAAGACTGTGATAAAGTTACAGTGTCAGATATAAAAAGCTCCATTAATAGCTTAATCGATTATAATATTAAGGATGAAATTGTGAACGCGAATGACATTACGGTTTGGATCGATCCTCTCGACGCGACAAAGGAATTCACAGGTGCTTTTAGTTTGAGAGCTTAGCGCTCGATTAAGGGGGTAGGTTACCGATTACTCAACAGCCCTAAATCAGGCCCTTCTTCAAACGCATATTCTGAAGTAATAAATGAATATAGAGATAAATTTTCTTTTAATTTTTAAGCGTCATTTCGTTGACTTTAACGCGCAAGAAGAAAATTTTAAATATATTTATAGGAAACAAGTTATAAATATAAATGCGATAGCGTGTACGCGATGCACCGTTTGATGGTGAACACGATTCCGGACAGGTGAATTACGTAAAACACAAAGTAAAGGCATTTTTATAATCTGTGAGACAGTCTCCATCTTGTGCAGGAAGCAAAATTTTGATAAACAAATTAATGCAATTTTTATGTTGATGTTTCTGATTTTATCCTTTTTTTGTAGGAAAAATATTTTTTATCTCTTTTTTTAAGAATTTATATTGAAAATGTGCTCCCAATACGTGGAGGGGAATAGTTTCCTGTGACTCCCTGTAAATTTTTATTCGAATCGTTCGAGCGTAGTTTCTGGGAAATCGTGTTTAAAGTTAGACATCGTTATTCGATCTTATGTGCAGGCTCGTACATTTTTTACTGTAATTTCTTCAATTTTTGGAATTTCGGGGACCGGTTGCGCTTAAAATACGTAGAAAAGATGTAGCTAGCGGAATATGCAAACATCCTGTAAACCAATATTCGAAAATTTTGAGGGTAACCTACCCCTTTAAGCGATCATTCTACTTTGAACCGTCAAAAAATTAAACTACTTTTAAAGATATTCTTCTCAGTAAATGCAGCATATAATGTAATAAATCTTTTTGGTAATTATTAAGCTACTCTTATATTATACAAAAAAAAATTAAAAAGAATTTTTGCAATTTGTTTTAATTCTTTTTTTACAGTGTCAATATGGCACCTAAAAAAAGAGGTATGTTCACGGTGTAGGTGATTTCCCGGCTCAGGCTTATGCAAAACAAAAAATTCCAAAAGATTCTTAATCTGCATGAGTGTCGCTATAGCCTCTAGCTCAAATAACAATTTTCGTTGAAAAGTAGGAAAATGGCGCCGCTTTGAAAAAAGAAAGTTTGACAAAACGCCGAAAGGATGTATTCTCGGGAGTTCCATGAGAAAAATCTCAGTTATTTCTCGACAAAAAATGTTAATTGAGCTAGAGGCTATAGCGACACTCATACAGATTAAGAATCTTTTGGAATTTTTTGTTTCGGATAAGCCTGAGCCGAGAAATCACCTACACCATGAATATACCTCTTTTTTTAGGTGCCATATTGACACTGTAAAAAAAAGAAATTGCAAAAACTCTTTTTAATTTTTTTGTATAATATAAGAGTAGCTTAACCCTTCGGTGGGCGCGCTCTTCAGACTTGCATCAGTGGGCGCGTTGCGGCTTTTACACCGCAATCGAAGTTGTCGTTGTTTTACAGTATTGTCTCCCTAAAGGCTCGCTGGTCGGGACCGGCGTTGAGCTCGTATCGTGAACAGAGCCCGGAATTATCGGAATATATCGGAATTATCCGAGTGTTCGTTTCTCTCTTCTTTCTGGCCGAAGGGGGGAGCGAGATAGAACGCTTTGCGTGCGCGACCGTGTCTCGCTCGCTTTCGTTCCATCTCGCTCTCGCCTTCGCCGGACAAGAGTGAGATAGAAATGGTGGGGATAGCGAAAAGCCCACATCGTGTGCACCAAACCGAGCCCATCCGGAGACAATACTGTACCTCTAAATTTAGACAATTTTAGGTCTCGCAGAAGAAAATCGAAATTACATTAGTTGCTTAATAAGATTTTATTCAATGAACATAGAACATAGCCGACGGCAACTTCGTGTCGACTCTTTCGTTTCCTCTCAGACGTTCTCGGGTTCTCTCACTCGCGACCGAATGATTCCAAGAAATGGTGGGGATAGTCGCCGGGCGTACAACGCATGGTAGAAACGGGACTATAACGAATGCGTAGTGTACCAAATTCTGCCGCGCAGTCGAAGAAAATTAATTGATTCTCGGTATTTCGATGGCTCAAAGACGAAGGGGAGAACGGGAAGACACAGGAAAGCATAGACAAAGATTACTAAAACCGTGGACAGTAACATTATTCTCAAACACATAAGGGCCTAGTTGCCTAATGCGACAGCGACAAAAGTAATGAAAAGCAATCGGAGACGAACACCTGAAAACCTTATATCTTTGAGGGGTGGTTGCACCCCTAAATATGAAAACGGGTCGCAATAAAAAACACGTATATCTTAGTTTTTAGCGCTATAAAACATACCCAAAAATCAAAGCAATCGGAGGCAGACACCTGCGAAACTCTTTGTGAGTACACGGGCGCTCGCCAGCGTTATACGAGGTATACTTTCGTTTTCATTCAATTAAAGACTGAATTTGAGACTGAATCCAAACTGAATTTGAACCTGACAAGTACGTAGCATGATGCAAAAATGTCCGCTGGAAGAATCCTTGACTGGACATGGATACAGTTTGAACACTACATATGGTACAATACGAAATGTAAAAATTTGCGGTTAACTACCGCGGGCGCTCCCACCGAAGGGTTAATAAATACCAAAAAGATTTATTTCATTATACGTTGTATTTACTGAGAAAAAAATCTTTACAAATAGCTTAATTTTTCGGCCGATCAAAGTAGAATAACCTCTTAATTGGCGTCGTAAAGTAACGTCTATCCATCTCATATTAATCTTCTTTCAATCCAGAAAATTTGTTGCAATATGTTACAACTATGGTCTGCGTGGCCGTTAAAGAAAAGCCTGTAATAGGTGTTATATATAAGCCGTTCGAAACAAAACAGAACTCTAGTCTGTTTTGGACTTGGACCGATCACGCGGTGTCTCGAAATTTACAAGCTCTACCCAAGGTAACAGAAACGAAAGATTATTCAAATGCGTGCATTAAACGATGTTTTTGAAAATAGTTGGAAGACGACAGGACACCGGTGTTAATCGTGTCGCGATCGCACGCCGGCCAAGTCCACAATGTTACCAAAATTGCTTTCGGCGAGGGTATTGAAATCATATCCGCAGCTGGAGCAGGTAATGTTATTTATTAACTCGACGCTGCAGCCTTTTAATCACTAGTCTACATCTCGTTTTGCCTTTAACGTTTAGGCTACAAGTTTCTAGAGGTCGTAAGTGGAAATGCGACCGCGTATGTTCATATGACGGCGATCAAGAAGTGGGACATTTGTGCTGGCACCGCGATCCTCGCTGCGCTTGGCGGCACAGTTACGCAGTTGTTCGACCAACAGTCGTTGAGCTTCGGCCCCAGCGACTCGAAAGTACTTACGTGGGGTCTTTTAGCCACTATGACTAATCACGCTTGGTATTTAGATAAGTTTTCGAGTATTTAACGTAAGTCTTCAAATCTGATCGTAAGCTTTTAAATCGTACGCTCCGAGTAATTCTTCCCGCGGGAGCACCAAATATATATTCCATATTGTCGAGATTTGATACCATGGTACAGTTAAGAAGTGGTTTAAAAACTTTTATTTACAAGTTTTTATACGAAGTTCCAATTTTAATTGAATGTTCCTAGGCGATTGTGTTCCGTACAGCAAGTGTACACGCTAAGCGATTACCATTGTACAATTTCTTGTTGCCATTGCATTTTATAAGCATTCACAGATAAATCTTATCTCACACAGATCCAATGACGTTGTTGTATTTTTATCAAAATCTTTTGTTAAAAGAAAAAAAAAAAGAAATAAATCTCCGAAAATATTTTATACTTAATGGTACCTTAAAAGCTTTAAGGCCGTCGCGCATTTTGGAGAAGCGCGGCGATACGAAGAGGAAAGCTTATAAACAATTGACGACCGAAGCGCAGCGGCAATTAATTAATTATTATTAATTTCTTCGATTCGCTTCGTCGCGCTGCGCCAAAATGCGCGACGGCCTTTACTCCTACGTGTAATGAAAATCGATTCTTACTTTCTACTATGACAAATACACGATAAATAAAAATCACTGATTGTTATACTTTGCTCGAAAGATCGGAGTAATAATACTCTATGATTCGTGTCTACTTAAAGTTAAGCTAGTTTTACTTTTTCCTCGGATACTACCACCTTCGACACTTTCTTTAGCTTTTTGTTGAACTTAGCAGTTGCTTTTTCATTCGTCACCGCGTCCGAACAGAAAGTCATATATCGTGAAATGACCTTCTTCTGTAGTTTCTTTAGGGAAATCTCTCCTTTACTTTGTACTACTTCCAAGATAGTAGCTTTCCAGTCGAACGTTGGCTTCTCCGTGACATCGTCAGTCTGAGTATTCAATGTTTCGGAGAGTACGTTATTTTTACTTTTCTTTTTAGGAACTGGCTCTTCTACGGAACCATTCTCGCGTTTCTTTTCCGAAACTGGTTCTCCAGTTTGTCCCTCCACCGTTTCAGATATCCCCCTTTTCTTCAGCTTCTTTTTCTTCCTCCTAGCGTTATTATTTGTATTATTATCAGTACCGTGCGCTTCATTACTTTTATTTTGTTGATCTTCGCTTTGATTTTCTTTGGATATGTTCTCGTTATTTTGATTCTCAACGACATTATTCTCCTGATTTTCAGTTACATCTTTCTCGCCTTTCTGTTGTTGATCCACCTTGCCTAGTTATACACGAGACATGAAATATTTTAAAAACCATGTTTTGCTTTTACAGCCAGAACCTTGTAATCGACTATATTTACCATTTGCTTGTTGTTGCTTCTCCGTTGTATTTTCTACATTCGCTTTATAAGCAGTTTCCATGATATTCCAAACACTATCGACTAGACCCGAGTTCGCTTTGTGGGGAACGGCGTTGCGAACAAAGTTTAAGAATTTAGCCTTCTTCCTTGGAATATTCTCGAACTTTGACAAGGTCTTCAGAAAGTTTTGCTCCGAGTTGGACAGTTTCGTTTTACTGTTCAGTATACTATTTACTATGTTCAGCCATTCCTGCTGCTTGCGTTCACCCTTATTCGCTCCAGCTTTTGAGACGTAGTCCTTTCCTCCGTATCGTTGAGCTTCGGTTATGCACTTTGTATGCGCTATGTATTCCTCTCCCCTTAAAGTAACAGGCAATATAGTTTAGCCAAGTATATAAGTCACGCTTACCACGTTCCAACGAGTATCTACCTGAAATCTTTGAAGCAGTCGACGCAAGATACAAACGGTGCGGTGCGACACTGAAACTCGTAATGTTTCGCGACCTTCGGTTTCTGCAGCGACTCGCCGCAGTTATTACAGGTGAACACAACCATCTCTTACAGCACTTCGATTCAACTCAATGGAGATTATCGCTACCGAATGCAGCTACAGTAGCGTAAGCAAAATTTCGGTTAACCTAAATGTGTAACATCGGCGAATCGCACGTGTTGCACGCTACCTGATTATAGGAAACGCTAGAAACAATCTACTGGTGTACTGTCTAGGGGAAAATACAAATTCGAATACTCTGTAGCGGTACTTCATACTCGCCGCCAGAGGGTATCTCAACTGATTTTGTAGTTCTTACTTCTTTACCGACATCACGCGTATTCACAGCACCACCACAGACGAGGTATAGAATAGACCTATCACCTTATGGGACTTCATGTCACCACCCAAACTGTGTTACCGACCCATAATTTGAGGACTGAATTTAGCGACCTCTGTTCATGAACAGCGTCCAACTCAAGAACTACTCTGAAATCGGTTGAAATACTGAAAGATAGGTGCGTGCTTGTATACATGTGACTTGTTTAGAGTGAGAGTTTAACATAGAGGGCGGGCTTTCGCTAAGCTACGCTTTGGCTCGGTTTGTCAACGACTCACGCCGGATTTCTCTCTGAAAATCTATTTCGGGGATCAGGAGCATATATGGCGCTGCAATATGGCACTTCTTGAGAGCTTATACAAACTATAAATTGCAAGATGAAATTGATTGTTAGTATTTTACATGTAGTGGATCATTTAACTAATATTTTCACGTGTCGTATGCCGAAAAATATTAAAAATTGACGCTATTACTAACATTCCCGCAAATCTCTGCACATCGCGCGTGTCTAAACGGACGGTGCCCATCCTACGACACGTAAAAATCATTGAAAATAATGAATTAAAACGTTTCTGTAAAATTTGTATTCGTAGTTTTTGGGATCCGAGGCCCCTAAATCCCTACGTTTCGTTACAAATTGATTGGCTCTGTCCTTATTAACTATTGAATGGATTTAAAAATTATAAAAAACATCTACGATGTAAATGTACGAGCGTACGTTAAGATCTGGGCACACATAGCAGTTCCGTGTCAGTTCACGTAGAATTCAGATACTCTTCGTTACTTTCCTCAATTACTCTACTCCAAGTACTTTCCATTACAGTCATTAAAAATAATCAGGATTTTATCAAGTTTGGTTTCATTTTCATCAGAAAAATACTAGTAATCCATTTGTGATACTTCTATGATAGAAATTGGCATACTGATTACTGAATGGCCTATTGCTGACTTTGTCCTGATGTCACTACTCTAGCGTTTATGACCCCCGAGCCGCATCGTTTGAAAGCTTTTACCTAAGAACCCCTCAGGGTTGTAAAAAAAAAGGTACGCGTTACCGTTCAACCGATTTCAAGAGAGCGTACAGTGAAAAGGCCAGAATATCGTGGCCATCGAATTTTAACTTTCTGAGTACGAATACAGATCCGACACTGAAGGAAAAAGATGAATGAGTATAATGGTCTTGAATTTCAAAATTTTAAGCTACGATAAGGTTGACCGCGGCGGTATACACCTGCACGGAGAGATTTTTCGCCTCCTGCGTGTAAAAGCCACAATAATGGCGCATCATTCCAAAAAATGGTATTAATGGAAGCCGGTATAAGCGTGGCGTTGAGTAGCTAAAAGTTTAAAACATTCAGACACAAAAATTCTAGGAAAAAAATTAAAACACTGCTACTATCAAAGACATGTCTGATTAGTTGCCCCTTAAGTCTTATCTATGCATACACTGCATTGAAGATAAAATTATGAAAAAGAAAACCAGAACAATAGATTCTGAGGTCTGCAAACGCATTGTTGGACGTGGCTGAAACCGCGACGTCGAGCCCGTCGACATCGACAAAAGAACGAGATGGTAGGCGGCCGACGAAGGCAATCTCTTCGGGGTGCTGCCAGCGACCGCTGAACAGCAGTGATCCCCGAGCTTCGAAAATTTTGGGATGGTCTCTTTCAAATTCACGTGGCAAAGAGCTATTGGGAATTTCCCGGCCCAGGTAAGCGAGCCTCGCGCTTCGCTTTTATGAACCGATTTACCACTCGCACCCCAGATTACTGTAATGAAGTTTGAAAACAATGTCGACTGGTCTCGTACCCGTCTCAATTTCAAAATTTTTCGCTACGACACGGTTGACCGCTGCGCTATACCCCTGTACGGAGAGATTTTTCGCCACCTGCGTGTAAAATCCGCAATAATGGCGCATCGATCCAAGAAATGGAAAATTATAATTAAAACCGACTTCAAAAAAATAAAAATGCACTAAAAAGTAAGAAATAATTTTGTTCGTTATTTAATCTACCACACTCAATTTTTTTTTATATCGGTGCCTCATCATTTGCACTGTGTAAGTCTGGCGCCGACTTAAAAAAATTGAGTGTCATAGATTAAATAAGGGACAAAATTATTTTTTACTTTTTATCACATTTTTATTTTTTTGAAGTCGAGAAAACCAGAACAATAGATTCTGAAGTCTGCAAACGCATTGTTGGACGCGGCAGATATGCGACGTCGATCCCGTCGACATGGACAAAAGAATGAGACGATCGGCGGCCGACAAAGGCCATCTCTGGTCTCCTGCAGTCGCTCGCATAGGACGGTCGTGTCGAGCACATTATGTATTCCAAACCTTAAATATATTCACTTCTTGCATTCTAAATACCGTACTCCTTTCTCCTCCTATACTATTCAGTTTCCTCGATCAAATAAAAAAAGTTTCATATGAAACATTTATTGCTTTTTCAATAGTTAGTAAAATAATAGCGTGTGAAAAATAATATACAAACAAATCGGACATAGTGTATAAACTTACTGAAACATCCGAACATCAGTTAACATTAGTCAGTCAACGTCAGTTAGTATATAGTATAAACAAATGAATTTTTCTAATAGTTATGGAGGAGAATGAATTCTTAAAAAAATATGTATCGAATATTTTTAGCTACTCTACACACTTGCAAAATTCCGCCAAAATCGGTGTGTACGGGTTCGATATATTCCTTTTAAATAATATAGTACAGTAGAAAGATATTATTATTATTATTATTGTTATTGTTATTATTATATGTCTGTATTATATCATATAGACCATCATTAATGTATGCGCAAACACATGATGAATGGGTGGGGTTCAGCAACAGGTGCTCTTAAAAAACATTAAAGCACTGTTTTTACAAATTACGTTATTGCAAGCGAATGAAATTTGTTTTGCGTTAAATAAACCGGAATAGGACAGCAAAGTTAAAAGGCGAATGTGATATCGTTTTATATTCATCCTCCTTTCTCTTCCGTTGAACGGAATATGTTCATAAGACGATTTTTAAATTGTTACTTTAACAGAAACATTCGTAAATCGCGGGCTTCGACTGTCAAAAAATAACCTTATTTTACCCGTGCTGAATTCTAATTCCTACCACGCGTAGCGTTACAATCTGTTTCGAGACTTCACCGGTAACGTTGCATGCGACACTGAAATGGTAAGGGGGTCCTAGGACCCCCCAAACCGGTGACAGAAAAATACATTGGTTGATAGGTCTATTCTATACCTCGTCTGTGGTAGTGGCATCTGCTCATGAACAGCCTCCAACTTAGCAACTACTCTGAAATGTTTGAAGTGCTGAAAGGTGTTGCGTGCTTGCATACGTGTGACCTATTCAGAGTGACAGTTTGACATCTAGAGGGCAGGCTTTTGTTACGCTATGCTTTGGCCAGCTTTGGCTCGGTCAACGACTCACGCGGATTTCTCTCCGAAAATCCATTTCGGGGATCAAGACGCTATGGTGCTCAAAAATAGTATTTCATCAAAGACCGTGTAAGCTATAAATTGCTTATTAGTACACATTGTGTACTTAATAGATAGTAGACATTGGTTATTAGTACTTTGCGTGTAGTAGAGCCCTATCACGTATCGTACGCCGACAAGTACTAAAAATTCACATTGTTACTGTAACCGCAAGTTTCTAATGCTCTGTTTAATCATTCTAGCGAAGTAATAATAATTAGATTCTATTTGCCCCGAGTATTAGTTTGCCGCCGACATTGAAATTTACAGTAAAATTTAATTCTTAATAGCCTCGCAGAAAGTTGCATCATGCATGAGTGTCGTGGGGTGCATGGATGCAACTGCAAATCGCGTTACTTTTGAAACCCGCTTTGTGAAATAAGATTTTATCTAGCCCTGAGAAATTCATCGGTTCAGTGTTCAGTGAAATGTGTGCATGTCATAGTGCATATTATTTCGTGATTCCGCAATTCGAGATTCAGTTTCATCGATTACTGGACCATGTGGGAGGCCTTTTAACAGGATTCCACTGATAAATACCCGTTACCTAGAAGACTTTTTCAGAAACTGAATACTTCGTCGATGTTAGTAATTAAGGGGGAGAAACAAGTATGTTACTCATATTTCTCCAAATATTCCTCTAACTATTCATTTACACCAAGTTCAACTAAAATGTATTTATACATTATAAATAATACTCTGTGATATGTATAAGCATTAACATTCATTTATCGAACGATTAAACATTGAGAATAAAAGAGAATTCATTCGGCGTAGAAAATCATTTACAAATCCAAGGCCAAATGTTACTAATTGCTTGATATCTTAAATTGTATCAATCATAGTTAATAATAATTTATACTGGCCGGTTAGTGCAAATGTTGTTAACATTATTTGTCATAGCAATAGCCACTGGAATGGATATTTTAGCAGAAAATCCATTTTTGCCGAAGAATTCGTTGGATTTCGCAATTGTAATCAACCGTCGACCTTGTTTTGATCGGGGGACATGATTTCCCGAAGTGTATATAGGAAGCTCACGGAGCTCCATGTACTCAGTCGTCGTCGGTCCTCCGAGCCTGGAGGACCTCCGGGGACCCTGGTACTGCCGAGCCACCTGGACCACCTGGACCTACTGGACCTACTGGACTTACTGGACTTACTGGACTTACTGGACTTACTGGACCTACTGGACCTACTGGACTTCCTGGGGACCTGGTCAGGATTTCAGCCCTGGTCCTTTCTGCACTCCCTCGGCTCCCTGGAATGGACTTCCCGAGCCACCTAGACTTCCTGGGGACCTGGTCAGGGTTCCAACCCTTGGTCCTTCCTTCACCCCCTCGGCCCCCTGACCTAGGTCAGCTTATTCGGTTGGTGCCGATGAAATTTTCGGGTTCGTTCAAAGCCATTCAAAATGTTATTATTCTGCCAAGGCCAAAACCGATTTCTTTTCCTTTTTAACTGATTTCTTCGATTGTTTTTCATCATCTGTCCTATTTCATACATTCCTTCATGGATTTTTGCATGAGTCGTTCTATTTCGTGTATTTCTTCGATGGGTTTGCATGATCTATCCCATTTCATGCATTTGTTCTATGTGTTTAAATGATTTAATTTATTTGATGCATTTCTTCGATGGGGTTACATGATTTATTTTACATGATGCATTTTCTTCGATGGGTTTACATGATATATTTTATTTTATGCATTTCTTCGATGGGTTTACATGATTTATTTTATTTGATGCATTTCTTCGATGGCTTTACAAGATTTATTTTATTTGATGCATTTCTTTGATGGTTTTGCATGATTTGTTCCCTCGCATGCATCTCGTCGATGGATTTATATTTCCTGCTCTTCTTCATGTACTTAGGTAGCTGTACGATGGTTCTCCATGCTCGTGCGTGCTCTTTTGACATTTCAAATCATCTCGATCGGCACCAACCGAATAAGTATGTTCTTAGTTTCCTCTGAAGCCCACCACACTATTACTAACATAATGTAGTTGATTATTTCAGCATTTCAGGTCCACACCCTCGCGGGGAAGGAGGTTAATAAAATAATATATTTATATGAAAATAGTGAAAAGTGATAGTGGTAGTGAAAGAAGACATCTAAGGAAGCCTAGGTTAATTTATTATAGCATGAAGTATTTAAGGCCCCATGTAAAATTGCCAAGTAATCACTGAATCATTAGCTTTGTTGCTCTTTTGTTGGCTCCTCATCTCCGATGAGGAGGTCGCCGCTGCTTCCGTTCACGGAAGCAAGCGACTGCGCGTGGAATCGGTATGAGTGGATCAGTTTCATCCTTTGGTGTTCTTGTCGAAAGGGAAAAGTTTCGGGCGTAGGGGGTGTACATTTTGGTATACTGCCTGCGTAAGTCACCCGGTCCGATTCCCAGTCTCCTCGTTAGTCGGCTTGAGTCAGGTCACACCTAGTGTTGCTCCTGACGAGTCGCTGGGTGCAGAGGAATCGTTTGGGAGACGCCGAGCGCTTTTCCCTTTCGACTCGGACAGCAGGGTGGTAGGAACTGCACCATCCAATACTCCTTTCATGCTCACCCGTAGTCTTTCCTTCTTTGCTGAATTTATTTCAATCGAGCGATTGCTTGACAGTTCCCTAGATTCGATATCTAAACCGAAGGGGTCGATGGAAATTTGTTTTCCTCCATCTCTTTAGTTTAGTAGGCTAAGATTTTCATGTAAAATTGCCAAATAGTCACAGAATTTTATTAATTTTGTTGCGCGTTTGCTGGCTCCTCATCTCCGATGAGGAGGTCGCCGCTGCTTCCGTTCACGGAAGCATGTTGGAATATTTCATCAAAATACTGTAACCGATGGGTTTTTGACAATTTTTAAAATCCTCTCTGCTTCAGCACCTTATTGAAATATATTCCTTGGCGAGGTATTCCACATTACATCATGAAAGCATGTCTTCCACAAATAATGTTATTGTTTATATAAATTTTTATATTCAATAAATTTGTTTTGCATTAAGTAAACTGGAATAGAACAGCAAGGTTAAAAGGCGTATGTGTTCTTGTTTTGTTGTGATCCTTCTTTCTCTGTCGTTGCCCGGAATACGTTTAGAAAACGATCTTTAAATTGTCACTCTAACAGAATCATTTGTAAATCGCGGGTTTCAAATGATCTAAGTTTTACCCGTGTTGAATTCTGATTTCTACCACGCGTAGCGTTAGAATCTTATTTTAGACTGAATCGATAACGTTGGGTGTGACATGAAAATGGTAAGGTGGCTCGCGAGCCCTCCGAGCATGTGACACAAAATTACATTGCGTGATTGGTCTATCCTATACCTCGTCTGTGCCCCTACGCTGGACAGCGCTGGTTTAGTCGATAATAGTAGAATTCTAAGATGTTTTAGTCGATAACAGTAGAACTCTTAGATATTTTAGTCGATAACAGTAGAATTCTAAGCTAGTGTAGTTGATAACAGCAGAACTCTAAGATGCTTTAGTCGATAACAGTAGAATTCTAAGCTAGTTTAGCCAATAACGGTAGAACTCTATGATGCCAATAACACTGAAATCCATATTCGTTTCCTATCACCTGCTACTATCAATAAAAAACCATTCATGACATTCAAGAATGTATTACCTTCAAGTAATTAATACCAACCAACCATCACGAAAGCTACACTTATTCGCACACGCGTTCAGACAAAATATTCAACTATTTAAATAAGTATACTATGTCCTCCAATTCCTATATTCATATTCATACATACTCTCCAACACGTGGGCGTTACGCACGTGTTCGTCTACCACCGTCTTACTTTTCGCACACACTCTTACGCGCCATCTCTGTCACACGCAGCCAACACCACGTAACAAAATGCTGCATTGAGCGTGACCAATCGACGAGACCAACGTGCGCCAGCGAGACGTCATTACACAAGCCTTATGCCTCCTGGTCTCTCTCCAACGATGCTCCAATTTCGTCGATCGTTGCTAGCCCCGTGCACGCAGTTTCCAATTTCCTCCCGACCAGTGCTCGTCTCGGTTCACAGAAATTCGAGAGACCCGTAACCGACCTCCTAACATTCGGCGTTTCGTAAGCGCGAGTCTATACCTACGATGCCGTTACGCCTAAATTTAGCCGCGTGTTCGTCGGTCGTTACGACCGCGAGGCAGTATCCTCGACACCGCGACAAGTGCAAAACGAACGCGCGATTCACGTCTCTCTGCCACCACGTGTACCATTCAACTTCCATTCCCAGTGGCGGTGTTTACACGCATTGACCTTGACATTGATTCCGAAGCGCAAGGAAATCGGCTTCGTTGCTCGCGCATCGTATCCCTGGTTATTTCCGCGCTGGATCTGAAACGATCGATCGGCATCTAGTTCGCCAAACGTTGGATGAACTTGAATTCTACGGCAACACCACCACTCGTGCAATTCAGAGTACTATCAAAGAAGGACATGTGTGAAGCCGTGAGGAATGTAAATAAAGGAAGCGCTGTTGAGGTTTAATACCCTAATGGGTGGATAATTCAGATTATTAGAGTGGCACGCGATAAGGGTATTAATCGATGAGTGGGTGTTGCGGTAAGCTCAGTCGGTCGCCGAAGTTTCGTGGGCTACGACTTTTCCCTATCGGCTCGCCTGTGTCACCACGCGCAAGGTACATTATAGCCTCCAACCTGTTGCTATCTTGTAATACGCCGAGAAATGTGCGCCTCCGGCACCGAGCCCTGCCGTCATCGTTTCCACGTGCACGCCTTCAATCCGTTCTGGCACCGGAAATGGTTCGCGCTTTTTGCCTTCCTAGCCCTTGTGGCTATATTCTTGTTGATAGCCTGGCGATCAGTGTTCGCGCCCGTTCGTTTCCCCGAAGGGACGTCGCGCGACAGGTACATGGACACCGTGGTGGAGAGCGTTTATAGGCACGGTACGTAGATTCCCTTGAATTTTGTATCGGCCGGGACATTGTCACGCGCAGATTAATTTTATAATTAGCGTTCGTTGGTACGATATACTTTATAGTTCATTATGTTAGCACCTTGAGTGGCGTCGGCGTGTTTTCACGTTCACGTGACGCTCGAGAGCATCGAAAGTTATTGCTCGAACATTCCTGAATGTTTGCTCGGCGCGAGTTAAGGAAAATGAAACGGGCGTGTCGTTTTTTTACTGATAAATTGGCTACGGTACGTTTTTATACGAGGAATGATGATATTACCGAAGATTACCGAGATGACAGAGACATTGATAAGTAAGGGTACGTTTATATATGTTGGAGTTGCGATAGAAGCTATAAGAGCGTCAATCAGACGGCGGTAAAAGGAGTTCCAAAATATCTCTCTTTGGTGTGTTTATAGTGGAGCTGTGATAATAGTACAGTTTCAATTATTAATTTGTTATATTCATCGTCAAGAGGGTTATGTATCAGCGACGAGAACGGCGATAGTAGCGAAGAAAAAGTACTATGGGCGGTATTCTCAGTCGGTGCTTAATTCTTAAGATCGGCTTAAGCATGCGGCATATCCTTTACTAGTTTACGAGGTTAGTAGAGGATGCCGCATGCTTAAGACGATCTTAAGAATAAGCAACGACTGACAAATACCGGGTCTATTTGGTTCTCGACGTTTGTACCGTCGGTCATCAATAAGTGTAGCTCTGTTCGCCGCATTAATTGTAAACAACTACCATTACAAACCTATAGAATGTATTTCTACGTTTCCCTTCTCTCATCGCCAGCCACTCTGATCGTTTATCGCAGCTCCAACGTAAACGTATTGTATATTGTATATTGTCTTTTCCTGTTAAACAGGATGGCGTGTCAAGCTTATCCGCTTATATTGCCCAAAGAATTATAGAGTCGTCATATATCTATATTTTCTCTCCTCTCTCTCCTTCGGGTCCCAGCAGCAGCGGCGCACCGGGAGAAAGAAAGGTGGTGTCTCCCATCTTTCCCTTGTACCCGCCCCGTGATGCTTAACTTCGGTGATCTAACGAGAACCGGTGTTTTCCATCACGGCTACGGCCGCTGGTCAACGTAAACGTGCCCTAACTTAATGGAAAGATGCTCTGTTAATTATTCCAAATCCGAATTATATCGAAGTTTCGCGAACGTTTGATTTCGTTGTTATTCCAATTAATTCAAACAGGGGTTGCGCAATAGTGAGGCAGTGGAACTATTGATTTTTAAAGATGTGACGCTGTTCTAGCTGACTGCGATCGTTGCTAGAAAAAAATTGCAAATTTATCGCATTCTACTTATACATATGACCTTTGATGCTGTTACAGTTTTGAACAAGTGGTACAACTTTACCGACGGTGAGTTTAGACGATCGATCGTTCTGCATTTACAATGGAATCTAGTTTAATGCATGTTCACGGTGATTCAGAAATCAGTGTAACCATTGCTATCGTTGTATAACCATTGGTATCTTCATTTCTATTTGTTCCTGATTCTGTAACCCTTCCGTATTCCTTATCTAAGCGGTATCCCCATTATTCGTATCGCTGTGATTAAATACGTTGAGTCAGTCAATCCTCCACTTGAACAATATAAGACGTTTGTTTCTTAGACAAGCCAGTTCTGTTATTTCCCGAGTTTATAACTCTCGTAATGCAACGTTGTGACGCGAGCTTACACACGCACGCTTCGATACTATAATTCAAGCCCGTCTTATCTAACCTTCGATACTGTTTAACGTAACACGTCCAAGTAATTTATGCTAGTGGTTGCGCACGTGTGTTAACTGTGCAGTTCTAGCATTCATTTATTTATACACCTGTGTTTATTGCTTTCACGCTGTGCTACTTGTTCTTAACCTACACGCGCAAAAAGGGGAAATGGTGTCATTATTAGAATAAGTTGAAGAAGTTGAACAAGATGAATAGGATGAGCTTTGAACCCTGTTTGCTTGTTTTGTTTGGCCCAGATGTGTCCAAATTTGGTTAGCTTGGGAAATTAGGCATCTCCTCCCATTTTATCTTCGTTAAGAGGCACGTGGACGCACAAACTACGTACGGAATGCGGAGAGGGGGGGGGGGGGGGTGGCGACCCGTAAAAGCCCCCACAGATGTTACGATCTTTTGTACGATTTCTTGCATAAGTTCGAGAAGGCAGTCGTAGCGACTTGTACCTACGCGATAATTTTGCCATAGACGTTGTAATTTATGGCTTTTGAGGAGACAGGGTTATTACAGCTTGTGTGGCGCGAGGCTTTGGAAAATGACCTTTTAAAGGTCTCTGCACACTTACGACGGCACACTGCCGTTATTGTCAGTATAGTCTCTTTGTTGCTGACTCGGGCAAGCGTGAACTGTCCCATTCGAAAACAGGGAAGCGTATCGTTTTTGTCAAAAACAACTGACTCAGCATCATACTTTCCGCCTGCCAGACACAACAAGTGTACGTACCTGGCTTAGTCATCTGCTTGCATAATAAAGGTCATCTTCTCTTCACCAAACAGCTAATCTTTTTAAGAAGTAGGGCAGCGTCCTCAGGGAGCACTTCCCAAAGAGGATTTCCATACAGACATTCCATTCTTGCAGAGCATAGTAATTTCTTGTTATACGGAACAGGGTTTCTTTTCGTTATAAGAAAACGTCTGTCCCCTCCGAGTGGGGGATTCTCCTTAGAATTATGTAGCGAAATTTTATGAGCTGCCGTTTTCAAAACAAAAAATCGAGGACTGACATTAAATTTAAGAGCCACTACTGGAATATAAATATTTGATGTTTTTGGTTTTATCGCCATGAAAACATTTTTAATATATTAATGAGATTTGCCAATGAAAGCAAGACCAAACACCACGTGATTTGCATAATCCTTAATTAATTATATCGTACAACAAATCGTAAGAAAAATCAGAACGTTTTTGGAGCCTTTAAATGGGTCTCACTCGTGGACATCACGGACTTTGAGAATCGAACACCACGTGATTTGCATAATCCTTAATTAATTATATCGTACAACAAATCGTAAGAAAAATCAGAACGTTTTTGGAGCCTTTAAATGGGTCTCACTCGTGGACATCACGGACTTTGAGAATACGAACACCTGTTAATTCCAGCGACGCCTGGCAAATGTAATTGTACCTGTTGAACGTTCGTAGGGAATGCAGCATGTATATGCCATTGATGTCACGCGTCAAACGATAATACGAGATTAGCACGACAGGTTTTATGGAGGGTTGGCAGTACACGCGGCTTAAGTGAATTCGAGGAGAGATATAAATTCCTTTAGTACGAAGTTCTTAAGCTAGTGATAGAAATGGAAGATTAAGGTCGCGACGTAATTTCGAGCTAACGAATCGAACCGAGCTAATTCGAAGTCGAAAGTTCTAGCTTCTCTTAAATTGGAATTTAAGCTGAATTAAATTGAACATATCCGCGAAAAGTTATCTTATAATCAAATTTAAATATTAAAAAAGATGTGTAAATTATTCAGCGAGAAACGTACACCTGACTGGAAAATTTGGTTCCGCCAAATTTCAGTGAGTTTGGAAGGGTTGCGTGGTAAAATTTTCTTGGGGAACGCTGATCTAGAACATCGCTTTATTCAATTTCAATTAGATACTATTAAAATTTTATTTACCGAATTATGCAAGAAGATTCGATGACTTGCAAGGTCTAATTCAATTAAAGCCAATGTTGCAGCCTACATTTATCTAGCGTCATTCAACTTCTAAAACCACGTGATTAATGTCGCATGCTAAGGCCACTGGATGCTGAGTGACTAATAAAACACCACTGCGGCTTCACTCATCTATGATTTCATTCAACGTTTACCGATATTTTCATAGGCGCCAGGTGGTACAATGGTAAAGTCTTATCAGCGAGCTCCCCGGAGTGGAATCGTTACATGGATGAACTTCGACGCGATTGGATAATTTGGAACCACGATCCTAATCAGCCCTATAACCTTGAATATCCTGATCAGGAAGATACGTCGATGGGTCAAGCTAGTGCTATTCGCAAAGCTCTCACGGATAAGGTGAGAGTATATACCACCAAAAAGAAGGAACTTCGTAACGACATACAGTCACTCACAGCCATAATCGTACACTCTTTAAAATCGCATAACATTTTAAAATTGGTCCAAACGACTTGAGTTTTTTTGAGAAGCTAGAAGAATTAGTTTGCTAAGTGACGTGTTTCGTCGTTTTTAAAAAAAATGCAATTGGTCGGAATAGTGAAAAAAATAGTAAAGGTCGTTTTTTAAACTTTTTTTTGTGAGCCTGTAATGAAAATTCGAAAAACCCGTTTGTAGATTGAAATAAGTTATATACATGCCTAAAATTTCATCAAAATTGGTTAACGTTGCTCCGAGCTACAAACGTTTAAAGATCGCAGAATAAGGTCGAGAATCGCTGATTTCGGGAATTTCCGCGATTCTCGACCTTATTCTGCGATCTTTAAACGTTTGTAGCTCAGAGCAACGTTAACCGATTTTGATGAAATTTTAGGCATGTATATAACTCACTTCAATCTACAAACGGGTTTTTCGAATTTTCATTATAGGCTCACAAAAAAAAAGTTTAAAAAACGACCTTTACTATTTTTTTCACTATTCCGACCAATTGCATTTTTTTTAAAAACGACGAAACACGTCACTTAGCAAACTAATTCTTCTAGCTTCTCAAAAAAACTCAAGTCGTTTGGACCAATTTTAAAAATGTTATGCGATTTTAAAGAGTATACGATTATGGCTGTGAGTGACTGTAAATAGACCAGCTGGTAAAGTACTTGCGTCATAATCCAGAGAAGCAGAGTTCAAATCCGCCTTCCACGAAAATAATTTTCCTCCTCATTATTTCCTTTCAACATATCGAAAACATACTCCAGATTGAATTTTCCAAGGAAAATAAATTCTTCGAAGAATATTTAAATTTATATAGTCGATATCGAAAGAGGAAAAAGAAAGTAAGTAGTAGGTAAAATAATCCACTAAAATATATTATATTATCTACTTCGTCTGCATACAGGAAAATGGATTTTTCGTGGAGTGTGGTGCTTACGATGGAGAGACTCGGAGTAATACGTTGTTTCTGGAAAGGTTCCGCGGTTGGAAAGGTCTCCTGGTGGAGGCAGATCCTCTAAACTTCAGCAAAATGTTGCAGAAGAACAGAAGGGCTTACCTGACGCCCACGTGCCTCGGTATTGTACCGTATCCCACGGTGGTACGAAACTTTCTTCGCAGTTTTCCCATAAACAAGAAGCTATCCAATAAAATAAGATTGTGTATTTCATGTTCCCCATACGTACCTTTCACCCTGTGGTATAACAGTTTACGATCTTCCAATTTCCAGAGTAACTTCCTGATGGCGAGGAACGTGGGGCGGCTTCACGAGCCCAACGACACGGATACCCATTTGCCGAATTCTCCCGACGTGGCTCATAGCGGCACCCACGTCTCTGCCCAGTGCATTCCATTCATACATCTAATGAACGCGCTTAATGTCACCACTGTGGATTACTTCAGCCTCGACATTGAGGGCAACGAGCTTAAAGTGTTGAAAACTATTCCTTTCGACGAGATAAACATTGTGGTACGTTCCAGGACATTGACCGAAATAAAGATTGCTGAAACATTTCTGTATTGTTTACCCCTTTGAATGCTGACCATTTGACCGCAGAGCGTACGCCGTGTGCGGGACTCATCTAGTCCCATCTGCTAACCATAGTCGCTGAACGCCGATGGGCGTTCTCCGCGCCATGTACGCTCATAGCATCCAAAGGGTTAAATACTAACTACTAGAGATATAGAGCTGCAATTAAGTCACTGGTAGCTAAAGAGAGGAGATGAAATTGTGAAGCCTATAACAGATTTAAATTCTGATGTTATTTATGAACAAGTCTGTTAATCGTGGAAAAATGTTTCAGACACTCTCGGTGGAGTTCTCCCACGTTGAGAATGGTCGAAAAGATCTGATCGACTTCATGGAATCGAAGGGTTATTCCATTTACTCTTTCGTCGTGAGGTCCGACAAGTTAGCCCACGACATAATATTTGTGAAGCGTCACAGTGATCTCAGCACTAGTCGCACAGAATTCCATGATATCCTGTTCCTTAACCCGGAATAGGTACGTTGGGCGCGTTGAAACGTTTCCCTAGTATCGACTTCGCATTAAATAGTTCCGAGTAGCTCATCTAGTTGACATATTACAATTTATTTCCGTAGTCACTAGTCGAACGTAGCATCAAGCTCAAACAATTTCTTACGAATTGTATGTCGATGTAGCATTCCGCCACAGAGCTGGCACAATGTTCTCGGCACAGTTGTACTATCAAAGAAGCTGACAGTCTAACTGCCGTTAATGCGTTACCTCGGTTTTATTTTACAAAATATTTACAGGAACATACATCTCGCATAATAAAATAAAGTGTCTCTTTATAGGTATTTCGTACAACTCCGCGACGGTGTAATTTATTAAACGAGTGGAAATAAATATGTAGCAAACGATTAGGAACGAATGGGCCTCTCGTACGGCCGCGCGAGATATCTGTACACGATCAATCGTCGATACAATCCGCCGCAATTCTCCCGTTCGATGAATCAGGCCCGCTTTATGCCCCGCGAAGGTTTTCCAACGATCTATTCTAGCGCTTAAGTTGTATCGAACAGATCTCTACGAAGTATACGGAGAAACAATGAATCGCGCAAGAAAATGCTGTACACTGACTACGCTGCGCCGTTAGAGCTACTGGAATGTTTTAATATACAATTAAAGCAAACCGCTGTTTATTGCCACGTTATGAGCAATAAAGTTTTTACAACGAATTCCCCGCGGTAAGAAAAATAATGATCCGTACACCTTCTATTATAACGGTAATTAAGTAACTATTTAAAGCTTCCAGACTAGCTTCGCCACTCTTCCCGACACTCCTGTTTCGCGGAAATCAAAGGTACACGTAAACATTTAAGAAGTACGTTCACCTGTTACAAGTAGCTGACATAATTGAGTGCGAGGAGAGCGTTCAATTTCTTCGTTTACCTTCCAATGAATTACGTAATGTATCGCGCGCGAGAGAATTGTTAGCAATACGTTCGAGTTTCAGTATTAACCTGCAGTTGCAATTTTCTGGAAAGCGTCGAGTATTGTCTAAGAGTTTCCGAATGCTTGTTTAGGGCGCCTGAAGTTGCCTTTTTAGAAAGACTTGATCGACTGAAAGGGGCATTTTTCAACACCCTGGGCCGCTCAAAGTGTTAACACGTGCAATGGGCGCGACTGTTGTAATGTACTGTCATTGCGTGTAATACTTTGTTCACCATTGTTAAGAGAAACATAAATACAAAGTTGTTTCATTTTCCTTGATCCTTTCAGGACCCTCGGAGCATAAATAAAGTGAAGAAACAATTACTTACACTTTTGACGCCCCAGAGCGATTATTGCGCTTCGTTAACCCCTTAATGCACCAATTAACAATTCAGAAGCGGTCGTTTTTCCACCAATTTTTTATTCTCTATGTTATTCTCACGAGTTAACTCGGGCGCGCGGAAAAAATCGTTTTCTTAAACCCGACTTAACTTGGGCGAGTGCGTTAAGAGGTTAAAGGAAGCACAAAGTGCGAACCAGAGTTCCTTTCAATTCATAAATATAAAGCTGACCCCAGTGCACAGTTTACTGCTATGGTGCAGCTGATGCACAATTTTAGGTTATAAATATACCCAAGAATAGCGAGCGGCCTTTTTTATCCTGTGGGGGACAGTGATGACTAGAATCGAGGTTTGGTAGGTGATCTAGTATCGAGGTATTATCTGACTGGCAACCGGAGATCACCTACTAACTTCTTAGTGTCCCATCCCCTCTTTTGCACTCGCAGAAACCTCACTGTTGCTCGGTACACCTAGGAATTGTGTATGCAAGCTCAACATGGTTCGCGGGAACTGAAATCTCTCCTCTTACCATCATCCTGCTTCTGTCGTTCCGTTTCACCGTCAACACTGTCGGAGGAACGACGGGTTTCGGATCCCTAAAATGCAGTAACAGAAAAGGTTGATTAATATCAAGGATGAGGGAGCACCACGCCACAGTCGGTCCAGCTACGTCGACAAAGCGTATAGGAACTAAAGACTCGTACACGAAGTTCACATCGTCGTTCTACACATATGCCAAGAGACGCTGAAGTTGCTTCTACTCTTCTTCGCCGACGATGGCGTAATGAACGTTGGTTGGAAAAAGCAACGAGAACCCATCCCTTTCTACGAGTTATGTAAGTGTTAACCCCTAGAGCTAGAGACACACATCCACGGATACAGGCTCAACATCCTCGCTTGAAGAACGCTGCTATAATACTTACACGGTAAACGTTCACTTAATTAATCACAGATCCCGAAATATCTACCTACAGGTAGCGCGGCGCTGGAGCGTCGCTCGTAGTCTTCTGCAAACCCGTGCTCGAGCTCACGTAGACCCCGTAGAACGGCTAATCGAAGCTGGTTTACCTGAGTTCTTGTTTATAGTACCAGGTATCTTCCTTTTAAATTGATTTATGAGAAGCAAGATTTCAATACACGCGGTTCTTTAACAGTAAAGAAGAAATGGTGTACCAGTGTTGTCGACTAAACAGTCGGTTCATCTTTCTGTTAATCTTATACAGCTCCGTGCTCGAGCTCGTGTGAACCCCGTAGGACAACTATCGAGAGCCAGAGAAAAATGGTGATCCACCCAAGTTCTTGTTCAAAACCATTTTTCTTCTGATTGGTCTACATATCTATAAGAAGCCTTTCAATCTACGTATACCATCCCTTCTCCCGACAAACTCCACCCCACCTTCGAACCACTCTACAGTAACCCAGCATACGCTCCGCATGCCGGTGCGAGCGACACTCCAGCCGCGCTACTTTCTATGCGTAATTACGGAATGGTTCATTGATCACAGTCAGTCTCGAATCCTCAAACTCTATCCACCCTCTCAGACGTAACTCTCCTGCTTCCTGCCGACGGCACTGGCGGCCACGATGGCCGTTTGGAGCGGCAGCTTGGTCTGTTTGCCGTCGACGGAGGTGGCGCTGCCGCACGGTGCCTTGGCGTTGGAGCTCTTGTTGCTGCTGTGCCGCTTCCAGAAGTCCGAGTGGTTGCTGCTGGTATTTGTGGAGCCGGTGGTGTAGGTGCCCGTCCTATCCGACGTCTTCTTATTCTTCCGCCTGTTCGGGCCCAGTCCGCACAGCCTGAGGAACCCTTCCCGGAACTTCGTCGACATGAGATTGTACAGGATGGGATTGATGGCCGAGTTCAGGTAGAGCATCACGCGGCAGAAGTAGAGGAGGGTGTAGTAGCGCTCGATCCCGAGGTTGATGATCATCCGCGGCGGGACGACCAGGATCCACAGGGTGAACGCCCTGAACGGCAGCAGGCAGAGGAAGAAGCACAGCACCACCGTCCCAAGCATCAGCATCACCTGCTTCCGGTACTTGAGCAAGTTGTTGGAGGGGCCGCGGCTTATCGTCGGGTTCGCCATCAGGTGGAGGGCGATCACCGTGTACAGGACCACTAGTATCAGCAGTGGCGCCACGAAGAAGACGACGATCGTCGTGAAGAAGAAGGTGATGCGCCAGGAGGTGTTCGCGACGGTGCCGCAGGTGGGGATGTAGCTACCGTCCTCGTTCTCCTCCATCTCGTACGTCACCATCAGGAGGATGGGGCTGTGGACAGAGGGGGGAGTGCTGGCTGAGCTGGATTCCGAGCTCGCGCGGTGCATGGCGGGGTGAAGCGATATCGAGAAAGGGGGGTTCCGGAAGAATCTCGTTTCAACGAAATATCGCTGCTTTCGTTAGTTAAGAAACTTCTCACTTTTCCTCACGAGAGGTGCATCGTTCCTGTACTCTTCCCCCATCGCCCAACTACACTCACTAACCTAACGGTACCCCAAGGAACGATCGCGAAACTCGACGAAAACCAGCAGTCGGTAAAACAGAACGGCCTGCGAATTCGTCGGAATGATCCTTCCCGCGACCAGGACTGATCACAGGAAGTTCTCCTCCTGCTCAGTGGTGTCCGTTCGCCTAGGCGCAGCGGCGTTGCTCCTCCTCGAGCCCCCGAGACTGCAACCCGTCGCTCTGCACAGCCCCGCGAAGCCCTTACGGAACTTGCTGCTCATCAGGTTGTAGAGCACAGGGTCCAGAGCACTGTGCAGGTAGAATAGGATCCTGCTAAGGTTGACGAGGACGAAGAACGTGTCGCGGTCGATCGCCGCGATTTGCTCGGCCGGGGCCACGATTATGTAGAAGACGAGGATCCTGTACGGCGACAGGCAGACGAAGAAGCTGAACACCACCGAGAGCAGCATCGTGATCACGTGCCTCTTGGCCCTGGCGTGGTAGGTGTCGCTGGTGTTGCTGGTGTCGGGCATCAGGTGGCGGATGATGAACGCGTAGAGGACCAGGAGGATCAGTAGCGGCACGAGATAGAAGAATACGACCAGAAGCAAGAAGAACACCACCGGCGGGGTGGTATCCGCCATGGTCAGACAGACGGGGATCGAGCTCCACGCACCCTGATCGCTCCTGCTTGCTTTCACGGCCACCTCCCGGTACTGGGAGACCCACATAATGGGACTGCAATCAATCGGTACACGCCATTGGACTACGGGCTGCTGTGAGCTCGCTGGAGGAAGGTAGGATTCACCACCGATGATGACCGCGACTGGCGAAGCTGCCTTTCGCTCCAAGCGGGACGGACTTGGTGTAATTTGGAACGGAGCTTCGTTGGTGACGCTAAAGCGGTTTCCGGACCCATGAACCGGCGGGACGAACGAGTTGCCCCTCAAGCTTGGCGAAGCTGAGCGTGTTGATGACAGCTTGGCGTTCGAAGACGAGGAGGGACTCGAGGATGCAGAGAATTTTCAAGCGAGTCGAATGTAGTATTGTAGGACTTCTGTGAGATTTGTTTTGTACTGATAGGCACAGACTGGGACTGATGATAGCCAAGTTGGGCCCACTTTTATGCCACAGACATGATAATATGAATTGGTGTAATGAAGTCTATTATTGTTATATCCTGCTTTTAACCCTTAGTAGGCCCAAGCGTGACGCCGCTGAGCGTAATGATAAACAGTAATAGAGGAAGCTTTAGGAATCGAAGGGAGGATAAAATACTTTAATAAAATGAAATAGAAAGCTATTTAAAATGAGTGTAGAATTGGTACTACGGGTCTAAATGGATCCAGGCGAGGTTAAAGTAGCTCGTCACACATCTATGGTCCCTCGAGTAATTCGTCTGTGGTTCTAAAAATGTTATATTTGCATTACAAATTACGTCTCTGGTTTCTTCAAGTCTTCAGTGATTTTTTATCTGAGAGACTGACGATGCTAGATAGAGCAAAACTTTGAATATAAAAAGTGTTCAGTTTCTTATGCTTTATCACGCAAGCAAAAGGAAAATAGAGTATTATTTAAAAAACGAAAAATCGTGATAACTTTAAGGGTTGATTTCATCCATTCAGAGTGAATTTTTGTACAACAAATTTCTCTTTTTGTACTTTAATATACTATACATTCACACGAAGTTTTATTAATTAAAATCAGAATTTTCCATTTGGGAACGTTTCTCCGTGGGAATCTAATGGGCTTTCACTTTTCACCCGAGAAACTGAGAAAGTGCAGTGATTAAACTGTAATCACTGGTATCATTTTCCAAGGTGGAGTGGCTTTTAGCATCTTCGGACGGGGATAGCACGTTATCAGACGGTGCCTTTCCCACGTATTGTTACTGGATATCCTGTTTCTTTCCCCCTTTTTTTAGAGGGTTGGCTTGGGTCCAAAATTCGCACGGAAAACGACACCGTGATATCGAGTTTCCTCCCCCCAGCGTGTAACACAATTATCGATAACTGCGAGGGTCGAGGTTTTTCCTTCTGGCGACAAAAAGGGAAGGATGCGTCCGCTGGATTTCTTACGATTCTGAGCTTGTAGAACGAAGGATTACGACGGTTCTCGTAAAGAGGTTTTCGAGGGAGTATCTTGTAGAATTAACAATTTCCGATGTTCTTGGAACCAGAAAATAAAACTGTAAAATGTGGGGATTTGTTTGTACTTTCGTTATTCTGTTGTTATTATAGATTTTTTTTTTAAAGAATCTTATAGTCTTTAGTAGGAATTTACTTACTGAGAAAACAATTCTACTCCCACTAAACAATTTAAAAATGGAGCGTCCAGCATTGATTGCTTAAACCTAATATGGAATGCAATAATGCCCAGAAGTGCAATATTAATAATAATAATAAGATATACAAATTCATTATTTTAACACAAACTGATCCCTTTATAGATTTAAAACACAGACAAGAAGAAGCATTTATCTAATATTATTAATTTCAGATACAATTGCATTTCCCTTAGCAATACTTCTTATTTAAGTTCGACGGAAAATGGCTTCGTCTATCGCTGAGGTGTCTTAACTTTAACTCCTTGCTGTTCAACTAATTGTAGATCAACTTAAAGTAAACTAAATATCGAAATTTACAATATAGAATAATAATTCTAATATATAAAGCAGAAAGTGTTTGTGTGTTTGTCTGTCGCCTAAAAACTTTCGAACGGTAAACTCTGGGGTCACGAAATGTGTCCCAGCTCATTCTGCTTAGCGAATCCAGTTGAATTACACTATTTTCACGAAAAAAATAAAGAAAAATTTATTTTTATAAAATTAGAATCTAAATTTCGGGCGAAGCCGAGTATTCCACTATTCCATTTAATTTTCCAAATTCTACTACCCTCTACCACCCTCGTGTATTTTAATAAAGCCACCACGAAAGGTCAATTTTAAAATGCAGCGTGTCTCGAAGCCAAAATGGGAAATTTTTTGAATAAAGAACTTCGAGCGTGTTGCACGTCCTACTGTTGCAGCTTGAAAGACACTTTTACTACCAAAGTCGAGCAGACTGCTCGAAATTGGCGAAAGAAGCAATCCACTGGAGTTTCAAGGGGTCACACGTCATTCCGTCGATGGACGGGTAGTAAAATTACCTCGTAGATCAGACGCTGTTGGATGAAGTAGTGATCCATCAATCGTATTGTGTCCCTACGAACGCTCGAAATTCTCCATCGAGAAGGCTTTCCCGAAATTATTCGACCACGGGCATTCATCTTGCTTCGGCGCCTAATAAACAGGGATACAGTTGCTTATTCAGCGATTCAGCTGCGATGATTTCTTTCTCCGATATCCACATTTGGACCTAGCTTCTTAACGCTCGATTGTAAAATTATAGGCTACACTCTTCTTATTCTGAATTTTATTGCGGTGAGGAAATATTTAAAGAAGGATTTGTAGAAGTGTTTTCCTTTTTCAGGCTTCAAAGGATTTTATGGAGACCTGATATCCTCTGCAAGTGAATCTTTAGAACCATGTGTCTTCTTTTCCTGGATTTGTATTTAGAGAACTAAAACTGAAACTTGAAACTGAAGGTTTTGTGTTCAAGTGAAACAGTGTTTCCCAACCTTTTTAGAGGCGGGATCTCCTTTTACAATATTCAAATAAGCTGCACCCCTTTCCCCCATATAAGGTAATGTAAATTTAATAAGGTAAAGAAAACATATTAAAAATAGGTATTTCAGAATATAATTCTAACTTAATAATATTAAAAAAAAACGTGGTGACCCCCCAGACGACCCACAGGTTGGGAGTCACTGAAGTAAAAGTTCAGTACTTAATTTACGTAATTTATATTTCAATGAAGTACGCTTCAATTTTGTATTTAAAATAGTTGAAATACTGTTCGGTGCCTCTGATAGTTATTTAGAAAAATGAAGGTTTTGGATTCGTAAGAAAATCTTGCGCCCCATCCGCCATCTTGGAGAACTAGTTCCACCCTTTTAAAACTATATAGAAGGTCTTATCTTTGACTCGTATCTAAATTACATATCCTTCATTCTTAAAACTTATTTCACATTATTATTTCATTATATTTCACTACCCCCATCACGTTATACCCCTAAATTCCAATTTCAAGCGTTCCAAACTGAAGTAACTGCCCTCATGACCACTCTACTACACGACAATTACACTTTACGCTTTTATAGCACGCCGAAAGCGCCCCAGCAGAGAAAGTTCAAAGGACTGCTCGTGAATCACATAATTCGCTATCGCCAGAACGAACTTGGTAGACCTTAGCTACGACTTCCCAGCGCCTTCGCCACGGAGCAGAGTTCAGTAGAAGTTCGGGCAATTAATCAAACAAATGGTCGACGAAGAAGGGAGATCTCCATCTCTGGGATATCGTTGTCACAAAGAACAGAAGCCTTGCAGCTCTTCCATCCAGGATAAATAAAGTCCTCGAGGGGCAATCCCTAGTAATAGGAGCCTCCTTAGACTTCCAGCGAGGACCTTTTGAGCTACTTCCCTGAGAAGGCTTCGTTAAAAACGAAGCAAGGGACAACCCTAACGAGAAGATATACAACACTGCACAGAAGACTGAAGATCTCTTGGATCTGCTTTGTAACTCGAAAAGCTTGCATGATGCGCGTGTTTTTTAAAGAATATTCTCTTGTTTGATCAGTGCGCTTGGGATAGACAAAAGAGGTCGACCAATCTCATGCATTTTTAGCTCTTGATCTTGGCTTTTATGAAATTTCGTAATATCTACACGTGGCTTATCGTTCAGGCAAGCAAAGCATATTCTTCTTTGTTGTAAGCAAGTAGGATTTACAGTTTGAAGTAATTCAACCGGTGAGGTTTTTAGAAAATAATAATGGTAATATGAGAGAAGATTTTGTTCGATTATCCACTGGATTTATGCATCACTTTGAACGGCGTTAAATCTTTGTACGAAGGAAAAGGGAAACGTGGGCTTGATTTTTTTAGATTTTTCTGGTCTCTCATTAAAGGATTAAAGATTCATTCGCGACAAAAGTTCCATTCTAGTGGAGAACGAGCACGAGATTTTTCCAAGACCACGCTTGTCACGGGTCCTTTTTTGAATCTCTTAAGCTATGGATTCCGTGGGTCTGGATTATGCATTCTGTCCCCATCAATAGCGTCGTTGTGCCGAGAATACGGGACCACGTTTTTACAGAGGGTCTTTTCCACGAACAGTAGACGTATGTATATGGGGTGTTTATATAACGAGTGGGGCTAGTAATGATGTCAAAAGTAGAGTGATAGCGATACTGGTGGAAATACGAGGGGTAGTGATACTAGCTGACGTGAAGGGTAGAGTTGTACTAGGGTAACTGACAATTACTGACACATTAAGCGTTGACGCTGACATTATCTTATAGTTTTGTACTTATAGACTAAAAATATATGTTCTTCTTGTTATTTATTATTGTTTAATATGTTTACTAGATGAAAAAAATTTGGTGGATCTTAAAACTTCGATTTTTGTGTATAAATTCATCAATTGTAAAAATATATTATGGGATCTACAGGGTCATCCGTTAAAACTGCAACCTACGCGCGCGTGAACAGACGAAAATGGCAACACCGCCTCACGGACGCATTCCACTACACCACTCACCGGTCCGGCGTTCGCAGGGTTGTCAGCGACCGGCAGCAGTGATGCCAGAGCTTCGAAAAGTTTGAGATAGTCTCTTTCAAATTAACCTCGCAAAGAGCTGCGCGGAATTTCCCGGCCCAGGTAAGCGAGCTGTGCGCTCTGCTTTTACGATCGATTTACCACTCGCACCCCAGATTACTGTAATGACGTTTGACAACAATGTCGACTGGTCTCGTACTCGACTTAATTTAAAAAAAATTTAGCTACGACAGGGTTGACCGCGGCACTATATTCCTGTACGGAGGAAAGATTTTTCGCCACCTGCGTGTAAAAGGCACAATAATGGCGCATCGTTTCAAAAAATCACATTAACGGAAGCCGGAATAGGCGTGGCGTTGAGTAGCTAAAAGGTTAAAACATTCAGACCCAAAAATTGTAGAAAAAAATTTCAAACACCGCTACGATCAAAGACAAGTCCCATTAGTTATCCGTTATGTCCCAACTATGTATGCACTGCATTAAGGATAAAATTATCAAAAAGAAAACCGAAACAATAGATTCAATTGAGATTCAATTATTCAAAAATATAATTGAATAAAAATTTAATTTCTCAATTTATGAAAGTAATGATACAGAAATAACTAGCCTATTGTTTATCAACCCCATGAATTTTAGAAAGAGCATTAAATACAGTATCAAATCTAGAGCAACAGTTTGCAAAAGCTTTTCACAACAATTATAGTTAAAAAATTGATAAAAGAAAAATTAAGTAAACGTAAAATATTTTAAATTATCCATTATTAAGAGGGAATAATTTTTCCTCATTTCTCGGCGCAAATTGCATTCCGATATCTTTTATAGTTCAAACGTTATACGAAAAAGGCCCCAAATTCTTTAACCCGGGCCGAGAAATTTCAAATAGCTCTTTGCGATGTTAATTTGAAAGAGACCATCCTAAAATTTTTGAAACTCGGGCATCACCGCTGTCCAGACGCTGGCAACTCTCCGAACGCCGGGCCGGCGAATGGTGTAGTGGAATGCGTCCGTGAGGCGGTGTTGCCATTTTCTCCTGTTCGCGCGCAAGTAGGTTGCAGTTTTAATGGATGACCCTGTATTACTGACACCCATCAAATGTATTTGATTGAATTACTGACACCCCAATTACTGCCAGCTAACCTAATGCTGTTTATCTGTCATTTTAAGGTTACGTCGTGTCATGTACATGAGCAATTACTGCTATGACGGTAATACAAAAATGCTTGAAACGCTTGTACCAATCAATGTCATCCAGTTAATAAGTAAAAAGACTTAATGAATCGTTGAATTCGGATCTTTATTACTTTCTACGATGCTTATATTATTTAAAATATTATATTTTGTTATGTTAATAGCTTAAATATTACAATTACAGCATTTTCTTTAACGCCTTGTTTTCTCTTTCGCTAGTAAGGAAGTCATCGTTTCCATTCTCCTAATATCCGCATAAAATTTTTTATCGTTTTATTCAAATTAACGAAGAAAAAATTAAGTACTGTTTTTGTATCGTATAAATAACAGTTAAAAAAAACTGAAAAATGGAACATCCAAAAAACTGCGAAATCCCACAAAAAAAAACTGAAAAAGTGAAACTTCGAAATAAATCCCATACCAAAAAACTGAAAAAATCTAACTTCCAAATTCCACCACAAAACTGAAAAAATCTAACTTCCAAATTCCACCAAAAAACTGAAAAAATCTAACTTCCAAATTCCACCAAAAAACTGAAAAAATCTAACTTCCAAATTCCACCAAAAAACTGAAAAAATCTAACTTCCAAATTCCACCAAAGAAAAAAACTGAAAAAATGGAACTTCCAAAAAACTGCGAAATCCCACAAAAAAAAATTTAAAAAGTGAAACTTCCAAATAACTCCTAAATCCCATACCAAAAAACTGAAAAAATCTAACTTCCAAATTCCACCAAAAAACTGAAAAAATCTAACTTGCAAATTCCACCAAAAAAAATGAAGAAATGTAACTTTCAAAAGACTCCGAAATCCCACAAAAAAAACTGAAAAAGTGGAACTTCCAAGAAATTCCTAAATCCCATACCAAAAAACTGAAAAAATGTATCTTCCAAATTCTACCAAAAAAATTGAGAAAAAGGAACTTTCAAATCCCGCCAAGAATCTAAAAAAGTGGAACTTGCAATAAAAACTCAACAAACCCTTGAACTACACATGTCGCAGTCTCTCAAATTCAACCAAAAACCCCAAAAGGGGAATACCTCGCGTCCCTTCAACAAAAGGGGCTTTTTCGCGCGTTTTTTGTGGAAGCGAGAAGCAAGCGACACCGAAGAAGGGGAGGGGAACAAAGAGCGAGGAGTGTCATTGAAAAAGGGTGGCATAAATAACAGTTTGAATTGTATGCTAAATTTTTTTTTATGTATCATTTTATAAGATTTATTCGTTATTTTACGTAAAACAGCTTAGGGTGACAGTAATTGGGTAGGTGGCAGTAACTGGGTCCTTTACCCTAGTGGATATGAGGAGTGAAGCGACACTGGGAGAGATGTGAGACTTGGAGTGATACCAGAGGAGATATTAGCAGTAAATTGGTAGGGTTAATAGTAGAAATATCAGTAGTAGAGTGAAAGCGATACTAGTAGAGGTACGAGAGTATGATACTACGAGAGGTAGCATGATACTAGTGATGGGATGAAGTATATTGTAAGTAGATTCGAATCTCAGTGGATACATTCGAACAGTTCATGAATACTTCGAAAAGGAAAAACAATACTTTTAAGTAAACTCGAACCTCGACGACGTAGGTTTGAACTTTCTACAAATACTTTGAGAAACGTTAGCGGTACTTTCAGGTATAATCGAACCGTGACTAAGTAAATTCGAACCTTTCATGAGTACTTTAACCAGGAGTTTTCTATTCGGTGCAATTATGTGATTTCTGGTTTGTTTTTCAGGGTTCGAATACTACTTTTACGAGATTCAATTATTTCAAATATTAAAGTACTTACAAGGACATTCTCGAACTCTTCAGGTACTCTTTCTGAGGTTTGAAACCGGCTTCTATAACCCAAGTACTTTGGAAGTACATAGAACGAAACGCCAGCTCTTATGAGTAGTATTCGAATCCCATGAAGTGAAACTTTTGTACTGGAATTGACTTGGATTCATGAGTACATATTGAACTTGATCCCATCCCTACATGATACTAGTACCTGATAAGATACCTATTCCAACAAAAACCGCAATGTTTATAAGAACCCCCCTATACAAGTTTAATAACATTCCTGTTACACCTTCCTCCCCCTTAACAATATTCTTCCACCCCCCTAGATGTCTTTGCATCCATCCTATTCTCCTTTCCTTTATCTACACTTTCTCCATACCTCATTTCCCAAACGAAACTATTTCATCTACGAAATTACTTCTTTTCTTCTCATCACTATATCGTCAAGGAAACAATTTAAATTTCCCTCGATCGTGGATTTTACCAACCCTCAGGATTCATCGAGCTTTTTTAGGGGCTGGTCCTTCGCCAGGAGATCCCACAGTTCTTTCGCTACGCTTACTTCTTTCTTCCTCTTCTCTTCCCTCAAAAAACCGATCTGCCTCTCGTCTACTTTCCAGCAACCATAAATTCACTTGGCTGGTCACATACCGCCGTCTTTGAAGCTGGCAACCGCGCTTGTTGATCTACGACACGGGGAAAAACGTAATCGGCGTGTAAGGCGTTTTTTCCGGAAGTGGTTCACGGGTAATACTCCCTTCACGACACCAGCCTCCGTAGACGATTCGAGATAGCGTCATGCACCAGGGGTTCTTAACCTTTTCCGCGTCATGGATCCCTTTGGTAGTTTGGTAAAACCTTGGGACGCTTTAAAGATAAACTACTTTAGTTGTACAAGAAAGGATGGAAAAGTGGTTGCACAAAGGGGTCCCACAGCTTGAATTTCGCAGAAATCGAGATGAACCAAATTGGAGTCGATCAAAAATCAAATTTGGAATAAAAACCTTCCAGAGGACCTTCTTCCTTTCTTATCCTCTTCTCTTAATTTCTCCTTTAAACCTCATTAGCATTTCGCACTCCCATTCATTCCTAACTGAAGAAATTGCTAAATATCGGTGACAGGATACTGAAAATAAAGTTGCATCGGTGTATTAAGCAGTATGGAAGGATGCCTCCATACTAGATCACCCAGCAAACCCCGAAACTAGTTCTCATTATCCCCCAACAATTCCATCCTTCCACTTAGAGATATTCTTTGGAAACCTGACTATTTCTGTAATTTTTAAGCTCACAGGTCCCCGAAATCTATCCTGAACGCCTTAGGGTACGTGAAACCCCGAGTTAAGAACCCCTGGCGTGCAGGGTCGCCGTGATTCAGGCGCACTCGCACGTGAAAGAGGGAGAGCGGCTAGCCGCGTGGGCTTTACGACCTAAAAATCGAATCCTTTTGTCCCCAGACGTGGACCGCCCGCTATGTTTCAAACGGATCGTTGATAAAGGCCAGTCGACCCACCAAAATTTGATTCCAACCGAGGAAGCGTGCTCCGCTCCCTCGATTTAATTTTCCCCCTCCTTCGAGTTCCCAAAACCCTCAGCACCAGTTTCCGGGGTGTTCCTGAAGCCTTGGTTTATGGTACGAACGCTTGAAACATCGTTACTTTTTAGGAGCAGCTGGAGGAAAGTTTTACGAGCCAGTGGTCGAGGTGCGAAGGTTCTACAAGTTGCTTTATTATCACTAACCTTGCACCTTTCTGCTGGTCCCGTGAATTCCATCCAGTTTGCTCCTCACTTTTCAATGGGACATTATATAGTGGAACGTGAAGAGAAGGTGTGGGAGGAGAAAAGTGATTGATAGAAAAAATGTTGATTTCTGACTCGCTATAGTCAGGTTTGTAATATGTTGGCTGCTTAAGGTCTTTGAGTAGCTACCCCCACTACATATTCGGTCAAAGTGTGCGGTCTGTGCGGAGAACGCTCATAGGCGTTCAGTGAGTACTGTGAACAAACGAGACTAAAACATTTCCGCACACAACTTATGCAAAAATTTTCAACCTAGGTAATCAAAGGGTTAACTCGATTAATTTGAAATTGGTGAGACTTATATCCCCTCCTCGTAGTTTTGTGACTTAATACTTCTCCAGGCATAGTATTTAAATTTTTTTGTTGCGAAGAGGTTATGTTTGAACCTATGACAAGTGGCGCCATCTCTTTTTAATAGGGTGATTACTGGTGAGTCTTTTGACTTCCTTGAAATATTCAACTTAAATTTAGATTTATAAGGAATTCCCCCTTTTTAAGCACAGGGAAGTATAGTTGACGTTCGATCGCTGCTCGTTTGTTCCCTGTCGATACATTTAATTACACAAAGTGGCCGTGTGTGACGACGCCACTTAATGTTCCAGAAGAGATCGCTGCATCAGAGAGGAGGCTTATTCATGAGAATACTGATGTAATTCCACGAGAGCATCCGTCGTTTTATTAGCATCGTCGCTCTTCCGGAAACTGGCTCTTAATAATAAACGCCCTACGACCATAAGGGACGAGTAAGTGACTTCGCCTAGGGCCCATTTCCGCTATCAATCTTTAAATTACCCTCGATACCGAGAGGCAGGGGGAGGGGTGTCTTAAAAGTTAAACGCTTTTTCCTAAGAAGCAAATCGGAGAACTACTTAAAAAACAAATAGGAATCATTATGGTACTCCGAAAGACTGGTACAGGTTATGATACTGGAAATTAATTTTTTTTGATTGGTCAATCGGAGTACCCTGTGCGTGGAACGCTCTGCAGGCGTTCGTTGGATATGGGATGCAAATGTGACTAGAGGATTTCCGCACGTGGGGTACAACTAAGGACCTTAATCTCAAAAATGGAAAGTTCAATAACTGAATAATTGATAAGAATAATTGATAAGTCCTTTTCACACGAGACACTTCTGTGGTTCGAGTCCGACATTTAGTAAATGTTTATTCAGTGAAGATAGTATTAATTTAAAAAATGAAAAGAAATCCGCAACCAAAATACTAATCGTGAAATACAAAATCGTCTCGTGTGGAAAGGGCTTCACTGAGTACTCGAATTTGCAAGGAATAATACAGCAGACTTGACAATAGACAACAGCTACAATAGTTAAATTAAAAAAAGACAATTCGAAGATATATTAATTATAAAATTCCATCACAAAATTTTAATTTTTATGGGTCCAAAACCGTGTCCCCATTCCATTCAACATTCATAAGTCCCTTAATCCCCCTTCCAACATTTTCTAGAAGCTGTAAATTTCCCAAAAATGTCTCACGACCCATTAAAGTTTCTGAGGTGACAGTAATCCTTTATCATCGATCAAAGCTGCATCGACTTTCCCCAGCAAACTTCTTCGCCACTGTCGCAGAGGAGAATCCATTGTTCGCGTGTGCAACGATCGTCGTGGCAACACATGGCCAAAGATTGCGATAGTTCAGCTAGATCTGCGCGATATTCTGTAATTGCGTGGAACAGCTGCCTTTCAACTTCCATTTGTTCTTCATTCTTATTCAACGCCCGCGAAATTGCAATCTTCTTGCGTTCCTTCAGAAGAAACGGCGAAATGGAACTCTTCTGCAGCCACTTTGCTCGTGCATGCTTTTGTAACACCTTTTTAATCAAACTCGAGGATTATTTAAAAAATCCTCTGGATACTTAAAGCTTCAAAGAGTGGAAAGATGAAAAATGTCTGCACGAGTTTGTGTTCGAAAATGGAACTACATGATTCGTCAAAAAAGAAGTAGCTACTTCTGTTTTTTTTTTAGCAATAGTTGAGGATTATTTAAAGAATCCCTCCAATATTTAAGTTTTCAAGGAGTGAACGAGTGAAAAATGTTTGCACGAGTTTGTGTTGGAATATACCTAATTCAATTTTGAATACGATATTCCATTTCTCATGCACAATATTCGATAAATTATATAAAAAATGGGAGATCATGATTTCTCATAAAGATGGTTATTAACTGCATCCATTTTTTTTTTACCGGAATACTAGAGCCTGGAAAGGAACAAGCTTTTGTAAATTTAATTGGTTTACTGCTTTTATTTCAATTTTTAACGGCACTGAAATTCATACGCGTTTCAATAACACATCAATGTCAGAGGTAAATGTTCCAGATTCGTATCAACAGGCGGTGCACACGATTCTTATTGTAAAAACTCGCGCATTTCCATAAAAATAGCGCGGGTGGGTTCTATCGTTAACAAAAATAAAAAAGTAGCAGAAATTCCTTTATAACAACGCATTCATCGTGATTTCTGATAAAATACAGAGTTGCCATTCCGACTGGAATGAAATACACACCGGCAATATATCTCTAGTTTCCGCGGGATAAAATATTGACACGCCGATACGTAAATGAGTTTAGAACCCTGAACCGCAACCAAAAAATGACGCACGCTGGACTTTTAACAAATAAAAACATTGAAAAGAAACTCTAAAAAGCCTTTATCAAGAAGAACCTTACAAAAGTTCTTGGAACGATTGATAGGTAGGTACATCAATCTACTTCTACTGCAAATCCATTAAAAAATTAATCAAACTTAAAGCAGAGGCTCTGAAACCACAAGTAATTTTCTACAAAAATTTTAAATTAGGCAAACAACATAGTAACTCATAAAAATGAGGGGACCAAGAAACAGAACTTACAAATAAATATTAAAAAAGGACTGCTAAATCCCACCAAAAAACTGAAAAGATGGAACTTTCCAAAAACGTGTAAGACCCATAAAAAATGTAACTTCCAGATAACTTCCCAATCCCACAAAAAACTGAAAAAAATCTAACTTCAAAATTCCACCAAAGAAAAAACTGAAAAAAATGGAACATCCAAAAAACTGCGAAATCCCACAAAAAAATTGAAAAAGTGAAACATCGAAATAACTTCTAAATCCCATACCAAAAAACTAAAAAAATCTAACTTCCAAATTCCACAAAAAAAAAAAACTGAAAAAATGGAACTTCCAAAAAACTGCGAAATCCCACAAAAAAAAATGAAAAAGTGAAACTTCGAAATAACTTCTAAATCCCATACCAAAAAACTGAAAAAATCTAACTTCCAAATTCCACCAAAAAACTGAAAAAATCTAATTTCCAAATTCCACCACAAAACTGAAAAAATGGAACTTCCAAAAAACTGCGAAATCCCACAAAAAAATTGAAAAAGTGAAACTTCGAAATAGCTCCTAAATCCCATACCAAAAAACTGAAAAAATCTAACTTCCAAATTCCACCATAAAAACTGAAAAAATCTAACTTCCAAATTCCACCAAAATACTGGAAAAATCTAATTTCCAAATTTCACAAAAAAAAAAACTGAAAAATGTGACTTTCAAAAGACTCCGAAATCCCACAAAAAAAAAGCTGAAAAAGTGGAACTCCCAAAAAATTCCTAAATCCCATACCAAAAAACTGAAAAAATGTATCTTCCAAATTCCACCAAAAAAATTGAGAAAAAGGAACTTTCAAATCCCGCCAAGAATCTAAAAAAGTGGAACTTGCAATAAAAACTTAACAAACCCTTGAACTACACATGTCGCAGTCTCTCAAATTCAACCAAAAACCCCAAAAGGGGAATACCTCGCGTCCCTTGAACAAAAGGGGCTTTTTCGCGCGTTTTTTGTGGAAGCGAGAAGCAAGCGACACCGAAGAAGGGGAGGGGAACAAAGAGCGAGGAGTGTCATTGAAAAAGGGTGGCAAAAGAAGCGAACGAAAAAAGCGTGGCAAGCGTCAGCTGAAGAGGGGAAAGTAGAGAAACGGAGGGTACCATTGTAACGAATGGACGTTTCCATACTTTTCATTCTCTCCCGGAATGTTTCTCACCTCGTGCAGATGGCCGCCATCACCCACGCCAGAAGGCAGAAGAGCGTCGCCTTGGCCTTCGTGCACACGTATCTGGAAGAGAGAAGTAAAACGAAAGAAACGAATAGAAATCGTGTAACGTTTCGCGGGATCGTGACTGACATCTGGGATCGATGCCGCGGCACACGAATCTAATACCAATCGTTCCGGCATCGATACTGACGGAGCAGAGCGACGATAGAGCCGCTCGCCAGTCCAACAAATGCGGTGAGACCAAGGCAAAACGATTGAGATGAGTCGAACTCGCGGTTGACAAGGGGAATGACGACGTGTCACGCGCGGACGACGCTGATTGCCAATCGAAATGTGGCGAACAGTGCGCGTGGCTTTGAGGGAGAAAGGAAAACGTGGGGCACCTTTTAAGTAAGGTGCTCGCGTTGGAGTCGAGGAATTAAAGAATCAAAGAATCAAATAATCGGAGAAGCCTTGTGTACTTCTTTACACGCAAACACCTAATACACATATTCTCCCTAATTTTTATTACTTTCTGACTTACCCTGCTCGCAGAGGCTTGCAGATTGCGTAGTACCGTTCGAAGCTGATTCCCAGAATCGTGAGAACCGAAGCGTGCGCCACCGTCAACTCCACAAACGGGACAGCTTTGCCTAGAATCAATGGGACGTATTATAAAATGAACAACTGGCATCGGAAAAATTTTCTGATACCGTGTACAGATACCAGAATATTTTAAAATCTCGTTTAAAGCTACTGCCACTTGACCGCTTTTTATATTTGTTGCTGATATTTACGCGCTACGGCGATCGGTTAAATAAATAAATTCCACAACGTTCCCTGGAGAGATGTAAAAACGTTTAAACGTTAAATTTAAATGCGAGGTTTGATTAAATTTTCATTACGAACCATTCAGCTAACGTAACCTAGAATGCAACGAGAACAATGTGTTTTTCTTGCAACATTGGTTTTTATCTCATTCTTCGATATCGACTATCTACTTAACTTTTTATACTTTCAATCGAATTTCTCTCTTTTTCTTGATACTTTTTTAACCCTAGAGTAATTTGTCACTCTCGACTTCTGGGATCATTTAACTTTCGGTGGAGGGTGTCTGGATCTTTTCTGACATAAACGTAGCGCACTGTCTGAAGGTTGGTTATCGTCGGGGACTTAGATTTCATCAGTGTTGAATTAGGTGGATTTAAAGTATAAAGTAACAGGGGTAAAATTAGTGCGACCCTTGTTTTGTTGATAAGTGAAGAGCAAAGGGTTGTAGACACTGTATTTCTTGTATTTTCGTATTTTAAAGCCTTGGGAAGTGTAAGAATGGGACCCACTAAGTGCAATCCTGTAACAGGGGATGGAAAACACATTCTATAGTTTATCACTGAAATAAATTATTCCTACCCTTTCTCCAGTCGTCCCTTCATTTGAATTCTAAAACATAGTGTTTCTTTCTTAAGGGGAGGTTCTGGTCTAGAGCCCAAAAAAATAGGTGATATTTAGGAATTAATTAAAGGAAAACTACTATATATAATTTAATGGGACTTTTTGCATTGTATTAAGGATGTCTTAAATCATAGAAATATATTTTTTGTTTTATAATTAATCATTGCAGACAGCCCTGGGGAGTCGTTAAAGTCAAGGCGTCAAAAAATTGATCCAAATCGGTGGGACCTGTATCTCCAAAAGTTATTATCCGATTCGACTGAAACCTTTTTTATTTTGAAGATTATTCTTTTGGCTATGGGGCGGGGACTAAAAAAATTACAAAAATGACATTTTTTTTAGAAAATAACGACACTTCCAGTTTGAAATCACTTCCCTGTATTTTTCGTCCTTTCATCGCCTTTGAAAATTATAAATTTTCAACTTTTTGTAATTTTTTTAGCCCCTCCCCCCCCTAGCCAGAAGTATATTCTTCAAAATAAAAAAAGTTTCAGTCGAATCGGATAATAACTTTTGGAGATACAGGTCCCACAGTTTTGATAACACTGTTTCGAGAAAAACGCATTTAAAGTTTTACGTGAGCGCCGGAGTGGACGGTTGTTGCCCATGCATTTGCCGCTACTCAAATGCCTATAACTTCGGGAATTTTACGAATTTCAACAAATCCTTTTAAACACGTTTTCCTAAAAGGTTGAACATTCGAAAAATGAAATAAAAAAAAAATCGACGTTTAGACCAGAACCTCCCTTTAAGGGGGGAGACCACTGTAACGGTCCGAAATGTAAGGGTGTCTTCGGGAATTTATTTCAACCAAACAACGCAAGTAAATCAATGTATTGCTTAGCATAGTTAATAGTGTACATATCGAAGGGTAAGAAAAAATTTTTTTCAATCAAATTCATAAATCCGTTTCCTGTATACTCTTCGTCAAAATTTGCGCTGCGGCAAAAACATGCTAGTCGCATTGACAGTGCCCAGGCCATATGGTTAATCCAAATTAAAAAAGATAATAATATTTAGAAACTAGAAGGCTGCCTCTATTACGTGACGATCGAAAAAAGTCAAAATTGTAAAAAATAACAAAATGACGGACCACTGAAAAAAAATCATGTTTTCGGGGTACAAAATTGGGGAAATGTTGATAAAAAAAATAGAAGCAGGTCGAAAATTGAAAAAAACTGATTGTCACGTAATAGCGACGGGTTTTCCCTACAATAAATGTCCTTGGTCATATCAATTGGACGTATAGTTTTCTCTGTAGACTGTCAACGCGGTTGAAAAATGTCATTCTGAGGAAAACGTGTTCAATGTTCCGCGCGTCTCAGTCGCGCGTTTGACACCGCTTCACGAAAAATACCATATCTCCGTCAATTTTGCGAATTTCTTCATCAAATTTGGAGACAGCATTCTTGAAACACGCGTCTTTCAGAAGATGTAAAAAAGAAAAAATCGATTTTTCAAATTTTTTACAGTGCTCTTAATAAAATATAATATTGCTTTCTTTTCTTGAATCACCCTTACATTTCCATTTTCATATAGTGTTTCTATTTTTTCTTGAATGCACCCTGTATTTAGTTTCTCAACACAATATTTCTCCCCTATTTTGTGTCATTTGCATAGTGTCTTGCAGATATTTAGCACCATAACTGAAAAAGTAACAGAGTGTAAAATTGGTAACTCCTTTGAGTGTCTTATCAGGGAGTTAAAAAATCAGGTATGTATTAAGTATTAGGTACACTTTTTGGATACCACTACTTCATAACCCTGAGTTGTTTAATATGATCAAATAAGTGCAGCTTGTGTAATAGGGGATGAATGATACATTTAGTAGTTCGTACCCTCAGGGACGTTGCTTCGCATATCACTGGTTCCAGATTAGTCAGCATAAAAATAAATTATAAGCAGCATTGAAATACTGTGGACGTTGGGCACTTCATAAATTGTTCCAGAGTTCAATGATTACAGAGTACTTATATAACTTTCCACGAGACACCCCTTAACTTTTCAGTTCTGGGTATTTGAAACGGCTCCACAACTTTCGTTATCAAAGAATGTATCGAGCGTCTCAAAAGCTTCGAGGTTTAATTCTCTGTTGCAGCGGGGAGGAGGAGCAGATTTACGGTTCAAGATTTACGATTCCCGAAAGGAAGCTTGCCCGGCGACCAGGGTGACGCAATAAACTGGCACGACGCCCTGGACACTATTATTTTCCTTGTACATACCACTCCTCCATTTACTTCGATCCCTGCCACACCGAGATCGACGAAGTAATTCTGCGTTCTACTCTTCTCGAGCAAGCTCAAGTGGCCCTTTTTCGGTGAACACCCTGGAACTCACCCCGCCTCACGAAAATTAGAACTTCGAGGACCTGAACGATTGTCATCCTCTAAATGTTGCTGTGGTCAACCCTCAGCAAAGAGAGTACCTTATTTTTCACATTTTTATACAGCTAAAAGCTTGAATAATAAATAATAAAAAAATCATGTTACATTTACCACCTTCATGAAGCTTTCACTCAACGAATAACCGTACTTTTCAATTAAATAATTCTTTCATCCAAACTATCCTACTTTTCAAATAAATAATTCTTTCATCCAAGCAACCATACTTTTCAAATAAATAATTCTTTCATCACTTTTCAAGTCCCCTCCAAAGCATCGTAAGGAGAGGTTCTGGTCTAAATGTCGATTTTTTTTTTATTTCATTTTTCGAATGTTCAACCTTTTAGGAAAACGTGTTTAAAAGGATTTGTTGAAATTCGTAAAATTCCCGAAGTTATAGGCATTTGAGTAGCGGCAAATGCATGGGTCACAACCGGCCACTCGGCGCTCACGTAAAACTTTAAACGCGTTTTTCTCGAAACAGTGTTCTCAAAATTGGTGGGACCTGTATCTCCAAAAGTTATTATCCGATTCGACTGAAACTTTTTTTATTTTGAAGAATATACTTCTGGCTAGGGGGGGGACTAAAAAAAATTACAAAAAGTTGAAAATTTATAATTTTCAAAGGCGATGGAAGGACGAAAAATACAGGGAAGTGATTTCAAACTGGAAGTGTCGTTATTTTCTAAAAAAAATGTCATTTTTGTAATTCTTTTAGTTCCCCCCCTAGCCAAAAGAATAATCTTCCAAATAAAAAAGGTTTCAGTCGAATCGGATAATAACTTTTGGAGATACAGGTCCCACCGATTTGGATCAAATTTTGACGCCTTGACTTTAACGACTCCCCAGGGCTGTCTTCAATGATTAATTATAAAACAAAAAATATATTTCTATAATTTAAGACATCCTTAATACAATGCAAAAAGTCCCATTAAATTATATATAGTAGTTTTCCTTTAATTAATTCCTAAATATCACCTATTTTTTTGGGCTCTAGACCAGAACCTCCCCTTAAACACCTTCCCAAGTGAAAATAGAGTAAAAGCCCAAATTCCAGCAAAGCCTAACCAACTAACCCCCAGAAACTCTACACCTACACCGTCTCCCACTTTCCATTCCCAATTAGTCCCTTGCCCAGCAAAAGAGTAAATTCAAAGACGCCCTCGAAACGGCCACGGTGCGCGGCCCAGCTGGGTCCAACTTTAGACGAGGGAATTAGAAGAAATGGTCCAATAATAGCGGCACTAAAAACTCTGCGGCCTAAGAACATAAACCGCGGAGAGTTATCAGGCATGGGGCGCTATTAATCCACCCCAAAGCCCCAGGAACATTTGTTCCCCAAATTCCTGGCTCGCCATGTTTTCTCTCGCGGCTGTAAACCTCGGCGACGCGCAACAATCGCAGGGGTTTCCCTCGTCCAACGTTTCCTCCACGGAAATCAAAAAGTTGGAGCGAACAAGTTGCACGTAATCTCCCTGCGATCTGCCAGAGACCCAGTCTCCCTGGCCTCCCAGTCACTTGTTGCCTCCGCCGAAGGGAATCTCGTGGCGCCTCGACTTCGCGGGCGTTACGGTCGTTTCACGGATTCCATTGGGCATTCAGCTCGCGTGGCTACTTAACCGGACCTTCGCGGAACACGTGTCGCTAGATGGAGGGAGAAGAAGGCCGTTTCTCTTCGTCTTTCACTGGAACGTGCCCTGGATCAGCGACAAAATGCCACAATTCGCGCTGCTCCTTGGCTTTCATTCTGCACTGGCGAGGTACACAGATTATTGGCACTGCAGGAAGGTTCTGTGGTGATTGGGTGATTTGTTATATTAGTTTGAGTAGAAGGTAGTTTTCTCCCTGAGTGGTAAGATTTTTTAGGTAGGGAGTTGGGGCATTTTGACGCAAAGTGGCACAATGTAACATTAATATTATCTTGATATCTGGAAACATTTAGAAGTTTAAAACATCTATCCATAAGATGATACCTTATGGGGTATCTTGTGATCATGTTTATTTATTTATTTATTTATTTATTTATAAACGGACCGAAGCCCTCTTTACAAAAATGTTTACACAAAGGAAAAAGAACTTTACCTAATATAACAAAAAATAGACATGCGCAAAGACTCATGGTACACAAGATATGACATTACCCGATAATCCTACGTAACTGTCTTTTAAAAGTGTGCAAAGACCCATTAAAGAAATCAATACTATTATAGAGAGTGCTAGAGTCAGCAATAATTCGATTTATTGGATTAATTAAACCATATGTAGATCTGGATTTAAGTGGTTGTAGTCCTGCTCTAGATCTCAATACGCGTTCAGGTACGTAGAAATTGATTTGCATAAGAAGAGAGGGACAATCGATATGGTTATTGATTAAATTAAAAATATAGAAATAGTCGGATATTCTTCTACGTGCAGATAATGTTTCGAGGTTGACTGTGTTTAATATTGTCGAGTAATCGTGATCAAATATTGACATTGGATTCTTTAGCTTATATGAACAAAACCTGAGAAATTTATGTTGCACTCTCTCAAGCATGATTTCGTGATTAAAGTTTTGGACTTCTAATTATTTCTAGATATAAAGATAATATTAATGTTACATTGTGCACCTTGCATCTAAGAGTCGCAGCTCCCCCTACCAGATGTTAAGTATTATCTGTCAGCACCTCGACTGGCGTCGGCGTGTTTCCGCGCCCAGGGAAGGGATTGCACCCTGTGTCTGGTCTCGGTGTGTTTCGATTTTAATATTTTGTAGAAAGTATTATTCCAGAGTCCCTGGATGTCTACTTTGAAAAGAAACCAGGAAAGGAGCTCGCTTTCTACGTGGTATGCAAAACTTTCCCCGCAGAGGTGATCGCTCGGAAAGGCCTGACCGACTTGGGGGCATTTTTCGAAACTTTCCTCCACTCGAAGTGTCAGTACTAGTTCGTGAAGAACAGGAGCGATTTAGATCATAGAAAGCCACAATCTGATACGAAGGTTACTTTCTAGGATGTGCAGGAATGAAACTACTTTATGGGTCAAAATAGACCCCGTATCCGTCATGCACTCGATTGGTAGGTCATCCTTGCTCGGAGAAGGGGAGGAACACTGTGTTTCAAAGTAGAAGTGGAGAATGTAAAGAAAGGTGTATGGGGAGGGGTAATGTTTCAAAATGAAAATATAGGGGTGATTAAAAAAAGGACACTATTCGCGAAATGGAAATGCACGAGATAAATAAACACAGTGGAAACACGTTGTTTTAGACTGAAAATTGGGGGGTGGTTTAAGGAAGGTAAAAACAGTTCAGTCTGCTGTAGGAGAGAAGAAGAACACTGTGTTTGAGAGTAGAAGAAAAGTGGAGAGACACTAGTTAGTTTAAAAATTTTACAACCCTCCTTGAAGAATAAGAGATACTCGTGGAATGGATGAAATCTGAGACACCATTTGCTAGGCGACAAAAGTCGATGTGGAAAAATTATGTAGGAGCCGTGGGCGCCCCAGAATGTCAGAGGAGGGTATAAAAGGGTCCCGAGGTTTCACGAGCGACGGTTTTTCCGACGGGGACAAATCAGCGCGACAGTAAAAACGAGAGTCGTAAAGTGTCTGAGAACAATAATCCAACAGAGAGACATCGTGGGAGCTGCTCCGACGGGATGATGGCTAATAACTTGAAACTCGAAGCTCCGCAGACTTCGAAATAACTATCCTCTCCTCGGTGACGTAAATCGACGGCGACATTCGATTCCAATAAATCGCCGGGATTGCGTTACTCGGTTGTACCGCCGCGGAAACGATCGTTGGTGCTTACGTTCGACACCTGATCAACTTGTATCTGACCGCGTAATAAATTGGTCGTGGACGTTTCTCGTATTTGAGTGGACGTAAAGCCACGATCCCACGCGTGGAATATGTCAGAGTGGAAACACCTGAAGCGATTACAGATGGGAGGTGTTCGAGAGCAAAGAGAAACTAAGAGGTGGCTTAAGCCACGTTTCCACGTATGCAACTCGAAGATCTAAAATAAAATTGAAGCACCCCTTCGACGACGACCACTCTTGAACGCTGAGAGTATTCGAAGGGATTCAAGAATGCTTGTTTTTCTTACACGTGGGAATGCAACTTTAAGTGTATTTTATTTTACGTAACACATTGCACGTGTGAGAATCTTCAGTGAGCTCTGCTTTGAGGAAATAACCTCTCTCTAATCACTTCTCGTGTATTTCTTGCATTACGTTGGACACGTGGGAGCGGGGCTTAAGCCTCCTGTATCCTACACGAGAGAACATACCGTAACACGTTTCGTCAATGCATCTGAACTTTAAACACCGAACTTTTCTAATTTCTTCACGTCCCACGATTTATGCACGTGGGATCGCGGCTTAAGTGTCCCCTGCGTTGCACGCTAAACATACAGGAATCACCATACATTTCTTCGATGCATCCCACCTTCGAAAATCAACTTCTTCTACATTCTTCAAGTGCCTTCCACCTCCCACGATTTATTCCCGTGCGATCGTGGCTTAAGCTTGCCACTCGAGGGCGCTAAGCGCACATATTCCAGGCGATTTCGCCTGTCGGTGGCCACCCACGCGGAATATTATTTCCACAATCGATTATCTCCGGCGCCAGCTTTCGCGATCCGTGATGTACATTATGTTCGACAGGCTTTTATCAATGAAACACGGCCCTCGCGGGAGATTTCCTATGCAAGACCCCTGAACAGGAAGTCATACCTTAACTCGGCCCCGATATCACGATGCAGCGCGGTCTCCGGTATGCTGATAGGGCCTGGGGCGTCGTAGAATATTGAATGGCAAAAGTATCCTTTTCATCGGCGATATGAAATTCTATAAGTAGGTACGTCGGTTAGCTCGTGATATTGCATTCTTTTAGTTCCGCTACATTGCCTAGCGGTCGGTGTTTAAACGTCTCACTGCTCTGCCTTCTCATCCCTTCAGCCGCTTGATTCTCGATAGCAGTACAGTCGGAGCAAAATCCTGTGGTGTAGATCTCGTTACGGTGAGTGGGAGCGGTGGGGATTTAGAGCGGTGGGGATTTAGAGCGGTGGGGGACCGTGGGCGTGGCCGTGCGGCATGGTGGGGGAAGAGGCGCCCAGTAGCTCTGAGGGACCACTTTATTTTGTTCAAACTGTAACGAAGGAGCAGATGGAGTTGGAAAAGTGCTGCAAGCGCATTTCCTACAGACTTTAAGCTCCAATCGTTAGTTTCACATAAACTTAACATGTTTTATTATGAAACGAAAGTGAAAGCAACGAACTTAAGAAAAGTGCATTGTATAAAAATATGGAATTATATTGTTATTTGAGAATGAACAAGTGATATATTATTATCAATGGAGACAAGAATATACTGGTAAAATATATAGTTCCGTTTGAAGGAAATAGAAGTGACTTTGAGGTCTACCCAGAGAACTGGATTAAAAAACAATTTCGTTCTGTTCGTTGTAGCAACATTTACAGCGGGCAAAATTTATACCCTAAATACGCGCATGCCCGCGTAAAATTCGTTTTACAGTCGAGGCGGAGCCATTCCGCGAGTTTACTTCGCACAGCGAACAAGATTACGGTAACGCAAACTGGATAAAGGGAGACGAAGCCTCCTTGAAGATTCTGAGCTTGTTACAAAGCTGGCGATGCGCGGGAAACGTTGAGAAACGTGGGCGGCTCGTTGACGCGCGCGTGTAAACTTCGCTTCTCTCCTCCGAACGATTGATCTGCCGTCGACGCTGCAACTGTGGTATAAATAACGGTGATTTACACTCGGGATTATTGAATAAACCAACGTTACGCAACGTATCCACGCTGTCATCGCCTGTTTGCAATTAACAAATAACGGCGGTCGTGCAAAATAAACTGAAACAACTGACTGACTAATTACTGGACTCGTTGGACATCGATTAACTCGTTCGCGCGTCTTCATTAATAATTAATCGGAACAATCGTAGTCGCTCGTCCGTGATAAACGGAATGTTTGGCGACGGGTTTATTATCGAAGCGTATACAAATTTCCAATTTGACGCGGGTTTGTAGATTAAAATCAAGAGAATGATATTAATTTCTCGCTATAGGGGAGGGGGAGGGGGAGAGGAAGGGGAGGGGTACTAGAAACGGGGGATGCACAAGTACAGGAGCAAGAAAAAAAAAAGTAGTGTAAGGAAGTGAAAATTCGAAATATTACGAGATAAATATGAGTGGTGTAAGGAAGTGAAAATGACGGGGATATTGATATAGGTACTTAAATAAAGTAAATTCTTAGGGGAAACGAATAGTAGGGATAGCAAGATTTAGGTGAGGGAATGAAATGGAGAAAGGAAGGTATTAGAAGAAGAAGGTACGCGAAGGAGAATGAGGAGAAATATTGGGACACAGAAGGACGAGAGGGGAATGGGCGGAGCAATTAGAGGGGAGGCAGAAGGGAGGGGATGGAGGCAGTAGGTAAGGTTAGAATAGGTTTAGGAAATACACGATACAGTGGAGTAGGAATAAGTTAAGATAAAATACATAAGCATGTGGAAATACTATAAATCAGAAGAATACTATAAAAAGTAATTCATTTAAATTAATTTCCTAAATCTAACAATTCCAATTAAAGTTCCTTCCCACGAAAATATTCTGCCTTAAACGAACGCCGGAAGGCACAAAAACGCTGTCCAATTACATCCAGCCGCCATTTAATTGCGAGCAACTCGAACGTAACTGTTTCAAATTCCACAAGTTTTCCTCCAAGAGAGGCGGCTACCGTCACGGGCGGATGCTTGTGGAATTTTTGCGAATGGATTTGCTCAAAAATAAGCTCGTGGTTAATCCTGAAGCTCGAGGCTCTCGCGACGAGTGAGCGCCGTTGCAAGAAGATGCGGGCTAGCAATGTCCGACAAGGATTGTGGGCAATGTTTGGGTCACAGATTTCATTCAGATTCCACACTTAGCCATTGCACACCATACATAATTATGTATTAAATGTGTATGATTGATTATTTAAAAAATTGGAGAAAAATGGAGTTTCTTTTTTGAAAATTAAATTCAAAAACACATAGAGTCACTCACAGGTATATCTACACGAACGCAAATGAATAATTAATTGTGAAAATTGCAACGTTTTTTTGCGCCGATTTTCTTTATTCAGATATTGTTCAATTCCTTCAATTTTAATGCGATTAATAAAATTACGTACATGATCTGTATGACAGAATCTGGTGGCAGAATTTTTTCGATCCCTGAAAGTGGACGTTTTACGGAGCCGTATTTTATCCAGTAGCAATAATAGGATCGCGATTTGTTCAAATTTGCAACCGTAGATCCCCTTTCCTAGAGCCTCCCCAATGATGTTCTTATCAGTCCCCGTTAACGAGAAGAATTCTGGTTAGTTCGGCCCTAGGAAGATAAGCAGGCGTAGCTTAAGAGGATCCCCGTATTTTTGCTTATCGCCGTCCCCATCGGAATTGTTTGTCGGGAAATTCTGCTTCGACTTATGGTTTTCTTTTAGTAGGAGCGTGTGGGCGTAAATGGACCATAAACGAGGCAGAATTTGTCGAGATTTCTGGTCCAGTCATGAGTAGATACAATTGAGGAGTTGAAATGATAAATGATGTAACTGTTAAGAAATACAAAATTACTTTCTTAGTGGAGAAAAATGTAAATTTTATAATGAATGCGGTGCTAAACGCTGTAAGTGTTAGAATAATTTATTTTAGTTTGAACTGGTACAGCTGAAGCAAGTGCCAAAGAGTCAGGCAAGGTATAAGCACGAACAAACGACCCCCGTGACAAATTTTGTTGTTATTGTTTCTTAAACAATGTTCCTCAGTTGAGACACCATTCTGTGAAGTCTCAGGTCTCTACCCCCTCGTTTAAGGATAATATGGAGGTAAAAAGCCCTTAAACTATAACATTTTTTTCTCGGTTACTACTTAAGATAAATAAATGAAACAAAATAGGAAATATATTAGCTTCATATTAGCTGTGCTTTATATATTTTTTAACCGACTTGAAAAAGAAAGAGGTTCTCAATTCGAGGTGTTTGTATATATATGTATGTATTTTAGTATGTATTATGTTTGTCCGCGAATTTCTCCGTAACTACTGGACCGATGTTTGTGAAATTTATTGCATTTAGTTAAGCTTCGATCAACTTAGGTCACGAAGAAAGAATTATCAAAATCGGTTAAGTAGTTCTGAAGTTACACCAAAAATAAGAAATCTGTTTCATTATTATTATTGGAATCTTCCGTTTCTAACAAACTGTTCATTTTTTTACTAGCAGCTCCTTTTGTAGGACTGCCCACATTTTTTAAAATAAATGTACTTATACAAGTTAAATAACTAAAGAGTAAAAATAAAAAAATTTAAAAGAAAATTAGAACCGACTTAAAAAAAAAAAAAAAATGCACTGAAAATTAAAAAACAAGTTCTGTAACTCTAAACATTTTTAAGTCAGCGCCAGATTGTTCACAGTGCAAACGATGAGGCGCCGACATAAAAAATTGAGAGTCATAGATTAAATATAGAAAGAACTTATTTTTCACTTTTCAGTGCATTTTTATTTTCCGAAGTCGGTTTTAATTTTTTTAAAATTCTTTTATTTTTCCAAATTGTAACTCAATTATTACAGGTAGAAAAAAATAATTTATTCTTTAGGGTGGTTACAGATATCAGTTCAGTGAGGGTTCAGTAGCATCAGTGTCAGCGCTAAAAAATATCATTTCCCTGTTTTACAATGGAGCAGTTCACGCTTGTCTGTGTCACTTACTGACACTGAACCATCACTGACACACTGAACTCATCAGCTGAAATAGTATTTCTCAAAACCTGCGCCACTCAAAGTGTTAAAATTGAAACAAACTCTTGAACATACAATACTCCTAACAGGACTCTTATCAAAAAGACCCTTCACCGACCAACAAAAGCTACCAGTAATCTAATCTCCCCCTACCACTCACATTGAAAACTCATCACTAACCCATCACCACCTCGTTCATCATCCACCCATTCACAACCCCCACGCACGCAAATATCAAAAGTAAAGCTTCCAGCAACAAAAGAGCCTGCGATATCTCGCCACGGTTATCCGAACGGTGTCACGTTCAGCACGCTCGACCAGGCAACGGTGTCAAGATCGCTAGGGTCCGCCTTCAGATCTGTCTAGGTCTGGCGAACGGGCGGGAAGGGAAAGGGTGGAGGAGCTGGCGGAGGCGCGGCGCCTTTTCCATCGTATTTCCTGCCGCGGAGGTTAAAGAGAATTGGATGGAAACCGGCAGGACAAGAAGGTGTTACGACGGGCGTAGCATTAAATGCTACGCCGCGGTATACAGCCTCTAAGAGCAACGGTAATTCCTGGCGGGTGGTCGAAGTTCAGCTACTCGTTCCAGGGCCCCCATCAACCTTGCCCACGACGCCCAGCGCCTCGAGCCAGCCTGCGTAGCCGTGTGTGTTATCCTTCCTCCTCGTACACCTTGCCCCTAGCCTTGGCCGAGGCGCGGTAAAAAGGACCGGGCGGACGATCCTTCATTAAATTAGGACTCGTCCTCTACTCCTGGGTCGCTCCTTGACGCAGGGTTCCGCGTTAATCGGAGGGGACTGGCAGGACCTCTGTGTAGGTACTCGCTGGTCTGTACTTGGGAAAAGGATTTTCCACTGTGGAGTTTCTTAATGGGTTACCACGTGTTAAGGCGGGTCCACACATTCCGCGTTCGCTGAATGCCGAAAATTATATTCGAATACTAAGAAGGAAAATACCTGTGCTTCGCTAGTGTAGAATAATTAAAAGGAATTAGGGGAGAGTTGCCAATATCGTACTGGTCACCTAAATCGTACCTCATTAATTTCTCAGTAATTAATGAATGTAAACGACATCTGATAATAAAAATATCAAGTAAATGCGAAATAAGGAATAGAAATAAAATTTTGGAGCTTACACTCTATTTTGTGCGTGCTATAAACATTTAAAAAAATCAGGTATGATTGATGCAACTTTTTACCAGTTTATTTTAGCTGATAATAATCAAACAATGAAATTTTGTCTCGTATTTTTGTATTTTTCTAAAAGCAGGTTTAACGTAGAATATTTTACATTCGTTTTAAGTACATATTACATTCATTATAAAGTTTAAATTGATATTTATAAATGGAGGATATTTATAAGGATTTGACAACTCGTATGTTATATAGGTTATGTACGTATATCATATTCATAGGTTATTGTGGCCTGTGTGTGATCCATATACGTTCGTATATGCCACTATATAATAATCATTACTTTATATTGAATATTTTCTTCTCTATTTGTTATTAATATTATTTTTAGGTGGGGGTACGATTTAGGAGACCGGTTGCCTAAATCGTACCTTTTACAGTATATGACAAAACGATTAATAACAAATGAATTTGTTCTGAACAAAAGGCTAAGCATATAATAGTAGGTGCCTAAAAGATCAAACTACAATATCCAATAGTCATTTGGGTTCAAATTAGTACCAAATATGAAATATAACGTAAAATGTCTTAAGTGGTACGATATAGGTAACCCTCCCCTACTTTTATATCTGTTTCTTTTTAAGTAATTTTTTAAGTAATTTTTGTAAAGTAACCTTTGTTTAACGGACATTTATGTATGTATATGTTGATTTTTAGGCATTTGTTTGGGTAAGTCCCCAACCGCGGTCCCCCAGCCAACTAAGGGTCATTAGTTTCCAGCAACGACCCTTCGAAGGAACTTTCGCGCGGATGCTTTAGCCAGAGAATGTAACGATGTTGAAATTTGCATTTAAATTCCGTCGCTCTGCGAACGTTCAAAGGAAACTCGTTCGATATTTCCGCGCGGGAACCTGAGTTGGGGAAAAAATGATCCGTCGCCTTTGGGACTCGCGGAGTAGTGATTGGAAACCTGATTGCGTCTTTTTGATATCCTTTCATGTTTGCAGCTCGTTCGCTGGATGTTTGTTCTGGGGCATCGGAGCTATTGGAAATTCGAAGGTACGATGCTTCGAGGGAAGCATTGTGCCCTAACCTGGCGCCTGTTCGAGTCGTTGCAAAAGAATATTATAGGGCTGTACGATTTGGTCACATCCCACTACTCACTATTATTAAATAAGCCATTAAAAATATTGTAAAACAACAACCAAAAGTAGAATACACTCAACAGAAATAAAGCTACTTTTCCTTAACCATTAAAATCTTCAAACCAACTCAGTTTTAGATTATTGAGGGTTAGTAGATTTCTGCGTAATTAGGCCCAATTAATAATTCATTTTCCGAAGAACGTCACGCAACAGAATATCGGAGGATATTCTTGCCAACGTGTCTTATATTTTGCATACGCTCCCGCTTTATACTAATCTATTAAGTTAAACCAATTCTGAGCACCTTGACTTCATTTTATACCACAGAAACCGTTTCCCCGTCGAAGTAGAAAATGAAAACGCTGCCGAGTGTTTCCTTCTTATTTCCAGGGTGTCATTTTCAACGGCGCGGTTATTCCTTCGACCGTTCGGTACTCGTAGCCACCGTAACGAAACATTTGGAAACTGCACGCCGGTGGAAACGTTTTTCGACAAGCCACGCCGTCCCTGAGGATACTCCAACCCCCTTCGGCACAATTTCCATACGCGAATCGTTATCGGTGCGGAAAAAGAATGCAACTACCGTGCGACAGGTTCAATTTGGAATTCGATGTTTCGAAGGTTTGCGGAGTCTTGACAATAGAATGGAAGGCATGACACTGAAATCGATAATAATGTCTACTGTACATTGGTGTCTATTTCTCCTCGCTTTCTTGAGTTGGAAGGATATGAGAAATACATACGAGAGCAAAGAGAAATATAGTTGCCTTTCGTTAAGGCTTTGGATGTTGACGATTCAAAACCCTACGCCACGTGCGGAATTGCTATAGCGATACTTGTAAACCATACTCACCGAACGCCTATGGGCGTTCAACGCACAGACTAAACCCATATATTCGTAATGCCCAAAAGGTGAATCCATTATAACTTTCAATGTTTGTCAGATACTTCATCAATTCATTTCTCTGTACCTCCATGTGTTTTTCTATTTTTTTTTTCTATTCCTCTCGATGTTATCTATTCTATTTTTCCCGTCGACAGAATTTTTATTGGCAAGGCAAAACTAGCGTGATCCAGGTGTGTCCACAAAGCATCGATACGAGATTTACGTGTTTGCTGGGGGCAAACACATCCGCTTCCGGTCCCGTTACCGCCTTCGTCGGCGGAATGACTATGCGAACGTGTCAGGTCGTACACTGTACTAACTGAATGGCGAATAGATCCTTAATTCATAGTCAGGTTTCACCAGGATCGCTATACGTAGTATCCTGACGACTTCTACGTTTAATCCTTTAATCCTTAGCTGGCGAGGCACCATGGACGCGTTGTTTCGACGATTTTTCACGCGAGGATACAAAACAACTATTAGAAGAGTGCAAAAGTAACGTAATTATTTTTACTGAAATTCCAAATAAGATAACGTCGACGTATATTTTTGATTATTTGTTGATAATAATGAGTAGAAATCTTAGGACGTAATTATTTTACTGAAATTCCAAATAAGATAAGGTCGACGTATATTTTTGATTATTTGTTGATAATAATGAGTAGAAATCTTATGACGTAATTATTTTTACTAAAATTCCAAATAAGATAACGTCGACGTATATTTTTGATTATTTGTTGATAATAATGAGTAGAAATCTTAGGACGTAATTATTTTACTGAAATTCCAAATAAGATAAGGTCGACGTATATTTTTGATTATTTGTTGATAATAATGAGTAGAAATCTTATGACGTAATTATTTTTACTAAAATTCCAAATAAGATAACGTCGACGTATATTTTTGATTATTTGTTGATAATAATGAGTAGAAATCTTAGGACGTCATTATTTTTACTGAAATTCCAAATAAGATAACGTCGACGTATATTTTTGATTATTTGTTGATAATAATGAGTAGAAATCTTAGGACGTAATTATTTTACTGAAATTCCAAATAAGATAAGGTCGACGTATATTTTTGATTATTTGTTGATAATAATGAGTAGAAATCTTATGACGTAATTATTTTTACTGAAATTCCAAATAAGATAACGTCGACGTATATTTTTGATTATTTGTTGATAATAATGAGTAGAAATCTTAGGACGTCATTATTTTTACTGAAATTCCAAATAAGATAACGTCGACGTATATTTTTGATTATTTGTTGATAATAATGAGTAGAAATCTTAGGACGTAATTATTTTTACTGAGTGCAAAAATACGTTCGCTCTACATTTTTCAGAAAAATGACAGAATGCAGAACTGGGAATATTTATTGCATCGCTCGAATTTACGTAGGTAGCACACTTTTCTAAAACGATTAGTATCCGACTTATTTTAGTTAAGATGGCCAACTAGGCATATTTGAAAATTCATATAACCAAATTGAGAATGTATAAATGTTTTTAAAAGTTGTTTTAGAATAAAAAATTATTCTTTATTCTCGAATAATTTTACAAATTTATTCGAATAATGCCCAATTCCGGAATCAAGTAACAAATTTGCAACAAGTCGACAAAGGCGCTTAACACACTATTTATATTCCTTGCAAAAAAGTTAACATTAATTTTTAATATTATAAACAATTTTGCAGTGAGATTTTTTACAAATCTCCACCGATCCAGAGTTGTAGATTCACCCTGAATAGCAGTGCCCATCATTTTTTTAACACCTCGCACAGAAAGTTCTATAAATGTTATAGAAGAAGGAAAATTGGTAGCAGAGCAGCCAATTTTTCAAATAAACGTAAACCACTCATCCATGAAACGTCGAGCTGTGCAGAGTGCAGGTAGGTTTACGTAATTAATTAGCACGGAATAATTGCATACAAACAATTAGCTGCACAAAACAAGCCAAACCACTCTGATTTGCGACAAATACCCATCAAAGCAAATTAATGGACAGCAAATTAACAGTGGACAGTCTGTGAAGGACCGATGCGATAATTCTGTACTTGTCAATACCGAATGAAAAATAGCCTGATGAGGCTTTTATCCAAACATCGACCACCGATATCTTTTCCCACAACCCTCGATTTGAATTAATTTCGTTGCAACGAAATAGCAGAGCAATGAAAATTCAATATCCTCAGCTTGTTCTACAGGAATTTAATGTAGTCCGACGTATAATTGTTTTCCTATTTACTTATTCCCTCCTTCGAGGGAAGTTCGTCCGGAAATATTCGCTCGCCTTTCACGAAGCCCTTCGCTGGGGATGCAATTGAGAACAGCTAGCTTGGAATTCTGCGCGTTCGTTAAATTCGAGAATTCGACCACGTCAAGTTGCATTTTCCCCCGTTGACAATTGCACTCCATGATGCAATTACGATTATGTTTACAGTTTCCGCGAATACGAAGGGAACGTCGTTCGTCCCTTTTATTCCGCTAGGCCACCCTTGTCACTCATGATGCTTGTTATCATGTAATCACAACGACGAATTGTACGTAGGTACTCGTTAAAAGTTGTGCGGTTGTTCTGTGTTGGAGGTGGGCAAAAATGAGGGAGAAGCTAAGGGAACTGTGGGGAAAATGGAAATATAAATTAACAGCAGTGGCGCACTGAGGATTTAATCTTGAGGGAGCCGAGTTGAACGGATAAAAATATTTTTAATGCAAATTCAATAAAATCCATTAGGTGATTATGAAAGCTTATTTATATAATGAAATCCAGTTTTCTTTTCTTTTGAGAAAGCTCTTGAATTATTGCAGTCGTGGTTACATTAATCTCCTTTTCCATCTTATTTGTTTCACTTATTGGGGGACAAAATACGAGGAGGTGGGAAAATGGGAAAATTCCCTAAGTAGTTCCATTAGTTTTGCCAACTAGAAACTAGAACTACTTGTAAGCCTTTAACGCGATAGTCGCTTTCGATAAAAAATGTTTTTAATATATTAAAAATGGCGTGTTTATTAACTGTGAGTTAACTCGCCATTCTGAGTTAACAAGTTAAGTTCTGTAAACTTCTCTAAAAGTAGATTTAAAAAATCCTCATACAAAATTGAATATATTGAAAGAACCTAGCACAATTCCTTCCCCATTTCTCCTTGCACAGAAAAATTCTTTCAAGTAGAAGTGCTCGAAGCTAAAACTTCCGAAGCTTTCTCGAGAAGTGAAGAAACAGGATTTCATAGATACATCATTTTTCTTTCAGCTTGGAATTCGTTACCGCGGAAAGTTGCGGAGCAAGCAGAAGGAAGAAGGGACTTTCTCGAAGCGAATTTTACAACGGGGTTACTTCTGCGACACAGGAGTAGCCGCGAGGTTACAGAAAGGAAAGGAAATCGGTTTGACTCTTCGATCATTCGGGGATGATCGATGAGGACAGAAGGGTTTCCGCGGGAACTGTATTTCAAATTGCTCCCGCTCGTAAATAACTGGAGCGAAGTGGAACAAAGAGAAGCGGACGTGAAACAAGGCAAACAAATTGTAGGTACCTGCTGTCTGACATGGGAAACAATTTCGAACAGAACGATCCTTTACGGAAAAATGGGCCACGACTTTGTACTTTGCATTGAAATGGAAAATTCCTCGGTATAGGCTGTCCTCTGGGAACGCGTGCACGCTTTTCCGTGATGTTTTTCCTACGGCAAGCCCATGGACGAATTTCGAGTATTGCTACGACTGCCGAGCAATGATTCCGGCGGAATGGGAATTGGCATAAAGAGATCACTTTGCTGGAGACGAATTGAGGGAATGTCTCGAATTTGTCGTTTGGAGCGTAGCTCGTCTGTCGTTTCAGCGGGCAATGGGATAGAATTGTTATGGAAAGAATTTATTTGCAGTTGTTGTAAGTAATTTGCAGATTTGGGAAGTCTAAGATGTACTCTGGAATTATAGAGGTTTATGTTATGGGAGAGCTAAGAATCTTAGAGGTATTTACTATTTATTTTTCAGCTGCGAGAGTTCTAAGGTTGTAGAGTTCTGAAATTTTAGGATGCCAGAGTTTTAGAGTTCTCAAGTTCTAGAGATCCAAAGCCAAGGAACTCTAGAGCTCTAAAGTTTAGGAGTTTTAGAGTTCCAAAGTTTAGGAGTTTTAGAGTTCCAAAGTTTAGGAGTTTTAGAGTTCCAAAGTTTAGGAGTTTTAGAGTTCCAAAGTTTAGGAGTTTTAGAGTTCTAAAGTCAAGGAATTCTAGAGTTCTAAAGTTTAGGAGTTTTAGAGTTCCAAAGTCAAGGAATTCTAGAGTTCTAAAGTTTAGGAGTTTTAGAGTTCCAAAGTTTAGGAGTTTTAGAGTTCCAAAGTTTAGGAGTTTTAGAGTTCCAAAGTTTAGGAGTTTTAGAGTTCCAAAGTTTAGGAGTTTTAGAGTTCCAAAGTCAAGGAATTCTAGAGTTCTAAAGTTTAGGAGTTTTAGAGTTCCAAAGTTTAGGAGTTTTAGAGTTCCAAAGTTTAGGAGTTTTAGAGTTCCAAAGTTTAGGAGTTTTAGAGTTCCAAAGTCAAGGAATTCTAGAGTTCCAAAGTTTAGGAGTTTTAGAGTTCCAAAGTTTAGGAGTTTTAGAGTTCCAAAGTTTAGGAGTTTTAGAGTTCCAAAGTCAAGGAATTCTAGAGTTCTAAAGTTTAGGAGTTTTAGAGTTCCAAAGTTTAGGAGTTTTAGAGTTCCAAAGTTTAGGAGTTTTAGAGTTCCAAAGCTTAGGAGTTTTAGAGTTCCAAAGTCAAGGAATTCTAGAGTTCTAAAGTTTAGGAGTTTTAGAGTTCCAAAGTTTAGGAGTTTTAGAGTTCCAAAGTTTAGGAGTTTTAGAGTTCCAAAGTTTAGGAGTTTTAGAGTTCCAAAGTTTAGGAGTTCTAGAGATCTACAGTTTAGGAGTTCTAGAGTTCCAAAGTGTAGGAGTTCTAGAGCTCTAAAGGCTCCTAATTCTAGAATTCCATTCTCCGAATTCCAAAGTCTCCGAAATTTAGAGTTCTAAGGTTAGGGGTTCCCAAGTTCTAAAGATCCAATTACGAATTTTAGAGTTCCAGTGTTCCAGTCTCCGAATTCTAAAGTTCGCAAATTCCAGTCTCCGAATTCTAGAATTCCAAAATTCGAGGCTCCGAATTCCAAAGTTCCACAATTCTTTATAGTACAAAATTCTGTTTCACATAAACCAGAACTACACCGCAAAACTGCACAATGTGAAACTTCGAGTTCCTATTATTTTCAGTCGATTTCCACATTCAATTCTGCGCCTTTCGGGCCACCCTCACGGTTTAGAATCCAATCGAACCGCTAAACTCGTTTGATCCCCGATGAATACAATCGCAATCGCCGTGAAACGTTCGCCCATAAATTTCATTTAACCCGCTGAAACGGGGCCCGGGGCAGCTCGCTCCGAGATTAGTATTTATCGGGGCTTTAATCGGGAAAAGATTCGCGGTTACATCACCGTGCTAACGTATCGCCGTTGGTTCGTCGTGTAAGGTAAGTCGCTGGCATCGTAAATCGTGGCATCGTCAGCTTGGCCGACATGCACGGCGAGCATACACGATATTTTGCGGCTACCAACCGCAGGCCGTCAATACCGGTGAATCGAATGAACACTGGGGCCGAAATATACGAGTAGTTCTGCGGATCATAAATCCCATGCACGAAATGAACGATAACTTGGACCGTGTCAAGGATAAAATATATAATGTAGCTTTTCTAGGCTGGCACTGTTGCGGTAGTACAGTCAAAAGTAAATCGACTGGCTTACGAATGTTGATTAAGGAATATTTCCATTAGACATTTTGCTACTGCTACTGTTACGGCTGGTGATCTCTATTATTAGATTTTATTAGATCTTAGACTACTCCTAATATGACTTTTGGCCACCCCCACTATTACAGTTCACTGTCTCTAATATTACAATTAACTACCCCTATTAGGGTGTTTCAATTTTCCGAAGGTGCTATTTTCATGTAACTTTGCTCGCCCTCTTAGTTCTATTCATCTAAGTGATCTGTACGCCAAATTTTAGACAAATTTAATGATATTTAGGGGTTGCACAGTTTTATCACTAGAGTAGGCTTGGGGTGGTAGTAACACTTTGACTTGGGAATACAATTACGCAGGAATTATTACATTTACAACAGAAACTCTTGTACGGAAATGTTACTTACTTATCTGACATTATTGAGTCACAACATTTTCACTGTATGTTAAGTAATATCCAAGTTATTAATAAGAAATGAGAAGCGTTAAGTGTTATAGTCCTAACGTTACGGTGTAAAGTGTTGCAACCGTCCCTGACTTCGGGTCGGTTGTAACACTGCATATAGAGTCTATGCAAACAAGACAATATTATTCGCCTTCTTTGACACTATTCGGTTCTGTTGCGGTACAACTGACTCCGACTGCCGATGTTACAATCGCCCCCGACCATGTTTTTGAACATCAATTATAAATTGTGACTAACGAGACACTTGAAAGTGCTAAGTAACGATCAGTATTACTTTAAAAAAGGTCGAATTACAGATTAATAAAAAGCACATGCTTGCAAAGGGAGTGTTTACATTACATTCATAAGTCAATAAGAAAAAGTTACTTTAGGGTATCGAAAAGTTATTTTGTTCACTATTCATGTCTGTTGCCTATCTATACCTACTGCTAGGACATGGATGTGTGTATTCCAAATGCCGTTGTTTATCATATGTATATATAAAATTGGTGTTAATATTCATTATATGTTTCATATTAGTGTGTCACATTCGCCCCCTGTTAATACCGCCCCCGGTCTACCCTACATATTTTTGCTTTTTCAGGTTTTAAAAATGTGGGTAAAATAATGAAGTACAGAATTTTTATAGGTGTGAACAATAATAATAATAATAAAATATAAATCCATCTGAGTCTGTCTTCTTTAAAGTTTAGTTTCTTTTTTAAGGACTTGAGAATAAAAATAATTATTTTTGGAAATCGTGAAATTAGCCTACTACATATTATTTAGTGTGCAAAATGTGCAACCTCTAAATATTACTCAATGTTCCTAAATTTTGTCAGATATTCTTTTTATATTAATAGGAATCAAGGCATGAGCAAAGTAAAAAGAAAATGTAATATTTTAATTTTAACCCTATAATATGAAACACCCTAACCATACACTAACCATACCACTGAAGTGTGTTATGACCCCTACCCATAGTATTCTGTAACAAGTGCAATGAAACGCCCCACTGAAGTGTAAAACTGAAACGAATCCTTTTAAAAATTAAGAAAAGAAACTTCCAAAAATGAAGTTCCCATCCAGCCATCCCTAACAGAAACGCCTTCACCATTCCTCCTAAACTGAGTCTGTCCCCATTGTTCGATAAGAACAAAGTAGGTTACTTCCGTACCGTCTCAGATAAAACTGCCAGACACCTTTCGTACCCCACATAAATAACAAAGCCAATTTGGCGCAGAGGGTTCGGAGTCTACGACTCTATTCAAAACTGGCCTAAAAGCGTTTCATCGCCGAATAATAAAGAAATGTTAGGAAGCAGCTTGCGAAGTCAAACAAACGGAATGGCCCACATATGACCATATGCACGCACGTTGCCTCAATTAAATTGTGCACTTGCGGACTCGCCTTTCCACGAAACGCAATTTCATCTCGTTGAAAACCAACTGCCCACAGAGCAACGCTTATTTTCCCCTGTTACGAAGCTCTTTGGAGAATAATCTCTCCTATAGCTCTGGATGATTTTACGATACACAGCAATAGCGAGAATTTAATGGAACGTTTCGTTGCGTTTTGCGCGCAACTTAAGAATAAAATAGGATCTAACAATAACCATCGTTCATCGATACAGAGGAAAGTAGAAAGAAAGTAGGGAAAAATTTTTTTAGTTATAACGGGGATCGAACTCACGACCATGGGAACGTCAGTCTAACGACTTGCTACATGCTACACAATGCACTTTTACGGCACAGTTAGTTTTTTAGTGTTATAAGGTAATATGATATGTTTACCAGTTTACATGCAAATATTTTTATTATTAAGTCCCATTCGAATAAAAGCTCTGACACGTGTCAACATATTTGCGATATAGATTCAGAATGTAAAGGCTCGTCAAAATTTGCGTCTACCTCACAGTGCCCGTCCCTTGTAAGTTCAATTACGAAAGTTCATTCTGGCTGTGTGCCATCGGCAGCGATTGCCACACCGAGGGAATCCCGATGGAACCTTTGTGTGTATCCACGGTCTGATTATCTTAATATATTCAACGACCACCGCACCGATAAATATGGTAAGCACGCGTAACAAGCCCGCCAGGTATGGGACAGCAAGTTTCGATATCTTGGCGGCAAGTTTCCAGCGGTGCAGGAACTTGCGCGAATAAATTAGTCGCCCTGTACGGATTTCGTTCGATGTGGGCTACTACTGGAGGACTATTATTATTATTACGTGTTTATTACTCCTGCTAGAATGATACATGTTGAGTGTTCTCAGTGAGAAGTAGAAAACCAAGAATAAAAGCGAGGTTGCAGTGAAACCACTGTTTATAAATTCAGGACCTTGCAACAAAGGGGCGCAGCTCCATTTTTCACAGTTTTTGAGTTACGACGTGTGATATATGTAAAAAATTCTACATTCTTTGGTGGACTTTTGATGCAAATCCTATAACAAATGAGCGATTTATTGCAAATAAAAATAAAAATTAAAAATGAAAATATTAATATTAATATAAATTTATTAATATTAATATTAATAAACACTTCGAGGTCGTCATCTTCTGTGCATTAATATTAATATTTTTACTGTAGATTATTTTTTCGCCAAAAATAGAAATAAAAACTTATCAAAGCAATACTTTTATAAAAAGTTTTTTTTTCTAATTTATTCAAAATTCTCGAAGTCCTCAATTATAAAATTAACCATACGAAGCTTCGAAGGGTTTCGTTGAATTTGAGGAATTTTTCGAAAGCTAAATTCCTCGTGTTAATAATCCTGGAAGGTAGTATAGATTACATTGTCATATGTAGCCCATTTACGTTCTTAAAACGGTGATTCGAGCAGATGTGGAGTTCTGCCGAGTTGCGAAAGTAAAAGCTTCACCTACGAGGAGGATTTAATGCTCGGACCACTTTAAGCGCGGCGAGCTTGTCGACGGTGCAGCGAGGGAAACTGTGTAAGGGGTTAGGGTTTCTTATGGGAACTAGAGCGTTGGAAAATGGGGGAGAATTTCGGTGTGATCTACGATTAGAGTGCGAGGGATTTACAACTTTTAGACGTTGTATGTGTGGGAGAGTGGGTTAGGTCTGGTATCGCTTGCTGGAAGTTTGCGGAAGTTATGGGACACGTGCTACTAAGCTTTGTTATGGCGATTGTAGGTTGGGTGGTGGTGAATGTTAGGACACGTAGGATTAAGTGTTTCTTTGATGAACTTGGGAACAACTAGTAGCACAGTCTTCTGGGATAATGCTGATTTGCGGCAGAAATACTGTTGTTTTGTTTCTCAGTGGTAAGACTGACCCAAATTACCTAAGTAGTGCTACGGTTTGTAATAAAGTAATTTAGAACATGTAGTACTATGTTTAGGAACAGAGCAACTCGGAATAATTAGTACTAACAAGAGACATCATTCAACTGTTTCACGTCGATTTGGATAAGGTTTACGTAAATTATAGTTGTCGAAAAAATATTTGACACGTATTTTTTATCTGAAAACGAAAATATTCTGGGGTGAAAAACACATTGCCCCAATATCTCGGAAACTATGCACTATGGAGAAAATCTTTTAGACGAAAATACCGTATTTTTTTTATAACAAATACAACCACGTAATCAGATTTAGTGAATATTACTACTTTTTAGTATATTGGTTAAACAAATTGATGTATTACGAATCTAATTACGTGGCTGAATTTGTTATAATGTCAAAAACAAATCATTTTTGTCTGAAAGATTTTTCTCTATAGTGCATAGTTTTCGAGATATTGGGACAAAGGTGTTTCCCACTCCAAACTTTCAGGGATGATTTCACCCCCTAGATATGGACGTTCGCCTATAAAAAATGTGTCAAATATTTTTTTGAAAACTATAACCTGCGCAAATCTCATCAGAAATCGCTAAGCAAAAAATTTTTTTCGCTTAGCATTAATACTTTTTTCTCACTATTTTCTACCCCCCTTACAAACACTCCTTTCCATTGATATCGACACTTACGATTTCCTAGAAACAGAGAATCGGTATCGTTCCACCTAAGAGCTTCAGGCGAAGTCATCCTTTTATCAATCGGTCTATTTGGAACGCGCCAAACGCGGGACTCGCGCCGATAAGCGCGCACAAGTGGCTTTAGCGGAAACGAGTTCCACGCTACTTCGATTGCGTCTCGCTTTCATTAAATTCGGGCCGTTATCTTCTAACCAAGGGGTTGGCGACGACGTGGCCGTGCAACAGAGGCGATAGAGCCCGCTTGGTCTCTTCATTATCTATTTGGGTTAGCTTTCGCTGTATATACTTGTAACCGTGGATCCTTGGAAACGCGTCTGACACAGACGGGACACTTTCACTTGACGCCCGAGGAACAGAAAAACGACGGTCTTTCCGCGAGCGAGGGATGATATTTGTGGAAAGATCGTTCGAGAATAATCTCGAGGGTTACTTCATTGCTGGAGGTAGGGGAGAGGTGGAATGAAAGGGACATTTTTGTTTAGGACCAGATAGTAAAAAACTAAATAACCATTCCAGTTTTAATTGGTAACATTGGAAAGGCCAGTTATTTGGCTATAACAATACATGGGCCTATTAAGCTTCTCTCTATATTTACATGTCATATTTTTCGTTTCCTAAAAAAGTGTGTTCTGTCCCTTTCATAAATTGGCTGTATTGAAAGGGACATTGGTGTTTATGAATGGGACAGTGTAATAAAACCAGGTAATATTAATATCATTTTTTAATTATTATTTATGCAGATACCGAAATCACAGTAGCTATTTTAATTCGTAATAGGAACTAAAAACTCAACAGTTAAGCTTATGTAACTAAATGATCTTAATAGCTATAAATAAACTTTAATCGCTTTAATCCTAACCCGAATTTTAGGTGGCATCTTTTCACTGAAACAAGTGAAGAATAGTAAGGTTTTGAAGGGGACAGGTATGAAAATGATGTCCCTTTCATAAATTTTTGTTGTGTCCCTTTCATAAATAAGGCACCAAAGTTGAAAATCTAATTCCTACAATTACAATATGAAACAGAAAGGTTCGGACATTATACGATATCGTTCTTAAATAAATACCCGTTTAGATGCAGTAATAGAGAAATCAGTCGCTGGTAACAGCACTTCACAAAACAGTTCAAGGAAATAGGAAAAATTTTACTTTGAACCTCAAAAAATTCCAACCGTGTATTTCTGTCGTCGTAGATAAGATAGCGGCTTGAAATTTGGCTTGATTACACATGAATGAATGTGGTTACAAAATAAAAATACTTTTGGCCTGGGCAGATCCTTTATCTTTGAGATAATGACCATGTCCCCTCCAATACGTGTCCCTTTCATCCCACCTCTCCCCTAACATAAGATTAGCTAGAACTGCCTTTGATAAATAATCTAATAACCGAGAATTGGCGCCATTTATTTTGATAGTTTAATTTATACAGCAATGTGTCAATGCTTGCTAGAATTTCTTCCTTAGTATTAATCTGTGGAACCTATTTCAAATATCTTGAGAAACTCGACACTTTTTGTAATCAGAACTTACACCACATTCAATTTGTCTGTTTCAGAATTCAACGATGATATATAACACTAACGAAGGAAAAGAGGATTCAAGTGAACTTTGATGGAGTGCTACCCTCGCCTAGTATCACTCCGAACTCATTTTTAATTTCTAGAGATCACAAAACCCATTTTTACCTTCATTTAGGTCATACACTAGCATAACTATTGATTTTATAATATATACCCGCGTCAGATATTATAACTGTTATAAGATAATTTTTAAAAGTTATGGTAGAAGAGTTAAAATCTTTAATTAAATGATTTTGGTTATGAATAACCATTATGAATGATTAAAATTTTTTTTTGGCGACCAGTGACCAATATTAATGATCCGAATTTTATTTTGATTACCGATAACCATTATCTACGAAGAAAAATCTTTTTGGTTACATTCGATCATTGTCAATTATTTTTATTAATATTACTAATAATCAATACTCATTTACAACACGAATAAAAATTAATTACAAAACTTATATATTTTATTAAGCAAAAAACGGTAAATTCTAGTACAATATCATTTATGCTATTCTTTGTTTCATATATTTTCATACCGTTTTTTGCTTAAAAAAACATAAGTTTTATACTTAATTTTTTTAAAATGTTGTTCATGAATACTAATTATCAGTAATGTTAATAACAATAACTGACAATAATCGAGTCTAATCAGAAATTTTTTTTACCGTCAATAATGGTTATCGGCAACCAAAATAAAATTTAGGTCATTGATATTGGTTTCTGGTAACCAAAATTAAATTTTTGTCATTGATAATGGTTACTGGTAGCCAAAAAAAATTAAACATTCATAATGGTTAGTTGTAATTAGAACAATTCAAATTTTCTATTTTTTAATCATTTCGTTTTTTGAGAAACTTCTTTGAGATTTAATGTCAACTGGCTTCCATTTAAATAAAAATTAATTTTTACTTAACGACTTTTTCCAAATTTTATATAAAATAACTGTTATTAAGGATCTCCGCCTATCGCATGTAATAAATTTGTTCCGATGCAAAAAAGGTTTGCCTTAAGCCCGGGGGTAGTTAAGTTCACCCACGTGACAGAAGAGCGATCATTCATCGAGGCGAGCGAGTGAATCGATTCCCCTGCAACGCCATTAACAGTCCGCGTCACGAGGCATCATTAATATAATAAGACATCGTTAACAATCTAGCCTTCAGCCGGCAGTTTCTATGTAGGCGAATTACAACGATAATTTCCCCGATATTACAAAACAACGGAGGATGCGTGTGACTCAATACGATAGCCCCGATGCCGTCATCGCTCAACGAATGGCCCAGTTAGTGTCGCCAATGATATACAACGGGACGTCATTAAAGTTCGAGGATGGATTTGCGCGAGCTGATAGTCGCCTATGCTAACGGGGGATATAGATATTACGTTGCACAACGAGCAATATCCTCGCGTTTATCCCCGTTGTCAGCCGTTTGTTTCCCTTCGACTTTACACGGGCCCGATTTAACGCCGCCGCGTCGCCATCAACGCTCACGCAGAGCGGAAAATCCGCGGGCATCAGCGTTTCCCACGGTAAAGCCTTCATCTCCGTAACAAATCACCAAGCCCTGGCGTTCTGCCCCAAAAAAAAGAAAGGAAAAAAATTCTGACCTACTAAATTACTGTTTTTCGCGTCGAGCTTCTCTCTCGTCGGTCTGGTCGACCAACTGCTTGTTCATCTGCTTGTCGCGATGTTTTCGTTGGTAGTAACACGAAAAGTGTTGGGGATAGTGTGGAGATACTGCTAGCTTACTCGTGGTTGATTAAGTATCACGGGGATACACGAGCCTGTGCGGAGAACGCCGATGGGAGTCCAATGTGTGTGCTGAATTGATAGGGGTGGAGGATTTCCGCACGCCGTGTACGCTAAGCGTTTGGATGTTGCGGCGGAAAGGGTTAATTTAAACGGGACGATAAATTGCGCGTTGCGGCTCGACTCGAGGAGCTGAGCTGTCGCCGGGAAGATTTGTCGCCGCCCCTCTCGCGGCAAACAGAACGAAATATTAAGAATGATTTACTAGGGCGCTGAAAATGGCGAAACGAACGCGCCACCGTGAACTTGCGCGAATACATTAAGACCGCCACACCCCTCCCGCTGCAGTCCGGAGGAGGGAAAAAAATGGGGGAACAGAATTCCGTGGAATCGCGTTAAGCGCAACGAGGACGGTAATGGATACTGGCGACCGTCCAAACCTGTTCAAAGGGGGGAAGGCGATGCGGTGCTCTTTTGGGTGGACGCAACTTTTGCTGGAAATCTGCTCCCCTGGTTTCGGGACCTCTTAAGTAAATTGCGTATTGGTGCATCGAGTGAAGATGAGCTTTGTGGGAGGGGCTGAGGAGAGAGGGTGGAGAAGAGAAAGGTGTGTGAAAGGTTTTTGATTGACTATAGCAATGCTTCGATACTAGATCTTTTGATAAATCTCCAATGTAAGTAGGATCTCCAAGGGCTGCGTGGGAAGGAGAAGGGTGTGTGAAAGTTTTTTGATTGACTATAGCAATGCTTCGATACTAGATCGTTCACTAAACCTTCAATCTATGTAGTCACTAGCTCCAAGGGGTAGGGTAAAGACAGGTAATATGGAACGGCACGTAATATGGAACTTCGTAAAATTTCGATAACGAAATAACGAACTCTTCGGGCAATGGTGTATACTAGATCCCTAGACACAATAGACGATGATACTGACAATTGAACACTCGGGCATCCATCATTGAAAGAGAAACGTTTATATATTTCGTGGGGTGTAAAAGTTTCTGAAAAGTGCATCAAACAGTTAAATATTGTAGCGAAGATATGTTACAAAGTACTATTTTGATATAATTTGTCATTAAATATGTGTGTTCTTGATTATTCAACAATAGTTTACCAGTAAAGTTACTTTCTACTTAGTATGATTCTTAATTTCTTGTCGGAACATGTGTGTACGTAATATGGAACATACCGAATAACGTAGGTCGTAGATGGAGTTGATAATGATGATGACGACGATGATGTGGAATGCTTATTTTGCGATGGTAATTATAAAAATAATAACAATGATAAGTAGACCCAATGTAGGGTAAATCCGGGAGACGCCGTCGACCTAATATAAAATGGCTATTAAAACTAATACAGATGTTACTTATTTTATCAGAACAAACCTAATATGTTCAGAATTTTATGCTGCTTCAGAAAAACTGGTCGATATTTACTTTAAGACAATATTTACTGTAAATCGTGTTGAAAACTGAAGTCATGACATCTGACCACCTCGCCCGAGGTGCCGGGAGAAATGGTTGTCGTCGTTGGCAGAGACTACTCACATAATTATTCATGGAAAAATAACAAAGAAGGAAGCAAAATTATTTATGAGTGAAAACAACTACAGTTTCATTGATATTTAATTTGTTTACGCTAAACAAGTAAAGAACACATCAAAGATAAAGCGAACTACCTACCGGCGATTAGCAAGGCAAATGAATACAAAAGTAAATAAATAAAATAAATAAACAATAATAATAATAAAATAATGATAAAAAATAAAAATATAAATAAAAATAATAAAAACATCATAACACGACCATCTCTCCTTTCTGCAGCGAGAGATGGTCTTCTCGTTAGTTTTGAGAGGAAGAGTTAATATAGCTAAATACTTTGACTGCATTGTCCCCCAATATCTCTACTATCTTATTATTCCCAAACATTAAACGAAAATAAACTTAGAAGTATATTTTAAATACGAGTCTGTACACCGTTGTTTGACAAAAGCCTTTACCTTTTATAGCCTGTAAATCTAGAAAAACACAGAAGGAACCGAAGTGACGCTATTCATTCAATTGTTTGGCTTCTAGAGAAATAATTGGTCTGCACTTTAACGCGTTTTTACGTATAGAGTCTGAAATATAGCGACTCGACCAACTCTCCGGCCCGACCGCGTCTCCCGGATTTACCTTATTCGCTGCTTTCAGTGGGCACACAAAGAATGTGGCACTTCCGACGTATTATTCGCGTGCCCAACGAGTAGGAGACACAGAAAGCAGAAATAAATTAAAAATTATGTATATTTATTTATTTGTATCTTTTACTTAATAAATCTTCATTTTTAGTTAAAAAAAAAGTAAAGATTTTTGAGTTTTCTTTACAAATTTCCTAGGTGTTCCATATTAGGACCCATTTTTTCAAACGCCCGATTTTCACTCTCTTCAGTTTTTTTACTATAATTGCACAACAATTGGATTTTTTTTACATTTGACTATGTAAATATGATTATGCATTAGTTCCTTTGTCCCCTCATGTCAGTTTTATTAATGAAAACAAATTCCCCTACTTTTGACAAGCTTTTGAAATCAGATGTTCCATATTACCTGCCTTTACCCTATGTGAGGAAAAAGAAGTGTGTGTGAAAAATTTTTTATTGACAATATCAATGCTTCGAAACTAGATCGTCTGGCATACCTCCAATTTAGTCAGTATCTCCAGCGGGTGTGTGGGAAAAAGAAGAGCGTATGAAAGCTTTGTCATTGACAACAGCAATGCTTCGAAACTAGATCGTTCACTAAACCTCCAATCTAGTCACTATCTTCAAGGGATGTGTGAGACATCTTTGGTTGAAAGTCAATCGCAATGCTTCGATACTAGATCGTTTCATAACCTCCAATTTAGTCACTATCCCTAAAGAATCTATGATGTAAATATGACGAGGCAGAACCTCCCACCCACTTTTCCATTTTCTCTTTGAGCATGCGGATTGTAGACCTCACTCCTGCTCTGTATACGTATAAATGAGTCATAGACAATCTTCTGCAATTGAGTAGCCTATCGAAAACTAGGGCTTTACACTTTCCTCCTCATACAGGGAGTGTTCCTAGCATTAAAACTCAACTGAGAGAATCCTCATTATTACAATCGATTTTCCATCTAACTAATAACATCCCTACCTACAAAATTTAAATTTCTACCCGTCCACCGACAAAAACTTCCCCATCAAAATCATCCATCACTAAATTTGAATCCCGCGCACGCACAACTCCAGAGCTCCATGGAACATGATCAGCTCGGCACAGGTTATTTTCGTATCTCGAAAACGGAGCACCGATCGACGATGCATTACGCCGGTCGATCTGGAGGCTGTGCAAGAGAGAGAAGCAGTCCCGGTGGAATAAGAATCGACAGTGACCCTCGGAGCAAAGGGAGAGAAAGGTTTTGGACGCACTTAGCGGTGCTCTAGCTTGGGAAGAAATAGGAGCGTGTATTATCAATGACAACAGCGGAGAGTGGGCGGCGATATCCGCGTTCCCGTTCGATTACCCAAGGGAAACAGCAATTTTCTATCTAAACGCGACTTCTAATTCGATTCCAGCCTTTCCTTTCAACTCGCCGGGACGCAATTCCACGCCGCCGCCAAGAATTTACTCAGCTAAGCGATCGACTCGCGGTGCAACGTCGCCAGGGCAATCGGGACGAATTAGTTCATTGTCAAGTCGCGTCGTTCCCAAGTCCCAGTTCCGCAGCGGGTCTACGTTCCTTTAGCCTGAAATGGGCAAAGTTCTCGAGGAGAATCGATGCCCTGTCGGCTCCAGCCGATACAACTGCAACGCCCCTGCGCCGTGCTTCTGATTAAATTCGAAATTTCCTCGCCCACTAACCTCGAAATCCAGCGGATAATTTTAATTGGGAAAACGTTTCGACGCCGTTTGGAGAGCTTCGAACGCCTCGAGCGAAGGGAATGGGAGAAACGTGTGCGCGATTCCAGTCGAGAGCGGAAGAAATGTTTCGACCATGTAAGTTGATCTCGCTCCTCGAGGAACGAAATGACTTCTAGGTGTAATTGCAAACCGACAGGACGCTCGCGAAGCTAACGTCGCGTTTGGAAATAGAGATTTATAGGTATGTTGCGCAATGGTGAGGCTAGTGAGATGAATAGTGAGTTATAGTGGGTGGAGTGGAGAGAGGAATGTCAGACAGTTGCTCTGCAAGAGCTCTCCATTGGATTTACCTTGGAAATTGTTTTTTGCCCGTGCATATGTTTAAATTAGATAGAAATTTTGGAGCTTCGTTTTTTGCGTTTCATTTTGATAAGACAGTATTATAATGAGGGGAGAAATGCAGTCCTTGATTCAAAAACTAGAAGCTTCAAGCTTTAAAAGCCTTTTTCAAATATTTTTTACGACCTTTTTTCGCGGAGATATAGCCATTTGAAAATGATCAAAATTTTTTACAAATTATAACTACGTTTTAATTTTGTCCAGCAGTGAATCAATTTTTATTCGAATAAATCATAAAAATTTTAAAATATAAAAATATAAATTATAAATTAAAATATAAATTATAAAAATTTATCCGAATAAAAAATTATTCGTTATTTTCCAATAATTTCATTTTATTCATTTTATACAACTTTTGTCTCGGTGATTTTCTAAGTATTTTGGGCATGCAGATTACCAAGAAATCGCGGGAATTCATTAACGAGAGTTATATTGCGTTGCATTTGGAGTGTAACGAATTTCGCAACTAAATAATATAATCTTCTTTGCAACTTATCATTTATCCATTTCAAAGTGAAGCAGCGAAACTCCACGAAAAATTATAACTGTTTGAAAAGAACCTAAAAACCGAAATGTTGCACCAGACGAATATCTCATTTAACGAAAAGGCTCCGTTTCATTTTCCGGCGACTTAACATTGTGCCCCAGAAACCTGGCGCTCGGTGTATCGTGGAATTTGTTCGTATCACAGAAATATCATAATTTCAGTACGTATAATAACAAAATCGGAGCAATGTTCGATGCATGCATGGTGAACTTCACAGAGGGAATAAATACGATGGACGAATTATATTAAGGGAAGGTTCTGGTCTAAATGTCGATTTTTTTTTCATTTTTCGAATGTTCAACCTTTTAGGAAAACGTGTTTCAAAGGATTTGTTGAAATTCGTAAAATTCCCGAAGTTATAGGCATTTGAGTAGCGGCAAATGCATGGGTCACAACCGGTCACTCCGGCGCTCACGTAAAACTTTAAATGCGTTTTTCTCGAAACAGTGTTCTCAAAATCGGTGGGACCTGTATCTCCAAAAGTTATTATCCGATTCGACTGAAACTTTTTTATTTTGAAGAATATACTTCTGGCTAGGGGAGGGAACTAAAAAAAATTATAAAAAGTTGAAAATTTATAATTTTCAAAGGCGATGAAAGGACGAAAAATACAGGGAAGTGATTTCAAACTGGAAGTGTGGTTATTTTCTAAAAAAAAATGTCATTTTTGTAATTTTTAGCCCCCCCCCTAGCCGAAAGAATAATCTTCAAAATAAAAAAGGTTTCAGTCGAATCGGATAATAACTTTTGGAGATACAGGTCCCACCGATTTGGATCAATTTTTTGACGCCTTGACTTTAACGACTCCCCAGGGCTGTCTGCAATGATTAATTATAAAACAAAAAATATATTTCTATAACATAAGACATCCTTAATACAATGGAAAAAGTTCCATTAAATTATATATACTAGTTTTCCTTTAATTAATTCCTAAATATCACCTATTTTTTGGGGCTCTAGACCAGAACCTCCCCTTAATACGGATGAAAAATGAGACGATTCTCCGTAATTCAGCGAGACTCATTTGCCGGCACGAGAGTAACGAGTACCTATTGACAATCGTTCGTGATGGCAGCTGACTATACGATTCAAAATATGATATGTCGTATATCGTATCAATTTCGTTTCTGCTACGTGACATGACAATTATAACAGACTGACTGTCATGGGTCCACGATTGATCCCCCGCAATTCAACTCCAATGTTTCAGACTTTGATAATTTGTACATTTGTGAATAGGTGAACAAGTTGGCAAAGTTAGTGAAACTAGTTAGTGGATCATGAAATGTAGTAGGGTAAATCCGGGAGACGCGGTCGGGCCGGAGAGTTGGTCGAGTCGCTATATTTCATACTCTATACGTAAAAACGCGTTAAAGTGCAGACCAATTACTTCTCTTGAAGCCAAACAATTGAATGAATAGCGTCACTTCGGTTCCTTCTGTATTTTTCTAGATTTACAGGCTATAAAAGGTAAACCGAGGTTACATTTAACCTCTTTTGTCAAACAACGGTGTACAGAATCGTATTTAAAATATACTTCTAAGTTTATTTTCGTGTAATGTTTGAGAATAATAAGAGAGTAGAGATATCGAGGGACAATGCAGCCAAAGTATTTAGCGATATTAACTCTTCCTCTCAAAACTAACGAGAAGACCATCTCTCGCTGCAGAAACGAGAGATGGTCGAGTTATGATTTTTTTTAATATTTGTATTTATATTTTTATTTTTTATCATTATTTTATTATTATTATTGTTGATTTATTTTATTTATTCACTTTTGTATTCATTTGTCTTGCTAATCGCCGGTAGGTAGTTCACTTTATTTTTTATGTGTTCTTTACTTGTTTAGCGTAAACAAATTAAATATCAATGAATCTGTAGTTGTATTCACTCATAAATAATTTTGCTTTTTTCTTTGTTATATTTCCATGAATAATTATGTGAGTGGTCTCTGCCAACGACGAAAACCATTTCTCCCGGGACCTCGGGAGAGGTGGTCAGATGTCATGACTTCAGTTTTCAACCCGATTTACAGTAAATATTGTCTTAAAGCAAATATGGACCAGTTTTTCTGAATCAGCATAAAATTCTGAACATATCAGGTGTGTTCTGATAAAATAAGTAATATCTGTATTAGTTTTAATAGACATTTTATATTAGTTTGACCGCGTCTCCCGGATTTACCCTACTAGGTGAAACTAAGTAAGTAACACTTACAATCCTAGCTTGCACTCAGCCAACCCACTCAAACATCAAATCAAACATCTTAAGAGCTACCCTAATCACCTCCACTCCCTACAAATTCTCAATTTTAATCCCGAAGCACACGATTAACCCTTAATTCACTAATTCCCTCTACTATCGGTTGACTATTCCAAGAACTCTATCACTCTGACTTCCGAAAGCTCCAACCCTCAACAAACACCCCCCACAGCTAATGTATTTGGAAAGAAAACACTTTCGATAAAAAAAGCACCAGTCATATTACTTCTGACCCATTTTACCAACCCTTTTGTGCGTCGCAACACAATATGTGACGGAGCACAACAATATTGAACGGGCTGAAACGATGGTGGCGCGGGATTCATTCACTCGTTCATTCATGCTTGCCGGAGGGTCGGAAGGGAGCACGTGTGGCCGTACAGATTTCGTCCAAGGGGTGGCAACATCCGCGTCACGCCACCCCCGTGGAATCAGCCCCACCGTGCGGTCGTAAATTTCCTCGTAACTCGTTCCACGCGGTGCTACGCACGCGGGTCAACGGTAGCCAAGGGCTTTCCGCGGAGGATTGAAATTCCGTAAGGGTGGTATCTTCTCGTCACAGATATCGAGATGCTTCGAAATAGGGTGGGATGAAAAATTAGACGCATCCCCCTCGGAATACCCCGGGGAGATCACGGATCGGTTACCCTGGCCGCGTCCTTTTTTCTTCCCTCCTACAGATTTAGCTTTGGGAATGGTATATTTTTAGACGCCCAACTACTTGGTTAAAATCCTTCGTGATTCTGACGTTTATGATGATACGTGGGTGTAACTTCTGTAACTTTATTTCCTGGTGTCTCCAATGAAAACAACGATTATGCTTCATAATGGAAACAGTCTGTTCTGATTGCGAATGTAAATAGAAGCTGTAGGTACTCAATGAAATTGCAAATTACCGAACATAATTAATTTACCGCGGGTTTACTGATAAAACACAGTTAATTAATATGTTTGATTCTTCAGAAACTGAATTTAATGTTTTTTGTGAAGAATCTTAATGAATTTGAAAGAATCAAAAGTCCTTTATTTCTTATGTCATTTGTTACAATTAGTGTGTGTTACTTATTAGTATGTAAACTAGTATTTTTTTATGCTTTTTCATCAGAAAGTAAAAATGGGTATGTTTGACACAATTAGAGAGTGTTCTAACATCAGTACACCACCTCTATATGCCCACGGTAGACATTTCTGGTGTAAATGATTAACAAACACATCATTAATTTCATAATCTCAGGTTGATCCATTAAAAGGTTGCTTAATTTGGAGAAGGAAATTTAACACTGACCTCAAATTATTATTTTGCTATATTATTTTTATTATATTTTGCAGATGCTTAAACTACCCCCCTCCTCCTTTGTTCATTTAAAATGAACCACCACCCCCACTGCCTCACTCACACCATATGTTTTTATATCTGTTATAATAATTATACCAACCAGTAATGAGGAGGCCTTCAAAATGCGTAATGCTCGACGAAAACTAGATGTGTGATTTTATTTTTGTAGGTTTTTTGGTGGTAGTCCTTGGACTTTGTCCTAGTCTTGTCTTTATATCTCGTATCGAGGAGAAACATCACACACACCACTACTAAATCTGTAAGTAGTAGGTAACGTTTCTTATTATAACGTACGGGGGAACCGCCGGGGAGGAACCGATCAAGGTGGATAAAGGAGTTTCGGTTTTGGGACCGTCAAACAACCAGGACTCTCTCTCTCTCTTCATCTCAGGCTACAGCTGACAGACATTGTTTCCCGTCGGAGACCGAGAGGAATAAGCTTGGAACTTGTATATATACGAACGAGCCTGGAACTTAGGACTTGCGAGAAAGAGTTTGAAATATTAGACCTCTGGTGGCGCTGGCGAGCACTAACAGTCGCGATCCCATGGTGGGACTGAGACGTGACAAAGCAAATGGTCTCCTATAAACTCTTTCCTTTCCTCACCTTCTCGCAACCCTCAAAACCGTCAACACTGCCCCGTATACCCATATTAAGAAGCAAAACAGTTTCTGTCCAAACGACAAAACGAACACAAGCCAAAGGGGCGACGTTAAGGCGCAAGTAGAGTTGTTTGCGCTGCAAACAGCTTCTAAGATGGTCATCACGTTTTCTTTTCCCACTTCCCAACGCATCTCTCCCGTTTTGTTTGTTTACACCACGACGAAGTTCACCGAAAAGTGGAGTAGAGAAACACCCGTGCATCGAACAATCCAAAGTGTCCCGTCCGGCAAATTGCGGCCGAGAAAATGGAAGGCAAACAGCCCATGGTAATTGCTGTCTGCCGGCAATCGAGAGGTTCGTTAAAAAAAACGGGAGCATCGCTAATGGAATAAATAATGAGGGGAGTTATCGAATGCGGAAAACAAGAGGAACTTCGTTTCAATGCGCTGTTTAATTTTTCTTGTAGGCACCTAACGCTGAACAAGGAGCGAGGTCTTGTCTGACAGAGGCTCGACATATTCTACTGAAACTGTTCGACGCGCTCAACCGATGAAAATACTGGGCGCTCGTTTACGATTAAACGAATCTGAACGCTACGAATGATTTATCGATAAAATATTCCTGGTTGAAAGTGAAGGCGATGAAAGGGGAGCCAAAATAGACTAGAAGAATGAGAGAAGTAAAGGAAGCTGGCGATTATTTTCTTTCCATTTGAAATCCCAATAATAGAAGTCTAAGAAGCTTGGCTTTCAATAAGCTACCACTGCAGAGTTGAAAACTCCGTAACTCTGTAAATGAGGAGCTGAAATAGTAAACGATATAAGCTCCAAATAAAAGCAGAATTTATTTTTTCAGTGGGAAAGAGTGTAAGTTTCATGCTGAATACGATGGTAAACATTGTAAATTCTAGAATAATTTATATTAGCTCCCAGAGCTGTTGCAAGATAATCTCAACTCTTCAACTGTGCAAATAATAATGTAGTATAAATATACAACACCGGACCCAAGATCCAAATCCAATTTCCCATTTCGAAGCTGCCACGATATATAAAGCAATACTTTCACACTTAATGCCTTCCGATACCTTCGATTTTCAATTGAGCACGTATAAAGCTACATTTCATCAGAACACGATTCGATCGTGTTATATTTAATATTTTTCGATGAAAAATACGGTCTGTCGGTTTTTACAAACCGTTTTTTTTTACAAATTTGTATAATTCGAAATGTATTTTTAAATTTAAAAAAAACGGTTTTAGATACTAGAATTAATGTGATTTAATTATTTAATTAAAAACGTTGACATTTTCACTTGAAATTGCCTGGGACAATAATTTATATTTTGTACGAATTTGAATTATTTTAGTTTTTTTATTTGGTTTTGTATGCACAGTGTACAGTTTATTTTCTTATATTTTTGTAATTCCATAAATATTAAATAAACTGAAAATTTTTAAAATAAGTACAAATATTTTTTCACCGTTTTAATTATAATTTTTTTTAAAAAAATCGAAAACCAGTTTAACCGTTTTTTTTAATACTGGAATTCAAACACTGATTTTTTCAAAAATCGGTTTTTGTATAAACCCTAATGAAAAGGAAGTAGTGGATATCCGTCGGTGCATAGACCAAGAAAGCGATTGTATTTTTAGATGCGTCAGGAGAAGCTGCCACGGATATCCTAATTTATGAACTGTTAAGGCCGAATCGGTGAACTCTGTTGCATCATCGGTGACGAACGGGGGAAGGTGCGAACTTGTTTCAAAAATAAAACCGAGCCCACAGCGAGACGTGCCTCGATCGACGTATTCTCTGGGCGCACTTATCCGAGGCGCGCGATAAAATGCTACCGTCAGTCATTACGCTCCCAGTTTATTTCTCCCCCAAACGTTTCGCGCCTTGTTAGCGGCATCTGCTGTTTGTTTCTTTTACGAGCAACTCCGCTAACGACTGGAATCGCGATTATGTCGTCAGGCTGTCGATCCATCGGAGGAAAAGCTTTCCCCGACGGGACGACAGCTGTTCCCAGGGGATCGGAAGTGTAATTTCGTGTAGCGCAGACAAATCTCGTTGTCCCTTTCATTGAACGTTAATTTCTCTGCTCTTTGTTCGGCTGGGTTGCAGGTTTCCATTTCAGGACCGCAGGGGGGAAATAAATAGGGGTAGGTATGTCTATTTTCGTTGGTTCTCTGATTTATTTGCCATCTGGTGGGTGAGAGGGAGATAGTAAAAAAGATATAAGCCTCTTCAAAATAGGTATAAAGGAAACTCACGTGACAGGTTCAAGTGAAACTAGGGAATAATTTGATAAATCTACCCAGTACCTTCTATTTAAGTGATCATGCGCATTAGAGACCTCACTACTGCTTGGTGGAACCTAGGTTAGATTATTCTGAAAACTGTTGGTAGTATATATTGGTAGTATCATAGGCAGTGACGGATTTAAGGAAAAAGGTCCAGGTGGCAAACGTTCTGGGACACCCTGTATACATACCAGAATTATAAATAAAACGCGCGTGTGGTATGAAAATTATGTGAAACAAAAAAAATATAGTGTTTGGAGAAAATCATCATTTTTGGGGGTCGATGGAGCCTCGGGGAGGGGGCTTCTTGGCAGGGGTCCGGGCAGCAACTGTTCATCGAACCCCCGTTAAATTCCCCACTGAGAATAGGGATCCAAGAAGAAGTAGTGTAAATGTATTTGTCACGAGAACGTAACAATCTGCGCAGCAGGAACGATGGAATATAAAAGAACCGAGAACAGATGGGCCGCCTTAAATTCTCCTATTCAAATTTGATCGTTAACAGCGATGTGGCGGGAGTCAGAATAGGAAGAAGAGACACGTTCCAAGGAAACGCTGGAAATGCTGGAATACAGATGACTCGATTAGCGGAAACGTGCCCGCTAAACTATATAGTTTTCGATGCCGAAACGGAACGCGAAGAATGCAAGGGAGAGTTATACCGTGGGCGAGGGGGAGGACATCGGCTTAAAGGGGACCGTGCGCGTCTCATAAAACCCAGACACCCTATTCCCCATCGCCCATTCCCCAAAAGAGAGCTCCGCCCCTTTGCATATACGACCTCTCGCGATGTTCACTGTTCGTCGCTCGATTCCATCACCCTGCATTCGTCCAATCGCACCAGGGATTTCCCCTGGCACCGAGGAAACGCTACTGTGTGGCGACGTGAAATAAGAGAAGCGATCCGAGGCTGCGAGGAAGAGGTCGAAGAATTTTGGGACAAACGGCGTTGAGAGAAACGGAGCAAACGTGTGCGGTAAATGGCAGTGGATAAATCAGCTCTTTATGGAGATGAGACAAGGTAAAGATGGGTTAGGTTCGAGTTAAGTTTACTCTACGTCCTCGATTTTTTTTTGTAATCGAAAAATATCTTGTTCCGGTCACTGCTGAGCACCCAAGATTTATGAAATAATATCGGTAATTATTTACAAAAAGGCAGTCCCTCAGGGATTTCGATGATCTTGAAATATGTTGTCAAAGTTAACCTTCTAAATAACTTTTTCCTATACATGTTACCATTGCTCGGCTTTGGTTTTCGAGATATTTGCAAAAAACTGTGATCGGTAGTTGCTTTGGGTTAGAGTTTTGTGCGAGTATTTCGGAAACTAAAGCCGAGCAACGGTAACGTGTGTAGGAAAAAGTTGTTCAGAATCATGCCCTCGACAACATATTCTGAGGTCATCGAAATCGGCGAGGACTGTCCTTTTGTAAATAATTAACATATCATTTGGAAACAGGCGGTGGTTGGTTGCACCACGTTTCAGTGGATATAGTAATTCCCATGATGTAAGGACAATAGGTGTGCTCTTGCGCAGCCTTCAAGATTAGCCAACAACGTGCCCTTCCTAAGATCCTCCATATTGGATTGTCAACCAATACGATAGTTGCATTAAAATCTGGTAACGTAACAGTACATACTGTTGCGAGTCTCGTCACGATACAGTATTGTCTCCCTGAGAGCTCGCTGGTCGGGACCGGCGTTGAGTCCGTATCGTGAGCAGAGCCCTAATTCCGAGTGTTCGTTTCTCTCTTCTTTTTGGCCGAAGGGGGGGGGGGGGAGCGAGATGGAACGCTTTGCGTGCGCGGCGGGCGTGCGCGACCGTGTCTCGCTCGCTTTCGTTCCATCTCGCTCTCGCCTTCGCCGGACAAGAGTGAGATAGAAATGGTGGGGATAGCGAAAAGCCTACATCGTGTGCACCAAACCGAGCCCATCGGGAGACACTACTGTATGTTTTATTATAGAGTGAAATAGGTGCCAAGCAGTGCGATATCGAGATTCGATAGACAGCGATGTTTGAAAAGTCGTTTTATGTATAATGTAAAGTACTGTGCTCCGCTAAAAAGAAGTCGATTGAGAAACTCTAGGGTCCGAATCAGGGTCCGAATAGTATATCTCTATTGGCTGGCGCAGCAACGTCGACGAATACAAAGTAAGGAAACGGGACACGGGCGGCGGGAGCCAATGCGAGCGAAGAACCCCTCTTGCCTCTGTGACATTTCGACCGACTTCTTTTCATCGGGGCACAGTACTGCAGCTTCACTCGCACAGTCTTGCTCATTTTTTCTAGAGCGAATTTACCAACAAGCCCTTTACTTCTCTTTCCCATCACATTTGTGTAGTCTTGTTCAAACTTCGCGCCTCTAGAGTTTACGCTACACGACGTTAGGTTAGTACATTATAAACCCCATAATGTAATTAGGCGGCCATATTTTAACATGGCGGAAAGTGGGAAGGCGCAGTACAGGGTTATCCACTGAAGACTGGCGGCGCTCGCGCGAGTACAAATGAGAATGGCAACAACGTCACGCGCATACTTACTACTACAATCATATGTCGATACATCCGCCATCTATGGGCTGTTGCTAAAAGTATAGGTTTGTGTAGATGACCTATACGAACCTATACTTTTAGCAACAGCCCATAGATGGCGGATGTATCGACATATGATTGAAAGTATGCGTGTGACGTTATGCCTGTAGAAGACGTAAGTATGCCTGTAGAAGACGAAAATGAGCTGCCGATCGAGCACACCCTATTGTCTTTACATCATGGTAATTCCTTCTTCAAGTAATCAATGTGACTAAATTCAATATGTATGTAGTTGTTGTAGCGATACCTCTGACTCCTCCACCAGATGGCATTCGACCGATCCCGCTCTCTCGCTAGTTCTCCCTCAACTACGGATTTCTATATGTATATACAGTATTGTCTCCGTATGTGCTCGGTTTGGTGTACACGATAGGTGCTTGTCGCTATCCCCACCACTTCTGTCTCACTCTTGTCCGGCGAAGGCAAGAGCGAGATGGAACGAGAGCGAGCGAGAGCCACTGAAAGCGAGCAAGGACGGTACGAGACAGACGACGCGTTGATGTTTTGTCTCGCTCCGTCTTTCGGACGCCTGACACTCTGTCCTTTGCGTGCGCGATGGTCGCGAGCACTTAGGTAAGCACGGGAACCGCTTCGCAAAATCTTGACGCAGGCCCGGCTCAAGTCTTTTTTGCGCCCTAGGCGAACTTGTCAAATTGCGCCCTTTATTATAATACATTTATTTGAGATTATTTATGACTTTACTCTGCAAAATTAGGCGACTGCCTAGGGCGGAAAGTCGACAAGAGGTGCAAAATGATATTTTAAAATTAAATATTACAAGTTGTACTATAAGTGGATTAAACTGCGAACACAAATTCAGAGTAAGCTTATCAATAATCTCAAATAAATGTATTATAATAAAAGGCGTAATTTGGCAAGCTCGCCTAGGGCGCAAAAAAGACTTGTGCCGTGCCTGGCTATCTGACCGTGGCGCGCATGCGTCGAGCAGTCACGATTCCATCTGAGTGCTCGCACCCGTCGCGCACGCTCGCCGCGCACGCAAAGCGTTCCATCTCACTCTCCCCTTCGGCCAGAAAGGAGCGAGAAACGAACACTCGGAATTAGGGATCTGTTCACCATAGGAGTTCAACGCCGGTCCCGACCAGCGAGCACATACGGAGACAATACTGTACCAGTTTAGTCCTACCTCCTAACAACCCAGCAACGTTGCCAGGAGAAATTTCCTCCGAGAGAAATATTATGACGTCACATTACTCCCCACTACCACACGCTACACCTACCTCACTTGCATCGAACGACTTGAGTGACATCTACTGTCTCTCACTTTCTTCAGAGTCTCCACCTCCGCTTGTCTACAGTTATGTATAATGGCCTCACTAATTCATTAAGTATATCTACTACTTTTCCCTTTTTCCCTTGAACCTGGCAACGCTGCATGCCCGCGTCCAAGCCCCAGGGCCTGGTAAGTGTAAGCCTTTTTCTGACGAGTCCACTAGCAAGGCCCAGAATGAAACGTTGTAACCTTCCTCCTTTTCGCTCTTTTCATTCTACCCTGCAACAGTTCTACAACCCCTGCCAAAGTCATGAATATCGACGAACACAGTACCTAAAGTTCATTCTCTTGGAACCGAATACCCCTAGCTTCCCCTTGCGATTCAACCTGAATTAAGTGTACCATTCTACTATTGAGATTGAGCTGCCAAGATTCTACAATGAAAATGTAACAGCGACTGAAGATAAGCTGAAGAACGTGTGTCACCTTTCGAGTCCTGTCGTTTGTTTTACAGAGATCTGGATGAGGAGGAACAGAGAAACAATAGAGTCGAAGACAAACAATCGTTGCCTCGAAGGAATGAAATCAAAGATACATGGTAAACGAGGAGCGTGTGTATTTATCAAAGCTAGTGCTTGTTGCTTGAGTAGCTCGAAACGTCGGGAAGAAGGGAGAGTAAGGAGAAGTAAGCGAAAGCGAGAGGGCACTGAAGATAAATCACAGTGGAGAATCTCTCCGATGGTATATGGAATTCTGAAAAATGTTCGAAAGATTGTGGAAATAAATTGTGATTTATGTACCCATGAAACTTCTCGCGCAAAGAGTAAAGTGAACTTAAATTAATACTAAAAACTAGTAAGTGTACTAAATAAGTTCTGCAAAAGGTAGAGAAGTTTGACAATTGGTCGAACTTCTCACAGATAAGGGTGGCTCAAGGGAGAGAGGGGAGTCTAGGGTCATGATAAAAAAATAATTAAATGAAATTCTGTTTACCACTTCCCTTTTGAAATAATCAGAAATCGCACTAAAAGTTTATTTTAAAATATCTTGCAGATATTTGTGTCTTAATATTATTTATTTGTAAATCATTATTTCTCGTTACATTTTATCACAAATCCCTACCCCCTTTTCAACCAATGAGGCCCTCGAAGGTTTGATAGCCCCGGGCCCCAAAAATCTTAACCCGCCCCTGCTTACTGAGCATGCGCACTGGAGGCCTCACTATTGCTTGAAACACCTATCCTATACTTTCCTTGCACTTTGTATAAGACATTATATCAAATAACAATGTTCCATTACTCCGTGACGTGAAAACAAAGAGGCTGTCCATTTTATACGACAGCACCACTCTCGCTAGCTGAATTTCCTTAGAACTCGACGTAAAGGCTCTTGCCCGCTTAAAAGTGCTTGCGTAACGGGAAAAACTAGCATATAGCGAGACTCCGTTCTACATAGGAACCCGACCTAGAGGATCTTTGGTCGGAGGCGTTAATCCTGTGCATGGAACCAAAATTGCAGCTCCTGTCGCGGTAACTCGCATCTGCTGCGCCCAACTGGGAGAATCTTCACATGATCAGTTTCCAAGGTGGGATAAAGATTGCAGGAGACTGAGCGCATCCCTTACCCGTTCATTTCAGCCTAGAATCTCCTTAAGACCCTCGACACGATCCCCGGGGACGCGTTCTAACGTTGAAGGCTCGTTCATCACCGAGAAAGCGATCTCGCCGCCGAGGATTCACGATTACGCGGCACGAGGGCTTTCCAATGAGTAAGCGCGCGGAGAGGAGGACAGGTGGATCTAGGGAAATCTTGTTTGGGTGTTCCTTGGGGTGTTTCCAGCCTGTAACTGATCATTGTAGATGGGTAACTGGGGATCTGTGGGATTGTGATAAGGGGCTTACTGACCATTGGTGAGGTCTCCCGTTGCGCGTGCGCAAACGACAGAAGACTGGGTAAAGGGCTCTTTAAGGATAATGCAGATGAGATACGTACGATTTTTGAATAATTTTAAAAAATAAGGAAATGGCGGATTTGTAAAGATTTTTTTTTGTTCACTGGAACCGGTTAGCTTTGGAGGTTTATAAAAATTGAATAAATGAAAATGTGATAGAAACCGTAAGCTAAATCGAAGAACATCTATTTTTCTTTAAGTTGACATAAGAATTTTTTATTTTTCATGTTTCGATCGCTTCCGGTGCTGGGCGCTAGCTGACAAGATCTTGCCATAAATTCACACATTTGTAATTATATTTCGGAAACGTGAAAAATACGACTCCATACAGCAAAGGAGTAATAAATTTAATAAAAAAAGAATTAAAATCGGTGCATTAGTTCTTGAAAAAAATTCATGAAAATAGGTCTCTTTTTTGACCGGCAAAGTAGAATGTACCCTTAATTCTTGATTACGTGGAGGGAATCGACTTATGTCATAGAGGTAAGACACCTGATAGACCAATAAAACAAGTGTCTACTATCATTTATAAAAAAGTTATTATTTAGAAACCCTATGTTGAGCAGCAGCCCAAGTTACAGATTTTTAAAGCAGAATAGCTAACTATCTCCACCGAACAACCCCCCGTGCGGCACTAATTTAATAGAAACTCTCGGGAAGATCCACACGAAACCCTGTTCGAAACCTGTCCGTTGCGCAACACATTAGAAACTGTTGTTTCTCACGATACCGATACAAGAAGCGTGGAACCTGTTCCAACGCTTGTACCACCGAAGGGGTCGCCTCGAAAACCCTGCATGATGTAACGAAAACCTCTAGCAGTTTTCCAGAGCCGCTGGTAGTTGTCCCCATTGACCAAGGAGTCCATGAATATCTTAAATCTCCACCGTCTTTTATCCTTTAAGCCGTTCGAAGGGAAGCTGGGAACAGAATTCTGACTCCAGCTCAGCCAGCATTTCCTACCAAGTTACCCTATTTCGCAACCGAAGCAGTACAGCTCGAACTGTCCGCTACAATTAATTCACTCCGTTGCGAGGGATTCCGTGCTCGCTAAAAATAACAACGCCAACGTATTTTGCAGTACAGGGGTTTGCGATCGATTGGTAGTTACGCCGAATAAATCTCAAGTGGCAGCAGCTTCCGCGGTTGCTAAAAATAGTAACGCCCGCGTATTTTGTAATCGATGAACGCCGTGGAAGGTTTCATCTCTACCTGAGAATTTCGCCGCCGACGCGCTTTGTTCTGCGAGAAATCTCGGTGATTGCGGTTTCGCGGGGCTAGGTATCTCAGTGAGCATTAGCTGATGGGGGCTTTAAAAGCTTCAATGCTGCGGAGCACAAGGAAAGGTGGGATTCTCATGCAGAGCGAGGTAAGCGTTGCCACTCCACCGTAATTAACCGCGACTACCTACGCGGGACTTAAAAATTCTAGCTTCCCTTTATCTCGCGGTGTGCTCTTCGCGTGATCACGTGGGTTAATGAATTAACAGAGCGGAGGAGTTCTGGCTGGTTGTTTGCTGTAGGAGCATCGTTGCATTCTTGGGAATTTTCCAACGAGTTGAAGATACCATTGTAACGTGTTTCGATGAAGGTGAAGTCGATCGTGGTTTTTCATGGAACGTTGAATTCTATTTGGAGTCTGATAATTGATGGGATTGGTTTGAAAGGAACAGTTTTATTTAAATAGTACTTAGCACTTTTAGTGAAAGTTTAAAAGCTTCTTTTTTGCTTTCAGAATATTGTACTCTTGGTGGATAGAGTGAATTTGTGGATCACTTAAGACTTAAGGTATTGAAGAGGTTTTCGTTAATCTCTTTTTTGATCTTGCACTACTATTTAGGAATTTAAATTGAAATTGAGAAACTGTTTGGAATAATTTCGTTGGGGTAGGGGTGAAAAAGGAGATCTAACACTTTACTATTATTTTCATAGTGCTCTGCTATTTTTAGTGGATGAGACTTTTGGATCCCTCAAGGTACCGCAGAACCTTCGGTTAATCCCCATTTTCATCTTGCACTCCAAGGAACTTCACCTGAACAATCCTAATCAACGTATAACCATTTGATACAATTTCCTTGGGGATAAAGCTGAAAGGAAGCTAAACTCCTCTCCATTCTCTGTACACCATTCTACTTCCCTCAATTAAGGAAAATACGTGTAGCAAATCACTACATTTAATTCTTTCAGAGTGAACTTTCAATTCTGGGGTAAAATGTTCCTCAAACTAACAAACATTTAGATGCTGCAACACTCAGCTAACATTAGAGTTTATCGGTTTTTAAAAACCGGGTTCAAAAAGCGCTTTTTTTATAAATTTGTAAAATTCGAAAACCGGTTTTTAAATTTAAAAAAAAAACGGTGTTATGTACTAGAATTAATATGAAAAAATGAATTAATTATTTAATTAAAAACGTTAACATCTTGACTTGAAATCGTTTCGGACACAGGCAAATTGTAGTAGGTAACAGTTTACTGTAAAACTAATCTTCATGAGTTCATATTTTCGGAAGAGAAATACTAAATAAAATAAAGATTTATAATTTATATTTTGTACGGATTTTAGTTACTTTAGTTTTTATTTCAGTTGGTTTTGTATGCAGTGTATTTCATTGTGTTATATTTTTGTAGATCCATAAATATTAAATAAATTCAAAAATTGTAGGGATTTTAGTTATTTTAATCTTTTTGTATAGATAGAGTATATTTTATTATTTTATATTTTTGTAATTCCATAAATATTAAAATAACTGGAAATTTTTAAAATAAGTACAGATATTTATTTTCTATCTTAATTACATTTTTTTGTGAAAATTCGAAAACGCTTTTCCCAGTTTTGGGGGTATAATGGAATTCGAAAACAGGGTTTTTTTTCAAAAGTTGGTTTTTGTATAAATCCTAGCTAACATTTCACCTAATTAGTCAAGTCTAACAGAATCTATATCTATATATTTATACCATTGTATAAAAATATACGTGTCATGTATTTATTATGTAAATTACTGAATCGATTTCGATGAACCATATACCAGAAGAATCTTTGTTTTAATGAGCCTGCCATAAGCTGTAGGATAGCTCCAAAATCCACGTGCAGAAGGCGCTACACTTACTTTTAAAATTAATTTTAGAAATACTAATTTATACCATAGCGAAGCACGGGTATTTTGCTAATAAAACGTAAAAGTATTCTCAGTCTCTCATAAGTTTCAACAACGTCCCAGGAATAACAAACTAAGTATTCGACCAGAAAATGGAATTCTTCGTGTACAATTTTTCTCGACATTTCCATGTACAGCGGAGCCATCCCAACCTCCCTCAGGCAGATAGAGTCCCCGCGTCCCATAACACACCGCAACTTTCGTTATCAAAGTTTCAAAAAACCGGAGACGTTGGCGGGACGCGCCCGGTGGCCACGCTCGCGCGATAACTCGTGATTTCCACGAAAAACGCGCTCGGAACGGGGTCAGACACTTTTTGTATATTCGAGGGAAGTCCGCGGCTGTTTCAGGAACGTGCATTCTAGGTAAAAGCTGCGTTTAGTCGCGCGGGAGGGACTCGACTTTTGCTACTCGAGGCGCGCAACGTTTCGCGCACAGCAGACTCGAAATCACGAGGGTACCTCGAAGACGCTGCTAGGTACGTTCCCCTGCCACCATTTCGCGAGATTCATCAGCTTATTTTAGTGCCTTCTGCGGGGATTTTCTGGAGGACCTACTGTGGTGAAAGAAAGTTTGAAACTCCAATTTTTACGTGTCTGTATAAGTAACTTTATGTAGTAGAGACTCTATCCGAATTAATAGGGAGACGTGATCGTTTGGATAAGAAATTATTCTACGTATATTTCAGAAAGAATGATAGTACAAGTAAGAATATTAAAAATGAAAAGTAATATGAATATATTATTGTAGATTTTGTAACTTTATATATTCTTGTTAACCCTTTAAGGCTCAGACACTTTTCTCCGCGGAAAAAAATGATTTCTTGCGATTAGTTAACTGAAAAATGCTCCTAATACACGCACTTCGTCGTTGTTTTTCCAAAAAAAGCCAGTCGAAATATGATTTTCTCGATGTGACGTATACGCCAAACTGGGCGTGCACGGATTAAAAAAGCGACTTTTTTTTCATAAGTCTAACTTTACAAGCATTATTCTTTTAGTATAACAATTAATTTACACGTATCTACCAAATAAAATGTAAAAAAAATAATTTTACTCTCAACTGTTTAAAGAAAACAAGAGCCACGTTTCAGGTTATCGAAAAATGTCTAACATGCATTCGCCAGAAACGTTTCCATGGTTACAGTAAACATTATTTACAGCGGTAAACGCATCAGTGGCTTGCATCCCGGAGCCATTTAGAGAACTGAACCGTTTTAGGATCCAAAATTATCGGCTGTCGATTTTTTTATACGTCTGAAAATGATGTGACGTTTACGTCACACTGGGCGCTAAAGGGTTAATATTAGAACAGTTGATATTACATGTTTCCTCTAAGCTAAAGCTTGCAATGTGAATTTTATTCTATTGTAGTCTGACTGGTATTCATTTTGATCAGTTTCGATAATAGCTACAGACAATACATACAGTGCAGGACGAAAGTATTGGGACACTCTTTAAAACAGAATAACTTTTTTAAAATTGTTCCCAACGACTTGAGCTTTTTTAAGAAGCTAGAAGGATCAGTTCACTAGGTGACGTGTTCGTCGTTTTTAAAAAAAGTTGCAAACTTTCGGAACAGCGAAGAAAATAGTGAAGGTCGCATTTCAAATTTTTTATTTGAGCCTGTACCTACGAAAATTTAAAAAAATTTCTTGTAAATCAAATATTGACTGCAAATAAGCTTGGTACAAAATTAAAAAAAAAAGCATTCGAACGGGAGAACATTCGAACGAAAGGTTGAGTACTAACATATACATTTGAAGATATGATTCTTTCCAATGGAAATATCTTATTTTTGTTACCATTCATGGTTGAAACTTTCACTCCATATTTCCCAGTTATTGTTTCCACGTAGAAGTATCATTTCGGTTGTACCATTTATTACGAAACACCCTGTACAAGCGGCGGGTCGAAGACGAACGACTAGAAGTAATTGCAGTTTTTGTAACAAATGGCAGCGATAATTCAATTTCTGAGGCTACTTCTTCGCCGAGCTGGAATAGAAACAGCGCGTTGCGACTCGCTCCGTGTTTGTCATGATTAAAAAGTCATCTCTTGAATAAAAGCTGGTGTACACAGCATAGCGATTCACCAGAGAACCTATAAATCTATTTTGACAAAAAACAATTTTGACAAAAAACAGTTTTGACCCACAGAATCAAGTGAAATTGAAAATAAAAAATTTTACACCACAAAGGGACAATTTCCTAAAAAAAGAATGCTAAAGCTTCAACTAATAAGATCCCCTACCCTTGTACCCTACAGTAAAGGGGAGTGCTTTCCCTATTTAGAAAACGATTCATAAACAAATAAATATATAGGTACGAACCAATAACTACTTCCAGTCATCTACTATCGCCATTTCAGATTCTCCAGGCGCAACGAAAGCTTGCCTAATTAAATTAGAAAATGCGCATTCGATAACGCCAACAGCTCTACCTCGTTTAAATCTCCCCTTTCGACCTTCCCACCCCAGGCGATATGCCCAGAAAGAGCAGAACGATATTCGTCCTTTCCTTTATCCCTGCTGTTAACAAAATTATCATATCAAGTGGGAATGCAATTTTCCCATTCGCTTCCAAACGGCCAAATGTTTTCGAGCAGTTACACTTCCCCGGAGCAGCGTCCAGCGAAGGACCGTTGCGCGGTCTAAAGGCGGGTCCACACGTACCAGTTCCGTGACGATTCAGTGGCGCCAGTATTATTAAGATTTCGGTGGTCTCTTTGTCTCTTTGACACGGACAAGTGCGAACTGCTCCAATGCAAAAGGGGGGAAATAAAGTGGTAAAATATTGTTTACCCCTAACGCTGACCTCGCTGAACCGTCACGGATTTAACTGTCATAGTGGCAATTTTTAATAATTATTTAGTTACCATAAACTCAATTACCAAACTTCGACTTAACATTATTTATCAAATAAAGAGCTGATATGCAACCATGTACAAACTGATAAAATACTTTGTCTCCTTAATTAATTCTTCCTTAGCAACCAATTATTATTTTGTAAAAAGAATAACGCTTATTAAGAACCTAGTCACTATTAGGCGCTACACGGAACTGATACGTGTGAACCCGCCTTAAGCCAATGGAAATTAAAGCTTGCGTGGGATTCCCCCGTCCGCTCGAATGGAATACGAAGCCGGCTCGAACGGTTAATGGAGATAGGAGGAGTGTTTCGCCGGGAGGAAATTAATTTGCGAGCGGACGACCACTCGTGCCCATCCAGCACCGATTTCCCAGAGATCCCCCAGCACGCGTCCCGCCGCCGCTCGCGTATAAACTGCGCGATCTATCCGAATGATCCCCGGCCGAGCGATCGCGACACAACTCGTATTATGAATCGTGAATATTAAACGGGCTACAGGTGCGTCTTTCCCCATGGACCGTGGGAGGGGGACGCGATCGCTGACGAAGCTGCCTCTCATTTTTCTGAATAATACTAAAGCTTCAATAAAAGCTTGAATACCCGGCGTGCCGGGGCGTCCACCCCTCGGGAGCGCCTGCATAGTAGCATTTGTGTGACGCGCCGCGGGGAGGGACTGCAAACAGGGGGGTATCAAAGGCTGCTCTCCGCGCGGACCTCTTTCGGAGAGTTCGTTATTCAGGACGCTCCTCAAATAAGCAAGCTCGATGGCGCGAGCGCGGGGCGTGTTTGGACGAATATTTCACGTGCATCGGCTTAAAATGATGGGGATAGAGAATTCTTGCAATAACGTGTGGTATCAGCGACGTGACTTTCGAGCGTAAGAGATCGACGTCTGATCGAGATAGACCTAAATAGGTAGAAAAGAGTCACCGTCTACTCTGTATCTACTCTACTCTGTATAGCTTAAAGAGGTAGTGAATTATTAGATACGTGAAATCGGTAGTTTATTTGACGCTAAATTACTTTGATACCGAATATTCGTTAGAGTCGTGCTTTTCACAGTTTATTGTGGGCACGTTTGCGAGTAATTACCAAAAAGAAAATCGTCGGAATGTATAAAATTATCGAAGTTATTAGTCGTTGAAGATAGCCCTGTACCGCGCGTCGCTGCAAGTGGTGTACATCGATTCAGGTGAGCCAATCGTTTGAAAGCAAAATGCTTTGGCTTGAGTACTTCATACATCAAAATCTACAGAGTAGAAATTCGCCGACGAATTTAAACAAAAATTGTGGAAGTTACTTATGAATCAATTTTTCCCCACATTTTTACGAAAAACAGCGCCTTTAATCAGTTATAAAATGTTTTACAAACATCGAATGTTGATGCAGGAATTCCACTCTGCAGAGGAAGGAATTCTACACGTCCAATAAAAATTTGAAGTGAAAATGTTCATTGGTTCAAGTGTTATGATGTACATCGTGTTTGAAAACAGTGTTTCGAGAAAAACAACTTCAAATTTAAATCCCCTATGCCAATACCGTTCTGCGAGGCCGTTACTCAACGGTGCACTCAATTACGTTCGCTGTCATAACTTCTACAAGTATTTGAATTTAGTCATGAATTTTTGTTTAAAATGTTCATAAAGGGTAAGACTTTCAGAATCAGTGAAAAAAATAATCGATTTTCTGAGGCTGAAATCGTCCACTACCCCCTTAAGGGAGGATTCTAGTCTAACAGCCCCATAAGTAACTGATATTTACGATTTTTCGTTTAAAAACTGTTGGTAGTATTGGAATAAACCCTTTTGTGATATAAGGAGGCATATTTGAACTTGCAGAAAATATTTTTTATGATGATCTTCCTTATTATTTATTAATTATTGCGGAATCTTGTCCGCCTCTTCGACGGTGTAACTCCTGTTGGCGGGATGTGTAGCACCTATCACAGTCATCTGAAGTTTCTTAAAGTTAGATAGTTTACGCTGGCATTGATCCACTTTAAAGAAAAGAAATGAAAAATTGAAAGAGTTATAGCGTTTGAAAGAAAAAGTAAGTTCTTTCCTTAGACAAATTTTTCATATTATTCTTTATATCGACGAAGAAAGTTTTATAAATAAAAATGAAAATTAAAATATTAGGTGCAATCCCAGCTTAAATTGTTTAACTTTAAGAAAATTTTCTTTTTTTTTGCAATCCGACGACTGTGACAGGTGCTACACTTGACGCCAAGATCGTCGAAGAGGTTAACACGATTCCACAATAATTAATAAATAATAAGAAGGATCGACATAAAAAAATCTACAAGTTTAAAGATGTCTCCTTATATCCCAAAAGAGTTTAATGCAATATTAACAAAAGTTTTTTTAAAAAAAATTCATAAATTTTGAGGGCTATTACACGAGAATCCTCCTTTAAGGAGTTAGACCACCTTGGCCAGGTCAAGAAATACCGCATCTTGGGAAATTTATTTCTAAGTGACAAAAACACTTTTTTCGATTAAATTTTTCAATGAAGATAGCGTTACCGCTGAATAATATATACAACTTTTTTTCAAGTTCTCCACAACCGTGGAAAATCGCTCCTTCTTAACTACAAATTTCATCATATCAAAATTTACATTTCTAGAAAAGTCTATCAGAGCATTACAAATGTATGATTGTCACTGAAAAGTTAAAAGATTCAAAAATACGAAAATGGTAACTCAAAAATGACGCTGGGGTGCAGTGAACCCCATGTGACCAATTTGGGATTATAGAAAGATGTGACCACGAAGGCTTAACCGGTTAACTGTCAATGTATCATATATGATCAAAAAAAATCTGGCCAATTCTGCTTATGTATCATATATGATCAAATGGAATAACTGTTTTGATTTTCAAACGATTTGAACGAAACTTGGTATGTAATGGTTTTTGGGGTCGCTGAATCTGAATTTGGCATTGGAATTGTAAAATTTAATATGGCAGACTCAACACGGCCGACCCAAAATGGCTGCCAAATATTAAAATATTATCGGGATTTAGAAAAATTGTATAGGGTAAATCCGGGAGACGCGGTCGGGCCGGAGAGTTGGTCGAGTTGCTATATTTCAGACTCTATACGTAAAAACGCGTTAAAGTGCAGCCCAATTACTTCTCTAGAAGCCAAACAATCGAATGAATAGCATCACTTCGGTTCCTTCTGTACTTTTCTAGATTTGCAGGCTATAAAAGTTAAACTGAGGTTACATTTAACCTCTTTTGTCAAACAACGATGTACAGAATCGAATTTAAAATATACTTCTAAGTTTATTTTCGTTTAATGTTTGGGAATTATAAGATAGTAGAGATATTGAGGGACAATGCAGCCAAACTCTTCCTCTCAAAACTAACGAGGAGACCATCTCTCGCTGCAGAAAGGAGAGATGGTCGAGTTATGATTTTTTTATTATTTTTATTTATATTTTTATTTTTTATCATTATTTTATTATTATTTATGTTTATTTATTTTATTTATCCACTTTTGTATTCATTTGCCTTGCTAATCGCCGGTAGGTAGTTCGCTTTATCTTTGATGTGTTCTTTACTTGTTTAGCGTAAACAAATTAAATATCAATGAATCTGTAGTTGTATTCACTCATAAATAATTTGGCTTTCTTCTTTGTTAATTTTCCATGAATAATTATGCGAGTGGTCTCTGCCAACGACGAAAACCATTTCTCCCGGCACCTCGGGAGAGGTGGTCAGATGTCGTGACTTCAGTTTTCAACCCGATTTACAGTAAATATTGTCTTAAAGCAAATATCGACCAGGTTTTCTGAATCAGCATAAAATTCTGAGCATATTAGGTTTGTTCTGATAAAATAAGTAATATCTGTATTAGTTTTAATAGCCATTTTATATTAGGTCGACTGCGTCTCCCGGATTTACCCTATAGGGGTTTTTGGGGTCGCCCATACCCCTGTATACCAAATTTGGTGTGATTCACTTAATTTTTCGATGTTGCCAGTTTGGGCACGAATAGTAAAAAATCCGTGCCAGTTAACCCGTTAATGATTACAGTAGTCGGTTGGAAAGCAAGAGATCCGAGTTGGAATCCCGATCCAGGCAATCCGATCAGTCGCTTACTCTTATACGTGCTCGTTGCACGCTGACGCGGTTGAGATGATGGAATGGCGGTGCGGGCGTTAACGTCCCGAATCGGGCCGCGTGTAATAATAGGTACGAAGAGCGTGACTTACACATGTGCTCGCCGAGTGGCCAGATCTGCGGACCGGAGTTGACCTCGACGAGGACCGTGGGTGTGCAGAAGAGGAGGACGCAGAGGTCGGCTACGCTCAGGTTCACCAGGAAGATATTCGTGCTGTTCCGCATGTCCTTGCCGCGGAACACAACTAACGGCACCTGCGAATGGAAGAAGCTGCTGATGTAGCGCATGGGTTTTGCTCGGCCACGAAGAATGTTGGATTTCATGGAGACCGATGGGTGTGCGTTTTCAATGAAGATAGATAGAAACGGGGGAAAGATTGCGGGGTGTAAATTTGCTAAGTAATGCGGTGCTATGTGCTTTTAAGAGCCGCGGGAAATTTGATGAACACGTAGTGCTACGTTCTTAGCGAATTATGTGGAGTCAGCTGACTGCGTAGTTCTGCGTTTCAATGAACTGTGGAGGTTTCGTTGACCACGTAGTACTACGTTTTAACCCTCGGTTATTAACTACACCTATTTCTCAAACGTAGTCGATTCGAAACAAGCTAATTTTCAATCAGCTGCTATTTAAAAACTATTTGTTAAATTAAGTCGCAAAAATTCTGAGATAAAGTTTGAACATCGTAGAATATATATTTGTCGTTGAAAATTGATATTTAAAATTTTAAAGTGTCATCGTGTTTAAGCAGTAGTACCATTTTCAATGATGCTTCGAAAGTATTTTACCTCAAAGTCAAATTGTGAGTCATTTTGGCCCACTGTGAAAATCGAGAGTTAAGGAATCTTGGCTAGCTCGGTAACCATGTATGTAGTATTACATATGAAGCATTGGCGATCAAAGCAAATAGGCGATCTAAAAAATAGAGTTTCAACAACATTTTGTTTTGCAGGTGTTGCTGCCAGTGCAGTCATAATTTCTAGCTTCTGACATTATTTCAAATGCTTCCTACTGAAGACATAATTCATTTTCCATTTAATTTTAATAAGTGTTGCACAGATGTCACCACAAAATTTCAATGCAACAAGTGATTTTGTTAATCCATATTGTTTGAAATTTAAAAAAAATGATATTTTCTATTTAATATGATTAGAACAGTCTGTTGGAATAAATTCCTACTAGTAACTCAATTCCACAAAAAATGGGCGTTAGTCCGCTTTTGTTCTCAATGCCTCATACTACCGAGTTGTGGTGATATCATTAACCACGTAGTACTATATTCTTAGCACACAATAACGATTTGATTAATCACGTAATACTACGTTTGAACGAAAAGTGAACATCCTATTGACCATGTAACAGCGCGTTCTTTATTCGAGCAGAGTTGAATGTATTTTGTAGCATGTTATATTATTATTATTATTTAATCCACGGGTAAAGACGCTTTAGTTTACAAAAAACAATTGATAAAGTTAAGAAAAATACAGTGTGAGAGAAAAGAAAAGAGAAGAAAAGTAAGTCCCAAAAAAAAAACAATAAAGCAAGAAAATAATAGAACTAATGAACTAATAAAACTAAAATTAAAATTAGAATTAACGAACGTGTACAGAGACGTTATTGCGAGCCAAAGCCCGCAAACGATATTTAAAGGAGGCCAATGTACCATAAAAAATATTACAGTATTGCCTAAAGTATTAACTACGTAGTGTTACGTTCTTCAATTAATCATGTAAATTCACATCGCGATATACATACATCATTGTATTACAGTAACGTTTTTGTTTGCAACTGATTATCATAAAGCAACGCCCTTGCATAGCATTATCGGTAATCATATTCGTTATATCGCTACGAAATCGACTTACCATAAGATTTCCTATTATTCCGAGGACCATCACTATTATACAGACAACCATGGACGTCGTGCGAATGTAACCAGGCAGCATATACAGGTCTGTCGCATTTTCGGACTCGATCACTGAAACATGAGTAGGTATACCCTTCGCGTCAAACTTATTTTAAACCCACGTCACTTGTCTCGGTTAACATGCCGATCGCTTAGTGCAGAAATTTGGTATGTCCACGGTTTGTGAAATTCGAGTTTTTATATGCAACAAATAGTTGTTGGCTGCTTCTTTATTCTGTATAAAAATCACATTTATATCTACTTCATAAATTTGTGAAAAATAATAGTTTTCTTCGTTGTATGACCTTGAATCTTACGTACCATTGCATATTTAAACCGGCATTTTTCGAAAACGCTAAAAGTGAACATAGAATATTCGTGCACGAACCCGGAAATTCCAAAAATTCTGAAATTTTATGAAAATGTAGAAGATTTCCTCTGGATTACAACGCAATTTTTCTTTCTTGCTCAAATTTACTCGAAGGAGGTGAAATTAACCCCTGAAAATTGTTTTTTTTTTATTTTGTGTTATAACTCGTAAACTGTAAAATATTTTTTTACCAAATGATAGATCTAATTAAAAGAAGTAACTTTTGTCTTAAAACTTTTTTTCTATCTCTTACAGTTCTCGAGTTATAACACAAAATCGGAAAATAGCCGAATTTTCAGGGGTTAATTTCACGTCCTTCGAGTGAATTTGGGCAGCAAACAAAAATTGCGTTGTAATTAGGAGGAAATCCCCTACGTATTCACAAAATTTCAGACTTTTTTTTATTTGCAGGTTCGGGATGTTCCCTTGTATGCCACCGATTTATTATGTATTCGGGCCAATATCTCGAGAATTCTAAATTTTAATAATTTCACGCTTTCACAGATGCATACCGTGTTCATAATGCTTCTACATCAATAAAGCAATGAAATCCACGATTATTATAATTACATTAAAATATATTCTGCAGACATTGAAAATACTCCCCCAAATGCGGCAAGTATTGCAATCGCGACAGAGAGTGGCCCAACTTCACGCTGATGGTATCCATTTCGCCACCTCTTCCACAATATTCTCTGAGTATAGTGTTACTGCAAAGCCATACTCATGCCTATATTCACGAAATATTGTAAAAACCTTCACAAAACCGCTACCAATCACACGAAGTGGTCCACCCCCCACCGTGCATTTGTATCGCAGTATCCACAATCAAATAAGCCGACTATACAGTCAGCTCACTCGATTCTGGCCGTCTCGACATATGTGCACGCGGATTAGTGGCCTACTTTAAACGGTTGACCTTTTTTTCGCGGACATTTCAAGTTTCCATCTAGAAAACTTCTATTTCGTGAGGAAATGCATTATTATGGTTGAACCCTCGCCATTACATATAAGCCGCCAAACCGAATAGCCGGAAGTTGGTACCTGGGTCAGTTTGGACCCATACTATCTAGCCTCCTCTACGAATTTTAAACAACTTTCTGTTTCTTATAGCACTAGAAAAGTAATTTGAAAAATTTCTAAAGTTTTCATCTTTATGCAATTATACTCGGTAACATTACGCTTGGGTCCAAAAACACCCCAGCACCATTAGCCAATAATTTAATAGGTTGATACGCGACATGTGCTTCTACAGAAATTAAGGGGTCATTCCGGTTAGCGCGCCTATAAATTCAGTGATTTTCAGGAATTTATTGCGACGCAAATAATTATACTAATGGAATAAAACTTTTTTCTATTTATTAAACTACATTAGTACAGTAAATAAAAAATATAAAAGTAATAAAATTATTGCTTTCAAAATGCTTTTGAAATCGGTCCTGATGACATGTTTAAAACTTCATGCCTCGCTAGTGAAGGCGATTTCAGCTGTTAGACTTATCTGAACCCAAACAGATTCTTGATCATTATGACTGTCGCTATCGCTCGAAATATAATTAGTGATTTATCTTCAAAATTAGCAAAACGGCGGGCAGAATGCAAAAAATATTTTTCAGCTTCTTTCTTTTGCTATTTTCAATTTTAAAAGTAGGTTAGACTCAATGAAAATACTTGGTCGTAGTCCCTGCGAGAGTCATACGTGTGCAGAATAAGCAGTAAAATGTATAAAGCAATCGGTGCAATAAATTTTGAGATTTTATCTTCAGGATGTGAAGAAATAACGTTTCGAGAAAAACGCCTTCAAAGTTTTCATTTATAGGTACCGAGCTTCTGCGCCCCCCACAAAATGCCTTTGTAGAAGCTAAAATAATCGAAATTTCTCCATGAAAATTTAACAGTACATTCTTGAGGATGCGTACTTTCGGAAAATGGTTAAAAAAGAAATCAATTTTTTCAACCCGCCTAACCGAAAGGACCCCTTAAATGTAATTAATTACATTTTCCTTATTTCCCGTGCATAGTCATCACAAAATAAAAGTATTCTACAATAAAACCTACAGCGCGGCAGTGCCCTGAGCCATGTTCCGGACATATTGTACAAATGTTCCCGAAGAAACAGGCCACCCTTGAGGGCCATTAATCAAAGTGTCTATAAGTCACGCGGCCACAATCGAACGAGCCCAGTGTACCATTTTACCTTGCCCCTGTACCTGCCCCTCGTCCCAAACAATCAACCACAACAACTACCAAACTCAAGCCTAACATCGCGCAAAGCGTACCCGACAATCCATCATGGCCATCGCTGCCAAACACCGTAGCGTAGTACGACGAGTTCAATTCCAACGCGACACTGGACACCGTGGACAACATTTTCGTGCCCGCTGTTCGCCGGCCCAACGTTCTTTTTTTTTCAAGCGTGCACTTCGCCGTGTAGCGCGTCCCCGTGACTCCTCCGCACCATCAACTGTCCATCCTCGCTGGAGCCAACGGTGAAACGGCCCTGTTCGCGGCTCGCGTGGAACACTCGGGCCGTCCTACCGCGCCCCTCGATCCGCGGGCACCCACCGGCCAACTGGCGTATTCGCCGATCACCCAAGTTTATGGTGTGTCGCATCACGCTCCGGCCAACCCCCTTTACGTAGGCAACTTGACGTTCAAGCCGACGCGAACGCGCGGCGACGCGTCGCACACGACACCGTGCTGTCGCGAGGCACGCGAGAGCGCGCGGAGAAAATCCATCGGGGATCGCAAAAGGAACGCCTGGCCGGTCGCGTCGGATGAAGTCCCCTTCAACTTCGCGGCTCCCTTGAACGCCACGGTGTTATGTGACATTATAAACTCCTACCCCCGTGGCCTTCTCACCTTCCACGGAGACGCGACGGTTTACGGAGCGTTCTATCGTCGCTTGTGTACGAACGCGGAGCGATTAATGACGCTCGCTTGAAACGGTTCCGTGTACGTCCGTCACTCCCCGCCTCGTTCGCTGATTTGTTCGGAAGGGCCGATTCGGGTTCGATCAATTCGGCCCCTTGTCGTTGCCACGGCCGAATTGGGGCCGTTTTTCTTCCACGCTTGGCGGATTTTTAACCAACGTTGAGGGCACTTTGGGGATTCGTGTCTATGTTTTTTTAAACGAATTGGGTTTGGTTAATTGAAAATTGGTGCGGGAAATGTACACTGCCGTTTATAAATTTAAGATGTCTAATTTGAGTTCTTGTAGAAAAAATTGTAAGTATCGAAGTTAGAGAGAAATTTTTAGCGGAAAATATTCTACGTTCCAATGTTGATACTGTGGTATAGAATTTGATTTTTGGCACTTATAGTGTTTTCTAGAAGGACTCTTCAATTGTGGAATAACTTTGCTTTGTAGAAGAATTTGAACTAATTTTAATTTATTTTGTATTTTAAGTTAAAAGCAGTGACAAGTATTTAGTCTGTACCAAGTGTCACATAGCAGGTGTTCTAATATTTATGAATGGCAGTGTATTTTGTAATTGATGAAAATGGATTTAAGGGTGGAAATTGAGGGGTAACCAGTACGAAAGGTGATAGAAACGGGGGAATGCGTTTTCTCTACGGGAGACAAATATTTTTGACCCGTTTCCTTTGTACTACGGCTTCGCTATGTTTATTGCTCGTTTAACGCTGCACATATGTGGGACGCGGCACCTCAAGTATTTACCTTGGCACGGTCACTTAACACCAATTAACTCGAGCGATATCGAAATCTATTCGGAATCTAATTCAGCTTCGTTCCGCTTGATCGTAGGTCTCAATGAGCTATGACTTACGCCCGCGAACCGACCTACCCCAACCGCATCAGCGTTAGCAATTATCAGTTTTTGAAATAGATAGTGATTTCACGTCTGCTTTCGGTGATCATTCACACGATCTCTTAACGATTACTCTAATTTCGATAATCGTTTTAAAACGAACTTGATCATCGACTTCTGTGTAAGAAAATATATGGAATTTTAAATAAATTATATCTGCGATTGTTATCTCTCAATTATAAAAATTCAAATGTCTCTTAAAAGTCTCTGTGAAACAACTTATTACAACTTTCAAGCAAAAAGAAAATATCCACCACCCGACAATATAGACACCTAACCGCAAAAGTACGTAAACGTGCAACCGATTATCGATTTTTCATTACTATAACTTTGCACGCGTAAAACAATTAGAGCGACGAGTATCGACGAATCAATGAGACCTGAAATCGATTCCGAAATCCGTTCTACTATTCGCAACGACTGTTTATCGTGGTATTGACGAAGCCTGCCTTCCGGTTCCGCAAACGTGCCGATTGCCGAAATGCTTACATACCTCCGAACGTAATTTCCTCAACAGTAATTGTCCCGCTTAATTAAGCTCCTCTCGACACCCTATCTCAATGTTATCCCACGATCCTTTCCGCCCTCACTTCACAATTAAACCCGTAAATAACCTCGTCCGAATCAATCCCCTTCCTACATTATTCCTTCCACGCCTTTAACGAACGCGTGCAACGAGTCCCACTGAATTTCCTTTACCTGTGCGATACATAAGTAATACACCGACACTGAACGCCGCGTATCGCGTATCGTGCTTCATATTACCCTCGTTTACCGTCCGTATATACTTTTTTCCACTCGCCGGCGTTCCGCCGCTATTCCTTTCAGCTCCTTCCGCGGCATTTCTCAGAGCCACGCGATGAAAACGGGAGCAATCGAGCCCGGAAGCGATCTATCGCTTCGTTTCCTTCATTATTCCCCCAAGCAGCCGCGGGAATTTTTCACCGGCTTTTCCATTCACTTTCCTCCCGTATTGTTCCCCGGTAACAATGGGCACGCGGTCCCCGTGGGACGAGAAACGCGATACACCACCGGCACGCGACATAACCTGTCGCGTCTAGTTAGCGAAGCTGTCAGTTCGTGAAGCCTCGCGAACACATCGCCTCGTAACTGTCGTCGCGCTTCGGGCACGCTCGTCCGTTTCCGCGCGAAAGAATGTCTCGGCGATCGCGTCTAGTACGCGACACTTTTTACGCACTTCGGGATTGCTCGACGATTTCGATCACGTCTGCTTACGAAAGGTCGTAATCGCGGTACATGTCACTGGGAATCGCAGAACGCGGGAATATCGTCGCGTCGCGGCTGACACGTGACGGGACGGTTTCGCGAGAGAGTGTTCCGCTCGAAGGACGATACCGCGACGAGCAAATAGTGCCGGTGAACTGAATGAACACCGCTCGGGCCCGCCACGATGCTCGAACGCGCCGCCCTCGCTCGCGCATGCGCCCACCGTTCTCTTCTTCTTCCCTCCTTCGATCCCTTCGCACGCGCGCTCCTGATAACACAACGCTAATGTAATTTTTTGCGTGCTTTGTTATGACGTTCGGTCAGCCAAAGAAAGCTGTATGCCTCGCTAATTGAAAAATGCAGTCCCTCGTTTATTCTTCTTTCGTTCGCCGGCGTTATTTCGTAATTTGATGGCTGCTCGGCCGCGATCCATCGACGGCGGTCACGTACCGCATAACGTTGCTCGTAAGTGCGCGGTTCTGCGAGTTTGCACGGGGTACTGCGTGATCTACAATACGGTGGGCGGGGAAGGAGGTTGCGGATGAGGGAACGAGATTTAGTATTGTTCGATTGATCGATGATTTCGTGTGATGTTGAAATTTAAGGGTTTGAATGAGGCCTCAATGCTTGCTTGTGTTTTTAATGATGCTATTAATGGATTCGAGGGTTATAGATTGAAATAAAGTATTGCAGTGTTGCGTTCATTATCGTTTCTTTGGAAAACTACGTGACCCACTTATAAACTCGCACTTCCCTTTCCGCGCAGAAGCAATTCACGCTTTTTGCATTACGATTTACTGGACGCGCCACACAATAGCCATTCAAAAAACGGTAATGAATCATTGACGCCACTGTTAATGGCCCTCCATGTGCAATATTATTTGCGAAACTACCCGCAAGTGTGCAGCACATGATACACTGCGACTGAATATACAATTTTTTGGTTTAATGTGCTTCGTGTCGACTGGGTCACTGGTGACCCACGGTATTCATGGAAATTAAATGAAATGGGAGAGAAACGACACTAAAGTTACGGAGAGTTTATCACAAATAACACTTTCTTAGAACTTAAAACTGCAATTTAATTTTTTGTCGATTTTTAAGCTTGCAATTCCGAAGGCTTAAAATTCTGCAGCGATAAGTGTTACTCGCTCTAGACACTCTAGAGCTCAATAGATAGAATGACTGTGTGCTTTCGATATCGGAAACTCGCAGATAGGAGAAAGAATTTAATACACAGTGTTTATGTACGGCGCGTGGGCACAATTGGAAAAGTTTCGCGGATTATACCGAAATGGCGGAAAAGATTGGACGCTGGAAGTTTGACTCCGGCCATTCCTGATAGGTCCTCTAGTAAGTCCGATTGAGAAAAGGAGATGAAGAGGAAGAATTTGTTTTAAATTTCATCCCCGCTTTGTGCTTCGCCTGGGCAATCACTCTTATCGAAATAGACAGACAATAACTTTTTCTGTGGGATTTAGAGCCTCTATTCTGTTTTTTTTTCTGTGAGGCATTTATAGCAGATTCCTTAAACGAATTTCAAAAACGATCGTTGCCATTGTTCGGCAACGGAGATTGAAGAATTCTTACATTCGGTAAAATTTATGAGAATTGTTACTTGTTTTTTTAGTAGAAGATTCAACTAATTTCTTTCTTTTTTTGTTTAATAATACGGTAAACCAACCAGTAATTGACCGCATACCAGTGAATAACCATTAAGCAAAGAAATGTCAATTATAAATTTAAAAATATTATATGTTTATAAATGGAGTGTAGTTGCACTTTTAATACCCCATATTTTTAGTTACGCGTATTAAGCAAATATTAATAAGTACAATTCTTATTAAAAGTATGCGGTCATTTACTGAGCTTCTACACGTTTTGCATATTATAATAGTTTTTTTTTTTAAATTACGATAACAATGAGTAATTATTTTCATAGAAATGTCAAGAAAAATAAATTTAAATGCACTTTCAACAGTTGTTTTGTTGTTATACATAAATATATTCAAGTATTAATCTCAAAGGTCCATAAATTCAACAATTCGGTCATTCACTGGTTTGTTTACCCTACCTGGGATACTAACGTCTTACGATTTGTTCCTTTACATTCAAAAAGGGAGTTCACAAGTCATTTTAGTAGGCTTAACAAGTACTTCAAACTGGCAAAATTTCATTACAAGTGACAGGTATACTTGGGGAGTTCTTGTTGGACTGGCGTTCGCTGCACGCTGTAGACTTGAGTCTTTATTTACTTAAGAACTATTTGACAGTGATATTTCTATGTAGGAACTAATGAAACATTCACACGGACATTTAAGTTTGAGTTCTTCTTCACCAGTTCTTCTTCACTAGTTCTTATTCACTACTTCTTCTTCACCAGTTCTTCTTCACTACTTCTTCTTCACCAGTTATTCTTCACTAGTTCTTCTTCACTACTTATTCTTGACTACTTCTTCTTCACCAGTTCTTCTTCACTAGTACTTCTTCACTAGTTCATCTGCACTAGTTCTTCTCTATTAGTCCTTCTTCACTAGTTCTTCTTCACCAGTTCTTCTTCACTACTTCTTCTTCACCAGTTCTTCTTCACTACTTCTTCACCAGTTCTTCTTCACTAGTACTTCTTCACTAGTTCATCTGCACTAGTTCTTCTCTATTAGTTCTTCTTCACTAGTTCTTCTTCACCAGTTCTTCTTTACTAGTTCTTCTTCACTACTTCTTCTTCATCAGTTCTTCTTCACTACTCCTTCACCAGTTTTTCTTCACTAGTTCTTCTTCACTACTTATTCTTGACTACTTCTTCTTCACCAGTTCTTCTTCACTAGTACTTCTTCACTAGTTCATCTGCACTAGTTCTTCTCTATTAGTTCTTCTTCACTAGTTCTTCTTCACCAGTTCTTCTCCACTAGTTCTTCTTCACTACTTCTTCTTCACCAGTTCTTCTTCACTACTTCTTCACCAGTTCTTCTTCACTAGTACTTCTTCACTAGTTCATCTGCACTAGTTCTTCTCTATTAGTCCTTCTTCACTAGTTCTTCTTCACCAGTTCTTCTGTACTAGTTCTTCTTCGCTACTTCTTCTTCATCAGTTCTTCTTCACTACTTCTTCACCAGTTTTTCTTCACTAGTTCTTCTTCACTACTTATTCTTGACTACTTCTTCTTCACCAGTTCTTCTTCACTAGTACTTCTTCACTAGTTCATCTGCACTAGTTCTTCTCTATTAGTTCTTCTTCACTAGTTCTTCTTCACTAATTCTTCAAACCAATACAAATATCACAGAAATAGGCAAGTTAATTCAGGAATCAGATATTCAAAATCCATACTGCTTCCACGAGCCTCCAACTTCCAATTCCAACCCACCACAGCTCACTTGCACCACACGCAACATTTTCGCAAGCCCCCTTTTCGAGTCTCCATCACCAAGTATTCGTCGTCGATCGAAACGCACCGAAGTCCCACCTCCCTGCAGCCTCGTTCCTCCATCATTTCGAAACGAGCATCTCCTCAGCGTCCGGCTCACAATTTCACCTGGATCACGAGGTGTCGTCGGGCCACAATGGAAGATGCCCGCGCCGCATTAAACGGAATGCCGTATTAGGAATCCAGGCGCATTCCTTTCGGCTCTCCCAATTCGCTCTATCCAGTCAATCGACCCGAAAACCTTCTGTCACTTCTGCCATTCAGACGCTGGAACCTCTCCAACCACTGTTTACCCGGCGCTCCTCCAAATTTCATTTACCATTTCCCCCCCCCCGACCCCCGAATTACGCGTCCAACCGCGTTCGGCGCACCGTCCGTATCGCTCCAACGGCGACACTTCGATGCTTTTGTTCCGGGGGACATTTTTTACAGCGCACATTTCAATTCGAAGCGGAGGCAATATATTCAAACCGCGGCTGCTCTGTCGCTGCGCTGTATTTTCCATTTCATAGCCCCGGTGTCTCTGGTCCCCCGTTTCCACATATATATTTCTCTGACCCAGTTCCGTCTCGCAGGCAAAGTTCGAAGGTCCACTTTATTAATTTGTCAGGCGGGCTTGAAGCAGAGAATTCGAGAAGGGGGCGCGACAACGTGTTCCTAGGGATATAGGGTTATGGGGGAAAGATCACCGCGTCCATTCTCTCTAAACGTTGCCGAGTTGGTCCGTAATGGCTCCCATCCATTGTCCGCGCGCATCCAACGTAATCCGACTTTATCGCGGGAAAGAGTGAGGGAGGGGGTAGGGAACGGGGGGTGGTTCTTACAGGGGAAAATGTCCCCCTCCCCCCTCGGCATTAATTCAGTGTCCTTCGGCTAATAAGGTCCCCGTGATGCAGGCTTTCAACGTAATTATGAGCATACTAAAAATTCACTGCGCCTCCTCCAAGGTGCTCGTTAAGCGTCCTCCCATCGGCGGGAGTGATCGAACGTGGCCTCGCGAGAAATCACTTTGCAGGCTCCTTTAATCGTGTTAGCTTGCATCCGTGTTTGATTAAGATTCATTTATGGGTCGCGGTGAAAGTGTTTTGTTTTATTAAAGTGACAACATTTGTTCTTGAATGTGTATGCTTGTATGAAGTCATATCTGGAAATACGTTATTTGGAAATTGTGCAATTCTTGTTAAAAAAGCAGCATTTTTTTAATTGAAAATTTTAAATACTATGTGATGGTGATAGTATAATATAGATTCTTCATCGTTTTGGACTTTCGACAATTTTGACAGTGCTTTGAGAATTATATACCCCTTATTAGAATAGCTTTTTTAAATGCAAAGAATTTCTTTGCACATTCTTCTTCATTGGTTGTCCGTATCCTGTATTATAGGGCCATTTCACGCGAAATCAGACACTTTTTGAAGTAAAATCTCGGGTTTTGCTGAAACTTGGGTATGCTGTAAACTTTAGTGATATATAAACGTATCTCGAAGGATTATTCAATATTTTAAAAATTGTTGATCTCACAGCTCTTTGAAATATAGTGTTGACCTTTTTCTCAATAAATTATAAGTATTGAAATAACAAACTGACAAAAATGAGCTTTTAGTTATTTATAGTAGAGATATAAAAGTACGGAATAAAAATCATTTCAGTTGAAAAAAATTTTGTAACCATTTATTTCGCAAATACCGTACAGTAGTGAAATCTACTTTGTATTTCGATAGATTCCTTTTCCCTCTGTAATTCTAATTGTAAGTTTCTTTTATTTAGGCATGCGGAGTGTACTATAGATTTCACTACTCCGTAATTCGGTATACATACCGCTAATGACACGCGTCTGACCACCCACTGCATCTTTCCACTCGTCTGTCTAATGTGCTAAAGCGAATCAGAATCGAGAAAGTAGACTGTAAAAGAATTTCTTCCTACATCATAGCTTCTACTGTTTAATTACAACTTTAATACGAACTCAAATCCGTGTGGCCATTCTCAGTGGCGGATTTAACAGGGCGGCGGATGAGCAGTGGTCGCCTGGGCCCTTGCTCAGAAAACATTATGCTTCAAAAAAACTTAGGGTAAATCCTGGAGACGCGGTCGACCTAATATAAAATGGCTATTAAAACTAATACAGATATTACTTATTTTATCAGAACAAACCTAATATGTTCAGAATTTTATGCTGATTCAGAAAAACCGTTCGATATTTGCTTGAAAACAATATTTACTGTAAATCGGGTTGAAAACTGAAGTCACGACATCTGACCACCTCTCCCGAGGTGCCGGGAGAAATGGTTTTCGTCGTTGGCAGAAACCACTCGCATAATTATTCATGGAAAAATAACAAAGAAGAACGCAAAATTATTTATGAGTGAATACAACTACAGATTCATTGATATTTAATTTGTTTGCGCTAAACAAGTAAAGAACACATCAAAGATAAAGCGAACTACCTACCGGCGATTAGCAAGGCAAATGAATACAAAAGTGAATAAATAAAATAAATAAACATAAATAATAATAAAATAATGATAAAAAATAAAAATATAAATAAAAATAATAAAAAAATCATAACTCGACCATCTCTCCTTTCTGCAGCGAGAGATGGTCTCCTCGTTAGTTTTGAGAGGAAGAGTTTGGCTGCATTGTCCCTCAATATCTCTACTATCTTATAATTCCCAAACATTAAACGAAAATAAACTTAGAAGTATATTTTAAATTCGATTCTGTACATCGTTGTTTGACAAAAGAGGTTAAATGTAACCTCAGTTTAACTTTTATAGCCTGCAAATCTAGAAAAATACAGAAGGAACCGAAGTGACGCTATTCATTCGATTGTTTGGCTTCTAGAGAAGTAATTGGTCTGCACTTTAACGCGTTTTTACGTATAGAGTATGAAATATAGCGACTCGACCAACTCTCCGGCCCGACCGCGTCTCCCGGATTTACCCTATGGTTAGGTATAGGTATCCGAACACTATATTTTTTTCTGTACTACTACACTTAGCCCGTTTTTAGTAAACTACCTCTTCAATTTTCCCGAAAAATTTGGGCCCCTTGGAATCTTTGCCACCTGGACCTTTTTCCTTAAATTCTCCACTGATCATTCTACTCATCAAAAAATAGCCCACAAACGTACGCATTTAAAAAACATAAGTTGCCATTTGAAAAAATTTAAATTCACCTTCAAGTCCAAAGTTAATCAAGTCAATTCCTCAAGGGTAAATAATTTCGTAAGAACGCGCAAATTGGGTACATATTCTCAATTTTTGTAATTCTGCATTTCACGGACAATAACTCCGCAACACCTTCAATGTCGCAGTCCGCAGGGAATGCTTTCTTATAACTCTCGTTTTCTCCGTTTATGAGAATCCTGTCGCTTAATGAAACGTCCCTCCGCAGGAAAGTGAAACAGGCGTGAGGCATCGGAAAATATACGGCGTTATTGTCACGCGTGGGGCGAAATTAAATTCCCTGGCACGCGGCGAGTGTTCGCTCTGCAACTTTCCAGTCGAAGTTTAGTGACCGTGAGGGCGGAAAGGTACGTTTACAGCGCCGTCAGTCGCAAATAGGATTATCGTGATACCTCATCGGGAGGACTGATAAACTTGAGGCCGTCACCTGGTCGCCCAGAATCTTTCAATAGCTACGTAGATCGTGATTGAAACAAAGCTGTTCTTATGGGCATAAATAGTGATTAATTTGGGGGCTGTTAACCCCTAAGGGATCCGCACGCTCAAAGGCCTCGATGCTCGCTCTCGATTGACGCTGTGCGCCTGTAAATCGCGCAACGTGGATTTATATCACACGTCGGCTCTTTGAAGCACACCCGCCCGGCTCGCTATATTAATTCATCTTCCTCGGTTCGTTTGCACGGATCCCCCGTCAATAATTCCGTATTCACCGGGCTGGCGGGGTGGGGCGAATGCGGCACGTTCGGAGAAACTGAAGCTACCGATTCATTTGCGCTGTACACGGGATATAAATGGCTCTGTCAACAGAGCCGCGCAAGTATGAATGCAGGCTAATGCCATTGAAAGTGCGGCTCGTTGAAAATTTATGCCGGTGGGCAGAGACGCAACCCGACGCGGACTTTCCTCAGGCGACGATCCCCCGGCGACTTCCGCGCCGCCAGATATCATTAGCATCGTTCCAACGGCCGCCCGTTTCCCATCGATTTCTCTCTCCAGTTACCCGCGATCAACACTCGATTCGCGTCCTATCACGGCACCGTTACGCCGAAAGCCGCTCCGAGAAACTGTTCACCATTGTTCGGAGGAGCTTTGAAATGGTATCTCGGCGACGGGGAAGAATCACGATGTTCCGTTGTCCGTGCAGGTGGCGGAGGCCCCTTGGAAGTCATTTTGGAGGCACTGGAGGTGATGGAGGAGGGAGTGTTTAAGTCGTTGAGGGTATTGTTGGAGGGAGAGGAGCAAAAATCGGAGGGCAAGCTTGCAGAAATAATTCAAGTGCTATACACTGAAGTGGAGGGTGGCAACTGCAATTAGGAAACTACGGGCTAGGAGGGAAGGAAATTGCTCCCCCAACCCCGAAAGAAGTCGCACTTAACACATACAATAGAGATTCTATACCAATTCTGCGTGAGGATGTAATAAAATAGACTAGAACTTTTCAGTATCCTTCTCAAATGTTAGGAAACACCTTGTATATTAATCTGACACCACAGACAAAAGCCAAAAATGATTCTTGCCACCCTTTATATTTAATTACAAATGATTATTTTAAAATATAATTTTTGCAGAAAGTGGAATTTTTTGTAGGTATTTGATGAATATCAAAAGCATTCTGTTTTATAAAAAAAATAAATATTCATAACAAAACAAAATAAAATACATGGTAGAAGGTAGGTACCTATTTTTTATATATAAAAAAATTTATAAAATACTCCATAAAATCATTTAAAAAATAACGTAAACACAAAATCACAACGTGCATTAAAAAAGTTTTAAAAACATTTTCAGCTTTAAAAAATTTTCTAACCCTCATGGGTGATTTAAAAACAAATTAAAAGTTTGATTCTAAATTCAAGCATATATTACCTACTTTTTTACCACTTTTTCAAAAAGTTTTACTTTCTTATTGCTTTTAATTTTCTCTTTCTACCAATTTTGCCCCTCCTGGCAGTTTCCCTGCTTGCACCCCCTAGATCGAGCCCTGTAGCTAATAACTATTAACAACGAAGGCGACTGTAAATACACAGCTACAAAGAGAAAGTAGATTTTATAGATCTAACCGACGATTAGCTACCACGGTCCCCGAAAGATTGAAATAGCATCGATTTGCAAAGTGGCACTTCGCTGTTCGAGGTTCCAGATATTCTTGGCATCGTGTGTGCTTATTACCAGCACCTTTAGCTCGGGTCTGGACTCTGGTTTACAGCTTCCGAAGTGAAGTAAATAAGTAAACTTCGACTCCACCCTTGATTATTGCGATACTTGGCTCCGGCGTCTCCAGAGACTCTACATTCGTGCCTGCCAGCAAAATCAATTGATCTTTTGGAAATTCTATCACACAGTTCCCCTCTATACAATCCACTAGGCATCGCCACCTCAGGATGTATCGCCCCCTGGATCCCCTCGAACTGGATCAATTCAATTACCCGCTGTACCCTCTTCCGCCACCTTGAGTCACCAAACTTCCTTACAGATTTCAAAACTGATCATTTCTTCCACTGCCGGTCAGGTAATCCTTCTTTGCCCCCATTTTATACTTCCATTGAATACACTGCACAGAGCGGGGAGTCGAGTGTGTGACACCTCTAAGGTAGAAAGTTCGAAAGTAGTGTTCTATTGATGGCTCTGAATAGAGGATACATAATGGTGGAGTGAGTACGATTCATCTTTAGAGATGTATGAAGTTTGAGTCATCCATTAGGCTCAAATTTTGCATATAATTATTACACACCGTGTATAATAATATGTTTATCAGAAGCTTATGGTGAAGCTTAATAGTTAAAATTTCGCGAAAATAACAAGTTCAAAGTTTTATCTTTACCAGAGCCCCGGTACATCCCCATGCATAGGAAGGAATCAAATAATAATTAAGTTTCAGTGGCAGTGAGTTTCAGTTAGGTGATCTGTATGGGGTCCTACTTAGGAGTGTTTAATTTAGGTTTATATTTCAATCGCATTCGCATTTTCTAGATTTATAATGGACGGATATACGATTTCGATCTTCTAGTCAAATTTAGAAGTGCGGATTCTTTGCGTTTGCGGAAGTGTCGCGCAGAACGTGCACTGTGTGGAAAATTTGAGGCGAGTCGGTAACAGGAATTTCGTGCCCTTCCTTTGTGAGCAGTTCAGAGTGAAACAATGTCCAAGTGTGTCATAGCTGGCAGGAGCTATGCATAATAGCTGGAGGGGGTGCTAGAGCATGAAGGTGAAAAGGGGATTCTGAAGATAAGAGATTACTGCAGAGCACTAGCTCCTGCAGAGGAGACGAGGATGCAGGGGAAAATTGTTTGCCGATACGCTGGGAAGAAAAGGTGCCAGTGGCGAACTGTTGCTAAGTAGGTCGTGCAATGAGGATCGAGTTCTGATTCCCGGGAGAAATTTGGAACTCGCCAGGCTCCTCGGTTCGAGAGTGAGCGAAGAGACGCGAAACACGCGCTTCAACAGATCTAATACAGAAGGCTTTAGAGAGCGCTAAAGAGGATAGAGTTGAGCCTGGGATACACAGGATCGATGAAATCACCATCCGATTAGCGAGGCTCGGTACAGGTGCTCTACAAGCCTGTTGACCGAGGTAGATTTTGTCTGAGACGTGTGAGATCTGACAGAGATTCCATTTGATCTGCGGTTAGGTCCTAAACACCTTTGAGACCTTTAGGATTTCAAAGACTTCAGGGATCCAAAAGATCCCAAGAACCTCAAGGCCCTTGCGATCTTTAGGACCTCAAGCACCCCTAGACTTTAGGACCTCTGGAACTCCAAGAACCCCTAGACTTCAGGGACCTCTGGGATCTCTTGAGCTTGGGGACCTCTGGGACCTCTGGGATCTCTTAAGCTTGGGGACCTCTGGGACCTCAAGGATCCCTTGAGCTTGAGGACATCTGGTACCTCAAGAAGCCCCTGAGCTGGGGGACCTCTGGGACGTTAAGGACCCCTTGAGCTTGAGAAATTTGGATACTCAAGAAGTTCTTAAGCTTGGGGACGCCTGGGACCTCTGGGATCTCTTAAGCTTGGGGTCCTCTGGGACCTCAAGGACCCCTTGAGCTTGAGGACGTCTGGTACCTCAAGAAGCTCTTGAGCTGGGGGATCTCTGTGGCGTCAAGGACCCCTTGAGCTTGAGAAATTCTGGGACCTCAAAGACCCCTTGAGCTTGGGGACCACTGGGACCTCAAAAACCCTCTGAGCTTGGGGACCTCTGGGACCTCAAGGACCACTTGAGCTTGAGGACGTCTGGTACCTCAAGAAGCCCTTCAGCTGGGGGACCTCTGGGGCGTCAAGGACTCCTTGAGCTTGAGAAATTCTGGGACCTCAAAGACCCCTTGAGCTTGGGGACCACTGGGACCTCAAAAACCCTCTGAGCTTGGGGACCTCTGGTACCTCAAGAAGCCCTTGAGCTTGGTGAGCCCAGGGACTTTGTAGCCCGGAGATCTGACCAATTCCAGATCACTTCTATCAGATATTACGCTTCCATTGTCTTCTCTATCGATCCTTCGCGATGCGACGGTGAACTATATCGAGGTCGACGGTACAAGGGTATATACGTATCGCTTCTAACAAGTTCGACGTCCACTTTCTCGAATGTCACGAATTTGACAGCGCTTATGTCGTGCCATTACAGATCAGGTATCAAGTCTATCGAATTGCACGGAGGGAGGAACGAGATTGTAAAGTGTCTCAGTTTTATCGTCTAAGTATTATTCCGCGCCTCAGTTTGAAACAAAAGACGAAAAGTGTAAAAAGAAATAAATGGAAATTTGAAGAATAACTCAACGAAAGATGGAGAAACTCAGAAAATCAGAAATTTAAAACGCAAATTCGAGCTTCTTCACTGATGAAAAATAAAACTCATTTCACTTCAATCACTTTAATTTATGCCAATTTGACTAATTTAAATTTTTCTAAAGTACGAATAACGAGTGCCTTCAAATTATACTTTATTAAGCATCTTTAAGATTCAAATCCCACTGGTAGATTCAAAACAGTAGTATTATAACGACGGGATAAAAAGGTTCCCGTTGAAATGCCAACTGGTTCGCTGAACAGCTTCAACTGGATATAAAATTAACTAAGTAAATAAATATAAGAGAAACGAGGCACCAGCGAGGAAATTTTAATCAGATTTTTCCAACCTCTCTCGACCAGAGAGGGAAAGTCGTCTCGCAATGATAACAAGCGGGCAAGAATTTCTGTTTTTTTTTTTGTTTGAAAATTATAAATAGTTCAATAAAATATCTAGAGCAACTCTTTAGTCTGGGTAATTGTAAATTCTTCGTTTCCATTTCTAGAGGAGCCTCCTGGCATGGGTCAGGTCAAAATTAAGTTTTTCCAAAAATCGTAAAGTCGCAATTAAAATTTCTCCACTAAGTAGGTGTTCGAAAGACAAACGGAGGTCTTCATGCTGCGGTAGGTCGAAGGTAGTTTGCAACAGCTTGGACTCGTCCAGCTGACAAGTGGAGCCTGCACCTCGATCATCGTAGGTGCAGTGACGCAACAGCACGATTTTTCTCGAACGAAATTGAATGGAACTTTGAAATTCGTGACCCCAATCGCACTTTCAGCATTGTGATAAAATACAACTCTGAAGGTGCGAATCCACGATGAGATTTTACATGAGAGACCAAAAATAATTAAAAAATAATAAAAGAATGAAATACTTGTCTCATGAGATTAATTTTTGTCTCATCGTGGATTTTCAGCTTAAGAATTACACGTTTGAGGCCCATCATTTGAAACTTTTAATAACTACAGACCTCTAAATTAGAAAATAAAACAGTAGAGCAACTTCATCACAACGTATAGTAATTCATTCGGTCATAATATTACAAACTTTTCCAGTTGTACAAGGTTTCATCAGATGAGCGCGAAAAGTTAATTTAAATTAGTTATATATGTAAGACACTCTTGAAGTGCAAAGGGTTTAATTTTCTACTCAAAGTAATAAGAATTCTTTACGTAGAAACATATGTGATCCAGTTGCGAAGTGATTCACAGGGGTCTGTCAATGTGGAATCACAGAGTCGAAACGATTGCCTCTATATTTCACCAAAACCCGAGCTAAGCTAACTAAATTCCGTTCCAGAACGCAAAAAAAAAAGAGAGAACGTCGCGCATCTTGACACCAGTAGAGACCTGTCGTTCACTGTCAACGTCCTTAACCCCGACTATCGCTCTGAATCCTGTTTTTCTAGCTGGCGTTCAAAAAATCGACGACCTGATTTACGAGCGACGCGGTGCCGCGTGATTTATCCGAATAACGGAAAAAGGGCGCGAATATTGTTTTTCTTGGCCCGTCGAACGCCAACGAAAGACAAACAACGTGGTGGAAGAAATTTATCGTATATTTTTGGAGTTTCTCTCTGGTAACTTTTCGAGTTTCCTGGGAGCACTCGGGAGCCTGCAAAACCTTGACAATTTCACGAATTTTAGAGACCGTGGTCAACGATTCCACGAATTTGAAACCCTCGAATGTTTTGTCAAACTCTACTATTTACTATTTATCAGCTTTTATATTCTCCACGTTTACATAATGTTTTAAGAAGCTTGAGTTATTCAATTAAAAATTGCTAGATGCCCACTATTTGGAAAGGCACAATGCGAATCATCGATCCCAGTACGAATTAAACGCTCAGGCCAAAGATGAGGAAGTAATCAGAAGCTATATTGCGCAAAACATTGGCTTATCCTGGCCGTGTTTCCTTTTGACCTGGAAGATATCCGCTGATATACGCAAGAATTCGATTACATGAGGCATAATTGACTGAAACTGGACTCCGCGCGGTCTGTGTACAATTACGGACGGTTCAACGAACGAAACAATGTTACGGCTGCCGCGAGGCAATCAACTTCCAAAAACGAATTCCGAACGTTGTTTCGGGAAAGCAGATTTGCTGGTAGCCGAGGCGAGGGAGCTTGTGTCGTCAGGAAAGTAGAGTGGGTGTAGGAAATTTAATTAAAAGGGGGTTCATATACAATTAATTATCATCAATTGGATATAAGCTCGACGCTAATAGTAATTCAATAATAGGAATGGAGATTGCGAAAACGATAGAGAGAGTTTAATACGCTAACTGGATTATTTGTCGACTGAAAATGGCTTTGGTGTGTTTCAAATTCTATTGGTAGTGAAAAATTAGTGAAGCTGAATGCTGTATGCTTTCTTTATACGAGTCAAGATATTTTTTTAAGGGAAATTAACTCGCCGTGCACAAATCGTGGGATTCTCGAAACGTCGAATTATATCGTCGTGCACAACGTATAGGAATTTATAAATGACGAGTTAACTCGTCTTGCCTAACTCGTGGAAATTTTCAAATGTCGAGCCCAACGTACAGGAGTTTAAAAATGACGAGTTAACTCGTCCAGCCTAACTCGTGGAAATTTTCAAATGACGAGTTAACTCGTCTTACCCAACCACCAAAAACTATAAAACGACGTATTAAATCGTTCTGCCCAACGTATAGGAATTTAAAAATGACGAGTTAACTCGTCTTGCCCAAGTAGCAAAAAATTTAAGACGACGTGTTAATTCGTCCTGCCCAACGTATATGAATTTAAAAATGACGAGTTAACTCGTCTTGCCCAAGTAACAAAAACTATAAGACGACGTGTTACTTCGTCCTGCCTAACGTATAGGAATTTAAAAATGACGAGTTAACTCGTCTTAGCTAACTCGTGGAAAATTTCAAATGACGAGTTAACTCGTCTTACCCAACCACCAAAAACTATGAAACGACGTGTTAACTCGTCCTGCCCAACGTATAGGAATTTATAAATGACGAGTTAACTCGTCCTGCCTAACTCGTGGAAATTTTCAAATGACGAGTTAACTCGTCTTACCCAACCACCAAAAACTATAAAACGACGTGTTAAATCGTTCTGCCCAACGTATAGGAATTTAAAAATGACGAGTTAACTCGTCTTGCCCAAGTAGCAAAAAATTTAAGACGACGTGTTAATTCGTCCTGCCCAACGTATATGAATTTAAAAATGACGAGTTAACTCGTCTTGCCCAAGTAACAAAAACTATAAGACGACGTGTTACTTCGTCCTGCCTAACGTATAGGAATTTAAAAATGACGAGTTAACTCGTCTTAGCTAACTCGTGGAAAATTTCAAATGACGAGTTAACTCGTCTTACCCAACCACCAAAAACTATGAAACGACGTGTTAACTCGTCCTGCCCAACGTATAGGAATTTATAAATGACGAGTTAACTCGTCCTGCCTAACTCGTGGAAATTTTCAAATGACGAGTTAACTCGTCTTACCCAACCACCAAAAACTATAAAACGACGTGTTAAATCGTTCTGCCCAACGTATAGGAATTTAAAAATGACGAGTTAACTCGTCTTGCCCAAGTAGCAAAAACTATAAGACGACGTGTTAATTCGTCCTGCCTAACGTATATGAATTTAAAAATGACGAGTTAACTCGTCTTGCCTAACTCGTAGAAAATTTCGAATGACGAGTTAACTTGTCTTGCCCAAGTAGCAAAAACTATAAGATGACGTGTTAACTCGTCCTGCCCAACGTATAGAAATTTATAAATGACGAGTTAACTCGTTTTGCCTAACTAGTGGAAACTTTCAAATGACGAGTTAACTCGTCTTGCCTAACTAGTGGAAACTTTCAAATGACGAGTTAACTCGTCTTGCCGAGATCATAGGAATTTTCAAACGACGAGTTAACTGAAATAGTTTAACTGCATAGTTCTCGTTTGAAACGCAACCACCACTGTCGTTTGTGCTCATAAATTTTGTAAGCCTGAAGCAGCGAGCTGCGAAATAAAGTCGCGGAGTCGCTGAAGGATTTACAGACTGTCAGACAGATACGTGGATAAACAGACAACGGTCGTCCACACCTCGTGAACATCGAGAAGATGCTCGGGATTCGAGGAAAGACCGGTGTCTTGCTTTTAAAATTCTCACTGTTATTGTTGGTCCGGAGCCAACCTAAGTAATGCTCGCCGTGACGCAAATACATTAACTCTGCCTCCCCCATTTGCCATTTTTCTCTCCGATTTCAATAATTTTCATTCATTCAACTTCAAAGCGAAATGATTCGCTGCGACCATGGACTTATTCGCCTCTCTTCCGATGCATTTCGTGCAATAACGATGGTTTAATCAAAATTTGGTAAAACTAGGCCTGAAAAATTATTTGAAACCATTTTTGAACTTCGAAGGGGAAGAAACCACGCTCTTCACTGTTGCTTAGTCATTTTGACAGAATTTTTGGGTCTTAAGTGAATGTTCTGTAATTTTAAAGTGTCACTGTAAATTTTTACTTCAATCGAGGAGGTTTTTTTTTGTAAAAGTATTAATTGCATTTGTGGGTAGTGGAGAATTAATTTCATGCTGCTATGTTTGGTGAAGTTGGAAATTGCAATTTCAGGCGGCAGAGTTTATGAGAAATTCTTACTTTGTTTATCAGCGCCATTAAATATAGCGGTGAAAATATTCGACAGAAATTAAGTTGGATATAAATTCAATTACAGTCCCATGAAAATGTACACAGTTTATGTACACATTTTACACAGACCGAGTGTTCCAAAAATTAATTGCAAACAAACAATGCAATTAAATAACTGTTTGCATAGTAACCAGTGGCGCCAGCTAACGAGGACTTTCTGATCGAGTCTTGAATACTTGACTGATTTCTACTGCCACCTGCATCGTTGCTTCGATGGAAGTGGCATATGTGCGATGCTCAAAACAAATGAATAAACTATTTAGAAATTTTCAAATCTTTTTCCTGTAAATCCACTTATTAACTTAATTCTTTCCCTTGACACCAATCAAACCGAGAAAAAGTATCTTCCTCTCCTAAAAAAAACTTCAAAAATCCTAAATGTTGCTCCATGTTGCACCATGTACAAAATAGCATTAACAATTTTCAAATTTCTCCCTCAAATCTCTCCACTTACTCAACTCTTCGTCTTAATATCAATCAGTAGGTATATAAAAAGACACTTTTTCCTTTTTAAAATCAAAAGATTATCATGCCTCAGATATTTTGAATACTTTCCTCAACTTTGCTACCTTTGTTGCAACATCCTACGTAGTACCTTGAAGCCAAACATCGGCGAGCTTATCACACCGCAAACATTTGCAACACCGTCACCATGTCTATTTGCCTTTCGTTAACCAAAGAGTGACGATTGCTGCGTCAACTTTGCAGAGGCAACATTGTCTTACGTAAACAAATAAACACACTTGTTCCTGCGGGATTTCATTTAAGAAGCACGACTCGTAAGCGCGCATTATAGGGGGCTGCGAGAAAGCATTCAAGGTGAAACATAAGTAGCCATTTTCCCGTGGTATTACAGCGGCATCCCTTAATACTTGCCTGCTAACACGCGACACGATCGTTACCAGGGATTCCGAAATCCCCAGAACATGTTCAGCATTTAACAAATCTACCTGTGATCCTGTATTTCGTCAAATGTGATGAGTACTCTAAAACTCATTTCTTCGGTATACTAATTTAATCTTTTCGCTTATGAGGGTGAAAAATTTGTTGGGCAATGTTAGGTGTCGCGCTTGAGTTAGGCTTGAGTTAATAGGAGACTGGTCTTGGATTCAATTTTTGGTTGAAGTTCGCTTTAAGTGAAATTTGAGCTAAACTTAAATATGTTAAACTCAAATTAGGTTTATCTCAAATTTGGGGTAAAATATACGGTTAGATTTAGGCGTGTTAAGTTTCATTTCCGTTAGGTTAGATTTGAATTCGACTTACGTTCTCTTTAATTCAATTTTGAGTTACACTTAAATGTGTTAAGCTCAATTTAGTTATACGTCTTTGGACTCAAGGTTTCTGTCAAATACAGTCGAAATTAAATTCGAGTTAGGTCCACCCGAAACTTTACCTCATCTCCGAACCTCTATGAGCATTCTAAACCCACAACACCACAGAAAATTCCTCTCAATAACGCAGGTACGAAAAGAACCACGCGCGAACGAAACAAAAAAGCAGGTGCTACCTTGCCCACATAAAAACCGCTCTGGATCTGATGAAACCGTTCCTCTCGGTTGCGATATGGCGGAAACACAACGCGACTTCCCCGTCCACCGCCGGGCGATTTTTTCTAGCCTCTCAATGTTGCAGCTGTGTATCGATCGCCCGACAGCCGAGCGACGATTTACGGCATCCGAGCAGCTCCGTTTTGCAAGTATGATTTCAATGATACATAGATCGCGCGGTTACAGGCCGAATCGCCAAGATCCACCGTCGGCGATCGTTCCCGGTCGAAACAGCCACTTTTTCCAGCCGCGTTTAATCAGTCATCGCGCAGTTATGCAAAAGCAGGGTTGTGCAACAAGGATTTACTGTCTCGTGGCCAATACTTGCGATGCTAACGAGATTACTGTTCGATTAAGAGGGGTTCTCACGTTACGAAAATTCAACCTCGAGGAACCACTATCTAGCACCATCACACTTCCCCCTCTTTCCCATCTTTCTGAACCCCCACAGATCGAATTCAATACTCATCCACCCCCTATCCATCAGACACCCCTAGAACAAATTCTCCTCCAGCATTCACCCCTCCGCAAACCTCTAAGCTTCCCTCCCCTCGATCAAACCTGCCTCGATTTCTGTAACATCGGCGATTCGATCGCGCCGGCTGTAAATAGCGATTATAGCCCCGAGGAAGACAGCCCAGCGTACGTACTCGCGAGGAGACGCAACAAGGTCGCCTTGAGAACGCCTGACGCTCGGTCGATCAGGCCTAAAACCCTAGAAATTCGCATAATACATGTCGCATTGGCTTCCTTATAAAGCATCCGGTTTTCAATACCAAGGTCCGCAGTGCGAGGCGAAACACCCGACGAAGAGGCCACGGCGACCAGCCGCGGTTCCCCGACGCGTTTGGCCGGACGATTCGTGTCCCCCCACGCACGAGAGCGCGGCGCGTCGCGACACCCGCGTTCGCCTCTGCCCAGTGAGAAGTTGAGTGAAAGAAGAGGGAGGAGAGGGAATTAGGAGACAGGGGGAGGTGATCGACAGGGGTTGCGAGGGCAGCTGGGTGCTCCGTTTCGGCTGTCAGGGCGCGTTAACCCACTCGGTGGCGTCGAGGTGGAAGCGAGGAGGTCGTCGCGACGCGACGGTTTCATGAATCGAGAAGCAGCGGAGAACGAGGAGGCCAGCGTTCGGAGGCAGAAGGGAGGAGCAAAGGTAGAGACCTCGGTGGCGCGGAATAGGGAAGAGGCGAGAGGATAGACAGGGGGTCCAGAGGAGATCGGTATCCTACGATGGGCAATCTACGAGCGTTCCTGGTCTTTATCTGTATCATATGCGCGTGCACCTGCGGCGGCCGCACCGAATGCGGAAGTCACGCGCAGATCTCGCTGCTTACGAGCATCCACGACGATCCCTCCTGCAGGAAGCTGTCCGCCAGAGGCGTACTGCTCTACGAAGCCGCCAGGCTGCTCGCTGAAATGCACAATAACAAGTCTGCTGGATATGATATCGGTATAATTGAGATTCTTTCACCTTTCCTCTTTATTTTATCGTGTGGAGAATTTTTAGGAAAATGGTACCAAGTGCCATATCAGTGACGATTCCCTTTGTGAGAGTGAACAGATGTTTAGATATTTAAAAGCCTCTAGTTTTGACCTCCTCGCGTGGAAAATTGCAATGAAAATAATATCAAGCTTAGAAGAATATTTCCTATTTACTATTTTGTCAAATTCTCAAATGAAGAGATAGACTTCTATAATTCTTAGTCTTTGCACTTCTTCTTCTTTCTTTTTCTTTATTATATGGCAAAGTGTAAGAAAAGAGACACCGCGCGACACCTGCTCGCAACGATTCTTACGCCTCGTGGCTTCGTTAAATCTAATGAATTACACTGAAACGGTAATGTCCTTTTTAAGGTTTAACGGCGTGAGGACATGTAGCAGATGGTCATGATCCTTCGTACGTTTTGCAGAATTGACTGTGGTGGACACGTGCGGCAGCATAGCGGGCTCTCTGAAAGCAGCGATGAAGGCTCTCGTCGGGGCGGACACGAACTGTTTGCAGCCGCCTTACTACTTAGGTAAACGTTTGCTAAGCAACTTTGAACATCGATCACGGGATTTTCTCAGGCAAGGAGGAGGCTGGGGAATGGAGATACCAAACGCTTCACAGCTCCCTGCTGGCTGGACCTGACAAATTGTCGCGACTCGTGGTTTCCTTTGATCCTATTGCTGACTCCTTGAAATATGCGAAACGTTCGACGTACGAAAGGCATTTTCGCACGGGACACTTCTGTCGGCCATAATTCCACGGCTGATGTTTCTTATATATTCAATTGGTGGATATAGTGCTGGTTTTGAAAAAAGGTAGAAGGCAGTAGAAAATGTGGGAATGAATCTGAAATGTCAGTTGACAGCCATGAATGTGTATAGTGTGAAAAGAGCCTAAGACTTGAATCTAGAAAGTGTAAATCTTGAAAAAAGACTTCGGTGGAAATTTAGTAGGATGATATGTAAAAAATGTTAGTATAACTTTGGAGGTGATTTTAAAGAAATTTATGAACTTTATTAAAAATATATAAGATGCTTATGATATGTATAAAAATGAACCAAAAAATCAGTTTTTATAATATGAAATAGCGACACTATTTTTTTGTTCTTTTTTATAAGTAAATATCATAAAGACCGTATGTTACATTTTTAATAAAGTTGGCCTATCATCGTGGCATTGCCCCTTAAATCAAATTCTTAAGAGTGCAATGGCGTAGGACAGAGTTGAGGCACCCTAAAGGGGTTGATTTCCAGGGGCAGAGAATTTTTAAGATAATTTGTGTTCTGCATATCGCGTGTGACACATATAGAATGTGATTTCACAGGAGTGATCGTTGAAGACTTGCCTTTCATGCTAAAGGTTCTAAATTGTACTAATTTTTGTATGAATTAGCTTGGAGATTCTAATCTAGTTTGCTCTTTATGAATTAAGAGTGTATTAATTACTGTTCCACTTTGGAGTTAGTTCTTGAATATCTTCTTACTTGTCTAGGAATCTTATAAAATACTTAGGAAACTTTATTCAGTGAGTTGGCTTTCATAAGTCAATCCAATATTCAAATTTCCTTCGTTTATTCGATTATGTAACAGTTCGTTGACAAAAATTCTACACGTATATTTTCCTCTCTCCATCGAATCGTGCTCGTTCTGCAGGAATTATCGGCCCAGATACTGCGGCAAATGCGGAAGCCGTACAGAAGATCACGTCAGTGCTGAAAGTGCCACATATTATCAGACGGGACTCGGACTCTCCGTACCTGCATCACCTCGCCAAGGAATCCGATTCTTATCTGATTCAGGTAACTATTCACATAAATATCACCTCCAAATATCAGCCCTCAAAACGCCAATACTACGAAGTCTGACGCTCCAAATATCTACTTTCTATTATGTACCTTTAATAAGTTCCAAAAAACACATTCAGTAACTTGGATGCTCGAGACAAAAATGGGCAAATTTTTTATTTAAATAAAATTTCGAATAATGAATAAAAGTTAAAAAAATTATTCGACGAATATTATTCCGACAGAAATTAAATTATTTCACGTCGAATAAAGTTAAAGTTAAAGTCAAAGCTGAAATTAAAAAATTTATTCGACGCTGATGTTGAAAGGCTCGTCAAATAAAAAAGTTAACAATATTCGTCGAATAAAAAAACTAATTTTATTCGTCAAATACTCTAAAGTTAATGTAACTTTTATTTGATCCGTTATTTAAATAATTTTTTATTTAATTAATGTCCAAATCTGGTTCGAGGAAATTATTGACGCTTCAAGAAAGTGAAGCCACTCGTTGAAAATTGGCTGCGTTGAGACGACACTGGTATCCTTTTTCAGGGGCTGCTAAAAGTGATCGAGGAACTGAAGTGGAAGTCCTTCACGCTGGTGGTGGACGCCGACGAGGAGGGCGAGGACGACACGCAAAACATCGCCAAAAAGCTAACGATAGCGGCTATTGAGAAGGGTCTCTGCGTTTTGGTCCACGATGACGACGAAGACGGTACCTTGACTGCTTTATCGACTGCCATTAGCAGGGGCGGACTTGTATATAGGTTAAGTAGGCTGCAGTCTAGGGTGGCAAATTTGGGGCGACAGAAATTGGAGAATAACTTCAAAAGCAGTTCACTTTTCTTTCATCTAGCAAATTAGCAATAGCTCATATCTGAGTTGTCACACTGGATTAATTTTAAAATTGCCTCAACTCTTTCAAATTGCAATATTTGATAATAGTTCACAGAAAGAGTGGCAGACGCTAGTTAGCATAGGGGCGCCAAATCTCTAAGTCCGTCCCTGGCCATTAATTGCTTCTTGCTCTTGAAGACAAGTCTACGGGTACACCGAGCGACAGTGAGGTCTGCAGTGCGCATGCTCAGGCGCGAGATGGAAATGGGCGGGGCTATCCCCCTCCTGTACTCCATAGCGGGAGTCCTGTGGGGATAACGATGAGTAGATTGGAGGCTTGACAGACGGTCCGAAGGCGGGAGGTTTGAAACCTCCCATAGATCCCCTCGTTTCCAGCACTCATTCATGAATACTCGCTTTATCGCCTTGAAACCTCACTGTCGCTCGGTATATTTATAGTTTATTTATTAATTTATGTAGAGTCTTAGATAATAAGTCACATTTTACGAGACATGTAACGACACGATCGTTTGAATATTCATGCTTGAATGCTAAAATTAAATATCAGGTCAATGTTATTAATATGTGTTTAAAAATAACAAAACGAGGGAAGAGAAACTGATTGGACTTAATTGTAGATTTCGCGAAGAAATAACAGACCGAAGTAGATTAGAATCGCCAGTGAGGGACTCGAATATCTCGTTCGCCATTCGTTCCCAGATTTGACGACGCACATCGTGCATATCGGCAAACCCGAGGAGGGGTTCTTCAGCAAACCAATAAATTCAACCGTTCTGGTCGTCAGCGAAGGACGACTCGAGGAACACTTGAACCACGTCAACTCAACGAACAATATCCTCCTCCTGGAAGACGCCAGGTAAGAGATTGAAACCCCTACTCAGTTCTTTTTATCGGAATCTAAACTCAAGCTGCACCTAAATGTCAAATCCCTACTACCTAAATAAAATCCGTGCATCTCAAAACCCATGGACACAAAATTTACGAAACTGAGCCCAATTCCATGGCTACGACCAAAATAATATTATTAGATCATCGAACATAATTAACCCCCTCAATCTCCCAAAATTATCATCCTGCAATACTTGTACTTCAAAAAACGTCACACATGATTTCTCAAAATTCAATCCAACCGTCATTCACTTCACAAAGCCAAACCACTCACCCAACAAGGTGATTTATATTCAATCAGTGTTCTCAAATTAACAACTCGTCAAAAAACTATCTATATAAGGTAAATGGCCTAGTGGTGAAACAGTTAAGGAAGCAGTTGAGATAATTGCAATTTCTTTTATATTTAAATAGTATAAAATTATAACTAAATATAATTATTCGAAAGCGTAAAATTTCTAGTTTCACATAACGTAACAAGAATCTACATTTATTAAAGGAAAAGTTTTAAATTAATTAAAACATGAAATTGTTCATATGACTCAGTAATTAAATGAAATTCATAGCGTGTCCCAGTCATTAATTATCAGTGTCCCAATTATTGAATATATATTTAATTTAACTATTTCTATCAGTTAATGAAAAGAAATGAATACGGTAATATTTTGGGGTAAAAAAACATTTTATTTATAATACATTTGTGTTAAATCTTCGGCATGACTATATATCTGAAAATGATTAAAAGTATATTATAAAATTTTAGGTTATGCTAATATTATGACGGGTTTAAGATTAATTATCCTAATAATTCTTAAACAGTATTATATTTTTGTCTAGATATTATTGACGTAAATATATAGGATACAAAACAATATTTCACTGAATACTGACGTCTGTACCAGTGTTTATATAACCATTAAATACGCGTTTAATAACTGGTCCGTGACATGTTATCGTGTACTATTGGATAAACGCAACAATTTCAATATTAAAAAGAAAAAAATTATTAAGAGATCCAATTAATTTTCAATTCTTCAACATATAATAAATCCACAACAACTGTACTATTTCAAAAATGATAAAATAATAATTAATTACAACCTTAACAAAAATACTCTCTCGCTTGCTTGAGCCCATTAGGTGAGACGCGGGATTGAAACTGTTGAAGCTTTACTGTATAATAATATTTTTGCATAATATAACTATTCAGTTATGTAAGCTTATAATTGTATCTATATAAAGCTAATACATTATGCAATTATGTTTCGAATAGTTTAAACGTTGCAAATTAGTAAAACTGTTATTATTAATAAAATTTCTTCTCGATTTTTAATTATTGGGCCATGTTTAAGTACTGGGACATTTACCTTAAATCTTCGTCAAAACAAAATAGGCAATTCTCGCAAGAAAACCGTAAAAAGTACCTATATATATATATATATATATATATATATATATATAAGAGTATATATATAAGAGAAACTGCAACCTCGAGCCTCGTGAAAGCAGCTTTACTAGACCGTGCATCGAATTAATTACATACAGTTAGAAATGTTAATAGAGCATTAGTGATTCGCGCGTGTAGCGGCTTTCGTCGTGAAATCGAGCCAGCGATACACCATTATCACAAGCGATCTGATCCCCGATAACGCAAAAAACCGTGACAGTACTTACCGTTTCTTGTGCACCCGGTTTTTATCCCCCATTGCCATTCTTGTTTCATACCCTGCTGCCCCCGAACGCCTGCAACTCGAAGGACACCCGGTCAGGACAGAAGTCTAGAGAACGATGGACCTAAAGGACGGTGCATGAACTAGATTAAGAACGGGGGAAGGGGGAGGGTGTGTGTTAAGTACTGAGGAGGAGCGTGAGGGAAAGATATTGAATTGAATTTAGTGAAAGAGGAATGGGCTCTTCTTGCAAAATAATTTAGGTCTAGTTTCTCTTTAACCCTTTAGCGCCGTATAATATACGATACTTATTTTGCCGTTTCGCAGTTCGTACTCGGAATTCGCTGTTTCCACCGGATTAGTAAATCTTTTGGAGTAGTTTTATTCATTGTAAAAAAATATAAAAATTCAGACCATTTTTAACGAGTAAAAACGGAATATTTTTCCTTCGACGGGATCTAGGTGCCGGCGCTAAAGGGTTAATGGTAAATTACATTAACACTGAATATTCTCCTCCTGAAATTCTCCTCCTACTTCGAAGCTTAAGGGGCTGTTCCGGTCTAGAGCCCATAAAAATAGGTGATCTTTACGAAATAATTAAAGGAAAACTACTACGTATAATTTAATAGGACTTTTTGCATTGTATTAAGGATGTCTTAAATTATAGAAATATATTTTTTGTTTTATAATTAATCATTGCAGACGGCACTCTTCTGACTCTTTTGACTCCTCGACGGTTAAAGTCGAGGTGTCAAAAAATTCATCCAAATCGGTGGGACCTGTATCTCCAAAAGTTATTATCCGATTCGACTGAAACTTTTCTATTTTGAAGAATATACATCTGGCTAGGGGGGAAACCAGAACAAATTACAAAAAGGACATGTTTTTAAAAAATAACGAAACTTGAAATTTAAAATCACTTTTTCCATGTATTTTTTATCCTTTCAACGCTTCTAAAAATTATAAGTGTTCAATTTTGTTTAAATTTTACTGGTTTCGCCCCTAGCCAGAAGTATATTCTTCAAAATAAAAAAGGTTTCTGTCGATTCGGGTAATAACTTTTGGAGATACGGGTCCCACCGATTTTGAGAACACTGCTTTGAGAAAAATGCGTTTAAAGTTTTACGTGAGTGCCGAATGGCCGGGTGTTACACATGCATTTGCCGCTACTAAAATGCTTATAACTTCGGGAATTTTACGAATTTCAACAAATCCTTTTAAACACGTATTGCTACAAGGTTGAACATTCGAAAAATGAAATAAAAAAATATCAACTTTTATACCGGAACCTCCCCTTAACTTGTTAGGAGCAACTCTTCTCTTTATTACTAAATCGATACAAGACACTCTAATCTCACAGTTCGGACAGTACCACGTAGACAAATGAAAGCACATCGATGTGGCTGAATTCCAGTGTTTCTCGTTTCATAGATCACACGCTATGACGAGTAATAGACACTAAGCCTGAGGGCACACAAGCGTTTTTTTCGACGTATACATACTGCAATGTATTGTCGTGACGTCCGTCGATAAAACGCTCGTGTGAGCCCGGCCTAATCGGGCTTGAAATTTGCCACCAATTTTCATAAAGATATCCGGTAAATTATTGTCAAAAAATGCGCTTCATAGACATCGCTGAACGCGTCTTGAAATGCACAATAAAGTGGCAATAATAAAAACAATACATTTCCCTTTAAAAAGATTACATTGATATTGAAATCTGTGTAAACAATAGCTTAAACGTAAATCCTTATACAGGGTCATCCGTTAAAACTGCAACCTACGTGCGCGCGAACAGACGAAAATGGCAACACCGCCTCACGGACGCATTCCACTACAACCATGCATCGGCCCGGCGTTCGGAGGGTTGTCAGCGACCGCTGGGCAGCAGTGATGCCCGAGCTTTGAAAATTTTAGGATGGTCTCGTTCAAATTAACGTCACAAGGAGCTATTTGAAATTTCCCGACCGGGGTTGAAGAATTTGGGGCTTTTTTCGTATAACTTTTGAATTATAAAAGATGTGAGAATGCAATTTGCGCCGAAAAATGAGGAAAAATTATTCCCTCTTAATGATGGATAATTCAAAATATTTTACGTTTACTTAATTTTTCATTTATCAATTTTTTAACCATAATTGTTGTGAAAAGCTTTTCAAACTGTTTATTTAATACCGTATTTAATGCTCTTTTTAAAAATCATGATGTTGATGAACAATACGCTAGTTGTTTCTGTGTCGTTACTTTCATAAATTGAGAAATTAAATTTTTATTCAATTATGTGTTAGTTCTGCAGACCTCAGAATCTATTGTTCTGGTTTTCTTTTTTATAATTTTATCCTTATATGCAGTGCATGCATAGATCGGACGTAAGGAGTAACTAATGAGACATGTCTTTGATTGTAGCGGTGTTTGAATCTTTTTTCTAGAATTTTTGTGTTTGAATGTTTAACCTTTTAGCTACTCAACGCCACGCATATGCCGGCTTCCGTTAATGTCATTTTTTGGAACGATGCGTGATTATTGTGACTTTTACACGCAGGTGGCGAAAAATCTCTACGTACAAGGGTATAGCGCCGCGGTCAATCCTGTCGTAGCTAAAATTTTTGAAATTAAGACGGGTACGAGATCAGTTGACATTGTTTTCAAACCTCATTACAGTAATCCAGGGTGAGAGTGGTAAACCGATCATAAAAACGGAGCGTGCGGCTCGCTTACCCGGGCCGGGAAATTCTGCACAGCTCTTTGCGGCGTTAATTTGAAAGAGACCATCCTAAAATTTTCGAAGCTCGGGCATCGCCGCTGCCCAGCGGTCGCTGTTAACCCTCCGAACGTTGGGCCGGTGCATGGTTGTAGTGGAATGTGTCCGTGAGGCGGTGTTGCCATTTTCGTCTGTTCGCGCGCGCGTAGGTTGCAGTTTTAACGGATGACCCTGTACCTATACTATTAGATTTCTCCCATCAAATCAAACAATTTTCACATGAAATATTTTTTGCTTTTTCAATAGTTAGAAAATAGCGCAGCGATTCTCAACCTGCGGGTCGCCACGGTTATGCTTAGCTGACGATTTATAACATTTATGTATTTTAATATGGTAACATTGCCATAGTCTATTAGTGACGTAACACTAATTTTTCATAAATTAAAGGAAATAAATATTCGCCTTACTAAGGTGAGGTAAGATATAAGCAAGGAGCGGGAGGGGATGCAGGTTATTAGAATATTATAAAAGGAGATCGCGACTCAAAAAGGATTAGGAACGCTGTCACAGCGTGTACGCGAACGAACCGGACGAACGGGGTAATCAGATAGATTGATACAAAAATCTGCTAATAGTCTTCAGCTCTTGCAGATAGGGTTCTGATAGAAAAATGGCGATGTCTACTGCAAGTTGCTAACCGAACCCTGCTCAATTCACTCGGTAGTTGTTGCACAAGGGGTCCTCTTCCTAAGGAGCTACACACCACAATGACAAGCTGGATTATTTACGAGATTAACCCCGTATAAGAAGCCATTTGTATTATAATTCTTGGATCGAGCTCGCCATATCTGTTTTATAATACTGGGTGCAATAACAGGCTGCGAAACTGCATGTTGTAGCAGAGAAGTGGGGTTTGCAAAATTTGAGACTGGTTGAAGAATCATGCCAATAAGCAAAATAAGGGAAATTCTCTGAATTTTAAAATCCAACTGTCGTTGGAAACACTTTTTAGTAAAATTATGGGAAATGCCTAAGAAATCTTACTTTGAGTTGAAGTAATCACCCTGTATAAGGGGCCTCCAAATATTTTAAGAGTTAGGGTCCTCTAAAGGCCTTTAATTCGGCTCTGTTAACAGCATGCCGTGGTCAATTTTAAAACTGCACACTTGAACGTCACACGTTTCAAATTAATCTGTGAATCACACAGTGAGTTCGTCTCTACGCGCTCAGTTATATTTTGTAAATTTAAAAAAGTATTTGTAAGAGCACTTGCAATGTAATTTGGTGTAATATTTAAACTCGCTTGCAGAGTGCACCACCGTTTGACCATAACAATATGGTTGAAAGTCACTTAGGGGTTGATACCCTTTCAGTCTTACAATTCGACCCCCGTCAACTATGAACCGTCCTTTAGGTCGTCCTAGACATCATCGAATCGTTAGGATGTCTAGAAAAAATCGCTGTCGTTTTCGTCTGGGCCCTTAAATGCCAAGATTCCGAGCCCTTGTCGTTCGATTAAGCCCGACAAGCGATTCCTGGGAATCCTGAGTGGCAATCGTCGGCCACGTCAATCTTGGGGCTTCTATTTTTGGAACTTATCCCACAGACAATGGGAGACCCTGCAATCGGTCAATTACGATTGCAATTATTGGTGGGGGAGGCCTGGAGAAGGGAAGATTACGTAGAAATTTATGGGGGCTGAAAGGTGTCTGTGCGGGGAAGGAGAAGTGTAGATAGTGGAAATGTACTTCGATTGGAATTAATAGTCTCTCAAATTGGATACCTATAGGAATCTGAATAGGCAGGAAATGGCCATTGTGAGTCAAAGGGGTTTCGAGGCGAAGTTTTAGAATACTCTCAGTTCGATATGGGAAGAACATTTTTCTTCCCGAGGCCTCTGTAGTTATTTAACAGCAAAAGTGGGAAAGAATGGAAAATTTCAATGGTATGTATTAAAAATGTAACATGGAATCGATGATTTCTTGAATTAGGAACCTAAAGGAGCCAAGATAAGTAGGAAGTGTGAGTAGACCCTTATCTCGATGTGGGGAAGAAAATATTTCTTTTCAGAGGCTTTTTTAACTTTAAGGAACTAAGAAAGAAAGGAAAGTTTGGTAGTGTGTATTAATAATAGTACTTGAGTTGACTTCTCGAATTAGGGGTTTAAGGGGAGGTTCTGGTCTAGAGCCCAAAAAAATAGGTGATATTTAGGAATTAATTAAAGGAAAACTACTATATATAATTTAATATGACTTTTTGCATTGTATTAAGGATGTCTTATATTATAGAAATATATTTTTTGTTTTATAATTAATCATTGCAGACAGCCCTGGGAAGTCGTTAAAGTCAAGGCGTCAAAAAATTGATCCAAATCGGTGGGACCTGTATCTCCAAAAGTTATTATTCGATTCGACTGAAACCTTTTTTATTTTGAAGATTATTCTTTTGGCTAGGGGGGAACTAAAAAAATTACAAAAATGATATTTTTTTTTAGAAAATAACCACACTTCCAGTTCGAAATCGCATCCCTGTATTTTTCGTCCTTTCATCGCCTTTGAAAATTATAAATTTTCAACTTTTTGTAATTTTTTTCAGCCCCCCTCCCCTAGCCAGAAGTATATTCTTCAAAATAAAAAAAGTTTCAATCGAATCGGATAATAACTTTTGGAGATACAGGTCCCACCGATTTTGCATGCATTTGCCGCTACTCAAATGCCTATAACTTCGGGAATTTTACGAATTTCAACAAATCCTTTTAAACACGTTTTCCTAAAAGGTTGAACATTCGAAAAATGAAATAAAAAAAATCGACATTCAGACCAGATCCTCCCCTTAAGGGGGTATGGTCTGACCAGGAGTTTTCGTCGCGTTATTTCGGAATTTTTTACAAAGAACCCATCAATTTTATTATTATTCAGTTTATTGCTACATGATTATTGACATTTAAACTATCTTTACAAATTTTGTCAATAGAGAAAAATGAAATTGGAACGCAGTTGCCTGCTTTAAACTGATCGTGAAGGAAAAGCATGGGGTCACTTCGGCCATGATTAGACTCGTTCTGGTGATCTGAAACAAAAAATGTAAAGAGATTCTTTATTTATATGCCTTTAGCTATAATCAGCATCAGAATGGTATAAAAATATTGAAAATTAAGCAAATGACGGCGGTTTGGAAATGAAGCTTCGATTTTCGCACAGTTTTGCAACTTTAAAGGTCTGTGAAAGTTTAAAAACAAAATATTTTATCATAATTCTGGTAGGGTCGATATTACCCCATAAATCCCTCTTACCGAGCAACCATTCAAACACCATTTTCTCCGAGCCAAGTTGAGAAACACTGATCGAATGAATCCGAAAGGAATCATCGCTCGATCTTGTCGATCAATAACGGTGCTCGAATAATCCCGTACAGGTGATTGTTGCGCAAGTCTCGTCTAGCGATACAATGCCTCTTTCTCAGCCTCCCCCGTCATCCTCGCGACAATTAGACACCTATCTGCTCGACCGACGCGTGACTCACGGCGAATGCAAAATAGAAAAACGCTCCAGGTGTTGTGTAAACTTCAATGAGCTCGCGGTAGCGAAACAATCGCGGTCATAAATATCGATGTGCAACTAATTGGAAGTCCCACTTTCAGGATGATGCGGGGGGGGGGGGGGGACTGCAAAAAACAGGGGAGGGGAAAAATTGGTTTCAAACGGGACCGGTGAGTCAATGGTTTCCTGCTCGGCTGCAATACGGTCGAGATTACTCCGTTTTTTCTCCATAACGCGAAAACTGAAAGTGCGCGATGTGACGCAAGGTTGCTACAGCGATCGGCGCTCCTTTCGGGGCCACATTTTTAGATATCGATCTAGACCAGTTCTTGTAGAATTCCTATGCTAAAAATGTGGGCTCTTTGCATGGAAAGGATCAATAATTGTAGGAAATCAGAGTAAAGAGAGCGTGACGAGCAGTAATTATTTTGAATTTATAAGCAACGTAGAGTGGAGGCCCCAATCACTGACACCTACGAAATTACTGTCACCTTAAGCTATTTTACTTAAAATAACGAATAAATAAACGTTGTAAAGTCGTACACAAAAAGAATTATGTAATTCAAACTATAATTTATACGCTAGAAAAGGCACCACTTAATTTGTTTTTTATTAATTTCTATAAGACGATACAACATTTTAAGCTGATGACAACAGTGGAACTTCCTTACTAGTGAAAGAGAAAACAGAGCACTAAAGAAAGGGTTGTAATTATAATATTTAAATTATTAACATAATAAACAATACTTTTCTTTCGACAATGTAAGTATCATAGAAAGTCACAACGATCTTAATTCGACGATTAACTAAGCCTTTTTAATTAATATTTGCATGACAGTGATTGGTAATGATCAGTAGTTTTGGTTAACTGGTAGTAATTGGGGTGTCAGTAATTCAGTCAAACACGTGTTAGAGGTGTCAGTAATAGATCTCGAAATATGTTATTTACATTAATGAATTTATATATAAAAATAGAAGCCTGATGTAACTAGCTGAAAATCGAGTCATTTTTCGGGAATTTTGTTTAAAGAAAGTATTGAATCAATCTTTCTGAAAGTTTCAGGATATTGTATTGTCAGATTAAGGTAGATAAAAAAAATTTTATTAAAAAAGAGCCGCAAATAACAGAATTATACGGGCTTATGCCCAGTCCGTTGGCGACGCAATTGTTCCACTGCGGGCAACGTAGCGTCTACTGTATTCATCTAAAACCAAAAATTCGACAATTTTTGTTTAGTTTATGAGTGCACACACGAATTGTATAAATTCATATCTTAAAAGATGCAAAATTGAACAAATGGCGGCTTCTTAAAAAAAAGTTTACTTTTTCCAATGAAATTTTGCCTTAAATGTGTAAAGAAAGTTATTTATTTAAACAATATCATTATACCAATAGCTGAGTTTTGTGAAGAAAATGTTCACACATATCCGTGCACAAGGTCAAGTCGATTGGTTAAATATTTTTGGAGTTACATTGCCCGCAAATTGTAAAACTGTCATTTTGAGAAAAACACATTTCAAGATTTCTGGTAACCTGGTGCTCCGTAGCAAAACCAGCTATATCCGCTTTAATTTTTCGAACTTCGTTTTATGGCTTTGGGAGCATATTATCGTGATGTTTAACTATTGATTTATGCAAAAAAAAATTGATTTTTTCGACTAGCTACACCAGGCTTCCCCCCCTTAATGTGTCAGTAATTGGGACTTCTATCATAGTCTAAGGGAAACAGTATCCACGCTGAGAAATGTAGGATTAACGTTGTAAATTATTTGGCAACCGGAGGAAATTGAAATTGTGGAAAATCTTAGGGCGATGTGTAGTCACGTGAAGAGTTTGGGTAGTGATTAGACTCTAGTCACCTTCGTAATAATTAAAGAACTAAGGTACCTACTGTAATGGAAACATTCATTCAATATAATTCAAATATTTTATATACCTGCACATTATTTTGGGAGCTTAAAATCCTACTTTTAAAATATTGCATATATGAAAAACGGGCCTGGTTAAAATTTCATTACATTTCATAATGTTTTGGAGGTTGCTACCCTCTTATTAATATTTTAATGAAATTGTATTTTTTACTTAAGACGAATTCGTACAGCAGGTCCTCTGTATGTCTGAGAATCGAATTGCCTGGCGTCATTATGTCAAGAATTCCCCCTCCAGAATACCAGTTCCAGCTGATAGCCATTAATACTAGATTTTTATAAATATGAATTGGCTATTTGCAAAAGTTCCTGGTTCACTTATTTACTTTGTAATAATATTCTAGTGTTAAGTAAATGTGTTTAAACAATATAATACGTCGAAAAGAAAATTGCATTTTCTCTTAAAAACACAAAATTCAATGCCTGGTAGCAACCCCCAATAAGTAACTGAAAAAAAATCAAATAAATACCATGTTACTTCCTCATACGTGTGAACACATTGGCACGGTGCCCGTGAAAAAATTCAACAAAATTTTTAAGGCGAAATAAGCACCACCCTATTGCATATAATTAAATGTGTTGGAGGAATTGATTTGATTTTTTTTCAGTTGCAGATTTTATATAAACATAAATATGTCTGTAAATGTTTGGAAATTAGTATAAACGTATAGCTACTTCAAACTGGGGGAACATTGGCAAAAATGAACATTTTTATATTTGCTTTTATTCTTTTGTGCTTGTACTGCAAATGTGAAGATGTATAAAATATTTGTCTTTTTCCTTCTTTAATACATGTTAACTGCCAACTCAACTTTCTCCCTTTGCATTCAATTTTCTCGCGAGATTTTAATCTGAGTACTTTTTGCCTCTAACACATAGTTGTACGTGGTGTCCACTACTTTAGTACGTGCAAAATTTGAATCAAATCGCTGGCTCGAACCTCGTGTGCTTCTTTTGTAATTTGTAAGTGAAACTTTTATTGTACTGCACTGAGATTTCAATAGATTAAGTTTGAGAGAAGAATAGAATTACTATTTTGGATAAGAAGTGAATAGGAAGTGCTACTTTGAATAGAAATTACTATTCGATTTTAAGAACATAAGACATGGGAAACTAAATAACCCCAATTCTTAGATAATACAATGTTTATGTGGAAAAATAATGAAGTGCTTGGAATGCAAAGAAAGTTAGCAAAGAGTGTAATATTAGGGGTTCGCAAAAGTTTCCGTCGCCTCCGAAGTTTGGATCACCTCCAAAAGTGAGGAATTCTTTCGTCGAGGAATCCATCTTTTGCCCGAGGGATGGGAGAATGTTGTAAAAAGCGAGGGAAAATATTTCCAATAAAAAATATTGTACCAACTCTGTGTGCCAAATAAATAAAAGTTATAAAACAACGGAAACCTTTGCAAACTCCTAATATTTGTTACAATGCAATGTTCTCGGCGTGTTTGAATAAGTTACGAAGTGTTGTAACACAGCTAGTTGGCTATTTATTATTCGCCTTTATCAATTACTCAAAGCGCAACGAAATCGGCAGATTACGCAATGCCGTGCAGCAGCAAAAATGCAGTTAGCTTGTCTGACACGTTTCGCAATTATTGACGCAGTCGTAGGTCAGAAGTGAGCAACTGCAAACGGGACGGCACGTAAAATAATTAAGTAAAAGCTAAATTCGAAAAGTCAGCTGGACTGGTGCCAGCTGTCTTTCCCGGGCGCAACAAAGTAACGTATGATTTATTGGAACTCAATCAAGCCGTATAATTTCTGTGTCATTGCATGATTAATTACTAAAACCTAATGAGACGCGATATGTTAGCATGATGACTCTAGCCGTCCTAACCAACATAATAGAACCGTTATAACTGGTTATAAACGTTTTAATTAGATAGCAACTATTGTAACTATTGTAAACACGTATTACTATGTACGAGATTTACTACCAATGTTAACTGATCTGAAACTTTATTAGGTAGGTACTAGATGATCGTGGACAGCTGATTATTAACGTATTAATACGCTGATGTATTTTAACTGCAATTTGAAAAGAACATAGTACTACGTGATACTCAGTCGACGAATGTGAACGTATTAGTACGTCGATGTGGTGTTGCGTGTAATTTAAAAATCCTAATATTACGTGATTCGTGACCAATGCTGAACAATGGAGAACTTCTGTCAGTAAAATTCGATCTAATAAGTTTGACTGTGAATATGTTAGTATGTGAGAGTGCTGACTTTTAAAATTTGGAAACGACGTAATATTACGTCATGTCCTGTCAGCGTCGATTGGTCTCACCAGCGTTCGAGCTACAAATTTCTATTATGGACATAGCGTACCAAGCCGTCATTTCCTTCAATTTCGAAAGGACGTAATAATACGTCCTCCACATTCAAATCTAGTTAATCGAGAACATAATAGAATTCGCTCCACGTAGGGGAAGTGTGAGTACGTGGGAGTGCTGATTGTTCAAATTTGAAAAGGACGTAATATTACGTCATGCCCTGTCAACGTGAATTCATCTCACCAGCATTCGAGCTACAAATTTCTATTATGGACATAGCGTACCAAGCCGTCATTTCCTTCAATTTCGAAAGGACGTAATAATACGTCCTCCATATTCAAATCTAGTTAATCGAGAACATAATAGAATTCGCTCCACGTAGGTGAAGTGTGAGTACGTGGGAGTGCTGATTTTTCAAATTTGGAAAGGACGTAATATTACGTCATGTCCTGTCAACGTGGATTCATCTCACCAGCATTCGAGCTACAAATTTCTATTATGGACATAGCGTACCAAGGCGTCATTTGCTCCAATTTTGAAAGGACGTAATAATACGTCCTCCACATTCAAATCTAGTTAATCGAGAACATAATAGAATTCGCTCCACGTAGGGGAAGTGTGAGTACGTGGGAATGCTGATTTTTCAAATTTGGAAAGGACGTAATATTACGTCATGCCCTGTCAACGTGGATTCGTCTCACCAGCATTCGAGCTACAAATTTCTATTATGGGCATAGCGTACCAAGGCGTCATTTGCTCCAATTTTGAAAGGACGTAATAATACGTCCTCCACATTCAAATCTAGCTAATCGAGAACATAATAAAATAGACCCACCAAGGCGAACTGCGAACATATTATTAGCAGGTGGGAGTGTTGAATATTTACCGGTAAAAAGAACGTAATATTGTGCTATTACTACGGTGTCACTGTTTTTACTCCGATCACGTATTAACGAACAGTTGGAGTTATATGAACGATTGGAAACCAGACACGTTCTAAAAAAAGAAGAAAAAAAATTGTAACATTTGCATTCGCATGTTTGTATACATCCGCGCGTAACGCCTAGCTAATTTAAATTCAACGTACTCATTAAGCAAAAGGATTATTATTCATGAAAACAGATATAATCGTGCAATTAGCTGTTGTGTACTATCGATCGTAATAGAAATATCGTTTACGCATGCAAAAGACACACGCGATAACCGAGTTCATTAGCACATACCTGCCATACCGTCATCCCATTAACAGCCGTTACAATTGCAAATCGTTGGAACGTCTTTTGCGATTGTCTTAGCGAAACGCATTCTGTATTACAAATCGCTTCATTCGATCACCACCACCCAATTAATTAGATGTTTCTCTTTTCGATAGCATCAAAGTTAATCATCTTATCAGAAATATTACGACATTCTCTACAAACCAGACTGCAGATAACTGAAGACTTTAGAATAGCCAAAAAGCTTTGTAGCTTTTATTAAAACGTTGCAGACAGCATACCCATTTTCTTTTTATTACACACAATACGAAGATATCTCTATCAAATAATACCTACACAAATCAATTTTGGCTGATACAATAAGGGATGTCAAAAATCACCAGTACAAAATGGAACAAAATGGATTGAGAATATCCCTAATCAAAACTAATATCTCCAACGCGCATGCATCAAATAGGAATCCGTCAAGTGACAAGTTTAGGGGTTAGTCGGGTGATCTAGTATCGAAGCATCGCTACCAACGCATCAAGAACATCTTTGTTTCCCACTCCTCTTCTGAATTTCTCATGCAAACTCCACTTGAACTTCTCCATTCCCCTTCTGTTCCATTAACCTTTAGAGGGCCGGGATTTTTCATTGAAATTGTAAATTTTATTTACTTAAAATTGACGCATATATACCACCAAAATGGCCGGCAAAGTATCCAAATTCTTATGTGGCCACTATAGTGGCCAGCCCGGCCCTTTAAAGGTTAAGTTTCTACTTGCAACGCTGTACCCGTCTGCTTATCGAAACGGTATCCCACGCGAGAATAATTCCTCGGAGCCTGATCAGCGATTGGTTTGCGGCAGGAACGAGTTCGCCGGCTTGGAGGCGAGAGTGGAGAAATCAAAATGGTGGTCCAGCAAGGACAGCGGAAAATACGATGCCGAGGACCTGCGGGAAGTCAGGTGGCTCGAGGACGCCATGAAGGTCTACGTGAAAGCGTTGGACACGTTGTGGTGAGCATAACTGTTTAATCGCTACATTAATCACCGCAACCCGTAGAAAGTTGGAGCAGCGTTGCAGCAACAAACTTGCAGGCCCGCTAATTGAAATGACCCTAGGTTTGCATCACGATGGAAGCATCGGCTTGCTAACTCCTTGGAAAGCAAAAGCTGCTCGATTGCAAGGCGCGCGGATAACGTACTTGCGAAAGGGAAGCCGGCGTTTTCAAACATACCCCACCTTTCGACACCATCGCGGCGCGAGGTTTCTCTGCAATCCTGTTGGAATACCAAGGCGGTAGAATCGGCGACAAACGGGAAGCAATTAGGTTAATCGAAGGGCGCTATAGCGAGCGAACCCGTAGTCGAAGCCAACGGTTGAATCGCTTTGTTCGCCGAGATAATTAATAGAATCATTTAGCGCGCCCAGCGCGACATGAATTCTCACTGTTTCGTTGCCTTCAATGGAAGCTCGGGATAGGTCATTTTGTCATGGTAATTTGTGTGAGCAGCAAGAAGAAGAAGTGCAAGGGCCAAGTGAACTCTGTCGACTGGAACAACGTCCTGGCGAACGTCCTAGGAGATTACGTAAAGGAGTCACAGTCGACATCGATGTCCCTCGATCTGTCGATGAAAGTAAAGGCCGCTGAGCTGCAGGCGATAGGCACAGTGGCCATTCAGAAGAATAAAGCGAAGCTGCGCTGGGGGGATGAGGACTCTACGGACGACGATGACGACGACGACGACAAGGACGGTGACGATGAAAACGACGATGATGGGGACGACATGCCGAATATGTTCAAGAAGCTGATCACTAAGGAAAAGGGCACGCGAACTGGCTGCGCCACCACGCCCAAAGAGATCAAGATGCTGCATACGGAGGACGACGACGACGCGCAGGTTCTGGTGTCCGAAATGGACAACACCGAGTGGTGGACCATGGTTAGTCCCTTGTTTTATCATTAGGGTAAATCCGGGAGACGCGGTCGGGCCGGAGAGTTGGTCGAGTCGCTATATTTCATACTCTATATGTAGAAACGCGTTGAAGTGCAGACCAATTACTTCTCTAGAAGCCAAACAATCGAATGAATAGCGTCACTTCGGTTCCTTCTGTATTTTTCTAGATTTACAGGCTATAAAAGGTAAACTGAGGTTACATTTAACCTCTTTTGTCAAACAACGGTGTACAAAATCGTATTTAAAATATAGTTCTAAGTTTATTTTCGTGTAATGTTTGAGAATAATAAGATAGTATTTATCCATATTAATACTAAATAAGTATTTAGCCATATTAACTTTTCCTCTGAAAACTTACGAGAAGACCATCTCTCGCTGCAGAAAGGAGAGATGGTCGAGTTATGATTTTTTTATTATTTTTAGTTATATTTTTATTTTTTATCATTATTTTATTATTATTATTGTTTATTTATTTTATTTATTCACTTTTGTATTCATTTGCCTTGCTAATCGCCGGTAGGTAGTTCGTTTATTCTTTGATGTGTTCTGTACTTGTTTAGCGTAAACAAATTAAATATCAATGAATCTGTAGTTGTATTCACTCATAAATAATTTTGCTTTCTTCTTTGTTATTTTTCCATGAATAATTATGCGAGTGGTCTCTGCCAACGACGAAAACCATTTCTCCCGGCATCTCGGGAGAGGTGGTCAGATGTCGTGACTTCAGTTTTCAACCCGATTTACAGTAAATACAGTCTTAAAGCAAATATCGACCAGTTTTTCTGAATCAGCATAAAATTCTGAACATATCAGGTTTGTTCCGATAAAATAAGTAATATCTGTATTAGTTTTAATAGACATTTTATATTAGGTCGACCGTGTCGCCCTAATTTACCCTACAAGCTTTTATTATTTATTTAGCTAAACATGTGAGTTCGTTAGTTAGTTTCTTAGGGTGAAATCTTGTAAGTTAATTTTGATCCGCTTCCAAGTATTCGATCGACTTGGAACTTTGCACACATACGCAGTTCCGATGATAATATAAAAATTTGCTATAAAATAATTTATAGCAAATGTTTTTCTTTAAAAATGAGCTTTTATTAAAGTGTACTAAAAAGGAGAAAAATAATTTTGATATCGGTCTAAATGACTGCCTCAGAAGAATTCCCTTATATGGCTAAAAGAAAAGGACATTTCAATATTTACGCCACTCGCTTTTATTTGCATCAAACGTGCAGCAAACGATGTACATTATTTTTCCACGTAAGGTAAAAGTCCCCATTTCTACTCATGTACCGATTTCTACTCATTTTCCATTTTTCTTATTATTATAAGTGTTACATTTGGATTATAGTAGTAACGAAATAATTCTAAATTATTTGAACATTTACGCGAGTTTTGCACGAGCTTGGGGTTTGAACAAAGTGCAGCATAAACAACGAAAAACTTTTAAAACGAGAGACCCACGATTTTTCGATCGTGTTCTAGCTGTTTGTGCTAAGGAACAGCGACACTATTGGTATTCGATAATCGGGCAGAAAATAGTCTTTGCAGTGAAAGTTCTTATTTAGTAACAAAAACAGATACCGCATTGTGCTCTGGATTTAGCGTTTTTTTTACTATTTTCAATTCTTTTAAGTAGAAAACAGGTGAGTAGGTTTAGGGTCAAGTGAACCACCGTCATTATCGCATTTCTACTCACCACACTTTTAGTAACATAACCTCAAAATTCAATGTACGCTGTAACCTCTATTTCTATTCGAAGGCATTTTATTTTTTATTTATCATTATTTTATGCTTTACTATTGTGTTAGAAAACCTCCCCATACAAGGTGTAACTAATTTTAACCTGAAAAGGCAACATGTTATGTGAGTAGAAGTTGGTACAAATGGTGAGTAGAAATACATCGCTACTTTTTCGTGAGCAGAAATACGGACATTTAGAGCATTGTATTTAATTACAAATTGCTAATAGTTAAACATCTTAAAATATCTTTCTTAAATAGTTTTTGAATTGATTGATTTATTATTCAAGAATTAATCAATTACTCTTCGAATTTTGATCACAAACAAATTTTTTACTCTTTCTTTATGACGAGTAACCTCTTAAATGAGTAGAAATTGGGACATTCACCTTATATTGAATATGGTAACTGAAAAACTGTAAAAGGTCCTCAATTCTACCCTCGATAATCTCCGTAAAACAATTGAACGAGCTACTTCCCAGGTAAACTGACAAAGAACGAACTTCAGGTCGGCACGGTGAGCGGAGTCGGCGTGGCAATGTTCGTCGTGGGCATTCTAGCCGTCTACGTGGTCTACACGAACATCCGCGGCCCGACGCCCCCCAAGAACGCTCGCATCGAGAGGGACACCAGCCTGAGAAGAGTGGGCAGCGACAGAGAGACACCTGTGCGCACTCAGAGACACGCGCGCACCTTGCAGAGGAGGGATAGCAACAGAAGCATCAGGAGCACCATCTCCGAGAAGAGCGTTTGAAGCGACGTAAAAAAGAAGGCAATACCGACAATTAACCGAACCTAACTCCGCGGGACTAACGGTCACGGGAATAACTCCTGATCGAGAACGATTCGAACGCGCTCGAACGCGACTGAAGCTGCTTCATTAGATCCGTTTCGACGCGAACGCTTCAATCCGGTTACGTCCCAATTAGCGCGGTTTACCTAGATTATAACTGTTCAGTTCCCATCGCTTCGATTCAATTATCAATTTCCCTCGGTTTGATTTAAGTTGAGTTCGATTTCATCCGTTCTGAATCGATCCAGTATAATTCGTATTAAATAGCTCTCTATAAATTTCGATGAAATTTTTTCCTCCTTGCACTGGCTTCGTTCAATTCAATTCGAACTGATTCAGAGTATCTACTTCACCGTATCGATTTAAATTCAGTTCATTCGATTTAAACCGTTTCGGTTCAATTTCACTGCAGTTCGAATCGGTCCGGGTCCGTTCAGCTTCTTTATTTAAATACCTGCCCCCCTTTCTGTCTCCCTCCACTCGATTCGAACAGATATACGATCATGTATTCAATGAGCGCGAACACGGTACGTGTAATTTCCACCTAATCGACCATCTTTCTCGCAATAACTCGTGATCGACAAATCGCGAGGGTTTACGAGATGCAGATACATATCTTTAACGAGATGTAAATAGTAAGCGTTGCTGTCCACCCTCCCCAGATCGATTCTCGCGATCTCGAGATGAAAATCGAAACCGACACGTTCCACACCTTGCGCAATAATCTACAGTTCTGTACATAGATAGGTATCACACATTTCAAGATTAATGTTTCGCCGCGAGATTAAAAGAAGGACCGATACGTATTGTGCAGCCAGATAGCTTGGAGCGGTCTTCTCGATGATGCGATTAAAAGGAGTCGACGTCCTGGCTGCTCCAAGAAATTTGTAAAAAGAAACGACACCGAGGGCTCCCTTTTAACTCGTTGGCGACCAGAAATGTTAAAAAACAAATGTGCTGTATTGGCGTGAATTTTGCTTAAGTAAACGTTAAGTGTACACGGTGCTCAGATGTACGACAGTTATTCAGTAATGGATTCAATAAAGTCTGTCCAGACGAAGTACAAGCTTGTGATAATGCCAATGGCAATGGGGGCGGATAAATTCCGTGGGGTCCAATAATCGATGGTATTCAAAGGATTTACACGAGGTGGGATCTAACTCGATGTTTGAACGCCCCCGCGACATCGATTCTGAATAATTCACGATTCTGGCGGAATGGTATTGCCGAAACGCTCCGTATTTTCTCTGTAAATCGTACTGTCGTTAATTTGACTATGGAGAACTATGGAGAAGTTCCAGGATAGGGTTCAGAGGTAGAAAGTGAAAGGTTGACTTGTAGATTTTAAATGGAATTAATATTTGAAATTTTTAGATCTTGTGACGTAGAGGAGCTTATTTAAAATGATATCGAAGATTGAAAGTAATCACGCGAAGTCTACGATTTCTTGAGTTTCGTGTCATCAGAGCATCGCCGTCTTGTTTAAAGTAATAAATAATCAAACTCCAAATATTGCTCCCCTATCCTTACATTTAAGGGAAGAGTTTACCTTTATTTGCATTGCAGAGATAAAGAAGATAAAATTTCTAAATTTCCTCGGTTGTCCCTCTGCCTTTCCATTATTTCAGGAAAGACGTCATTTCCTCAGTCTTCGCTCTCCTCTTTCCCTCTGCCAAACAAAATTACGCAGTTACCGTCGAACTACACTCTCCTTTTCCACCGCAGGAAAAGAACCGAGTAGAAACCAGCGAAAGGATCGCAAACCGCGGAGATCGACAACCCAAGTACAAATACTTTTCACCGGCGACAAAATTGCATCGTGGAAACAGAGAAAGATAATTGCAGTCTTTAATCAGGGATAAATAGTAATGACGGAAAAGGAGTAATTGCTCGATTATAATGCTGAACGGATGCAGGAAGACGCGGTCGATGGAATCGACCTTGAGGGGTGATGTTTCTTTTTTCAATTTCGGCGATGATCGATCGCGGAACGAGTCGTCAAAGTGACACTTCCGGCGCTGAGAATGCACGCGCACGCAACAGGGCTAAAGTTGCCGCGGATGTGATGAATTAAGATTGTAAAATAGGGTTATACGCGACGAGGGGGGAGTGGGACGGCACACAGTGACTATTGTTCCCGCCACTTGACCCAATCAGACGTTCAATCAAGGTTACGTAACACGCAAAATACTCGAGCGACGATCATCGCCTGCCGTCCGCGAGGCAAAACGAGAGGATTCCGAGAGAGGGAACCTGGCTTCGAAGACAATGGGTAGGGCAGTAAATTATTTCTGATAAAGTGTGACACGGCGGGTGTCTGTGGTGTTTGTGATCCTTAATGGGGATTAATGCCACACGGTGGAAATAAGCGGTTGTTTATCAGCTTGGGTAAGGAGGATGTTCACGTTGCGATACTCCCCTCTTTAGTTAAAATGTCCTATCTAGCATTTTGAAGCAACCGAGAAAACTGAAGTTTTATCTCTACTCTTCATTCAAAGTAGAACATGTTGTCATTATTTCGTAACAGCTTAATATAATTTTTTGTAATAGGTATACCGGTAGGTAATGTATTATTAACGCACCAATTAATTCATTGTTTTAGATAGGATATTTTAACCATTTGGAAAAAAGTTAGGTTGAATACATTAGACTGTTTATAAATCTTTAGGAAGCACGTAGAGTTTTCTAACTTTACTTAAAAGGTAAACGACGTGTGGAACTTCGAATATTTCTGCATATCTCAAGAAATGAAAAAATGCTAGATAGGACAGTTTAACTAAGGAGGGCAGTATAATGCAAATATTGTGTGAGGGAAATGATGTTAGTTTAAAGTTCAAAGGCTTGATGTGGTATGGGAATGAAGTTGTGTATTAGAGTGGGAATTTTGTAACGAAGTGGTGTAAGGAATTGAATATTCTTTTTCTGGAGGAAATAGTAGCTTGTTATGTGTTAAATAAAAAAATCGAGGAGCAAGATATATATTGAGAAATTGATGAAAGAAATATAAAAGGGAAGAGTCCTGAAAAGTTCAGTTTCAGACTTGATTTAGATACATTTTAGTATACTATTGTGATACTTTTTATTCACGCATGTACTAGTGGAAGATGTACAGTTAGTAAAAAAGTATTTGGACACTTTTTAAAATTGCATAACTTTTTTAGAATTGGTCTTAACGACTTGATTTTTTTTGAGGACCTAGAAGGATTAGTTTTCTAAGAGACGTGTTTCGTCGTTTTCGAAAAAATTGCAATTGGTCGGAATAGCGAAGAAAATAGTAAAGGTCGTTTTTTAAACTTTTTTTTGTGAGCTTGTAATGAAAATTCAAAAAAAACATTTGTAGATTGAAGTAAGTTATATACATGCCTAAAATTTCATCAAAATCGGTTAACGCTGGTTTGAGCTATAAACGCTTAAAGATCGCGGAATAAGGTCGAAAATCGCGAAATTTCCGAAATCAGCGATTTTCGACCTTATTCTGCGATGCTTAAGCGTTTATAACTCAGAGCAACGTTAACCGATTTTAATGAAATTTTCAGCATGTATACAACTTACTTCAATCTACAAATGGGTTTTTTGAATTTTCATTACAAGCTCACAAAAAAAAGTTTAAAAAACGACCTTTACTATTTTCTTCGCTATTCCGACCAATTGCTATTTTTTCGAAAACGACGAAACACGTCACTTAGAAAACTAATCCTTCTAGGTCCTCAAAAAAAAAATCAAGTCGTTAAGACCAATTCTAAAAAAGTTATGCGATTTTAAAAAGTGTCCAAATACTTTTTTTACTAACTGTATGTACAATGAAGGTTTCGATATTGTACTTTGAGTAGGGTAAACCAACCAGCGAATGACCGAATTGTTAAATTTATGGACCTTTGAGATTAATACTTGAATATATTTATGTATAACAACAAAACAACTGTTGAAATTGCATTTAAATTTATTTTTCTTAAAGTTTCTATAAAAATAATTACTTATTCTTATCGTAATTTTTAAAAAGCGAATATAAAATTCAAAACGTGTAGAAGCCCAGTAAATGACCGTATACTTTTAATAAGAATTGTACTTATTAATATTTGCTTCATACGCATAACTAAAAATATGGAATATTAAAAGTGCAAATACACTCCATTTATAAACATATAATATTTTTAAATTTATAATTGACATTTCTTTGCCTAATGGTTATTCACTGATATACGGCCAATTACTGGTTGGTTTACCCTACCTTTCTTTACATTCTTCAGCTCTCCTGAAACTTTTAAGTAGTAGTGTCCAATATACTCACCGTCTGACTGCGGAATCTGAATCTACTGACACTGGTCATTGCAGGGTCCTCACAGTGTGACGGCTGCAAAAAACTTAACTTTTCAGAGATTCAAAAATGAAATAAGTATTGCCCGCATCATTTTGCAAGTTTGTCGCTTTATTCCAATATTCCCCAACCTTTTTTAACTCGCGATCCCCTTTTATTATATTCAAATAATCTGCGACCTCTTCGCCCCCATATATAGTAAGGTAAATTAGATAAGGTAAAGAAAACACATTAAAAATAGGTATTTCACAATATAATTCTAATTTAATAATATTAAAAAAAATCAAAAAAACTTGGTGGTCTCGACTCACAAGTTAGGAATTACTGCTTTACTCTATTACCTTTGAAGACTATAAACAAATTTGTAAGTAAAATATCTATGTATAGCGAAATAGGAGCTTTTTTAATTCCCGAAAAATTAATATTTTTTCAGTCGATACACTAGGCAGGCCCCTTCACTCCCAACAATTCCACATACATATTTCTGTCAATAATTGTTTTCTGATAACAATATCTATATGTTACAAAATACCTGCTTTAATATTAGGAAATTCTGCATGTTTGAAACTACGTTCACGCCACAATGAAGTAAATCCACCAGTGCTAACTGCATCTGCATGTGAAAGCTTTTGGCATATTCAGATTACTGATGGAAATGGGAGCTCGAGTTTCGAACAATGAGAGTGAGTGACTTGCACACAAGGAAATTACACTTCCTTGCAGACGCGTTGTTCCCCGCGTTTTCGAGGAATACACAGGATATTTCTATCGACGATTCATTCGCTAAGTGGACAGGCAATGACCCTTGGAACCCGAGAAAGTCATGAGTGACGTAAACGGAGAATACGACCCGCGAGAGTAAGAGGAAAGTGTCGATCGGACCGTGGGGATTACCCCATTTTTATCGCCAACCGCGGCGATAGGGAAACAGGCCAGCACAGTGCTCCGCGATAACAGAAGCCGAGGTGGAAAATGTCACAGCACTAGAAAATGACAACGGTCTGATTATCGAAACGATTTCAATGTTGCGAATTGCATCTAGATCGTGGCCGTTTATGCAAATACGCGTTAAAATAGGATGGAAAATACAGAAATGAAAAAATGATTTTTACTTACATAGAAACGTGCGTCATTAAGGGGTTACATACGTTGAGCCGGGGCGAAAATGCATGATTTTAGGAATTTTTTTTATGAGTTTTATTTAATAAAATAAAACAAAATACTTATTACACATGATTTATTAGTCCACAAAGTGCAAGAAACAAATTATTTACAATCATTTTTGTATTAAATTATTTATGATTTTTGAGTTTTTTTAGACCACTGCAGAAAATATACCCCTTCAGGGTGCATAAGCATCGACGGATCTGAAAAATAAAATGAGGTTCCTGTAAAATAATGTTACTATTATAGTCTCTCGTGCCATTTTTTTAATTTCGAAAAAGAAACAATTTATGTAACCCTTTAAACCATGCACAGGTCTATAAAAAGTGATAAGAAAAAGGTTACGAATAAAGCAGCACTTTCGTTGGATCTCGCCTTTTGCACGTATCACAGTGCAAAATAACTACAAGATTACAATTACACCCTTGTTTGTCTCTCTTAAACTTATTTTTAAACTACTCTCTTAATGCAATAAAGACGTTAATAATATTACAAGTAGACTGTGATAACGAATTGCAGATAAATAGTAGTTCTCTTATGTTCTTCATAATTTCAGCTTCATTTGCTGTAATTTGATTCCACCAGTAAATTAAAATACGCCTTTTTCGTTTGAATTGAAGGGTCAGTGAAGACGGATATCGGTGGCCCACGTGGCACCGAACGTGTTCTGGGACGACGACATGCATGGCAGTTGTCGCACCAAGTTCGTAAAGGTTACATAAAGGATGTATGTAGAAGCTTTATTTTGCATATCTCGCATATACGGGAAGCTAGCACTCATGAATGCCAATACTGTCGAGGTACAGAGGGGAACGTGTTCATGCAAGCGTAAGAAACCCGATGCAGATTGGACGTTGTGTAATATTTTCTAGACATTAATTACATGCGTCAGACTGTCATGTATACATATTTTTTTTTATATTCCGTGCCGTCAATTAATATCAGGGGAAATGAACGTTTGTTTTAGACGCGAAGTTTGCGAGAAGATAGTATTTAACAACTCCGCATAACTGCTGCCGTAAATGTCGCAGTGGTAATGCATCGTGTTTTCAGACATCGCTAGGTTTTTATACATACGTTATAGTGACAAGGAAACCTGTTGCACTACGCTGGAACATCTCAATGCATTGCTACAATGAACATGTACCTACACGTACATAATATATACATTGTATGTCGTTCCGTGTATTACCGTTACTTGGAAGTAATTACACCGATGGAGTAGAGTTCTCCAAAAAAAGCTGGCCTCAGACTTGTCTTCTTACTTCTATTAGTTGCGTCAATCGTAACATTTTTACAATGCGCGCTAGTATCGCTGGTTGTGCTAGATCTAAAAATACCATAGTTCCTATCGACCCCACTACTTAGTTCACCGATTTTGCATCGAGTGCACCTGCACTTGATCTGCTAGTTCCAAAATTTGTATTAATTTGTACTTAAAGTAGGTATAAGTAATACGAATTGCACTACCTTTGTTAATTTTACTGGGTGGACTAATCTCTACTAGTTTACTCTAAATTATGCTAGGTTCTACTAATTTCTAGTAACATGAATTCACGCCTATGTACTTACCACAGAGCAGGTATAGAATAGACCTGACATTCCTTTGTCTTCAGTGTCACCGGTCTGAAGTACCGATATTCTGAAATAAGCACTGGTTTTCGAGCGCCCTCTCGAATTTTCGAGCGGTGGGTGAGGGAAACATAATGTATTTCTAGCATTGACACAGGTAAAGCTGCCGGTATCACCGAGAAAAGTATAGAAGCTGTGTTATACAGGGTGTCCCACTAAATCGGTTCACCTCAAATATCTAATATTTCAAGTAAGAAGCAAAAATATTATTTATAAAAGTTGCCTGGTTGTACGAAACACAAAACACGGTGAGACTAGTTTCTTTACAGGCATAGATCAGATGTGGAGGTCAATTTTATTTTTTCAAGTGGACTGTCAAATTCAATGGAATAGCGAATTCTGAGTATGAAAGTACTAAATTTCGTGCATTAATCCTAAAACTTATTGTTTCTGAGATACTCAGCATTGTCCATCCTATGATATTGATTATGAAATTTGAAGCTATGCTCATTTCATTTCGGATAGCCGGCCGTCGAATGCGAAAATAATAAAATAAAACAATAAATACGAACGTGAAAGGTCGCTTTTTTACTCTTGAAAGTACATATAAACATGCCATGTGACACGTGTGTAATAAACCAAATGAACGACACTTAATATAAATTCAAACGTATTGATATATTTATTAAAACATGGTACAGAAATTAAACAAATAATTCAATTTATCACGCAGCAGAATATAATGAATATTTCAACCAGTTGAAACAATTTTTTGGAATTATTTGAAGCATTCGGAGAGTACATATTATATCGAACTTGATGCAACTTTGTTTTTCAGCTACCTATCTTGCCTCTTTTAACTATTTCGCACCTTCAAGGTGAAGGGCGACAGCAAGTCATAGTAGCGTAAGAGATAAGGATGCACCACTACAGTGGTTCGCGCTATGTCGGTGTGCCAGCCTTTCGATGGGACGGTTAAAGACCATCATCGACTCGAACCAGCGCGAGTGCAGCGAGCCTAAATTTTCTTATGTCGGGGCTCCCGTCTCAAGTCCTGAGGTCTCTTCTTCGAGAAATGATTCGATATTCCTTCTGACACGGGCGGACCGTCCCTCATGAGACTTTCCTATTTTTCGAGTACCTATACTTTCTCTCGCGTGGTCGGCGCTTGCACTATTTAAAGAGCAAACGAAAAGGGTACTTTTCACGTGTCATTTACTCGTACTATAAAAAAACAATTGGAATGAAATCTCGGCAAGAAATAAAATTCATTACACATGTGAGAACGAAATGTTTGGCCAAAACAACAAGAAGAGGTTTTGTTTATCACACGCACACACTCTCACGTTCTCTCTCCCTCTCTCGTATCCATTTTTACTTTACAATCATGCATCTCGTTCTATTATTCGCCGCAATATTTAAACAGTAATATGTACAACACAAGTGCCTTTCTTTCACCTTAGCTCCGTCGTTACTTCAAAGTGAATCTGCTAATGTTAAAACGTCAAAACATTGAAGTAACAGAGTTAACAATATAAGAGTTAATAATATAATAAGTGCGACTTATGATGTAAGATTACGGGTTAAGGATCCTGTAATGAGCCCGTGACGGGCCGAAAAAAAGATAGGCTCAGGCGAGGATCGAATTAACCGTTCTTTTAATAATCTTTGATTTCTGTGAAAGTATAATATAATGTAAAATATAATATAAAAATAATATTAATATAATATGATATAAAATATATATACTGTATATACAGAAATCAAAGATTATTAATTTTTTCTTAAAACCATTCCAAACTATTTCTTGATGTCTAGATACTTGAAGACAGGCAAAAGGTCAGAAGCTAAAATGGTTCCAAAATGAGAAGCGAAAATCACATTTAGTATCTTGACCTGCAGGAGTATCGTTTACACCACTTGGGTTTTCCCCAACCACTTACCCGATGACCGTCTACCCAGATTATTGTTGCCGCGGCGCGACCCCCTCAACCGTTCTTTGCGCGTTGCCTGACAACTGACTCCTGCCACAATCACACACCCCAAAAATCAGTCACACGTCACTCTTTCAAACGGTACTCGCTCCTACAAAACACACCTATCTGCTCATTCTCCACATGCATTGTACAATGTGTAGAACAATTATTGGTCGTTGCTCTTAGGAGGTGAATCTACACCTCTGGATCGGTGGAATTGTTTATAGCATTGAAAATTAATGTTAAATTTTTTGGTAAACTGGTCGAAAAGCTACTTCCTCACCGATTTCAATGGCCCTCACATATGTTGTCGGAGTCATCATTCTGAACATTTCCCTATAACCTTTTTGGCGGTTGTCTTTGGTTTACGAAATATTCGCAAAAAACTTTACTTAAAACAAGAATTATTACCGAGTTTAACACATGTTCTCCTCTGCGGTACCATCCTTTACGCGCCTCAGTCCTAAGTAACCCAACCAATACTAATACCGTCAGCTATGAAACAGATTTCAATATATTATGCCGAAAGTTTTTCATATGTTTTTGATAACATATGTCAAGATCATTGAAATCGGTGGGGAGGTAGCTTTCAATCTGTTATGCCGAAAGATTTTTATTAATATCTCCGAAACTGAGGCCAGCCGTCAAAAAGTTTAAAAGGAAATGTTGTTCAGAATGATGACATTGACAACATATGCGAAGGTCATTGAAATCGATGAAGAGGTAGCTTTTCGACAAATTTACCAATTTTCTTTTACATCAACGTATTCTGCGCGTTGGAAAGGAAAAATGTTTGAATGAAGCCATATGACGCAAAGGAACCCTTTGATCAGTAAAAATTGTTAAAGATTTCGGAACGACTTGATTGGGTAGAATCACACGTATATGTAGGCAGGGGCCCAGTACTACTCTGCTGCTTGATACGAGACACACCATAAGATTACCATAATTTATTAATCATTTTTTAATTAGTTATTATAGGAAGTGTTCAAAACGATAAATGAAACTGTATGTCTGTACACAGAGTATCCCGGGTATACAGTTGAAAAAAATTGAAAAAGTTGAAAAAGTTAATATAAACCCATGTCCGCAAATAATTTATTAGGGAATTATAAGATAACAGAGGTTCGTTACATCGTAAGCGAAATTGTACAATGCTTCTCCGTTGTATGGGTCTGTAGAGTTGCTGATTGATAAAGAAATGAAGAAATTTTTATTTGCCTTTTAAAAATGCTGCATTAATTTGACATCGGGACACCCTGTATGTAAATTCTCACCACTATTATAACTTCTATTCCTACCGCTTATAGCGCTGAACTCTTATTTCATGCTTAGCCGTTAACGTTGGATGCGACACGGAAATGGTAATGGGGCTCTAGAGCCCCAAAATCGAGTGACACAGAAGACAAAGGAATGTCAGGTCTATTCTATACCTGGTCTGTGTACTTACTATAGTTTCTACTCATCTATACTACTATGTATAGTGATGTCTACTAATATACACTGCTACTTATCTACTAGTTTCTACTTATCTACTAGTTTCTACTAATTTCTAATAGTTTCTACTAGATTATCCTACATTCTACTCGTTTCTACTAGTTTATACTATTTTTTACTCGTTTATACTAGTTTCTACTTACTTTTACTCGTTTCCCCTAATTCATACTAGTTTCTATTTGATTCTTCTACTTACTACTCGTTTATACTAATTTGTACTACTTTCTACACGTTCCTACTAATTTCTACTAGTAGCTACTAGATCATCCAACTTTCTATTCGTTTCTCCTAATTTATATTACTCTCTACTCATTTATACTAATTTCTACTTGTTTCTTCTCGTTTCTACTAATTTTTACTAGTTTGTGCTAGATTATTCTACTTTCTACTTAGGTCTACTAATTTCTGCTTGTTTCTATTTGTTTCTGCTAGTTTCTACTTGTTTCTACTTGTTTCTGCTAGTTTCTACTAGTTTATAATTGTTTCTACTTGTTTCTACTTGTTTCTACTCGTTTCTACTCGTTTCTACTCGTTTCTACTCGTTTCTACTCGTTTCTACTAATGTACACTAGTTTCTTCTAGATTATTCTACTAGTTTCTACTAGTTTCTTCTAGATTATTCTACTAGTTTCTACTAGTTTCTACTAGTTTCTACTAGTTTCTACTAGTTTCTACTAGTTTCTACTAGTTTCTACTAGTTTCTTCTAGATTATTCTACTAGTTTCTACTAGTTTCTACTAGTTTCTACTAGTTTCTACTAGTTTCTACTAGTTTCTCCTAGTTTCTACTAGTTTCTACTAGTTTCTAATAGTTTCTGCTAGTTTCTGCTAGTTTCTGCTAGTTTCTGCTAGTTTCTGCTAGTTTCTGCTAGTTTCTGCTAGTTTCTGCTAGTTTCTGCTAGTTTCTGCTAGTTTCTGCTAGTTTCTGCTAGTTTCTGCTAGTTTCTGCTAGTTTCTGCTAGTTTCTGCTAGTTTCTGCTAGTTTCTGCTAGTTTCTGCTAGTTTCTGCTAGTTCCTACTAGTTTCTACTAGTTTCTACTAGTTTCTGCTAGTTTCTGCTAGTTTCTGCTAGTTTCTGCTAGTTTCTGCTAGTTTCTGCTAGTTTCTGCTAGTTTCTGCTAGTTTCTGCTAGTTTCTACTAGTTTCTGCTAGTTTCTACTAGTTTCTACTAGTTTCTACTAGTTTCTACTAGTTTCTACTAGTTTCTGCTAGTTTCTACTAGTTTCTACTAATTTATACTGGTTTCTACTTGTTTCTACTTGTTTCCACGCATTCATACTACTTTTTACTAGGGCTGTTCGAGTACTCGAATATTCGAGTAGCTTGAATTTCGGACCGAGCCGAGCCGAGTATTCGAAGAGAAAAAAAGATAGAAAAATCGACTAGTCGGTTCTCTTCGAGCCGCTCGAAAAAATTCGAGTACTCGATGCTTTGGAACCGCTCGGTGTTTACGAGTACTCGATTCTTCGAGCCGAGTCATTCTCGGCTTGTTTTTTTCGAGTACTCGAACAGCTCTACTTGGTACTATGTAGTTTATAATATTCTGTTCAACATTCTACCAGTTCCGCCTCAGTGCTGCAGGAAGTGAATACTAACTAACAAGTGCCGCAAAAAATAAACACAGAACGCCCATCTGCATGATTGATTTACCCTATCATTTGTCATTTGTCTACTCTACACGCACACACGTTTCTCAAACACGTACTTCCAAACATGACAGTCATATTTTCCAATTCAAGGAGAAACTAGGTAATACCTAGAACCTAACGTATCGAAATCTTCCACATCCAATAGAGGTTGATCTCCTGCGACGTTCCTCCGAAGAACGGGCCATCCAGGTATGCGATCCCCCGATCACTCTGACCGAATCGATTCCAAAACTGCTCCACGCCAGCAACAAACGCGACTGTGAAGCCACACGAAAAAAAGAACAAAGTACCTCTGTCCTTAGATAAGGAAATTATCAGTCTGCCGCGTGCAATTAGGGGCCTACGCAACGCGGCATGGAAACGTAACGAGCGCAACACCTCGTCACAGAATTCCAGTTTCCTCTTATTCAAGCGGCTTTACTAACAATAGATCGCCGTTTCCCAGAAACGTCGTCAGGCGACCTGAACTTTGGGGAAACGTGGGGGAAATCTAGTGATTTTCCTTATTGATTTCTCGCTTATGAGCCTTGCTTTTCTCGAAATAGAAATCAAGCAGAAACACAGCGACGATCTCCGTCAATCGTTAAGCCGATCGACGGCGACGAGAGATGCCGACACGCCGAAGCGGCTAACCGTTCGGATTGAAACTCATCCGCGGCGCGTGACGTAACTCGCAAAGCGTCCGACGACAACGGCACGGAGGGGGGATAAACGAGCGAGGAGGAGGAGTATCGTGAAAGAAATCGCAACGAACGTACAGACGAGCCACCGCGGTTAATGATTAACCCAATTATCCATCGTTACTCAGGCGAAGGCTCTGACTACTTAGTAATTTGATTGAGTCCCGATAGGCATAACTCACACCACTACGTCGACCATCCTGCAGAATTTGAATAGGATTAATGGAAGCTATGCTCGATCAACCGTACGCTTTGCAACCTTGAATTGATAAACATTCGTCCGTGAGGCCCCTCGTCGTCGAGTATTGCGAACGCGCACCGTTTCCCTCCGAGCAACATGCTCGAGATCGATTCTTCTTTATTTTATAAACAGATTTCTTTTTTATTCCTTCTAGGTACTTTGCTTTTCATTCTATCTCACTACTTTGCGTTTATCGCGGGTGGAAGTGTAGGGGAAGTACGGGCAAAACTGGGACGTTAAGGATAAAAGTTCATAACTTTGACATTATTAAGGTAAAAAAGAAATTGAAATTAGGATTCATTAGAATTAACTCTTTATTAAATAATAGTATATATCCATTTTTTTAATACAATAACAAATACAAAAAAATTACGAACTATGGCCTGGATAAAACCAGGTACCATACTAAAAACTGGCCAAAGATCCTATAACAACGGAATTCGTCCAATTCTTCAGTCCCCCAACCAGTGCAGCCTTCGTGAGCCCACTTACAACAAGCTGTACACTGCACCCAACCTTCATTCAATTTGGATGAACCATAGGATTCTTGGATATAAATACAAATATCTTCATTGTCTTTATCACCACTGTTATCATTATCCTTCCGTATTTTGTTTAATTTTGTGTTTTTTTTTCTCTTTAGTTGCAGTCTTTTATTAAGATTTAATTTAATGTTGATAACTTCCTACTTTTCGGGTAACCGGTTTTACCCCGTACGGTTTTGCCTCAGCATACAATTTTGTAAATATTACGAATTATCAAAAATTTCAGGCCGAAGTACAAACAAACTGTCTTAGTTATTTACACTTTAATATGCAACAATTAACATAATTCACACAAACAAGTACTTACCTGAACACTGTAAAAAGTGTTGAAGTTTCTTAACTATCGAAAATTAGATCAGAGCCTTTAAAAATACACAAGACGATATAACCTTACTATGTGGATGAAACAATGCACATCGTGATAATATGTCGCTGCAACGACGCGGGAAAATTTAAGGCCATTTTAAAAATAATAGCACGTCCCGGTTTTACCCAGGAACCGGTGTGTCCTAATTTCCCCTACTCCTAATGTATCTTCAAGGCTCGATGAATATAGATTTGAGAATTTTAGGAAAATGGGCACTGAGCGTATGTTTGCTGCAAAATGACGAGTATGAAGAAGATTCGAGCAGATTGAAAGTGGTGGGTTCAGATACTTCGAAGGTCCTTTGAATTTTGTAATTCGCGATTGAACTGCATCGATATGATTTTAAGCAATTTTGATTTCAATTATGAATTTTTTAATTCAAAAGATAAATTTGGTTGAATAAAAATTGGAGGAAACTGGAATTTTACGAAATAGCTTAGAATTTTCTGTATGTCGAAGGATTCTTCTAAAAGATGTAGTTCAAATTCTGCATTTCAATTTTGGATTTCTTAATTCAAGAGATAAATCTGGTTGAAAGGAAATTGGAATTTTATGAAATAACGTAGAATTTTATGTACGTCGAAGTATTCTTCTAAAAGATGTAGTTCAAATTCTGCATTTCAATTTTGGATTTCTTAATTCAAGAGATAAATCTGGTTGAAAGTGAAATTGGAATTTTATGAAATAACTTAGAATTTTATGTACGTCGAAGTATTCTTTTAAGGGATGTAGTTCAAATTCTCCGTTTCAATTTTGGATTTCTTAAGGGGGTATAGGACTATTGAACGACTAAAATCGACGGTTTTTTGTCAGTTGGATTGCTCAGATACCAAATAATTACCATCCCGGCACTTTTCACAGTTTTGTATGTACGCTTTTACAAATAATATAAAATAAAAAAATTGTCAGAATATTAAAAATTATTCAAGTTATTTGACGCTAAAGAAGGTCTCTCATAGAGCGCAGCTGTAATTGGTGTACATTGTCCCAGGTGAACCAATCATCTAAAAGCAAAATGCTTTGAGGTGAGTAATTTCTACGCTAATAGTTATCGTGTGAAATTTTGCTGGACAAATTTAAACAAAAATCGTAAAAGTTACACACGAATCAATTTTTTTCCACATTTTTATGGAAAAAAATCGTCTTTAATCTGTTGTAAAATGTTTTACGAACACCCAATGTTGATGCGAGAATTCCACACGATAGAGAAAGGAATTCTACAGCTCCAGTTAAAATTTTAGGTGAAAATATTCATTCGTTCAAGAGTTATAATGCACACCGTGTTTAAAAATGTAGTTTCGAGATACACGGCTTCAAAGTCAAGTCCCATACGCCAATACCGCTTTGCGAGGCCGTTACTCGACGGTACAGTCCATTACGTTCAGCGCTATAATTTCCGTAATTATTCGAATTTCCTCGCGATACATTATTGTAAATGTGCACAAAGCATGGCATTTTCAGAATGAATAATAATATAAAAATCGATTTTTCGAAATTTCAATAGTCCTATATCCCCTTAATTCAAAATATAAATCTGACTGAAAGGAAATTGGATGTCGAAATTGTAGGACATTTGAATTTTATGAAGCAGCTTGGGATTTTCTGTATGTCGAAGGATTCTTCTTAGAAATGTAGCTGAAATTCTGAGGTTTAGTTCGCAGAACTATAATCTACCGGAAGAGGAATAGTAAATGGTATTTTCCCAGATGATGTACAGTTTATGGAGCGATGACGCGTTTCTCGGGCACCTCGGATCTAGAAGCGAGTTCCATGGTTCATTCTTTCCTTCCTCAGAATCCACGAGCCTACAGTCATGTCGGAAAAAATGTGGAGCGAGGTGTGACAGTGCAATTAACCTGCGGGATATATCATGAAAGTTTCATGAAACGGGACTATGTATGCGGAGCGGTAAAACGGTGACTTCCCCACCGTTGAATCTGGAACTTCCAGGCAAATTGTCGGCTGACGAGTGTGTTTCTGGACTCCAACAGTTAGACGAATTTGGTGTGCACACTTTCCCGTTATACGCAAGACTGCGTCATGTGAGACGGTAAAAATGCTCGTGGATCGTTTTAGTATGCGATGATAGAGAATAGGATGACAGATGTTGATGATCTTTTCTATTTTCCCCTGATTTGATTCAATTCAGTGGGATTCAAATTGGCTTGCTTTGCTTGATTTGGATCGAATGGATCGGCTGATTTCGAATTTATTCAAATTCATTTGGGTCATCCCAATTTGGTTAAAATTTATTCAAATTGATATGGATCAGCTTTGTTTGCTTGCAACTTGTGTTGATGCGAATCGATTCGGATTGATTCAACTAAGTAGCTTGAGATACACATCGATTCAAACTGATTCAATCGGATGGTGTGATATAATTAAACACGAATTGATTCGAACTCCAGAAATTCGATTAAATTGGGTTCGAATTAATCCAATTTTTCGCACGTCGATTGAGGCATTGTGAGTTAAAACGGACTAACCCACAGTGAAAAAGTTAAGTTTTCCTATTTTATAGGATTAGTAGGTAGAGCCTATTGGAATACATTATTGCTACTAACTCAATTACGCAGAAAAATGTGGGTTAGTCCGTTTTTGCTCTCGATGCCTCAATTGGTCCCCATCGATCTGAGGCAGTTCGTTCTTCGAACAAATTCGAAGTGACTTGATGCTATTCGAATCCATCCATGCTAATCAGAATATAACAATTTGTAATCCTGTATTTCTTCAGTGACTACATTGCCTCCATTACTTATATAACACAGAGGTTTTCCTCTTAAAACAACTGAAGGAGTAAATAAATTCCAATAGATTCACATCGCCTCTCGTTAAATTCGATCCACTTTTATCAAACACTCTACTCCAGCTTCCCAACCTGTTTATAAACTTTCTGCATCCTCCCCAAAGAAAATACCATCAACTGACTTGCTAATCTCAATAAAAGCTCCAGACCTCGCTAAATCTGGAGTCAGGATGCTACTTTTCTTCCCACAAGAAATTTTTTGGAGCCCCAAGCAATTTCTCAACCGTAAAAAAGCAAACATCTTTTCACGGAACGAAATCAGGAAAAAAAGGATAATAATAACAATAATGAAGAGAATAAAAAAAAGATATAGGTAAACATTAACATATCTAAATATATGACTTCTTTATTGCCATATCATTAATAATATTAGATTATTATATTATTATATTAGAAATTATGTTCCAATTTCTTTCTTTCTTAATTTTAACCGAATAAAAAGATTTTGTTCTCATCTTTTTTCTTTTTTATTTTCTGTTTCTTTCATGTTTCCAGGGTGTCTTGCACACTGCACTCCCGCCCCCTGTGGCCGGCCCTGCTAAAACACCAAAAACGTCAAAAGCAGAAGCTGACCCAATCCTTTCACCATCGTGGCACAATTCGAAACGTTTCTAACAAGGGACGTTCGGCAACCCGGAAATTTAGAAAATTATGAAAGTTGGTGTGCAAGTACAGTAGTTCATCCGTAACGCAACGCTATTTTTTGTTGGTACCATAATGCAATTTTTGGGGGTGTAATCACCCCTTGAAGAAAATGCAGAATTTTCTATTCCGTGGAATATCTCGAGAACAGTGATAGATATCGAAAAGAAGTTTAAACAGAAGGTGCATCGTTTTCTCATATCCACAAACCGCGTAAAAATAATTTTCGAAAACTCCATATTTTTCAAGTTACCTCCACCACCAACCCTTAAAATTAAGGTTTTGAATTTTGAAAATATATGGTGAAATACTTCTGGATAATCTCTTTTCATACATATAAATAATTTATGTGTTATATTTTTTTTTCCTAACAAATAAAACCTCTATTACCGAATTTGAAGTCCATTTTAGTAGTTCCCATTAATAAAATGGTTTCTTAAATCCATATTTACATTATTATTTATATAAAGTTTAAACAGCTTTCAATTATATTATTTAAGCAAGACAGTACGTAGGGGAGACCGGGGCAGATTGTAACAAAAAAGTTTCACACATTTTTCTCGAAAGTGCTTTCCTCAATCAGGAAATAATTTGCGTGACTTACTACTTATATATGTGGTGAACTCATTGAGTGTAAGTACGTGACAAAATCTTGGACACTTAGACATCTAGCTTCATCTTAAACAAATCTGATCTTTTGTTGCAACGTGCCCCAGTCCAAGGTAAAAAGTAACACCATGTGGGGTAAATTGTAACAAATCTGTTTTACTTATTTAAACACAAATATGAACACAAATAAACATTTCTAAAAAATATAAATGAAGACACAGATCATTATTAAACATTTGATATACATGAGTTAAACAATCGTTGCTTATTCATCTGATTCTATCAAAATCTTCTTCTTCGCTTTCTTTACTTTTGCCTTCATACTTTTTTCTACTTTTTGGATTCTCGATTGTTCTGTTATTCGTCTAGTGTAGAGCATCTCTTTCCGGTGTGTCAGCAAGTAGCACGTTTTCTTTGTCACTATTTAGAGCGGAGTACTTAAGTAGGATCATGTTACAATTTACCCCGAGCTTGAATTTTTGACTTTTTATCTCAGCAAACGAGACTCTAAACATCAAATTACTAAAATGCGTACACATTATAATAAACCAATGTGTACTGATTTGTTTGCGACAAAGAAGCAAAAATTCAAACGGTTTTTAATAACGGTTAATTGAAATAAAAGTGCTAAAACAAAATTTACTTACGTGTTCTACATACTAAAATTCTGGGCTATAACCACAAAATGAATACATAACGCTCGTTTGTGTCACTAAAACTGACGGTGCTAATATTGTCAAGTAGCTTTCGCATACTGTGGGTTACCAGACTTGTCGTTCAATGGATTTTCCTTATGTTACAATTTACCCCGTGTTACAACCTACCCCGGTCTCCGCTACCTAAAATTATATCCAAGGTGAAACTCATTAAAACTAATCAATAACGTGCATGAATCATTATGATAACAGCACATTCGAAAATGCCTTACTTGAAGTGTCATCAGTAGGCCACTTTGGGAAACTTAATATTGCATATGTTATCATTGCATATGTTATCATTGTATATGTTATCATTGTATATGTTATCATTGTATATGATATCATTGTATATGTTATCATTGTATATGATATCATTGCATATGTTATCATTGTATATGTTATCATTGCATATGTTATCATTGTATATGTTATCATTGCATATGTTATCATTGCATATGTTATCATTGTATATGTTATAACATATACATGTATATTTTACAAAGTTACTGTAAATTTTGTAAATTTTCACGCATTATTTATTTATTCTGTAGGTTCCAAAGTGGCCAATTAAGATAACACTTCAAGTAACGAATGTGCTGTTATCATAATGATTCATGACTCATTATTGATTAGTTTTAATGAGTTTTACCTTGGATGCAATTTTAGGTACGTACTATCGAAAGCTGTGTAAACTTTATATAAATAATTCGTATTATAGTACGAATACGTACTATATTGAAAGCTGTGTAAACTTTATATAAATAATAATTTAAATATGGATTTAAGAAACCATTTTATTAATGAAAACTACTAAAATAGACTTCAAATTCGGTAATAGAGGTTTTATTTGTTAGCAAAAAAAAATATAACACATAAATTATTTATATGTATGAAAAAAGATTCTCCAAAGGTATTTCAGCATATTTTTCCAAAATACAAAACCTTAATTTTAAGGGTTGGTGGTGGGGGTAACTTGAAAAATATGGGTTTTTCGAAAATTATTTTTACCCGGTTTTGTAGATATAAGAAAACGATGTATCTTCTATTGAAACTTCTTTTCGGTATCTCTCACTGTTCTCGAGATATTCCACGGAATATAAAATTATGCATTTTTTTCAAGGGGTGATTGCAACCCCAAAAATTGCAATAGGGTTACGTTACGGATGAACTACTCTACTTGCAAGTCTCAAGGAAACATCGCAAGAAATCATTCTTTCAGAAACTTCGAATGAACAACGATGAAATCGAAATTCAGGAGGAAGACGAATGCAACATCTCATTCAAAATCACTTGGCATCGCGTTTATGTGAATCCCGGTTAGAGACGCACATTTAACAGTCGCGACTCTTGAATAATGAAATAATGAATCACAAGATAATGGCTGCAGAACGTTAACAATGTTGTGCGTATGTACGCCGTATCATTTCGCCTTGAAGTTACGCAAGAAGCAATATTTAATAATTTAACCGCCCCGGATCCCCACGATCCCCTTGGATCCGGTAGAATCGCGATTTACCGTAACAAAGTGATATCCACGGTGCTGGCGGCCGATCGCTTTATAATACGACGTAAAGCGCGCTAAATGGACACGTTGCGGCCTTTTGTTAATGGGAAAGGTAACGCAAAATCATTTTACGATCCACTGATTCCCGTAAGGTCGTTTCGATATTCATTTAGCGTGGAATCACGCGGAGGCTGGCGATTAGCTGTAATTCAAGGATTATCTCAACCCATAAATTGGATGAACCTGAACGCTCCGAGTGTAAATTGATTCCAACGTCTCGATCGCAAAAGAAAATTCGAAGAAAAGTTAACGAAATTACATTTTACACACTATATAGGAATTATATTTTACCCAAAGTTATCACCTCGCAAGAAAAATATAATAAAATTAGAATTCACACAAAGTTAGTTCCTTAGAGAGAAGAAAAATTAACGAAATTATTTTTTACACAGTATATTGGAATTATATTTTACTCAAAGTTATCTTCTCGCAGGAAAAATATAATAAAATTATAATTCGCACAAAGTTAGTTCCTTACGAAATAAATATATGAAATTATATTTTACACGAAGTTACTTTCTTACCAAATAAATATATTAAATTATATTTTACTCGAAGTGACTTCCTTACAAAAGAAATATATTAAATGTATGTCTGGTCTTTGCAGAGAATGCGAGGAAGTGCAATCGAAGGTGTATATTTACATATTTAGTCAGAAAAGGTAGCATGATAGGAATGCAGCAAAGTAAACAACCTCGTAATTAGCCGTGTACTTAATAATCTAATGAGCAGTGGAGTAGCGATAATCTGAACTTCCGCACGCTTAAGGAGGTACTCTAGTGTACCTGCCCGTTTTCAACGACATCTTCGGGAAGTAATTTAACAAAGAAGTTTACACTGTCTGACGTTTTGTCTGCATATTAAGATATGTTTAAAGTAATACTCAGAATTTTTTGATCCTTTTTATACGCACATATGTATACATAGATAGGGTAAATCCGGGAGACGCGGTCGACCTAATATAGAATGGCTATTAAAACTAATACAGATATTACTTATTTTATCAGAATAAATCCAATATGTTCAGAATTTTATGCTGATTCAGAAAAACTAGTTGATATTTGCTTTATGACAATATTTACTGCAAATCGGGTTGAAAACTGAAGTCATGACATCTGACCACCTCTCCCGAGGTGACGGGAGAAATGGTTTTCCTCGTTGGCAGAGACCACTCACATAATTATTCATGGAAAAATAACAAAGAAGAAAGCAAAATTATTTATGGGTGAATACAACTACAGATTCATTGATATTTAAATTGTTTACGCTAAACAAGTAAAGAACACATGAAAGATAAAGCGAACTACCTAGTGGCGATTAGCAAGGCAAATGAATACAAAAGTGAATAAATAAAATAAATAAACATAAATAATAATAAAATAAGGATAGAAAATATAAATAAAAATAATAGAAAAATCATAACTCGACCATCTCTCCTTTCTGCAGCGAGAGGTGGTCTTCTCGTTAGTTTTGAGAGGAAGAGTTAATATGGCTAAATACTTTGGCTGCATTGTCCTTGAATATCTCTACTATCTTATAATTCCCAAACATTAAACGAAAATAAACTTAGAAGTATATTTGAAATACAATTCTGTACACCGATGTTTGACAAAAGAGGTTAAATGTAACCTCAGTTTAACTTTTATAGCCTGTAAATCTAGAAAAAACACAGAAGGAACCGCAGTGACGCTATTCGTTCAATTGTTTGACTTCTAGAAAAGTAATTGGTCTGCACTTTAACGCGTTTTTACGCATAGAGTCTGAAATATAGCGACTCGACCAACTCTCCGGCCCGACCGCGTCTCCCGGATTTACCCTATAGTCGGTGGCGCAAGCTTGTTAAAAAAAATTCTTTTCCGACAGGCGTTGGTGTAGAAACTGTTCTAGACATCCAAAATGAAAAATCTAAAGTTTGTTTTTTTATTATGCTTGTCGCTAAGGTTGATTAAAAATTTGCATTGGCATTTTAAAAAAAACGTCCGATTTTTACTTATAAATTTAGCTGTTTTCGTTCTGTAGAATTAGTTTTATAAATGATAGAAACTCGTCTGTGGTTAACCAAACTGAAGCTACATATGTATAAAGTAAAACGCCATTTCATTTTTCTGTTCTAGTTTACCTGGAAAATAAATATCGTGCGCACCAGTGGACGACGAATTTTGCGCGGCGTGTTGGTCGATAATGCTTAACTTCCGTAGTCATTATTAAAAATGAATAAAACAACCTGGAACTTCTTCAAAGACGACAGGGTCTAAATTTCAAATCACTAGTTTCTTAAAAAAAATCCTCAATTTTGCTTGGTTTTTAGCCCCAAAAGTAGGACTCCCCCTAAGCACGTCAACTGCTAAGGGATCGGCAGTGACCACCCCTTAGAACTCAGAATTTATACTTTAAGCCATTATCATAAACAAACCCTCGCGTTTGCAAGCTTCTGAAATTTTTGGTCGTCCTATAAGTTCGTACCGAATTTTGTACCAAAATTTGAAATTTCTTTGAATTTTATGAAAAAACGTAAATTATTATATACAGGACTAAAAATATTTATTGCGTCACTCGAATAAACACGTTATACCCCTCTTTTTATTAGTACTAGGAAAATATTATTGCAAAAATATGAAGCTCTCTATCTTTGTCAAAATAAGTTGGATACGAATCATTTTATTAATTATATTTCTCTGAATATTGTGCGAATTTCGTAAATTCGAGAGTGTTTCAATAAATATTTCCAGTAGGGTATTTAACCCGGGAGTAGGCGCGCCAAATAACTTACGTTAGCAGGCGCGCTATGGTCGAAAAGACCGACGCGTACCAATGTATGTTTTAAAACCTACACGAGTGCATTAACAATAAGTGTCGCTCCACAACATAAACAAGTCGAGACTTCCTTCAAATGAGAATCGCTTCATGAAAAAAGTAAACTCGGCGGGGGCACTGCCGTGCCCCCAGAACTGTCGAACGCTATGGATCATGTTTCAAAACATACGAAATCATCGGTCGAAAAGACCAACATGCGCCTACTCCCGGGTTAAGATGCAACGTGTATTCAGAAAACGTGTCTAGAAGTATATAAACGCACCGATAGCATAATATTTATATCATGTCCCTAAACTACAAAACATTCTTCCGATGATGATACACATGCGAATAAACATGAGTGAACAAAAAACATAGGGCAATCGCGTGCCAATGAACGTGTCAATAATTGCAAAATCGAATAAAGAATCTCACTCGTCTCTCGCCTTACGCGGAGAATTCCCACCGCGTGTTTTTTTACACAATATGGAGAATCGCGTAAACGGAGTCTGCCAGGTCACAGGAAAAATACGTAGGGAAAAATCCCGTGTATGTTGTAAAAATATTTACTTCACATATTTGCGCACAATAGCAACAATCAAATAATGAACGTTCCAAAAAACAGATTTAAATTTTATTCGTTGTGAGTACTGAACTCCAAACCAGTGAACCTTTCCTTTTTTACACTAAACGTATTGGCACTTTATCGACAGATTCCTACCGCAACCGGTCAAATGACCGATTAGGAAATAAAGGTCATACTTTTGCAAATTGGTTGTAGGTAATGGTTAATTTAACATGGGAAATAATACACAAAAGAACTTTGAGATAGTAATAAAACAATTATATATTCTCATTTTTATTTTTAACACAAAAATAAAAAATAATAAATAATAATTCTTTTTTTTCCAGGTTCAAAATTTAGCCCTTTACTGATTTCCGAACACTTCATTTATCTGTGTTATTTATTTATTTCAATAACTTTTTTGCTGCACGACTTGACACATTTGGGGATAAAACTCAGAAATAAAATAAAACAGTACAAATAACATATAAAACTGAATACTGAGTATAATAACATTCGTTTACTTCGATGTTATCTCTGAGACTTTCAACATGATACTATCTTCTGATAAGTAACTTTATAAAAGGGCGTTAATTTATCGACCGGTCAAATGACCGGTTGCGGTAGATAAGGGAGACAATACCTCGAAAAATGAAACAGAAGAAACGGTAAAAAAAGAAAAATTAATTAAATTGATAATATAAAAATTGTCACAAAGTCAAATGGACGACAGCAACCAAAATTCTATTTAATTTTGAATCAAATTTTAAAACCCGTCACTTGACCGGTCGTGGTACGTTTAGTATTAATCACTGCGAAGTTACCATCGTCATCACTAGAAATATTTGACACTTCACTTTCTCATAATAAAATTTTCCTACAATTTTCGTGTATTAAATTTCCAGCCCGCGAAAAATAAAATTAGTCCTCCGCTGAATTAACAAACGAGCTGCTCGTATCACAAGAGATTAGCTGCAGCTCCTCCGCAGCAATGCAGACAGCGAAGAAGCTACGAAGCCACCGCCAGAGCAACCTGGACGCGAGAGAAGGAGCCGAGGAGAGACGATGGAAGCAATAGAGGAAGTAGCATACACCGGTGTGTGGATACACGACATCGAAGGGGCCAGCCCGTGCCTCAACGGCGGCACAAAAGATGCAAGAGATGGTGGTGGCAGGATGGGGGACAACGAACAACAATTCAGGGCCCTCGTAACCGGTTCCATATAAAAGCACATGCTACTTGAACAGGAGGAGACATTCTCACAGAGTAATCGGACCGGTGATGACCAAACGTTGAAGGTCATCGTGTTGCGTCCCTTCCTTCAACGCCGCGAACGCCACGGAACTAGTCTCCGAAAAAGTCCACCATCGTCCCGAGAAATAACTGTAAAGAAAAAGTTCCCAAAATCATCGAGAACCAAGGGAGCGCTATACTCATTAAGCAACCACCTCCGTCGAGCAAAACACGGAAGAAACTGTTGTGGCACAGCCAACTGCGAGACGCGAACGGGCGCTAGAGGGACCTCGGAAGTGACAAGTGGAAAATTGAAGGAATAGGGGAGGGCGAAATTGGTACATCGAAATCAACGACGGGCAGCCGTCGAGGAAAGAAAGAGCGAGCCAGTGGTCCGTGATCGGTTGACGAAACTCGTGTCGAAGGAGACCGCGCCGGGAAACCCGGACACCAAGAGGAAAAAGGCACCGCGGAAAGAAAATTTGGCTGGCACGGTTGCGCCGTAACGAAAACTGGTGAAAGTTGAGAGGCAACCGAGTGAAACCCGTTGGCTCGATACGAAACCGCGCACTTCGATAGGACCTCCATTTTGGAAAAGAATAGGAGGAGGCACGTCGGACTGATTAAGCGTCGAAGATAAGAGGACCTGACCGGTGAAAGGCTGTTTCTGAGGTGAGTGGATGAAAGTTTGACGCGTGTATCTTGCTTCGTGGCGAAATGATGTTGGATGGGACGAGAGCATTGTTGACACGTCATGAATAAACATGTAGAAGTGCTATTGTGGTCGTCAATGATCATCGTCTTCGACTTGGAATTTTTTTTAAACGATTGGGATAAATAAACCCTTGGACTTGCAATCTTAACACTTTGAAGGTCGCAAAGTTACGCTCGCTGTAAATTTTTTTCAAATTTCTCAAGTATTCACTGGTTTTTTAAAACATATCATAAATGGGATGGAAATCTTCGAAAGTTATGGGTTTGTTGGTGGCAAATATGAAATGGAATTGATTTCTTAGGCTAACGGAAAATACTACCTACTTAATAGGTACCTACAATTGAAATTGCGAAATCGCGCATACGTGACAGCGGTTGGCAAAGTGTTAAGCACATTAATGTTGTATTTTACTATCTTGTGAGGAGAGTGATTGTTAACAAGTTGACTGCCATGGTGGTCGCCGTCTTGGACTTGGAATTTTTCTTAAAACGCTCGTGATAAATAAACCCCTTGGCTTTCAAACTTGTTAAGTACATTTGAGGCATTGAAAGCAAAAACGGACTGACCTACTTTCTTTCCGAAATTAAGTTTGTAGCAATAATGTATTCCAATAGGCTGTAGGAATCATAAAAAAAGTACTATAAATTCATTTTTTTTCAATGTGGGTTAGACCGTTTTTCTCCTCAATGCCTGATTTCTTGTACCCGCATTGTATTCTATCAACTCATACAAATTTTTTATTATACTAAGGTCGGTATCAGATATATTAGCCGGTGAGTTTCGTGAGGGGTATTCTCCAACCACACCGTTTGCCTGCCTCGGTGTTCCTTTTCTCAACGTTTTCTGACTCGCTCTTGTTCCACCTCGCTCTCGCCTTCGCAGAACAAGAGTGAGCCAGAAGTGGTGGGGATAGTGCCAATATTCTGGCGTGTAGGCCAAACCGAGCTGTCAGCGTAGAAATACACACATCAGAATAGGTGTGCGTTAGCAACGAAAAAATTCAGGAGCTTTATTAGTCAGAACATTGATTCTTTCTCGATAGCTTCATCTCGTATTGGTGTACGCATAGCTTCGTAACGCACACAACTATTACGTTAAGGATAAATAACAGCCAAACGGCTAGGTTCAGGCGAAGCCGAGCAGCGTTCCCGTTACCCCACCATACCCTGCGAGAGCCCAATAACTGCAACTGACAAATCCACGATCGTCAGATGGTGCTGGCTGATTTCTCCTCGATCGTTGTTCGCGAAAACGAATTCACCGACCAATATACATATCTGATACCGACCTTAATGTGTATGGTCTACGCCTCTCATCTCGACTTTCGTCCATATTCCAACGTATTCAAAATTCGTGTTTTCATTCTCCCTATAATGCCCGTGAGTTCGACAACGTTACTGTTACCGCGTCGTTCTGGCTGGCTTACGACTAGGCAGCGGTGGATCCTTCACCTCTGCTGCATTCTTCATAAAGCACTTAAAGTGGAGACACCCATTTATCCGAGGGAACTGTTATGCAAAAACACTTCTCTTCATGCCAGTAATGTACCATCCACGGTGACTGGACTTGGCGGTGCCAACCCATTGTTTCGTTTCCACGACATCTTTCCCTTATGATCGCAATTATTATTACATTACTGGCTTCAGAAATGACGTAGAGCAACAAGTGCAGTAACCTCGTGAAGCATTCTTGTTTCTGACGGTGCACATTCCAGTGAATGTGAGTGAACGAAAAACGTGGCAATTCAACGTGCTAATACCGAACGACCAGTTGTATTGAATTCGTCCCGTGGTGGTTGGGAGAGTTGGGGCGTTGTTAAAGAAGCTTAAGTTGTACGAGTGAAGTTCCTTTGGATTTAATTGATTGTAGGATTTATGGGAGATTGGATGGAGTTTTTGAGATTCTGTTTGTGTTACGATGGTGGGAGTAATTGTTTGGTGCTGAGGGAATTGAAACCTTGAGCTGGTGCTGTAGTTACTCTTGGGAATTTTTGTGTGTGTGGAGGAGGAGGGAGGTGTTGCTTGATTGGTGGTGATAGGAGCTGAAAAGGGGACTGATTGATGGGAATTGGGTTCGATCTGAGATGTTAGCGTCACGCGTCACGCGGGGAAAGGGGGACGCTGAGTTGCGTACAAGTTTTTAGATATTCAGTTGTTATTCTATACTTATTTATTATACTTGTGTATTTTTGAAAGTTGAACCTTCTGATATTGAGTGACTTAGGTGGTGTTTGATTTGTTGGTGATGAAAATGGGAGATAGAAGTTAGAGATAGGTGAAAATAGGATTTAATCTGAAATATTATCATGAAAAGTCGGTCTGAAGATAATGAATTTAGATAATTGGTGCTTGTCATGTATTTTAAAAAGCAAGATGGTGAAACTTGTGATTTCTTATTTATAATCTAATCAGTTATTGCAAAACTGCATTCGAATAGCCTCATATCATAATGTAAAAAGTCTTACCTTTCGTTTCCTTTCACATTAACCTCAAACTGTTATTTGATTGATATACACTGTAAGTCGTTTCTTGTTTCAATGATTAGCATTCCATTGAATTCGCAGTTAAGGCTGCAAGTATTTCTTTTTTATTCTGCTCATATGTGTGAAATAAATATCCTTATTCCTGACAACTAACGGTTCGATAGACATTTTAATGAAACTACATAATTCAATAGCCTATGAGTGTATTGCTTAAGGGGGGGGGGGGGGGGGGAGGTTATTTAGGACGCTAGAAATAAGGTGGTTCTTGGAAATTTTTTTCTAAGAAACTGTTAAGCGGGTCTTTTTCAAACTTTCAGGGTATTTTAGGTCACATTCAAACAATAAGAATTAATTTTTTCGTTACAAAGTGTTCGGTAGAAATGGAAATATATGAACACGTTCGTTAGGACTCGCGCGCCGGAGTTGCAAATTTGCGGCTGTAATGGTTGCCCCAATTTTTCCCTGAAATAAGAAAACAAAGGATTTTCCTATTTTTCGTATAAACATATTGTCGATGAATGTAATAAACGAAAGAAAAGTTACAATTTGGCAAATTGGTGGAACTTCAAAGAAAAGGTTACAATTCTGCCCCAAAATATTTTGTACTATTTATGGAAAAAGAGTTGTTCAGTGCAATTTATTTATCGAAGTTTTAAGTCCATCGACAATGTAATTAAACTAGAAATAAGAAAATCCTTGGTTTTTTTATTTCAGGGAAGAATTAGGGCCCATATCTCCATTTTGTCGAACACTTTCTAACGAAAAAATTAATTTTTTTTGTTTGAATGTGAACTAAAATACTCTAAAAGTTTAGAAAAGATCCGTTCAACAGTTTCTTGGAAAAAAATTCCCAAGAATCACCTTATTCCTAGCGTCCTAAATAGACCTCTCCCCTTAAGAGGTCACACGACTCTGACAGCCGGAAAAGTAAGCCATTTTTAAGAATTTTTTTCAGAAATAATTTACAGTTTTCACACAAAATTTTTATTACCTACCTTTAGTACAATGTCTTAAGAGTCTATAAAAAAAATAAATGGAGAAACAATGCATACATTTTAATATATTAATTAACCAACCACAAAAGATATAGCATTAATCTTTGTGTATTAACAGCCCTCACTTTTCAACTCAAAAATGTCATAATTATTGTTGCGTGCCATGCAATAAATTTGCTAGATTTGCCAACGATTCGTGAAAACGCGAATGGGCACGGGTGTGTTGGCTTCGCGGAAATACTTTCATCGAGCGAACGGGGGAACTTTTCACTCCTTTGTAACAGTTACAAAATAGACGCCGTTACGTAAATGCACCGTGCGTTCATAATTTCCTACCGCCAATTCCCATTTGAATAGGCGGCCCGCGCTGTCACGTCTCGAATCGAAGGGTGTATATAGTTTTCTCGACGCAACTTTCCCTTTCTTCTTTCCTTCTTTTATATTGCTCTCCGACCGTTTTTCCACCAGACCTTCTTAAACGCATTCAACCACCTACTATCGAGTCAAAATATCGTTCAAAAAGTTACAACCAAAATACTGACATTCATGTTGGAAAGTGTTCAATGACTAAAAATTCATAGACTAAAAACAAGCATGCAACGTGTCCCTTTAGAAAATTTCCATAGGACAACTATGGACCCTCCTGTTTACAATTCCTTCATACAAATTCGACTTTTGTTTTCCTAACTGTCGTAAACAACAGTCGATCGTGAATCGTCGAACACGATTAACAAGCACAGTTAACTTTTTATACTGTTATGTAATTCAAGAAGCATTAGTTCGAGGTGAGTATGGATGAGATTATGTTCCGTGTACACTTCCCCGCAGACAAGAGCCGGCCTTGCAAAGACTTTGCAAACTACGTGTTTTGTAAACTGCGTGCCTCGCGAACTACGTGCCTTGCAAATATATAATCGACGTGCATTACGAAGAGTAGCACGTTTCAGTGAGCTGTCACGATAAGTAGCACAAGCCTACCATTTGTAGCGCCGAAAATAAACAAATATGAATGGCTGGCTACGAGAAAGAAGCTTCATACCGCAGAAACCGACACAATTTGATTTTTGTGGGGCCATATAAGTTAGGTACGATTAGTGGCGAATTTAAGGAAAAAGGCCCAGGTGGCAAAGATTCCAAGGGGCATAAATTTTACGAGAAAGTGGAGATGGAGTTTACTAAAAATAGGCTAAGTGTAATAGTGCGGAAAAATAAATTATAGTATTTGAATAAAATCATAATTTTCTTTTTGAAGGCTTGCCTGTTGAATCCGCCACTGGATATGATAAAATATGATCTGATGAAAATTTTGTACTAATCTGATCATAATATCCAGTATTCCTCGCTTAATTGACATAGGCTTAGATTCGCGTCGCAATTGTTATCGAGGGAGGTAGGTGGTATTGGAATTGCCGACGTTACCGCTCTTCGGTTAGCTCCCTTTTTATTACAAGCTTTTATTTAGCTTCACTTGTGAGTATGTTCGTTAGTTATTTTGTGAGGATGAAATCTTGTAAGCTAATTTTGACCCACTTCCACATGTCCGATCGACTTGAAATTTGGCACGCATACGTAGTTCCTATGACAATACAATATTTTCATGTCTCCGGCGTGATTCTGAAATCAGGGAAGCAGATAAAGGGTTATACAGGGCGATTCTCTCGTGACGAGGTTCAGCGTGGAGTAGCGCGGAAGATACTCGCCGAGTTAGTTGACAATGGTATTATTCGGGAATCCATATCACCGTACACCAATCTGATCAAATTCGTGAAAAACTAAAAAGCATAAAATAAATTAAATTAAAAATACAATTTTAAAAACAAGCTTTTATTAAAATGTACTAAAAAAGAAAAATAATTTTGGTACCGGTCTAAATGACTGCCTTAAAAGAATTCCTTCATACGACCAGAAGTAAAAGCGTGGGGCTTAAATATTGAATATTAAAATGATTCTTAATCTGGTTAGATCTCAGGGCAGACTTTGAACTGAGGAGTTAGACTGATCTCTAGCAGAATGCGGAAAATAATTATCGAACTACCTAAAGCATTATAAATATTTTATATAAAAAGGGCATTTCAATATTTACGCCCCACGCTTTTACTTTTGGTCGTATGAAGGAATTCTTTTAAGGCAGTCATTTAGACCGGTACCAAAATTATTTTTCTTTTTTAGTACGTTTTAATAAAAGCTTGTTTTTAAAATTTTATTTTTAATTTAATTTATTAATTGTATCGAAGACAAATGTGAGAAATATTGAATGCGAATGAAATAGAGAGAAAGGTAGCCGAGATATTGCCGATATCGTGATACTTTTTGCCGTGTGAACCAAAATGTGTCATTTTTTGTAGGGAAACAGGAAAATGTGTTACTTTTCGCCGCAAAATACGAAATGTGCTATTCTTCGTTTGCGAAACAGTATAATATGCTAGTTTTCGCCGCAAAATGTGCTATTCTTCGTGGCGAAGCCGTCTAATATGCTATTCTTCGCGGCGGAAGACCAAACGTGCGGTTTAACGTAGGAGAAATGAAATTTACTAGGGTAGATGTACCAGTAAATAAACACGTACCAGTGAATGGACATTTTTTATTAACACATTAAGGACCGCTCACGAGTTTTCTCGCGTTCCGCGTTCGATCTGTGCGGTCCCAGGCGTATGTCTTACAGACAGGGGTTGAAACGGTTCCGAAAATAACTGTTTCAAACTGTTATATATCGGTTCTGACTGAAACAGTTATGAAAGAACCGATATTCTGAATAACTGTTATAAGGAACCGAAATTTCTGGCTATATCGATTTCGGTTACGGTTCTGCAGAACCGATATTATATCGGTTCCGTAACGGTTATATATCGGTTTTATAACAGTAATGTATCCTATCGGTTATACATCGGGTATGCATAGCACGTTCCAAAATATTTACGATCAACGTGAATTTTTTTAATGGAAATTCGATTTGTTTATAAGTCTTTTTATCGCTGGGCCTCTCTATCAGGTGTCTCTCTTTTTAAAACTCCATCAATGCAGGAAAAGCCGAAATGAAAGACAGCATCTGTAAATTAAGTACTGAAAAGAGAGATTCTAGATAGTGAGGCTCAGCGATGAAGGATCTTATAAACAAACGCGAAGAACGATTGCCAGAGTCACTTGTATTCCTGAGCTATTTGCGAGCACGTGGAATTTAATACAAAATTTTTTATATTTCCCAACAAGACATATTGTCGTCCTCGAGACACTGTCTTTATTAAAAAAAAAAGTTAATAATCTTCATAATTAATATAAAATTAGTAGATAGTAAGTTTGTAGATATTAGGAAAGTTATTGCTGTTAATGTTAGCAATACTTTAAATTAAGTGTCAAATTAATATTAGTCGTAGTGTATAATAGTTATTAGTGATATTTAAAAACATATCGACATAACGGACCGAAAGAAATGCGACATTGTTCGTAAGTATTTTGAAACGTGCGATGACAGCATAAAAATGCGATGTATAGTTGGAAGTTGCTCTGCAACAGTTTCGGTATATAATTTACTTTGTTTAAATTTTTAATAAGGGTTTAACTTAAACGTAACTTAAAAAAAATTGATTTCAAACTACTTTTGAGAATCAATTTATTCTTCACAGATTTATTATTTAATCATAATTTAAAAGGCGCTTACGCATGGTTGAGGCGAGCCCAGTCCCATGGCGAGAGTTTACTGTATAACCGATATATAACCGTTACGGAACCGATATGTAACCGTTACGGAACCGATATAATATCGGTTCTGTAGAACCGGAACCGAAACCGATTTAGGCCAGAACCCTTTTCACTCGTAACTGTTTCAAGATGATTTCGGTTCTCATAACTGTTTTCAACCCCTGCTTACAGATTTCTTTGCGGTCCTTAATGTGTTAAAATGGGTAAAATAAGTTATTAAAATAAGGAACTAATTAATTCAGGGACGAAACTAGGTTGTAAGCGCCCCGCAGCAAGGATTCTGTTTGGCGCCACCCCCCCCCCCCCCCAACTTTTTACCACCTCCTATTGCCCACCTTAGGAGGTTGAGTCCACACTTTACATATAAAAGACATTATAAACGTGTTTATTAACTGGTTTCAAACATTGCAGGTACCCTAATTTGTTTGTTTTTTGATAATAGATAAATAAATTTTAATTACTTTTCCATAGAATGTATTTCTCCTTTATTTCTAATGAAATAACGTAATATATAAATTTGAATAAAGCCATTAATGTAGCTTTTCCAAAACTATGTCTTTTCTCTATAAGGATTTCTCATTTGCTCCCCCCCCCCCCCTAGTTACGTCCCTGAATTAATTAAAGAATTCTTTTAATTTCTTGCTCCATATCCAAACAATTTTTGCAGCTCGTGGAATCAATCGAGCTGCAAACATAATTTTATAATAGTGTTCATTCATTAGTCTTAAGTGTTCATTTATTAGTGCGTTTACCCCACTTATCGAAACGCGCGTCGTTAAGTGATGTCGTAAAAACAGCAGAGAGCGAAGTCGGTATTATCGGGTTTCTTGCCAACAAGTCAAAGGTCCAAGGGAATATTCAGCATAATTTTTGAAAATTAATAGTATAAGGTCCTGGGTAAAAAAATTTACTAAAAATACGACTATATAACTGCAGCACTTGAACCCTTCAACAAGGGATAGTTTGACCACGCGCTGGTCATAGGGTCCATTTTGACCCATAATTTCATTCGTATAAACCTCGGGTAAGCTTTTGAATTAATTAAGTTGTCCTCTGAAATCCTCATCTTTTTAAAGAAATAATATTAATAACAAGTAGCACGTGCAGTTTGATGCTTAAGATGAGTCTAAGGCAAAGGTTAATGAATACTGAAATAATGAATACGTTTGGTGCTTTGTACCCTGAAGAAGACCACTTTAATGCGTCAGATTAGCTACTACTATATCTCTGAAAAGGAACTACAGAGGGGAACAAAGGCCTACCAGAGGCCCCACCTTTCCCTTCGCACTGTGAATGAATGAATGAATCTCCTCCAGCCAGCCTCAGAATCCCCTCGTGTATTATTCGACGCGTCGCCAAGCATCGAGGTGTTTGCATAGAAAACCGCCATCAATCTCCCACTAATTGAACAGACGTCTAAAAGTTATTCGCCGTCGGCACATGGAGCGCTCAATTTATCGTCTGGGATTGAAACTCGCTCGTAAATCACGAATCGTTTCTTCCGTTGTCGATCTGTCAGGCAAAAGACGCGCATCCTTCAGGAATAATAATAATAATAATAATATTCTGTCTCGATTAATTTTCAACGCTGTGCGTGTGTATAGAAGTAATTAAGATTAATGAGCACTATAGACTTTCGTTATCTGCATTTAGGGTTACGCAAAAACCGATTTTTTAATTCTAGTATTTCAAAAAACCCGTACTCCAATTTTGACAAAAAAAAACAAAATATAATTAAAATAGTAAAAAATATTTGTACTTTAAAATTTTTCAATACATTTAGTATTTACCTATGAAACTACAAAAATAAAATATACTCCCAACAAAACCAAATAAAAAAAAATAACTAAAATCCGTAGAAAATATAAATTATAAATATAGATTTCATTTAGTATTTTTCTCCAGCAAATATGAACTGATGAAGATTAGTTTTACAGTAAACTTTTACTATAATATGCTTGTGCCCGAGGCGATTTCAAGCCAAAATGATACAGTTTTTAATTAAATAATTAATTAATTTTTACATATTAATTCTAGTATCTAAAACCGATTTTTGAATTCTAGTATTTCAAAAAACCGGTTCTCGAATTTTAACACAAAAAAATATAATTAAAATAGTAAAAAATATTTGTACTTTTAAATTTTTCAATACATTTAGTATTTACCTATGAAACTACAAAAATAAAATATACTCCATACAAAACCAAATAAAAAAATAGCTAAAATCCGTAGAAAATATAAATTATAAATATAGATTGCATTTAGTATTTTTCTCCAGCAAATATGAACTCATGAAGATTAGTTTTACAGTAAACTTTTACTATAATATGCTTGTGCCCGAGGCGATTTCAAGCCAAAATGATACAGTTTTTAATTAAATAATTAATTAATATTTACATATTAATTCTAGTATCTAAAACCGGTTTTTAAAATTTAACCCATTTTTCCACAATTCTTTATCACCATATTCTAGGATATGGAAAGTCATAAAACTTTGAATTGAACTTTTTTTCGATAACTTTTACAGTTTCGTAGATATTTCCGATAACATGGAAACTCACAATTTCTTTGAGAGGGTGTTTTCACCTTTAGGACCGTTTTATTGCTGAATAAAAAAATAGTTACGTTATTAAGGTCGGGGCCAGATATATTGGCCGGTGAGTTTCATGAGGGTTATTCTCCCACCACACAGTTTGCCTGCCTCGGTGCTCCTTTTCTCAACATTTTCTGACTCGCTCTCGTTCCATCTCGCTCTCGCCTTCACAGAACAAGAGCGAGCCAGAAGTGGTGGGGATAGTGCCAAGCTTCTGGCGTGTAGGCCAAACCGAGCTGTCAGCGTAGAAATACACACATCAGAATAGGTGTGCGTTAGCAACAAAAAATTCAGGAGCTTTATTAGTCACAACATTGATTCTTTCTCGATAGCTTCATCTCGTATTGGTCCACGCATAGCTTCGTAACGCACACAACTATTACGCTAAGAATAAATAACAGCCACACAGCAACTCCAACTGACAAATCTACGATCGTCAGATGGTGGTGGCTAATTTCTCCTCGATCGCTGTTCGCGAAAACGAATTCACCGGCCAATATATCTGACCCCAACCTTAGCATCACTTAGGCCACACCTCTGCAAAGTTTTAGATTTTTTTTTTTTTGAATTTTCGAGTTGCCGAATTTTCCTTTTAAGTCGACGTTAATCATATAATCAAATAGCCAAACATAATAACCGTTATAATAATATTTCGCCCGCATAATATATTAAATATCAAACACTGAAAATTCGGGCCATCAATCTCAGTCTCCCCTACTAATTGAATTTCGAATCTAGTCCAGCGTAAATCAAGTACAGTGGTAGGTACATCATTACAGTACCCTTTAATTTAATGAAATGAAACATTTTGTCAAAAGAACCGTCTGTCGCTCCTTCCTCTGTGTTAATTGTAACTGAAATAGACGAGCAATCAACAAGTACACACAGCCATACAATTCCACACCATTCATTAAACAGTGCACCGATCAGAAGTCGGTGGTACGCGTCTAATTGAAAGAGATTGAAGCTGGGAAATTATCAACCAACAGATGGGTACCATTCTACAGCAGTCCGTGCTTAAAGGCCGACAGTTGGACGGCAGCAAGGAGAAGGATCTGCTTCATAAATTATTCAGAGAGGCAGCGGCGAATTATTCCAGTCAGCTGGCGATCTACTACGAAGGTATTGTCATTGAAGTTATTAGGAAGAGGCGGGAAAAGAGGAGCAAAAAAAGGAGCGTCGAGAAGCACAGCATACCTCGACGCGCAAGAAAAACGCGAGGAAATCGATTGACATCGGCCGTGTGCTACACGTTCCAAAGCATGTCTTCCTGTTTCTCTGCTCCTCCTTTTCTCGACGTGCTCTTAACGAACGATAACAAAATGTGTAACATTTTTTACCGTCAAGCCTTCCCTTTGTAACATCCTTTTCCTTATTCGAGCACAAAATGGCATTACAAGTTCCCAAGATTTTTTTTTTTTTTCATTTTTCTTTAACTCCTCTTCCTTCTCAGAACGCCACATGCGTTACAAGTTCCGAAGCTCTTGTTCTTCCTTTCCACTTTCAGGATGTGTTACACGTTTTCTGTCCTATTTTCCATTTTTTTTTTCATCTGCGTTTGTTTCTTAGATAATGGCGAGGAGTGCACGCTCACGTACGCAGAGCTGAACGACCTGACCGACCGGATGGCCCGCGTTTTAAGGGGATTCGAGAGGCCTGAAAACGCGTCGCAGAACCTGGTGGCCGTGTGCATGAAACCGTCCCATCGGCTGCCGACCGTGCTGCTGGCTATAATGAAAGCTGGAATGGCCTACTTGCCCCTGGACATAGAGTTCCCAATGTCCAGGGTGAAACACGTTCTGCAAGAGGCGAAACCTTTCATGGTGCTGATAGAGGAAGGAGGTAAACGATTTTTCCGTTCACCTTTTCTGCTGCGCGCTCACTCCTCGGGATTTTCACGTGATCGTGATATGATGTAATCCATGCGAAATTAGGGGGAGTTTAAGTCATCACTTTTCTGGTTTTGAATTTGTTTCGAAAATATAAGCTACCGAAGTTTGCCATTTTTCTTGGGGAATTTTTCCTTGCTTTTGCGATATGGATATTATAAAAGAATTTTTCCGTTGCAAATTGAGCTAGAAGAAATACAAAAAACGTAACCAGATTTTTTTTAACCAGGCTTTATAGTACATTATTCAAATGAAGCCTATAAACAACATCAAGAAAACGACTCATATCTCCAGTTTTACTGATCCAGAATTACAAACATTCAGTGTTCTATCAGCTAACTTCAATAAAATTCTAAATCATAGCCACTGAAAGTGATAACTAACCAGCACCTTTATTATTAAATATCTCGTAAACTGTTCAATATCTAAGCAGAAATTTAAACACGGCTCAAATATTTTTCAGTTCTCCTTCTATGCGCAAAGTTTTATTAAAAATGATACACAAAATTTCACGCGGTCCCCTAATTATTATATTTCTGTTTAACGAGTAATGAAGTCGAAATAATAATAATAATTATTAGTTATCCTCGAAGCTCCCTACAAAACACTCTTCAAACTCGATCTGCATAATTTTCCTAGGCGACCAAGCGAGACGCATAAACACCAATTAGTTTAATTATTAATCGTGTCGAGGGAAACGATAGCTTCATACATATTCCAAGCTGGCTGATTATATTACTGTCTTCGTTGTGATTTCGCGGCGCTCCTTGGCCAAGAAGGTTTTAAAAACGCGATCGGAAGAATATCGAGGCTGGTCGTTTGAGCAAGGGGGGAAAAAAAGAAGAGGAAAAAACGGTTGAAAATAGAAAGAGAGGAAGAAAGTTCAATCAAAGCAGACCTCGTTCGCCTTCACCTTTGAATATCTAGCTCGATGAAAACGATTCTTTCTTCGATCGGTAACCGGAAGGGCCTTGGCGCCTACGCAAATCGCCGCGGCGATTTAAAGGCCGACCGAAGAACCGATTCGCGTTTTTTTCTGTCCGGCAGGAATGATTTCCTGAAGTTCGCGAGGCGTTTAATTGCCGGCTGTTATACAGGGCGGTTCCAAGATCGTGGTACAATCAGAAAGAGATTATTCCTCGTACAAAAATAAGTCGAAAAACTTGTTCAGTACACACACGTGGCTAAAAATTGGGCAGAATAAGGGAGAAAATATGGAACCATGGCGGGTGGAGCGGATGCTTGTCCAAAAAAGAGTCGAAATTGTAGAATAACTTTTCTTCAAACGTGGTTGTATTTTTGAGAAAATCGATTTATAAATGGAACCAATTTTTAATCAAGTGTATGCACATTTAACGAATTTTGAGAATCGATTTTCTCGAATGCTGAGTCCCGATGAGAAAAGTTATTCCAGAATTTTGACTAATTTTTGCGTAAAGTATTTGTAAATTATTTGTAAATTGTACAGCATTTGCTATTTAGAAAAACACTATTCTACATTTTCGTAACAGTAGCACCACTAAATGGAACACCCTGTACCTCCACAAATCCGTTGCTACGTAATCTACTGCGTTCTCGACGTTCGTTTAGAGAAGTCACTTATAAAAATTTTGCGCGCGATCGATGACAGACGATCGAAGCGGGAAGTGGGACAAGAAAAAAGGGTTGTTCTCAGCGATCCATTTCTAAATGTTCCAGCGGATCCAACGATCTACGAGGGGACGATGACCATCACGTACGAGCAACTGGTGGCGAGGCTTCGTCGCGTGGAAAAGGACGACTCGAAGCAGGAGGAAGACCCTGAGCAACCGGCGATCGTGCTGTACACTTCCGGGAGCACTGGCACGCCGAAAGGTAAAGACGCCAAATAAGAGTCGATCTGTTCTCCCCTTTTTAATCGATTCCATTCTTGTATGTAAAATGTATTCTCCTTGCGTGTTCTTGCTACGCGAAGGAGTGCTCTTGCCACACGCCGCCGTGTTGAACCGACTGCAGTGGCAGTGGAGGGAGTTGCCCTACGCGGCGAACGAAGAGCGATGCGTGTTCAAGACGTCCCTGACGTTCGTCGACAGCGTGTCCGAGATTTGGGGACCTCTGCTGCAGGGGCGTACCCTGGTGATCGTTGCGAAACAAGTGACCAGGGACCCGGAGAAATTCATACAGGTGTTGGAGAAGCATAAGGTGAGGGGGTGATAAGGAGAGATACTGTTTGCGTCAATACTAGGAGAAAATGTGGTAGGAGTTTCTGTTAGGGATTGCAAATTTACCGACTTTTTCAGTTACCGGTAATTCGGTAAAATTTTCATTCAAAACCGGTTTATCGGTAATTTAAGGGTAATTATTTAAGGTATTGAAAATATAAAAGTAAACATTAGAAAAAAAAAAATTTCTTGAACTCTAATCGAGCATTATGAGAAATATATGCAAATAAAACTGTTCTAAACATAAAATATAAAATGATATAACACAAAATAGATATATTTGTATAACTATTGACATTACTTATTAATATGCATCTTCACCGCGAAAACAATGAAAAGAATCTTAACTTATATACATAATTAAATATCTTTTATTTAAGAATTCTTTTTAACAAATAAGCACGCAAAAAACATAATTTGTCCAAACTTTGGTCTCCCGATAAAGCGCTCTTAGATTCTACACTTGTTGTTCGGGTAGTCATTAAGAAATCATATGCCATTTGTAGATATTTTCTTTTTACTTTTTCTACTTGAAAATACGTCTATTCTTTGGTGGCTTGATTCAGATTTTTAGTTTTCTTTTGGTTTAAAGTTGGTTCCTTCTGAGATACTTCGGTTTTCGTCTCTATTATTAATCTAAGCTTTTTCATTGATAACGGAGTAGATATCGACGGAATTAATGAATGCATATATGCGCTACATTGCTATACATAATTTATCGAATTTGGGGAATTACCGGTAAAAATTTGAGGGTATTTCTCGCGGTTTGCCGGTAAATCGGTTTATCGATATTGCAATCCCTAGGTTCTGTTTCGAAACAAGGTGATCGCTATCCCCTCCACTTCTTCTGTTCTTGTCGCGGAGAAACACTATTTAACCCCTATTTATCATATTTCATATTTAGTGATTGTTAATTTAGGCTAAATTATGTAGAGTCAATCTTCTAGAGATCACGTATAACACAGTTCGACAGCCATCTGGACTTGTAACATTGAATAGTCGTTTCTTATAGGGTAACTGACCCAATTACTGACACATTAAGCGTTGACGCTGACATTATCTTATAGTTTTGTACTTATAGACTAAAAATATATGTTTTTCTTGTTATTTATTATTGTTTAATATGTTTACTAGATGAAAAAAATTTGCATTTTCTTTAACGCCTTGTTTTCTCTTTCGCTAGTAAGGAAGTCATCGTTTCCATTCTCCTAATATCCGCATAAATTTTTTTATCGTTTTATTCAAATTAACGAAGAAAAAATTAAGTACTGTTTTTTGTATCGTATAAATAACAGTTTGAATTGTATGCTAAATTTTTTTTATGTATCATTTTATAAGATTTATTCGTTATTTTATGTAAAACAGCTTAGGGTGACAGTAATTGGGTAGGTGGCAGTAACTGGGTCCTTTACCCTAGGTTTTCGTGCGCTGAAAACGAATCCGCAAACCGTTTGTCGCCATCACACTCAATTTTTGAGAAATTCCATTTTGAAAAAAATGCAAATTTTCAACTTTGAACATCTTTTGTATCGAAGTAGTAATTGGTATTCAGTTGCCTGTATCGTTAAATTATTCTGTGAATCCTCCCGAATACGACGATATAAGTTATTAGTGCATTATGAACGTTTAAATATGTTTAAACAACGATCAAAGGGAAAAGAAGACCTGAAATGCACCCATTTTTGCAGATATCTTTCAATTTATTTCCAAAACTAAGGGTCTAGGTAAAAATCTGACTACACCACGCGATGCAGCAGACATTTTTCGTTCGGAAAGCACAAACAGAAGTGGTAAGTCACGTTTTGTTTTTGATACAGAAGCGAAAGCGTTTGTCAAAACGTGCGGCGCCGACAGTGGCAGTCGCGAGCGTTAACCTTCAGGGGACCGGCAAAGCCCCTTCTGGGGCTCTGTGCAAGTCCTCTAATTCTTCACAACATGTATGTTATAAATATAAAAAAAAAATTGAAAATTAGAAACCACTATTTTTACAAAAAAACCGGTCCTCTAAAGGTTAAGCGATTGTGTTACGCTGAGCGGCAGTGGATCGCGCGCCGCCGTTGACTACCACTGTCGGCGCCGCACGTTTTGCCAAACGCTTTCGCTTCTGTATCAAAAACACAACGTGACTTATCACTTCTGTTGATGCTTTCCGAAGGAAAAACGTCTGCTGCATCGCGTGGAGTAGTCAGATTTTCTCTTAGGTAAAAGATCCGTAGATCGTGGGTCCGAGTCCCATCGCCCGAGGCCGTTTTTTCCGCGGCTTCCAAAACACTGGGAATTATAAAATCTGCTCCTAAAAATATACCCTCAGAATACGAAAAAAGATCTAATGTTTTAACTTCAATAGCAATTCAGTTTTAGGAAAATAATGAAGCAACTAATTTCCAATGAACACAAAGAAAAACTCTCGATTGCATAAAGTTAATAAGATTGCAAAAAAAAAAAAAACACCACTGCCATTATGTTTACCTCCAACTGTCCACTCCCCAATTTGGGGAGTCCACTTCCGAATAGTTTCCACTCAAATAACATTACTCAGGCCTGTATCACTTATATCGAAACTAGTTCCCTTCACAAAACTCTGTCAATTCTCCAGCTGAATGCCACCACGCTTGTTTCCGTTTCAGATCCAGCGACTGGTGCTGGTTCCCTCCCTGCTGCACTCAATGCTCATGTACCTCGGTCTGCGCGTAAGTACCACACCGGTTATTACACGCAAATAATTACGCCATTGTGTCACAGCACCCACTGATCCAGACGGTTCAATCAGAAGCATTCCAGCAACATTATAGCGTGTTTCTCTAAGCCCGGGAATTGCGAACTGTATCATTATATATCTCCCTTAATAACGACTTAATTCCCTCCGTCGGACGCATATAATCACGCCGGCCAGCAATCTGCCTATCAATCATATTCAATTTCCATTCCAGGACAAGGAGAACGTACTAAGTTCACTGAAACTTTGGATATGCTCCGGTGAGACACTGCCACTTTCACTGGCCGAGCAGTTCTTCGTTACTTTCGACAGTGGCGACAAGATACTGGCGAATTTCTATGGGAGCACGGAAGTGATGGGTGACGTTACCTATCATCTCTTGAACAATCGAAACCAGCTGCAGTTGACGGAGAAGGTCCCTATAGGTAAAGAACGTGTGTTGAAGATCGAGTGCTTGAAATTTAAGTTGTACTTGGTTGATTCTACTGCCACTATAATCTCTGAAATTCACATGGAAACCACGTTGTAGGTAGATATTGTACCGAGCAAAGGTGAGTTTTGTTGGAGAAATTAATAGAGGGAATTAGAGGTCTTTGATTTCGAGCAATTTAATAGTATGTAATAGTAACCAGAGCCTGATTGGGGAGGGGCGCAAGCAGGGCAACTGTCCAAGCGGCAAAATTGGTACAAAGAGAAAATTAAAATCGACAGAAACCAATAAAAGAGTAAAACTTTCTGAAAAAGCGATACAAAGAGTAGGTAAGGCTTTTGGTATTCAACAAATATCTACAAAAAATTTCACTGACTGAGAAAAATTATATTTTAAAGTAAGTATTTATAACTTAATAGAAACGGCGGTAAAAGTAATTTTTGCTCGGGCCCTGATAGTAACTCGAGAGCGGACCGTATACATCACAGAGTTCGCTGTGCGAAGTGGAGGGGGCTAGGCCACGCCCTCTGCCCCGCCTTCTCTGTCTGAGCATGCGCACTGAAGACTTCGCTATTGCTCAGTGCACCTGTTCTATCGTTACTAATGTTTAGATTTAATATCTATGCGCTCGCGGTGGATAAGAAGATAGTATCTTTTATTGGAAATTGAATTGGACATTTAATATTTGAAATACGAGTATAAATAGAAAGGAATAAATATTGTTGTATAAGGAATTTCTGTGAGAGTTTTACACGCGAAAGTCTGCGCCTATTTTAACGTGAAGTCTCCTTGGTCACAGGAAAGCCACTGGACAATTGTATCGTGTACATCGTGAGCAAGGAAATGAGACTGGTCCCACAAGGAGAGGTCGGTGAGCTAATAGTGGCTGGAAGGAACCTCGCAGCTGGATACGTTCGCGACAACGACTCTCGCAAATTCCTCGACAATCCCCATGCAATCGATCCAGGTACGCGCACCACCTGCTAATCTCCATTTCAATTATACAAAGGTCACTGTATCTACGTACGGCTATAATTGCTTGGTTCGAATAGCCGTTGAACGGAAAAGTAAAGACCATTACGATCAGGGAATTATAATGAATTTTGAGTCTGCATTTTGGAAGCAGTGAAAGCTTCCCTGACTTACCACAAATGAATCTGCATTTCATAAGGGTGTATTTTCTGATCGAAACATTCGATTCGAAAATGTTCCCTAGCTGGGTAGTGACCAATGACAGAAGACGAGTTAACTCGGCCGTGCCCAGTGAAGAAGCATTTTCAAATGACGAGTTCACTTGTCTTCGTCGGTTAACAGGTTAAAATTAAATTAGGTCTGCAAACTTATAATTCAGAGGTACTCCCTCCATGGTCGGTGGAGTAAATTTTTCCCGAGCGTGCAGTTGGGGTACGAGGGGTAGTACAAACAAGGGCGTCCGCAGACTTTTTTCCAGGCAGAGGGGGCAACTTTGAGAAACGGTCAAGTTGATAGTTGACAGTTGACTTGGTTGAACACATTTCGTAGCGCCAATTTAATAAAAAATTCAAAATAGAAATTTCAAAATATTCATTTTTTAGCACAAACTTAATAAAGATTAGATTTTAAAAATAAGTGATTTTTTCTCAAAAAGGAACCCCTTTGTCATGAGTACAAATTAAAACATCAAATTTCAACAGCCTAAAGGCTGATATAGATTTAATTTACCGTGTGTCGACATTCAAATTTAGTGGCGTAGTTTAGTAAAACAATGGTAAATTACTAAATCACTCGTTACTCGAGTAAATTACTGGACGTGTTTGAATCAGCCTTTAAACACAGTAATCCGCTAACAAAAAGTAAAAAATAGTAAAGTGTCTCCCAAATTCCCGAATGTGGCATTCCACGCACAGCAAAATCTCAAGTGTGGAAAGCTTCACACATCAACTTTAACTTCTCACCCTCTCCCGCACCCTTCCCTCCACCCGAAAATCACTATCAAAAAAAAGGAAATCCCTCGACGACGATGCGAAAGTCTTCCACCTAGCCACGCCATACGACCTGCCAATTCTACCAGGATTCGCCGCTCGTGAACTAGCAACGGTTTCCTCGCGATCACCATTGCCGAGAAGAAGCCGCGGGCGTGCATTATCGCGCGATTAAATGGAGATCTTTTACCCTGGCAGCGCCATAAAAGGAGTCGACCGGCGCGTAATCTCGTTAAGAATGTAACGTCCGCGGCCGACCCTGTCCCACCTGGGAATAATTCACGCGAGCGGTGGAAATCCCGCGTTTTTCATCCGGCTCTCTCGCTTACTCGAGCGCGATAATCGCCCGTAGATCACGATGAAAATTTATCCTCGACGCGTCTGATTATACGGCGTGTGATTAATAGCGAGGTATGAATGAATCTCGCGCGTAGGAACAAAAGGAGAGGGGCGGCCAGTGCCGTCGCGGATCGCTTTTAGCGCGTGCTATCGCGATCGTTGCGCAACCACCGAGATGCGAATCTGTTGGTACCTATTAATGCCTGTTTACGTTGCTTTTAATAGAGTACTCGAAGATCTATCGCACGGGCGACTACGCGAGGATATCCAAGGGGGTGGTTGTCTACGAGGGGCGAGTGGATTCGCAGATCAAAGTCCGGGGACACCGAGTGGATCTCGCGGAGGTGGAGAAAGCAGTTTCGAGAGCACCTGGGGTGGACAAAGTGGTGGTTCTTTGCTACAAGCCGGGAGAATTGTCTCAGGTATGGGTCTGAGAGTTGAGAGTTGTTTAAAATGAGATTGAAATGTTGAGCGGTATACTGTGTGCGGGAACGACCTATTTGTATTCGTTGGACGTGCTGGTTGAACGCCCATGGGCGTTGTCCGCGTGGATGAATGTTGAGGGGTGATTAGAAGAACGAATGTGAGTTTATATAATGTGGTGGGTGTATCATTTTTTGGAGGAAAAGTTGGCTGAAGATGAATGAGAATATTTTTGCAAATTGGTTCTACTGTATATTTTAATATACAGTGTACACTTTAGTGTAATGTGAAAATTTAGTTGTATGGTAGGGTCAGGCCGAGATAAATTGCTCACTCATGACCGCTTGATAGGGGCCACCCCCACCCCTCCACTCAAATACCTTTTCTTGTCCTTTTTTCTAAATACTCTTTTTGTGAATTCACTCCAAAATTCATATCTGTAGTTTTTATAATGGCTCTAAAGATTTTGTTACAGTGATTCTATCATTTAGCTTCACAGCTCTAATTACAATGCTTCAGACGTTAATCGCCTTCGTCACTACCACAAACGGTTCGTCCACCTGCGGCCAGAAGATCGAGGGGTTCCTGCAAGCCACCATACCCCCGTACATGTTGCCACAAGTTGTCGTCGTGGACAACATACCGCTGTTAACTAACGGGAAGACGGATCGCCAGGCTCTGCTGAAGCAGTACGAGTCCTCGAATCTCAACAGCGGTACGGTATTACAGTGAACGCTTAACCAAGTTGGAATCTCTGCCAATCGATTCCATACTGGGTGACTCAAAAGTGGTATCGCGAAATTTAGAGGCGTATTCTGTATATCTCAAATAAGAATTTCTGCTTCTAAGCTTTCCAACAGTGTTGCCGAATTATCTTACAATTTGCCTTAAAATAGTGTCACATTGAAAATATAGGGAAAAAAAATTGCCTATAAATTTACACCCTTATAATTTTACAAGCAATAGTGGGGTAACCAATACGAATACCCAAACAGAAGTTGTAAAGTGTCTGATGCCGTTTTTAGCCCCTCTTCCTCCTTGGCTATTATTCAGTACACCAACGACAAAATTAACCATAAATTTTATAATCCGAATTCGCGTTTAATCGCGACGAAAATTGCAGTGATTCATTTTTCTTTATTCTTTCCCGCAGAGAACGATCTGTACATGAACTGCGATTACTCTAGTGTGCCCGCGGAGGAGCTGGAAAAAGCGAAAGTGCTGTTCCCAACGGTGGCGTCTGTGATAGGCCGCGGTAGGCGTGCGATCGTGAAGCTCGATTCGAATTTCTACGAGCTGGGCGGGAACTCGTTGAACTCCATCTACACCGTGACGAAGCTGAGAGACCAGGGCTACGAGATAGGCATCACGGAATTCATCACCGCGAAGAATTTGGCGGAGGTGCTCGGCCGAATGAGGATCAGCACGGACGAGGTGCTCCTGGAGAAAGACTTGAACGAGGAGGAGCACATCTTCGAGATGCTGAATGACTCCCACAAAAGGGACGTGATAGAGTACGTATAATTTGCTAATTCAAGTAAAGAAGATTCTAAACCATTAGAACTAATATTCCAAAATGGTGGCCGCCCGTGACTCGCCCCACCTCGAAAGTACGAGCATCCATAACTCTGTTCAAAATTTGAAATTCGGAATAATACGAACACTAAAGGAGAGAGCACGACGGAGAGTTTCGATGCTGAGAATTTGAGAACAAAAATTAGATTCTTACACTTTCTCTTTAAGGTTACGCTTAATACCCCAAAGGAGGAATGAATGGAAGGAAAAAAGAAATTATTTCTTTTTACAGGATTATAACGGAGAGCTTCTACAGTAAGGCAGACTTGGAGCAATGGCTGATGCCAGGCATAGAGAAGGACGATTATCGTTTGATGATGGAAATCCTCTGGGGGCCTCTAGTCGAGAAGAACTTGAGCTTCGCAGTGAAATCAGCGCGAGACGGTCGAACGATCGGGGTGGGCCTGAACTTCGATCTGTGGGACGAGCCTGAGCTGATACTCGACTCGAAACTGACAATCGTGTTCGACTTCCTCGAATTCTTGGAGGCGCCTATCAGAGAGCGAAAGCTGCCGAAGGGAAAGGGCCAGATCGTGCACAACTTCATGATGTCCACCAGCAGCGATCTGAACCCAGCCGAGAACGTGATCATGATGAAGGAGATGGAGGTGTACTGTCTGCAGCTGGCCAAGAGGAAAGAGTACGCTGGGATCTTCACCACGAACACCAGCCCCCTCACCCAGGTAACGATCCCCTCACCCAAGCTTTCCATACGGAACGCAATCATCGTTATTCATCTACCATTCGCGGCAGCGCGGAAGATTCGATTAATCTTGTAATTCTCAAGAAAATGCACCGTAGAAACTTTTTTAACGAGGTCGTTACGAAGTGAAAACTGCTCCATTCGCGCGACCTCCTCGCGGATAGGATATGAAAATTGGACAACTCGAGAAACAGCAGCCGAGTCTTTACTGCTACGCTTATTGTTAGTGTTATGTCAAACGTCCCCGAGCTTCTCAATCCCTCCCAGAACCGCGGAGCGCATAATTGTTAAGCGAATATCGTCGCTGGGAAACAGAACTAGTTGGTCCCGACAAGTAAATATGTCAGAATTACCAGTCCCGAGATAAGGACTATCAAAGTGCCATTTTTAAATGCCCACCAATGGAAGTAGCCAAAGGTGCCAAAGTTACCATAAGACTCCATCGGTTTCACTGAGAGTTAATTAATTTTATCCCCATAACAATTTTCCTCCGTATTCGGAAGCAGGGAACAAAAGCTGATTTTATTATCTTACTGTTTACGTTACAGCAACTCGGAATGGACGTGTTTGGATACGAAACAATGCTGACTTACCAAGTGAACAAGTACGTTGCCCCTAACGGTACGAAACCCTTCGGACAGGCGCCTGACAGTCAGCTGGCGATTTGCTCGTTGAAAATGATCAAGTAACTTCGCCTGTAACGGAAAGATAACGTTAGTCAATTGAGTCGTGTAGGGGGAGCTGGATCTATCGCGGTCTTCCATGGCTGTGTATAACATTGCGATAATAGAATAAGAATCTAAGGTTAGCGTACTTTAAGAACGATATCGAGTATTAATTTATTGTAACAAAGCATTGTCACGATATCGCGTTGTACATTCCACTGTCTGATTTGTTGATCGCGATTGTTTCGTACTTCATTGCGATTGCTGTGTCGCTACGAGGCAGAGAAACAGGGATCAGCGGGCTTAAGCTACATTGGTGGAGGGGGAAACACCTGCAGGAGCGGTGGTAATATGAGCGTGACTGCGCAGGCGCAGTTCATGCACACATTACCACCGCTTCTGCAGGCGTTTCCCCCTCCATCCAGCGTAACTTAAGCCCGCCGATCCCTGCAGAGAATATTCGCTGCTCTACGCCGCTGAGTGGTTACTCCCACCATACCACGCTACTCTACTCACCACTAAGTTTGAAAGACAGAGGGAGCAACTCGTATGAGTGTATATAATTGTATATGATTCTTGCAATATTTTCTGCTTCGAGTATAACTGAGCAGTCATTGTAAAGAATACTGTTAGTGCCAAAAATGAAATTCCATACTGCCGTATTACCATTGGCACGTAGAACCTTTTCCGACAATTTTTTTTTTAATTTTGGCACTTACAGTGTTTTCTTAACAAGGACTTCAATTAATGCATTAATGATTACACTATTGCGCCGCGTTAGGCTGACGCAATTAAGAGCACAATGTATCGCGTTGACTATAAGGAAATGTAAATACTTTTGTACATAGGAATCGTATGTGATAAACTATTCCTTATTCTCTCGTACTTCTCGCCGCTTTGGCTAAGACTGTTCAAACTTCTTGCCGAATTTATTGCACAGAATGTGGAAATTGATACGACGAATAATGTAAATGGAGCTCGAATGTATAAGGTTGAGATGATATTGGCATTATGTTAGGAGATTGTGTAAGGAATATAGGTTAAGTTAGAATGTGGAGCCAATATGGAAACACATTGTTAAATACAGTAAGAAAGAGAATTCTATGCACCTTTGGCGCTCCGTATTGAAGCGCCATTGCGGGCATATGTGGTCCACGAAGAATTCTTGGACACACTACTGTAAATTGTAAATAAACTGTGTTACAACGCGTGATATGTCATTCCAGAATAACTGGAGCAATAATGTATGGTTCTGAGTAGTAATTAAAGCGTTTTAGACAGAAAATTTGATTGAAATTTGCTCGTACGTACCGTACTTGTGCAGAGGGCAGCACACTCTATCCCAGTAGCTATCCTTATCTAATAGCGAATTTGGACGGTCGTACTGGTGCGCACTGAGTGTGACTTTTAGCCAATTAAAAGCGAGAAAACTCGCACTCAGTGCGCACTAGTGCAGGTTGCCGAATTTGCTATAACACTGTTTCCAAATATGACGCCTTAAACTTAATCCTTCTCTATCTTGTCTCTAATCCTAATCTCGTGTAACAAACAATACTTATATGTATTTTAGAAGCAATATAAATTAATCTTTGAATAATTGTAGTTTCTGGAAATCTCTATCCTTTAAATATTCGGAAGACAGGCGAAGAATCACGCGAATTACTTTAAATCTCGAGGGCGCGAAATTTCGAATTCGTTATAGCGGATTCAGTCACCTACACTAATGCGCACTGAGTGCGAGTTTTCTCGCTTCCAATTGACTAAAAGTCGCACTCAGTGCGCACCAATGCGACCGTCCGAATTCGCTATTAATGTTACACAGCGTTAAAGGCAGATTCTCAACTGGTAATTCTGTTCAGATTAACGTGTGACAATACCCTTTAGTCTTGTCAAACATAACCTTAAAAAATGTCAAACTTGACGGAACTTGACGGAAATCAACGTAAATCAATTGACCACTTACCCCAGTCACTTTAAAATATTTTGATGGGTGAATCTATCGATAACACTTTTTTGAGATGGCTCCACTTACAGATTTGCTGTCTTGCAGCCTAATTGGTAATCTTTATTACGTGAATAATATTAAACAATGATATATATGTGTCGTTTTGTTTGTCAGTGTCTGTTATTTTCTTAAAAACTTTCAGAAAAAGATTCCAATGGCGATATATTATGGACGTGGTCGTACCCAATAATTTCAGAATCGCAGAAAGCCGTTGTTGCGAGGAAATGTAACTTGGAATTAGAGCATAATTCTTCACAAGTGTTTGTATTTTCGAGGCACAAAAACGATTGGTTTTACATACACTGCAGCGAGGTGTTCGATTCGGATAAATTACCAAAGGTAAGTTACGATTTCTCTGGAGCGTAAAGTAGCTGAATATTTATATTTAACAGATATATGTTTACAGGTAAAACAGTTCGCATTGGTTTTATTTGCAAAAGACTTTAATCCAAGAAAATATGAGGTACTTTCGAGGGTGCTTAGCAAAATGTATTGCAAGACTGGTAAACCAACAGAAATCCTGCAGTTGTACCTTTCGGTGTTCACGAAAGGATCCTGCTCAACCCAAGAAAATGGAACATTCGTCTCGGATGACTTCAACGGCCATCGCTTTTCTGTGAACACTAACATCACGGAACTGATCAAAGCTTTTGAATTAGAAACGATCCTAATATACACGGCTCTTCTTTTAAAGAAAAGGATAATAGTCTACCACCACAGCTTGGAACAACTTTTGAAATGGATTAGAATATTCCCCGCGTTAATGAAGCATCGTAAAGTCACTGATAATTTATTTCCCTGGGTCGATCTCGTTGATGACGAGCTGGCAGAATTAAAGGTACATTGGTCAGCACGTACAGGGTGTTACTCTAGTGATATTCAGTACTCTAGAGGGTGATTATACTGGCAAAAATAAACCAAAAAAAAATTAAGAGTAACGAAATTGTGGTAAATGCTTCGTTTTCGTGAAAATTAACTTTGAATTTCAGCTAAATACGCGTGCAAATTCTTTCTCGAAAAGGAAGCCTTTGTAATTTCGTCACTCTTGATCTTCGTCTTATTTTCGACTGTATAATCAGCTCCTAGAGTATTGACTATCAGTAGAGTAACACCCTGTGTATAATTTTAATATTACAACGAATTTCAAGTTAATGAAATTTTTATAGAGACATTCGCATTATATTGCGGGCTGCAGAAATAGTTCAATTTCGTCCAGAATAGACCTGTTCGATCTGCTTGTAAACATTCCGGCCAGAGAAATTACCGTCGCTTCGCACGCAAAGGGTAAAGAGTCGTATATTTGAAAGAAGTTCCAATTCCATTGACCATTTCAAATGAACAAATACCATCTTCTTTTCAGAAAGCCTTACAATGACAAAAACACACAAAGAAATAGCTCTGTTCATGGTTCAATTATGCGAGAATCAATCCTACACGGAGTCCCAAATAATATCAGAAATAAATGATAAAACTCAAGATCTCCTGAACCAACTAACATCCTTAGCCGTAGTTCAAGGACCTGACGGAAAGAAGATGATTTCTGCGCAGACTTTGAAAGAAAAGAATTTGCCACCAGCTGTGGAAAACTTTCTAATCAACTTGGCCGTTGCAGAGAATTTATTTCTACTGTGATCTATTGTATACTCTTGTAAATATATTCATTCAACACGAGTACCTCAATAATTCTATATAGTATTTCATATTTCATCCACGAAGCAACGATTTAAACAAAAGTACAATTCAATGACTAAACAATATCCTCTATTGAATACAGATAATTAAATCGAAAAGTACTCGAACTATAAATCGACCTTAATCGGTTAACTGGCACGGCTTTTTTTACTATTCGTGCCCAAACTGGCAACATCGAAAAATTAAGTGAATCACACAAAATTTGGTATACAGGGGTATGGGCGAGCCCAAAAACCTCTATATACAATTTTTTTAAATCCCGATAATATTTTAATATTTGGCAGCCATTTTGGATCGGCCATTTTGAGTCTGCCATATTAAATTTTAACAATTCCAATGCCAAATTCAGATTCAGCGACCCTAAAAACCATTACATACCAAGTTTCATTTAAATCGTTTGAAAATCAAAAAAGTTATTCCATTTGATCATTTATAATACATAAGCAGAATTGGCCAGATTTTTTTTTTGATCATATATGATACATTGCCAGTTAACCGGTTAATTTACCTTGAAAAAGGAAACTGAACAAATTTGAATTCGTAACAAAAGGGACGTTTGCGCATTTCCTCCGCGCAGGATGTAATTCCATCCCGCCAAGTTTGAGTTTCAATATTCCCATCACACATTTTCAATTATAAATATTATAACAGCTACGATTTGTTTAGAAACATTCAATACTAGCCTTTCGAACTGCAAAAGTTGTTAATAAATTAATCAATTTCAATATCCTTACGATTGTCTTTTAATTCAAGTTTAACTAAAACTTACCCGAAATTGCATTATTCAAAAACGTTGAAAAATCTCTAATAAAATCCGAGCGCAATTAATTTAATTTCTAACCGCTACATTGAAAAACGACCTTTAGGAAATCTAGTGCCAAGCCAAGCCCACTTGTTACCCTTCTTCGCGTACAATCGACACAAGCATAATAATAGATAGGAGTTTATCGCGAAAGCATTAGCGCCAATTAATTTCGCGACAAACCGAATTGCATTTTTGCCAAGAGTCCCGCCGCTTCTCTCTAATATTTCGGGGACATTTACCGAGCCGAGTTACCTGATTTGACTCACATATTACGGGAAGCCATTTTCCCATAGTGGCCGCCTTTCATCCGGTACACGCGGTCGAGGTCCGTCGTGACAAACGTCGTGCCGTTGTGAGAATAGATCCCAGATTTTCCACGCAGATTTACCGGATTTCCCGATAGCTTGTATGGTGTGAAATTAACCATACTCGTGCGAGAAAATGGCGCGGTACGGGCAGAGACCTGAAAACGCTCTGAAAAGAGCGAACGGTACGTATACCACTTTTCCACCAGGCCGATGTGACATGGCCGATAGGCATTTAATCTACGGCCCGAAAAAATCCGTTGCCCCAGCGCGTGTCGAATCCTCGGCGACCCCACGCTGCCTCGCCGGAGCGCGCGTCTCTGTGGCACTGGTTCATCGTCGTGAACGATATTTCTACTTGTCGTATACACTCGAGTCGCCTACAGTCACGCCTGTCTTATCTTTTTTTTTCCAAAATATTACGCTTATCCAACCATATGTATCCGCGATATAATTATGCGAGCTGCATGCGTCGGAAAAAAACGGATCACGGATAATCATTACCAAAGGAATTGTGGAAGCTGAACGGTTCGAGCTTCCATGGGCGGCGTTGCGCGAATGAGCGAAATATTCCTTTGTGTTAAATAAATTCACGTGGTACGTGCTTTCGTCCGTGCTGAGAGGAAAACGAATATTTGCTGCTTTCTGTTTTTATGTCGGACATTAGAAGTATCTTCACTCAAAGTCTCTTCGCGGTAGTATCATTGAACTGACTTTGGCAATGCACGTGTCTATTTATTTGTCCGTTACGTAAATAACGGATAGTATTTTGCAATGTAGCTTGAGATCGGTTAGCGGTAATCGTGATGTTGAATTCTCGCAGATCGACGTAGTTAATTAAATATGCATAGCAATATGTATGATTCTTTTTTTAAACAGAGTTCATCGAGGTAGGGAAACCTGCCCGAGCATTAGATACGTTGCAAGAAGTCTTCCGCAATAAGAAATGGACGTACAACTGGTCGGAGTCGGTGTTGGAGCCGATTATGTTCAAATACCTGGACCTTTGCGTGGAACTGAAGAAGTCGCATATAGCAAAGGAGGGCCTGTTTCAGTATCGAAACATGTTCCAGTCCGTGAACGTTGGAAGTTTGGAGAACGTGATACGCGGCTACTTGCGCATGGCGGAGGAGAAGACGAATCAAGCGAGGAAGCAAAGTCAGCAGGCTGTTATAGACATAGACGATCTGGACAACTTGGCTACGCCCGAAAGTATTCTGCTGTCTGCGGTCAGCGGAGAGGACGCGCAGGACAGAAGCGACCGCACGATCTTGACGCCGTGGGTGAAGTTTCTGTGGGAGTCTTATTGCCAGTGCCTGGAATTACTGAGGACCAACGCGCACGTGGAGACGCTGTACCACGACATCGCGCGCATGGCCTTCCAGTTCTGTCTTGAGTACAACCGTAAGACCGAATTTCGTAAGCTGTGCGAAAAGTTGAGGAAGCATTTAGAAGAGATATGTAAATTACCGCCGCTCGTTTCTAATGTTTCCATGAACAGAGCTGAGACGCAGCAGCTGAACTTGGAGACGCGATTGAATCAGCTGGACTCCGCGATACAGATGGAACTGTGGCAAGAGGCTTTTAAATCCTCCGAAGACGTGCACGGCATGATGAACTTGTCCAAAAAGCTGCTAGTACCGAAGACCATGGCTAACTATTACCAGAAGCTGGCTATGGTTTTCTGGAAAGCGGGGAATTATCTCTTCCACGCTGCTGCGTTGTTCAAACTACTGCAGCTGTCCCGCGAGATGAAGAAGAACATGTCCGTGGAAGAGCAGCAAAGAATGGGCAACCGCGTCTTGTTGGCTACGCTGTCTATTCCACTGCCATCGGCCCACCCGGAATTCGATCGTTTCATCGAGACGGACAAGAGCCCGTTAGAGAAAGCTCAGAAGCTCGCGACGCTCTTAGGGCTCACCCAGCCACCATCGAGGGTCTCGTTGCTCAAAGATATCGTGCGCTTGAATATTGTAAACTTGGCAGCTCCACAATTGCAGGAATTGTACTCCTGGCTGGAGGTTGAATTCCACCCCCTGGAACTGTGCAATCGAGTAGATTCTGTTATTCAAACGCTACAGACAGACGAGAACAATCCTCTGGCTCAGTACGTCCCCGCGTTGCAGGACGTAACGCTAGTGCGCCTCGTCCATCAGATATCGCAGGTCTACCAAACTATACAGTTCTCCAGGCTCCTAGAACTCGCCAAGTTCACGACAGACTTTCATTTGGAGCGGCTGTTGGTCGACTGCGTAAGATACAACGACATGCAAATAAGAATCAACCATGGAAAGACGTGCGTGCACTTCGGCGTTGATCTCTCCGAGGCGCAGAGGGAGGATCATCCCGATGGTCCGGTTCTACAAGCGATGCCTTCGGAGCAAATTCGTTGTCAGCTTGTAAATATGGCGACTGTGCTCCACAGAGCGATTAATATCATTAATCCTAATAAGAAGAAGATGGAGCGAGAGAAAGTACGCACTGCCATGGTAGGCCACTACCACGAGACTAAGCTGCAGGAGCACCAGAGAATCCTAGGAAGGCACAAGATCATAGAGGAAAGGAAGGAGTACATCGAACACATCAACACCGTCCGCGAGGAGGAGGAGATGAGGAGACTGGAGGAGTTGCAGAGGCAGCAGATGCTGGCGGAACAGAAGAGGCTGGAGCAGGAGCGAGAAGAACGGGAGAGGAAGCGTCAGCAGAGCGAGATCCAACAGATCAAGGACCGCCATTTGAAGGAGAAGATGCAACAGATCTCTCAAACCAGCCACGGCCAGAAAGTGCTGAAGAAACTAGACGAGGACGAGATCAAGAAGCTGGACGCGGAGCAAATCGCGGCGCGCGAAGCGGAGGAGCTGCAGAAGGAGCGGCGGGAGATGCAGCAGAAGCTCAAGTCCCAGGAGAAGAAGATCGATTACTTGGAGCGCGCCAAACGTTTGGAGGAGATACCGTTGCTGGAGAAGGCGGTCGAGGAGAAGATGGAGCTGGCGAAGCAACGCTGGGAGCAGCAGGAGGCTGAGAGGATCGCAGCGGCCATCGAGGAGAGGCAGCAGGCTGTCGCGACTCGTGAGCGCATGGCTAGGATGAAGGAGGATCACGACATGTTCCTGGCGAAGATTCTGGCCGAGCGTAAGAGTATTTATCTAAATAAACTGGAGGAGTTCGAGAAAGTCATGAACGAGGAGAAGGCCGGTAGATTATTGAAGCGTAAGATGGAGCGGAAGGCCGAGCGCAAAGCTAAATGGGAGAAAGAGCGCACCGAGGCCCTTGAGAGAAGACGCCAGGAGGAGCTGCATATCAAGCAGGAGGAGGAGAAGCGACGCGTGGAGGAGGAGAGGAACAAGAAGGAGGAAGAGGAGAGGCAAAAGCGCGCCGACGAAGAGTCCAAGGAGGCTGAACGCTTGGCTAAGATCGAGAGGCAGGCGGAGATCACTAGAGCTAGGGAAGCTGAGATAGAGCGAAAGCTGGAGGAGGAGAGGCAAAAGAACAAGGACATGACGGACACGTGGAGACGCGGGCCGGAGCGTCCGAGGACGCAAGAGAAACCGCAAGGTAAAGTGTACTACTTACAAGGAGAGGTTCCCAGGTGTCCGCCGCAGATTGCTTTGAATTTTGGATATGGTTTAGAGGACCGAAAAATAAGATATACGTGTTTTTTTATAGCGGCCCATTTTCATATTTAGAGGGTGAAACCAACCCCTAAAGTTATAAGATTTTCAGGTGTTCATCTCCGATTGCTTTGGTTTTTGGATATGTTTTAGAAGGCCGAAAAATAAGAAATACGTGTCTTTTTATTTTGACCTGCTTGAATGTTTAGGGGGTGAAACCACCCCCCCCCCCCAAAGTTCATAAGAATAGTTGGTGCCCACCTCCGATTGCTTTGAATTTTGGGCATGTTTTAGAGGGCCGAAAAATAGGAAATGCATGTCTTTCTATTCTGGCCCATTTGCACGTTCAAGGGGTGAAACCACCCCTCATAGTTACCCCTTAATAACGGTGACTGACGACAAGAACATCGTCCACACAGCATGTTTTGATACAAATTAAATTTGTATCAAGTTTTACTCAACACAATTTTGTACCCCGTATGAACTTCGGGCGGGGGGGGGGGGGGGTTGATTTTACCTGTTAAACATGCAAACGGACCAAAATAAAAAGGCATGTATTTCTTATTTTTCGGTCCTCTAAAACATCCAAAATTCAAAGCAATCGGAGATGAACACCTGGAAATCTTATAACTTTGGGGGTTGGTTTCGCCCCCTAAATATGAAAACGGGCCGCTATAAAAAAAACACGTATATCTTATTTTTTCGGTCCTCTAAAACATATCTAAAATTCAAAGCAATCTGAGGCGGACACCTGGGAACCTCTTCTAGTTAAACATTTATTTTCTAGAGTAATTACTGAGATTCGCGAGATTTATATAATTCGTGCTTTTCTCTGATCACAGCAGAGATGTCTTGGCGGCGTACATTCGAAGCGAAAGAGGACGGCTTGAAGGACGAGTCGGGTCGCTGGAAGAGACGCGAGAACAAGTGGCGAAAGGACGAGACGGAGAAACCGAAAAAGGAAACTAACGACGGATGGAGAAGAGACGACTACGACAAAGACGACGCGAGAGACAGGGACAGGGACAAAATAGAAAATGCAGATCGTGGGATAGACGGACGCCCGGTAAGTACATAGACGAAATCTTCGAGGGCTGTAGTAACATGGACTAAACGTATGTACTTTCACAGATGCGCGATGCTCCTCGCGAAATCCCGCGTGATCCGATGTCGGATGGATCGCGCAACCGCGGCAGGATGTCCGATCGCCGTGACGATCGTCGTGACGACCGCCGCGACGATCGCCGCGATGATCGTCGCGACAATCGCCGTGAGGATCGCCGTGACGATCGCCGTGAACCCCCGTTGCGTAACATGAACAGTAGTCAAAACTGGCGCGAAAAGAACGACACGATACAAAATTCTCCACGAGAGTTGCCGAGACGCGAGGAAAAGTAAGCTTGCACCTCCATTAGTGGCTAAGACAACGCATGCAGCATTTGAATGCAGCGATTAACACTTTGCGTGACGTCGGCGTGTTTCCGCATCGATATTTCCTGGATCGGTAATCGAAGATATAAAAATTCTAATAGAAACGACCGCTTGCGCCACTCGAAGTGTTAATATACTTGATAGGATATCTAGAGCTTCATATAAATGCTCAGTGAAACAGAACTTATAATCGATCGCTAACGGTCTCTAAATATTACCGCGTTACGTAGGCGAGACGATCCCAAGGAAGACAGACTTCCACCTAAGCCCGAGGAAAGAAGACGACCAGCAGAGGACGATGGTTGGTCGCAGGTTAGCCGGCGCTAACCTAGGACTCGAAATCTACCTATAGAAGCAACCGTTTATTATTCATCGAGAACAGCGCGTAACGCGCAGTTAGACTTTCGCCTGGCGTTAACCGACGGGCCCAACTCTACTGTTCTGTGCGCCGCTTCGTTTCTCTCCGACATGCTGGTAACAATTTTTAAAAAAAAAAAATAAAGATCAAGAAAAAGAGCACAAAAATGGATGGATCGTAGCCAATTCACACGCGATTGCAAACGATGGAATGGGGAAAAATGTAATATTAATAGACGACAATGTGATTGAGTTTTGTATGATTTTTCTAAAAAAAAACCTGCTGCAGCAATTTTCTAAATCGACCACACTGTGTTTCGACATGTATCGAACTTGTAAAGAAATACTGAACGGTATACATGTTAATTAGTGCATCTCATCGTTATGTATAATACGAATTAATGTACAGAGCAGAATTTATATGACCGCCGGACGAATTGAATTGGCTAGGTGACCTAATGGCGGAGATTAAGAAAAGTCTCAAAACATCAATAAAGTTCTCTCGTAATCCTAAGTCTTGCGATAATTTTTTTTTATACATACATATATATATATATATACATAAACCGGAATGTGACGTGTGATACCTCTCCCTCGAAAACAGGAAGGCGGAAAGAAAGGAGCAGAAACAGTTGTGTGACACTGAAGGATCATAATACTCCTCTGCACACGTTCATGGCAACGGTTCTCGCTTGTACGATACACGCCAGCATCATGAATTCCGAGAGCATAAGAGCCGACCTCTTTATTAATAGCATAAGTGAAAAGATCTATGAATCTTACTCGTATTGTCTTTTTAATTGTTTTATTAGATTTATGATATAGTTAATAATTAAGATACTATACGTAATAAATAAATCACTACAGAGTATCAAACTCCGTCTCTATTTACATCCTACGGAAGCTTAGTATACTAGCGAACGACTTTCTAGCTGCTGAAACGACAAGACGTGCCGCGATCATTCTCACGCTTAATTCCCGTCAGTTTTAATCGCGTCGCGCGAAGTTCGAAGTTCCTAGACAACGGTGCGGCAGAGAAGTTGCTAACAACGGTTAGGTAGCAAGTGGATCAACTAAAATCAATGACAGCGTAATTGAGTGCAACGGCGTTACGCTAGAACGAGCCGGCGAGCCGTGTCATCGACGCACTTGTGTTGTACGCGATGAAATATTCATCGGATTTATTATTTGAAATTATAATATTGCTCAACGGTGCGCGCACTTACGCGGGACACGCTACAAGTTTCTCCGAATGTTCACATGCCCTGGTTTCACCGCTCGACAATTCCCGCAACCTCGGTCGCCATTGTGCTTTTGAATAAAAGAATTCGGCTGAAAATCGTTCGGCGATTACATACTTCGAAACGTTCGCGGTCGATTATTTATCGAACTTCTCGTCTCGGCGTTGCCTCTCGTTTTTACGCATGGCAGCAGATTCCGTTTGAGAATTCGACGCTAATAGCGTTAACTCGTTTATCTCGGGGAAGCTAAATATGTGTGCCAACATCTAGGAACTGTACAGAACGCATCGCAGCTTTCTTCCTGCGCGATCGACTCCCGGTTGGCTCTGTCCGCGCTCAGGACGTCCTTTGATTTCCTTAATGAATCCCTGTTCGAGTCTACGTCCTGGAGGACTCAGTACAGCATTATCGCGGCGGCCGTCTTCTCTTCCATCGCGGGGATCGCCTCCAGGCGCTCGATCTTGTCCCGGCCTGAGCCCCAGCCGACCAATAATATGCTGATCAAATGCACCACGCCGGCACACACGACCAACCTGGAACAGCAACGGTTGAATAAACCGCGTGGAAGCGTCTAAGAGGATCCAGCTTCGTGGTCGTGATTAACGAGTTCGGCATCGCGTGGCGCCTGAAGTTCCTTGTGAAACCCTGGAGATAGGGTAGAGAGTTCGTATTGCAACACTTGGCTGGAAGAGAATGGTAGTCGCGTTAAATTCTTCATAGGAGAAACAGGATCTGACCTTCAATTAGTAGGATAAGATCAACAATTCGCGCTGTTCTTTCGAGTGATGTTATCTGGCTAATTATAGCTGAAACTTTGTACACCAGGATTTAAGTGTAGGTGGTATTGAGTTACGAGTAAGTTCGTAATTGAATTTAATATTTGCTCGATTCATTTTTCATTCTTTTAGTCGTGTGTCTAAGTCGACAAACTTCCAGCTGTTTTGTGATTATATATATATCTTATAAAGAATGACTAATATTATGCTCATTATTAATCCTATCTAGAAGCAAAGCGCGTGGTGTTTTTCTTGTGTGTGCGACAAATGTTTGACGCCTTACTAAAAGAAATTTTATTTTCGAATTAATTGCGAACGAGAAAAACGGGAAATGAAAATCGAAGGAGAAACTCTGTAAGATGACGTTACTTATGCTCTACTTCTGTTCCTACAAATTTGGGTTGCTCAAAAATTTATCTCGTATTTTTTTTAGGTCTTTTAGGCGCGCTTTCTTTTTCACTTTGCACGCGCAACCATCGGGTCTGCCTATCTTGAAAAGCTCCCCACATTCAAAGCCTTCTGCAATCTTGATTTCACTTACAGAAAAGAGACTTAAACATCCTGACAAGACTTAGACATCCTGAATTAAACAAGCGAATGCTTCACCACAGCGAAGCAACTGCTCACGCGAAATCCCAGCGAGACAGGAACGAAACCTGATACAATATTAAGATTGAAACGACGCTTCTCCCCATACATACTATTCCCCGTCGAATTGTCAGCATCAATTCTTTGCGGAAAGTCGAGGGCCATCTATCGCGGCGGACGGCGCGCCTTAGAACTTGCCAGCCATGAAACATGGAATCATCGTTTTGGCTCGCCTGACTTGTGTATCTTCATACACCGCGCGACGCCCCACTGCCGCCGGGCCGAGAGAATAAAAGAGGGGACTATTACCAAAACGAATAACCGAGCTCGGCGGAGCCCTCGCTGGTCCACATATTGTCGATGTCCTCCTTCGGTAGCACGTTGTAGTACAGCTTCGTGTAATACTGCGCCATCCAAGTGCACGTGCTCGCCAGGCACATTAATACTAAAAAAAACCAGTACCGTTTTAGTTAACAGTCCACGGCTCGCCTCTCTTACGGTTCGCCCCTCTTACGGTTCGCCCCTCGTAGTATTTAACCATTCCCCTCGCCAGTGTGCTCCGTCAAATATTACGCGTGCAATCCGTGCTCGGTAAATATTTGTAGGTGTAAGTGTTCCGTCGGTCAAATATCTTCGGCGTGCGTCCCAGTTTGCATGTGTGCGTTCAGCTTTGTGTGTGTATACCTGTTTCGGCGCTTTCGGTGCTCTCGATCTTTTTTTGTTTGTTGTTGAATTATATCGACACGAGGAGGTTCGACTTTCGGACGATTGGACGAAGCACTTCGCGAGGGACTGTTTGGGGGAACTTACGGGTTAGAATGTTTATGAAGTACACTCCTGGATCGGAGAGGATTTTCGACCTCGGCGACGTGGCCGTGTTCAGAACAGCCAGGAGGGCCGCGAGACCCGCGGTGATGAGGGCCGCTGAAGTGGTCGTCAACGTGCTGATCCAGAGTCCCCAGGACATAACTGTCGGGTCTTGGCGGATCATCTGATGCACTGCAACGAAACGTTTAAAATTATTTTCCACGGTCACCACTCGGGTGGCACCGTCCGCTAGAAACCTGTTAACTATCCTCGTTCTTTCCGCTGCTACTTACATGGCAATAATATTCGATGGCCAAGTTTATTGCCATGGGAATGTGTACTTTATTCGGTCGTAAAAACGAGCACGCAACGACGAGCTGCGTGCTCAACGCGCTTCTTATTTAAGCCGTTTAAGGTTAAGGGAATTTCAAGATCAGTTCGTCGTTGGGAAAAAAGGAAATGGAGGGGCGTTAAAACGAACCTCTGAGCATTAACCGTCGGATGGCGGGCACGGGGACCTTTCTGACCCACCGTAAATATCAAATTGTATAGTAATATGTTATTTATCAGTAGTATTACGGCTCGGAAGCCATAAGAATTTTAAATAGCAAGATTAAGGTCTAATATAGAAGCTTATTTTGAGATGAGTGTGAAGAGAATTAAACTGATATGTCTCTAAGAAATTGGAGAATTGAGTTATCGTAAATACAGCGGTATAATCGAGGGGCAAGTATATTATTATTGAAATTTTATTTATAAAAGTCTCGCTCTTTCCAGAATTAAAATATTTCTGCTTACATAAATCTGTTGGAAATTTACTGTGCACAGTTGCTACCACCCAAAGGGTATTTTCTCAGCGTTACAGCAAAAGTTTACCGCTATCGAATAGCGAGAAGCAAAAATGCTTCTTCCCTTTGAAGCACGGCCCCAGAAGCTCACGGGATCGCAGCGGATCCGCGTGCAAATTGAAATGATCGTAGCAGCTGATGAATAATTAAGCGCGCGGCAAATACCCTTCCTTTGGCCAGTTCAAGTTATATTGCACCGCAAATAACGACGGACTGTTTAATTAGCTCGGGGCGAGTTTCTCGGCGAATTGCCGAGGCTAACAGCTCGCGTCCACAAAAGGACACCCGAGGAATTCCTCGAGTGTACCTCTTTCCTGGCATCGACTTAAAATACCTGTTCCTAGCGCAGAAAATATTTATCTTTCCCATTGAAACGCTCGAATTTCTCCGTCCGACAAATTTTTTCGCCAGGGAAATGAATTTTTTTCCGAACTCTTACCGTGACGAATTGGAAAGCTCCCAGTTCCATTTGTAAAAAATCACACAGAAAACTCTTTCTAAAGTAACAGAAATTCGGATCCTGGATCACATGATTCTAAAAAAAAATCAGAATTTTTCCATTCGTAGAGAATTTATTATTTTTTTCAAAAATTTAGTATCTACTATTGGTGCTAAATTGATATAGATTTTTTGTATGATTCGATGCAACATAGTATTGGATTGAAACATCTTACACAGTCCTCCGATGAAAAAACTTTTTTCAATATTTCAACTGCATTTAATTTTTGGGTGCTGCATTCGAAGACCGCAATAAAAATGTTACGAGACTGGAAATATTGGGCGGCTGAGCTACATCAGTTAGTTGTGAGGTCAGTAATTTTTCACTACTAGGTAATTTTATTTAATCGCATATATTGCGATATAAAATCGTTAACAAGGGCGGAATATGAAACTGGGCGCCCCTAGGCTGTCAAGCGTTTGCCGTCCTTTCCGTGAAACAAAAAATTTTAATTGAAATGAATCGAGAAAAGTTCAAAATTAATTCAATATGGCTACTCACATGTGAGTTTTTGCTAATTTGCTACATGAAAAAAGCGAATTGTGTTTAAAGTTGCCTCAAGCCCCTGTGTTTAAACATTTTCCACCTTCTTTCGCTCAAAATTGGACGTTCCCCAAAATTTTTGGCCCCGTAAAATTTGTCGCTCCCCAAAATTTGCACCCCTCAATATTTACGCCCCCAAAATTTTCCACTCCCCAAATTCGCCGTCCCGCAATATTGTTTCTCCCCCAAATTTGCAACCCCAAAAATTTTTTGCTTCCCTAAATTTACGGTCCTTTAAAATTTGTCGCTCTCCAAAATTTGCTGCCCCTAAAAATTTTCCGCTCCGCAATATTGTTATTCCCCCAAATTTGCGCCCCAAAAATTTTTCACTCCCTGAAATTTACCGCCCCTCAAAATTTGTCGCTCTCCAAAATTTGTTGCTCCTCAAAATTGTCTCTCTCCAAAATTGCAACCCACTTAGCCTATAAACAAATCCCCTCCTGATCATGAAAGCGAATTATGAAAAAGCTGCACGTGATGGAGCAAATCTGAGTTATTTTTGCATTTGGAAGTCCAAATTCCTGTAAAACCCAGCACAGATTTAAAAAAAAAAAAATTTATGACCCCCAATTTCGCAGCCCTATGTTATCGACAGAAATGGGCTCGAGTGGTTTGAGATCGGTGGTGTCTGGGAGGAAACACGATACAGAACTTTCCTTCGCCGCGGCTACTTTCCAGGCAAAGGGATTTTAAATGTTCCCCGTGGTCAGCGACTGCCTCGATGATACGGGAGTAGCCGAGCACGTGAAAGTCGACCACGCGGCACGGTCGAGGATTTTTGCACGTTCAGAAACCAGTTTCTGGCTTCTATTGTTATAACAGACGGCCGTCTCTCGTGGACGGAATCTCTCCCTCGGCCCTCCTTTTCTTCTCTCGGTCGCGTGTGTGTTCACACGCGCGTGGGTGTCCCACGAACCACTGTCAACCATTTCGTTTGCGAAATCCTAAGGAGAAATTCTCCGCAATCTCCATTCGAGGCTTCTAACATTTCTTCTGCAGTGGTATCAAAAATTTTACTGTAATAAGACATAATGGTAACCAGCACCAGAGTACTGGATGTTAATTCCAAACGGCGTATCTGGTCAAAATGCGGTTCTGAGATAAATGACGTTTAGTATTCTGTGCTACGCCATAGGTATGCTATATAAACCGGATTAGGTTAAATATTAAATCTGAATAAAAAGGTATTTACTTAAATATTTGTGACAAACCCTGTAAAATATTTCATAAACTCCAAAGGAAACTTTGGTAGATACGCCCAAAATCAGTCATCGATTCCAAATACGTCCAAAATACAAACTGCTATATCTTCAGTTTTAATACAGATATGGCTTTCTTATTTAATATACATATAGATAAACAATTTTTCTTCTGCCTGGCAGCAATAACTCAATTTAAGCGAAAGTTGCAGATACGCCGTTCCGAATGAACACGACAGAGTACTACTTCAAACTTCCCAACTATTCTCATTAATTCTTGAACACCCTTGCAATTGCAGCTTGCAAATAAAAGAGACATCTCTGAGATTATACGAGGAATAAATATCGAGCTCTCTACCTCCAGATGAATAATACATCAAAATCATAAACTGGCGCATGCATAATTCCCGCCGCTAAAGTGCAAACCCTTCAAGCTTAAATACTGAACCACTTACCATACGCCACATGCGGAATTCCTACATTCCCATTCAATCCCCGTACACCTGAACGCCCAAGTGCGTTCTCCGCCCGACTACATCTACCAGTTGCATACCTACATGTGTTTACCGTGCCCAGAGGATTAATAAACACCCAGGTGGATCGCGGAACAATCGCGACCGGCACAGTACCCGCGTATCTCGATTAACTTTTCCGCCCCTCCCCTACCATTGTCCCACAGCGATGTCAACAGAGGAGATTAATAAGCGATTACGCCGATTCGATTGCGACACGCATACCAATAGGTCGAGTGCTCGATTGCAGGCTGTTATTGACCTCACGTATCGAGACTGCTCGTGTAGTGCACGCGACCATCGTTACATACGCGATCGTTCACGGGCTGGTACGTGTTCGAGCGTCCCTGCGAAGCTATCGGTCGCCCCGATGAAAGAGAAATGTCCCTCGTGACGCGTGCCAACGATCCCTATTGTTCTCATCGGTGCGAGCCGAACGAGCCTCGACTCGCTATACGCGGCCGACCCAATGGGCCAGCGCGAGGATACGGGATTCGCTAGTAAAATGTAACGGGGCTGCCTTTTGTGCCCACGTACGCGGTGCAAATCTCCTGCGAATGGGGATCTCAAAGGCCGTTGATGGTCAGTCGATTAACAGTTTTAACGCCAGTGGGTCGAAACTTCTCGGGTTGGCTGGCTTCGTTGTTCCGCGGTGTGGATTTTTCGAGTCTTGTAGGCTTCCTGGTTTATGACTTTGAGCAGATCGAGAATGGAGTAGTGGAATATTAGAAGGTGAAAGTTTGGGACTGAGTCGTAGTGGAGTAAAGGCGGATTCGCGTGTGTTGGTGGCGTGACGGTTCAGTGCCGTCAGTGGTAGTGGTCTCTTCGTGCGAGTGGTAGGAATCGACGCGGGCAAGTGTGTACTGTGACATTCCACGCTGACACTGACGGAACTGATATGTGTGAATCCGGGTTGACACTGAAAAATTTAAAAAAAAATTAAAACCGACTTCAAAAAAATAAAAAAGCACTGAAAAGTGAAAAATTAGTTTTTTCCTTGTTTAATCTATGACTCTCAATTATTTTTAAGTCGGCGCCAGATTTACACAGTGCAAATGATGAGGCATGGGCATAAAAAAAATTGAGAGTCATAGATTAAATAAAGAAAAAACTTATTTTTCCCTGTTCAGTGTTTTTATATTTTTTTGCAGTCTATTTTAATTTTTTTCTTTTTTCAAATTTTTATTTTTTCCTTTTTTTAGTTATTTAAGTTGTATAACTACATTTAGGTAAAGGAGCTGCGCGTAAAATAATAATCGTTTGCTACAAACGGAAGATTCCAATAATAATGAAACAGATTTCTTATTTTTGGTGTAACTTCAAAACTACTGAACCGAATTTTATCATTCTTTCTCCACGACCTAAGTTGATTGAAGATAAACTAAATGCGATAAGTTTCACGAAAATCGGTCCAGTAGTTACGGAGAAATTCGCGGTTAAACATAATACATACATACAAACACATCAAACTGAGAAACTCTTTCTTTTTGAAGTCGGTTAAAAATGATCTTTCAAGTCGGTCAACCCTTCTCAAGGGTTCCTACCGAAAAAGGTTTGTTTAAGGGGTTACAATGTTACATTCCTGCAGTCACGGTGACAATGAATGATTTTAGGAATTTTTTAGGAGTTTTCATAAAGTGCCAAATTTTTTAGTTTTGAAAAAATAAACAATTACAAAGCGGAATTATTCGTGAGAAAAAATTCTTTAACAAAGAAATTTTAAAATTCCATGAATTGATTACTTTTTTGAAATTAAAAAATTTGACTCGACAGGCAACGTTATTTTACAAGAATCTCATTTAATTTTTCGGTACTTTTACATTTTACAGTTGGGCAATTTCGTAGCCCCAGAAAATGGAATATTAAAAGCACAAATTTGAGAAATAAGGCCATCGATGATTGCCATTACGTTAATGCCACTGCATTAAAGCTTTGACTCGGGTGAGTTGTGCATTTTCCTTCATTTCCCGATCCGTGCATCCGAGTAGATTGAAGGGTGGAAAGGGGATTAAGAAATATTAGATGTCTACATTTCGAGATGTCACGGAAGTAGCTGACGAGGAATCGTCATCTCCGATTGGAAATCCAATACGGAACAGTTGGCAGGAAAAGGGAATATATTGGGAGAGGAAAGAAACGTCAGCCGAGCAAATTGGTTCGGTAGATTGAATATATCGAAGCCACGCGAAACTATCGCGGAGAAGAATCGAATTTTCGAATAGAAGCACTGACGCGGGACGAACGTTCCCTTCGGCTACCTCCAACGATAATAATAACTCCAAGAAATGTTTATTTTTCGAATCGGCAACGTGACAGGCCTCCGATCTTAATATCGCTCCCTTCCTACTAACTCTTGATGGAAAAATTTAAAAACGAAAAATGATGGGACCGATGAGAAATCAAATATTTTTCAATAATTCCGGGCGTCGCTTGAACTGAAGCTTGAAACTCCTCTGAGCTAACAATGTGATAGATTTTCTATTCCCATGCCATTCCCCCCTCGCAAACCCTTCGCAGACAAATAAAGAAATCTAAAAATCAATTAAAAACTTGAGATATCTATTCATCAGACAAATACCTATACCAGAAAAAAAAGAAAAAATAAAATACTATTGACATTAGCTATCCCAGATTTGTGACAAAATGTTTTGGATCGCCCTGTATGTGCTTATCAATAGGGCGCAGTCTTCCATAACTATTTCCTTGTCCGTGCCGCCAGGGGAGGGCAGTTTTTGCGGCCTGTCCCGTTCCGCGAAAATTACACCGCGAAGTGCGTAAGACGTCCCGTTACGCCCGTGAAATGTTATTCAAATGTTGGCTGCGTGCGTACACGGATCAGCGTGCACGCCTCGAGAAGGCTAAGTAAGATGCTACTGGCAGCGGATGTTTCCGCTCGAGTGCTTTGACCGCCATTGTAGCGCCGTGGTACAGCCGCGATAACAGTTTCCTACGGCAGTAACGATTCCGGTATCAGGATGACGGGACACGCGAGCATTCTGAGCAGCCTCGTTACCGCGGGAACACTTCCTAAGTGCTTAAGAAGCTGGGAAAAAATTCACTGCCAGCCGGAAGGGAACGCGCTCCCTCGGTGTTTCTGCGGTAACTACCGCGGAAACTCGATTATCCGGATCGACTTGGGCAGGTGATGTTCGGATGCTCGAACGATTGTATTTTAGATGCGAGAAATTAGAAAGCAAAAAAATAAGAAGGAATGATCTGGAAAGTAGAAGTTATAATTTTTTTTTTAATAATATGGGAGGTTTTATTGACGCCTGTTTTGTGATATGAGTGTCGATGTGGAAAGACTCGGTACTGGAAAGGATTATTAACTAATTAGGTTAACTATTAGAAGTTATAATTTTTTTTGAATAATATGGGAGGTTTTATTGACGCCTGTTTTGTGATACGAGTGTCGATGTGGAAAGACTCGGTGCTGGAAAGGATTATTAACTAATTAGATGGTAGACTTGTTGGAAGGATGCTTTTGCGCAACCTGCAGAGTACAGGATTAAATGGACGCTCATGCCGCTGAGTTAAATGTTAAGTGGTGGGTTGAATGAGTTTTAGGTGAAGCGTTGTCACTTATGCAACTCAACTTCGATGATGAATTAGCAGCGGCGTTAAATTAGAAACCCGCATTCGGGATGCCTTGGAACAGGCAAGTTCCCCTTCAACCCAAGGAATAGCATAGAAAAGAGTTATCGCTCTCGAGTCGGAGGTCAACATCCTGCAGATGCGAGCACGGAAAATGGCAACAGTACTGATGGATAAAAGAGAATGTCTACTTAGTCGTTGAAACACGAAAACATATAACTCTGTAAATGAATAAGTTCCAAGACACGATATGTGGATCCATAGCACCCAAAAAGTTAACGCAATGCCCTGCATTTTCATAAAGACAGTAGATAACGATGGGAGCATATTAAATAAAAATTCCACCCTCCCCTACCCCATAAAAACAGAATACAAGTCGACACAAATTTCCAAAAATGGTATTTGCAAGCATTAAAACTCCTCAAATGTCAAATTACGCAGAAGTAAAATTCCTTCTTTCCTTGCAAACGAGATACAGTATTGTCCCCGTATGTGCTCGGTTTGGTGCACACGATACGTGCTTGTCGCTATCCCCACCACTTCTGTCTCACTCTTGTCCGGCGAAGGCGAAAGCGAGATGGAACGAGAGCGAGCGAGAGCCACTGAAAGCGAGCGAGGACGGTACGAGACAGACGACGCGTTGATGTTTTGTCTCCCTCTGTCTTTCGAGCGCCGTGACACTCCGTCCTTTGCGTGCGCGACGAGCGTGCGCGATGGTCGCAAGCACTTACGGTGAGCACGGGAACCGCTTCGCAAAATCTTGACGCAGGCCCGGCTCAAGTCTTTTTTGCGCCCTAGGCGAACTTGTCAAATTGCGCCCTTTATTATAATACATTTATTTGAGATTATTTATGACTTCACTCTGCAAAATTAGGCGACTGCCTAGGGCGGAAAGTCGACAAGAGGTGCAAAATGATATTTTCATTACTGGTATTGTTGAAAATAAACTTTAAAATTAAATATTACAAGTTGTACTATAAGTGGATTAAACTACGAATAAAAATTCAGAGAAAGGTTATCAATAATCTGAAATAAATGTATTATAATAAAGGGCGTAATTTGAAAAGTTCGCCTAGGGCGCAAAAAAGACTCGTGCCGTGCCTGGCTATCTGACCGTCGCGCGCACGCGTCGAGCAGTCACGATTCCATCTGAGTGCTCGCACCCGTCGCGCACGCCCGCCGCGCACGCAAAGCGTTCCATCTCGCTCCCCCCTTCGGCCAGAAAGAAGCGAGAAACGAACACTCGGAATTAGGGATCTGTTCACGATAGAAGCTCAACGCCGGTCCCGACCAGCGAGCACATACGGAGACAATACTGTATAAATAACACTCAACCCTCAGCCAAGGGGGCTGGGTCTTTTTCGACCCAAGTGTAACATTACCAAGTGTAGGTAATAGTAGAGAAAACTTTAGAAATCGAAAAATTACTTCTCTACTGCTCTAATTATAAGAAAAAGAACGTCGTTTAAAATGCATATAGTAGAATAATTGATACGGGTCCAAATTGACCCAGGCACCGCCTTCCGCTAGTTAAGTCACCAATAAATACATAGGCTTACCAGAAATGTGGTAGGTTCTCCAGCCATAAGCGACGTTCAACTCCTTCTTGCCATGAAGAAGCCCGAAGTGGACCCTGCCCGCGCTCTCTTGGGGATTGGGCGTCCTGAGGGGTCGCGCCTCGACCCAGTGCTGCGTGACAAGGGCAGCGCAGACCAGCCCACCACCCAGCAACGACAGGAAGAACGTGGCGAAGATCGTGCCTCGTCGGAACATCGACGTCATCCTTGGGTCACGCGACGACGAGCCAGCCTTCGGGTAGTTGGAGATCACTGTGCAGAGAAGTGGGAAATGGTGAGCCGCGCCGGATACACGGCCGGCATTCCACTCAACTGAGGGGGGCATCCGATCTATCCGATGAAGTTTTCCACTCGCGCGACAGGGAACCAGTTCGACCTGTATGCTTTCTTTGGGCTTTGATTCCAGCACGCGTGGCTTGTCACTGTCATCGGATATTATATCAATCGCGTGGTAATGTGGTAATGCAGCGATAACATCGGGGATTTAATTAACGAGATGTTTCTGTTTTGGTACTGGTAACAGCTTTTTTAGCAAAAGTCTTACGAACTCGGGGGTCCCAGACGTCCAAGTATATTCAACCTGCCATCCCAGGATACCCACATCAGGTCCTACGAATTCAACCGATCTTTCTATCGTAATCCAATCATTAGGGTGGCTCTTGTTTATACGTGTCGAATTTTTTTTGTATTTCTTTGCCCTTACCCCCTAGAACGGTGCATATTTGATAAAAAAATAGACTCTGAAAAAGTTTATTGCAATTGGACAATAGGAAAGGTTGCCGATCAGGCCTTAAAGTTTAGAATTCATCAATAGTTTGGATGTAAAGAATTTCTCAAAAATGATAAGCCGTATTGAAATTTTATTTAAATAATCCTAAAAGAGCATTCAATTTTCTACAATTATTGTATACATGTTTTTTTCGTTCTTCCAACAATTTTTTAGCTAATAGCGTTTGAATATACAAAGGTCTGCACTACGCCGCGTATAGATAATACGTCACGCCGTACAGGTGGGACGCGCGAGGTGCGGACCTCTCTATATTCAAACGCTATTATCGAAAAAATGGTCGGAAGCACGAAAAAATTATATATACAGTAATTGTAGAAAATTGAATGCTCTTTTAAAATTATTTGAACAAAATTTCGATAGGGCCTATCATTTTTGAGAAATTCTTCAAATTCAAACCACTGATGAATTCCAAAAAATCTTTAAGGCCTGATCAGCACCCTTCCCTGTTGCCCGATTGCAATAATCTTTTTCAGGGACTACTTTTTTTGTGAAGTGGAACCATATGTAGTGGGCGAGAGCCAAAAAAATCGCAGGTTGAAAATTAGGGCTACCACTAATCTAGGGGAGGGTTGCCTATATCGTACCACTTAAGACATTTTACGTTATATTTCATATTTGGTACTAATTTGAACGCAACTGACTATTGGATATTGTAGCTTGATCTTTTAGGCACCTACTATTATATGCTTAGCCTTTTGTTCAGAATAAATTAATTTGTTATTAATCTTTTTGTCATATACTGTAAAAGGTACGATTTAGGCAACCGGTCTCCTAAATCAGGGTTGACTAACTGACGACTCACGAGTTGCCAGGGGCTCCTCCGCCTTGCGGCCACGCTGAACGGCCCCCTCCATACCTACTAAACATCGCAGTCGAATTCGTCCGTCCCTATACAGACATAAATACATTCGATTACTACGGACGGCCACGGCCATATGTTTACATATAATTATAATTAATACGACATTACGAACTGATATATACTTACTTGACCGATATTTACTTTTTATATTTTTCATAACGGAAAACGCACTTTCGCATATGTATGTAGAACCAAACATTGATGAAATTTTTAAACCCAAATCCACCAATTTCGGATACTTTTCTTCTGATAATAATTTAAAAAACTCCTGTCCATATTCATTTCTGGCGAGTACGAACGGATCTGCTTGCAAATTACACAATTCAACTCGATGATATATTTCTTGGTCTTCGATCAAAATACAGCAACAATTTAAAAAGCGCTTTACAGATTTCGATACATCAATGAAAAATGAGCTTATAATTTTTAATAATCCAAAAGGATGTAAGATCGAAGACCAAGAAATGTATTATCGAGTTGAATTGTGTAATTTGCAAGCAGATCTGTTCGTACTCGCCAGAAATGAATATGGACAGGAGTTTTTTAAATTATTATCAGAAGAAAAGTATCCGAAATTGGTGGATTTGGGTTTAAAATTTTCATCAATGTTTGGTTCTACATACAGATGCGAAAGTGCGTTTTCCGTTATGAAAAATATAAAAAGTAAATATCGGTCAAGATTAGCGGATTATTCATTATCTTCGCTGTTAAGGATAGCCATAACAAAAATTGATGTGGATATACCATCCTTTGTCAATAATATGACGCGGCCTCAATGTGCACGTTCACATTCACAGAGACGAATAAAAGTAAGTATATATCAGTTCGTATTGTCGTATTAATTATAATTATATGTAAACGTATGGCCGTGGCCGGCCGTAGCAATCGAATGTATTTATGTCTGTGTAGGGACGGACGAATTCAACTGCATTCGTCAATGTTTAGTAGGTATGGAGGGGGCCGTTCAGCGTGGCCGCAAGGCGGAGGAGCCCCCGGCAACTCGTGAGTCGCCAGTTAGTCAACCCTGTCCTAAATCGTACCCCTCGGTTTCCAAAATCGTACCTGCACGAAAAAATAGTATCAATAACAAATAAAGAAGAAAATATTCAACATAAAGTAATGATTATTATATAGTTACATGTACTAATATATATACAGTATTGTCTCCGTATGTGCTCGGTTTGGTGTACACGATAGGTGCTTGTCGCTATCCCCACCACTTCTGTCTCACTCTTGTCCGGCGAAGGCAAGAGCGAGATGGAACGAGAGCGAGCGAGAGCCACTGAAAGCGAGCAAGGACGGTACGAGACAGACAACGCGTTGATGTTTTCTCCCCCTCCGTCTTTCGGGCGCCGTGACACTCCGTCCTTTGCGTGCGCGACGAGCGTGCGCGATGATCGCAAGCACTTAGGTAAGCACGGGAACCGCTTCGCAAAATCTTGACGCAGGCCCGGCTCAAGTCTTTTTTGCGCCCTAGGCGAACTTGTCAAATTGCGCCCTTTATTATAATACATTTATTTGAGATTATTTATGACTTTACTCTGCAAAATTAGGCGACTGCCTAGGGCGGGAAGTCGACAAGAGGCGCAAAATGATATTTTAAAATTAAATATTACAAGTTGTACTATAAGTGGATTAAACTGCGAATACAAATTCAGAGTAAGCTTATCAATAGTCTCAAATAAATGTATTATAATAAAAGGCGTAATTTGGCAAGCTCGCCTAGGGCGCAAAAAAGACTTGTGCCGTGCCTGGCTATCTGACCGTGGCGCGCATGCGTCGAGCAGTCACGATTCCATCTGAGTGCTCGCACCCGTCGCGCACGCTCGCCGCGCACGCAAAGCGTTCCATCTCACTCCCCCCTTCGGCCAGAAAGGAGCGAGAAACGAACACTCGGAATTAGGGATCTGTTCACGATAGGAGTTCAACGCCGGTCCCGACCAGCGAGCACATACGGAGACAATACTGTATATGGATCACACACAGGCCGCAATAACCTATGTATATGATATATGTAAATAACCTATATAACATACGAGTTGTCAAATCCTACTGGTACGATTGTAGTGGTACGATTTAGGAAACATGATCAATTTATTTATAAATAAATCAATTTAAACTTTATAATCAATGTAATATGCACTTAATATGAATGTAAAATATTCTACATTAAACCCGCTTTTAGAAAAATACAAAAATACAGGACAAAATTGCATTGTTTGATTATTATCAGCTAAAATAAACTGGTAAAAAGTTACATCAATCATACCTGATTTTTTTAAAATGTTTATAATACGCACAAAATAAGGTGGAAGCTCAAAAGGTTTTGTTTCTATTTCTTATTGATATTCTTACTTGATATTTTTATTATCAGATGTCATTTACATTCATTAATTACTGAGAAATTGATGAGGTACAATTTAGGTGACCAGTACGATATTGGCAACTCTCCCCTACATCCCACAAATCCTCAGATGTCTTTATCGAGCTTGACTAACCTCAATATATCTATATCAAACTCCTCATCTTCACTCAGTCCATGCGTATAATACTTACATTCCCAGCTGCAAAACATTTCTACCAAAGTCTACAACTCTAAACCCATTAAAATCTAATTTGTCACATTCCACAAATGCACGATACTCCTTATCAAATTTTCCTGAGACCTCAAATTCAAATTCCCATAATACCACCATCGACATTACTGCACAAATTAAAGATTATTCTGAACTTCCTTTTAATATTTCCCACCGCGATCACGTTCAGTGCAAAATTGTCGTCCTAACATTTTTATCTTGCACTCGAAACGCGTTTATCGTTAAAGGCTCTGACTCGCCCCGTTTCCTTTCCCGCGAAAATACGAAATCTTCGGTGCGTGCACGCTATCCAAATACGAAGTGTTTTCCCTGCGACAAGCAGCCGCGGTGACACCTTCGTATTTGGAGAATGTTCCTTTCTCTCGACGCGGTTTCTCTTTTCAGCGAAGCAACGGAGACGTCGCGTACGCGAGCTGCCTCTACACGCCAAGGCTCGAGACGCTCTCCGCGTAGGCATCGGTAGTTTACTTGACGACAGCAACTATTTAAATTATGCCACAGAAACTATGCCGCTTTCGCAACAATTATCCGGTCTGGTAGAACAAATCCATAGGCGCGAAAGCGCTTCGAAAGTGAACCGCTCGACGGTTCCGAGACCATTGCGAACCCTTTGGCCCTGCGTCGATAGTGTAACAAACCGATCAAGAAAAAGCAGTATTAAAAAGGAGTATTAATAGTTTCTACCATCCGCAGTTTTAATTCTCAAAGAAATATTATTCGAAGATTGATGGAAGGGTTGTAAACGAAAGTGTAAAATAAGAAATATTTTTCTTTTTCTAAAAGGACCATTATTGATTAAAAGAAATCTTGAGAAATGTTAATCTAGCTATATACTGGATTAATTTCTTTGAGTAAAAATTTCAAAGTAACCAGAAGAAATTACAATAAAACAAAGCAGTATGTCGATCAGCTTGGGTCTAATTGATGGTAAGATCCAACTCAAACCTTCCTATTCCCATTCAAAACACAGAATCAGGTTCCCTCACGACTTGGAGGGAAAAATTAAATTTCTGAGATGAAAGCGATACGGCGCCCCTGCAGCAATGTATACAATAATATTTTGTATCATGATAAGACTTCCGAAGACACGACCACTCTATTATTATTATTGCTAAAGTGTAATATAACCCCCTGGTACAAATGAGATATATAGAACAGACGTGATTGAATGAAGAACCAGAGAAGCATGGTTTGTAATCATAACAATGATTACCACTGAAACTAAAATCGATCTACCCCTAGAAGGCTTAAGTATATCTTGCAAGGAGAGTACCTACAGTAGATTCGGATAATCAATTTTACTCAAAGTTGGTATATGTATAGTCACTGTACACTATGTATTATACAACAATATACGGAGTGTAACATTCAAAGTTTCGCAAACAAGTCAATTTCGAAGTTCTACCTTTCCCAAAGCCACCATATCTAAGTTGCAAGAGCAGCGTGGCGAGCTGAAATTCAAAATATCGTCAGTTTTAATTTTTAATCGACTGGTGTTCTATCTTGCACTTCCTCTCTAATTTTTATTTCCATTCGTAATAAATTAACTCATATATAGGTAAAGACAAAAATTTCGAACTCGATCTTCTTCCAAAATTTTAAGTACTAACCTATAGACGTTTACTATATTACTACACGACTATACCCTACCCCCAAATAAAATTGAAGACCAATCAGTGAGCCCAACACCCAGCATTACCCTCCCTCAATTCCATCGCAATGGATTCAAAAACACAGTCAAAATAATGGAGCTATATTCCAAGCGAAAACGTCGGCATGAAAAATACGGGAATCAAAAAACTGCTCCGACCATCTATGTAGATCACTTGAACCAGTGGTGTTTCCATCGAAAGCAACACCTAGAATTTTTTTTCACCAACCATCAATGGAACTGGTTCCTCCGCGTGGCGAGTGAGACGAGACTAATCGATTCGACGATGCGTGTGGCTATTACGTACCTTGGCCCTTTTTTACCTTCGACCCACCCCTCCGTGTTCCCTCACTCCGCGCGGCTGCTTTTTGCACTGTTTCGCAGAGATGAGGGCAACATGTTTGGTTCGCTACCACTGGGGACCGCGATTTTTATTTCTGTCTGGATTAAATCCGGATTTATTTCCCGCCTCATCGTATTACCCACTTGTCTATTAATTTCTTGCATGCAAGCATAGTTAATCTATAGTAGCCAAAATAGTTCTAAGTTACGTGGTCAGAATAGGTCTAAATAATTCAGGTGTGCGGCTGAAAGAATGGCGCAAGCGGGCAGGAGGTGTTTCTCTATGCAAAAATGAATCAAGAGTGGAGAATAAAATTTTTCATCCGTAGCTTAGTTTTCAAGAAACTCGATTTTTAAATTATGTTGAGCACACATGCGCCTGACTAAAAAAAGGCACAACTGCTGATGAAATGAATTCTTGGAAATAAGTTAAAATTATAAGTTAAAGAAAGAAGTAAATAAGTTACAAGTAACCAAGTTAAAATTATAAAATAGCTTCTTTCGCATAAGGCCTTTCTGTCAAAACGATCGACTTCAAAGATCTAAAAATCGGTTCCACCTTCAAATTCATTTCTCCTAGATCAAACCCCATTTGAAGAAAGTCATTCTACAATTTAAGCACCAAGATTCATTCCCCTCACAATTATACTTATTTACTAAAAAAAAAAATTCTCTCCCTCTCTAGAGTCTCTTAAAAATCGATTTCCTGAGAACTGAGCCTGAGACGAATAAATTTTATTCAACACATTGCGCCCGACGTCGCCTCCCGCCCGTTCGCACTCTCCTTCCAGCCACACCCTGTGCAAATAACAGTTTATTAGCGTACCTTGGCCCTGGCTCTCGACGAAGTGCACCTGGCTCAGGCTCCTCGAGAACTCGCCCTGCTTGACCTTCTGCGTGAAGTCGGCGTTGCCGAGCTTCTTAGAGAACTTGACGCGACAGTTGCTCCGCGGCGGTTGTTTACCAGGCCCGAGGAGGGACGACGGCCTGGGCCTCCTCGCGAACGTGTACGGGATAGTGTAGGGCTGGGCTACGTAAAAGTAAATCGGCCGGTAGTCCTCATGGAGGTGATGCTGCGCGAGGCCCCCGTTGGATGGGTAGCCGCCGTACACGCTCGGCGCCCCGTTGCTGTACGCGTACGAGCCCGTGTAGTGGATACCGTAGTGGTTCGCCGTTTTTCGTGACTTCCGTTCCACCGTTTTGAAAAATTCCGCTACGCCCCCTTGGTAGCTAGCGCCCTCTTGATATTTCGCTCGCGTGCTGAAGATCGACGCCCAACTAGAGTTCTTGGTATATAGATTGCTGCTTTCTTTGGGCCACTAGAATTTCAACCTAGTGCCGATGGGACTATATGGTATTTAAATACCGTAGATGCTATTTCGAGCACTCAGTGGCTAGCTTCTTTGAGTTTCTTAGGGTGTTGGGGGGATTGCTGGTTAACTGGGGTCTCTCGGGTAAGTTTTCAAGCGGAGATTGGTGTTTGAGTGGAATTCTCAGGGCTTCAAGTAATTTTTGTTAGCAGACAGCGCCTTGAAAGCCAGATATCTTCTTGCTGGAGATTCTTCTAGTTCCAGCCAAGTTTCAACTTCCCTTTTTATGTGTCAAGAGTTCCTGTCGCTCTCTCCCTCTCTCTCTCTCTCTCTCTCTCTCTCTCTCTCTCTCTCTCTCTCTCTCTCTCTCTCTCTCTCTCTCTCTCTCTCTCTCTCTCTCTCTCTCTCTCTCTCTCTCTCTCTCTCTCTCTCTCTCTCTCTCTCTCTCTCTCTCTCTCTCTCTCTCTCTCTCTCTCTCTCTCTCTCTCTCTCTCTGCTGAACGAAGTAATCTCCTCTGTAGTGATATCTCTAAAGAAGATGAATTTCTTCTCTCCTTTCAGATTGCGCAACGAGTGTTGTAACGACTGGTTTTCTTCGCTTCTTCGAATTTAAGCTTTGTTTCCTGTTAGCTATGAATTCGTTCGCTAGGTGCTGTCTTTCTCTTTCACCGTTACGAAGAATAAGCAACCTTCTTTTTACGAAAGGTGTAAGAAGTACCTCGGCGTTCTTGCCTTCTTCGAAAGTTCCACGGGCCTGGATCGCTTTTCTCTTAGCTCGACTCGAATCTAACGACCTATCGTCTGTGACTTTCTACTGTGCTCATCAAATTAGAATCACAGTAACTCGGTCCTTCTTTCTACAAATCTTTCGAGCAAGATAAACCTCTCTTGTTCCTCCTGTCCTTTTAAGCCAAACAACTCCAACGTTTCAATCAGCTCGACTCGTGTCCAAAACTTCCCAGCTCAAGTCAACCCAAAACGCCCTATCTCCATACGATAACGAGTCACCTCCTGTGTGTTTCTTTCGCGCTGTTTTGAATGAGAAAGGCGACCCAAGGCTCCCACTATCTTTTCATGAATATTCCCCCCCGCTGCCTTTCCTCGACACCCAAAAACTCCTCGATTTTTCCTCTTCCAACGACCTCCTCCGTGCACGAGCTTCGACCTTCCCTCTCCACAGCTCCTTCCACACCTCTTTCGAATTAAAATTTCAGCACCCTGGGGACGGCAGTGCGAAGCTCCTCGCGCATAATGGCGGTATCAATTACCCGGTCGTGGTGCCGAAATTGGGCTCCTTGGTATCGCGATACGTCTTCTTCCTTATCTTAATTGCGAGAGGCGATAGTGGCTTGTATCGATAAGCCGGCGATTTTAGAGGGACGAGGCGGAAGAGATGGCCTGGCAAACGTGCTTCTTCGATTTGTAATAAACCGCAGAAGTTGCAAGCGGTCAACGATCAGCACACGTACGCGGCGGAAATTGTGTCAAGGCATGGATCGTGGTCCCGGGCTCTCCCCCCACCGCTGCAACTTATTGCGCCTGGCGTCGCGCGATTTTGTATCTACGATGCTTCGGGATTCTCCACGAGCACCGCTCGGACTCCAGATTCCACGGAAGCGACGCAGCGCCGTGCTCTTTTCTTCCTCTTAACGGTCCACGTTGTGTCAACTGTAAACAATGCGGCGCACGTAAGTTCCCCGTGGCTCGATATGGTCGCGCATCTGGGGGAGGAGGGGGGAGGCAGGAAGGGGGAATACTTCGAAACGAACTTCAGCGTCTTGCAGTTTGAAGTTCTGCCTGCCCTGAAATCTTGATGAGACCGATCCTCGAGTCCTAACGAAGTCTGGTTTCTGCTGCCGGTCGCGAGCTTCGACGGGCGTTGGATTTTTAAACGGTCGCCGATTGGGAATGGGGCTTAAGGGTGCATTCTACTTTGCCGGTCGAGCTGAAGACCTATTTTCCTGAATTTTTTTTTTCAGGAATTATTGTACGGATTTTAATGTGTTTTTTTGGTAAATATTTGTTATTCTTTGTGGTATAGAATTGTATTTTTCATATTTCCAAAATGTAATTATAAATGTGGGGATTTAACTGGCAATGTTTGTGCCTCAGTGAGAACAGTCTAGAAGTCTTCCTTAGCATTAAAGTGAGTCCAAAATAATAAAAATAGAATGATTATGTTCTATAGAGGTGTACGCATAAACTGGACGAGAAATATTGATTTATCAACAGTGGTTACAAAATAGCCGCCTTGTAAAGAAAAAGTTCTGGATTTTTGCCTATTTTTTAATGCTTTTTATGGATGGAAACAAAAACTATTTTTGATGCCTGGATGATTCTAGTCCACTGTATGCGTACACCCGTATTGGACATAATCATTCTATTTTAATCGTTTTAGGACCACATTAAGGCCTACACATTTGTAATTATATTTTGAAAACATGAAAAATACAAGGAATAATAAACATTTAACAAAAAAAAAACATTAAAATCCGTACATTAATTCTTGAAAAAAATTCATGAAAATAGGTCTATTATCGACCGGCAAAGTAGAATGGACCCTTAAGGCGGCGTCAGTACCGCCTGGCTGCAAACTTTTTGCAGATTCTCGTTGAGGGTGGAGATTGATTTTAAGACTGGACGGCTTTGTGGGATGTAAGAATTTTTATAATTTGTGATTATTTGGAAATCGACCTTAAGACAGTTATTTAGCCGTGAGATTTCTGTTCTTATTGCGGGATATCAAATTCGGGGATATAGGCAAGTAACGATTACTTTGACCTTAGCCACTTGTAAATCGAGCTTAATGCTACCTTCATATTTTCAATAATAAGTTTCTGCAATCTCTTCGACGAAATGTGGGACACCTCTATAACGAAGTACTGAATATTTGAAATCAGCCTATTTAGAAATCCGCCTTAAGATAATCATCCCCGAACTTAAACGAAAAATTTAAGTCCCGCCGAATATATTAAATAAACAAAACTTCCATTCTTGCAACAATTCACTTGCATGTCTCTCCAGATTATTAAATTCCAAAAAATTGTCGCCTCAAAATTCTACCATAAAAAGTGCAAGTGCTCCACTTTTCTAAAATGCATCTCGAGTGGCACGATTTTTCGATCCTCTTATTCCCCCTATCTCGAGTTGTTTGTCAACGTTTCCGAAATGAGCTTACGTTGGTATTCATGAATAACGCGGTCGAGTAGCATTCTTGACGTAACTGGAACAGCAATTGCACTGGCGTAATATATTGCATTCACACGTCCACGTGTTACGGCCAGCGCGCTTCGCTTTTTTACAAATTGTTCAAGTACTCTACCGCCCGCCGACGACGTCCTTGGTTCCCGTCCCGGCGGAATTACGTTGCCCGGAAGTAACTCCAACTAATTTGCGAGCCTGCGTTCGTTCGTCGACCGCGAAAAACGGCGAGAAATTTCTGGCGAATAATCCCCGGGATACATAGCTACATAAAACGGTCGTTTCACGCCTCGAAACTAGACCGACGTTCGCGAGATCGCCGTGAAAAGGGCTGGAAGTGGGCTGACGTTGTCACGGTGTAGGAAAACATTCGTGTGTTAATTAAAACTTTTAACTAACAGGGATAGGGCGCGGCATTGATCACCAACTTTTTAGGAAAACAACACAAAAGATTTTGACGCTATATACGACATATTGGTAGCCTTTGTTTCGAACGGTTTAATAGATCAGTTGGTTGAGGCACGTGCCTCATAATACGAAAGTGGTGAGTTCGAATCTCGGCGCCTGCATGTTGTAAACAAAAACTGTGTATTTTAAATACGAGAGAGGTTTTACACTTGGAAGCAGAATGGAGGGGAGGCCGTCCGTAAATTACGTAAGAGTAATTTTTACGAATTCTTACCCCCTCCCTCCCCCAGTATAAGAAATCGTAAGATTTGATATTCCACCCCGCCCCCCTCCTTACGTAATATTTTTTACATTTAATTTTATCAGTTATTAAAATTCTGTTAAAGGTTTATTTGATTCATTTAACTCGGTTTCGGTAAATTTAAACTAAAACTACTTGTCTGGAAGATTAATGACAGAATTTGTATTTATTGAAAATTAGGTTAAAAAATAATACGTAAGACGCTACCTGACTCCCCCCCCCCTCCCTTCTAAGAAAACGTAAGAAATCGTGACCCCTCCCCCCCCCCCCAAAGCCTTACGTAATTTAAGGACGACCCTATGACGCGGATGATTCCGCGAATGACACAAAATTTATTATGATGTTGGTAACGTCACAAAATAGGAAATCTAACAATAAAAAAAAAAGTGTTCTGTAGCGTTCATCCAAGTTTTATAGTGTGCACTACTTATAAATATTCTAAAAGACAGAAAGTTTCTAAAAATATTTCTTACATCTCCTTAGTAGCTCTGAATGTCCTTATTCTTAATATTATAATCCTCCTACGTTGCCCAACAAATAATCTTGATCGAGAAGGAAACCGGTTGGATTTTCAACCCTTTCTGGGGTAACGCTAGCGAAGGCGACACATACTTATTGACACAAGTGAAGATCCCGTCCATAAGCAGCGGCGGGCTTCTTAATAACGTCGGATTATCGAACGATCGCCTCGTCAATTTTCGTAATCGAAACCTTGAACGCGGCGTTAATACCAGTTATGTTAATGAAACCGATAACTGGTCATTCATCGGATTTATCTCGATACGACGTAATCAGAGGTAGCGGCCGAGAGTTAATTAATGCTCGTGCCAGGGTTTCCCTTTTCATCGGTAGAAGAAAAAGTATTACTAATACCAGTGGATGTATACACCTCGCTGTGTTGCAAAGTAAAAAAAAGAAAGGATAATCTCTCTCCCCGTCCCAATTTATCCGACCGTTAAATTGAACCGAGTAAACGTGACATAACATTATTTGTTTATTTCTTAGCGGTTAACCACGACGTCGATGAGTACAGTGGCCATCTTGTGAGTGCTGTTTATTGGAGTTTCGAACTACCAACGTTGTTAGAGAATTTTAATTTCTTTACTGACAATAAGTTAAATTGCTTGTCAAGTACAGGGTATTCAACGTTGATTTTAGAAATTCAGAAGCAGTAATACGTCGATGAAAGGTTCTGCCAGGACTTAGCCAGGAAAAATGGGGCTGCAATAATGGAACGTTACCTCGGCAGGGACTCGTACAATGTGTCAGATCGTTCATCGCGCAGGGGAGTAAAAAGTCAGCAGCGATTAAAATCGACCCTCATTTTATGCGGTGCCTTTATTAAAATGATATTCAAATTTAATGGCCGCTCTTAGTTTCTGTCGCGAGCAGGAACGGGGAAAAAGTGGACGTGGAAAGAGACGATGAACATCGAGTGCAGGGAAGAAGGGCGAGGGGGAAGACAAAGTGAGGGGATGGGGGAGCTGACAGTAAAAATAAAGGAACGGACGTGGGAACAAAGAGATACGTAAGAACGAACAGAGACGGAGAAAGCGAGCAGAGAGCAAAGGGAATGCAGGTATGTGTGTGACTGCGGTGGAACGGGATGACGAGGTCGATTGAATGCCGTTAGATCGTGTCAGGATGCGGCCACGTTACCTATACTTCGCGTGGAGCACAGTAGGAGGAGAGCAGCCAAGCGAAAGGTACAAAAAGAGAGAAACAGAGACGAGTTGACAGGGAGGGTTGGGAGGGAGAGAGGCAGAGAGAGAAAGCCATCACCGATTCGAATCTGCGTGCTCATGGCGGCCTTGCACGGTATGAAACGCATCGGGCAGTATTTGTTTCAGCATTGCCGGTGTGCACTCTATGGAGGCAGCGTTTCGTTCGTTTCGAACGTTCCCCTGGAAACAGGAGGTAAGAACAGGAGTAATCGCCGGGGGGAGAATTAAGCGATCCGAGAAAAGCGTCTTCCTGCTTCGCGCTTCCGAAGCGTCCTTACTCAGCGTCTTTGCTAACTATCCCGATCAAGCGTCTTCTTGCATGTTTACAGAGAGAATAATTAGAGCAGGAGAGAAAGTGGCGAGATTACGTGTTGAGAAATAAAAGATCGAGCGAGATCCAGGCGTTTATTCGTGTTCGACATTCCGCACGGGTTCTACGAACTCTAACGTAAGAAATATGCCCACTTAAGATCGAAAACGGCGACACGGGGTTCTTATCCGCGAGATCGGGATCGACTCCGGAGAAGGAACGGGAGGGCATCGATAATCTTTCGCCCGAGTTTTACTGCGTGCACGCGACAAGCGCGCAGAATTCTGCCCGGCGTGCACGCTGCCTCTTTCTAACAGGGAATTTCTCTTTTTGCCGTCGTTCGTCGACACACGGCCGGGCGAGATACCGATCTCCGGTATATGTATGTCCCTGCGCGAGGTAACGCGATGCCATCTCGCGCGCGCTGCCCCGAAACATTTTTATTTCCCGCTCGTTCGACAGATTGACTCGTCGTTAGAAAACCGGTCCGGTTCCGTCGATTTTTTCTTACAGCTTGACGCAACCGATTCAACGCCCTGTATATAGCCGGCCACATCGCTCCGGGGCATCGGACAAAGGTGCATCGCGGTCCACCGTGTGGCCCGCGAAACTAGGACACGTAACAACCGTCCCCTACCACCTCCAGAGCCAGCCTGCCGCTGTTGCTTGTCCTGCCTGCCAGCCTGGACTCCGCGTAACGCGACTTCGCAGCGGATAATGAAGTTGCGGCCATCGGGGCTGCTGATTCATGCCTCCGATTTCCAATTTACATTATGCCGTCTCCACGCATGCGTTAACGCATATTTGTCTGTTTTCACGAATATTCTGGTAAAGTTAGAAATTTCAGGCTTTCACGACCTGGACTCCTGGGTGTACGCCGTGTTCACAGAAATTATATCCCCAATGTTTCGCTAGCACTGCAGCTAGCTTCATCAGGGATCAAGTGACACACTGATACGATACCTGACCCCTGATGAAGCTAGCTGCAATCCTGGCGAAACGCTGGGATTTCTGTGAGATTGATCGGTGTACATAGTACATATTCACACAATTTGTTATCCGCGCATTCTACACCATGGTGTATATATCCGTACATGGTGTATATATCCGTACATCATGTTCTACGCCACTTATGTGTAGAGCGAGGAATTTCGTGTGCTTTCATGTGTGCCAAGTTACAGAACATAGAACAGTGATCGGTATTCGGTAGCAATCTATTTAGTAAAATATCGTTCGAGTACCACAAACGCAAGGTGTACAATGGCCCAACTTCACACTGTTGGTATCCGTTTCGCGATCACTTCTGCAATATTTCGTGAATATGAAGTAGAGTAGAGCCTATGGCGTGGTTTTGCTCTAATGCCATGGCAACCATGTGAAGTTAAACCCCTCTGCACTGTGCATTGGTAGTAGTTGGTACAATATTTGTAGCTAAGGGTACACGAATACGAATATTGTATCCACAGTTACGTGTTTCAACGCATATACCGAATATTCATACTCGAATACCTACCATGTGTGGAACCGGCGTCACGCAGGGACGATTCAAATGTGGTGGTCACGATATTTATAAGTAATACCTTAGATACATGTCTGGACTTCAGAGCCAGAGTGTATTAAGTCTATTGCTTTTAAAAATGACATTTCACATGTTCCCGTATCAAATTTTTCACTCTTTCGGAAACACGTAAAATGTAATTTTTTAAAAAAAGTGAACGTAGTACACTCTGGCTTTGGGGTCCAGATATTCGTGTTATTTATCACGTAGAAGCTAGAGTCAACTAAAAAATATAACGTTAAATAACATTTTAAACGATTAACGACCTAGCCACAAAATACTACTCCTATATAATTAATTTCATTATTTTAAGCCCTTTCATCTTGAAGAAGTGATTTCACAAATTCACTTTGCTACACTTGTATGCCAACACCTATATAAAATAAAATACAACAGTACGCCTTGCAAAGTTTCTGACCGCCATGTTTGACTCCCCCTATACCAGAACGATTGTGCCGACCGAGCCGGTTCTCCCGTTCGAACGGGCCGCGTATCGATTTCGCGCGATCACGTATGAACTCGAAAGAATGTTGCAACGAGGATGCTGCGGACTTCCTTATCCTTGAGCGATAAATGGATATTTTTCGTTCTTCCGTTGGCGACGAAGAGAAAGCAAGTGCATCGGGAAGACGTGACATGAATAACCTCCGTTTAACCCGTATCGAAAGGCATCGATTTCTGATTCGGTCGAATCGACTCGGAACGAGGGTCCAACGTGTGCCCGTTTCTCTCTTATCACGGCTGAACGAGATCGTTTTGTCCGAGGACAACCATCTTGCAAGGACGAGAAGGAGAAACAGAACTGTGGAGGGAGGGGGTAAGAGAAAGGAGGTAAGAATATACGTAACGAGAAATGTAATTCCCTAACGGATTATCCAGATATAATTGGATTACGAGGCGTTTCTTACGAGATGAGTCAGTTACGAGAACGCGCAGGGTCATTTCTTCTTTGGCGGCAAGAAAAAGTTCGATTAAGGCCAGGCCCCATGGTAATTGCTTGAAATTTCGGTCACATTTCGAAGTGTCAAACGCAGCAGTTTCATCACGCCTCAACTGCTCGACGTTTGAATCTGCGTTACGATGCAACAATGACCTCATGAATAATTTAACGCGCGCCATTGTCTCATCGGTATGTACTAATAACATCACGTCAGTTGTAGCGTATCCGACACTGATTTACCTCGTGAATGCATTTCTTCTTTATTTTCTACCCACTCGTGCGTGCCCCGCGTTTTCGAAAACCGTGCAACCCGGATACGCGCGATTTTTATCGATCACGCAATATCAATGGGGCCCCGCGCTTATATCGCGTATAAATACAGTTTAACGAAATAACTGCTAACTGGTCATAAAAGAAAAGCATCGAAATTTCGCAGAATTACCGAACGAGCATAAAATCCTCGGTAAAACGGGACAATTTTAAGCCACATACCGTGTGTCTACTTAAAAAAGCGAGAAACACAGATCTGCCCAATTAATAATTCAATGAACTTCCGTCTCGTTCCGTGAAATTAGTACCGAATTAAGCTTGCACGATCTGTGATTAAACACAGGTCCTTTCGTCGAGAAAGGTACACTGCACGTTCGTGCAACGCGTGACTAATATACCATTAATCGTTACGAAATGTCATCGATCCTTATCGTGGCAAGGTTAAAGAAGCATCGTAAGAATGGGAGGGTGAAAAAAATTTGCCTGCATTGCTTTGGCATCGTTTGCCTCTCGTTCCGCTTCTCTCCTGCGACGCGAGGTCCCCTTGCTTCTCGATTCAAACTTGAACCGAGCGACCTTCGGCATCCACGGGCGAAGAGCACGATTCTTCGATACGTTCGATCGTATCTTGGGCACAACACTGTTTTCCTCACCGAACCAGCACAATGTCGACGTAACGCTCCCGCGATAGATCGAGTCGGAACGTATCGGCACGTTCCACAGCGTCTCTTGAACTGAATTTCTGGCTGAGGCCCTGACTCTTTATGCCCATCTGGCTCGGGCAGGTGCTGCAGGTGGCACCACCTCCCGTTCCTTACCGGTCCCAGCCGTGCAGCACAAACTGGGACTCATTAACCGTGAATTCATATCCACCCAAAAAGCGCAAAAAGGTTTTTCGAACGGTAGGAGCAACTGCTGCCCTACTTAACCAAATGCATATTAAACTAATTTGTCTATTTCTGTATGATGTGTAACGCATGGAAAATATGTATTCATGTGAATTATTATTAATTTTTAAATATAAAATATCAATTGCGTTACTGTTATGGAGATAATTATCTATCCACAAGAGCGGCAACTTTGGAGTGACGGTGATGAAAAATATAGTAATGAAAAACCGAGTAGCCTGCTTGATTTTTTAGTGCAACTCATTTCGTAGTGCCAATTTAATCGAAAATTTAAATCCGAAATTTAGAATTATTCACTTTTTTAGTATAAACTTAATAAAGACCAGTTTTTAAAAATAAGCGATTTTTTCTCAAAAGCCAGGGGGGGAACTGCCCCTTTTGCACCGCCCTCTGGACGCCCATGTCTGTCCAGTTTAATTGGGTCTTAAGTTTAAGATATAGTTATATTGCCCGAGAACTTGACAATGGAAGTAAAAGGGAGGCGACAATAATTCAAGCCCTATTAATCTTTTTATTAAGTTTATTTACAAGTAACATCGAACTTAGTAATTGGCTAAGAACCTCTTTTCTGCTTCGCTGGATTTAACGAATATTAAGAATGCCGGGGTACCTCCGCGGACAATGAATCTGACATTTATTTTGAAATTTTATTATCACAGTATTCAGAATATTAGATTTTTCATGTTTTAACTTATCAACTTACCGTTCGTCCTGCAATATTTCCCCTAGAGAACGATGAATGTTCACTTTGTGCACCGAGCATTTATCTTTACCCTCAAAGTAAACATTTATATTCTGGAGAGTGTAGCGTCGCTCTGTGTCCCACTCGGGTGGCTCGCTAAAGAGCTGTTCCAATTGTTCCGCTAGCCTAAGCGAGCAAATTCATTAGACAGGCGTGTTTCTCAGATTCGCGTGGAATTTAAAACACTTGTCAACGTAAGAACGTACAATATGTCCTCGTTAAAGTTTTGTATGAAGTCTGTCTGATGAGTTTCTGGGTATAAAATCATTACTGGCCAAATAAGTTTATTCTCGGCGTCCAGGTGAACCCTACTCTGCGCTATTTGAGGCACTAGAGGTTCCAAGTCCTTCAAGTCTGGTTTCCTTCTTCCATCGATCAATTCTAAATTAATAGCTCTACTTTTGATAGTATTTATTAGCTCGTCTTCCTCTTTGTTCAATTTCTTGTCTAATCTATCCTGCTTTCTTTTGTCTCTTTTCAAGCGTTCCTATCGATATTAAAATCAAGATCTGTATTCGTTGAACCCGTTCACCAGCTTTACATAAGAACGTATCTTACTCTTGCGGCTGTGGCCTGCGACTTTAGCTCCAGTATTGTTTTATCGGTTGGAGAATGGTGAAGAAACCGATCGCAGAGATCAATGCACTGGTCGTAGTCTTTAACACGAAAGCAGCAAGTGGCAGCTCTGTTCAGAGCTTTCGGATAATTCGGTTTCGACTTCAGAGCTTGCTTCGAATCGTTTAAACTCGACCTACAATTCGTAGCAGAATACTGTAGCCGTGCGACAAAGCTACGAAAGACTATCCGACCAACATAATCTCATATATATGTACCGATAATTTTTTAACATGAAATGCGCAGCGGCTCTATTGTTGTAAAGCTGAGCCGTTAAATCGGCGTCTTTACATTTTATTCTTATACCTTCCGTGTAACCCAAGATAGCTAGCCGATACTTTTTGTATTTATAATTGAAATTACCGTCCTCCTTGTAATTGTTCGCTAGCTCTACGAAAGAAGTGCTAATCTGAAGCTATTAGCCAAATAAAATTTATCGTGGTAATGAAAAATATGTGGCAAAGGAAACGTGAATAGGAATGAATTATTTCAAACCCTCGGGTGTGTTCTCGTCCTCCCCATATTTGAGCTGCTGCAAACCCTCCATTAAAGGAGAAAGAGCTTCGCCAGGCTCCGGAGGCTTTTTCATGAAGAAGGGATGCTTCTCCATTTCTTCTTGCCATCGATCCTCTGGCCATCCTTCGGTGTAACTCTTTTTCTCTAAATTATTTATGTACTCGTCCAACTCGGCATCTAATTTTGAGGCAAGCGCTAAACGCTCCTCCTCGCTCGAAATTTTTCGCTTTTCCTCACCCCCCTCCACCATTGTCAAAGAAAGTCTCGAATGGTCGGTTTATTTACGAATATTAAAATCGCGAGAGCGTAAGTGCTCGTTCACGACGACTGAGTCGAAGTCATTCGTAAAAGCAGACGATTTAAAAATACCTTTATTTTGAAGAACCTAACCTCGAAGATTTCACGTGACACAATACGCGCTAGGTTATTCGAGTTAAATTCTAGTCTTTTACCGACCGATCGTGCCTCTTATTTTCTTCTACCGATGGCGCTGTCTGTGCTATCGTGTTCGGATTGAAAGAAATTCGTGTTTTTAAACGCTTTTCAATAAAAGCTTTTGCATCAAAGCTCCGGGAGCTGAAAGTGAATAATTAAAAACGAAACTCACGCCGATAATATTGACTCGATTCGAGGATAAAAATATCACCAACGCGCTAAAAGAATCTCGAATTTATTATAAAACAATGCTCAAGAATGTCTTGCAAACGTGTAAATAAACATTTATACTCGATAAATCGTGTTTAGCAACCAGGTCAAAGTTTCTCGAAACTGCATTAATTAATAAAACCCGTTTCAATAGCCCTTTAGCCCCTTTGACGTCGGAATAATTAACAAAAGTTTTTCAATGCACAGCCCCCTTTCTTCCCCTAAAAACGAGGAGCTGACGCGCGATGTTACGAGGGCAGCGAGGCTCGTTGCGGGAAAATACGATTCTTAGTTTCGAATTAGTTCACGCGAGAGGAAAAACGCGGGAGGGTTAGGGGAGGGGGTGGGCGGGTAATCCTACAATAAAATCCGTATTGAAAGTCGGGGGGATGAGAGAAGCCGGAGCAGAGGAAGGTAACGTCGATCGGGTAGGGGTGGCTAAGGTTCGGACGTTTACGCAAACATTCGGGTTTTGGCCCCTTTGTGCGTCGGCTGGGCAAGATGGCGCTCGGTGAAAGCTGGTCCACGATTGGTCGATGAGACCGCACCGCGAATCTCCCGAGAACAGTCGCTTCCACGGCCTCGTAGCGGGCGAGTTGTTGGTCCCTTTGCAGCAAAGGAAAACACGCTCTCTCGTCGCGGCGACGAGTGTAATGGCCACCGTGGGCCTAGGATAGCGGACGGAGGCGGCACGGATTCATTGGACGTGGAAACACTGGCGTGTACGCACGAGGCGACCACCACGTCGGCCAGCGGCACGGTCAGTGGGAGTTTTCAACTCGCGTGTGCCGGACTCGTATCGCGGGGGCCGCCGTTTCGTCCAGAGTATCGCCGGGTAGCATCCTCACCCGTCCCGGTGGGCAGGAGTGCGTGCACGTCAACACCGCCAGTGCGTCAGTGTACTTAAATGTGTGCCAGCCATTGTCGAGCGTGCATCGTAGTGTGCCGGTCAACGGATCCCTGACTACACTGGGATATTTATCGGTGGTTCGCTGCGCCTCTTGGATTCTATCCCCCCGACAAACGAATCGACGCGCGGCAATCGGTGAGTACACGTTTCAATGAAACTCTATCGTTACTCGACATGCCCGCGATTCCACGTCCCCCGGTACGCGAGCCTTGCAACATCCACCGTGCCGTGTGTGCACATTGTGGTCATATCACCCCTCCCTGCCCCTGCCAACGGTTATCCGTCGATGCCCTTCGTCTGCGACTAGACGCACCCTACGTATCCTGTACAAAAAAAGAAAAGCAGCGTATCCTGTACGAAACGGTACACGCGGTTCTCCCATTTGATAAATCCCTGTAACTTGCCGCGGACTCTGCCAGCATTCGAGGCAACGCGATCGTTCCGGGGCACATGTAGCGGTATCCACGGGGGGGAAAAGTCCACTTATTGTCATATGCAGGTAGTAATGAGAGTATGCGCGTTGCGAAGCACGATCAATTTCGGAAGATCTACCAGCACGCTGCAAAAGATGTCGCACCACCCTCTCCCCCGTGCCTGCTTTATTGTTGCTAAACTCTCCCCGCATCAACGGCCTCTCCCTTCGTTCATCTTTTTTCATGCCTTGCCTGCGAACGGGCGTCACGCCGCTGTAAGGGACCGAGCGATAAACCACCAGTTTCTATGGAAACCGAAGCGCGTCGGGTTCGCGTAACATCCCACTGCCACGTCTCGTCACACGAGCGTTAAAAGCTCTTCCGCTGTCATCCGCGATACCCACGGAAGCGCAATCGTGTCGGCTACACGACGTTCGAAAGAATCGACGGCGATCGCGTTTTCCTAAGTACTTATTACGCACACACGATCCCTGGAAGCTGTACTCGGTGCTGCTCGCGATATCATCAGCGGGGATGGGCGTGTATTCGGACGAGAGCGTACCAGGCGAAATTACCACGCTTCGCTTCGGGAATAAATGCTCGACCCCTCCCTCCCCCCAACCACCTTTTAAATAACCAAGCCCAGACCTCTTGCCCGACTTTAACGACGACATTAAGATATCCGCGGAGGTAACGTATCGCGCTGGTTGGTAACAGGTGCCTCCTCGCGATTTTCCCATTGCTTTTTGCGAACAGGGGCACGTGCTCTCCGCTGTAACCGGAAGTCGTATCGACGCGCACGCTTATTTACGAGCCGTGATAAGCGTGTAATGTTTATTATAAGCGAGGCGGCGACGTAAAACGGGTGTGTAGCGGGTATCACACGCCGCGCGAGCTAATTCTACGCGGAGTGCTCGCCGTGGTGTGCGCAACGTAAGCTCGTCACGACCGGGGGCTGAAAGTAGAGCGTGTTCGCACGTGTCGCTGGACAAAACACGTATGTATCCTCGCGTCCCGCGACGCGCCAGATTCGATGGTGTAGAATTATTGATCCGGGCCCACGGCGAATGTTAACAAATTTTTTTTATCGTTGATTTTGAGTCCGCACAAATTTACAGTTTCGAGGGTATTTCTTAACCGTTGAACCGTGGGATTGTTCGATAGCATCGTTCCGTGTAGGGACCGTTTTGTTCTGTAATTTTATTCATACACGTCTCTGAATAAGATTTTGTATTTGATTCTAATCTTGTGATTTAAAATCCTCATCTCCCTCCAGAAATAATACTGGTAATAAGTAACATGGGTAGCTTGATATTTTGGGTGGGTCAGAATGGATCCTGCGCTCGCCATCGGAGGCTGAGACGCTTGCGATACGTCGTGTGCGGAAATCCTTCAGTCTCATTTATTCGCAGTACACACTGAACGCCGATAGGCGTTTCCCGCACGGACTGTGCATGCATGTGCAAATTATATTATATTACTGTCATTGAACTATTCCTGAGGTCAGGTATTTAAATAGATGTAAGTAATAGAAGAACGTAAGTGAACGTGTTAATAGACAGCAGAAGTTTTAAGTACACAGAACAGAATAAATAAGGGTTTTTTTTTCTGTCAGTTCCATTACATATTACGAAATTACCTAGAGTGGAAAAGTCAGAGTTAATTTCGACTGGTTTCGATAAGATAGAATAAAGTCAGTCAACAGTGTGCAGGCCACTTGAGTTTCAGCTCGTTTGAAGTGCAAGCAGCGCGAGCTTGTCAATTAAATGCACGGAGAGGAAAGTACTTACAATTAGTGAGACTAGCTTTGGACAGCCACTCGATTTTCTTTCCGATACCTCAGCAGCCACGATTCTCTCCGTATCACCTTTTAACACACGTCCGCGAGAAATATATAATTTCTCGAAACAAAAATTTTGCTGGAAATTATAAGCCACTAAAAACACAATCCTGCCCATAATAGCGAGGAGTGTTCGCAATTAGTCTTGGAATGGCGACGGAATTGCAATTAAAACCACATTTCCTGCTAAGCTGACCAAATACATTGTTCCCCCATTTGGGGAGTGCTGCGACCAAAATAAATATTAGAGGGAAAGTGGTTAATGAAAAGACCACCGTCCATCGATCGGTTTATACGAGACGCACTTTTGTTCCGCGATTTGGTGGGGAGGGGGTGACGAAACGAGCTTTCGAGATGACGGGCCCCTCTCTCTCTCGCTCTCTCTCTTTCTCTCTCTCTCTCGTGAAAACCCTTTTGGCGTTGATTGCGCGTACTCGTCGGCGTAAATCGACTCGAGCGCCTTTGAAAGGTTCTCTATCGGCTGCTTTTCGGTAGGCTTCGGTTAATCTGCCGTGATTTATGCAGGGGGGGGGGGCGATTAAAGCAGAAGCCCCCATTGATACGGCTAATAAGTCCAGCTAGAGAGATTATTCGGCCGCCGAGTGAGGATTTCTCAGGGGATAGCTTTCTGGTCAACTTTCCACGGTTAAATCTAAAGTACTAACTGGCCACGTGCGGTCTACGGGGTGTCCCTGAAATGACCGACCAAACTGTGGCAGTTTATTCTGCCCGAGCAGTCGAACTTATCCCGGCAAGCTTATTCTACTCTGCTCTGCCATTTGGGAGTGTGGGAAAGTATGTTTTGTATGATTAATGTCCATTTCCATTCTGGGGGCATTTCGGTTCCCACTGGGGTTTTATGTCTGTTAGTAATACAGGTTTCTAATTTACCAATTTCGGTTCTCTTATCTATTTATCTATTTATTCCTCTTCTGCAGCACACAGCTTAAAACGCGGCTAGATATTAGAAAAGAATTTCCAACACGCAGGAATCTCATTTTAATCGAAGCTGCTCGAAAAATCGTTTACCATTCGTTTACAAACGCGATAGACAGTAAAGAATCATGATTCAGTCAGTCACTGTCGTAACACTTATCCTTTAAGAGGGAGTGGCATAAAGTTCCATTAAACCCACCATTCATAACTAGCAGTATCAATCACTCCTTCATCCCGCGATGAACGAAAAATCACGCGTCTGTCTGACGAAAAAAAGGAGGCTCGCTAACCATTCACCGCTACCAAAGTAAACATCAAACATTTTTTTCCCTTTTCGCCCGAGGCGTGTCCAACAATAACAGTAATGGACCCGTCGGTGGTCGCCCGTTCGTTAGACTGTCGTAAACGTCGTCGCGCTCGGCGATAAAAAGTTCTAACGAGACGCTTCGTGCCTTTGCCCCCTGCTCGCTCTTCAACTGAAAAGAGTCATTGGTAGCGTTCCTCGATCGTTTGCTTATAGCTGGCGCGGGGAAATAAACAGCCCGCCTCTGTGCGCCAATAGCGATGTCTTTGCCTCGAAACGCGACAGTCGGTGCGAAAGAAATTCGTTACTTTAGCGCGTCGAAGCACGCGCTGGTATACTGCGGTGCTACCTAGCGCAGGGTCTTGTGTCAGGGAGGAGGAGGGGACGTGTAGCGCGGAGCGTTCGCTCCTTGAAATCCGACGATGTTTAATGAGACGTCAAGAATTTGATGCGAGTTTCGCGGCGGTGGAGTTGCACCACGCGGGGGCAAGGGTGTCGGCCTTTATAAAGACTGCCTTTATATTTGACCGGTCGGAGAAATTCAGTGAGCATGTGGCAACGCCGGATCCCTCTGTTTCTTTCTCCCCCGAGGCTCGCCTCGATTCGTCGGGCGCATCTTCTTTTTCCAGCGGCGACCTGCCGTTGCGCGGCGGTGCGGCGTCGACCATCGGGGCCCCATCGTGTTCCCCCATAGCAGAAAGTTTCTTCTACCTTTGCCACGCCACCACCTTACACCCCGTCCGACCGTACTCTTTTATTTTATTATTTGACCCGACCTCGACGAGTTAGGCTGTTGGCTTGCCGCGTGTACCCGTATCCTTTTCTTTCTTTCTCTTCTCTCTCTCACTACTACCATCGCATCCCACCACCTTTCTCTCTCCCCACGGTTGGAGGCTTCTCTCCACGACTAACGGAGAAACTGGAATCTCGTTGCACGGATACGCGGCCCCTCTCCTTCCATCTATTCCTCCGTCTCGTTTCGGGCCCCTCTAACGCGCGCACAATTAGTTCGCTCCGACTTCGGCGGGTCAGCGCGAGCCTTCCCCCTTATATTTTCTATTTATCTTGAACGCGTTATCGATGCTGCAGCGAGGCCGCGCATATTAAAACTTTACGAGGCTCGCCAGGAATCCAGGAAGAGGCGCATAGACGCGCAGGGGGAATCGTGTCTGTTGTACACACGGCCAGGAACCGAGGAAACTTTTCATAATGCAGGATGCCAGATCCGTTTAGAAATTTTTCAATCGTGCCCCTCGCCCCCCTCTGGTATCCGTGAACTTTGCATTCCTCGGATCCCTCGCGGTTATTCCGCGTATTCCCTCCCCGACCCTCGCGCGGAATAATACTGAACTAACTCTATGCGTAACTGTCGCATTTTTCACGAAATACTCGGTATTACCCGCCCTCGTGGTGCGCTATATTACGAATTCCTTCCTCCCTCCTCTACTTTTTTTTCCTTCGCTTGTTCAAACGTTTAAACCGAGCTTTCCCACACGTATGTATATACGCGTGAGTCACGCATCCGCGCGTTATCTGCCGGCGCGATAACGCGCGCCTTCGTGTCGTTTTTTAAGCGATTAAATACGCTTGCTGTTTGTGTAATCCGAGGTGTGTTTGTTTTCTTTTTCGAGTATCGAAGTGTTTTAACTTTCACGCCTGCGCTATCTATCGCCTGGCTTTTGAGGCACGGAATACAGTGGCCGCTTAATTTTAAACGTTCTGCTGGCTGATGTGGACGTTCAGCGTGGCGGCGAATTTAAAGGGTTTATGTATATTCTTCGAATCCTGGGAGCCTGTTTAATAGCTCCCGCCGTAAACGGTTAATCATAGGTGCGCTGAATATTTTACGCCGCCGGTTCTCATTTTCGTGCACATCGCCGTGGATATTGGACGGGCGCGCTGCACCGTGGCTATCCGGGTAATCTCCATTAAACGTCCCGATAACCTTTCCCATTGCGTAAAAACGACAATTCGTAATAAGCATCGCGACGATAGGTGGCCGCGGTAATTGAAACCGCGTTTCCAAGCAATTACGGGCGATAACAGAAGTTCGGCTGATATTTTTATCGACGGAATGCCCGGGCTCCATTCAGAAATCAATCACGTCCGCGCCGCGGTTGTTTTACCAATACAACGCGGACGTGACTCGCGGAACTGGCCCGTTGCCATGTTTTCGCCTCGATATGTACGCGCGGTTAAATGTTAATTAATACTCGGAAATTAACCGCCCCGATCGCTCCTAAACTCCTGATCCCTACCAACTGGCAGCATTCTAGATCACGTTATCAGGGGATGTGGTATTGGTAACTGGAGACGAGGCAAGCATAAGCGCGAGAAATTGACGAAATTCCGAGATAGAATTGTGAAGCCTGAGAAGTGGCGACCCTACTGATCTCCTGGTAATTGCTACTTCCTATTTCTACGAGTAGCCCCTAATACTTTAACAGTTCCATTGACGAAACTGTTTAATCCGATAGAGCACCTTCTACAATCTCACATAGACTATAGATAAAACAATTTAGTGGAGTTCTTATTTGCGCATTAATTTATCACGAGAAGGAAAGATAAAAAAGGAGACGTTACTATTTACAATGTCGAGCAACAGTTTATTCTTTCACTGTCGACAAGTATGCGCGCTCGTAGAACGTGGTATGCTCATCGGCCTCGTCTGAAGTCGGATATACCGTTCGCGTTTCGCTACGCGCCGGCTCGTCCAGGCGGAGAAGGACGAGCGGAGGCGAGTAAACGCCGGGCGACGTAAAAAAAAAGGCGAAGCCAGGGTGAAGAGGTCCGAGCTATCGTTTCTCGATTCTCACGAAGCCCCGCCGGCGTATCGGTTCCATTCCTGGCTCCTTCTGCCAGCAATTAGAAGACACGTAAACGAGTTTTCGGTACGTTAATCCCGAAGAACGTAATTCCAGCGAGCGGTGTGCATCCTGGCCTCGGCCTCTCCCTCCTGGTGGATGACCCCATGGGCCCGAGCCGCCCGCACACACGCGCACGCGGGCGCACACCGGCTCACGGCCACCTGTGTGCGCGCCACGTACACGCTTTATCGAGCAGACCGGTCGTTAGAAGTTTTGAAACGTCGGAGGGGAAGCACGTGCGTTGTTCCATGGTTTCTTTTTCTTTTTCTCCTCCCCTCCGCGGCGGAGTAATGCGTGCGTCGTCCCTCGCGCACCGAGCCCCCGACGTTTCGGCCCCGAGCGGACAAAAACGACGAGCCGCTCTCGCGTAAGGTCAATAAATACACGTTCCGCCTCGTGATATTTCCGATACGTAGAAACTACCAGGGAAGTATGCGCGTACGCGCCCCGGAGGAGGATGTTTGAAATACGAGCCGAGGTCGACCGAGGATACGTGTCTCTTAAAATATTGAAGTATTACTTTGACGGTGATGGATGATCCCACGGAGCGTTAGTTCCCGTCGCGCCATATCAAGTGCACGGTTCGCTCGTATTAGGACTTGCACATTGTAGCGCGAAAATCACGGGGTATGATTATTATTATTATTCGATTTCTGGGTGGAAGGATAATACGCGGTATATCGTGTACGAATTGCATGAACAGTTATAGCGCGAGGAAAATTGTTAGAGGGGTCCATTATTGGACCGGTGCTCCGTGGACCTCCGTTCACGGTCCCATGGCAATCTAGACACGCGAATTCGTGGCCAGGCAGTTGGTAGGAAGCGTCTGGTAGGCTTGACGCGCAACTGGAAACGATCGATAGGCGCGTAAACGATCGGGTGGCCCCCGTGTTCGCGTGCTGGTGAAAAATCCATCGGATTCTAGGGGCCGTGCTCGCGACTCTCTCGCGTTGTATTATGGAAATCAGCGGAATCGGAGCGGCGAGTATGCGAGACACGTGAATTAAACACGTAATACACCGAGCCCGCGGTGCACCTGTCGCGCATGCAAATCACTTAAGCCGCTGAGCCTGCTCCCTGGCCGGTTCCCGTGCTTTTTCGGTCGCGATGCATATCGGCGCGCGTTGCACTCGCCGCTGTGCGCGGGCGTGCACCCAACGCATCTGGCTAGCTGCTGTCTCTCTCTTTCTCTCCGTGCTCTGCTCTGCTCTGCTCTCTACTCTGTGGTCTTTCTTCTTCCTTTTTCTGCTTAGGTCACCGGCATCTACTATCCTCTTTCTTTGCTCTGGTCTCTTCTCTCTCTCTCTCTCAGTTCTGATATGCTCTCCCTCTACTCCGTCCTACTCCACTGTACGTTACTCTCACTCTCTGGTCTCTCTGGTCAGTACTCTACATACTCTACTCTTCTCTGCTCTTCTTTACTCTCTCTCTCTCTCTCTCTCTCTCTCTCTCTCTCTCTCTCTCTCTCTCTCTCTCGTCAGTACTCTATCCTATTCTACCCTAGTCTGTTTTACTATTTCGGCTGTCTCTGGTTTCTGTTACATTCTACTCTGCTTTCCCTGGTTTTCTACTTTTTTCTACTCCGTTCTCTCTGGTTTCTACTCTTTTCTCCTCTGCTCTCTCCGGTATCTACTCTTTTCTACTCTGCTCTCTCCGGTTTCTATTGTTTTCTCCTCTGCTCTCTCCGGTTTCTACTTTTTTCTACTCTGCTCTCTCCGGTTTCTATTCTTTTCTCCTCTGCTCTCTCCGGTTTCTACTTTTTCCTACTCTGCTCTCTCAAGTTTCTGCTCTATTCTACTGTACTCCTTCTGCTCTCTACTCTACTCAATCAGTTCTCCCTGCTCTCTCTCCACTCTTTCTCTCCTCACGCCAGTGTGCTTCCGTAGAACATTTTAAGCACGTGTGCCGCTCGGATTTCGCTTGCGCGCGTGTGTCTGGATAATTTATTGGGGAATTCCTCGACGGCCGCCCGCAATCGTCGATAAAACACCGCGTCACGGCCAGTTTCCCTTTCTTCCGAGTCCCTTGAGCATCCTAACCAGTTTTCTTCATTTTAAAGAATGCCAGTATGTCGATTCGTCATACTTCAAGGCGATAAAAATTTAGTTGCCCCTTTTCATATTACGGGCGAATCGACTCTTCAAGAAGTACATAAACGGGAGGATCACTCAAATTACTCTAGCGTGCTAAGTGGCGTTCACTTTCTGCCCTTCTGTCCGCGTTCAGGGAATTTTCTCATTCAACGGAAACACCCAACTCGATCGCTAACTAATAATAAGTGGATTTCAGCGTTAAACACAATGCATAATTCAATACGATGCTACAATGCTATGTAGCGAGTAATTGATTATGATAACAGAACATAGCGGATGAATACGTTAAAAGGTATTTCAATGTGCTGCTAATAATGACCCTACAGGTATTACCAACATAATGCCTTTAATATACAAACACATTACAAATTAGACCGCATTTCGAATATAGAATTTCGTAGAAAGCTACCTCGCATTTAATCTTTTATCAATACACCAGGTGTCTAAAAACCATCCACTTAACAAGCTTCGGGGTCCTAAAGAAACCCGAAGATCGCCATCTATAGTTTATGAATAGCCCGCTAAGTGGTGTTTACCCTCTCCTCATCATCCAATTCATTCCACAGGCTACAGAAATTTTTTCCGTCCGCAGGCAACAGTTTCCACCGGATTCGGGCCCGTGCATAAGTGGATTCCGCTTCTGAACGCTATGAATAATTGAATATCGCAGTTGGATGTGGCGAATGAATACGTTATAAGGAATTTCAATGCGCTATTAATAAAGATCCTCCGGGGCATTACGAGCATAATACCCGGTTTACCAACACGGCACAACAAATTAGCCCGCGCCTCGAATTCACAGTTCTTTTTTTCCCGTGACCGTGAAAGTTTAAAAGGCCTCGTTTCCATGGGCGCGCTTGGCTCCGTCAACGGTGGCGCCTCGGTGAATTATGTCTAAAGCCCGCTAATCCTGCCTTTTGTGAGTACGTCACGGCTGTGGCCCCGCTGTCTTCGGCGCGCGCGCGGCGGTACGCAGGTCGCATAGCGATGTTTCCGTGGCACATAAATTAACATCACGAACGCCTGTCGACCCAGACAATTTTCGAAGAAATTTGTCCAGCGGATAATTCGGCAGACCTTTTAGAATGTAAATCCCCCACACCGTGTTCTTCGAGTAGCTGGGTCGAGTATGCAAATTGGTTGATCAAGATGCTGGAGGGAGGGAGTGCGGTAGCTATTCCAATGCCATTGTTTGTATTTCGTACTGGGTCGTGAATCATCGGTTACTTAATTTCGACTTTCAGTGCCGTTGGACGCTACCGTGGATATCTATGCGTTTTGAACCTTGTTTGGCGGATGCGGGGTCGATTTAGACCCATGTCATATTGTTACTATTATTTCTTTAAGAATATTAGGATCTCAGGATTATAACAGGATGAAAATAAAAGGTGAAAGCTGTGAGATGTACTGGAGAATGTACGGTTTAGTATTAAGGAGGGACATACATTTAGAGAGCCATAAATGTGACGGTTTTTAGAATTTTTTTTTAAAGAAGTATTAGCGTTATGGCACCTGCAATTTTTTTTATTAATTATGTCACATGTTTGGCTCTAATATTTAATTTTTGTATGTAAAAATATTAGTCGTATAATAGGTACAGTTATAGGAGCTAGTTGCAAATGCGTTATTTGGTGGAATGATTTGTGGTAGCCGCTCCCAATTAATAAGCAGATTTTACCTGAAAGCGAAAAGCAAATTAGTTTCTTAAAATATGTTAACGAACGCTGTTTTTGACAGGGCGGATTTGTTATTTGATTCATAGTTGCATAAAAGGGCAAGATTTCATGTCCGAAAATTCTGCGTTTTATTTAGAGTGCTACACCATTTGTTTGAAAATTAACTGTTTTGAAATCGGCCCTGTCAGAAACAGCGTTCGTTAATGTATTTTGAGAAACTAATTTGCTTTTTGCTTTCAGGTAAAATCTGTTTAATTGGGAGTGGGCGCCACAAATCACTTCACAAAATGGCGCATTTGCCACTGGCTTCTATAAATGTATTATACGACTTGTATTTTTACATACAAAAATTAAGTATTGTAGCCGAGCATGTGTGACACGGTTGATAAGGGAAATTACAGGTGCAATACTATTAATGCTTTCTAAAAAAAAATTTTTATGTATCTCTAAGTGTATGTCCTCCCTAAGTTGCAAGGGTTAAAACTTTTGTGTTATTTGGATTTCAAAGTTAATTAATATTATCGTGGCGTTTACAGGAACGAAATATTTTTCTCGAGAGTTCTCCAAAAGTAAAGCGTAGAAATGGCGGGGAGAGTTATAAAAATTTTAGTACGGTCGATATATGTAGTTTCGTTTAGCAAATTAATACAACTGTTTGAAGTTACAAACGTTGAAATGGCGAAGTAATTATTTAGCAGAATGAGTTGCAGTGAGCGGAGTATTGCAATTGGAAGAGTCGCCGTGGAGCGGGTTTCTCATTTTCTCTTTCTTTATTGTCTTTTAACAGCGAAGGAAGTATTTATTTACTCTGTGAAGTTCGCTTCGAGGTCACATCGCGTCTAGAAAGTACAAAAAGAAAATAAACGTAATGGACTCTTCTGGAACGACCTCCGGAGGACCCAGAGTCGCAATACAGGCGACGAACGCGTGGAATAGTCAGCACAGCAAACTTTGAGCACGTCCTGTAAATAAACGCGCGGAGTAATGGATACCTTGGTTCTCGCCTGTTCAAATAGCTGCTGGTGGGCTGCGACTTCGTTGTTCGAAGGTCATCGTGCGCCTGCTAATCCCGTTTCCCTCCACTGCGTATGAAACTCGCGCTGACCTTGCAACGACCTTCAGAAGTTGAATCATTTCTTTCATCGCAACCCTGCAGAATTATTCTGTTCGAAAATATCAGAAAATTTGTTTCTTGAACTTTTCTTGAACCTTCATTCCCCATATCTACAAACGCACTCATTTGGGTAGAAATACTTACAGAAATTTAATTCACGTGATTACTGTTTTAATACACTTCTGTAATTCATTGCACCTTAAAATTTCAATTGAAAGCCCGCAAATACAAACCACAAAAAAATTGCAATCTTAGAATCTGAATATCTCTAGTCCTAAATAAATTATAAATCTCCCAGTGTTATTGTATCCCCCCCCCCCCACTCTCCAAGAATCCCCTTTACTCCCCTCATTTGAAAAATAAATACACCTCGTTTATAGTTTCCCTAGCAGTCCGAGCAGGCTAACCAACAACCGAGGCAGACCGTACACACCAGCCAACGGCTTAAGAAACGTCACCGCGCGCGCGCACTGAGCAACCGCTTTGCGATAGAGGAGTTGCTTGTTTCGCGGAGCTTGCGCGTTTATCGCGGGCAGAATTGTACGGTACGCGGTGCCCCTCCCGTGGAATTTATAACGACCCTCTCTCGGCTCCCAGCCCTCGCGAGGGTCTTCGTAATAATTAAAGTAGCCGGCGCGCAGGAATTCCCGAAATATGAAATCATCGCGTATCGCGGCGTAATTGACGTGGAACGGGTCTGGAGGGGGGACTCACGCAGAAAAATCCCTGCGTTCCACGGTAATATTAATGGACGATTTAACCGTACCTCTGTACGTGCCGGCGACCCCGGCGTACCATTAATTCCTCCGTAATACGATTCAATTAGGAGCAGAAAAAAAGACGCAAGAGAAGGGAACGTTGTAACTGGGGAGCGTAAAATTCGTTTTAATATCTCTTCTCCTTTTCTGCGCGGCTGTTTAAGTTTAAATGGTACTTTGCGGTGGAGCCGCGGTACCTCCACTTTGTCGACTGTTTAATTAATCGATTCCTTAATCGCGCCGGGAATAATGTTATTGCAATTTTGCAATATGTTTCTTTCACTACGGTCTGGACGGTGCTTCGACGTCAAAGGGAACGAGCGATTTTTGTACGGCTTGTGTGTGGGAGAAAGTGGTTACATGTTCTCATCTGAGATTCTCATCTCAGTTCCAGGTGCCTGTTACGCAACGAAATTAGAGTCGAACAGGGTTTACACATTAACAAAGATTACCGCGATACTGTGATTTTAAATATTGCTATCTGGTACTATAAATTTCTTCGTCGAATCCATAATCATTCATCACCATAAGCCCACAGATAATCCATTAAGGGGACTACTTAGGGCTTAGGCAGTCAAATCGCTCGAAGATCAAGTATTTTTTGGAAATTAATTAGGTACAAGGAGATCAATACAAATTGTGACTTATACTTTTGGGTAATGTTTATTAATACTTTAAACTTTTTTTTTAATACATGTATACATATGACGGCGCTACAGTCAGCTGATGTGTAAGAGTTTTTCTCTGAATTTGAATGTGATAAAACCGAGGTTCGGATCGACTTGTAATTTGTACAGCATATTCAAAATATATTCCTTTCTAGAGTTTACCCCAACATTAAAGTATAAAAGCTCTACTTAATTTCCGAGATAAAAAAAGAACAGCCACCTGTGGACCCCGAAAATCAACATTTATCGTACAAATCACCATCTCCTAGTCGCTATTTTAATAATTTTAGTGCAATTATTTTTTCGGAGGTCCACTCTGAGATTACAGGTTCTAGGCGAAACATATTCCAAGGAAACCATTGTACCTTTATTTTTCAGCTCAATATCAAGGCAAAACCAAAGACACTTTTTCTAAAACACTGCCCAATCAACCTCGCGTGGCGCCATTTGTAAAATAGATATGTACACAGAAAAAATATTTTCTTACCCTACCTGATGCTAATAAACATTGTGTAAAAGGAAAAGTCTCTGCTTGCTTGCATCTCCTTGAAATTAATTCGCAAAAAATACTTGATCTTCGAGCTTTTTGACTGCCTAAGTAGTCCCCTTAACCCCGAACTAAGTCCCCTCCAAACTCCCAAATAAAAATCCCCTTACACACACCCAGCCCCGGGACACCTATCGAAGCCCCTCGCAACTTGCACACCTTTGCCCCTCAATTAGCAGCCCCCACACAGCGTCCCCACCCTCCCTTATCCGTATCCAACCCGTAATGCGTCCCATCTTGAACACAGAAATCCACGGCTCCGATACATCATCCCGTCTCGACGCGTCCGAGATGCCCGAGCACTCCTAGGGCCTCCGGTGCTCGCGTCCCAGGAAAACTCCACAATGGCTGCACGTGTAGCAGGAGTGCCGCTTAGCTTCACCTGCCGTCCATTTGTCACCCCCCAAATTGCATTACGCGGCACGTCGAATCCCTCTGTACGGAACGGCCCTAAGTCGCCATTCATCGCCCGTCGTCGTGTTCCGCTTTTCCACTTTTACGTCTCTCTGCTTGTGTGTAATCTCGCCCCTCCCCCCGGCCCCTCTATCTGTCTCCGCATCTCGCTCGGCTTCCTCTTAGCGTGGCCTCTCAATGCTGCCTCCACGGGCCATATGGTTCACGGCCCCCTCCTCCCGCTCATTCATAATACACGCGACCCTAAAAGTTGCGCGCGTTAAACCGTGTGCCGGCGGAGCACTGACGGCCAGCAGGCGGGTTCGAAAGCGGCGCGCGCCCGCTGAAAATTTCAGGGACGAGCTTTAGACGCGCCTGTCGGCCCACCTCTTCGGGGGCCAATTTGCAGGGCAAAAGCGACGCGGTATAGACGCGCCGGGCGAGAAGGATCGTCGGTGAAAAATCCGGCGGCTCTGACACCCGTTTATGAGCCGCTGACGCGCGCATGGCTGCTGAAAAGAAGCTTTAACGCGGCGCGGCTCGCCTGACCCCTTGCCCTGCTATTTTGCGGAGGGCTGTGGACGCTGATTCTGAGGGAAGTGAAAGCTTCATTGGCGATAGGAACGAATGGAGATCGAATTTTTTGGGGGCATTTGAGGTAATTGATGGGAATTGCCACGCATGTGGGACAGCGGCAGATGGTGTGGACATATTGAGTGGCGTGGCTGCCGTTGGCCTGCACCTTGCACTTACAATTTTTGGGTAAAATGCTTGTAACTAAAGTGAGTTAAAAATTCTCTACTTTCGAACAATATTCCTCTCGCTGGAACTGAGTTCACATCTTTAAAACTCAGCATTATTGGAACATACGCGTGTGTCAACTTTTTTTATGATTTTAGCGAGTAGAACCGATGCTGAAAATATATAAAAACAATTTTTTTCTGTTGAACGATTTTATTAAAAATGCATTAAAAAGCAAAAAATAATTCTTTTCGTGTACTACAATTTTGATGGTGTTTTTTCACTTTAAATAAAATCGTGGAACAGGTATACCACGACAAATTCATTTCGACGCTTGATTCTGTATTAAATTGATTCATATTCTGTTATGACATATCACGCTCCACGATTTTATTCAAAGTGAAAAAACGCCATCGAAATTGTAGTACAAGAGAAGAATTATTTTTTAGGTTTTAGTGCATTTTTAATAAAATCGGTTGACATAAAATTTGTTTTTATATATTTTTTTTATTTTCTAGTTTTTAGTATTTATGGATTTACATTTCACAGCTCACACTTCTTTACAAATATCTTTTATTTAATTTGAAATCGTGATGCGACTAGCGACCCGAACGCAGCGGCTTTTTGTCGTTTTTGTAAAGAACGCGAGTGGCTGATTTCAAGTCGTTTGGATTTGTGGTTATGGGTTATATTTATTGATGAGTGGGTAATTTTTTCACCCCCTCGGGGTTAATTTTTTTAAAAGTATTGTACTGTCTTCCAAACTACACAGGCCTGCAAAGTTTCGAGACAATTGGATGGGTGGAAGTGGGTTAAATTTGAGTTGCCAGATTTGAACCATAACAATTTGAAACAAATACTGCCCTCCTTAGTTAAACTGTTCTATCTAGCATTCTTTCATTTTTTGAGATACGCAGAAATATTCGAAGTTCCACACGTCTCTTACCTTTTAAGTAAAGTTAGAAAACTCTACGTGCTTCCTAAAGATTTATAAACAGTCTAATGTATTTAACCTAACTTTTCTCCAAATGGTTAAAATATCCTATCTAAAGCAATTAATTAATTGGTACGTTAATAATACATTACCTACCGGTATACCTATTACAAAAAATTATATTAAGCTGTTACGAAATAATGACAACATGTTCTAATTTGAACGAAGAGAAATAAGGACGGTACAAAGTAAATGATAAAACTTCAGTTTTCTCGGTTCTTTCAAAATGCTAGATAGGACATTTTAACTAAAGAGGGCAGAATAGAGGATCGAAGCTAAACAAAATCGTTTAAAAAATGTCCCACATATTTACAAATACCCTGTGCTTATTACTGTAGTGTGTTATTAATTTTAATTTTAACCACAACGTATTCCGTATACTAAAATGTTTCACCCGTTGATTTCAATAATAATAACAACAATAATAAAGTATTCTTAACGTGTAGAAAAATCACGACACCCACGTACCGCGTTCAGCGCACCTGCCCCAATTTTCAAGAACACAATCAGGTCAACGTATCCGCGTTGAAAACACCCGATAAGCGTTCTCTCAGCGAGCCATCAATATTCATCCGGCATTACCCCAGAGCTGAAATCCACATTCCGCGAAGCAGGCAGTACACTCGGCCCGTTGCAACGCCATTACGCGATCCAGGCTCCCATTGTCCCCTAAAATTGTATAAATACCAGGGCGCTCTTACGGCTCTCCCCACTCCCCCGCCCCGTACCAAAATTCGCGAATCCCCGCCAGACAAAAGAAACGTTCCATTTTCGCCGCTCCGCAGAAAATCCGTCCATTTACTTTCAAACACCATCCACCCCGGCGCTATGCAAAGGTGGCAGGCTCGCGCCGAGGCATCAGCTTTCTCGAGGCCGGCGCGCGAGACGCGCTCGAGATCCGACTATGTAAATCGAGCCCCAGCGTTCTTTCGTCGCTAGCAACCGAGGGGAACGTCGATGGTCGGCGCGGGGCAAGTCATAAATTCGTGGAAGCCCTCTCTGGAAATCTGTGTCACGGAGTTAAGAACTAATCCCAGCGCGACTTAAAAGCCAGCCACCAGTAACGGCTACTAAACGGGAGCCAAAAGCGTTTCTGGGTAAAAACCAAGCGAAGAGAGATACGCACCACGGTCAGAGGGGTTGTGGAAGGAAAGTTCCGAGCCAGGCCTCGGGGTAGATTATGCCGTCACGAGGCGAGGCTTTCTCTCCCTCCCTTCCTGTTCCTGTCGTCGGTGGCCTGACAAAAGGGAACGACTCGAAAAACGAGGAAATTCTCCGGGCCGTGCAGCGCGTTTCCTCGCTTACCTGGCAGAAATCGTGAAAGGAAGACGGATGAGGCGGGCGGGGTGGTGCAGGTAAGCGACGGCACAAGGAGCACGTTCTATTGTGATTAGCTCGGCTCCGTCCATCTGCGGCATCTGGTCGCTGGCAGTGACCAGAAGTGGCCTGGCGAGGGTTCGATGGGAACCGACAGGGGAAAAAATCGGTCGTTCACGGTGTTTCGGGTGAACCTACCATCGCACCGTCGCTCCTGTGGCGTTATTGTGGACCTTCTGAATTGAGATTTCTTTCCTCGACGGTCGATTCAGGGATGTTCTTGGCCGGGTTCTGTCACGTGTCGAGGATGCGCTGTGGAAACTGCGATGAAGGATGGCAAATTTTGTAATGACGGGATAACGCGGAGTTTGGGACGCTTTGTGTGCGGCGGGTGGCTTTCAGGGGCGTACTGGAATGCACAGGCGGAGGTTCTGGGTAAGATTGTTTGTAGATTCTGGGGTTTTCTGTGAAGTTTATAGCGCAGACCGCTGGTCGGAGTCTGTGCAAGAGAGTTGAAGAGTTGGAGGTTATTATGGGATGATGTGGGTTCAGGATTGGACGTTGCAGAGGAATGTAGGGGAAACTGAAGTTTCGAGTGGATGTTGGCGTTTCTGTTAATATTCCTGTTGGTTCGAGTTGTTGGTGGAGGATCTATGCTACTGAGACGCAGCACGGATTATGCTAAGTAATTTTGAAATAGACGGGGACGCTTAACTTGTCGGAGCTGCTCGTGCTAGTGAAGTGGTGGTAAAAGTTTGCAACTCTTGCTCATGAATAGCGTCTACTATCTGCTCCACATCATCCATCTTCGCACACTTTTTCCTCTGTTTTCTCAAGAATCACTAAAACACGCGCCATTATTCGCTCTAAACTCTGTCTCCCATATTGCCCACCTCGCATATTCAAGACTCCACAGAAAATTCAATTATAAATATAGAATTCTTTCCTTCATCCCCACCTCTTTTATTTCTGTGAACCATTTTAACCCTCCGAGCATAATGTCCCCCCACCCCTCCAATTAGTATACACAGTCCGTGCGGAAAACGCTCTTAGGCGTTCAGCCACAATGCTTAGCGCATAGAGTCATATGATTTCCGCACGGGGGAATCCGCATGAGCGTTATGTGACGTCCGTCTTCGGATTAATTCATCCCCTCAAATCTGGCTTCGCACGAGTCCCCGAAGTGAGTACGACAGTAGGTATATCTACATACCTTTCTTCGACTCCACTCGCAAGTTCTTTGACCCCCACTTCTTTGTGCTTGCCCTCAACAAAGTACAAAGGAAATTATTAATCCAGAAACGGCGGCTAGCGGCAGGTACACGTGTCTCATGGACACGTCGTCGAGTGGCGACGTTGGTTCCGGCTTCATTAGCTCGTGCCTCCAAGAGGGAATATCCACGTTCGCTGACCGCCGCGTATAGGGCCTCGAATATTGATGCCATAATTGGCTCTGGGCGCAGCAAAGTTGCTACAGTTCCACGCGAGGGTGTCTCGTGTGCGCGTTGGCCGTCCGCCGATGGCCCATTACGCATTCATACGGCAATTGAAAAGTTCTAGGGCAAGTCGGTGGTAAGTACGGTCGATGACCAAAGGAATAAAGATGGAGGGAGATGAGAAGCTCGGCGAATTATTGAAGTCGATTTTCTTGAAAGTAGAGGCTCGCTCGAAAAAAAGTTCCTCTGCGATTTCAACTGATTTTTGCAGAAGATTGGTTTCACTAGCAGCCGTACCATATCCACTGATAAACCCTACTGATTCTTAGCATGAGCGAGCGAAACAGGCGAGCAATCAAACTCTATTTTCTTATCGAGGAGCATCTCGAAAGGAAGCTTCTTGTGAATAAATTGTGCCCTACATTTCCTACTGATATTTTTATGTAGGATGGGTACACACCCTTGGATGTACTATTTATTACAGAACACCCTTAGATCGATAAGAGGATAAGGGGTTGACTTTTCAATACTGTACTTCAGTGGCCTGCAATTGCAAAAAGCACAAGATTTTTTGGACAAAGTTTTTCATAAGATAAATGTAATTTTTGTGTTTGCACTTTGTAACTTCTACAGGTATGTTTTGTATATTTTTGCTTGTGGCGTACCGCGGAATTCTGGGAAAAAGTTAGGTGTGCCGAGGGTGAGAGAAGGTTGCGGAGCACTGTACTTTGTTCCTCTCGGTCTATTGCGGGTTTCTACTCTCCCTTCCACGATACTAATAAATATGCGTTAAAATTGTTACTTCGATGTTGAAGAACTGGGTTACAGTAGAGTGTTGTAAGGTATTTGAAGAGATTAGTCGTCATTTGAACACGAAAAAGAAACAGTTTTTCCAATCGATTAAAGTGCGCATTGTTGGAGAATGTATCATTTACAAGTTACGAACGCATAATTACGGGAATCCGCAAAAAGACCGCACCTAACGCCTCGAAAGGTCGCAGGTTCCCGATCTCTGTCCGAAGACAATCGGCCAATGCGAACGATGGAGATTCGCAACGTGACCAGGCACGTTCTTGCCTCGCCGTTGTTGTTCTCCTGTTCCAGTCGGAATACAAGCCTTGGCAGCGCACCAAAAGCTCACCAGAGGCGAATGGAGACGCTGGGATATTAACCCTTTGCATTCCAGCGTATCTGCTCGTCGATCAACCAGAGACCTTTTGCTAAATGCTGCAGTTATTACACACAGAACTTCGGAATACGGCGATGCATAGCATACTGATTTCAAAATTAATAATTCATATAAGGAGTCATGAATTCTTCCACAACAGCTCAGTAATGTGAGTGTGTAGCAGTAAAAGCGGATTCATACATGTGTCGGTGATTAATAAACTGGTCAGTCATTTTTTTTCCGCGATTTTTAAACTTCTGCTTTGTGTAATCTTAGTAATACAAAATAAAAAATACTTAAATTCAATTTTTTTTTAGATTTTTTACTTAAATCACTTTCATAATTATTAGCACACATATCAGTTCCGTATTTTTAGTATTTTTATTAGTATTTATAGATATTTATATATATATATATATATATATATATATAAATATTATAGATATTATAATATATATATATATATATATATATAAATATTATAGATATTATAATATATATTATTAGTATTTATAGATATTTATATATATATATATATATATATATATATCTATTAATATTATAGATATTATAATATATATTATTAGTATTTATAGATATTTATATATATATATATATATATATATATATATATATCTATTAATATATATATCTATAATATATATATATATATATATATATCTATATATATATATATCTATTAATATATATATATATATATATATATATATAAATATCTATAAATACTAATAATATATATTATAATATCTATAATATTTATGTATAACATAATTTGTATATGTATTTATAGTTTTTTATATGTAATATTATTAGGACTTATATATATTTATGTATAATATATAATATTATTAATATTTATATATACTTGTATATAAAATCGGTATTTTTTTTACTTCTAAGCTTACGGCTCGGAATTAATATGTATGAATCCGCCTTAACACCCTGATTGGCGTCGGCAAGTCTTCACGTCGCAAGATATTTCAATCGGGTACACGGTTTTGGCGTGTTTCCACCTCAATATTTTCTGAGAACCATCGAAAGTATTGTTCGAGGGTCCTAGAATATTCACTTTGAAAACAAGAACATAAAGAACTTTCTCGGCAATATTCCTCAGAAAACCCTGACCAACTCAAAGGGGCATTTTCCATACCTTTGCTCCACTCAAAATATTAATTTAACACTTTAGATGCTAGCGATTGCATTGAAGTCAGTGCTTAAATCCGTTTGGGCCCATAATATCCATATCCCACATTTTTAATTTATTTTTTTATTAAAACAATTCATATTATCAATAACTAAAGTCTTCTTCATAATCATTCACTATTTCCTTCATCACCCTTACGCTTGGGTCAAACGAGACCCAACCACTGCCGTTCGCGGGTTAAAGTTCAGTGTGTCTGAAAGGCATACTTGCAGCGCGATGGGTTATGCAGCAGTTACCAGCGAGAACCATGGCGATCGGAATGCGATTCGAAGCGTGTGGGGTTGGAGGGCGGTTCATTGGGGAAAATAGTCTTTGTCGATGAGCACCAGCCTAGAACGTCGTACGTGTTTGCTCGCCGGTGGTGCTGGCAATCGATTCCCTTGCATACTCGAGTGCCACTTTTATGTAACAGTAATTGTTGGAGCGGTTGGATTTCTTGTACGCGCTTGGCAGACCGGGGTCACTGACTGTTCGAATTACGGTGCCGTTTCCTAAGGCTGCTAATGCCAACCCGTGGATCGGGGGTGGTAACTTTGATGGCAGATATTCGAATGGGTTATTAGCGAGCTTTGCAGTGCTTGGTTATTGACTTGTACTTGTTGGCGGGGTGGTTTATTTAAATGGGGATGTATACCCCGAAACTTTTCTACCCGTTGTGTTTTTTCTTTCTGAAGTAGGGTAAACCAACCACTGAATGACCGAATTGTTGAATGTATGGACCTTTCAGATTGATACTTGAATATATTTATGTATAATAACAAAACAACCGTTGAAACTGCATTTAAATTTATTTCTCTTGAAATTTCTATGAAAATAATTACTTATTCTTATCGTAATTTAAAAAAAAAAGATTATAAAACGCAAAACGTGTAGAAGCCCAGTAAATGACCGCACACTTTTAATAAGAATTGTACTTATTAATGTTTGCTTAATACGCGTAGCTAAAAATATGGGATATTAAAAGTGCAACTACACTCCATTTATAAACATATAATATTTTTAAATTAATAATTGACATTTCTTTGCCTAATGGTCATTCACTGGTATGCGGTCAATTACTGGTTGGTTTACCCTATTAGTTAATTTTGGAAGTTGCTTTCGAGTAGGATACCTCTGTTATCAATTGATAAAAGGGAATGGAATTGATTTTTTAAAGGTGAATGCTTTGATAGATACAAGGGTGATAAAGTGTTAACCCTTAGAGACGTATGAGTGCTTGAATATTAAGAGTGGGAAGGTGAATATCTTCCATTGGGTCGAGGGTATTAAATATGTATCACCAGAGGCGTAGAGGGCTGTATGGGGCTCGGGATTCGGTGTAGGAAAGAAGTCCATCATTAATTTACTCATTCAGGACTCTAGCTTTTGAATTGAAGATCCCTTTTCAGATGACCATACGATGGGCATACTTGATTCACAATCGCCCCAGAGTACCCTTCGTATTCCTCCGATCTTTTTAGGTTCAAAAATTCTAATTTTATAAGAGTAATACTAACGAGGACGCTTAGAATCACGATAATCCGAAGTAAGAGGCACCCGAATCGTATAAAAAATTTACCCACTTTCTCTTCGTGCACGTTTCAACGTGTCGAATAACAAAAATGAAGATTCAGAAAAGTAAATCTAACACTACATCTTCATAAAACACCTCGAGTTAATCAATATTCGGATTATCGAGTCTCTACTCTCTAACAATTTCAATTGCTTTTTCATGACGATCCCCAATGCACTCTGTATCCTGAAAACCAGTATTTAATCACGTTATTTTAAGCGGCCAAAGTTATCGACAACATCCTTGCGCAACGCGATGATTCCTCAATGGTCCCTCGACTAGCCGCGATCGAAAGACCAGCCGAGTCGCACGGTAGTTGTAAAAGGAAGCTCGGGAACACCACCGCGATCCTCCTCGTCTCTGAGACAATCGAATGACGAACGTCGTCATGCATCACCGTCGTGACTCCACGAATATTCTCCCGGTTCGTTCACGAAACGGTGGGGGCGAGGGCCTGACATTTATCAAAACGTGATTTCGGGGCCAGCATTCCTAATGAATCCAGAGGGGCTAGCGGGATTGCGCGCAACAGTGATGGATGGATGGGTTGTATCCCATCGATTCGCTGGATTAGATGGAAATAATGTAATCGAGGGAGGTGGGGGTGATTTGAAAGGACCTACCAGCAACTGACTTACTAATCTTACTATACACGAGGGAAGCTTATCCTACAGGGTGTTCCATAAGAACTGTTAGAAAGTATATACGGGATACAGTTGTCTAGAGTTTTATTTCACTAAAATGAATTTATTTCGCGAAAATATATTGTAGAATAATATTCTCCTATGGAAGTTTATGTTTTTGAATAATCGATTTTGGAAATTGCCAATTACGGGTGCAATTAGTCGACTAACTGTAAGTTCTGAATGGTTATTGTTTCCATTAATTTCTCTATAAGGATTCGTGTCATCCACAGCTATTCCAAATTCGACATTCCATTTCACCGATTGTTAGTGAGGCACGCGCGCACCACGCGAGCTACAAATTGCATTATCTGGGAAACAAAGATTCTACAAAAACATTTCATTCTACAATTTCGATTTATTTTTCCTTCTTTCTTGGTCGCACTATTCATTAACAGATAACTCGTATATTCGATCCCACGAAGAAAGACAGAGTTATGGTGGATTCACATACCTATATCAGTTTCGTTTGGCGATTTTACTGCGAATTAATAATCTTCCTTTATTTGAAATAAACTCAATTATTATATTTCAAATTAACATTATTTATTAAATCACAATTCAATATGAAACCGCGTAAGAACAAACGTAATTACACTTCTCAGGATGCCTTCCTCCCAACTAATTATTGATTTATAATATTAATTTATAAAAGAGAATAACGTTGCTTAACAGCAATATAATCTATGGGAAAAAGTTATATTACTTTCGACGTGCCTAAAGAATTCAACTTAATTTCATATTTACCATCGGTGAATCTATCCCACTCAAAGATTTCTATTTCACTTGCCATGTACCTCCTGCATCCATGATTTTCAAAAACCAACAAATACAAAATTTGGAAAAGATCTGTAATGAGCATAAGTTTGTTCCAAAAGCCATAAAAATATTAATATTCCTTAACTCGCCTCGTTTCCGCTCCCTCCAAGTGGCGCGATGAATAAGTCCTCTAAAATCAGTCCCCAAAAATTGTGGTGGTAACTCGCGAACCTTTACGTAAGTACGTACTGTACACAATGTAGACGAAGGTATAGGGGAGCTCTACTGTATCGTAGACGTCTCTGTGGAAAGTAAGCGACTCCTTCGACGGCTGAGTCCATTTAGGGCTTTACTCAGGCTCAGGATGAGGCAGTGGCCCTCGTCTCTGTCTGGCGGGTGGCCGCGCCACGGCGCCCGTCCTCGTCCGTCGCAGAGATCCATTCCCGCGCGAGCAGCGCAGGCTGGTCCGCCTTGCGCTTTGATCCTCGGCATAATCTCGCCGGTGCATCAGAATCTTTCTGCGAGGACGGCGCGTATTCTGCTTGACGTCTGCAGAGAATCTCAAAGCGCGGCGCCATTGTGCGGGCGCGGGGGAGGGTAATGGTGTTCCATCTCCGTATTACGGGGCATATACCCGCGCCAGCTCGCTGTTCGATTTATGCGAATGGCGAGGCGTCGATAGCCGCGCGGTAACGTTGCGTGTGGGCTTTGGACGGGGCGCGCGTACGTGCGTGCAGCTGATGCGTACGTTAGCTTATTAGTTACGCGTATACGCACTGCTTAGGCGCGGAGTGAATTAGCCCGCTCCGCGGAATTTCAGCCGCATTAGCCGCCCACTGTCAGTGAATCGTTGCGATACGGCATTTCGCGCTGCATTTGGACGATGTCAGTGAGATTGGGGCCATTTTTTCTTGGGATTTAGATTCTTGAGACGTTAGTAAGGAAAAAAGAAAGGGGACATATTTGTGGGCCTTGCAGCAAGAGGAGTGCAGCTTCGGCTTTACCAACTTCGAGTAAATTAGAGAACACTGTTTATAAAATTATTGCTTGTAGTTAACATTGAAAAAAGAACGCTAATTGAAAAATATATATTTTCACAGAATAAGTAGTAGTTACTGAATTGACGAGTTTTTATTTACACTTTTGGCGGAAAAATATTCTGTAATAAAACTATTAATATTAATATCATTATATTACTATTAATATTTTTATTTTTATTTATTTGCAATAAGTCACTCATTTGTTATCAGATTTGCACGAAACGTGCACCAACTGATATGAATTTTTTTTCACGTGTATAACTCAAAAGCGGTAAAAAAAAATGGAGCTGCCCCCTTTTCTTTGCAAGGTCCTCATTTCTCAAAATTCAGACCACCCAATAATCGATAAATTTAATTGCAAATAATTCCAAAATAATTTCAAATATATCGCTAGCAAAGAAACCCGGCAAAGTTATATAGAAATGCAATTCGATAATTAAAAAGTGCTGTTCCCGATGTTCACGATGTTCCCCACTGCCCCATCGACGGAGGGCGGGTGAAAAAGAGGGGCAGGGATCTAGTAATAGGTTCGACGTCGATGGACGGAGAAGAGGGTTGCGGCTGGAAGGGGCACACGCGCCGCGGAATGTATTTCGATTGCATTTAGAGGCGCTTTTTCTAACGCCGCTAACCAGCCGGGAATTTAATGATAAATGATAAGCCGCGCGCCGAAAGAGACCCTCGAGTTCGAGTTGCCGAGAAATATTACGGCGTGAGTCACGTCTTGGGGCCGCCTCGCTCGAACCTTCTCCCTCGGCGCATAAAGGCGGACGAGTGGCCGTTCTGCACAGAGGCGGGCGCAAATGTCGAAGAGTCGAGGGTAATGAGTGAGAGAAGATGAACCCGCATGCATCGCGGGGAGCGCGCTCCCCGAAGGTGGTCGGGGATCGAGGTGAATCCCGAACGGTGCTCGAGGCATCGGCTTCGCCTCGGCGAACCTTTACCGGTTCTGTGACCACTCCGGTGAAATTCGAAACTGCTCTATTTCTAGGTGTCGACGGAGGGATTCCGACCCCTTAATTGGAAGCTAATGTTTGACGACTGGCGCAGGTGTACCGAGCAATAGTGAGATTTGTAGGAGTGGATAGACCGGCAGGTGGACGGGAGGGGGAAATAGAAGGCAAACAAAGGTGGCCATGGGTGATCCGAGGCAGTAGTGCCTCGATACTAGATCGCCTCTCAAAATCTAGAATATCCTCGTCACTGTTGCATTTCGTAGGATTTGCGTTGTAGTCAGGGTCGGATTAAGACCTTTAGAGGCTCTAAGCACTTAAAAGATATTGGCCAGAAAAGATTGCACCATTTCTTAGGCATTACCGATAATTTGATTAAAAAGTGTTTATAACAACAGTTAGATTTTAAAATTCAAAAAATTTCTGTTTTCTTATTTTGCTTACTGGTTAATCCAGCACGGGTTATAGTTTGGGTTGCCAACCTACTATAATATATAGTATTCTACTAGGTATATTTTTGTGTAGTGTATTGTATGTATACTGTTAAAAAAAGATATAACGCGTAAGAATACCATATTTCTACAATTTTTACTAATTTTTTTATTCTGTGGCAACGTCGAATCTTTAATTTGCCAATTCAAACTTTAACAGAGGATTTTTTCTGTAATGAATATGAATTGGCGGGAAGACAGCAACAGGGCCAATTTATCTCATAAATAATGAACTCCTCATATATCTACCTATGTTAATTTGAACTTTCAATGCAATCAAACTTTTCATATATATGTTAACGACAATACATTAATTAATACTGCAAACTGCACGAGAAATATACATTTAGAAATTAAGATGTTTTAAAATAACCTTATTTTGTACCACTTTCCTCTGAAAAGTACAATATTTCTTATCACATTTTCCTGGAAAAAAAATTGGCGACCCTAAGTAGTTATAGTGAGGAATAGTGGACTTTTCCATCTTCTGTTTGGGTATATTGTACCTCTGTTGCTTGGTACACGTATCCTACATTTTATTAAAATTCTCAATTCTATTCAGTACCAAAATTTCTTGAGAATCTCCTTCGCATGATTCATAAGCCCCCTTTTCCAAATTCCACAATTTTGCCACGTTTTCAAATAACAAGTATTGCCTGTCGCCAGTACCCGAAACATCCCAGCTTCCTACTCCGCCATCTCCCATTTCCCCATTTTCAAAACTCGTAAATAAAAGTACCAACGCAGTGCTGCAATCGATTTGGTGCCACGCCAACAATGAACACCCCCATTCGCTGACAAGTTCCATAAAAGGGTCCTATAAATATGTATGAAAATTCCCTTCACAAGGGGGTCGTTGAAATTACCGTTAAAAATTCGAACCTGAAGGGTTGATCGCCAAAATTTGCGAAAACCGAGGCGCCGGTTCCCTTCGGTATATCTGGAGCGTGTGTTGCAATTAATCGAGCGCTGCTGGAGAAATTAGATCGTCGGTGAAAAATTAATTGGCCGCAGATTGCTTTTGCAACCGTTTTGACAACGCCCCCCCCGATCTTTTTATTTCTCCCCTCAGCTCGCCCGTTCGCGAGGTCCGAAATTGTTCGGGCGGGGGCCCGTTAATACGAGTTTTGATCGAGGCCGTGTAATGAACGCGCATTGTCCGCGCTGATCGAGGCGGCGGGGGAATTATTTATGGCGGGTACCGCGGCTCGTTACTTCGCGGAGCGTTTCGGAACACCCCGGCGCTCTGGATTCGTTGCTGCAGACGATGCCGCTTTGTACTTTTCACCTGCGCCAGCCATCCACACAGGTAGCTCTTTTCCACGCTTTGTTCCCCCCTGTGTTCGGAGTTAAACGAGCAGCCCTCGTTTCTCGCGAGCTTCCTCTCTCCCGCCGAGCAACAACTACGCGAGGGGGAAGATCGTTAGAGACGCTTGCATTTTGATACAGCTCGTGGACGCGCGCTTAGCGAAGCATTTACCAGCGCGAATTCACGTGTAAAATCGAGCGTTGCACGGGCTCTGGATATCCGCGAAACGTGGCGGGGGCCTGCGCGTGATAAGTAATTACGACCCTTTGAACCGTTTTGCGGAGGATAAAGAAATGATTATAATTGAGAGCAGGTTGTAGCAGACGTGCATGTAGGTGACTGGGGATGTAGTCAGAGATGGGCAAAATTTTTATAATATATAAAATAATTATGAAATTGTATAATTTTTGCAATATTTTTGTAATAATATATAATATAAATAACATTTCGAGTGATGAATTAAAGTTGAAAAACTTATTCGTCATGTGTCGACTAAAGTTAACTCGGGTTGACGAACGAGCGACGAATAATTGTTTTAACTTTTATTCGTCACTCGAAATTTTATTTATATTTTATTATATATATATATATATATATTACAAAAATATTATAAAAATTATAAAATTTTGACGAATAAAAGTTTAAAAAATTATTCGTCGTGTGTCGACTAAAGTTAACTCGGGTTGACGAACGAACGACGAATAATTGTTTTAACTTTTATTCGTCACTCGAAATTTTATTTATATTTTATTATATATATATTACAAAAATATTATAAAAATTATAAAATTTTGACGAATAAAAGTTTAAAAAATTATTCGTCGTGTGTCGACTAAAGTTAACTTGGGTTGACGAACGAACGACGAATAATTGTTTTAACTTTTATTCGTCACTCGAAATTTTATTTATATTTTATTATATATATATATATATTACAAAAATATTATAAAAATTATCAAATTTTGACGAATAAAAGTTTAAAAAATAATTCGTCGTGTGTTGACTAAAGTTAACTCGGGTTGACGAATGAACGACGAATAATTGTTTTAACTTTTATTCGTCACTCGAAATTTTATTTATATTTTATTATATATATATATATATATATATGTATATATATGTATATATATATATATATATTACAAATATATTATAAAAATTATAAAATTTTGACGAATAAAAGTTTAAAAAAATTATTCGTCGTGTATCGACTAAAGTTAACTCGGATTAACGAACGAATGACGAATAATTTTTTTTAACTTTTATTCGTTATTCGAAATTTTATTTAAATAAAAAAGTTTCCCATCTCTAAATCATGCAGTGAAGTTGTAAATTGGGTAATTACCTACGGCACTGATAGACAGAATTATTGAAAACATTCTATAGTTACATGTTTCGTTAATAATTTCATTATTAAGGTCTAAAAATTTACAGAAATATTGGCAAATACATAGTCTATGGGTGGGTACAATCCGTGTGACCCCACGATGGGTTAACGCTTGGCTGATTGACCGACTTCGCTCTATATCTACCACCGATTACACGACTTCAAATTACACGTTGAAAGGAGGAAGTTGTACGTGGAGGCTTTCAAAGTGCGATGCGTCTATGGACAATTGAGCGATCGAAAGCTTATGCTGGGAACAGTGCTTGCAAAATGGCGACGAGCTGTCACCTCGATCCATCATAACTTGCGGTGGACATCACTTTGAAAAATTCTTGAGATAATAGATTCAGTGCGACAGAGAATGTCGAGTTGTTCATTAAGCGGAATTTATTTCTGCCAGCGTGAGAATTCGCATTTGAGAAATTTTGTTCTTTTGTTCTGTATTAGTCAGAGCTATCCTTATGGTTCTATTTGACAGTACAGTAAGTATTAGTCATAGTAACCTACTTGCTATCGTACGCATAGTTGATTAATAGTGATTGGCATTTATCTTTCCAAAAAACTGAAGTCCCCCTATGGTCCCTACTTCACAGTAACGAGATAACGAACCCATTCACAATACCAACATGAACCGAACGAAGAGTGAACACCGCAACGCCCGTGATCAGATTTACAGTTCCATCAATTTGGAAACGTGCACTGACAACGGTCCTATAACAAAGATAATCTGTTACGCGATAGCGAAGATGCTCTCTCGTCAACCCCGGTGCTTTGGTGCACCGATAGTGCCCCGTTAATAAATCCACCCTTTCAGATTAAAACATTGCGCAAACGGATATCACCCACTCATACAAAATCCTAAATCCACTTTTTTGAAAAATGAGATTTTGGTCTCTACCGAAAAAATAATGACACTTGACAATGTGCTAAATACTAAACCGTTATTTTTTAATAAAAGTGAATTTGATCACTTTTACCATCAAACCAACGATATATCGATAGCATCCAAAGGGTTAAGTGTTACCAACCAGCCTGCTGGTCTCCCTGGAAAGAAGATAAAGAGCCAGGCCCGCGGTCAGCTACACCGCGACCAGTGGGGTTCGCAGGAATTAATGTAAAACATACGTAAAGGAGAGGAGCGCGAAGGAACGGAGTAAATTCGATTTCATCGAATCGCTGGGCTGAGTCACGCCGCGATGACTGGCCTCGCTTGCCATTCCCGTTCGTACAAAAGGCGGGCGGGCACAAGTGCGCGCCTTCTTCGTCGAGTCGAGCGGAAATCTCGGGGAGGCGAAGGTAACGAGGGAGAGAAAAAAGGCTGGGTGGTGCGGGGTGCGGGAGAGGTTGAAGCATCTCGCGGCCACTCACCAACGGCAGCTCGATGGCTGATGGTTTCTCGCATCATCGGCAACACAGTTGCTACCCCTCCAGAGAATGAGAGCGCTGTGTCCCCTCGCTCGGGCATCTTTGTAGCGCGTTGCGAAACGCCACAGTAGTTTATTTGAATTCCTCAGCTGCGCTGATGCGTAGAGGAGGCTTCTGTACATAGTATTTGATTGGTGTCGGAGTTGATTTGGATTGAGCAAATTGTACTACATTTGTCTTCAAAGGGGCCATTCTGAAATTGCGTAATGGTCATTTTGCGATTTCTTACCTTCTCCCTTATCCAGTTTAAGAATTAAAATTTGATATTTCAACCCCTTTCCCCTTTCTTTGCGTAATATATTTTAAATTGCATTTTTTCAGTTATTAAAATTCTATTAAATGCAATTTTGTTTTTAGGCCTCTTATATTGAAAATTAGGTTAAAGAAATATGTCCTAAAACTCTACATGACTTTCTTTCCCCTCCTTGTAAGAAAGCGTAAGAAATTCGCGATCTCCTCCCCCTTAACAAAGGCTCATCATTTAAGCACACCCCCAAAGTAGATATTTGTATACAGTGAGTCCTTAAGGGGAGGTTCCGGTCTAGAGTCCAAAAAGATAGGTGATCTTTAGGAATTCATTAAAGGAAAACTACTAAATATAATTTAATGGGACTTTTTGCATTGTATTACGTATGTCTTAAACTATAAAAATATATTTTTTGTTTTATAATTAATCATTGCAGACGGCACTGGGGAGTCGTTAAAGTCAACGCGTCAAAAAATTCATCCAAATCGGTGGGTCCTGTATCTTCAAAAATTATTATCCGCTGTGACTGAAACTATTTTTTATTTTGAAGAATATACCTCTGGATAGGGGGGAAACCAGGAAAAATTAAAAAATGACATTTTTCGGAGAAAATAACGACACTTGAAGTTTGGAATCACTTTTTCCTATACTGTTCGCCCTTTCCACGCCTTTAAAAATTATAAATTTTCACTATTTTGTATTTTTTTCTGGTTTCCCCCTAGCCAGAAGTATATTCTTCAAAATAAAAAAGGTTTCAGTCGAATCGGATAATAACTTTGGGAGATACAGGTCGCACCGTTTTGAGAACACTGTTTCGACAAAAACGCGTTTAGAGTTTTACGTGAGTGCTGAGTGGCCGGTTGTTGCCCATGTATTTTCCGCTACTCAAATGCCTATAAATTCGGGAATTTTACGAATTTCAACAAATCCTTTTAAACGTGTATTCCTGAAAGGTTGAACAATCGAAAAATGAAATAAAAAAAAAATCGACTTTTAGGCCGGAACCTCCCCTTAACACTGAAACCACCGAAAGTTTAACCTACCTAAAACCACCAACACCGGTCTCATTGACCGGCACTAAAACACATAAGATAAATTGTTACTATTTATTTTAATAATTTTTACGTACAAGTAATGTAAGTACAAAAATACAAATATTAACATAGCTACACAGTAATGCAGTAGACAATTATTTTCGGAGCATGAAAGATTACCTATTTTAAAGGAAAATCACAGACGCATATATGTTTAGTTGCAAAAATAAGAAAATTATGGAGACACGTAAACTAAAAACGAACAAAATGAGCGGTGCGACGGTTCTAGGCGGATAATTCATCCACAATGAATGGTGTAAAGATTGCTTTCATCTGTATTTTATCCAAAGTGACCAGTAACCAAAGTAGACCCAGTCTGTACTTTTGATGAATTCATATTCACTATCGATGAATCATCCGCGATGCACGTCCAAAAAGTGTAACTTCTAAATTCGCTTATAGAGTGCCATTTTTGCCCCGTTATAAAATTATTTCTGCTTAAAGAATTCATGAAATCCATTTCCGTTCTCCCCAATTGAATTATTCTGAATTCTGACGAGTTTAATATCAGTTCATTGGTAGTTCAGGATTAAGCCAATATCGTTTCAGATTTAGCCCAGTATCAGTTATAATTGTTGATGCACGTTTATTTCGACCTGACCTAGTGCGCTTGTGGGCCCATTCAGGTATTGGATTCAGCTCGGTAATATTAAAATTTGCCAGTCGGAAAGAGATCGTTTCTTCATCTGCTTTGGCAGTGTGGCTGTTGAAGTACGCCACTCGATTCAAGCTGGTATAAAACGAGCAGAGGGTAACGTGTATACGTATACTTGTGGGTTTTATCTTTCTCTGTCCACTTGCAACCTCCTTCGCGCCCCGCTTAATTTACCGCCTCTCGCAATACCTCGTCTACTTGGCGACGAGCAAAAAACTTGACGGGGTCACACGCGTCACTGGTAATCGCCGCGATATTATTGCGTGTATCGTTGGCGCTTGCGCAAGTGAAAGGTCGCTGGTGGTCTGACCCGACGTTCCCAATGGTGTAATGAGAAACATCGACGAATATATACAGAGTGCCACCATATTGATAGAAAATCGAAAATATAGCGTAAGATTTTTTGAAAAAGTTTATTCATTTTTAAGAAAAAACACTTTGAACACTCAAGTACGCATACACCTCACTAAGCATCGACAGTATGCAAGAATAAATTGAGTACAGCTGCAAATAAAATGGGCTGTACTTCAGAATGACCCCAGTCGCCGATCGGTGTGGGATTTTGGGGGAGGGGTGGGGAAGGTATGTGTGCCCTAAATCTAAAATTGTAGTCAATTTTAAAATTGCTCTTGGGTCCGCAGCTACGTGTATGTAGTTCAGAAAAAATTGTAAAAAATAAGAATAATTGCTTATTAATATTTCGGAAACTAATAAATACCCGAAGCTACAACATTAGATTTATGATTCACACATCCACCCCACCCCTCCCCTAAAATCTCATGTCGATTGGCCACTGGAGCCATTCGAAACAACATCCATAAAATGAATCATTCTGGAAAATAGAGATGGGCAAAATTTTTATTTAAATAAAATTTCGAATAATGTTATAAAAGTTAAAAAAATTATTCATCATGTGTCGAATAAAGTTAACTCGGGTTAACGAACGAATGACGATTGTTTTTATCTTTTATTTAAATAAAAACTTTGCCCATCTCTACTGGAAAAACGAGTAGAAATTGAAAGGTAACTGTTTTCCTCAGAGAAATAAATTCTACACCCTCAAAAACCAAAGTCTTCTAGAAAAAATATTCTACACTCTCCGCATACATATTTTTTCATACAGAATCACGCCCCTTATCGCACCACTACTTAGCGACTCCCCGTACATATTTCCCGGTAGAATGATTCAGATTTATTCACGCGTTGTGTTGCAGTTCATTTCCCCCAGATATAAAAGATTAGGGGTGCACAATTGAGCGCGTAAAGCCGTGGCTATGTTTCCATATCCCACACGCCAGGAATTTTATCCGCCCGTGGGTATTGGGCGAACTCGTTAAGTAGCTATCCCCAGGATCCTCGGAATTTCGTTATCCGTAGGTATTGATAAACGTGAGAGCAGAACGCCGTAGGTATGCGTGAAACTTTCCTCTGATAATGGCAGTTTAACTTCAACCACGTCGACTGGTTCGTTCACGCACCATCGCCGCGAACGACGCTGCTCTAAATCCCCCCCGTCCCCTCTGGAATCAAAATTACTCGTCCATCCATTTTTCAGACAAGCCATTACACCCCCATTCGTTCCCTATCAAACTCGATGATACACGGAAACGCGAATAATTCCACGGGTGGCTCCGTCAGCACAGAACTCCCATTCCCCTACCCATCATTCCCACCCCGCGCGCCCTCCTCCGCCAGACTGATTATTAAAAACTATCCGCCGCTGGGAATTGCAAACGAACGCCCCCGTGCACAATGCAAACCTCCCAATTAAGAGACGCAAAATATGTCCGACCTAGGGGATGGAAAAAAAAATTCGCCTCCACTGTTGAAAAATTCAACCGTTCTAGGGAGGACGAACGCGAGCCAGCAGGAGGTGCCGGTGGATGGGATGGGTCGCGCTTAGTTCTTGAAATCGCGTACCTCTGATGCGCCCCAAAAAAAGGGACGGAAAGAACAGCAAGACAAAAGGTAACTTCGAACAGAGGTGGGGTGGGCGCGGGGTATGGGCGAGAAACAAAAAGTCCGATAGCCGCAGCCACTCGCGGAGAACATTCGATCGTCGATGGTATCTCTCGGTCCTTCTCTATGTCCCGTCAAGAGCGAGCGCGGTTAGCAGGTCGCGCGAGGGAGATAGAACGGCCACGGTGTGCCCGGCCGCTCGAACGAAAAACGAAATACGACGCCGGCCAGCGACAGTGGTGATGCATTGTCGAGGGGAGGCTCGTCAAGGTAACACGAACTCCTCCGGTCTCTCCCGGCGCTGTGCGCGAAATCCATAGACCCCGAGCCTAATGCTCCTCCGTGGCTCGGCCGGTAGTAATGGGCCCGAGTCTGGCTACCGTTCCCGCTTTCCAGCGATTCCCCCTCGATCTCGCGGTATTCGATCTTATCAGAGCAGAACAGGCAGGGAGGAAAAACGACGCGCTCGACACCGGGAGCGGCAGTGTCCTGGCCGCGATCAAAGCGTCGGGATGTTGATATTTTTAGAAATATTAATATTTTTCAAATATATCAATATCGCATCTCGATATATAAAAAAATATATCGGAATATCGATATATCGGTTCCTTTTTTTTTAAATTATTGAGGTAGAATTTAAACAAATTATATGTCAGTTTAATTACGTTTATTAAGTATTTTAAAAAATATAAATGTACAAAAATTAAGTAGATACTGAAAAAAAAATACAAAAATTACGTAGGTAGGTACTGAAAAAAATGCAAAAATTAATAATTGAATAATTGCCACTAGTTGCCAGGAAAGTGTTTCGTACTCAGAGTCAAGAACAGGAAAGGAAGAAAGGAAAGGAAGAAAGGAACATGGTTGCCGGGAATGTTTCTGATGCACAAATTGTCAGTGGAGGGGGTACACGCAGCGCATGCGTGTGATGACACCGTGACGTCAAACGGCAAAAATATATCGATGCCGGTATTGATATTTTAATATCGAACTATCGATATATCGGATTGAAAAATATCGACCGAAAATATCCATATTGCGCGAAAAAATATCGAATGCGTAAGCACTCTATGCTAAGGTTACTAGAATTGGTTACCAGACTCGTATTTCTTTGTACTAGTTAACATGTTTTTTTGTATACTAAAGGGTTTTCCCGTAGAAATAATAATAATAATAATAATAATATTAATAATATTCGATACATCGATATTTTATCAACATCCCTATCAGAGCATGAAGTGCCGCACGCCTGAGTATCGAGCAGCCTTTTCCAGCTGCGTTCCCCCTGCGAAGCTTCTCTATTCCAATTTTTCCCGCGCAATTTCGGGTATCGGAAATAACAGAGAATGAAGAACGCGCGACAGACAATGGAAATAGCGATGCTCCACTGCTTCGGGTTAATTACTAGCGACATCTGCGTTGGTCCTCTTCGACAGATATTCGCAGCTGGGGAACTAATTTTTTTTTTGCAAAAGGAAGTGCGTATGAAAAGTGGTCGATGGTTGGTTAAAAATGAACTGCCTCCAGCGTTTGCACGGTAATACGCAGATTTCATTGGTCGCGGGTAAATGCATCGGGTGCCATTTTCGCGATCGCGTACGGTAATGCTCGGTAATAAAAGGAATAAGTTAACGAGTCACCGGGGAACGGTGCGTCGCGTTGCGCCGCACAAACGGCATTGAAAACGAATCGATGCGCGGGCTCTTTCGGCTCGCTGGCTCCGCAAAAGTTTCGAGTCCGTTCTGCGCGCGGAGGGGTGGCAGGGACATCAAAAGATTTCGATGCAGCGTACATAACGCGGTCGACGCTGGTGGAACGGTGCACGCGCGGCAAGGTTCAATTTTTTACTGAGAAATATCGGCTCCTAGCGCGCGCGTGTGTAATTTTTCGTCGTCCCTTCCGTTCCTCTGGCCGTATCGAGTGCGCTGCTCTGTTGCTCCCGAGGCTATAGAAAGCTTTCCCCCCTCTCCCGAGCCTCCCCCCTGTGTGTATGCAGCCCAGCGGTTGCTGAACGCTAGATCCACGAAATAAAAGCAGCGCACTGGAAAGCGATGGAAACCGCAATTCGAAAGAGATATACCCGGTGTAGGATTTACTGTGCCGTGCTTTCTTTGCGCGGGCTATGGGCCATACCGATTCACCGGGAGATAGGTGCAGATGGCGTTGCGCGCGCATCAGGCTAGTTCGCACGGGACGCGGCGAACGTGGAAACACGCGGCGTTCAGGTTACCGTTAATTGGGCGCGCGAGAATGACGCGAAAGAAGGAATTATTTCTGGTCTCGTTAGCCGAGGCCTTAGAATCTGCTCCACGCTCGGCGATACACGCACGCGACCGTCTTTCTAGGTAAAGCGCGCACGCACGTCACGAGGTGTCTGGCGTCGATGGATCGCTGCTAACCATTTCAGCGTTGGGATATTAACGATGAGCGTTCACCGTGTGCGGAGTTGCTTCTGTTACATCTGCTACCTGTACTCGCTGGACCGCCTATAGGCGTTCTCCGCACGGTGTGCTTACGCAGGCGGGTGTACACGTGTGGATTCATAGCACTGAAGGGGTTAACAGATAATGCTGAGTCTTATGGGGACACTTTCGACCAAAGTGTACCATTACTGTTCACATTTCGAGAACTATTGCGCGGAGATACCGACGCGCACCAGCTTCTTGCTGATATTGTACTAAAGGAGACACGAATGGTACAGGGTAGTATGCAGAATAACGGTAGTATACAGAATTCGTATTAGGATATCGTAAGTCCCTGGTGGGTAGTAGAATCTTAAGAGGTTCCCTGAATGCACGAACAGTGAACGAAGATATTACAGCGCAAGACATTGTGGTCACCGATTTGTAGCGAATCTTGCACCATAATCCTCCAACACCATATCCCACATATATCAAAATTTTACCAAAAAGAATCCAGTTAAAAATTCAATCTACAGCCATCCAGGCGCACCATCGAAACCACGCTAAAATTCGAGTGAAACGAATGATCGAAATATCGTGCACTCCTCTCTAGTAAATTGCCAAACGAACGAGTCTTCTGCAAACGAAGCATGATAGAGCGACGGGCACAATCATAGCCCGCGATGCCGCGCTCTAAAACGTAATGGCGCAGGCCACGGTCTCGGCTAAGCATTTTTTTCCTACGGGCCGCTTCAACTTTGAAGAGCAGGCAATAACACCGCGGCGCGCAGTCTCGCTCAGGTGTATTATAAAGCTGGAGCGCCGCGAACAGTGATGGGGTTGCCGGCGTGCTGAGGCGGGAGGAGGGACGGGGGGATACACTGTAGCGTTTGCTACAAGGCACGAAGGCGGACGGGCAGCCAGCCAGGCAGAGGGGGATTCTCTCGTGGTTGCGCGTTGCTCGCGGTGCTGTTCGAAGGCGTCCGAAGGCTCGGGCCAAAGAACCGGCCACGTACCGTGGCGAACTTCGATCATGCTTGAACGGGTGCCTTCCTTTGTTTAAAATCATCCCGTTTGCCCCCTCTCGTGGGATTGTATCTGCTTGAGCGATCAAGCATCTGGGAATCATCTAGGAACGAATGCCTGGCCGTCGATGTGAATCTCTGCCTTTCTCTGCGCGCCAGTTTCCGCTCCTCTCCCCACCCGGCATCGCGCATCCTTGTCCCCTCCACTGTCCCGCTTTCGTCGCCGTCGGACTATACATACGTAGAGAGCGCGGCTGTATGCAGCCCTTTGAGCATATTCCGTGGAATTCCACGCGATCGGACGATTCATGATCCGTGACGGAGCACACCGCGTCTCGACGGAGGAAATTGCCATCGATTATTTTTAATTTCTACTCTTCCGCTGGCGTACCTCGACCCTGAAGGGACCTGAAGGCTTGTGCGCTATGAATGATGCTTGCGATCTGTTGGAAGTTCGATGTATAAGCAGTTTAACTAGTGAAGGGTAGAGGTAGAAATTACATTCAAGTTGAATTCACGATTCTTGACTTGAAGGCAGTAAGGCGCTGAATTTTGACGTCTTAACTTTTCGGAGGTTTTAGGATTAACGTTACAGTTTATTATCACAAGGTATCAATCTATGTTACCACCGCAAGATTTTGTATTTTCTAGACCGAAACTTGGCAACACGCGGAGCTCGAGGCGCGGTATCTTAGCTCTCCTGGTAGACATACCTGGAAGCTACGTCAGAAGGCGTTCCACCCGCGTTGTTTGACTGCTGGAGCGAAACCACTAGACGAGCCTCGGTTAATAATACAACACCAGCCCCAGAATTCATAATACGCACGGAATATTTCTCTCCCCATTTTCTCCGCGCTCCATGCTCGATACTTAAGCCGATTAGGGGGCCGTGATTTACGGTTTGTGTACCACGGAAAGAGGCAGCAACGTCGCGCGTCCCTTGACATATTTAACCGCCCCGCTAACCACCCTTATCGACGAGCGGATAGTGTGTTTGGAAAAAAACGTGTCTCACGAGCCTCGTAAAAATACGTGATAATCCGTTGAACTGCGATCCGTTCATTAGGGACCCGAACGGGGGCGGGAGGGGCGGCGGGGGTCTGTCGGCGAACGTGCGAACGAGAGAGGATTGAAAAGCAACGATCGTAAGATTGTGTATCGGCCTATTACGCCCGGGGATTCGCGTATTTGCTTTCAAAACCGACGAGTGCCCGTATTATCGTTGCGTGATCCCCTGGCGCATTGCACAGCCGTTACCAGAGACACGCCGGTTTATATGGTAAGCCGAACGATCTCCGTGTTGCGTACACGCGCGGTTTACATATCGCTTGAAACGCGATATATTTACGTTTCTCTTTCGAAAGGCATTCGCTTTCCTGCCAGTGTTTGCTTGTTCGCCGGTAAAAAGGAGCCAAAGTGGGCTGCTTCGTTTCTGCCCCGCCACAGTTTGTCCAACAGTTAACGGCTCGCGCTCGGCAGCTCTTTTTTTTTTCTCCTTTCCTTTTTCAGCCGGTTCTCGCACGCGCTATGAGCGTTGTTTTTTTGCTCGCGCGTAAGATCGGGTGGTCGGGATTCGTACGATCGAGTCGTCGTTTATCCTTGTCCCTGCTTCGAGGTGAAAAAAGATGAGCGAGGGAAACGCGTTCGGAAGGTTTCTTGTCGTGACGAAGCTCCGCAGGATAGAAGTATGTTGCGTTACACCAGGCGTAGTTACGTAATTATTTAATCGTTCGCGTAGCCTCTGTTCTAATTATAAGTGAAAATAACAGGGAAACATTAAGTTAGGATGTAGACTCAACATTGGTGGTTCGAAAGTTTTATACGGCAGAAGATTTATTTTTAGCATAGAAATATCGGCTTTTACAATCGTCCGCTTGGTCTCTATTTCCCCCCCAGAAAAACCGACTAGGGAAACAATGTTTGAAAGTGGACGGGACGCTGGTATAAATACGAAGAATTGTACGCTGTGCGCGTTCGTCGACGGTAGTCGGGCGTATTCGTTGTTACGAAGAGTCGCGTTGCTGTGCAATCGATTACATAAATGGTTGTTAAATCGCATACGAGCTCTGTACACCGGCGCCAGTCGAGCCGGCGTTGCATTTAATTAAGTTTGGCGCGGACAAATATATTTGTTTGCGATCACATCGGCAGTTAATACGCGTGGAAGGGGGCGGTAATGCGATCCGCCGGGCTGTGGTCAGGGTGCGCTCCACTGACCGAGCAATATTTACGTGTTACGAGTGCACGGCATGCCAACTGGCCAGTAACCTTAATTCCCTTAATCGAGTAAGACCCAGCCGCCACAATCACGTCATTCTCGATCGAATTTCTCCGAGATCAGATCGTTCTTCTCTTCCACCCCCGTTCCTCCAACAATAACAGAGACTTCCATCGAATATCGGTAGAATCAAAGTTTAAATTGCACGGCGCAGGGCTCCTTTGTCCTGCTCCCAAGGAAACCTGTTTAACATTCCCATTCTCCTTGGACGTACCCAATAATGTTCCAGTTACTTTTGTTTTCGAAAATGTGGGCGTCAATTAAAGTTCTACGCACACACATCAGTTCCGCGAGGGTTCAGCTCCTTCAGTGTCAATAGTCTCTTTGTTTCACTGCCGGTAACTAACAACGGGGAAGTGTGGACTGTTTCATTTCAAAATAGAGAAACTTATTTTTTATCACTGACATTGATGATACTGAGTTGCCGCGGGACTGATGTGTGTGCCCAGACCTTAAATCACTCGCTTGACAGTGGAACCCTTCGCAAATGCGGGACCTTTTTTTATAAAAGGAAGGAAGCCCGAGATAATTTCGTGTAAAAAAATTAACTGTGATAGATACAAAATTATTCGCATCGGTGTGCGACGCGTACACGGATTTCCGGCGTAGATGGCGCTGTGTTTACACGGGCACTAGCGTGCCCCGGAATTACCGCGACCGGTGACGCGCGCGCAACATGCAATTACACGTATTTTCGCGTGGTCCGTGGCGCGCGAAACGCCACACCGATTATGATTATTTTGATTCAGCGTCAACACGCCCCACGGCCCCGTTAAAGCCACTTAACGTTGGCGAGGCCGCGGCTCGTTCGCCGTTAATTGGATTTAAATCGTCGTGCGTTACAAACGGAACGCGCTTTGGCCGATACGCCACGCGTCCTCGGATATCGGCTCGGATCCTCGTGATTTGCTGGCGCGATCGGATGCCGCGCGGTTTCTTCGATATACAGGGTGGGCCAGGAGGACTGAAATCCTTATCCTTACTTCCCTATTAATCCCCATCCCTACTAATATATAAAAGTGAAAAGTTATCTGTTATCTGAGTAAATACAGTAGAATTTATCAATAAAATTACTTATCAATATTACTAATATTAAATATTAATATTACTTACATATTACTAAATAGAACTTATCATTAAAAATTTTTCGTTTCGAACGTGCAGCTTGATGTTTACTCAAGCCTACGAATTCGAAGGTGTATATCAAAAACTGATTTTAGAAACAGGCGCTATATGAACCGCGAGAGCTGCATACTGCGGGAGCGGATTTCTGTACATCGTACGCGCGCAGCTTCACGCCTCCGTTTCGCCCGATCCGCTTCCTATATTTTCCTTGGGATTTATACGCGCCCTTTTACCGGGAATAAATTATGCAGAAGTCGAACGTACGTGCCAGGGTTCCGGAATCGAATATCAGGAAATAATCAAGAATGAATTATTTATTGGGTCGCGCACTAGTCGACGGTCGCCGAGTCGCTGGAACAGGCGAGGCGGAGAAAATAAGGAGCAAATGGTTGGATTTGGGGAGGGGTAGATGTCGCGCTGGAGCGAAAGGAGGATAGAGGGAGAAGTAAGAATCAAACGAATAGGAACGTAGGGGGGGGGGGAGGACGAGTGGGAATGGAAGATCGAGGAGGTAGCAGAAAATGACGAAATAAAGGGAAGTGACAGGGAAGAGAGCGGACAGGGCGGTGGAAAGAGAGATGGGACGGAACAGGAAGAAAGAAACGGTGGGATGAGTGGGGTAATGGCGGGTATGGGGGAGGGGGGAGGTGGAGACAAAGCAGTGGAGACGTTTACTGCTCATTACGCGGGCAATCTCTTCCTTCAAATCACCAACCTTTTCGCCGCCAGCTCTCGCAGATATTTCATTCTCATTCCGTGAATCCCATTATTTCCAATTGCTTCGCGGCAACGTCGACGCTGTCCCCGTCTCCCGAGCCTTTCCCAAGCCTCCTCTCCCCCTACGTTGCCCCTCCCCCTTGCCCGCCGCGTTCTGTCCACCCGTTTGCTTCGTCGTTTCCGTTTAATCGTCGGAACGACTCTGGGGAGCTAAAAGTAATATCCCCAGTAGATATCGAGTTACATAAGTTTCCTTTCCGGGAGGGGCGGCGGGCAACTTGGAGAATATAAACGGAATCGCGGGCGCGCGACTTGATTCCAAAGGGGTTGCAGTGGGGGAGGTGGTAAAAAATACGAGGCGTGAAATAAGTAACGGCCACGGTGGCTAGTCTGGGTCGATGGGAATTCGTTAATATAGCATTCGAGAATATGAACTGGCTGGTCACGAAGGGTTTAATAATTAATAATGACTCGATACAGCAAAAATTCTTGAAATCTATGTCAGTCTTCTTCCACTTCCAAGTGTTACACTCGGCGAGACGGTGAGAAATTTGAATAAACCACACGTCGCAAATGTACCGTCTTAAAAGGTCGCTGAAGTCCTGGCCTATTAGATCGCGCCACGTTGCCAAGGGGCGGAGCCTCTCTCCGCTCCTCCTCCCTATACAGCACGCCGAAGGACTTCACTCGTGGAATACAATTTACCCGAAAATTCCTTGGTCAGAACTTTTTAATCTTTTACAGACCTCTTAATGAATCTTCCCTCCACCAAATGACATCGAGCCGCAAAAAACTGCGACCATTATTTTTTAACACAGTCCACCGACGAGTGGAGGGCATTTGAAACGCAGTTCGCGGAAGGTTCGTTAAGTTCGATTTTAATTTTGGCTACGGTATAACGAGCCGCTGGTTAAGAGCGCGCGACGAACTTATCGATTGCGGTGCAGCGGCAAACTCCCGAGCGTTCCTCGAGAATGCATCCTGGATTGTTCTCGCTGTACAGCGAGAATTGATCGTCAGTTTCGCCAGGCACGCTCTCGTCTGTGAAATAGCGCTGCTTCTTTCGCGGCGCGTTCGCGTTTTCCCAAGGAATGGTCCCGGCTGCGTTAAATTATGGATGCCGCTGGGGGCGCACCCGCGGGCTCTCCGTTTGCACCAGTTGAACGCCGAGCCCGATGGACGTTAATATTTACCGCGATTTGTTTTCCCATTGATCCCCGAACGAATCCCTCGGTGTTGACGGCAAATGCATCGCTGGGTATTCCAGGCTTTTCTTTGCAAATGCGGCAGGATAAAGGTAGACAAATTGCATTGCTAAAGGGATATTCAATAAGTGGTGGTACAGTTGCAATATATAATGCAAATTCTATTGGACATTTTCATATTTATGTAAGGTTAGGTTGCCTCACAAACGCAGTGGGCGGAGCGAAAGACGAAGTATGGTGGTGGGGTCAGCCGAGACTTGTGGAGGGGGAAAGTAACTTCTGAGTGGCTTTGAACAGCCACTTGGGTTTGCGTCGACTATAGTGGATTTAAAGAGCCAGACCACTGGGTCGACAAATACCACATCTTTCAGAATTTATTTCTAAGTGACAAAAACACTCTTTTCGGTTAAAATTTTTCCAGAAAAATGGAGACATCTTTGATTATTGTAGATAGAATTTTCTTTCATGTTTTCTTTAGACACAAATATCCTTTTAAAGCTTGAAAACCCTGCAAATAGCTTTTCGTTTTCAATTCCTCAGTGAAATGGCAATCTCAACAATCAAACGGAAGAATATATATTTAAATTCTTTCAGCCTTTCCCACATTTCCTCGCAGCTGCCCGGTTCACAAACATTCGCAATTACCTACTCCTTCCTACTTTTCTTCCTTTGATGCCGCTGCTTCTTCCTACTTTACGCGGCATTGTCGGTTAAACGTGGAAGAGTTTAATCTTCCCTCTGTCATGTTTCGTTCCGACGCTTCCCGTCTGCACGGTTCCATCGTCCTCTAGCCGGCTTAATGAAAACTGCAAAAGGGAGAGCCGCGCCGGCAGAAGAACGAAGCCATATTTTCGCCTGTTCAATCATCGCCCGCCGCGGTTCCCGTAATTACGCCGGCCGATAATCAGCCGCGCGATATCCCATTGAAGTCTGCGGCGCGTCCAGAAAGAAATTTCATCGAAGGTTTAAACGTCGGAACAGCAGCTTCCGGTCGAGATCAGCATCGCCCTCGAGGCACGAGGGACTCGTTCCCTTTAAGCTTCCACCTAATCACACTTCTTCTTACCTCGTTTCTTAATAGAAAAAATAAAAAAAAAATGTGGAATGTTCGGTGAACTGTGGACGTTGCAGCGAGCAGCACCCGAGGAGGCATCAACGTTATCTTTGAGAGGCGAGGCATGTCGAGGGAGATGGCGGAGCTTCCGAGAGCTCCCGCGTAATTATATTAAACAACTTGGACGAAAGTTGCGGTATTCCCTCAATTTTTCTCGGTTTACTCGCGCGATACTCCTGAGGGGCGCAATCGATAATTTCAGCCGGCGTTCTCTTAATAAAAGCGCCAGCATGGGGGGTGAGAAATGAAAAAGTAGTTCGGGGGGAAAAAAACATTTTCCAACGGTGGCCTTTCGCGCATCAAAAAATACTCGCTGGCTAACGACGCGGACGTGAGAAGAATTTTAATCTCGAAGCGCCGCGCGAATCCGGCGAGGGGTGGGGGCGAACGGACGTCCGATGGCACAGTTTCGTTCACGTGCTACATTTGCGATAAATTTTCTGATTTAGCGGAAGCTCCCTTCGTTCTTCCGCGTTCCTTCGATTTCGTAGTCCCTTTCCGCGTCGATCGTGATTGATGACGATGGGACACAATGCTGGAAGCGTATATTCGGTCGCGAGGTATTTGGAAGCCTTCGTTTGGTCGATTCAGTCGAGGGTTAAACCTATGATCTGGCTCATTTTTCAGTTCTTTAATGTCATGTGATATAGACGCGGACAAAATTAATTTTTCATGATAGTCAATATTGTATACTCTTTCGGGAGTGTTTTCATTAAAATTTTGGAATGGTTTAACTAATTCCTTTGAAGCTGGGGAATTTTCGAGTGACGAGTTAATTTGTCCTCCCCAATAAAGTGGTGAAGCAGCCGTGGCAGTTTACTGCTGATAGGTCGTTACAGGCAGATTACAAGCGGATGACTAGTTTTGAGGTTTGACGAGTGACCTAGTATCGAAGCATTACTGTTGGGTGGCTGGAAACCAGAGATACATGCCCCCCGGGTTTCTCTATCGAAGGGGGAGGATTTCCCTTCCCAACTACTTTGCATCCCACCTCCTACAAACTCCTAGAAACCCCACTATACCTTAGTACACCTATATACAAACATACTCTAGCGTACAATTGACTATAAATTAAATTTGAATTGTACCATGGTAAATTAATTTTCCCCATGTTAAAAACCCCACTATACCTTAGTAGGGAGGGGTGGGGCTGAAAGTCCCGCTTTTCGTATAAACGCATGTAAAATTTATTAATAACAATCTAAAGATATACAGTGTTATTTTGTATAAACTATAACTATTACGCTTTACTTCTACGAAGTTCGTTTGTTCATACTGTTATTTTTTGTTGAGTTATACCACAAAATGTTTGTCAATTCAAAATGGACTTGTTGCTTCATGCGCGGGGCAAACAATAAGTAAAAATTTCTTTTCAAGTCAACAAATATTTATTAAACCAACTCTTTTCGGTATACAGTATTGAACGGAAAGCATGATTTTTTTAACAAAAAATAAAAATATAAGTCGGAGATTCAGTTTAACAAAAAATATCCTCAATTAAAACAAAAACACTATTTAGCCCTCTATGGGCTCGTGTAACTTTCAGGTCACATTTTAATTTATCGACATTTTACAAAATAATTATAGCTTTTTTCATGAGATGGCGCACAAATCTTAACTCTATGACGTTGCCAACACAACCAATACTTATTTATTATATTATTTATTATATATTAATTCCACATATGAGTTATTATACACAGAAGTGCAAACTTTATAGGCCGGTGTGACTTGAAAGTCACATAGTGAATATATCGCAATAAAATTGTAAAACGCAAAAATTTGTTTTCATTTGCATATATAGGTTTATAATTTCTGATTTTTCGTTCCCACAATTTTTTTCGAGTTAAAACAAAAATTCGGCCCATAGAGGGTTAAAGACTTCGCCATCATTTCTTTATATTTTGGTTATCTTATTACGAAAACAAATAAAAAAAATATATAATTCCATTCTGAACTGAACCTTGCTTAAATAAAACAAAAATCATTTTCTTCGCCCCCTCTTGCCTTTTACACGGTATGCTTCAATACTCAATCTATTGTTTACAAATACAGATTTTGAATTCGGAACTTTTTACCCGCCACTTTATCCCCACACTACCCTACACCTGTATACAAAAATACTCTAGCACACGATTGTCTAGAAATCAGACCTGCATTGCACCATGGTAAATTAATTTTCCCCACGTTAAAATCCCCCCTATGCCTTAGTACACTTATATACAAAAATACTCTAGCACACGATTGACTGTGGCAAAAATCGAGCGCGGTAGACCAAGTAATTTTTTGAAATAAATAAACAAGCAGAAAATTCAGCGCGCGTTCTTGATGTTCCCGAACCTCTAAATCCAACACCCAATTCGTCTAACACGTTATCACATCCACAGCGTGTCCCAATTACAAGCCAAATTTGGGCCAATTGGGTGACACACGAACCCCCGTGCAGGCAAAAGGCAGCAGTGATACACGACTTCCTCCATAAGGGAAGGTTCTCGGTACACGAGTCGAAATTCCCCGCCTACCTCAGTCGCATCTCGAAGTAATAGCAGAGCCGACGACGCTCGCGTGAATCATTACCCAGTCTGAAATACACGGCGTTCAATGAACAGCAGGGCGAAAGCAGCTCGGGCCAGGCGCGCGCGCACGTGCGGGACAGGCACACGACACGCCTCGCCGTCTCCATTCAGTACGGCCGAGTTAAAACTGTTTCACCCAGAAGTGGCGTGGCACGTGATTACGCTGGTTATTCTTGGCTCTGGGAGAGTTTGACGCACGCCCCCCACCCCTGCCGAGCTCTTCTCCTTTTTCCACCGAGAGACCGGAAACGCGTAACTGGAACACGTCGTCTGGGGCTGCGGACCAGTGCCACCGGAAGAATAACAAGGGATCGAACCGCCGGGGAAAAGGGAGCGCGCGGCGGAAGAAATATAGCTGAGGGGGGCGCGGAGGCACTACGGGCCGAAGACAGTGGCGCACTTGAGCACTGAAGAGCGCTGGAACGCTCTCCGCGGTACAGAACTTTTCCTCCGCGTAATATGATTTTTTATTACCGACAGATTGAGGGCACATCAAGTTGGATAAGTGCTCTTCCCTTCGTCCCTTTCCTTTCTTGCTGAATGTCGCGCGACGAGGTCCCCTGCCGCCTCGACAGGGTAGTTCTACATCATTTTCAGCGTTAGAGTATTAAGAGCTCGGCATACGGGGGCGGACTTTGTAACGAGCCCTGAAAAACACATTCTGTGACGTGCGCTCGTGAGTTTTGCACACCACTTGCGCTTGTGCCCCGAGTGGCTCGACATGCCCCCTACATCCACCGCGCGGGGTGAGAGAGAGAGCCACTACTCGCGGCAGGATTTTGTTAAAAGGCGACGTGCCGTCAAATTAATCTCGCTGTTGCTGTTCCGGGGTGACTTTAGATTCTGGTTGTTGTACTTTGGAGGCTTGTGGAAATCGAGAAACTACCCTCTTTTGCATTCAAATTTGTAAACGAATAAAATAATTGGGGGGTTTGAATGGTGAAGGATGTAAGTGCTAAGTAGTCGTTAAAATTTTCAGTAGAAAGATAAAAAGCATTACCGTTTATTTTGTCACTTACAAAGATCGTTTATTTCAACTTGATTGTTCATCGCTATGAATTTTCAGCGTATACCATCTTTACAGATTTTTAGAGAGACACAAAAAGATGACGCCCGTGAAGATGGCTGGCACTTTCGTCGTTTTTCACCACAGAGAAATGGCACTTACGATTTTAGTTTTACTTTGCGATAGCCTCAACGGGCCGTCCTTAAATTGCGTAATGGTAATTTTGGCGATTTCTTATCCCCTCCCTCCCCCAATATAAGAATTCCTAAGGTTTTATATTGCAACCCCTCCTCCCTCATTACGTAATATTTTTATATTGCTTTTTTGCAGTTATTAAAGATTCTTTTAAAGGTTTTGTATAATTTAGTTAACGGGGCTTCGGTTGTGCGATGAAACATCGTTTCTTAGGCTAGTTATATTGAAAATTAGGTTGAAAGAATATTACGTAAGACGCTATCTGACTCCTTCTCCCCCCTTTGTAAGAGAACGCAAGAAATTCGCAACCCCTTTTAAACCCCAACAAGCCTTACGTAATTTAAGGACGACCCCTAACAGTTAAAATAAATTACTCCAGCACTTTCGCCAACATATTCCTCGCGGAATTCACATCCTTCCCCACTAAAAAAATTATTTTTTATTTTTCTGGCACTTGCATCGTTTACCATTTTAATTCCGCAGTTCTTTAATCGCCTGAACTTTATACCTTTCGTCACACGAGTCCTATTTTTATTTGTATTTTGTACATCCCAATTTTCATTCTATGGGATTTTTCCTCGTAAATGAATAAATAAATAAGTTCACAACATCCACTATATTTGCTCTAATTTCTTATATTAAACTTGATAAATGTAACCCCAACGATACGCAGCTGAGTAGCTCGCGTCGAAACGGCAGACTTTCGTCGAGCGATCTTCCAATAACTGTTCGCTCCAGAAGAATTTTTCGGAAAGTATCATCGCGGTCACTCGTTCACGCAAGATTTAATACTCAGCCGCGGGTGCACGTTGCCCGGTCCGCACAATATTGAACGCACCCTATGGTTGGATTTTATTGAAGGAAGGGAGGAGGACAGAGGCCACCGCAGCCACCCGTCTTCGCAAGGCCTTAATCTCCTCGATTATTTCGTTTGGGGATGCCGCCAACAGATGGTGGGTTCGAGCCGGAGAATCAATTCCGTGGAATCGGCCCCTCGAGGGGCCTCCGCGTTTCGCTGCTTGCGGGAAACATTGGAAATTGCTTGGACGCCAGTAATTATACGGCCTCGGCTTCTCCTAACCGTGAATCGCCAGGCAAGGCCTGCACGAATCCCCCCCCCCCCCCTCTTCGCTATCGAAAACGTCCATTATCATAATTTCGCTCTTGTACCGCAGAAAGGAACAGTATAGCAGTCGTTGAATCATCCCGGGCCAATTTTACACTCCTCCCAAACACACCCATTGGCGATCGCTTTGCGATGTCTGCAATTATGTCGCCGAAAAACGGTTTCTATGAGAGTTCACTCTTAGACCGATTTCCCTTTTTTGTTTTAGCTTAAGTGATGTCTGCGTGGATAAATTTCTAGGTGGGCCGAGTAACAGGGAGATAACTGAGGTTGAAGTTTGAATGGAAGCAACCTTGACGGTGTAGAGTGGGGGACGGTTGCTCCGCCCACTTGCTCGTCTCCCGCTTGGTCATGCGCAGCGGAGACCTCAGTGTTGCTCGGTGCAGAGATGGGCAAAAAATTATTTGAAATAAAAATTTGTGTACGAAATTTTTATTTCAAATAATTTTTTGCTCATCTTGGGCTCGGTGTACTTGAATTCTACTGTGCCTACTTTGTTTCGTGATAAAGTGGACTTGTATCTTTTTCGCAATGCAAGATGAATTTCTTTGAATTTATTTGAATTTATTTGCTAGTGCATATGGAAGTTTGGGTTCAAAATTTGGAAAATTATTAATATCGGATAAGTATAGAGTAATGACTTTGGCAGGCATCAAAAGCGTTAAGCTTCTGATTTCTGAGGTGAAAATTGTCCATGTTTGAAAGTGAAGAATCGTAGGCACAGATTAGCGATAGTTGTAAACTATGGATTAAGGCTAATGGCACTGCGGTGAGAGCCACATATTACGGGCACTGAAGTATATAGACGGTTGTGAACGTTAGATACTATAAACTCGGATTCTACAGACTTCGGTGCCATAGGTCACGGGTACCTTAGATCATAATCTGAGGAGTAGTGAACTCTGCGAACTGTGGCCATCACTGGCTATCCGGTTTACAGGCTATAGGCTTCGGAAGAAGTCCGCAGAAACGAACTATAGTCGACGTAAACTATCAACTTTAAGAGACACGTACTCGTTGGCATTTGAAAAGTGGACAGTCAATGAAACGTGACGTTAGAATTCAAAGTCTCTAGATATTTGCTTATAAAAAGCTTCACACAGAAAATCGAAACCATAATATTCCAAACGCAAAGGATATCCGTTATAATGTAGAAAAATCTTGTGTCAAGTCGCTGCGTGCAAATTCCTCGTAACAAAAAAGAAAACTCAATTTCATTGAAACAGCCTCAACATAAAAAAAAAAAAAAAATGTGAAAGTTTAGTGTCGACTCGAAATTCAGAGTCCATGGAAAATTGTAGAGAAAGTATACCTGTACACAGTTGTAAAATATGGGACAGTAAGTCATTGGTTCCAACGTGCAAGATTTGTGGCAGGAATAGGTCAAGTTTCGCCTGCACGTGTCCTAGTCATTGTTTCTGTTTAAACCAAACGGAAGGTGCAGACCAGGCGATCCCGAAGAAGAAAGCGTAAAGAGGAGTTGAGAAGCCAGACGTGTTTACCAGCCCGGCAAACCCTATGACACTTTTCTGACCTTACTGTTGCCATAAATCACGCGAAGGTATGAGCGAAACCTTGTAACTCAGCGCTCCTACCACTGACCCACTCCCCACCTTTGCCGGCTACCTACAGCCAGACTTTTTGTTTATACCCTGAATTTCGAGATAAGCGCTAATGCCCCTCCACGGTCGAGGCCTCAGTGTCGTTTCGACCGTGCGACCGAGCGGAGCGACGAGGGAATATTTCCGTGCAAGGCGTTCGAGCCTTTCGAGTCTCTCGATTGCTTTTATAAAGTTGGCGTTAGTGACATGTGTTAGTTAATTGAACTTTCTGCGACGCATATACGGATTTCAGTGATTGAATATATCGTTATTGTGAAATATAAAGAAATTTGTGATAATATTCATTAGTGTTAAAATGTCCCATAGAAGGACAAGACTTGTTCTTTTATAACTTAGTTACTAGTGTTTATAGTTGTAGTGTTTCTACGGTAAATTATTGGTGAGTTTATGCTGTTGATATTTAAAAAGCGCACGCGGGATCTTTGACCCTTAAAACTTGGCTGCTTTATGTTTGGGAAGGAAGTTGAAGATTGTACAAAGGTAGGCGAGTTTTTTGGTTTCTTTTGATAAGAAGAATTTGCACTTTTCGACTTGTATAATTTTGGGATATTTTATTATATCGACGCGTTATAAACTGGTAGAAATTTAAATTTCGTTAGGGAAATAGAATTTATTGGGTAGGTGGTAATAGGAGTTAAGAATGTTTGTGTTTAAAATTGAGATGTGTGTAGTTAATTTAATATGAGAGAGCCTAGAAAAATTACTCGGCGGAGGTGGATTTTCGGTGAATTCGTGAAGGAAATTTTTTCTTCGACCCTCAGTGCTGTCCTCAAAGATCACAGCGGGATAAGAAGCAAAAGAATTATGACTGAACCCCACTTTTCCACAAAGGGTGTATGAGAGATGGAGCTCCGTCACGAAACATTCTTCGTCCAAATTCTTGTACGCATGTGTCATACGCATACCAAGGAATATTGAGCTTATACTACAATATCTACACTATACGATACAATTGTATCTAGACTACAATCTATAATAACTATCCACGAGACTTTCGTTTCATTAAATTACTTATATATATATATCTCTCAACCTCACTGCCCTAACCTCAAAAAATGGTCACGTGATACTCAGCTGCTCAGTTAACGTCTCTCCAAAAATTCTTGCTTGTAGGTACTCTGTAAGTAAATTTTTATAGCACGCACAAAATAGTATGCAAGCTCGGAAGGTTTTGTTTCTATTTCTCATTTCGCATTTACTTGATATTTTTACCATTGCATTCAAATTCAAAAAATTCTGAGACTTTGGTGAATATATAGGGGATTTCCTTCTGATTAGAACGCAATTTTTGTTTGCCGCCCAAATTCACTCTAAGGGGGTGAAATTGACCCCTTAAATTCCGGCTATTTTCCGATTTTGTGTTATAACTCGCGAACTGTAAGAACGTTTCGTTTTATTTATATCTACTTCATAAATTTGTCAACAATAATAAGTAGGTACCATTGCACATTTAAATCTATTTTCCTCGAAAACGCTAAAAGTGGACATACAATATTTATGCCCTAAGCCATCGATATGTCGTTTATATTCATTAATTATTGAGAAATTGATAAGATACAATTCAGGTGACCAGTACGATATTGGCAACTCTGCTTGCAAGTACTATTTTAAAACTTTTCTCAATTAAAAAATTCCTACGTACAAATATAAGCAGAAACCCACAATTATCGCATCCATGCGGCCACTAGTCTTAAATCCAATTTCAGCTTCTTATTCATATTACCAATTATTTCTTCCTCGAGTAAAATGCGTTTAAATTGCCATAAATTGAAAACTTGACGTCCACCGGAGTATTAAATAAGTAATTGCAACTCCCCTCGCCGTCGAGTGCCTCGTCCCAAAATTAGTCTCGAAAGCGACGTCTCCAACGACGTGTAGGAATCGCAGGGGGATGGTGTGCTTGTGTGTGTCGCGACGGGTATATATTTATATTCGCCGCGGTTCGTTCGGGCGAATTTTCAAGAGGCGCCGCGACAAAGGGGCCCCATTGTGAACGGTTGTTAATTCCCCACGTCGGCGTGCCCCTACGTTAATCTGGTTTGCTTTATTTTAATCACAGTGACGGGCATTGTTCCTACGGGGCATACCTGCCGCTCGGGACGAGCGTGTCTATCAAGGCGAGAAGGAGGAAACGGATCCCGCCGTAAATTTAATCAATTATCGCTCTCTGTCGTGTGTGCGCGCGCGAGTGTCACGCTCCGCCCGCATTGTCTCCGTCCTTCGGCGAGCGAACGTGCTGGGCGTTTCGTTATTTAGCCAGCATAACTTTTCGGGACGAATTCGATGCCCGAGAATAATAATAACAATGGGGAGAGCTCGTATGAATGGCAACGTCGACGAGCCTTGTTATTTTTAATTAGCGGTAGTGTGTATGTCTATAGCACGCCTTCGTGGAAGCCCCAAGTGGCATCTTGAATGTCGATGGAACCCACAACTGTTCAGTAATTTCTTCAACCTTAATGGTTCCTAATGGATAGTGCCATTTCTATAATTTGAACGTTCGAAGTATTAGGTTAGAAGTGTGTACTTGGAAATAGTGACGTTTGTGAGAAGTCAAACGATATAGCAATAGAAGTACTTTTGATACTAGATAGCGCGTTAAAGTTTGTATTTAATTATCCCTATTTTCTAAAAATTCTCGCCAAAAGGATCTTCTTTGAGCATGCGTAGTTGCGCGCCTTAATATTCGTTCATTCTTAAGTCATAACATACTAGAAACTGGAACCTCTCGAATGGTAACTATTTCCTCGACACCGTGTACATATACCTACTTCTCGCTACTGTTCTCCGTCAGAAAATTTGCATCACTCATAGGGCGACCCGGCGCTAGCCGTTGCAGCTGCGCAACGACTTAAAAGGGACGAACGGACTCGAGGTTTCACGCGAGGATTCCACGAAACCGCTCGCCATACGGCAAGGAGTTACGGGACGCCTGTCGCGGAAGCTACGCTTCTTTTATGCCCCACGACCGGCTGGGTTACCGATAATTGGAGCCCCAGCGACCCCAGCGCGTCCGACTGAATTGCTACCTTCGGCTTTTCTCGGTTTCCGGAAGCCCCCGACCGATCGCTCGTCCGCACGAGCGGCCGCATCCGAGCGGGGCCTACAGCCGCGCTCGACCGTTTCAGCCGCTCGTTTGCGTGCGCTTCCTCTTTTTATGTCCCCCTTTCCCGCTGCTTCTCTTTCTTCTTTCTTCTCTTTTTTTTGTCAAACCTCTGTCGACAATTCTACTCGCGCTCGATGGATATTCGGTGTTATATCGATCACGCGCGAGACAATATCTCTTTGGCTGAGTTTCCGGGAGGGGGGTCGGGAGAAAAACGTGCGAACCCCGGGAAACAGATTTTATTCCGAATGGAACGAGCGGCACGTCGATGGACGACGGGGGGAGAGAATGGAGAGTTTGTGTGACGATGTTCGTTGGGTGCAGTCTTTTTTAATTGAAAGTGGAGATGTATTTTTTCGTAAATTTGAATCGCGTAGTGAGACGCGAGGGTTGATGGAGTGATTGAGTAGTGTTGGTGGTGGCTTTTACGATGCAACTGAATGTAGGGGAGGTGGTATGGATGTTTGTTTTCCATTTCAAAGGTTTAGGGAATTTGTAAGGTGAGGAAGAGTGGTTCAGGGGTTGTTTTTTTATAGTGGAGGTCAAAGAATGTTTAAAATTCGCATTTTTACATGTCTGCATATGTAATTTAATACAACGCTTTAAGTAGTATGTTGACCTCGCTGGTTTATTTTGGTACCCACTCAGTTTGTGGAATATATATTTTAAGTTGTAATTCTTTGAATTGGAAACATCTTATTGTTGCCACCGTTCACAGTTTAAAGTTTCTTTTGACTACTACTGTACATGCTCTAGAGGACCATTTTTTTACTAGAAGAATTCAGCAATCCCTATAGGTAATTAGGTTATTATAAACACACCGTTACTTAACTTACCGCACAAAATAAAAATCCCTCAAAACTTAGAAAAATTTCATCCTTCCCCAAAATTCGGATACATCTTTCTAACCAAAAAATTGTTGAGGGAATCATCAAAGAATACAGCCCGATTTAACAGTCTCCACAATTAGGTTGTTATAAATACCCCTCTACTTAACTTGTCGCACAAAATTTAAGCTCATCAAAATTTAGCAAAATTCTATCCTCCCCTAAAATTCAATTCACCGAAACTTACAAGAATTCCATTCTACCCCATAATTAAAAATCTAAAAAATTACCAAAATTCAACCCCAAAAATTGACCAGAATTTCATGCTCCCCTAAAATTCAAATCCCCAAAGCATACTAAACTCCATCCTCCCCCAAAATTCTTCCACCCTTCCAACTAAAGTATTAATAAAAGAACCGCCAAATAATACACCCAGAGCCAGTCCCGAAAATCAAGTTGCCCCTGCAAGCACGCCTCCGCGTCCAGCACCGATGGAGATATGGATGGGCGGGGTGCAGCAGTTATCAATTTCACCCGGGGGCGCGATCCAGCTCCGCCACGAACCCATAGCGTTCGTTTCGCGCGAGAAATTCCTTTCTCCCCCAATTTCTGCTCGTTTCCACGTTATACGCCCGCGGAGCCCCCGAAATTGCCGGGGCAAATGAAAAATCTCTGCCCGAAACATCGGCGGGGCCCAATCATTGGCCGTGTCTCCTCGTTTTCTGGCGGCAAGTGGATCAAGCCCGTGCGGTCGAAAACGCTGAACGGTTTCGTTGTTTCGCGGCGGTTCCATTCATTTTTCCTGCCGTTCCCGCGCGCGGGCTGCGTGTGGCTGATGTTTAATTAAATTCCAGCTCGTCGGTGGTTTTTTTGCCGGTGCCCGATAGTTGCGCTTTCGAGCGCGGAGTATGAAACGGCTGGGGGGACTTTTGACTGACAGATCCCGCGATGGGGCGTCATTCAAACGGACACGTTACTTTCCCGGTGAATCGACCTCTTTGTTCTACGGCGAGCATTGCGTAATTTCCTCCTTTCAGAGAGTGCACGGCGTCAGTTGGATCGCGACGAAGAAATTCCGCTGCAGCCATTCGCGTTTGCGTAGATACTCTCGAGGGTTGGGGAGAATTGGCTTGGAAGTTTCGATAGTACCTCTGGCTGGGATTTTGCCGCAGCCAAATAAAGAGTGCCACTTATTATAGATAGTAATTACACAATTGAGTAAACAATGTTATATTAACATGGTCGAAAAAAATGAAGTCTGCGAGGCAAACTGAAGGAGTTTTTAAGTAGTTTTAGTAACGCAAGTAATTTATTATGTAGGAATAAAATCTCCGACAGAAATGTGGAAGGAGAATTTCTGCCTATAATCGGAATCAGATAATATTTATTGATCACATCTCGTGCTAAATAACATTGCATCGATTCAGCAACGATTTCTTCGAACCGCCTCGCGAGCTCCGGCTGCTGTGATAAATGGAGCCACGTTTCTTCTTCTTTGTATCGAATATTGAGGCTTAGGTTCTTTCGAGAATGGCACTTGCTCTGCCTCCGAGGTAGAGTGTTTCCATTAATCGTGTTTATTGCTGAAGTTCCCTGCGTCTATTTATCATCGTTCAGCTGGAACGTTCCGTAGGAATCTTCTTGTTCCTTTCAAATTACGATCTTGAGGACTTTTCTTCGGGTGTACAGGAATGGACCAAACAAAACGAGTCGCATCCTTTGCTACTAGGGGGTTAATAACCGGGATAACCTCGAAGGGTAATTCTCATTAGGGGGTGCCTTGGGGTGCTTATCTTGATCGTCCTCGGAATTTGTTACCTCCCCCGTGATCTGCCCAGATACCCTCCACATATCTCGAGATTGATCTCAGCTCTATCTTGAACATTAACACCTTGCTCCCTTTCAGCAGAAACTCGTCGCTCCACGTTGTGTCTCAAATTCGGTAACTGATCTGAACTTCGCAGAGGACTACTTTTCTTTGCATCTACGCATAAACAGGGGTGATCGCGTGTAACCCCGACAGTAGTCCATACCTCGATAGTAGTTCTAACCTCGATAGTAGTTCCTACCTCGATAATGGTCCATACCTCGATGGCAGACTCGCTTCCAACGGCGCGGAATCATTTATTCAGTCAATTTTGCGGAATAAACGACCCAGGCGAACACTCTTTTCTTCCTCCTCCTTTTTTTTTTTCAGTCACTCCATGAATGATTTATGAACGTGAAATACCGTTTCTCGACGATCCCCCCACCCCCTCTTACGCGTGAAGTTTAAAAAAGTTTCCCGCCGTCGTTTTGTATTTCCATAATGAAATCGTATTGTCGAGGGACTCCACCCAACCACCTCCCCGCAACTTGCACTTCCGACGGTTTCACTGGGCCGTGTGATAACCGGCAGAAAAGCCATTGACGAACCGATTATACGACACTCTCGAGTCGTCTGCGGCCTGGAAAAAGCATCGACGAGCTTTTCATCCTCTCGCGTTGGACGCGTTATCCACACCAGCGCTGGTAACTATTTACTCACTGATATTATCGTGGCTCACTTACTACAATATAAAACGGATAATGCAATATAAAAAGCTTTACTTGACTGAGTCTGTCTCTAAATAATCTAATTATTCCTTTCAATCACAATTTCCAATCGTCTGCATTATTTAGCACCTCTATTTTCAATTACAGAGATGTACCATTTCCTCTTTCGTTTGTTCGATGAAGAGTTCCAGATAAAGTGGCTAAATATTTTTGCTAATATTGTAAGTAAAAGTCTCGAAGAACTTCTGATGATAAAATAGAATTCCCCATAAATAGAATGAATCGCAATAGTTTCATCCAATCAACTAGTAATAATGCTCCGAAATGATTCATGAGTTTCTTTACTCTAACTGTTTTTCTCCAGAATTGTTTGCCTGCTATGCCTTTCCATACTTTCGGGAGCAAAGAAAGCAGGTGGGAAAATACTTGTAAGAGACACTGTATTTCGTGCATCGTGGCTAAGTGGGTTGGAAAAGGAATGGTCGGGGGAGGAAAATCGTTGTTCAGCCATTGCGGGGGAAATGGTTCGCGCTGAAACGAAACCGGGAGTTTACGATATCGGGGGTAATGACGCTTAGACTTTTACCTGCGTTTCCCGCTGACCTACCCGTCAGACATCGCAGACACGGAGACACCTGTTGTATCGTTTCCCTCGATCGACCCGTGACTATCGTTCCACGCGATGGTGTCGAAGGTCGATCGCGATGAAGCGTGAACTGATGAGTACCGATTACAGCGTCACTTTTGGTAGACAGAGGGGGCGAATTGAGGCCTTTTCGGAGAAGACACTTTTTTAGCTCAGGATTAGTATTTGAAGGGTGAGGGGAAAAAAAAGGTAATGACCATTTTTAGTGATTCTGCAATGTATAACGTATTTAACGAACTGTTCATTTGATAAATGCTCACACAGTGTATTTTTGTACCTTTTTGCAAAATTGATATATTCTATCCAAGTGAAAAAGGCCCTTAGACACAAGTTTGGTTATTCATGAAGCTACTTTTCTGTTTATCCCTCCAGGAGGGTGACTTCTCAATTAAAGATTGCAATACCAGTAAATCGCGAGAAATACTCTCAAATTTTTACCGGTAATTTGCCGAATATTTACCGGTAATTCGATAAATTATGTATAGCAATGTAGCGCATATATGCATTCATTAATTCCGCCGATATTTATTCCGGTATCAGTGAAAAAAGCTTCAATTAATAATAGAGACGAAAACCTCAGGATGAACCAACTTTAAACCAAAAGAAAACTAAAAATCTGAATCAAGCCACCAAAGAATAGACGTATTTTCAAGTAGAAAAAGTAAAAAGAAAATATCTACAAATGGCATATGATTTCTTAATGACTACCCGAAGAACAAGTGTAGAATCTAAGAGCGCTTTATCAGGAGACCAAAGTTTGAACAAATTATGTTTTTTGCGTGCTTATTTATTAAAAAGAATTGTTAAATAAAAAATATTTAATTATGTATATAAGTTAAGATTCTTTTCATTGTTTTCGCGGTGAAGATCCATATTAATAAGTAATGCCAATAGTTATACAAATATATCTATTTTGTGTTATATCATTTTATATTTTATGTTTAGAACAGTTTTATTTGCATATATTTTTTATAATGCTCGATTAGAGTTCAAATTTTTTTTGTTATGTTTACTTTTATATTTTCAATACCTTAAAAAATTACCGATAATTGAAAAAGTCGGTAAATTTGCAATCCCTATTCTCAACTCCACTTTGGCAAAATTGAGTCTACAAATATTATTTATAATTTATATTTACAACCTTCCATATCGAAGGTCTTCAAAATTTCCAAGCTACGTAGGAAATTTCAGTTCCTCTCAATGCAAGAAATTTTCAAAAATCTAGTAACATCCCAAGCTACGAACTTTTATAACACAGTAACGGTTCCCCTATTCTCGAACCCCTCAGACACATCTTCGACCACGTCGACGGTAGGGTCCCCCAAGGAAGATCGCACCGGCAGCACTGACAATAAGAAACCAGCACCCAAAATCCATCGTGCCTTGAATTATGTCTTTCGAGGCGTTTCCGTGAAACGGTGACCCCGCGCGGTCTTTCGTAGCCGAGCGACCGCGGTGGCCGCACACAACAAGCTACCCTTTGATGCCTGAAAAAAATTGCGTCCACGTAACGCTCATAAAGGTTCTGTGGCAGCATAAAAAGTGAGTCGAGGGCGATAAGATTCGTGGGTTCCAGCGGTGGGACAAACGATTCGTTATTCCGAGCGGACGAAAGGCTAGTAGAGTTTACGGTTTTGTGCGACGATAGCGGCCGATAAAACCTGTGGAGGGTGGGGGGGCATACGGAGGGCACTCGAGTAGGCTCCTTTTTCGGAGAACCGTTCGACTCCGCGTCGTGTGCGAGTCAGCGGGCTGTCCCTCTTTTGCCTTCTATTGGCTTCCAATGCGCTTCGATGTCTGTCTTTTCGCTGCGCGCGGGCTCGTGTGTGTAGAGAGGTTGCACGAACGCGCTGACCATCGAGCCACTCGTATGCACCACTGACCTTTCGAAGTCTGCCGGCCGCGGCCCTTTCATGGGCCGGTTGCATTCTCTGGCTCCGAGCAACACGTGGGGGCTCGTTCTCTAGCGATTTTTGTCCTCTCGATGCGCCGCGCTTGCGGCTGAGTGGGAGGAAGTTCGTAGGAATGGGATCGCGGGGAATTCATTGATGTGTCGGTATCGGGGGTGGAAGAGGTACAGGGGGTTGTGCACGGGACCCGGTTCGGGGGGGGTCTGTAAAATGATATCGTTGAGGGCGAATTGTGTTGCATGTGGTTCTCGAGTGTTGGTGGAGGTTTAGGAAGCTATTTGAGGTTTGATTGGGTTCAGAGGGAGGGGGTAGGAGGGCTTTGCTTCCTGGTTATTGTGCCTTCCAATTTTCTAATTCCTAATTTTGCGGGGACAGGTTTAGAATTTCGGACCATTCAGTTCTAAGTTCTCTAATTTTTTATGTTTAGCGCAATGATTTTCCAAATTTTTAATTCTGGGATTCTCAGTTCCTTAGTTCCCAGCTCCGGAATTCTAAAGTTTTTAATTTTCGACTTTCGAATTTGCAACTTCCCAAATCACAGCTTGCGAATTTTCAACTCCCGAATACTTAATTTCCCAACTCTCTGCTCTCGAATTTTCAGCTCCCAAATTTTTAGCTTCCGAATTCTCAGCTCCCGAATTCTTAATTTCCTACCTCCCTGCTCTTGAATTTTCAGCTCCCACATTTTCAGCTTCCGAATTCTCAGCTCGCGAATTCTTTATTTCCTAACTCTCTGCTCTCGAATTTTCAGCCCACAAATATTCAGCTACCAAATTTTCAGCTCCCCAATTCTCAGCTTCCGAATTCTTAGCTCCCGAATTTTCAATTCTCCAATTTTCAGCTCCGCAATTTTCAACTTCCCAATTCTCAGCTTCCGAATTCTTAGCTCCCCAATTTTCAATTCTTCAATTTTCAGTTCCGCAGTTCTCAACTTCCCAATTCTCAGCTCCCCAATTCTTAGCTCCTCAATCCTCAGCTCCCGAATTTTCACCTCCCCAATTCTCAGCTTCCGAATTCTTAGCTCCCGAATTTTCAATTCTCCAATTTTCAGCTCCGCAATTCTCAACTTCCCAATTCTCAGCTTCCGAATTCTTAGCTCCCGAATTTTCAATTCTCCAATTTTCAGCTCCGCAATTCTCAACTTCCCACTTCTCAGCCCCCCCGATCCTTAGCTCCTCAATTCTCAGTTCTTGAATTCTCAGCTCCCGAATTCTCAGTTCTTGAATTCTCAGCTCCTGAATTCTCAGCTCCCGAATTCTCAGCTCCTCAATCCTCAGCTCCTGAATTTTCAGCTCCCGAATTCTCAGCTCCCGAATTCTCAGCTCCCAAATTCTCAGCTCCCGAATTCTTAATTTCCCAACTTCTACTCTCGAATTCTCAACTCTCAAATTTTCAGCTCAAAAATTCTCAACTCCTCACTTCTCGGCATCCGAATTCTAAACTTCCCACTTCCCATCGAGCAGTAATACCACGATACTGTCCTTCGAAACCCCGAAACTAGTCACGAGGAGACCACTCTACTCGCATCTCCATTATCTGCTTCCGCCATTTCCTTTAGACTCACCCACAATCCTCAGCGACCAGCCACGAACGTACCTACATACACTACCAGACACTATAAATTACAAAAGTTTCATTTAAAAAAGGTATCCTAGTTCCACGCGTTAATTTCTATTCATCGAGTGGGCTCTATTTACATAGCCTTAAACGAACCAACGTTCCATTTGCACTTGAAGAGACAGGACCCCCCAAACCTTGCCCTCTACACAAAATTTAATTTTTCTTTGCTATTCAAGACGCTAGTCTCGTTTGCATGGGACGCGGGCGTCGCTAGGCGTCTTTTAATCATCTTGCACGCATCAAGATATGTAAATGCATTTGTATCCTTGATGTCTTCGCATTATGCGCGCTACTAGCTAACTATAGAATTCCATGTTGAATTGTGGGGGTGGCAACGTGTTCATCGAGCGACCGGGCGTTCGTGCAGCTCGTTTATATTTAAATGAACCGTAGATTCGATATTATACACTGTAACATTCTTTCCTTCCGTTCCTACATCGACCACATCTCCCTCCGTGGGCAGACGAAAGTAGAATACGAAATTTGGGGAATTCGTACACGTTCTGAATGCTTAATTCCATCCCCATCCCCTCGACAGGGACACCATAAATAATCAACCTCAATTATCACCATCGTGGTGAATCCCACTCTGTCGAAGCGTGAAACTTTTAAAAAGACTCATGAGTCTTAAATTCTCACCCATATTTAACGATCACTGGACCTACTTCATCCTTGCCAAGCAAGAATACATTACTCTTGTCTAGACCAACTTGCAATAACAACATTAAAGTTTCATTTTCCATGAGACGCCACTACCTTTCACATGTTCAATTACTTATACAAATTTGAGAACAATACATTTTTCGTAAGAACTCACAAGAGAAGATTTTAAACCCGGAAATTGAACAAATTCTGAAACTTAAAATGATAAAAGTTTTACCATTGTTAGTTTTCTTAAAACAATTGATAAAACTTTTGACATATGAGAGATCTATTTAAAAGAAGTAACTTCTGTCTTGAAACTCTTTTTTATCTCTCTCAGTTTGCGAGTTACAAAATAAAATCGAAAACTAGCCGAATTTTCAAGCAAAGGCAGCAAACCAAAATTACGTTGTAATCAGAAGGAAATCCCCTACATATTCACAAAGTTTCAGAATTTTTAAAATTTCCGGCTTCGTTGTCTTCCCCTGTCAGACGTCTCAGTTGAATTTTCCAAAACACCATCCACCCCCAACCCCCATCAATTTTACTCCCAAGCAACAACGCCATGTTACACCTCTCGCAAGCAAAACCCTTCTTTCCCTTCTTCCTTATATTTTCATTTTCCAGAGATCGTCGATGCCATTATTAGGGCAGCCGCGTTGGGGGTGCGTTTCCGCTGATGCAGCGCTCCGCGGCGCGTTTATTGATTGTCCCGTTCGCGCTCACCATGAATTATTTATCGCGACGGCGCGCTCGCGGCAATCGAATTCGATATTTTAATAAATTTTCATAAAAAACGAACCACGGTGGGGGAGGAGCACTTTGGGGGTGGGTCGAGGCGCGTGATCGAACTGCGCGAACGATTAACACTTGAGCGTTCAGCAAATTATTGTACACATTGTGCACTGTGTTCTAAAGAAGAAAATCGGTGACCTGTACACCCTCTTTGTTAGGGCAGAAGAATTCGTGAGTAATGGCTGATTTGAAAATCAAACGAAAACAGCCCTTTATAGAAGCTATCCACTGCGTTTGTTGTCGAGGGATGGGATGTAGGTAAAGAAGATACGAAGTGCACAAAAATAACATTGCAAGTCTCGAAGAATAGGGAAAAGGAAAGGTTTAGTGGGCGGTGGGCTGTCCGTCAATTAAGTTGACGTGGGTCGCTAGTGATTCACGGGTTTGTCATGAGATAGCGTGGGTCATCGATGGATCCACTGTACTACGTGTCACTTAGCGATCAGCGTGACACCTCGGTTCTGACTTGAGCTGTTTATACAATACACCTTATGATTTATGGTCGTTCAGAGAATTATAAGAATTGATCTGTAGGTAGCAAGAGTTTTGGAATATTCGACTCTTAGGTGGGAAGAGTTTGACGAGAGAGTGGGGGTGGCTGTAGGGAGGGAGATAATGGAGGTAGAGGTGGTGGGGATAAAGCAGTGCTAAGATAGGGGTACGATTGGAGAGAAACCCAAGATTTTGGGAAAGGAAGTTTTGGGAATTGGGAGTAAAGAGTGGAAGTAGAATAGTGATATAGGGTGGGAGGAGAGTGTGAAGTTAAATTAAGTAAAAGAAAAAGGGAGGGTAACAAGTGGAGTACGAAATTCAGGGGAACAGTGGGATAGGAAATGAAGGGGAAAGTTGAGAAAGAAAATCAAGCAGAATATAGAAAGGATGTTAAAAGGGTAGCAGTGGCATGGAAGAAATAAGTTGTAGAATAGGGCGGTTAGGAAAAACAGACAGTATCCAATAAACATTTGATTTTTAGGAAATCCTGTAAATCAATTATTTCTGCTCACTACACTGTACATAATACACGTAATCGAAAGTATCCTGTACTTTCCCCATTGTCTCCCTCCGCTCCTCTACCTACTTTTAAATCCATCATTTTACAAGTTTAAGGATGTATTGGACGTACAATATTAGACAAAAGTATATGAAATTTGAAATACTTGGTATCTACGTCTTACGCATAGTAAATCTAGATGTGAGGAACTCGAACGATAGTTGGAGCCTTATTTTTACTTCTAGAAAGGTGTTTTTCACTTTACATATGCTTGCTCGAACATTATTTGCTAAACTTTTGGCAGTGAAAATGCCCTGAATTCACAATTTTCTCAGGTTATAATTTATTTCTTTAAAACGGTGTAGTGAAAACAATTGAAACTCGGCAGATATTTTCATCTATCCATATACTACATGTAGAAAAAAAATTAGAAACGTTGGTACCATTTCTTCAACATTTTTCAGCTGTTTTATCTGTCAAGATCATCGTCTCTTTCCAAAAGAGTACATGTAAAATCAGTGAAAAATAAAATAGTTCTAACTCAGTAACCGTTTAGTGAGTTCGTTTAAAATTTTTGGAGGACATCAGGAAGATTAAAAAGAACAGTCTCACAAATTTTCATCAGCTTGGTACCATTTTGAAGAATGGTCCGATACGTCCTTAAGGGCAGACGTGAAAAATAGTGTTTTTTAGATTTTTTTTTATACACAAGCGTAACTTCAATCAAAACAGTCTTTTGGTATGTTGTTATGGGGTGTTCAGTGTATTGTTCAATATTTTTTTAAACATAAAATAAATGTCCCTTACAAAGATATAATACAGGTACTTTCCAATGGTCTGCGTGAAAACGTCCTTCGTTGTTGAAAGGAATATCAGGATAACGAGTTGATCTGTAATCAATATCTTGACATTTTATTGTTTAATACGGTTATATTCAGTGCTAGTACTAGAATCAACTAAAAATATGATTTATCCCGTCTATTATTAACCAAAACGACCAGACGTTTTGAACGATTTTCCACTTTCCATCTTTCTGCGACTGCTATTTAGAAAATTTCAGCAAATAATGGTGACGTTCTTAAATCACTAATCACAAATGAAACCAAGAAAACAGACAAATTTTAGTCTACCAAATTCTAATCTACCACGGACATAACTCCCCTACCACACAGATATCCACACGTCTCGTCTAAAATCCCTTCGTCTCGCAATAATTAATTGACGACGAAAGAGCGTCCAGGCTCGCCAGAAGGAATGCGCATTCACATTATCACCGATTGCGAGGAATTGCGATCCATAGCTCCTCCCTAGCCAATTGCACGACCCCCGTCGAATAACAGGGGGTGGCCAGCGTGCAACTAAACAACAAGCGTCCCCGCCGGTGCCCACGCGCCATTATCGACGCATCAATTAAGGCCGAAAAACGTGGAGCGTCCCTGCTCAACGGACGGGGAAAACGAAGTGCAAACAACGATAATTATTCTCCACGGCCGTGCGCGCGCGCGCGTGTTGAACGTCGAGACGTCCAGGGCGTCGTGACGCATGGAGGCATTGTTCTACCTACTCTCCACGTCCAACAATGCCGCGTCTCTAGAATGACTAAGACGGCGACCGTCTGCTGCGCGTACTTTCACCTGCCTGGCCGTTTGATATTCAACGTGGATCGTCCTCGACGGATCACCTGGAAAAAAAAATACACACGGTGAATCGGTGGAACGACGATGACGCAGAACTCTACGAAAGAGAGAGGAATGAATTCGAATGGGGCACTAATTTTCGTGGCGAGCGGCGGGTCCTCTTTCGTGCCACTGAAAGCAGATCGGTTCTCGTCCCATGATGTTTCGATTCTTCACATTCCTCGGGTCTTAGTTATATCTAGTTGGTGTGTGTAGTTGTTAGGGATTGCAAATTTACCGACTTTTTCAGTTACCGGTAATTCGGTAAAATTTCCATTCAAAACCGGTTTATCGGTAATTTACCGGTAATTTTTTAAAGTATTGAAAATATAAAAGTAAACATTAGAAAAAAAATTTTTTAACTCTAATCGAGCATTATAAAAAATATATGCAAATATAACTGTTCTAAACATAAAATATGAAATGATATAACACAAAATAGATATATTTGGATAATATATAATAATCTTAACTTATATACATAATTAAATATTTTTTATTTAACAATTCTTTTTAATAAATAAGCACGCAAAAAACATAATTTGTCCAAACTTTGGTCTCCTGATAAAGCGCTCTTAGATTCTACACTTGTTCTTCGGGTAGTCATTAAGAAATCATATGCCATTTGTAGATATTTTCTTTTTGCTTTTTCTACTTGAAAATACGTCTATTCTTTGGTGGCTTGATTCAGATTTTTAGTTTTCTTTTGGTTTAAAGTTGGTTCATCCTGAGGTTTTCGTCTCTATTATTAATTGAAGCTTTTTTCACTGATACCGGAATAAATATCGGCGGAATTAATGAATGCATATATGCGCTACATTGCTATACATAATTTATCGAATTACCGGTAAATATTTGGCGAATTAGCGGTAAAAATTTGAGGGTATTTCTCGCGTTTACCGGTAAATCGGTTTACCGGTATTGCAATCCCTAGTAGTTCTGGGTAAAACGGAGTTTGAACTATGAACAGTAATGAAGGTAAAATGCTTTGGTTTCATTTGAAAGAATTTTTTTTAGAATTTGTGGTCCATTGATTGGGGGTGGCTAGAATTTACCAGTGGTATGTATCAGTGGCGCACTTAGGATTTTGGGGTGAGCTGAGTTGAAGAGATAAAAATATTTTTAACGCAAATTGGGGATTATGAAAATTTATTTAGAGAATAAAATCCAGTTTTATATTTTTTTTTACAATACCCTTTCTTTGTAGGTGCGTTACTGGTATGTACCAAAAGTAGTTTGGTTAGGTGGACATATGAAAATATGAGTTTTGATTTTTCTTTTGACCACCACTGTGGTTACTTTGAAAGTGTTTTTAGAGGACGATTTGAAGGTGGGGTGGCACCGTTTTTGGAATTATAGAAATTAATGGTTTCTCGAGGCTCTCCGGCTCGTCGTCGCGTTCCCAGGATGATTGAGCAACGTGAGACTGGTTTGAATGAGTGTGACTTGGAGGGAAGAAAGGAAGGTCCTTGGTTTTAGTCTTGGTTTCTTGGGAATTAGAGATCGTTATGCAATGGAGATAGGGTTCTCGTTGATTAGCACCTCCGTGTGGGAGAAGAACACGAGTTCTTCGCTTCGTATTTTCACCTTCGACCCCCTCATCTTCTACTAATTTCTCCGTAGGGAATCTTGTACCTCAAGCACCATATTTAGTAACTTGAATTCGTCTGCTAACGAAACCTGAGTACTCCGCTATTTTTAAATTATCCTTGCCTTTGCCCTTTCTTAATTCCTTTAATACAAAATATTTAATAACTAAAATTCGCCTTTAAAAGAAACTTGAGTACTCCTTCACTATTTTTGAGTTGTCTTTGCCTTTACCCTCCCTTTAGTAACTTCTCCATTTAGTAACTTGAATTCGTCTGCCAACGAAACCTGAGTACTCCGCTATTTTTAAATTATCCTTGCCTTTGCCCTTTCTTAATTCCTTTAATATAAAATGTTTAAAAACTAAAATTCGTCTTTCAATGACGCCTGCATTCCTCCCCCTATTTTTTAATTATCTTTGCCTTTACCTTCCCCTAACCCCCGAATACACAATATTTAATAACTAAAATTCGCCTTTAAATGAAACTTGAGTACTCCTTCACAATTTTTTGTTGTCTTTGCCTTTACCCTCCCTTAACCCCTTAATATAAAAAGTTTAAAAACTAAAATTCCTCTTTCAATGACGCCTGCATTCCTCCCCTATTTTTTAATTATCTTTGCCTTTACCTTCCCCTAACCCCCGAATACACAATATTTAATAACTAAAATTCGCCTTACAATTGAACCTACAAATTCCCCACTATTTTTTAATCATCTTTGCCTTTACCCTCTCTTAACTGTCTTAACCCCCTAACATAAAATATTAAATAACTAAAATTCGCCTTCAAAGGAAACCTCCATACTTCATTATTTTCAAGTTATCTTTGTCTCCACCCTCCCCTTCCAACACAAAATCCTCAGTGCCTCTAAATTACCTTTCAGAGAGGGTCTTCGGCATCCCTCCCCGCATTCACACCTGCCCCCTTCAACCGTCTCCTAAAATACCCCCGCGCCCATTCCTGAGAACCACTGCGCGCCGCTCGACGAAGGGGAACTAGGACGAATTCCTTGGCAATTTAAAAAGTGACTGCTCACCGGCCACGAATTAATTCCCGTAACCCTGTGCGTCCACACGGCGCGGCTAGAGAGAACGCAGGAACGGGAGGAGGAGGGTGGCAGTTCTAGAATGTCTTTGTAGAACCTATCCAGCGCAAGAAATGCCCGAGGAGAAGGATCGTGATATGGCAAATGTTTGAAATGACTCCTAACAAGGGAAGGATCCCGACGGATTGTGTACACAAACGGACGCCCCTGTCGCTTATCCACCACGTACACACTCGCGCAAGCACGCACACACACACACTGGCCGGGGAACGTGTTTGCTCGTTTCCCATCTACGTGTGCAAGCGTGCACGCGAGCCACTGGCAGCAGAAACGCGGCTACCTTGATTGGACGATGACGCAAAGGCTCGAGAGGGTGGGCAAGAATGGGGCGCGGGAGGGGAGGGGCGGCGGGACTCGTCGTTGGCTTTTAATTGCTCGCTTTTACTTTATTTCCTTTTGCGACTCAATGGTCCAGCGGCTGGGATCTAGCGGCTTTGACGGCCACGTATCGTTATTAGCGTGGACAGGTCCGCGTCGCATCCAGGGCAGCGTGCTCCCTCGGTTGCGAGCTCCCGTCACCGGGCGTCCGCTATTAAAAACCATAGACCCGTGAAAATCAACGATGCCCGTGTTTTAGGGGCAGGGTCCCCCACAGGCGAGTCGTTATCCCTTTGATAGAGAAGTACCTTATTATTTCGCCCGCGGAGCGCCCGTGGCCACGGCATCGCAGTGGCGACGCCGGTGTTCCATGGCGTCGCCAACCGGGGACCAATTAGCCGGCCTCGATTTATACGCTGTAATAGGTTTCCCGAGCTTCGTGTCGTCTGGAGCGGTGATATTAGCGGGATGCAGGAGCGTGGGGACGTTGAGATGGCGTCTCCGCGGGAAATGCGCTTAAGGGTGTCGCTTTTTTCTCGCGCGTCTCGACGTATCGATGACAATATTGAAGCGCCGCGAGACGCGCAGACTATTGGATCTTATCGCGTAAATTTGATAACACTGGCGACGGTCGCGGCAAGCTGATGGATAAAATAATTGAATCTTTGGAGGGTTATTAGCGCGATATGAGATGAGACACTCGGTGGAGTGGCATTGAAGATATTGCTGCTGGGATGGACATGCTATAAGTGGCTTGTGGAGAGGTGTTGTTGGGGGTGGAAGTTGGCGAATATGTTTCTTGTTGGTTGGTTTAGAGGCGGTCCCTACAAAAATGTATCTCATGCCCCTGAGAATCCCGAGAAAAAATGGCCATCTTACACTATCCCCACTATGGAGGTCTTCTCTCTTCAAGTATGCACAGTAGGGAGGTTCTTATTCTCTCTTCGTGAATTTTTTTTCCAAGATTTTCTTCGCGGTACCCCCAAGAATAGTAACAAATAATAAAAAAAATCTGTCGAAAGTTTGAGCCCGATCGGATAACGGGAAAAGGTGTCCCTGGGCCATTGAACATTTAAATAATTATTTAACAACTCACAAAGTCGATTTTATATAATATCTTCCAAGTTATTGATTTAATCAAAAACTATATGAAACAAAAGTTGTAGATCTGGACAAGGGGCTTTTTTTATGTTCTATTACTGTTTTTCGTGCGACAAACGGTTTTCGAAAAAAGTCCGTAAAATTATAAAAAAAATTATTTTTCAAATTTTGAAAGTTTAGATCCTTCTCGAACACTTTTTATTTATGAAGGCGAAGAGAAAAATTGTAATTTTTACTTTCGAGGACTATTTTTTAAACATTTAAGGCGGAGAATATACCGAGATATGCCAAAAAGGTAAAAAAAATGGTTTTCCTTATTTTTAGTGTTTGATATGTCATGAATTTTTCTTGAAAATTAGGGGCCGCTGTCCCTAAAAGTGAGCTGTTGAATAATTATTTAAATGTTCAAGGGCCCAGGGGCACCTGTTCTCGTTATCCAATCGGGCTAAAACTTTACACAGATTTTTTTTTATTATTCGAAACTATTCTGGGGGTGCCGCGATGAAAATTCAAAAGTCGAAAATAAAAGCGATCGTAATGCACAGTGTAAGACCTCACTAGAGGAGGGGGTGGTAATATGCCTCCCCAGTTTACCTATATCTTCCTATAATCTGATTCATAATTTAAATTGCTTTAAATTTTTGCTTAATATGTAGGTAAACTAATAAAGTAATGTGTGATAAAACGTGGAAGCAAAGGAAAACCAATTGAATTGAATTTAACATATATTATAAAAAAAATGTAATTTTCGGCTCTTTTACAAAAATGAGGATAATATGGCCCCTAACAAAAATTATAAAAAATAATTCTTTGGCAACATCAGAGATGAAAAATAAACGAGTAATGAATATTTTATTATTTATACACAAAAGTCGCACACATATTCCACTTTTTCGCACGATGTGCACTAGCTTATATGCTCATAATTCGCATATGATGCATTTAATCCATATTTCGACACTTTGGTCCATGCATATTACATCGGTGTTATCAGAAGCTTCATGAGGAATTTCAAAGTATGAAATATCACAGGATGAGTTTTGGAGCTCATTCTCCGGGAGCTTCATTATCCTTTATTATGGGGGAAAATATATCAACACGCATAGTTGTGGAAACTTTAAGTTTATACTTGAAAATATTGAAGATTAGGTGATCTTACTTATAAATATCGATTCTAAGAACCTTTATCAAATATATCCCAACACACAACACTTTAACTTTCTTACCCTACAAGAAATACTTCTTGGGGACGAAGAAAAACTTTCGTATTGCAGGTTATTTATGCTTATTATTAGCGACGACTATACTCCACCTAGTGTCCACCATAGGGTAAATCCGGGAGACGCGGTCGACCTAATATAAAATGACTATTAAAACTAATACAGGTATTACTTATTTTATCCGAACAAACCTAATATGTTCAGAATTTTATACTGATTCAGAAAAACTGGTCGATATTTGCTTTAAGAGAATATTTACTGTAAATCGGGTTGAAAACTGAAGTCACGACATCTGACCACCTCTCCCGAGGTGCCGGGAGAAATGGTTTTCGTCGTTGGCAGAGACCACTCGCATAATTATTCATGGAAAAATAACAAAGAAGAAAGCAAAATTATTTATGAGTGAATACAACTACCGATTCATTGATATTTAACTTGTTTACGCTAAACAAGTAAAGAACACATCAGAGACAAAGCGAACTACCTACCGGCGATTAGCAAGGCAAATGAATACAAAAGTGAATAAATAAAATAAATAAACAATAATAATAATAATAAAATAGTGATAAAAAATAAGAATATAAATAAAAATAATAAAAAATCATCACTCGACCATCTCTCCTTTCTGCAGCGAGAGATGGTCTTCTCGTTAGTTTTGAGTGGAAGAGTTAATATGGCTAAACACTTTGGCTGCATTGTCCCTCGATATCTCTACTATCTTATTATTCCCAAACATTAAACGAAAATAAACTTAGAACTATATTTTAAATACGATTCTGTACACCGTTGTTTGACAAAAGAGGTTAAATGTAACCTCGGTTTACCTTTTATAGCCTGTAAATCTAGAAAAACACAGCAGGAACCGAAATGACGCTATTCATTCAATTGTTTGGCTTCTAGAGAAGTAATTGGGCTGCACTTTAACGCTTTTTTACTTATAGAATCTGAAATATAGCGACTCGACCAACTCTCCGGCCCGACCGTGTCCCCCGGTTTTACCCTGTGTTTGTTTATAAAATGGAAATCACGAAGGGGCCGAATTACCAGCAGAGGGTCATAATACCACCTTTTCCTCTACTGATAACACATCTATATTACTAGTGAAACACATACAGCAAACTGCTTTTAGTTTACTAAAGTGATTACTTTAAAAACCAAATGTATTCCACCGCCTATAGGGCCCCAGGAACCCAAAACACCTCTAGCCCCTTCCTGTCCCCAGTACCAAAGCGCTCCCAGCTTCAATCACTTTCACAAGACTCTCATACCAGCTCCACCATCGGTACCCTCTAACCAACAACACCAATCTCATCAGTAGCACAAAAAGGGCCACCACTGAATAGGCACCACGCTCCTCCTCCAAAAACCGTTCCAGGATAAAGCGACGTTGAGGACCAAGCCAGGCTGAGTATAGAATCGACAGGAATCATGGACGGAGGCCAGTGGTCGTGGAATCGATGAGAAACGAAAGAAAACGTAATCGCGCGGCCTCGGGGGGCTCCTCGCTGATGCAGCTCCCAGGGAAAGGAACAGCCTGGGGTCCGAAAGGTCAAGCTAGTCGCTTCTGCTGGCGACGTTCTACGGCCGCTGCAGCGTTAATGCACCGGGAATATACATGGTGTAGGGATCGGTAGCGGCGTACCGTAAATCTTCCATGTAAATACGTGGCTGGGCTAGCGTCTCGGGGGCCGAACACGAGTCCAGTTCCTTAACTAAGCCGTCCCTCGAAAAGCGCCTCTTGTCTTGGCAACGATTTATTTATGACACTTACTCCTCGGCCCCAGAGCCTCTTTTTTCATTTCGCTCCTGGCTCTCTTTATTCATCCTGGACGATCCCCAGGATCTACGCCTGAATTTCTTAATTGCTTCATTTTCGTGCTGGTTATGAAGGGTGGGGTTCCTCAGGGGTGGCTGTGCTTGAATAAAACCATAGGTAATTTGTTAAGGAAGACTTTTGTTAGCTACTACAGAAAAGGATTATATGATTAATTCTGAATGCGTTGGACCACTACGGAAAACGCACATAGGCGTTCAAAGAGTATGCTTACTAGATAGGGATGCAGTGCTCCCGCACACCGAAGTATGCTCAGCGTTTGAATCGCACGATCGAAAGGGTTAAGACGCTACTTCTAATCCCGGTATTGTTCCTTGCATTCGAAGTACATCTATCGTACACTTTCCCTATCGATAATCTGTCGACTCCGTCCTCGAACGACTACTTGTAACAGTAAACCTCCACAGTCAAACAGGTGGTTGCAGGTCTTCTTCCGCGATTTCCCCAAGATTCTCAACTACTTGATAAAGCTCGACACCATCCACAAGAATGTTCATTATCCTCGCAATGCTCTTCCAAATAAAAAAAACTAAGTTCCACCGTAGTGAATACAACGACCTCTGACATTCCCTTCGTTCAACAGAATTATCCCCGCGATCCCTACGACCGCCTATTTACCAAGTACATATATACGTCATTCAGAGATGCGGTGAAAGAGTTGAAAGGAGAGTGCCATTTCTTCTGTTTGCCCGAGTCGACTTATCTGCAGCCCTCGCTTCTTGGCGACTTAATTTTCACCTGTTCCACGGTTTTTCATCGTCAGGCTTCTCCAGCCCGACCCACGGCCCCCGAATTACATTGTTGAATCACCGTGCCAGGGGGGGCCTCGAGTTAAGAAAATTTACTGGCTGCCAACTTTATTAGGCGCGATTATATTAGGCTCGTACGCCGGCTGTGATTTATACACAGTGGCTTGGCCCGTCTGTGCTCGCCATATGGCAGGGAACGTGGTAAATCATCGCTCGTTAACCGCGCGGGGCCTTAAGCTCGTTACAAAGCGAACTTCAAACTTTTTAACCGCGCGAAATCGTTGGCGGGGGACAAAAAGAGGTCTGCGGCTACCGATGCTGCGTGGCGATGCCCTTTGTTTAGGTTTGTTTGCGCAGCGGCTCGCACTTAAAATCGCCCGACGCCTTTCCCTTTCTGCTTCTGCCAGCGGAATGAAGTGTACGCAGCAATTGCGAGTGATTAACGATTTAAGGGGCTGGATGTGATGGGGAATAAGGCGAATGTCCCAATTTCTACTCATTTAAGAGGTTACTCGTCATAAAGAATGTGTAAAAAATTTGTTTGTGATCAAAATTTGAAGAGTAATTGATTAATTCTTGAATAATAAATCAATCAATTCAAAAACTATTTAAGAAAGATATTTTAAGATGTTTAACTATTAGTAATTTGTAATTAAGTACAATGCTCTAAATGTCCGTATTTCTGCTCACGAAAAAATAGCGATGTACGTATTTCTACTCATCATTTGTACCAATTTGTGCTCGCATAACATGTTGCCTTTTCAGGTTAAAATAAGTCACATCTTGTATGGGGAGGTTTTCTAACACAATAGTAAAGCATAAAATAATGATAAATAAAAAATAAAATGCCTCCGAATAGAAATAGAGGTTACAGCGTACATTGAATTTTGAGGTTATGTTACTAAAAGTGTGGTGAGTAGAAATGCGGATATGACGGTGGTTCACTTGACCCTAAACCTACTCATCTATTTTCTACTTAACAAAATTGAAAATAGCAAAAAAAAACTCTAAATCCAGAGCACAATACGGTATCTGTTTTTGTTACTAAATAAAAACTTTCACTGCAAAGACTATTTTCTGCCCAATTAATGAACACCAATAGTGTCGATGTTCCTTAGCACAAACAGCTAGAACACGATCGAAAAATCGTGGGTCTCTCGTTTTAAAAGTTTTTCGTTGTTTATGCTGCACTTTGTTCAACCCCAAGCTCGTGCAAAACTCGCGTAAATGTTCAAATAATTTAGAATTATTTCGTTACTACAATAGTCCAAATGTAACACTTATAATAATAAGAAAAATAGAAAATGAGTAGAAATCGGTACATGAGTAGAAATGGGGACTTTTACCTTAATGTAGGAAAGTGTATTTGGGGATATGGGAATTGTATCTTATTGGGTTTGGGGTAAATGTGTGTAGGGTATATCCGGGAGACGCAGCCGGGCCGGAGAGTTTGTCGAAATAGTTCATTCCTAGGGAATTAATTGTTCTAAATCTTAATATACTTTTACATATACACAGAGGTAGAGTCTGAATACAGCGACTCGTCCAACTCTCCAGCCGGCCCGCGTCTCCCGCTTGCCAAAAGCTTGCCAAAAGTAGAGGAATTTGTGCTTCATTTTTTTTTGTGACATGAGGGGACGTAGGAACTCATGCGTAATCATATTCATATAGTTAAATTTATATAGTTTTCTGTGTAAAAATAAGTATAAGTAGTAAAAAAATTCAAATGTTTTGAAATTATAGTAATAAAAATCAAGTGGTTTGAAATTATAGTCTAAACAAATCAAATGTTTTGAAGTTATAATAAAAAAAACTAAAAAGAGTGAAAATCGTCAGTTCGCCGTCAATTATTATTACACACTCGGTACAACCTTAGGCCGGGTACAGACTTGAGCACGAACGCGAACGAGGGAAGCCGAGGCAGAATGAGCACGCAAGTGTTGCACGTCGGTGAACTTCACGAACGTTCAACACTTGTATGTTCACTCAGCCTCGGCTTGCCTCGTTCGCGTTCGTGCTCAAGTCTGCACCCGGCCTAACTTTTTTTTTCATTTCGCTTGGTGCTTCCTAATATTATACATGAAAAATACAGTAGCGAATTAACAAATCGAACAAAGTCCATATAAATTTATGCTTCAAACTCCTGCCCTTCTCGAACAGTGTTTCAACAAGTGCCGTACTCTCTATAAGCCCGCGATCACCGCCGATCGGCGTGCACATAAAGAGTTCCCACTGTAATTCCCCACCTTGGGAGGAGATTCTGAAAGCATCGACCTCCAGCGTCGCTGTACACTTGAGCGCGTCTCTCCGCAGCGATCCTGACCGGTTCAAGAACCCCTCCCAGCTCTCTATCTCTCTCGTTCATTTTTCGACGCGATTGCGGGATTAAACGCTTTAGAAAGTAAAATCGAGCCATGCAAACGCGTGCTAAAAGGATTGCCGCGCATTTACATAAACGGATCAACGGTCCACGCGGTGAATAGACGCGAGGAGGGAGGGGGGGGGGGAGGAGGAGCCTGTTTCGCCTGTGCACGTCGAAACAACGGGGACAGGAACGCTCCTCCAGCGATCGGGCGGTGGAAACGACGGCGCGAGTGACGCAAGTCAAACGGGGAAGCCTGACTTTTGTCCTCTGTCGATTCCCCGAGTGCGCGCTCGCTTCGAGGGCTTTGAAAAGCTCTCGCCGAACACTATCGCTGAAACGACGATTTAATGACGGGAAAAAAAAGGAAAAGGCAATTGAACCCGGAACGAGGAGCAGAGCGTTATTGAAGTATCGATATCCCGTTCTGCTTTGTGGGGTGTAGCTGGCGCTGGGAGGAGGGGATTATACCGGCCCCCTCTGTCTAATAAAGAGAAATTAATTTGCTATCGAGCATTTATCGGTCCTTCCCACCAGTTCGGCCGCCGCTTGGCCCGTTGAATGCATAAAAACCGTTCGCAGTCTTTGAAATCGGCTGGGGAAGACGGCTCTTCAGAGGAGCCGACGTTTGTACAAAACGTAACGACCCCCTTCCACTCGAAACCTCCCTTTCTCCCTCCCTCTGTCTCGCCTTTCTTTTGCCCCCCCCCCCCCCCCCGGTTCCTTTGTTTAATACCAATTACACGGATTTGTCTCAAACCCGCGGAGTTCCACGTTTGCCGACCGAAGAACCCGCGAAACTTCTTCGTACCCGAGGCGCCTGTCTTAAGGCGCGTTTACATTGCACGAAGGGAGGGAGAGTTTTAAGCGGGATTTGAAGAATTTTTAAAGTACAACGGAGGGGAAAATTGCACTGAAGATTTGGATAATTGTGATGATTAAATTGAATGGTTTAGTGACACTCGAATGAAAATTTGAAGTGAAAGAAATGTAGGAGGAAGAAGAGATCGTTCTTCGTGGATTTGACTTTATAATCTTGACTGTGAGATCTAAAAGATGTAGATTATAAAGTCAAATCCACGTAGAACGGTCACTTTTAATCCGATCCTCCCTTTCTTCAAATTTCCACCTCAAATTACAAAATTGCTGCGGTAGCAGTTCTAATTCCTCGTTTTTTTTTTTTGTTTTTTTTTTTACCAATTTTGCATGATGCTCAAAATCATTGACAGTAATCAGACAGTTGACGGATAATATTCGATCGAAACGATTTATTTACCGGAGTCAGGTAAATGTAAACGCGCCTTTACCTTTAGCAGCTTCCCACCGTTGCGAAGAGGGGAACGGTTAATTGGTGGGGGGATGGTCGAGGTCTTGGAGATGCGCCCTTTTCCATTCTTCGCTGTGCCATCTCTCGTTTCCCCTCTTTTGGAGAGGAGCAACCAGAGGACGAGAGAGCGGGAGTAGATCCGCGTGGATAGAACCTGGCGCACGGTAACGAGCGGCGAAAGGAAGAGAATGTCGATTGCAAATGTCGCCGATGCTGAATAATCGGGATCCTCGAATCGCCCCCTCGCCCTCCACCGCCACTCGCGAACGCGCATCCTCTGGCTCTGGCTTCCCCGTACCTTCTCCTTTATCTCCGTTACTCTCACGAATTCTCCTCCTTTTGGTAAACTTATCAATAATTTTAATTGGCAAAGGATTCCCGCGTTGTGGAATGTTAAGATTAGGTTTGTATTTGTGGACGAGTATAAGGTGAAAGTCCCCATTTCTACTCATGTACCGATTTCTACTCATTTTCTATTTTTCTTATTATTATAAGTGGACTATAGTAGTAACGAAATAATTCTAAATTATTTGAACATTTACGCGAGTTTTGCACGAGCTTGAGGTTGAACAAAGTGCAGCATAAACAACAAAAAACTTTTAAAATGAGAGACCCACGATTTTTCGATCGTGTTCTAGCTGTTTGTGCTAAGGAACAGCGACAGTATTGGTATTCATTAATTGGGCAGAAAATAGTCTTTGCAGTGAAAGTTCTTGTTTAGTAACAAAAACAGATACCGTATTGTGCTCTGGGTTTAGAGTTTTTTTTTACTATTTTCAATTTTGTTAAGTAGAAAATAGGTGAGTAGGTTTAGGGTCAAGTGAACCACCGTCATATCCGCATGTCTACTCACCACACTTTTAGTAACATAACCTCAAAATTCAATGTACGCTGTAACCTCTATTTCTATTCGGAGGCATTTTATTTTTTATTTATCATTATTTTATGCTTTACTATTGTGTTAGAAAACCTCCCCATACAAGATGTGACTTATTTTAACCTGAAAAGGCAACATGTTATGCGAGCAGAAATTGGTACAAATGATGAGTAGAAATACGTACATCGCTATTTTTTCGTGAGCAGAAATACGGACATTTAGAGCATTGTATTTAATTACAAATTACTAATAGTTAAACATCTTAAAATATCTTTCTTAAATAGTTTTTGAATTGATTGATTTGTTATTCAAGAATTAATCAATTACTCTTCAAATTTTGATCACAAACAAATTTTTTACACTTTCTTTATGACGAGTAACCTCTTAAATGAGTAGAAATTGGGACATTCACCTTAGTGGTGGTTTCTTTTGTAACGGAGTGTCCCAGATTTATCAGCCATCTTGGTATTTTGAGTGAAGCCGATATTAGATGATTGCCAAAATCACTGAAAAAAATCTATTTCTCTATTCCTTCATGTATCTACGGTAATTCCGGGAGAGGTAACCATAATTTCGTTGGGAGTCTCCTATAGCCAACATATTTAAAATAAAGCGACGAGCGTAGAAGAAACCTTTAAACTTTAGTCTACATATGTAATGAAAATAAACGAAAAATTATTATTCAACAGACAAATTTCACCAATGAAAAAAAGTGTCTTTGGCCATCTCTCCGGGAATTACCCTTCTTTTATCTAACCATTTATCCAATTCTATTTTGCCATTTATACATTTCTATTTCTCCACGTATCTACCTACCACAAATTTATTCCCCAGTTTTCCATTTCTCTACCCACATATGTACCACCTTTTTCCGTCACCACTTAAGTTTCTCTGCCTGTGACTTTCCGTATGCACCCCACGTCCCATCACTATTCAATTTTTCTCCCCTCCTAGACCAACCCAACCTCGCCTCCACCTGCAGCCCCCTTCCCCCTTATCTGCATCTTTATCCGCCTACCCGTATCGCCGTGCAGTAGCATCACTCGCGCATCTCTCGATTTCCGTCTCGACGTTCACCTGCCCAGGCCTCTCTCGTCTGCGTGCCACGTCCTATCAGTCGCCCGTAGGCGTTCCGTGTTTTTTAACGCCAGAAACACCAGCCGCGGCTGCCGTGCACCCAACCTTTACACGATCATTTGACGGGCCCCGACAGCCTTTCCACGATACTCACGGTGACACGGGACAACGTCTTTTTAACGGGTTTTCGAGGGGGCCGGGGTAGGCGAGACTGTAAAACCAGCGACTTTACACCACCCAGGCGGATCTTAAACAACCGACGTTAATGCTCCTCTCCCTGCCATTGCTCGCGATTACCTCTGCCCCTGGCTCGCTAATTAATGCTCGGTCTACGCTTAAGGAACAAGCGTGCAGGGACGCAACCAACTGGCGAGGAAAAATATATGTGTGGACGATACTGAGAGGATAGATGAATCCCAAGGAATAGGTTGGAACTTGGAACGTAATGGAAGTTTGATGTATGGAAATATTTATTGCATCACTCGAATATCTTAATATATAAAACAGAGGGCTTCTATCAGGTTGGCAACAAAGTACTTTCGGTTGTGACACATAGAGGGCGCTGTAATTGTTTTGAAGGACTCTTGTCAGTGTTATAGTTTTTTCCTGTTGATATTTGATATCAGTCGCATTTAGGTTACTTAAGAAGCAAGTTGTGCGAAATTTTGTTTGTCGCTGTTAGTTCAGAGTCAATTTTAACATGGAGTGCAAAAACGAACATTCTCGGCATATTTTCCTTTTTTATTTTTGTAAAGGAAAGAAAGCCGCTGAGGCCCACATAGAGATACGTGAAGTTTATGGTATTGATTGCATAACAGAGCGCACGTGTCAGAATTGGTTTGAAAAATTCCGTTCTGGAGAGTTTTCACTTAAAGATGACCAACGTTCTGGTCGACCTACTGAAGTTGATGATGACCAAATCAAAGCCATAATTAAAGAGGATCGTCACATAACTGTTCGAGAGATTGCAGAGAGGTTAAATATATCGCACACAACAATTGAAAATCACTTAAAATGTCTTGGACTCGCTAAGAAGCTCGATATTTGGGTCCCGCATGTATCGAAAGAGATTCACTTAACACAACGAATCAATATTTGCGATATGCATCTCAAGCGCAATGAAACCGAACCTTTTTTGAAAAGAATCATCACTGGTGATGAAAAATGGGTCGTCTATAGTAACATCATTCGAACACGATCGTGGTCCAAGCGTGATGAACCAGCACAATCCACGTCTAAACCTGAATTGCATAAAAGAAAAGCTCATGCTGTCAATTTGGTGGGACTACAAAGGTATTGTGTATTTTGAGCTGCTTCCAAGAAACCAGACGATCAATTCAGATGTTTACTGTCAACAACTATTGAAACTGGATAAAGCAATAAAAGAAAAACGGCCAGAATTGGCAAATCGCAAAGGAGTTGTGTTGCACCATGATAATGCAAGGCCTCACACATCTTTGGTAACTCGTGGGAAATTATTGGAGCTTGGTTGGGAAGTGATGTCGCATCCCCCATACGGCCCTGATCTGGCACCATCTGATTACCATTTATTTCGAAGTTTGCAAAACTCTTTGAATGGTAAAACTTTTACAAATGATGAAGACCTTAAATCGCACTTGGTTCAGTTTTTCGCTGCTAAGGACCAGAAATTCTATGAGCGCGGAATCATGAAGCTGCAAGAAAGATGGCAAAAGATCATTGAACAAAATGGACAATATATAATTGATTAAAGTTTATTCTTTGTATTAAAAAAAAGAGTTTTATTTTACACTACAAAACCGAAATTACTTTCTTGCCAACCTGATATATGTTTGTGTGTTTGTCTGTCATTTAAAAACTTTCGAGTGATAAACTCTGGGATCACGAAATGTGCCTCAGATCATTATGCCTGATTAATCCAGATGAATGTTAATATTAAAAAAAAAATGTTTTCTCATAAAATCAGAATCTAAATTTCGGGCGAATCAGAGTAATAAAGCTAGTTTAGAATATTTATGATTCAGTGGTGAACTAAGCGCAGCAAACTTGGATTATCAGGATTTTGAAACAAGTTTTTGTTCGTCGGGTATTTTCTTTTAACCCCTTCCCGTGCCATTTAGTTCGACGAAACTTGGGCCCAAGTGTTAGGCGTGAACGCGTGGTAAACAAGCCAGACTGATGCTCGAGAAAAGTCACGATACTTACGAGTCGAAATGTAAATGCCTGTGATATAGTCAGTTTTGCGCGATACTGCTGTTGTGGAAGCAAACTCTAATCCTTTTTCCTTTTGTAGATATTATAAATATATTATATTTTGTAATAGATGACAGTTTCAAAATTATATTTCATGAATAAACAACACTTCGATAGAAATCCAAGCATCTTCAAATGCGGTTTTGTCCCAAGGAACGTAATAATACCACGCCTAAAAATAAATAGCATATTGTAACCAAAAAATTTAATTCTCTCATCTATAATCATACGCTTTAGACGTTTTCTGGTTGGCGCAATCACGTCACTATCACTGGATTCGTTATCACTGCTTTCATTGAAAACTTTTGTGTTTTGCATTTTGTAAGGGTTTATTAAATTTCAATAACTAAACTGCTTTGTAACAGCAATTATGAGAATCATGACTAACTCTCGTGGCGTGCTGCTAGGAACTAACATTCAATTACGACCGCTACATTACGATGTTTATGTTCACGAGCCTGGCTCGTGATGTTTATGTTTGGCCCGACTATCTGCTCACGAGCCTGGCTCGTCATATTCGTGTTTGGGCCAAAATCTTCATCGCGAGTCAGAGTCGTTAAAGCACGGGAAGGGGTTAAAAGGTTTTAAAAATTTTCTAGAAATTACTGACGCGTTAAGTACCACATTCAAGTATTTACATTCGTTATTACAATTCTCAGCGCAACATCCGAGTAGCCAGTTAATAATCGCAGCGAGCGAAAGCAGGTTACATATAAGCAATATTGAAATGTATGGTGCCAACAGGGACGCCAGAAGTCGTTGGATTAAAAGACCCCTCTGTCGCGATAGTGGGTCCAAGAGGCGCTTCGTTCACAGCGCGCTCTGAAAATTAATTTCGACCCGATCGTTGGTGTGCTTCAACGGATTACTACGTCAATTTCCCCCTCTCCCTATCGAATGCATCGGACGCTTCGGTTGCTTCACCCCCTTTTTCCACTGGCGACGCGCTGTCCCACTCCTCCTCCCCCCCCCCCCCCCCCCGCGCACCCTCCCCACCCGTTATATATTAATCTTTCTACCGCCAAAGCGGCGGATCATCCTCTTCGGGATACGATACCTTTTCAACGACCGTCGGGAAAAAGCGAGTTCTGATGATTGAATTTCAGCTGAAAGAACTTCCGCGTGGAGGCTCAGCCACTGCGTATCTGTTCCTCGATAATGATTGGAATTACGATCCAGTCGCATGTTCCGTTGCGAGAGGCGCGCTGGCCCGTTAGCGTGTAGGCGTAGAGGCTGCGCGGCGATGCGCCGCGGTCATTTTTCTCGCTTGTAATTCTTGGGGTAATGGCTAGTTTGGTTGTGTTCCTCGCGGTGGGAAGCATTTTTAGGGGCTGGTAGTATAATTGCATGGCATCTGGACGTGAATTGTTAGTTCAGGATTGTTGGGTCACTTTGGGTCAGAGGTAGGCAAAAGTTTTATTTAAATAAAATTTCGAATAACGATAGAAAGTTTAAAAAATTATTCGTCTTTAGTTCGTTAAAACGAGTTTATTTTATTCGGCACAGGATATTTCATTCGTCACTCGAAATTTTATTTAAATAAAAATTTAAATCTGATTTTTGTTTACGAGAAATGCATATCGATGGTTTAGTGGAAAATATTGTATGTCCTTTTTTAGCATTTTTTAGGAAAACAGATTTAAACATGCAATGGTGTAGCTATATAAAACTCAGGGACATGCAATGAACAAAAATTTTTGACACATTTATGAAGTAGATATATGAATGTTGACTTTTATACAGCATAAAGAAACAGTCAAGAACTATTTGTTGCATATATAAACTCAAATTTCACAAAAGGTGAGCATATAATATTTGCCATCGATATGCTTTATTTAATACTTGGTATTAAATTGTTAAATGTCAAATATTTCTAGTATAATACAGATGTATTATTGTTATAAACTTCCCATATGGATTTCGATTTTATGGGATTTCAATTTTTATCATGTGACATACTTGTTTGAATCACTAGTACGGTTTTAGAGGACTGCATATATAGTGCCTCTATAGTGTACACTTCGGATTACCCACGCTCAGCTTTGCTCTACTTTCGAAATGCGTCCAATTGTGCGCGCTTGTAGCCGAATTTTTCGATTTACGAGGGACACTGTTTTACAATTGTAGTGCCGCTATAGACACTTTAATACTACTAGTGCTCAATTCTTTTTATCGATTCCTCGATGCTATATTCGCTATAAATATCTTATATTAAAGATGTACATAAATAACCCTATCGCCCATATATAAGCTGCATAGCCCTACAACCATCATTTTCACCCTCCAAGTCCGGATACCAGATAACATATGATTTCCTACTTTCCTGTATATCTTGAAAACTATAGTCGATAAAAAAGAATTATTACAATGAAAACCCAGCGGCTTTTTATGCCCCATGAAACTATGTAATCGAATTTTTTAAAATTTGTAGTTTCAATAAAACAATCGTTCTTTATTACAAATTTTAAACAATTCGATTACATAATTTTATAAGCATAAAAATCCCTTAAGTTTTCATTGCAATAATTTTTTATATCGACTGTAGATTTCAAGATACACTAAAAAAAAAAACAGAAAAATACTCATGAACCTGTAGGGGTTGTTTTCACCCGGAAGAACTAAAACTGGGCACAAACGAAAATAGCCTGATACTTCTACCGAGGTTCTCCACAAACCTACCCAGTTTCAAAATAATCGAAATGTTCATTTAACCGAATATCCCTCGCAAGCTATCACCCTGCGTTGTCATTGAATTACCATCTTAAAATTCTCATTCCCTTGAAGAATTCATATTAATAATTTATATATACAGTGTTCCAAATGGAGCCCGTTTCAAGGTGGCGTGTAAGCAATTCCTAGGGTTAGCAGACGCGGATGCGAGGGAACATTGGCAGGCCAGTATATCGTGCCCGAGAAACCGTGCCAGCGAAAAAGGGTTAACGAGTTACGGAGGCAAAACAAATGAATTCGAAGCACCAAACACCGTTCCGATTTCCACGGGTAGAAGAATGGGCCGACCTCGACACCAAAAGGAACCCTGCTTCTCTCTCTCTCACCCCTCCCTCCCACCCTCCCCATCTCCCTCTTCTCTCGCTCCCCTTATTACAAGAACGCATTGAGAGATTCAGGGGACGTAGCCGTACGCTCCTACGGTTTTGTACGGCCAGCTAATTATCATTCGTACACGGTCCCGGTGTGCGCGCGCTAACGAGTCGCGTTACACCGTAAATGGAATCGCGCGTTATATACGGGGTGTCTCACAAAGGCCACCTATGAATTGTTCTTTCCACGTGTTTAGCACGTCGCTTTCAATGGAAAAGAGTGTATACACGGTGGGTTTACCGCCGCTCGCCATCGAGAGCAGCGTTGTTAAACTTCGTGTCGAGCGTGGTACCTGTCGGGGCATAGGTGTGGGTGTAGGTACTGTGGAGAACTGAGGTCTCTAATGTGCATACACGAATTGAAGACAGAAATGTTCTCTGTTTCTATATTTCTTGTGGTAATAAGGACTGAGAATTATTCGCATTCGGATCATATAAGTAATTTTATTATTTACATTGAAACTGGAGAAATTATGAAGATATCATTTACATACAAAAATATAAGGTGACGTAGAGAGTAGCGCAGAAAGAACTAAATTTTAATTTAAATTTAATTTTCACGATTACTTATTCCTTTGCATTTCTATGGACGAACTTAAGAGTGAATATAAATCTTAATTTTCTTGTCGCTGAAACTAATATTTCTGAGTATCAGTGGCACCCCCAAATTGAAGGCTTTTGTAAAAATAAAATAAAACTAGATTTTGTTCTTTAGATAAATTTTTATAATCACCCAATGAATTTTATTTAATTTGCATTAAAAATAATTTTATCCGTTCAACTCGGCTCCCTCCGACATTAAATCCTGAGTGAGCCACTGCTGAGTATTAGGGGAGAGTCGTGCAGTACCGACCGCTCTAAGTTTTTTGGTTATATCTTCGGCTAGAGTCGATAAAAATCAGAAATTCAAAAACGTGTTTGTAGTATAGATGGAACTTAATAAGAGGAGGGAAATTATTTTTGTGAAATTTAATAATAAGAATTGATAATTCGCAAAAGTAAAAAAGTTGTAATTTCTAGGAAACGAAAAATTGTAGTCCAGTACCGACCAACTGTTAAATTAGTAGATTTTTAAGTCTAAATGACTAACAATGTTAATAAAAAGACATTTAATTGTTACAATAGAAGATTTTTTCAAATTTTATTTGTACAAACATCGCAAGTAAAATAATTCAATGTCTCCTGATCTGTGCATTCGACGTGTGCCCAACCTTCACATTCGATACACTGCACCCAATCTTCGTCAAATGATTCCTTGCAAATAACACAGTGGGTAACTTCTTCATTAATTTCTGCCTTCCTGTTTGTTCGGTTATCACACCTATCCTTATTTACTTTTTCCCCTAAGTTTCTTCTTTTCAAGTTTTTTTGAGGTTTCCTTAATTGTCTTTTAGCTTTTCTTTTCTCTGCTTCTTTTGCTCTTTCGTTTCTTTCGCTTTTTTTTAATTCTCTTTTAGCTTTTCTTTTATCTGCATTTACCTTTTTCTCTTCAATTAGTTTCTTTTTTGCCTAAAGTGCGTCTATAAAAGATGTTGAAGTTAGGATTTCAGATTGTTGCGTTCGTTGTTTTCTCTTTTTCGTGTTCACTTCTACAGTTTCATTTCTAGGAGAGATTTCTTTTATAATTTTCATGAAATTAAAAATGAAATTAGGTAGAAGGAAGGCTAAAGGAACGTCTTATAAATTAATCTGAGTTGCTATCAGAATGAACTTACAGATAAGAAAAATTTGGTCTCTACTGGTTGACAGTCTGTTGGTCGGTACTGCACGACAGTCGGATGGTCGGTACTGTACGACAAACATGTGGCAACATTTTAGATCATGGTATATTATGTACCAAAAAATATTGAAAAACTAGGGCGTTTTATTAAACTTAATAGACTAGAGACAGTACACATCATAGAAAATAATCATTTACTTACCTGAGAAAGAAATGATCGGCTTTACAAAATAACTTTTGACCTACTGAATATCAACGAACACGTTTAATGTCTCATAACATCAAGCGCAATGGACTAAACGATATGACCCCGAAATAGGTTATATAGAATTGTGATTTTTATTTGTTTATTCAAGTAAAACGCTCATATCTGGTGGAAGAAGCGAGAACTAGCTTTGGTCGGCACTGTAAGCTGGTCGGTACTGCACGACTCTCCCCTATCTTCACCCTTAATAATATCGAAGAACGACTCGCAGAAAAATGTGGATAAACTTTGTCGCCTGTCCGTGCGGACACCCCGTACATGAGGTCGCCCACCGTGCGCGCGCGTTTTCTCCCGCAATTACCGAAGACCATCCGTCGTTTCTCCAGCTAACGTGGGAATTGGAAAAATGATCCTCCCGAGCGAAATCAACTTTCGATTCCGCGACTCTAAGGGTACGCTTATACGACGCTCCACGTAACGGTACCAACATGGACGGCAGTTATTACGCGTCTCCTTGTTTATGCATGCGGAAGGAAATTGCATGAAAGATTCATAGTTACGCGCGCTTACGTATGAGGGAAACTTTCGCCGGCGCTTTTCAATTTTTGTTCTCCCAATTTCAATTCGAATAAACAGGATGCTCGGACGCCTCCTCGCGCACGAGAGCTGCGGGCATCCATTTTTTTTTTGCCCCACCTCGGATTGAATAAGCTTCGTAAAGGAAACGGGAGAACAAAGAACAAGGATATAAGCCCGACAGAAAAATACCGTTTTTTAATTAAATTGCATTAAAGTTGGCGCAAAGGCGGGGCGCGAACGAGATTATTCGCGGTGTTTTGTTTGCCAGGCAGTTTGTGCCCGCCGGAAGCGGGGAATTAAACGCGAACGGCGGGTAGCCGATGCTCGTTGATCAAACAGTGTTTGATGCGTCGCGATTGAACCTGCAGTAGTTTCGTTCGCCGCTGCCTGGAAAAAGGCAGATGGGGAAATTCGTTGCAGCTTTTTTAATTCTTCAAAGTCTGCTGAGCCATGGAATAAAACAGGGAAAAGGTGTTGGTAGGGATTCGTGTAATATTTGAAGAGGAACGCGGGGTGTAAAAGAATAGTGAATGAGTCCGCGCGTCCAAATGGGCGTCACAGAATCGGTTTTGCTCTTGAATGTTTACTTCTAAGTACTCTACGCGATGAGAAGATAAGGATTCAAAAAGAAACGTGCAACTGGGATGTACTGATTTCTCATAAAAGGTGTTTCAACTTTCATCCAATTAGGTCGCCTGGAGCTGCTTCTAGAGGCGTAACCATTCTCCCACTTTGCCTCCGGTTCGCTTGGCTTAGGCCTCGCTCACATTAGTCAAGGTACTTGACCTCAAGTAACTTGAAACTACTTTTTGTTTGATTTGAAATATTTTTTCAAGTTTCAAGTGAAGTAGAGATTCTTTCAACTTTACATGAAATATAACTTGACTAGTGTGAACGAGGCTTAAGGAGGGATAAGTCACTAGCGAGAGGTATTGATTAGTGACAAGTTAGAGAAAAGATTATATAGGGGAGAGTGGGGTAATCGCGAACGCGGGGTAATCGCGAACGCGATGGTTACGGGGTTTTAAGGGGGGAAGCCACTGTGACGGTCGAAAATAAAGGCTATTTTCAAGACATTCTTTTATAATGAAATGTAACTTTCTACGAAAAATCTTTATTACCAACTAAAAATAAATATCTTTAACTAATATTTTATGCTTTGAGATTGAAAAATTTTTCGGTAGTATGGCCACAGCATACGATAACGTTAGGCTCTGCACAAAAAAAATACAAAACGGGTGCACGTATAACTTTCCAACAATTGATCCGAATTTAAAATTTCGAACGGTTTCTTAAAGTATATTTTAATAGCTTCAGTTGCACGTACGGGTTTAAAAAAATATTAATGTTTGAAGAAATGGCGTACTTAAGAAGAAATCTTGACCAAAAAGTATAAAAAATCAACATGTTTTTTCAATGTTACTGTTGAATGAATTATTCGATCAAAGAACTGGTACGTGCAACTGAAGATAATTGTATTACGAATATTCCTCGAAAATTTCAAGTGAATCCGATAAAAATTGACTGAGTTATCAATGCATCCAGTTTGAAAAATATAGTTTCGAGATAATCGCGTTTAAAGTTTTGACAGCCTATGTCCGCCTATTGTACTACCTATACAGAACCTGCCGTAGCTCCGAGAATTTTTCGAAATCCACTTTGAAACTGTGCAGGTATAATCTTGAAACTCCAAGCATTAAGAAAATGCAAAAAAAAAATAGGAAAAAAAAAATTTTCACAGTGGCTTCCCCCCTTAATAAATAAGAACTGATGTTTCCTCTCCACTAGCTAATAGTTTAGGTTGTATCCAACGCCGGACAGAAAGTAATAAATACAGAACGCTCATGCTAGTCAAGATAAACACAATTTATTATTTTCATCATGTTTCAAGTAATATTTTGTCCATTTTCAATTGCATGTAATTACTGTTGAATTAATGATACAATTGGGATTTTTTTAAGTTGGAATAAAGCACTTTTTTACCAACATTTTGTGACCAAGGCTTGGCTTGAATCACGATTCTAACCCCAGAAATAAATTCCTTTTTATTTTTTTATGTCGTGGTGAACATATCTTTAAGCGCGTTGCAGCTCAGAGCAACGTTAACCGATTTTGATGAAATTTTCAGCATGTATAAAACTTATTTAAATGGTACAAAAGGGATTTTTGAATTTTCATTACAGACTCAGAAAAAAAGTTTAAAAAACGGCCTTTACTATTTTTTTTCGATATTCCGATCAATAGCAATTTTTTTTTAACGCACAAGAGGAATTTGAAAAATACATTAGGTATAGGTTGTAGCAACTTTTTTTATGAGTTGACCATTGCAGCCGCGCTTTCTGTGGGACTTCTGTGATATTTAACACTCTGTTCGTGATTACTCCACGACAGTCGAGTAATCAAGAAAACCAAGGATTTTGCTTTTTCACTATAAAGTTGATTTTTATTATAATTTTTCAAAAAATCGTCACAGTACTTTATAGACAAATAGTTTAAGTATGTTTGTAAATAATAAACAAATTCATTTCTCATATAGTTTTCGTTTTATTTGCTTTTTGACTTAGGTGTTCGCAATTACCCCACTCTCACCTAGCCTAATAGAAAACTTTGTATGACCTAAGTGACCAAAGTTTTAAAAATGTTTTGGGAGAGAATTTTCTCATTTGCATCGCACTATACCCCTTGAACCATTTTTCTGCATTTCTGGGCCTGTGAAAAAAAATTTTGACTTACAAGTGCCAATCGGTTTACATATGGACATGTTGTTGATACGGAAATTGTGAGTGCTAGTACTGTTGCGACCTACAACGCATGGCACGCTTAGTCAGGACACATTGTCGCGTACAGTAAACAACTGCGTGTATTTACAGCACGCGCCCGATAAATTTATGGAACGGCTCAGAGTAGCGAGAAAAAGTTCGAAACGCCATCCCTCGTTGCCTGTCGCATGTGTATGGGAGCTGTCATCGCGGTGAACGTAACAGGTCACAACAAAAATTCGTTCCAGTCGATGGCGGTATTCCAAGCAGTCGTCGGGCACACGACAGAAAAACGTTACGTCCTTCACCGCGAGGAAAATGCACGATGCTCTGGTCATCGATTCCTTTCAGATTACTTTCATTGTTAGTGCACAGTGGATACGACAATCTATCAAACTCGTACACTGTACTACTCGGAATGTCATAAAAATATAAAACCAGCTGGTTACGGATGAGTAGACGCAGTTATATTGTTGGAAACTCGAAGTTTTGAAATGTGGAAAAGGGGGATCTTAGAATCTTCTCAAAATTTGAATTCTTTTGGAACCTTAGAATCTTCTAAAAAAATTAAATTCTTCTGAAATCTTAGTATCTTCTAAAAATTTTGAATTCTTTTGGAACCTTTGAATCTTCTAAAAAAATTAAATTCTTCTGAAATCTTAGTATCTTCTAAAAATTTTGCATTCTTTTGGAATCTTAGAATCTTCTAATAAATTAAAATTTGATTTCCTTTGGAATATTAGAATTTTCTAAAAATTTTAAATACTTTTGGAATCTTAGAATCTATTAAATAATTTGCATTCTTTTGTAACCTTAGAATCTTTTGAAAATTTTGAATTCTTTTGGAACCACAGAATCTTCTACAAATTTTGAATTCTTTTGAAATCTTAAATTCTTTTAAAAAAATTTACATTCTTTTGGAAGCTTATTAGTATCTTCTGAGAACTTTGCATTCTTTTGAAATCTTAGAATATGTAGATATAACATTGTGTATGGTGTAAGTACACACTCGCTATGCCTACGCAAAGTTCGATGAAACTCGGTGACTCAGACATCATGCACTGCCTTGGACTGTACGCGAATGTTACAGGTCATGGACTGTCTGAATGGGAAAAGAATTAACTACAGAATAAATTCAGCATCCCTTCTCGTGTATTCAGTCGCGCGAAGGCAGGTGCTCCGTCAGTCTATACACCGACTTAAGCGCTCCCTTGAAAGGTTTAATACAGAGAAGCATCGTTCGTTCGTCCGTCGTGCGTCTCTCGCGTTTTATCTTCTTCGCCACGAGCTGACCCTTTCTCGGTTGCATGTCTCGTGGCCCCTTTCTTCTGTCAGCTTTTGCCTCCAAGAAAAAAACGAACGTAACCATGTAACCATCGCGCTACAGGGCACGGTATAGCGCAAAGATTCCACGGGATGACGTAGCATTCTCATGTTAGGAACTCACGGAAACATTAAACTTAAAACTTTAAAACTGAAATCTAGTATTAAACTTAACGTGTCGTGTTGCCTATCTTAAACAAAGCCTCCCACATAATGTGGAATATAATTCCTCCTTCTCAATTATATTACTTTCCTCACTGTTCAAACTCTAAACTCCACACTATTTTTTCACGAACACTGTACGCTATTTTCTCCAATCTCACCGGTCACACAGAATTCAGGGAACAGACAAACGTAGGGGACAAGAAATAAGAAGATTTAATGCGCGGTTCGTCGCTGGGCAACGACACACTGCCTACATCCGTATTCCTCGGGCAAAGTAATCGCCGCGAAGGCGACATTTATCGCTTACAACCGGAACCGATATCGACGGGGCTGGAAGCGTCCACGGTAATACCTCGCAGCCAGCGAAAATAATTCATTGCTGGATTCGAGGACCTGGATTGCGCCTCGTGCTACACTTTCCAGCGGCGTGCAGTGCCTATACATCTCTCTCCCTGAAAAGAAGGGAACGGACGTCAGACCGCGATCCCCTGAAGAAATTAAAACTCTCTTTCCGCTGCTCCCCCAATATAGACGATACATCGGAAACAGAGCCAGCAGTTGCCTGCATCGTCAAAGTTGTTGCGCTAAAAGCAAAGAGGGTACAAGGGGACGAGCGAGAAAGAGGGAAAGAAGAACAGACGCACTCTGCCCGAGGAGATACGGCGGTAGTGGTCTCTGTTCTCGCGAGGAGAAGAAGACACGGGCGGAGGACGACGCGACGGGAAACAGCGGGGCGAAGAATGAAGTGGGGAGGGGATAGGAAGAAGGAAGAATCCCCTGGAGGAATTTAACGCATGGATGAAGCCATAGCGGCGCGGAAGGGGCGAGGTACTTGTGCGTGTACGCGGCCATATGTATACCTGTCTCTCTATATAACGCAAAGTAAATAAGCTTTCCCTTTTTTTTTTCTCTTTCTCTCTTGGCGCATCCCCCCTCTCGTGGCCCGTTGTTGCGCCCGTCTGTCCGTCCGTCTCTCTCCAATTACTCGGCAAGTCGAGGCTCGGGCTCGCCTCCCCTCGCGCCGCCCCGGGCGGGTTTTGAAACTTTTAAGCGGATTTCGTCTCGCCACCCGTAAGGACGTACACGGCCGTCAATCTGGCCTCGTGTAAAATTGGGCATTATTCCCAGGCGCGGCGTATTGCCAGGGGCCACGTGATCGGCTACGTGGCGGCACGCGAGTGCACCCAGGTGGTACGCGCGCGGCTGTTCTGCACGGGCAAGATACCCGGGCCTCCCCGTCGACGACTCAATGCCGCCGTGCATTCGGTGCATTCTCCTCGCGCCGAGCTTTTCCAAGCTCGACCGGTGCTCTCGCGCCCGAGAGTGCACAGCATTATTTCGTTATTGCGGTATAAGCCGCCGCGTGTATAGAGGGCGCCGAGTGAATGATGGATCGCGTCTGCTTGAGAACACGGCTTATCGCTTACGACGCTGTCGCCTGCTTTTCGCGGCGACGGTATTATGGCGTCGATTGTGCCCTCCTGACCCGTATATTGGTCAGGGCGATTTTAGCGATTCCTGGGCGTGTACATGTGAGGCTGGAAGGGTTTTTGTCCTTGGTGGCATGACACACATAAGGGTCAGGAACATGACTCGTATATAGGTCAGGACTTTATTTCCTGTCCCAGGCACTGTGATAGTATGTTATTGCCAGGAGACGGTTATTGACAGTCTCATTGTATGAGTGAATGCTGTGAGTGTTGCTTTCTTGTCCGAATCCGTCGAAGATTGCACGCGTCAGTTTTATCACTCGGAAGCGTGTATTTTTCATTGATTTTTGTCGCGCAGCGTAGCCGAAGTAAAATGTCGACTTACAGGAGGACATAGGGCGTCTGTTCGTTCTTCTCCCTTTTCTTTTTCTTTCCCTCTCTTTCCCTCTGCCCGAGAAATTTATCGCCCACGTTTTTCACTATGCCTCGCATTTCCATGCTCTTAGGGAGACCGCTGACGGGCGAACAATCACGTGGGAAAAGGGGGGCAAATGGGGCGTTCCGGTGAGTCGCGACCGCGACACCGCGAAATTTCTAGGGGCCTTTCTTTCACGCCGCCGTCCATTGCAGGGCTTTCGGGCTTTGAGCGCGAGTCGGGTATCCAGCCGGGGAATCAGGGGCGGTCCAACAGTTGGCCGGTCAATTGGATCCTCGGTTTGCCACCGATTCCGATCCTTTCCAAGCGTTAAATCCAGCTTTAACCCGCGGAGCCCAACGGTGACAGTGGTGATAGACGAGTGAGAGGGACGGAGCGAGGTGCGCGAGCTGAGAACCGGTGAATGGAAAAGGAGAGGGGACCGGCCGCGAAAGAGACGGACCGTGTACGCCGTCGTCGAGGGGGGCGAGAGACGGTAACGGGCGAAGAATAACAACGGGGCAGCGAAATAAAAGCAAATAGAGCGAGAGGAAAGGATTAAGATAAAGATTCGCGAGGAAGAAAAGAAAACAGATACTTCTTCAAAAGGCGCGAGAGGAACGATGGGGAGCGAGCAGGCGATGGTGAAGTGAAACTTCACGGATAAGAAGAAGAAGATACCGATGAAAGAACACCAACGGGTGTGGAAAGACAGAAACGCCGTTTCGAGCTGCGGCAGCGGGCCGCAGTATACCTTGAATGCGTATCCCACAACAGTTTGCGAAAATTACTGCTGTCATTTGCCGTCGGCTTTGTTCTTAACCCCTCTCGCGTGTCGGTGTGCTCGTGCGTGCGCGCGCGCGCGCGTACGTAGCCAGCCTCTGTGCCGCGCGTACACAGGCAGTCCTGGTATTATTGTGAGCGAGCATGCTCGAAGCAATTTCCGATCCGCCTTCCTCGCTCTATCCTCTCCGCCCGCTTCTCTCCTCTCACCCTCGCCGCATCCTCCACTGTCCATCCTATCTCCGAGCGTCTAACCCCTCCCCCCACCCTTGTGAATGCTTCCGCCGGTGCACGTTCATCCCAATCGGTTGTATTTGCACTTAATTGCTTCTCGTAAGGTATTATTACGGCACGTTTAAAACTACGCGCCGGTCCTTTGCATAGGAAACGAACTCCGTTTGGGGTTTCGTTGCTACGCCCTTGGAGATCGCTTCGGCGAAACGGGAGTGGGCATTCGGCACGGTGTCTCGAGTGGCTCGTTGGACTGCTGAGGGGAACGGTGACCGGGGGGCGAGTGTCTGCGCGTCGAAGCAACTTTTTTTTTCTCCTTTCACATAGACGCGAGTTCGAGACGGTGGCGATTATCGGTTGCGTTTAGCGCGTACCGTGACAACTTACGAGCCGAAGTATATAACTGTGTTACAGTTGAGAATCCGGCGGAAGTTAACACCGAGGGTAGAGCGCGAGGGCCATTTTTCTTTCGGCTCGGCGATAACGTGATCCCACTGACTTAGATCTGACTTGAACCTATAGGGCGTGATTATTACAGGCCCCTTGAGACACAGGGGTGGCGCTTTACTCCGCTCCGAATCTAAGCCTCTGATACTACGTGAGCGAAACAGTATTGCACAGAATTCCTCAGACACGGCATCAACATATTTAACGATTTTACTAATTACACGTCGGCATATTGTATCGTAATGAATGTGCCCCACGCAATCCGCTTCATTTGCTGGAATAATTCATTCCCCCCTCCCTCTCCAGTCGTTTCGCGCAAAACCGAGGCAATAAAATATTTGCGCCCCGGAGACGGCCAGCCCGGCGTAAAGTATTTAGCCGTGCGGCGGGGAGGGGCGCGACAGATTCGATTAACGTTTGAAAATGCCGCGTTTCGGGCTAACGCCGCTAAATTGCGTAGACGGACGTTGGAGTGTGAATAACGAAAATCTGCCATCACGTCGCCACCCTTGAAATTGACGGAACTCGCCGCTCCATCGCGAGCAACTATTGTGCGGCCCCGCGCGACAATGCATTTCGTTGGAATAGTGACGGTCGTTCCGCAGCTTTTAAATCCGACGTTCACGTGATCGTTTCACAAGGGAATTACCCGGCGTCGCCTGCGAGCCGCGAATTCGGCGAATTTTCATCAGGGCAAGAGATCGAATTGATAATATTCTGGTACCGTGCGCGCTTGAAAACAATATATATATATATATAGATATATGCACGCGTTATATACGCGCGCGTATATCGGGACAGACGGGAAAGGACAAAAACGACGGCTGCCGACGCCAATGGAGGAGGAGAGGGGCATTGTATCGATTCCCCCCATTATTCAGTTGACAGATGTAAATCGATGGCCCTCTCCATTCGTTAGCCGACGCAGGCTTCGCGATTAATTCCAATATTTCACTTGGTATCCTAGCCTCAATTAAAAGCTGTCGTCGCTGTTTTAACTGCTCGCCGTACGCTCCACTGGAAATCCGTTTCGCGCGTTCCATTACAGTTTCTGTCGAACTGGTGGCGGGCGCGCGCGCGCGCTTGTGGCAGCGACACCACCGGCGCCGCTTCTCTCGATACGCATTGGAAATTACGAACGTTTCCTTGCGCCCCGGGCGATCCACAGCGATTGCCGGGCGCCGAAGGTGTCGCCCGATTAATTCGCTGTCGCGTCGAAGAAGTTCTGCGATCGGGAGAGTGCGAGGAACATGTAAATTGGAAAATACTGGGGTGACTTGTAACGAGGTTGAATTTGCGAATTGGATTTGTGTGGGATGGTTCGATTTCGGATTTTCTTTTGTAAGAACTCGATGGGAAACTGTGTTTTATATTTTTATGTTTTATATTTTTTTTATATATTTTAGTGGGAGATTCTAGTGGAAAATAGAAATAGAGGCAAGGGGATAGCGATGAACTAAATTCGGGGTTTGATGGATGATCTAGTATGGAGGCACTATTATTAGGAAAATTGACCGTCAAAGATCTCTCATTTTTTACTCCCCTTACATACTTTATTATTCCTCGTCACTCTTACGCCCAGAATTACTGGACACTCCGTATACAGACGCTACAAATATGCTGGCGTTATGCAGCAAAGATAAACAGATTCAGCCGAGTATTTGATTTTCCTGTTACGACAGGAAAATATTATGTATATTGGCGATGCGAATTTGCAAATGTATCTACGTGTGTAGGTACGGGCGTGTTCATTTTATTCAACGTCGCGGATAGAATTTCGATATCACGGGCAAACTTCCGACGGCTTGAATTACATAAACGTTATTGCCGATTCCGCGATACTGTAGCTGGATAGAACATTTCGTTTCAAGTGACTCTGCCGCGTGCGTTGGCCTTAATTTTTGTACAGTTAACGAACTCTGAGAGGCGAGTCAGTTGGGGAAGGCGGGGAGGGCGAAGAAATCCGCTTTTCCGCCGGCGGAAATTCAATTTTTCAATTTCTATAAAACCACTCGCATAGTAATAACACGCACTCGGGATGCAATTTCCGGCCGAAAATGGGTTAAGTGCAGTCGCTAAGCTGGATCGCGACGGATTTGTTTAGTCTCGCGCGATTCGTCTGCCCCGCCCCGCTCGTGTACGTTGCTGGCGTACAAGCGGCACGCGAAACAACAGCCGCGACAACATGAACCGTGAAATCTCAAGTTGGGCAATATATTCTGCCGGAAGAGTGGCGCTGCGCGGGCAGCTTTTTGCACGGGGCGCAGGCACTTTCTTCGGCAAGTGTTGCAGCGTGTACATAGAGCAATACATAGGACCCACTTGAGAGGGTGGTTTCAGTCTTCACTTCGCCTCCGCGCCGAGTTGGAGCGAGCTTTGGTGCTGCAGCGATACTTTCAAGAGTTTTAGGTAATTCTTTTCGCGCTGTTTGTGCGTGTCGCTCTTTGCTAGGTTCAGCAAATCGCTGCGGCGAAGGCGATAGAATAGGTGAGCAGGTTGGCTGCGTTTATTGTCGGGCTGTTATTACTGGCTGGGGACTTTGGAATTAGGAAATTGGAAGTTCGGGGATTAGAAATTCGGGAATTTGGAATCGAAATTGTATGAAAATGTTAGTCGCTATCAGGCCACAAATCACTTCAGTGCTTTTAAGTAATTCTCCAATTACTTAAAACTGAAACCGTTGTATAAAACTTTTACAAGAGGAACACTTTTTTTTTCAGATCTCACATTCTGCACGTTTTCACTTTTTGTTTATTATCTTTATCTTTATTATCTTATAGTTCAAAGAAAATTCATGCCAAGTACCAGCTCTTTCTAACATTTGTACACCCTCTACAGGGTCAAATACAAATGGGGGACGAAATTTGGGCCCTTTACCCTAATAAATATGAAACTAGGAATTCATAATTGGGAAATTACTAATTGAGAAATTTTGAAGCGGAAAATTAGAAATTGGAAAATCAGAAGTCGAAACCCCGTTTCCCCCATATTTACCGTTCCTCACACGCCTGCGTAGAAACCTTCTAAACGCCACACCACAATTACACGAAGCAGGATAGAGCCGCCAAAGTTATCGCTTGTTCGAAAACCTTGGGAGAGTCAGCTTTCCGTAGAGAGGACGCTGGGAAAAAGAGTATCTACCCCTATCCTCGGGGGTGTATTCTCGCGCCGGTAGCTACGTGAAAGTCGCCCGCGCACTTGACTCGATCGCGTTTACCGATTGTCGGAGCCGAGTCGTCGTTATCGCTGTTAGCAAGTGCCGCGCCACTTATTCGCTTTACTCATTAAGCGGATCTCCCTGGAAATGAACCCCCGTCTCATCTCGTGAGAGATGGTAGACAAAAGTTTCGATGACGAGCCGCCCGAGGAGTTATCTTTACCTTCCATCGAGACGACATTTCTGCTTTCGACCTTCTTTGTCACTTCCACCACTCACTTTTTTCCCTCCCTCACGTTCACCCTCTCTGCTGCATACACTCCATTACTCCAGTGGAACGAGTTCATGTTCCAAACCATTCACGAAACACTAGCGAGTATAGGCAGTCACACATTTATATATATATAAAAATGAATGTTTGTTTATTTGTTTTTTGCCCCGTTTGCGTTCCTATACCATTCACCCGATTGCGATGAAACTTTAGTGAGTTATTGAGCGCACGCCCGCGAAGGTTTTTGAATTAGTACAACCATTTTATAATAGGTGGCGCGCGAGTCGTTTCAACAAATGAGTGTATTCGAATATTTTGTTCGTTTGTCCCGCATTCGTTCCTAAACCATTCACCATTGGCCTGCTCACGCGTCGGAAAACCTTCTGATTTTATTCGTGTACGTACCAGACGGAAAAAAAATATTACGTATCCAAAGTAGGGCTGTTCGAGTACTCGAATATTCGAGTAGCTTGAAATTCGGACCGAGCCGAGACTCGGTTTCCGAGCCGAGCCGAGACTCGGTTTCCGAGCCGAGCCGAGTACTCGAAAAAAGCGAGCGGCTCGAGTAGAACGGAGTAGCTTGAATAGAACCGAGTTGCTTGAATTGAACCGAGCAGCTCGAATAGAACCGAGAACTCGAATTGTTTCGAGCGGCTTGAAGTAAACCGAGCGGGCCGAAAGTACCGAGTGGACAATGGTTTGTTTGGATAATGGTTTGTAATTATTATTATTATTTCTACTTTATTACTTGTTAAACAGAAAATATAGTACATAAGGAGAATGTAAGATACGAGTAAAGGCGAGGCCGCAGTAATAATGTGAGTAATTAAAATGTAAACTTCAAATGAAAATATTCTCTAACTATTGAAAATAATTTTTCGCCTTTACTCGTGTCTTATTTTCTCCTTATGTACTATATTTTCTGTTTGACGAGTAATAAAGTCGAAATAATAATAATAATTATAATAATAATTACGAACCATTATCCAGTATATAAACATTCTAAAATATTCGAAACATTCAAGCTTCAAACTACTCGACACACCAGATTGTTCGGTACGTAGATCCACTCGGTACTTTCGGCCGCTTCCTATTCGAGCCGCTCGGAAAAATTCGAGTTGTCGGTTCTATTCGAGCCGCTCGAAAAAATTCGAGTTGTCGGTTCTATTCGAGCCGCTCGGAAAAATTCGAGTTGTCGGTTCTATTCGAGCCGCTCGAAAAAATTTGAGTTGCTCGATTCTATTCGAGCTACTCGGTTCTTTCGAGTCGCTCGCTTTTTTTCGAGTACTCGGCTCGGTTCGGTTCTTCGAGCCGAGTCAGGCTCGGCTCGCATTTTCCGAGTACTCGAACAGCTCTAATAAAAAGGCACTTCGATAAACAGAATTAAAACACAAACCCTTTCTTTCTTTGAGTGACATTGCAACGCATGCCGGGAACACATACTAAACATATTATCGCATTAAATCGAAGACCACGCGAACGTACATGCATATAACAAACCCGGGTAACGCCGAGTACTTTAAGCTAGTTAATAATAAAATTATACGTGGCCCTTGTTAGGCCTCATGTTGAATATGCTTCGATCATTTGGAGCCCTTGAATATGCTTCGATCATTTGGAGCCCTAGGCATACGAAATATATAAGAGCAATTGAAAGTGTGCAGCATAAATTTTTGAGATTTGCCTTACGCACTCAAGGTAATCCTATGGACAGAACAGACCATGATTATCGCCAGGTACTTTCATCCCTTAAGTTAGCCACTCTGGAAGATCGTAGACATGTTGCGGATGCGATGTTTCTGTATAAGATTATTAATGGCTTCATAAGCAGTCCTTATTTGTTGTCCTTAGTTAAGTTTAATGCGCCAGTGAGGGGCTTGCGGTCAAGGCCTATTTTTATCTCTAGTCTGCCGAAGTATCGGTATTATGCGTGTGACCCTATTAATAGGGCAATGAGTACTGTGAACCAACATTTTAGCAGTACGGACCCCTTCCTGTGCTCCCTTAATTCGTTTAGGATGTTACTTCACAGAATCGGTTATAACCAGAGTGGTGTAACGTAGTGTATCTGTTTTGTAAGGTTGTAACGGTTATTATGCTATATACTAAGTATTAATTGTTGCGAATTTTGTGTTCAGACTCTCTGTAAATTTCACTAGTTTCTTTCTTTATTCTTTTTGTATACCATGGGATTTCCCGTATGATAAATAAATAAATAAATAAATAAATAAATAAAAAATCAATTAAACCTCAACCCAATCTAATCGCTTCACGTATGTACGTACACCACGTACGGAAATCCTTCAGTCTTACCACTTAACCATACTCTGGAATGCCCAAGGGCGTCTTCCGCACATGTAGATGTACACACAGGGCTAAATGGACTCCCAGAATACTTACTCAGCAGATTCGCCAGATCGCGATCGAATAAATGGCAGAAAAGTAGGCCTCGTGTCCGGCTCGATTCACGAACAACTAGTTTCTACAGCCTCTTTTGATTCCGTTCCAACTACAGACCCCGCAGCCTATAGAACCCGCCTGCCGTCGGGTTTGGGCACAGATCCCCTGGCCAAGAACACGATATTGCTTCCTACCTTTTACCATTGAAACCCGATATTATTGTAATTATTCCGTTCATCGACTCCCTGACCGAGACAATTATTTCTCGCGAATGTCGGGACTCGATCGAGCGCTGCCTCTCCGCGCTCGGCAGTCACAATTTGGTACCTGTCGATACGCCTGCCCCGCGTAACAGGGGCCGCAGGAGATCGCCCTGAATCGGGGCAAAAATACGGATCGTTAGCTCGCCCGTGTTTAGACGGGCATTCGCGACGGAATGGATCGCCGGGATTACGGGGGCGGAGGAGAGGCGCAGAGGAGTGGCTAATAACCGCAACGGTGGTTGATGATCTCGACATTTCCTTTTACGATCCTCTCTCCCTATATGGCACAATAACGGCCCCAATCGCCGATATGTATCTGCCCGCGACTGTGTACCCTCCGTAAAATAGATTGAGATGCTCCCTCAATTTGCGTCGCTGCGTCCCCGGCAATCAAACCCCGTTCGCCTATATCTCCGCCGGCGCGGATCGAGCCGCGGCCGGTTTCGATTAAACCGTTGCCCCCGCGCGGATTTATAGATTTCATTAAACCCATCGTAGGAGTTCCATTTTAAATTTTCATTAGCGCTCGATGTAAAATATCGTCGGGACCGTTTCTGTCGGTTGCGGCTGAGCGGTGGGATGTTTCTTTTGGTAATCCCTTGCGCGCTTCGGGATTCGTTCCAGGTGGTGGCGCTTTACTTGGGGCACTGGTGTTAATTGTCTTTGGTGATCTTCAGCTTTATGATGGAAATTTCTAGTAAGGGCTGAGTGAGGATGTATAGTTCCTTTGTGTTACTTGGAATTATTAGGTGTATCTTAGTAGTTCAATTACTAAGGGATGTTAATTCTCAGTCGCGACGCCCCCCGTCGACAGTGGATTTTGCCTCCGTCGAAGTTGAAATTCTGGCTTAGCGATGCAACGGGAGCATGGAGGTGCAAGAAGGCTGTGATAGAATGTGTTAATTATTGAACAACGCCTGACGGCGTGGTTCTCTATCGTGTGCACCGATGATTATAAGCACGAGTGAGCCGCAGCTCTGTTTACAAAACCGAGATGGATGGATGGAACGCGTCTTCATCGTCGGCGGAGAGTGAATCGACGCAGTGATACCAGATCGGGGACGGGTTTCCTCGAGAATTTCCCCCCACCTCGCATGTACACTATGCAGGAGTCGCGTATGTGATCTACACGCACGTGATTCGTGCATAGTGTGCATGCGAGGTGGGGGAAACTCTCGAGGGAACCCGTCCCCGATCTGGCATCACTGAATCGATGCGCCGATTCGCGCGTCATCCGCATATCAGTCGGAACAACTATGCGCTGGGATTGTGGGGTGGATGATTTAGTTGGTTGGAATCGATGAGTGACGTCTGACTTCTTACACTGTAAATAGATTGGAAGATGATCGATGGAGGATGGTTGATTGGGAAGAAGATTGCGAGTGTCCGTTTAGTAATTGGGATAGGGGATTTTTGTACATTTGGGTTCATTGGATATGGAGAGGTTTTTTTGGTGTTGGAGATCTAAACTGGAAACTTGGTATCTTGGAACACTGAGTCATTCAGTTCTTGGACTTCTGACGTTGGGCAATTCGATGCTTGGGGTCTTTTGGTTATTGAATCCTCGAACCCCTGGAATCATGACGTATCACGGGGTAAATCCGGGAGACGCGGTCGACCTAATATAAAATGGTTATTAAATAAATAGGTTAATAATAAATGGATGATTCAGAAAAACTGGTCGATATTTGCTTTAAGACAATACTTACTGTAAATCGGGTTGAAAACTGAAGTCGTGACATCTGACCACCTCTCCCGAGGTGCCGGGAGAAATGGTTTTCGTCGTTGGCAGAGACCACTCGCATAATTATTCATGGGAAAATAACAAAGAAGGAAGCTAAATTATTTATGAGTGAATACAACTACAGATTCGCACATTACACAGAAATCAGGGATGACCAAAGAGCAAATTACCTAAATGGAAACTACAGGGGCAGAGACCAAAGAATGATTGCAAGGTTCAGATGTGGAAACGAAGAGCGGGGAAGCAAGGAAGCAAGTACTGCAAGGAGGAAAAAGACACAGTATGCAGACTATGCAATGGGGCTAGAGAGACGCTGGGTCACATGCTACAAGACCGTAAGCAGCTGAAAAGAGAGAATTCATCGATCAGAGGGATTCTAAAGGGAGAAGAAGAAGGAGCAGAGTGAATGGTTCTGGAAAAAAGGAGAAGAAACGAAGAACAAGATGAAGGAAGAAATCAAAACGAAAGAGCATTCTTGAGTTAACAGTCCCAGAAACACTTACACACATAACACATGTAACCCCATTCTGAGGCCGAAAGGCAAAAAATAAACCTATTTACTACAACTACAGATTCATTGATATTTAATTTGTTTACGCTAAAGAACACATCAAAGATAAAGCGAACAACCTACCGGCGATTAGCAAGGCAAATGAATACAAAAATGAATAAATAAAATAAATAAACAATAATAATAAAATAATGATAAAAAATAAAAGTATAAATAAAAATAATAAAAAATCGTAACTCGACCATCTCTCCTTTCTGCAACGAGAGATGGTCTTCTCGTTAGTTTTGAGAGGAAGAGTTAATATGGCTAAATACTTTAGCTGCATTGTCCCTCGATATCTCTACTATCTTATTATTCCCAAACATTAAACGAAAATAAACTTAGAAGTATATTTTAAATACGATTCTGTACACCGTTGTTTGACAAAAGAGGTTAAATGCAACCTCAATTTACCTTTTATAGCCTATAAATCCAGAAAAACACAGATGGAACCGAAGTGACGCTATTTATTCAATTGTTTGGTTTCTAGAGAAGCAATTGATCTGCACTTTAACACGTTTTTACGTATAGAGTCTGAAATATGGCGACTCGACCAACTCTCCGGCCCGACCGCGTCTCCCGGATTTACCCTATTGGGACTTTGGGTCCTTAGAATCAGAGATGGGCAAAAAATTATTTGAAATAAATATTTTTGTACGAAATTTTTATTTCAAATAATTTTTTGCCCATCTCTGCTTAGAATCTTTGGATATTGGGTCTTCGGGTCCTTGGAATCTTGAGATATTAGTTTTCCGAGGATCTTAGAATCTTGAGATATCGGGTCTTCAGAAGCTTAATACCCACAAATTTTAGCATATTGGAATTTTGAGAACCTAGAACCATGGTAATTTGGAGAACTTCACGAATTGAAAACATGGAAATTTAACACTCTGACGTAATTCTACACCTCTGACCCTAATTGTAAGACCCGAAACTGTCAGGTCCCCAAAGTCTCCTTTCCTTCGACCCTCGCCACCACCCTTTCCCCGACGCTCCCCAAAAACCCCAGATGACTCGATCACACACGAATCACACTACACTATATACCAGCGACCAGAGGCCCCCCTTCTCGAGATCCGCAAATCGAGGGATCACGCCCGGCCGTAATTCTCAGGTCAGAGAAAAATGACTTAAGCGCCCGGCGATCTTTCACCCTCCCCCGGCCAGGCCGGTAAGCCTACAGCCGTCTAGCAGCCGAAGGGAGGACGGAAAAAAAAACGAAGGAGCAGAAGAGAGGCAACGGAATCCGCCGTCGATGAGGGAACGGCGCGAGGAGAGAACGACGTTGATGAAACGTTTCGCGGCGGCGAGCATGTAACGCGACCTCGATGGATCAAGATAAACGTATTCGCTAGCTCCGATACCTCGCGCATCGTCGTCTTTCTCGCCCGGTGCTGTCTCTCAACCTCGCTATATCGTCATCCCCCACTGTCTCCCCTCCCTCTCTCTATCAACCGTATCTGCGTCTTCAATCCATCGTGGAGCCCTTATCTCATTGGCGAGATATAGTTCGCCCGACGGGCTGCACCCGAATCCACTAACCTCCAACCCCCTTCATCCCACCCCCTTCATCCCCCGCCCTCATCGTTTCTGCGAACCATTTTAATCAGAAGCCACCGATCGATGCAGATAGGCGCGATCGAAGCTAGCTTTCCAGGTAGTGCGGTTTTGTAGACGAGGATTAAATCGAAGGGGGGTCAGGCTGAACCGGGGAGGGGGTAGGGGCGGCCGGCGGGTTCCTACGGTTTCCGGAGATGGGAACGCGTGTCGGTGGGCCTGGTAATTGGATAGTTTATGGTGATCCACGGTAGTCTGGCGGATCGAGAGCAGCAATTCCGTTCGCGATTAAAATTCGACTCCCGTCAACGGATACTATTATCCAGTCTCCCCTCGTTTTTTCTACCCCACTTTTCACTTCGCTGTTTCTAGTGCTTTATAATTGCAGGGTCGACGCTGGTGGGTGTTTTAATCGTATGAAGGGGTCTCGGGGTGTGGGAAATCTGGCTGTGGAACGTTGCAGACCGATTATACTTTAATAATATAATATATTTTGGTGATGCAGAAACAACAACGGTTATAATTAAATATTGGGCTGAATCAGTCTGGCGAGACGTAGATTATCTAAGCATAAAGTGGGGCACAAGAGTGAGTACTCTGTAAGAATGGAATGGATGGCTGGAAAATGGTCAGTGTGAATGCTGTCCTAGGGCTTAAATATATTAGCTGCTTGGTGGGGGAAGGATGACCATTGCTCTTATTATTAGTAACCGTAAAGTGTGATTAGCAGTGGCGGATTTAAGGAAAAAGACCAAAGACCCGGATGGCAAACATTCAGGACACCCTGTATACATAACAGCATTACAAATAAATATGAAAATTATGGGAAGCAAAAAACATAGTGCTTTCACAGAATCATAATTTTTTTGGAAGATTGGATCTTGGGGAGCCTTCCAGGTAGAATGCAATTATGAAGTTTGTCAATATATAATAAACTAGACGAAAAGTCAAATAATAATTTTTCTGGGAAGAAGGGGCCTTGTGGGGCATTTTGCGTAGGGACCTAGGCGGCAACTGCTCACCGGCCGCCCGTTAAATCTGCCACTGGACTGATTAGTAAGGCTTTTGGACGTATTAGCTGAGAGCTGGTCATTCGACAGAGGATGATGTTTAGGTTGAAACGTTTTACCGTTTATAGTAGCCCGAAGGGTGATGTAATGGAGCTTGATGGTGGTGTATAGTAGAGGAAGGGTAGTCAGTGGTATCTGCATTTAATTAGCAATTTGGTTGGTATCATGAATCTATATCATCGTGTCATGGATGTATTTATGAATGGTTATTATACTTCATTCCATCCGTTAGCTCATGTTCGACGTTTCGGAGGGTTTTAATTAGGCAAATGCGCGTAGATTTGATTTCGATCGGATCTGATGGCGTACAGGGGCTTTCTACTGTCCCTTGTTTGGGAGGCGTCTTGGTGATTTGAGCTGGGGGGCGTTCAATTAATGCAGGAAGCTATTCATGCTCAATTTACCTAATTTAGGTAAGGTATTCTTGCTATAAGTCAAATAGCAGGGGACAAACACTACTGAATGTGATTTATATTGTCCCTTTTTTGGCCCATCTATAATCGATTTAAACTGTGAAATTTTTATTTAATTCACGATCCATTTTGCTAATTTAGGGTACCAAATTTCCTTATTGTAATCGCTTCTTGTCACCTCTTTCGTATGTTACATACCGCCGCACATTTTTCGCAGCAAGTATACTCCGTTGCGCGAAAAAAGTGACTGACGAGTGACGTGCGCTAACACCTTAAAGGCGGATTTACACAAACCTATCACGTCCGTGGCGGTTTAGTGCCGTCAGTGTGAGTAACTGACAGGGAACGACAATTCTTTTACCACTCTCACTCACGGATTTTGTGATTGTAGTGCCAATTTCTAGTATTTGTTTAGTTGACATGAACTCAATTACTATATTTTAAATTAACATTATTCGTTAAATAAGGACCCAATACGAAACCGTGTACAAACTGAAATTGCACTTCTTTCAAAAACTCCTTGAAAACTATTATTTTATAAAAAGAGTAACGTTGCTTAAGAACAATATAGACTAGGGAAACAACTCTAGGAACTATTAACGCGAGACCTCACACGGAACTGACACGTGCGAATCCGCCTTAACAGGCACTTCTGGTCTAGAGCTCATAAAAATAGGTGATCTTTAGGAATTTATTAAAGGAAAACTACTACAAATGATTTAATGGAACTTTTTGCATTGTATTAAGGATGTCTTAAACTGTAGAAATAAATTTTTTGCGTTATAATTGATCATTGCAAACGGCACTGGGGAGTCGTTAAAGTCGAGGCGTCAAAAAATTCATCCAAAACAGTGGAACCTGTAACACCTAAACCATTGGTCTCAAATTAGAAACAGTGCCAGATTATTAAAGGTCATGAAACTCGTTCGTAGACTTAGTAGTAAAAATTACAAGAAGTACATTTTTTTAGAAACTAGCAACACTTGAAGTTTAAAATCACTTTTTCCCTATATTTTTCGTCCTTTCAACGCCTTTAAAAATCACAAATTTTCAATTCTTTAACAATTTTACTGGTTTCTCCACGAGCCAGAAGTATACTCTTCAAAGTAAAAAAGTTTCAGTCGAATCGAATAATAACTTTTCGAGCTATAAGTTCCACCGATTTTAACAACACTGTTTCGAGAAAAGCGCTTTTAAAATTTTATGTGAGGCCGGGTGTTACCCTTGCATTTGCCGCTACTCAAATGCCTATAACTTCCCGAATTTTACGAATTTCAGCAAATCCTTTCAAACACGTATTCCTAAAAGGTTGAATATTCGAAAAATGAAATAAAAGAAAAATAGATTTTTATACCGGAGCCTCCCCTTAAAGGAGCAAAGACCTACCAGAAAAGGCATTCTAGCCTCTCGGGGATATCCCTTGGAGACCGTTGTGCAACGAGCTTGAAAACCCGTCGAGCCCTCACGTAACAATATAATCCACCTACGCGTGGAGCATCAGGGAAGTAGAGCAACATTCGATTTCGCGCAGGTAGAAATACAGGAACAGAGGAATGCGAGCGCCCCAGCTGGACGAGATTTCTTTGATCGTTCCCCGGTGAATGCATAATGTAGCCGTTGCGTGTCCGTTCGCCAATAGTTAAGAACGTTTCGAGCCTCTCTCTGGATGCGTCTTCCACGAAATCCGGATAAAAGTTTAATAGAGAGGCCGATTATCCGCCATTCCTGGAGGCGGGTGGGACAGGCTTCCGGTTCTCTGGGGAAGCGTCGTGGCCCTCTACGGCAATAATGACCCCCCCCCCCCCCCCGTGTAATGTAATTGGACGCGGACCGCCGGATATAATTCATCCCCGTACGCTAGACGTTAACAATGCCTGCAACTAATTTTATTAATCGTCAAGTTTCCACGTCAGCGTTACGCAGAGGAACACCGGTTCCCTTGTTTCGGGCAATTCAGCCCCTGCGTCCATCCTGACGCTCCACGCTGGCAATTCATTAAATATGAATCGCCTTAATATCCTGAAATTAAGCTGGTACTATGGAAACTGTACAGGGAAAGTACATCATGTAAACTGTCTAACAATATTAAGATCCCTTCGCGCTTAATCTCTGAAAATACACTTCAAACATCTTTCGCTCGCAAACTTCCCACCAATTATGCCATTCCGAGGATCTGATTCTAATTTATTAGAGGTAACCTCGGTAATAATAATCTCGAAGAAAATCCATCTCGAAACTACCCTCTGCGAGGCCATATCCTCCCTTCGAAGAACCCTTTTCCACTACACTCCGACGACCTGAACGCGGCAAAGAATATTGGAAGCGACTCGTTTCTTTCCGATCACCCTGTATATGGATCGCGACTACGCGGGGGTCATGATCGAGGTCTGTCGCATTCGAAGAGCGTAGTTCGTTCGCGACGAGTATCGTGGAATAAAATTTTATCGCCCCCTACGTCGGCCATATTTGCCCGCGGCTCTAACGGAAGTGGAGCGACACCTACAGTTATCCCAGATTCGAGGATGCACGGGGAATAGGTTGCTCCGTATCGATATGCCTCCCGCCGGTCTCCCCGTCCGCCCGGCGCGCGGATGTTTGCCGAGCGCTTCTCGGGACCTCCGTTCCCGGTAAACAGACAAGTGTTTCGCTTTTACACACGCCTCGGCACTTTATTCCGCGTTTTATGCCCCGCTTGATACGCGCCGGCCGAGTAGCGGGGATTCGCGTCATTGTACCGCCGACTTTAATATCCAACGCCGAGAGCCGACCGGCTCGCCGAGACGTGTCGTTCCGTTAAAATAACAATTCCCAAGGGTAACAATGCTAGACGGCAGTGAGAAGTGCGTGGTGGAAAAGCAGCGAATTTGCTGCACGCTCTGCGACGTAATATCCTGCCGCGATCGGTACAGTCCCTTTTTTTTTTTTTATTCTAATGTAACAGTAATAATAATATCAGCGGGTGTAATAACGGTAACAGTGGCAGAGGTAGCTACAATGCATTAGTGGTAATCAAACTGGTAATAACAACCGATACTAATAATAATAATGGTAATAAGTATAATACTATGGCTTCACGCGAGAATTAAATGCGCCACGTATCTGTGGCGCAGGAGGCGAGATACGGTTGCGCGCCGTTTCGCACAGGTGGGTTAAACCAGTTTCAAAGGGGAAACGAAACGTGGCTCGTCTTCGGTGTGGTGTCGCCCGGAAATTGATATTACGCGGGAAAGGTAAACAGACGTACAGCGGCGCGAGGACCAGTGGCGCTCGCAGTCTAGTGCGGAGAAATGTAATATCACAGTGATTAGTCGCCCTGTAGAACAATTATTGCGGAATTAAACTGGCCTCAAGGGAGAAGGCCGGCTTAGCGAATTACGCTACGCCCGAAACGATTATTGCCGCATTAATTTCGTTTTATGCGCCTTGTTGCAGGTCCGAGGCGCGGAATAATTCGGAGCAACGACTTCCCTCGCTTCCTTCCACGAAAACAGCCTTCTATTATTAGGCTGCCGTGGAATACCAGACGGCCGCAATAAGCAGCAGAACTGTCGACCTTTCGAGAAAAAGAAGCAAGTAAGTATACACACGTGTACATATATATATTTACTAATATATAGAGACAGAAAAATTGTTTGTTTGGATGTTCCTGGTAATCTCGAAATCTACTGGACCGATTTTGATAGATACATATGCTCCTTACAATCTTGCGAGGGACATAGGCTTTGTTTTGTTACTCTATCACCTCAGAAAGCTGATTGACAAACAAACAGCGAATAGAACCTTACAACATCTAAGATTATCTCCGAATATCATGGGGGGGATTTGACATTTGTGCTCTCCGGCGATTTACGCCGGATTTTACCTATTACACCTGGAGGCTCACGAGATGATTTTATAGGAGCATGTTTGCAGCGGTCCACGATTTGGCCTCATGTTGATAGATTAAACTTACGCACAAATATGCGAGCTATGCTTTCATTGGACCCCAGAGCTGCTGACTTTGCGTGTCTCTTACTGGATGTAGGTAATGGTAGTGTACAGAATGATGAAGAAAACAATATCGAATTAAACGAAGGACTCTGTGTTCAAGTCACCACATTGGACGATCTGATAAATAATGTTTATCCTGATATTGAAAATTTACTTACGAAGATTTCTGACAAGGGAACACCGCGAACCCGGACTCACCGATTGGAACGCAACTTTGTGGGTTTTTAGGGTGACTCGGAACAAGAACAACGGTGTGTTTCATTTGGGCCCTATCGCCCTTTAAGGGGGTGAAAACTAACCTCAAAGTCAAATTGGCACTTCCACTTTTTCACGTATAACTCTCAAAGTACAACATACAGAAAAAAATGTTTCGAACAAAAGTTTGATGGTGCAATGAGCGCTGCAAACTGGCGTTAACAAAATTTTAAAAATATAGATTTTTTCCGACAGGGTCTTTTCTTTTAAAACTTTTCAAAAAAATTTTAACACAAGTTTATAGCGCTTATTTCATCATCAAACTTTTGTTTGAAACATTTTTTTCTGTATGTTGTACTTTGAGAGTTATACGTGAAAAAGTGGAAGTGCCAATTTGACTTTGAGGTTAGTTTTCACCCCCTTAAGGGCGATAGGGCCCAAATGAAACACACCGTTGTTTTTGTTTTGAGTCTCTCTAAAAACCCATAAAGTTGCGTTCGAATCGGTGAGTCCGGGTTCGCGGTGTTCCCTTGTCAGTGGTTGTCTGAAAGGGCGATAATATCACCTATAAATTTATATGCTGACGAAATAAATAGGACTTCTTGAACCAGTACCAATCCGAAATCAGAACGTTCTATTCAATCGATAATGTAGACAATCCTGGTGATATCGCACTCTATTCACAAGAATATTTAAACAGATTAAATTCATATGGACTACCACCGCACCAATTAATTATAAAAATTGGTGCCCCAGTATGTTATTACGGAACTTGGAGCCTCCAAAACTTTGCAATGGGACAAGGTTGCGGCGAACAAGTTTTAGTAAAGATGTAATACTGACTGAAATTTTAACAGGCCCTGGTGTGCGGTGTTTTTCACATGGGCAATTGTATGTTGCCTTATCACGCGTGGGGAGAAGAGATGCATAATTTATATTACTACCCTCTGGTAACATAACATCGAATACAGTGTATCGAAAAGTACTAACATAAAAAAAATGTAATATGAAGTATTTTTAAGTACCTCCGCAATAGAGATTAAAAAGAAAATACGAAACGGGACCGTGCAGCGCTGGGTACTTTAAGCTGGTATGGGTATATTTATAAAAGAAGTACTAACATAAAAAAAATGAAATATGAAATATTTTTAAGTACTTCCCCAATAGAAATTAAAAAAAAAAAAAATATGAAACGGGATATATTTATAAACACACATAAATGCAGGTTTCTTTCTCTCTTCTCATAGTTCCTTTCTATCCTTTGTTTCCTTCTTGTCGAAGTTTTTTCTGCTTGCACTTCGTGTGTACCTTTCACGCCGTCCAGTCCGTCCACTTGCCCCATCCCATCTCGCTAGCCGAAGCCCCAGTGGGACGCGCGGTATGTGCGCGCGCACGCCCCGTTATTCGACAGTGAAATATTCTTGACGAATTCCTCTATTTCTGCGCTAGCTCGGAATAATGAGCGCCGGAGAAAAAATATCCCAGCTTCATCCTGTTCTCTCTGCTCCCGGTTCCTGGGAATTATTAACACGGCTCGCTGGCCCGTAAATTGTTTAGACAGATATTAATACCGTTAAACGCGGCGCGTTCTAATTTTCTGGAAAGAATGCTTCCTCTGGTCTTGGCACTGGGTAGTCGGCAGCCCGCTTCCTAGCTTAACCTGTCACCCGGCGGGGACGAGTTAACTCGTCCTTTCAAAATATCTCGCCCATTGGTGGAGACATACTAATTTGTCAGGAAAATTTAATAGGTTTATTTGGGTACATCGAGCTAATTAGTATTCATGTAGTAGCTCCGTTAATAAAACTTTTTGACACGTGGTATTTTGCGCGTGCAGCCTCTGGATTGAAAAAAACGCTTATTTTTAAAAACTATTCTTTATTAAGTTTATACTAAAAAGGGAATATTTTTAAATTTTTAATTAAACTGGCGCTTCAAAATGGTTTTAAATTTTAAACAAGCAACCAATCGTCACCACTCAACTTGACTCTTTTCCAAAGTTGCCCCCCCCCCCCCCCCGGTAAAAGTCTGCGTAATAGGTTTCTTTATCATATTCTAATCGTAAGTCGTTATTAAATTTGAACCGTGATAGAGAAAGCTTCGCGAAAAGCTGAGCATGCAATGTCACGTTCTTCCTGCAATTTTTCCGTCATTTCGCATCCAATAAAGTATCGAAGATAGCCAGAACGAGCTCACGCAGCAAGGGGCTAAGTTTCCCCAAATTCGTTAATAAGTAATTTGCTTTCATAGCCATCGGCCCCGCTCTAGCAGGTTCGCCCCAATTTCGCCCCCGTTTTCATTTTCTCGTTCTCCCGATCTCCTTTCGCCTATCATTCGCGTGTTCCGCATCCCTCGTTTTCAATCTGCTCGCCGCACCCCTATTCTCCAACCCCTCCCTCTTAACCCAGCCCGCAAGCGTTGAAATTCGCGAGAGCATGCAAACTGCGTTACGACGATAATGGGCGTAGTAAATAAGCAAGTGCAGGGATAAATTATAACCACCGCCGCCATCCCCTCCCCTCCCCCCCCTTTGTTCATCGTGCATGCTAGGTAGAAGGAGGCAGCTGCTGAAACCACTTAACCAATCCCGCTGATAAAGGGTTACGCTCGGTCGCACAAAGGAGAATACTCGAAAAAAGAATGTAATTAAATGCTTTATTCATAACTCTCTTTCGCCCTGCAACACTTGCTCGCGGCCCGCCGTTGCCCCTCCCTGGCTCTCGTCCTAATGGCCGATGGTGGGGGACGGGGTCCACTTCCACGGACCCGTGGTCTCACGCACGTTACGCGCCCGTGCGGAATGCGAAGTAGTCGCGTCCGGAATGGCTGGGGAAATGGCGACAAACGAGCGGTGTCAGCGTTTAGTCGCGCCCGATCGCGCTAGTGAACCGCAGGTGTCAGAAGAGTCTAGTATCGATGAGAATAGCGGGCCGACTGTTACGGCAAAGGGACCAGCGGTGGGAAGGGGTGGTGGTGAGCAGCCAATAACGACACGGCGAGGCAGAGCAGCAGTCGGGGAAAGTCGAAGAGTGGCGGTGTGCGATCCCCCCCGGGGGAGAGAATATCAGGGTTAACTATTCCCCGGCTCGTTTCCGCGCCACTCCTCTTTCGGCTCTCCGTCGAAATTACGTTTCCGAGTCACTTCGTCCCGACCAGATTTGCCTATGCATCGAGAGAAAGGGAACTTTATTCTCTAGGCCGGGCGCAGAAATTTTGCAATACGCTTTTTGAATGGCTCCTGGCCGTTGCCCGTGCTCCGCCGAGCTCGTCGAGCTTTTCATCGGGAATCCCCGCGCACAGGGGGCGATAGGCGAGCGCGCTCCGGCTCACCATTGCGGGCGGGACAGAGAGGGCGATAGCAGTGGGTCAAAGCGGGACGGCCGGACGGACGGGACGAGGAGCGCGATAACTATTCCCTCCCCGAAAGTGCTCTCGTTGCCTTGTTGCCGTGGAAAAGCTGTTCCCCGGGCGTGAATTGAACGGCGCCGAGGAGCAGATAATTCGCGCGTAACGAATTTGTTGCGTGGCGTCGCTCCACAGATTTTATTATAGTACCTGCTGCTGCGTTAGGGTCTGATCGGTAGGAAGAAGCATGATATTGTAGCGAATTGTGGATCCATTGATTGCTACGATTGCACGCTAGCAGTGGCGGATTTAAGGAAAAAAGCCTAGGTGGCGAACGATCTGAGAGGCTCATTTTTCGGGAAAATGAAGGGATCGCTTCCTAAAATCGGGCCAAGTGTACAGAAAAAAAATATGGTGTTTGGATAAAATTATCATTTTTTTGAAGGTAGGACTTTCTAACACTTAACGGACGGTTCACGTAAATTTACGTTTTTCCATTCTGATTTCCTAGGACGGGCCACGTAGATTTACGTTTGTGCTTGAATTTTTATTACGCTGCGTTAGTTTTTCATTTTTATGCGTATTAAATTTTTTCGTGTTTTTTAATTCTCTTAACAAATTTCCAGAAACCGAGAAAGATCGAGAAAAAAACAACCCGTCTGTAAAGTGCTAAGCAGGGTCCCTTTTCGAAAAATGAAGAAGTAGTTTTCTAAAAACGGGCTAAGTGTAGTAGTACAGAAAGAAAATATGTTTCGATGTTTCGGTAAAATTATAATTTTTTTAGGATTAGGTTCTGGGCAGGGGCCCAAGCGGCAACTACTTCTCATCGCTCGCCCTTTAAATCCACCACTGCACGCTAGTATAAAGATTTGCATGCTATTTTTCTTTATTGTGTTTAGTACCAAGAAGAGAGTAAACATGTTTTCATAAACGACAACAGTGTTCGCCGCTGGCGATGGTCGGTTTGAACGGTTAAAAACGTTTGTTATTTATCTACCACTCCAGTGGATACGTCCATCGTATTGTTTCCCGTGATCGAGCCCGTGTGAACCCCGTTGGCGATCCGTTCGCGGTAGACCGACGTCGTCGCCACACGTATTTCACTTTAATCTCGGTATTATTAGACTTGGCGTCACCCTAGAATCCATTTCACGACTATAATACCGAATTGAACGTCTGCGAATTTGTAGGAAGCCGGCCGTCCCGTTTCTCCCCCGCTCCACGGGGGGGGGGGGGGGGGGAAATTGAAACATATCGCGCGGCGCATCCGGAAGAAAACACGCCACTCCTTTTAACGGATAACAGGCAACGCTTCCGAAGCCCCGTTGAAAGAAAAATGGCTAACCCGTGAAACGCAGCTCCCCTGTTCGGTCCACTGCTGATTACTTTTTTTTTTACATATCCCAACAAGGTAGCCGATTCATTCCCACTGGTAATAATTACTACTCCCGTTGCGTGCCGCGTTGCCTGCAGACTCGAGCGACGAGACGCGAAGTTGGGAGAAAGAAGACGGCGTGAAGAGGAGGAAGGAACGAAGAGCAGTGTTGGAGCGAGTGAAAGAGAGTGGGGACAAGATAGGACATGCAGCGTCGACTTGGTGGTGTAGTCGCACGCGCCCGAGTATCGAACGAAAACGTCGCTGCACGGAGAGAGCGAGCGAGAGAGAAAGACTGGGAAAGGAAGAAGGATGGGCAAGGAAAAGGGGTTGAGGAGGATACGCGTAGCCGGTGGACGGAGGGAGCGGGGCGGAAATACTGGGCGAGTCTGCTGCCGGCGAAACTGGCGTGATTCCAATGAACAGAGATGGGAAAAAAGGGAGAAATAGAAGGTACATGTCGCGACACAAAACGGGTCCAGTCATTCTCGAAATAGGCGGCTGGAATGTCAGTTCTCGGTAGTGAGAGATATCTGTCCTCCTCCCTCTGTCTTTTTCTTCGCTGCCCATACACGTCCCCCCTCCTTCGATTCCGTTCTTTATAACACGGGAACGGAGGAAGGAAAAAGGCCACCCATGTCTAGGCCCCGGGACCGTGAAAGCCGCCGAGCGGAGCGCCAGAGCCTCGGCCTAAAGGAGAACGGGGAGCGACAGGCACGACGAGAGAGCCGGGGCCACCGAGAAAGATACCACCGATGGCATTTAATAGCTTACCTCGGAACGTTTTAGATAATGACCGGCCCGGCGGACCTCTCCGAGTGCCTCCTTTCGTTTGATTCCGTCCGGCGAACCGCGCGCCTCCTGGTTCGGCGACAGGGGGGGGAGGGGGCGGCAGGGAGAAAAACAGGCGGCTAGATAGGATGGAGGGGAAGAGAGCGGATCGCTGGAGGACGGCCGGCCGAGCGGAATGATTGATACAGTTCTTTTTTACGGGCGGCTTGCGAGGAGGGAAAAAATAAAGCAGCGAAAGTGGAGAAGTATAATTAATTACGCGCAGGCTTATCGCGTGACGGCCGATGAATTCTCCTCCCCGTTTCGGAAATTTATGGAGAAACTTCTTCGCGCTGAAACACCCCGGGGGTGTTTGGATAATGTTTCTTAGTTAGACACGTGATAAAGTTGGATGTAATGCTGATTAGCGCGGGGTTTCTTTTGCTCGGGGAATCAGAGATGGCGCGGGAAGTGACGAGCGACTGTATCGGTGCTCGCAGTATCGAGTTGCTTTTGCGCGTTTGTGGAGGCGGCCAGAGGAGCTGGAGAACTCGTCGTCGAAGCGAGAAGCGTGGCGTTTAAATGAAAGAAAAAAAAACAAACTAAATGCAGCGCGGTGGAAGTGTTTTCGCGTTCGTTTAAATTGAAATGCGGCGGAACGCTGCGCCCGAATAGCGAAAGCTCTGAGAATGTTCTCGGATCGCAATGGAAGCCGGGGAACTTCCTGTTCCCTCTAGCTTTCTTCCTCCCTTTTTCTAGTCGAAGATTTATCGCTTTTGTTTCTGGGATGTCCTCGCGACAGCCGCCTGACTCCTCGATTTTCACCGTTGCCGATCTCAAATTTTTATGGACGCGTACGGAAGCCAATCGAAATTGCTGGTGGAAGCGACACGTGGTAATTCTGACAAATTGGGCTTGACGGGATCCACTGCGGGCGACGGGCCGATGAATTATTAAGTTCGCATCTGAAACCTCAGTCGCCAGAAAATAGTATTTCCTAGTTCGGCGGGGCGAGTCTCCATTGGCGTACCTCGCGGGGCGTTCGACCGGTCTCCCCGTCGCCAGGGTTCGTTCTAATGCGCTTTGTCGGCGCGACTGAAAGGTTTGCTTACCGTACAGAGAACGCGAAACAACGATGCTTCTCCGCGAGCATTAACGCTCCACTTACAGCCATTACGCACGGTGCTGGGGGAAAAGCACTGTGGCACGGAAATTCGGTAATAAACGAGCTGTGAAATTAAAATGAAACCCAACTACCGCATTCATTTGTTGTTAAGTGTCACACTCGAGTAATGAAAGTATTGGCCAGTCGAATGTGCTCTCGACACCGTGTAACTCTACTTCGACGAGCAAAAAGCGCGGTGCTACGCGATTTGCGCTTTATGAGAGGGAGGCAAAAAGCGTAGCGCTACGTGGTTCGCGGTGAGCCGCGAGGTGGCGAAGAAACGGTTCATAGTACAATAGAGTGCGATTCGTCGTGGATGCAAAGAACGGGGTAATACGTGATTGGAGGTTTAGTTATGAAATAGATAGTTCACCCGCGGTTCAAGGAAGCTCGCGGGGTTTCGTAAACACGTAGCGCTACGTGATGCGTGTATTGGGGAAAAAGTAGTACGTGATTTGAAATATTGGAAATGTAATAGTGACACTTATTGTTAGACACTGGATGAAGGAATCACGTGCCGAACCACATTGCTGGTGGTTTTCATAAACACTGCGGGATTGAGAATTTTTTTAGATTTAAATAAAACCCCTAGTAGCATTTTTGGTTGGCCAACGGTAGCCAACAGTTGGGAATTAGTTGGGATATAGTTAGTGTTTTTGCCTACAAATTCCCAACATAGAGCCTACGGCAAAAAAATTACGACAATGTACCAACGAATATTCAATGTTGGGCCTACAATTATTATGGTTGGTTAATTAACAAAAAGTTACAACAGTGTGCCTAGAATATTCAATGTCGGGCCTACAATTACTATGGTTGGTTAATTAACAAAAAATTTTTAACGATGATTAAATGACATCTTATAAACGTCAGAAAATTTTATTATATTCCCTGTTATTATATTCCAAGTTGTGATTTTTCTTTTCTTATTTATAAATACGTAATGTATTTATGTATGTGAATACATAAATGTGAATACATAAATAATTGAAACGAATGTGAAATTTTAAGGAATGAGTCTAAAGGTCGAATGATGATATTTTCTAGAATATTTCGCGTCACTGCACAGTTTTTATAAAATATTAATACTAGTTATGTAACTAGAAATTAGAAGTGTTTACAAGGAAATGTGTTGGGTAAGTGCGAACAGAGGTTGCTTCGTAAGCGAAAAGTTTGGGTTCGATTCTCCTCACCCGCGATTTTTTTTTTCTTAAACCAGGCCTGAAAAAGACGTGTTTACAACGTCTTTTGAAGATTTTTGAGACTCCTTCTGGACGTCTTTAAGACGTCTCTTGGAAAGAATATAAATAATTGAGCAACAGTAGGAAAGCCTACTTTGGCCATCTGTTGTTGGCCCAACCTGAAAAAAAAGTGCCAAATCTAACTGTTGGCCAACTATTATTATGTGCGTGGCCCAACTGTATGCCAACAACAAATGCTACTAGGGACTAGCGTCTCCATGTAGGCACTCGGCGTTTGGGTTAGGTCTATGCAGTGTTGGACAAAATATTATTTAATTACAAATTACAAATTACGATTAAAATGTGATTCTTTAATTGATTACACATTATTTTCTGTAATCGTTAATTTAGGTAGTTGACAAAATTGTGGACTAAATTAACGATTACAGAAAGTAATGTGTAATCAATTACACAATTACATTTTAATCGTAATTTGTAATTGGATTACATTTTACCCAACATTTTAGTTTGGGTATTTGTAGAGTTTGGAAGAGAGTAGCATTGAATAATCGGCGCCTAATCCTTTGAAAGTGTAATAATATTTTTAATTCCGTTTAGAAAAATGTATATTTTCTTATGTTCTAAAATATTTCCGTTTGTGGTAAAAAGTGTAAAAAAGCATGTTTTACAAGTAGTATCTTTTTTCTTGTTTGTTCCTTTTTTATAATTCTTCTGCCCGTGCCTGACACGGGATAAACTGTTAGGTACCTACTTGACGCTAGGGATGGACGATACAGTATGGATACATCACCGTATCGATATTTATGGTGTTAAGTATTTTTCCAATTCCATTTACGAAATTCCAATTGATTAAAAAAAACGAATATTGTAAGATTTAAATTAGAAATTATTTATAAATAAACAGTTCAAATTAAAGTACATATAAATTTTTCGTTTTCTCAATTTTTTTACAAAATGGTTATACACCACATTCCAAACAAACGGTCCATATTGTAAAAGAAAACTACTCGTATAATTAATATACATATATAATACAACAATTTAGTTTTAATTAAACTTTTCCTAATTAAACTTCGAGTTTGTTTTTGTTTTTTATTTTATGCATCGAAATGTATCGATACTAAATAGGTGTATCGATATTTGTATTCCGATATTTTAAGGGTACCGATATTAAGGCTGTCGATACATATTGATAATTTTCGTAGTATTGATAACGCGACTGGCCAGCAGACAAACTACCCGCGGATCTTGGGTTCGAGTCCCATCGCCCCGGAGTCTTTTTCTTCGCCAACACACAATTCCCATAGTCACACAGTATCGTATTACACTCGATTTTCACGAAAACGTAGCACTCCGTGATGTATCAATTACATTACTGCCTGTGACGCGTGTAAGAAAGTCACGCCGCAACCGTTGTAACGTAACAATAACGCGCGGCTCAACTGTTTACAGCTATCCCGACGGAAGTTAACGCGACCATTTAAGCGAGTAGAAAGTGCGGGCACACGAGATCGTTAGCGCGCGAAAGCCAGGCGACGGTTGACGTATGGAAGGAATACGGCGCGGTAGTACAGTAGCCGGCAATTTAGTTCCTCCTTTTTTCCCCTCTTTTCTCACGCCGGCCCGAGTCAAGATACACTTATGTCACCGACTCTTTGCGCTATTACGGGGAGCGTGGTTATCCATTTATCAGCGGCATCGCCACGCGAGCGCGCTCGCTCTGGCAAACGCGTGTAACACGTAATAGGTGGGGACGATAACGTGACCTATTATAATCCCAGCCCCGGTATATGTTAATGAAGAGAAATCGTCCTTCTCCTATTAGATTAAACCACGATTATCCGTGGCTATTAACGCGGAAAATTGCGCTCGAAACGAGAAAAAATTCTATGCGTCCCGCCCGCCCTGTTCTAACGTCCCCCAATGTCCGTGAGCGCTCCTCGTCACGTATCCTCCCTCCTTTCATCCTGCTTCCTTCCGCGGGCTCAGCGCGGTGGTTAATCGGTATGTAATTGTGGCCCGGAGTCCAATTTCACTTGGGGTATCTCGCCTAGAAGCGTGGCTTCTAATTAACACTTAAGTCCCTCATCGTGCCGCGTATAGTTAAAGTTCTACTCGTATTTGTAATAAAATCAGAGGAACGATAAGAGAGATGCACGGGAAGCTTTCAAGCGCCTGCGTGGTAGTGTACTCGATCCCCCAGGATCCCATTAATGCGATATTAAATATATCCAATCAATCGCGAAATGGATGCGCAAAGCCCATTCCAACCGACCACTCTGTGTTTATAATCGCCTTGAAATCTTACTCCTCGATATTATTCCCATACCTCGCAGCCATCTTCCCATCCGCGCATCCGTTTTTCACGATTCTACTCTATTTCACAATTTCATCCGAACGTCGTCGAGTTCGTTGATGGCATTCGGCAAGAGGGACACTTGGGGAAGAATTGGATTCATGTCGGTGATCGGTAAAACGTTATTGATATCGCGTATGTGGTTCCCTCTATACTCTACATATCTCTCGTTTTACCTCCTTTGTTCCAAGTGTTAATAAAATTGTTTCATCTCCGTTTTATTGTCTATATATCTCTCTACACGCACGTATTTGTAGCCGCTGGGCCTGGGACATGCGCATCGTGAGCGTTTTATCCCCAGAAGCATGTTCCCCGGACGGGAACTGACGGTCCTAGGGTATTTAAGTCTTCTCACCAATGCTACCTGGTATTCCCCACCATGCGAGGCCTCGTTCGAGCGACTGCGCACGCGCCACGAGTCGCGCGTATATCGAAGAACGACGATCGGACGCGCGCGCGCGCAGGTGCGAGGAGCGTGGGCATCGCGGGGAATCCCGTTTTCCGTCGAGCTCGAGAAAGATTGTTTACTCAGTGTAATATGACTCTTCTTGGCTTCGTCCTTAACGAGAAACCGCTCTTTCCGCCCGGAACGATAATTTCTTCGACTTGTCGAGGTCAAGTACTGATTAACCTCTCATCAGAATTAGATAGATTGTTTGCTGTAGAAGGACGGTAACATGGTTTTAATTCCAACGAAAGAATAATACCATAGTTGATAGTAATGTAGAACGTTTCTTTTATATATCCAGAAGTTTTTTGCTCTTACAATTAGTTTCCTCTGTGGATGGTTGCCCTCATTTTTCGTCGAATTTACGAGTTCTCGCGGCGATTGCTAGCTACAAATAGGAATTGGTTGGAGGATTTAACCGGGAGCTACTGTAAGCATAAAGCACGCTTTGAATTCTGAACGTTAATTCATTTTTTAACGCGAGCAACGCGCTCGATGATTTCTGACCCCATAAATTGACTCTGATACTACTTCATTTACTTTTTTTTTTAATACCTATATCAGAACCATGCGACAGAATAGCTAACTTTAACACAGAGTTTCCCAACCTATTTTGAGTCGTGATCCCATTTTATAATATTCAAATAACCTGCAACCCCCCTCCCATATAAAGTAAGATAAATATTTTCTTCTTTTCATTTATAAAAAGTCTGTGTTACATCATTAATAAAATATGTGAATGCAATCATATTAAATTAAATAAGTGCTCAAAAAATCGTCAACTGAAAATGTGTCGAAACAGGCCCGATCATTTGAATCATCCGCCACCCCAGAGTACCTCCCACATTCCATAACAGTTAAGCTCATTCAGCTTCGCAATTGTTTCATAAATCTTCCCAAAGACTAGTACTTGTTAAACAGAAGCCCCGTTTCAATCCTCCCAAGCACGCAATACCATAAAAAAAAAACTTCCAGTCGAAAAGTCACAATAAACGTGTTGTCCCTTTAAGGCGCGCACCTTCCGTGCTTCGCTTAAAGACTTCCCCGCAAAGTATCGTCGACGAGGTCGTCTTCCCAGTCGTTGAACTTCGCCGTCGGTAAGGAAACTTTTGTCGTTTCAATGACATTGTTGTTGCCACACCATTCTCGGAGATCAACGCCGCGCGGGGCAGTTTTTCGGCCGCGAAAATAGCTGGGACGCGGATGAGTAGATTCACGAACACAGGCGGCGTTGCCGGGTTCGTTTATCCGCCAACTTAAGTGCTGTTTCCATGTTGCACCGTATTACTCAGCTGTAATTGAGTGAGCACCACTTCACTGGGCTTACACTCGTATCTGCACGCTTAAAGCATCGCTGTAATTACCGTTATATAGAATTTCACCCGCGAGTAGAAGACTTCGTTTATTTAATCGTCCCGACATGCTTATTCGCCGTAATCTTCGCGCAGCAGGCTCCCCTCCGTTTAACGACCTCACCGCGATACTCGATATTAGAATTTAGAAATATTCGACCCGCGCGACAGTTTATCTTAGCTTATAATGGTTTATCTTAAACTGAGCGTCGGGGCAGAATGGGGAATCGATGCGCATGATATTCGATTTTATTTTTTTAATATCGAAGCACCGGCATGGATTAAAAGGGGGGACCGGCAGACGCGCAGAGCTATTTTCAATGCATCATTTTTGTTCTTTTTTAATCACCGTTGGTCGCGCAGCGCTCCCGTCTCTCGTTGTCTGTAATTCGAGAGGGGAACAGAACGATTTTTTCGTACGTCGGATCGTGACGAGGCCAACGAAAATAGCACCGTACGGAGACAATAGCGCGTGACGACCTTAAGGTTAACGCACGGAATTTCATAGAACCTTCGTTCTCATCGATAAAGCACGCTGATACTGTGCTTCCTTTCGTTCCGTCGCACTCCATACGCCTGAACAAAAACTCGAATACTATTTTCAATATTTAGGTTAGGTTTATTCTCTGTGGTTTACATGTACTTTCTTATATTCCCAAATATGGCGTTTCAAGAAGCTTCTTATATTGCCCAAAGAACTCTAATAAATAAGTAGTTATGTATTTTCAATATTTAGGGTTAAGTTTATTTTTTCATTTTAGATTTCCCACGTAAGTCCCCAAAGATGGCGTTTCAAGAAACTTATTATATTGCGCAACGAATTCTAGTCAATCTTTTCAATATTTTCCACGTAGACATAAACACGTACCTTAATGAAAGGCGCGTTTTCATTCCCCCCCCCCCCCCACATGCTTTTCAAAAACCTCGGAATATTATCCAGCGTCAGTGAAGCATGAACTGAAATATATTAATCCGAGTCTCGTTAACGGACTGAAAAATATGAGTCACCGTACGTGTGATTGAAAGAATAATAATTCTTCCTTTGTCTATTCCACAAACATCGATCCAGTGGCCTCTGAGCGCCGAATGAAAAATACTGTCCGAAGAGGGACGAAATCTCTCGAAAACAGTGATCATTGGTCCCCGGTGGATTGGAAGAAGAAAAAAAAACACAGCCAGACGACCGTACACCGCGACGGTGGCAGCCTGAAAGGCGTGCAATCGTGCGAGTGCCGTGCACGTAGCGTCGGACACAAGTATATCGTCTCCCATTGGCGTCGCAGTCCGAGGGGTAGAAAACTGTGTACAAGATGAAACGGCGCCGCTTTGTGCGTGCTTCGAACGCGCTGCTACAATTAGACCACCCGACCCCCGTTTCGGGCGCTAGGTGTTCTTACGGGAGCGAAAAAAGCGAAAGGAAAAGGAGAGGACGCCGGGCCGTGAGAGCGATGAGAAGCGACGGGAAACGATGAGGAACGATTCCAAGAAGAAAAAAAGGCAGACGTCTGGCTTGGAAACCGTATCGTCTCGTCAGACCTCCGCGACACGTCTATACGGCGAGCTTCGACTGTACCTAACCTAACCTCACCTAGCGTTCTTGTTTCTTTCGTTTGACACTTGGAATGGCTTGTATGCTCGCTTCATCACGATTTATGGGAACAGAGAAATTGATATCACCGGCGTCGCAGATATGATAGTCAACATGTCAGTTGCTGGTGTGCATACGGTAATAAATCTTCAAATATTGAAGAGTAAATATGTGCGCGATAGGCAAAGGTGGATTTGTTTAAGTATGGGCTAAGTAGGCTGCAACCTAGGGCGACAAATTTTGGCAGGATGAAATTGAAAAAGGTTCACCCTCAAACGCCTACGATGCAAGCGTATTTAGGTGAAATTCAAAGTCGATTTTCTCGAAGCCTTTACCTCAATTTCGTCACTCTGGATTTTCGTCTTATTTTTGCCTCTATAATCACCCCCTAGAGTATTGACCATAGGCACAGGAACACCCTGTATATAAGAGTACTCAGAATTTTTCAAAGTCGATTTTCTCGAATTTGACTGAAAAAACCGTCTTACTGCTTTGAGAAATTAATTTCCAAGGCTTTCACGTAAGTATCAAAATTTTCTGAAATTGCTAAACCCGAACCCTTGTTAGACGCAGAGGCTGAGACAGCTTTAAAAACAACTCACTTTTTTTCATCTATCAAATTAGCAATCACTCGTAACTGAGTTGACATATTGAATTAATTCTAAAATTGCCTCAACTCTTTTAAATTAAAATACTTCATAATATTTCACGGTAAGAGAGGTAGGTAGGCACTTGTTACTTTAAGGGTGCCAAATCTCCAAAATCCGCCCCCGGTGATGGGTGGTTTAAAATTTGAATCTCATGGAAATTGATCTAAATGCTTAGTAAAATGCACATTCCTCGGTGGACATTCCACGGCGCGAAAGCGCGCCCACGCCAGTGGAAGCGTCAGCCTTTGTCCAACATGGCGATGACCATAGAGTGTCGAAATGGCCAAAGCAACGACGCTTCCACCGTTCCGCAACGAAATCGTTTTTTATCGCGCGCAATCGCGTCAAGTCGGACGAAATGTATACACGCTCGGAGGAGATTTGTCGCGCGACGTTGTGCTCAAAGCGATATATTCATCCGTCCGGTCCATTACAGAATGCATTCAATCAGCAAGGTTTGCCCGCGACATTGTAAACAGCGTCAGTCGATGGCCGATGGGCTCGAATGCTTTTGCGCCGATGATCGTGGTCAATTTGCCTGCTGGCCCGGCCCAGGGAGCACAAACATCGAATTAACCACTATTACCTCGCCTTATTAGCACGGCGCGAAAAGGAGAAAAAGAAAACACCGATACCTGTGCACGCCCATGCGTGCAACCCCGTTACCTCCGCCCCCTCTACGTACAATTGAAGTATTTCTATGAACAGCGGGCCTGTGCGTTCAGAACGTTCAATAAACAAAGCGGAACAATCTGATGCACGGTAATTGAATAAAAGTACCGCTGTTTACGGGAGCGTGACCTCGATGCTGTTGACACGCGATGCGAATTTAATTGAAACATCACAAAAGCGGTCCGCTCTTTTCGGCCGTGCGGTCTGTAATTAAAAACCAGGCTTCTCTGGCCCGCGATAATTATAAACACCGTTGCAACGACGATTACGTTTGTATTTTTAAAGAAAATAATTTTTTCCCGGGCGAAAATGAGACATTTGCAAAAAAAAAAATTGGTGGGACTGAGGGGGAGGATGGGGGGCGAGTGGGAAGGCTGTGTTACGGATGGGTATGTGACGTACAGCCCCATTAAATCCATTGCTCAATATTCCTCGGTCGCTCGCCCCACTTCGAGGAGCGATTCAGCGGAATCGCCTCACAATGGGAAATCGCGTTTCATAACAAGGCGCGGAATCCGCGAATCGTTTCGGTAACGCAACGTTCTGCTGCAAGTGCCGCGTTGGCGACTTGGCAGATTCCGTAACGGTGACTGACTGCCTGAACCTATTGCACGTGTTTTCTTCTGCCGATAAAAGCTCGTGGAGAAGAGCCACGGCGCTCAATTTTTTTAAGTTTCTTTTGGAACGTGCGAGAGTTTCTTCTCTCACCTCCAGGATAAAGTTCACCCTTGCGGCTACGCGCTCGACCTAGCAGGGATCGGCGCGTGCAAACCCTAAAATATAATTTAGATCGTCCGTAAAGGGTAACGCGTCCGGAATGACTTCGCACTGCTCTTGGACCACCGTGCCAGCAGCATCCTGAACAACGCAATCCTCCCCGCGAAGGGACCACGCGACTGGGTCAGGCATTATCCGCCTTCTTTTCCATTCTAGATTAAGAGAGATTTCAATGGTATGTTTTAATTTAATCCTCTTCATTTTGTTATAGGATATGTTTTTATGTTTATTGAATATAATCCTGTGCCAATCGTTATCCTTGCACTTCTATCTCAATTTCAATGGCGGATTTAACAGGGCGGTTGAGGAGCAGTTGCCGCCTGGTCCCCTGCCCAGAAGCCCCCCAGGGGCCCATCTCCAAAAAAATTATGATTAGATATAGGTATGCAAACACTACATTTTTTTTCGTACAACTACACTTGGCCCGGTTTTAGTAAACTACTTCTTCCTTTTCCCGACAAAATGAGAACGTTTGCCACCTGAGCGTTTTTTCTTAAATCCGCCACTGCTCAATTTGTCCTTTTCTCCAGTAACGAAGGCATAGTCAAGGTGTGAGAAGCTGGAGCAAGAACTATGCGAATCGTTCTAACTCTAACTGCCCAGTAGGGCCGAATTAAGACATTTAGAGGCCCTAAGCATTTAACAGATAGGGGTTGAAAACAGTTATGATATCGGTTTCGGTTCTCGAAACAGTTATGAGAACCAAAATAAGCTTGAAACAGTTACGAGTGAAAAGGGTTCTGGCCTATATCGGTTCCGGTTCCGGTTCTACAGAACCGATATTATATCGGTTCCGTAACGGTTATATATCGGTTAGGTATACAGTAAACTCTCGCTATGGGGCTGGGCTCGCCTCAACCATGCGTAAGCGCCTTTTAAATTATGATTAAATAATAAATCTGTGAAGAATAAATTGATTCTCAAAAGTAGTTTGAAATCAATTTTTTTTTTAAGTTACGTTTAAGTTAAACCCTTATTAAAAATTTAAACGAAGTAAATTATATACCGAAATTGTTGCAGAACAACTTCCAACTATACATCGCATTTTTATGCTGTCATCGCACGTTTCAAAATACTTACGAACAATGTCGCATTTCTTTCGGCCCATTATGTCGATATGTTTTTAAATATCACTAATAACTATTATACGCTACGACTAATATTAATTAATTTAAAGTATTGCTAACATTAACAGCAATAACTTTCCTAATATCTACAAACTTACTTTCTACTAATTTTATATTAATTATGAAGATTATTAACTATTTTTGTTTTAATAAAGACAGTGTCTCGAGGACGACAATGTGTCTTGTTGGGAAATATAAAACTTTTTGTATTAAATTCCACGTGCTCGCAACTAGCTCAGGAATACAAGTGACTCTGGCCCATTGGCCTTAAACCCTCCGACCCAGAGAATCGCTCTTCGCGTTTGTTTACAAGATCCTTCATCGCTGAGCCTCACTATCTAGAATCTCTCTTTTCAGTACTTAATTTACAGATGCTGTCTTTCATTTCGGCTGTTCCTGCATTGATGGAGTTTTAAAAAGAGAGACACCAGATAGAGAGGCCCAGCGATAAAAAGACTTATAAACAAATCGAATTTCCATTAAAAAAATTGACATTGATCGTAAATATTTTGGAACGTGCTATGCATACCCGATGCGTAACCGATAGGATACATTACTGTTATAAAACCGATATATAACCGTTACGGAACCGATATAATATCGGTTCTGCGGAACCGTAACCGAAATCGATATAGCCAGAAATTTCGGTTCCTTATAACAGTTATTCAGAATATCGGTTCTTTCATAACTGTTTCAGTCAGAACCGATATATAACAGTTTGAAACAGTTATTTTCGGAACCGTTTCAACCCCTGTTAACAGATTTTGAGGCCCCCTCATACAGAGTGACGTATTTCAAGCAGAACTTAGATTTTAAAATTCAGAAGATTTCTATAGTGCCTCCGTTTCTCCCGATGCCCTAAGCACGTGCTTATTTCGCTTATTAGTTAATCCAGCATTGCCCCTCAGAGGGATTTGCATAGACCTGTCCGGACGTAACAGGTAAAATGGGAGAAAAGAAAACGAATAAGGGTACCCTTATTTTTCTTTGTAATAGGGCAGCATAAACCTCCCACCAATCTCGCCGAGTCCCCAGTGGAGCCATTTTTCGTATTCCTTCGCTGGTAGATCGTCTTTAGCGAATCCTCATTTCAGGTTTCTTTCTAGCCTCCCTCGAACGAGCGTGGTCTGTTTGGCAGAAGAGTCATTATTTATTCAAATATGTGGAATAAGGTTAAAGGAGGTTAGGATTCCAGGCCGTGACGCTGAGGTGTCGTTTAAGCGCGCCCTGGAGGATTTTGAGCAGCCTCCGCCTGATAAGAAGGCATGCCCCCATGAGCTGCGCCCTCCATCGGATTCCGCCGATGCTCGCCACGAAAAACGGGCGGGGGGATATCTCCGCGCGCGTCACGATCCTCCTCGTCGACGGGCGACCTAAAGGGAATTGAAATCTTTTTTTTATCGGCACTCCTCGAAATTTCACGAGCTCCCAATGACTGCGGCGGGTCGCCGTGCCCCGGAGTTTGTATTTCACCTAATTCCCGAGAGGAGAGTTCGATCCGTTTATCGACAGACCCTCCAGTGTTTGCTTTAAAACCCGCCCAAACGATTCCTTTTATTGGCCCGCCTCGATCTCCGCTGGTCGTTTCCCCGTGACTGTCGTTTAATCTGAAATACCGTCTCTCGACTTTGAACGAGACCGTTCTTGGGATATTAGAAGAAAAATATTTAATCAACTGAGGGAGAATGGTGGAAGTAAGTTCTGTGATCTAGTGACAATTTGATCTAAGAACGAATGTGGTGGCAGTAGTGGTTGAATTATTTCAATAGAAGAATCAGAATTAGAATATTCCCCTAGACATAAATAGCCCAGTGCTACCAACATATTGAGTAAACCGTTCTACAAAATTCATTTGTTTCCATGTACCCAAAGATATCGTCACAAAATGCCATTTGACCATCGTTGTCCCTCATACGTAAATCATAGCAAGGTATTAATAATTCCATCGCGAGTCGGCTACCGAACGGTGGAGCACGCAACGTATTCATCGATCGTTATCGGTCAACAGTTTACTGATGCGATTGTCCCATCGGCCGTGCGCCACGAGTAAGCACGATGGTGACTCTTGGCGTGTACACACCTAGCTTGCGCACTTGCCTTTACGATTCGACTGGAAGTTTTAAGACGCTCGCCGCCAAGTGGAACGGAAAATAATTGTTTTTCTCGTCGGACGGCGGAAGTTTCGTCGCGGGGAACGGCCGTCGGAATGCCCCCCTCGAGAAAGATTCTTCCGCGGGGGGGAACAAGAAGTTGGACGATTTTCCGCCGCTGTGGGGATGGGTGGCGCGCCGATCGCCGGGCAGGGACTGAAAATTTCAACCGGCCGGGAGTTTAATAAAGAAAGTTGCCGGAGTCCCGGGGTTCGGTATTTTGTCGCGTGGTTAAGTGGCGCGAAGAACTGCCGGGTGTTTGTCGACGGGTCCGCGAGCTGGCCACCGGCGGCATAAAAGAAATTCCACGGGCGGAAGCTCGCGCCCGCGCGCACGCGACGGCTGGTTAGAATAAAGGCTGGCATTAACTTCTTGAACTCGGCCGGGTATCGCCGGTTTAATGAAATTCCCCGTCTGCTAGGGAGACTCGAGGAACAACTTCGCGTCTTTATCGTGAAAACGGCCAAGGAAAGCTGCCAACTCCATTTACGGGGGAGTCGGTATCATTGCGCGGGGCTACAGATACGCCCGGCAGGTCGTTACGCTCCGGAACAGCGAGTATTACTGCACACAGAGTCGAAGAGCGCGTCTCGGCGATACTCCGAGGGGCTATGCGCGCGCCCGATCTATCTCGCCCTAGGGCGTTTGTGTAAAGGTAATTTAACGATAAATATATACACAGACGGGCGGGAGCAGCGACGGATACATGGGGAGGGCGTGGAACAAGACGAGTCGAGTGCCCGGGCCCGTTTAACACTCTATTTCGCGCCATCTGGAATTGTCTCCGCGCAACAAATCGCCGAAATAAGATCGCGCTCCTCCAGTCGCCGGTTCTAATTCGTAGCTCTAGTATTTCCCGCACGGGCGCACTCGTTGGCGCTGCGAGCGGTTCGGCTGGACCCCACCGGCCTGTTATAATTGGGGAGGAGGGTTTCGCCCGACCGGTCGAGCCGAAAATATGTAAAGTACCCGCGGTTAACATTCATTGGAATCGTCATCGCGATTTGTACTCGATGAGCGTTGTACAAGCGTTTACGCCCCCGTTAATCCATCTCTCGCCCGTTTCCCCCGGTTTTACGCTCGTTCGCTCGCGAACAGAGAGGAACACCGGCGAGCATTCCAGCGGTAGCGTTGCGAGGAAACAAATCGTGCGTCATGTAGGTGGGAAATTCAACAGGTTGAGAAATAGACCTTGCGTTAGGGTCGAAGAAAGAATCGGCTTTGGAAACCTACTGCCAGTAGTCCTGACGAGGGGCAACCTTTCCTCCGCCCATTTCCTTGGCTGATGAGGTAACCACTCGGAACTGGGCATTATTCAGTGGGAGTAGTGATGGGCTCGAGTGACTCGCGAGTATTTTTGTTTGAGCGCTTCTCGATTCTGAGGATGTAAGTGGTAGCTTGTTATGTGGGACCCAAGTGATAATCCAAAAATAGAAACCAGTGGAGGGGGGGAGGAGGCCCATGCTTTCCTTCCCTCTCCCTTCAATTTTCCTTTTTTCTTGGAACTCCATTCTGTCTCTTACATTTCGCTTTCTCACGTTTCATTTCGACCTTCGATTCCCTCTCGATCCACTCCTTCGTTTTTACTCCAGAAAGGAAAAACTGTATCTTCCCTAATATCCTTTTTTCACCCTCCACTATTCTCTCCTCTCTCACCTCTACCCATCGGCGCCTACATCTTTCTTCCCTTTCACAAACCATAATTCTCTCGGCGCTGTTTACATTTCTTAGCGTTCCGCCTGTTTCACGCTCCGCGTGTCCTTCTTTATCTCTCCCTCGTCGACCTCTCTTCGTCTAGCACACTCTACCTACAGCCACTGTCTCCCTTTCTGTCTCCCCCTCTTCACTACCCCCACGACGCTTCCACCTATTTTTTTCCTTTTGCCTCTTTTTCAAACTATCTCCTTTCGCATGATCTCTCGGCGCGGCAACCCTTCACGGGTCCGAACAGTTGGGACGCCCCTCGTGAGAGTGCCTCCCGTCGGGTTATTCCCAACCCCTTCGAGTGGCTCTCTCAGAACATCGCTAATACCTATTATATTAAACTCTCGGTAGCAAAGGGAATATTGTGAAGGCTTTGTCGAGTGCAAACGCACAAAGCCAATTTGAGACGGCGTTTTAATCAAAAGTCGTCATAGTAACCGTTTGCGCGCGGCGGCGGTCGCTGTCGACGTCGCGCCGATGAAAGCGGAACGAGCCGGCAGAAAACGTTTGGCGTTGGCCCCGCGGGCGATTTACATGGGGCAATTAAGCCCCGGCTACTACGTATCAAGTGCGCTCCCCCGGACAATGCTTCCTACGGGCGCGTTTAAATAATTTTTTAATGCACTTAGAACGTATCTGCATACACCCGTCGAATAAATATTTATTCACCTTACCGGGCTCCCTTTGCGCCGGGGTCTGCTTTCATTAACGCGGGGCCGTTTGTCCTGTGCCCGCCATTCGCTATCCGGCGACAGCGATTGTTTTCTCAAAGATAATTGGAAAAGAACGCTTGTCCTTTTGAGCGTAACCGGTATAACGTTCCTATCAAACGCCGGCGAATGAATACAATTGCGGAACTGCTTTGGGGGGAGAGCGCTGGCAAGATTTCCTTTTGAAAGCACCGCGGAATCACGCGGCAGCTGTTATAGGTTACGAGTACGAAGTTCGTGATTAAAGATTTCACGCGCGTGTAGCTTGTAGGAGTAGCCGAAGTATTTGTTCCTCCATTTCAGGATCAGACAGATCTCCAGCGATCCAAAAAGCATCTCTGATTTCGTCTCTGTCAGCTCCAGTGACCATTACTTCTTTCACACCCTGTACATTTAAATGGTGGACGGGTCGGCACCCGGGGTCCCCAACGCTAGGGACTTCGTGGAATCGTCCGAAACGCCTCGTTAAGATTCAGTTTCCAACCCCGGTATCAGAACGGTTACCCATAATGCTTGGGTGTTCCTGAGAACGATCCTAGATTTTTATCGGAGAGCGCGCGAGCGACGCTAGAACAATATCATCGAAAGCAAATTCATAGCTCGTGGGAAAGGAATGCGTCGGATCCCGCGAAGACGGGGGAATAAGACGGACGGGGTAGGAGGCGGACTGGAGAAAGGATAGGGAAGAAAACGAAAAAGGCGAGAGAGGGAGGGGAGAGAGGAAGGCAAGAGGAGGAAACACAGCGGTGGCGTCGTGCCAACGATCGATTGCGGAGGGTATACCAAGCAGCGTGTGGCTTTGGGTTTGAACATCGGGGAAGCAACTCGTAGGGAAAGCGCGTATATCCGGGGTACACGTCCGCGGAGTGGTCGAGGGGGTTAATAAAACCTGTCTGCACTCTGTATACACTGCAGATCCAAAGTAAACGTAGTCTATGCCTGGTATACTTGCGAAGAGGACAAGTTGCGTATCGGCAGCCTCTTCGCGTCCCTCCCTTTCGTTGACCAACCCCCCTTCTCTCTTCCTCTACCTTCCCCCTTATTGCGTTTTGTCATTCTCTGCCGATCCTTCTTGTTTATCTTCCCGAAGCTGCCTCTTTTCTCTTTTTGCACGTCTGCCTTTGCTCTCCGCATTCGCTTTCGTTTGGCCCTTTATCACTTCTCCTTCTTGCACCTGTACCCTCCTCATTCTCGCTCTGTTCTTCTCTTACCCTGCTCTCTCGCGTTGCCCCTCTTCCAGACCGTATAGCTCCTTTTTGCTCTCGCTTTCTTGCCTCGAACTCAGGCGTCTCCTTTCCACTTGCTCGCGACTCTGTTGCTCTCTCTCGGACCCCACTGCTGCTAGCCTGTGTTCCTGCTTCCCCGCTCCTTCTTTCTCCAGTTACTTCCTCGGCCCCTGTCCGCACCGTTTACTCGCCTCCTCTTCCTCCTGTGCCTTTTTTTCCTCCGCTCCGTGCTTCTTTTTTTCTTGTTTTTACTTCTCGTCCCGCGCTCTCCCCTATAGCTCCGCGTGGCCCCTCTATTTTCTTTCTCTCTCGCGGGCCACCCATCCTTCAGCCGCCCGTCAGCGTGCTCGCTTAGTTCTTAGTTCCACGATACCGGAACTTTTTAGGAAAGATAGGCCCTCGGCGTCGGGATATTAAGGCCAAGTGAGGTAGAAAAGATCGGGGGAGGTGTAACTTCCTGCGCTCGGCCGAGGAGTCTTGTACTTAGGTGCTCGATAAGAAAAATATCTAGTTACATTAAGCGGTCATAAATTACTTTCGATCGGGCCAGTTAGAGCGTATCCACGATTACGCAGGTGGACGGCATCGCCAGTTGGACTGATCGGTGTAATTAATGATTTCCTTGCGGGCGATGGGTAACTTACGCGCTCGTGTAATTTATCGAGGGCAAAATCCCTGTCCGTGGGCGATATGAGATATCAATTATCATTTCTGCATTTTACGTGCGTGCGGCCTGTGCCTGCAGAGAAATATCAGTTACCGTTTCATTCCATTCCGCGTAATATGGGTTACCAGAAATGTATCGAATTACGCGCGATCATTATCTCCCCTACTCAATTTTTAAAAACAATTCTGAACTCCTGTCCGACGGTTGCACCGATATACAGTGTGGCCTGTCAAACGCGCAGCCTTAAATATTTCTCTGTATATCAAGTCAAAAAGCGACACCCCGTACGTTGCAAACGCCATTCGGGAGACCGCGGCTCGATTCCATTATCGGCGATAACATTGCAAGTTAATGTTATCAACGATCCGGGACGGCCCCGCGCATCAACAGCGGCCGTTGGAAAAATTCGAGGCGCGCGGCTTAAGCCCAATTTACAGTGGCCCCCGTCGCCGTCAGGTACCTTTAATTTAAGGCGTCGTAAATTAGGCTTAGCTTGATTTAAATTTTCGTGATTAAAGTCAACGTAAAACCGCCATTATACCTAAAGGCCTGTACATATGCACGCGCGTGTATACGTGTGTATATGTCGGAAAGTTTATGCTAAATTATGGCGAGGAACCGAGGGGTGGGATGCATGCGGTGAAAATTTCGTGCTCGTGCGGCGGCCGCGTCCTCGAGAATGTCTTGGAGCGTAATTTTATAATGTGGGGTGAGGAGGGAGTGGCAGGGGGATAGAGGGGCCGAGGGGAGGGCAGAGAAGAGTCCCGTTTCTATCCCCGTCGCCGTCTGTGCCGCGTCTTCGGCCAGGTTTCTGACCCGAACCTGATCCGAAGTTGGCTCGAACCTCTCCCTCCTCTCTCTATCTCTCGCTCCGCGACCCTCGCGCGTCCGGGCTTCGGCTTACCTTTGCCGCTAGCGCGCGCCGCTTCTCGGCCAGTTAACTCAATTACCCGATGCACCGTAACGAAATATTTCCTGAAAATTATATCCTTTTTCCCCGAAGTTTGCGCGCCACGATCGAGTTACAGGCAAGGATCGCTTTCTGCCTAGCTTGAAAATTCGCCTTAAGGTTGGGTGGTGCCCCTGCCACCCGCCGTACACGCATCGGTCTCGCCTTTCAATCAATAATTAGAATCCATTTCGCACTGACAGTCTCTTAGCGAGAGCACATTCTACTCCAGGCTTCGCGTTTCTGCGTTAAATACGAACGCGAGGTTAAAACGGTGAAAAGCGTGGTACAGGGATTTTCATTTCAGTTAAACACACTTTTCCGCCGTTTACGTTCTTAGAAATCCCGCGTGCGCGCAACCACGTTGAATGGCGGGCATGCTAGTAAGGAGAAGGTAATTCTGGGGGAAACGACGTTTTCGGTTGAGACGCGACGCCAGCGCCACATAATATGCGCTGCTTCTATATCGCCTCGGGGAGGTTGATTCTCCTGTTCAAGTTTCGCCTAACTCCGGCGGAAGGAGCGAGGGAGGGGGGCAGCTGGTAAATCGAGGCTGGGACGCATAATGCCGCGCGAAAAGGGTCCATTCGTTGCCCTCCGTATTCCTGCGGTATAAACGTGCAGGACGGTTTAATAAAACCGAGCGGCGCGTTGTGTCTGGGAACCTAAGTGAAACGCGCGACTGCCTTTATGCCGAGTAATATCGACAGTGCAGCTCGCTCTCTTTCCCCGTGCGTGGTTTTATAAACCGTCGGCTAGTTTCGCCCGTGGGTTTTGAGCGTTCCGTGTAATGGGGCCTGGAATCGACGCTCTCGAGTCGTCTAAATAATTCCGGCGGTAGTTGGGCAAGGATTACGCGACAAACGCTGCCGACACGCTGTATTCGCCAGGCGGTGGACGCGCTCGGTACCTAATGACGGGTTTCCACGGAGAAAAACACCGCTTGAATAAGGCACGGCGAGAAGTTTTTTTTTGCTCGCCGCACAATGTGCGCTTGATTTTTTCCGGCCCCCTTGTCCGCAGTTTTTAGGGGCGATAAACGAAACAGTGTACGGACTGCTGCCGTTCCCTGTACACAGAGATGAAAAACGATTGGCTGGTCCAGAATTCGAACGCGAATCCTTTTGTTTGCCAGTCGCCCGGGCTCCGGCAGTTCTGCTATTCGGGCCGTTTGCATATCCTTCCCAGCTGAATATTCAAAGATGATAGTGTATATACTGGATGTCCTATTTTTAAGTGACCGATGCCTGTATGCAAAGCTTGCCATTCCCAAATGACTGTTGCCTATACATGGGGTGTCTCATTTCTAAATGGCAGGGATGTATATAGAAGAAACTGTCGCATCGGAATGTAACTGCTGTGCATATACGGGGCGTTTCATTTGGGAATCACAGTTGCCTATATCGTAGTGAGCTCTGGTCAGTGGCGCAGTCAGGATTTAACTTTGGGGGCAGCCGAGTTAAACGGATAAAAAATATTTTTAATGCAAATTCAATAAAATTCATTAGGTGATTATAAAAATTCATTTATAAAATAAAATTCGGATTTCTTTTCTTTTTACAAAGCTCTTGAATTGCTTCTTGTAAGTGTCACCTATTGTAATTTGAACTCGTTCTTATTCAAGACAGTTGCTTCGGTTGACAAGATCGAGTGGAATTATCTCGCAATAAGCACTTCGTACAGTTGCATATATGGACGGAAATGAAAATGCTAATTCGTACGAACTAGAATATGCGTTTCACAAGATTTTTTTGCCATTCCCGTTTTGCGAAACCTCGCACTGCATAAACAGACGTCTGTAATAACAGCGCGCGTACGAGTACAAGAAGACACGAGCGACCGTAAGCAAACATTTACGTTCCTGTTCGCTTGATCCAGCGGAGACAGCTAACCCCCGGCGACGAATCGATGTGAAACGACCCGCAAATGGTGGTATGTCGCGCCTTCCGCGAGGATTGTGCACCTCGTAAAATGTGTCGCGAGCGAAATGGCTCTCGCGTTTCCGCGAAGATTCACGATCTGCTTGATAACCATTAGCTTTCGTGTACCAGCTCAAAAGCATAAGCTGTTACATTTATACAATAATGCAGTATCACTAGCATTTCTCCAAAACACTGGATTTTAAATACAGTAGGACTTCCTTATACAGGATCAACGTTTTATCCTGCAACCCGCGCTCACGCGAACAGGTAAAATGGCAACAGCGCCTCACGCACGCATTCCACTACAACCATGCACCGTCCCGGTGTTCGGAGAGCTGCCAGCGACCGCTGGACAGTAGTGATGCTCGAGCTTCGAGAATTTTGAGATAGTCTCTTTCAAATTAACGTCGCAAAGAGCTATTCAGAATTTCCCGGCCCAGGTTGAAAACTTTGGGGCCTTCTCCGTATAACTTTTGAACTATAAAAGATATCGGAATGCAATTTGCTCCGGAAAATGAGGAAAAATTATTCCCTCTTAATGATGGATAATTTAACATATTTTACGTTTACTTAATTTTTTTCTATCAATATTTAACCATAATTGTTGTAAAAAGCTTTTGCAAACTGTTTATTTGATACTGTATTTAATGCTATTGTTAAAATTCGTGTTGTTGATAAACGATAGGCTAGTTGTTTCTGTATCATTACTTTCATAAATTAAGAAATTAAATTTTTATTTAATTATGTGTTAGTTCTGCAGACCTCAGAATCTATTGTTCTGGTTTTCTTTTTTATGATTTTATCCTTAAAGCAGTGCATACCTAGATCAGACGTAAGGGGTAACTAATGGGACGTGTCTTTGATTGTAGCGGTGTTGGAATTTTTTTCTAGAATTTTTGTCTTTGAATGTTTTAGCTACTCAACGCCACGCCTATACTGGCTTCCGTTAATGTCATTTTTTGGAACGATGCGCCATTATTGTGGCTTTTACACGCAGGTGGTGAAAAATCTCTCCGCACAAGGGTATAACGCCGCGGTCAACCCTGTCGCAGTTAAAATTTTTTAAATTGAGACAGGTACGAGATCAGTCGACATTATTTTCAAACCTCATTACAGTAATCTGGGGTGTGAATAGTAAACCGATCATAAAAACGGAGCGCGCGGCTCGATTACCTGGGCCGGAAATTCCCAATATCTAGCTCTTTGCGACGTTAATTTGAAAAAGACCATCCTAAAATTTTCGAAGCTCGGGTATTACTGCTGTCCAGCGGTCGCTGGCAGTCCTCCGCTGGGCCGGTGCATGGTTGTGGTGGAATGCGTCCGTGAGGCGCTGTTGCCATTTTACTTGTTCGCGCGAGCGCGGGTTGCAGGATAAAACGTTGACCCTGTAGGTTCGTCTTGAGCGCTCAATAAAAATTATCCCCACCGCTTTTGGGGCCTGACGTTCGGAGATACTGGGACAATGCTTTCAATGCTTTCCATAAAATACGAACGTGAAAACACGCCGATGCCAGTCGAAGTGGTATTTTCTACAAAAATGAAATATCTATACTTGAAATTTATTTTTCCTTTAAATGCTGTTACAATAGATCGGCGTGATCATCACGATGAAAATGAGATCAGACACGATTATACTTGGATTATTTGTTAGTTAATTATTTACAGTATTTTGCTCAGTGACTCGTGGCTTTCGTTCCGAAAAATTCTTTCAACTTTTTGTACATACGTGGCTCATTCGACCACCAACTCGACGCCTCGACGCCAATACCACAAACCGCGGTATTTTTTAGATCCCTTGAAAAGGTTCGCACGCGACCCACATCAGCGGACCTATTAGAAGACTCATGTTGTATCTGGTTCCGCTTATCTCCGAACGACACGATTACACGCATAGAGAAAGGAAAAATTATGTAAACGCGTGCTCTAAGAACCTGTTCCGCGGTAAAATTGAATATACGTTGCTCTCTTTACGCGCTGATTGGATGGTACTGTTACGTACAAGAAAACGTGTATACTTTATTGGCGCGTGCTACGGCTCGGAAACCGGTTAAACCGTATCAGCTTTCAATGAAGCACACCGGCATTCCCACTAGCTGGAATCTGGGTCGCTAAATGATAAACATTTCTCATCGATCCCCTCGTGGGCACAAGTTTTGTTTCTTCCCCCCACCCCCTCTAAATCGCGCCTCGTTCGATGTACACTTCCCACTGACCTTTGTTGCCCGTTACCCGTAACTCGCTCAAGTTCCACAATTCTACGGTCGGTTGGCAAACGTGTCAAACAATCATCCGTTTCTCGATGGTAAGACCCCCGAGTCGAGGGAATATCGAATTTCGAAGCCCTCGGTGCGGCCAACTTCACGGCGATAAAACTTCACGAAGTAAACTCGCGCAATGCGAGCTGCGGCGCTCCGACGTTACCATTTTATCGGTTTCTTCCTAGCTCCCGTAGACCAGAACTGCGGAAAATTGTCGTATCGGCTTCTCCGGCGTTTCCTCCGCTGAATTTCTCACCGCAGCCGTCTCGGAGGTTAAGAATTCAGTCGATCGTTATTATCGACGCGTTACGATTTCAGGTTAGCCCGTCCGAGCTCCGCCGACCGTAGGAGACAAAGGCGTAATCACGTGGCGCACGATTCGAGGAGATTGAATCATGCAGGGAATGTTCGACCGACTTCGCGATCAATTTTTCGACAGGCCATAAACAGACGAAATACCTAATCCGTCGCGCGAGCATGACCTTCCTGAAAGAGAACTGCCTCGCGCGTAGAGCCTCTCGAACGCCACCTCTGTCCAATCAGTGGCGAGTTCCTCCGCTAGGGGACGAGCGATTACGACGCTCTCGCTGCCTTAAAGGCACGTACTCGTACGCAATAAGACAGGGGGGGCGCATGTGCATTTCCCAGTTCCGATGAAACTTTCTTACGGCAAGGTGTCGCGCGTCCCGCCAGCTGGCGTGCTGATCGTCGCGAAAAAATTCATAGAAACACCCTGGGGCACGTTACCGTACGCTGCGGACGCTTTATAAATCAGAACGAGGTAACGTAAAGCCTTGTGTGGCGTTATATACCGTGGCTGGTAACGAATGTGCGTTCCGCTCCTGGCGCATCTGTCGCTTTAGAATTTCTAACGACTTCACTGTAACGAAATCTGTTCATACCTTGTTCTTCGACTCTTGTTTTCCATTGGAATAGCTTCGAGGAAAAAACGAACCATGTGTTGGGGTGAGGGTAAACAAGGGGAAGGCATTTTGCATTCTGGAGGCGCGTTTACGATGATTCCTGCGGCGATTTAAAATCATTCCGCGAAAGTTTACAAAAGGGAGTCTAAATTGAAGGGAGTTTAATTCTATTACACTCGGGCGAGCTTCTCGCGCTATTGTGCGCGTTAAGGCGAGCCCGCTGCGGCGCCTTTGTTTTTCAAAAGAAGCAACGCCTTCTGCCACGGACTCCGCCCCCTCTGACTCTCACCCCTCTCCCTACCCTCGCGGCGTCCTGTAAAAGGGAAATAACTCGTTGCGAAGGTAAATGTACCGTGAATTCATTAGAGTACAGTTGCAATGGGGCAGTTGATTATTTCCAGGTGTAATTAATTATCTCCACCCGGTGTATCGCACCCGACGCGCGAACGAAAGTATCAACGACGCTTTTAATATCACCTACCGTTCGCGACGGCCACGTCTGCTTCGTTAGGGATTAACCATTTTTTAAGTGCACAGAGGAACGGTGCCGCGTTCCTCGATTAAACGCTGTAGACCACTGGCCGTATGAAGTCAACAGGGCTGCACGCGGTATCTACCTAAAGGCGGTTCTCATGACATTTAATGTAATGAAATATTGAAATGCGGATAGGAGCAAATAAATCTGCTGCCATCAGTGCACTCATAATTCGTAAATTATTCGATCGTCCTTGAGCTCGATAAAGCACGCAGGGTCAAATTAAAGGCTGTGTTGTTTACGTGACACGGGGTTACCTTTCCGCGACTTCGCTTCTTACAAAAAGTGGCTCGACATTAAAGGAGAAAATAAACGAAGATTCATCATAGGTAAACACCCTCGGCGTCGCAATTCCGAGCACGTTTCTGCCTCGCAGAGCCGCGTATAACTGGCAAAGTAAATAAACGTACGAAAATGACATCACGCGGGTTCAAACGTATCCTACGTAATCGGGCTCTGCTGGTTGGGTGAAGACGGAATTTTAGCAGACGCTCTTCAATGCGAACCACCCTTACTTTTTCGCGGCACGTGCTCGCGCGATTTCATTAGTGATAAATACTAGAGGATTTTATATCTGCCGGTGGCGCTGATAAACGGTATCGTTAAGTACTGCGAGTCATTTCATCGTTCCCACGCGTAACTTTGCCAGTTGATTTAATAATCCCATCTAGCAAGTGATCTCGCCGACGTGCAATTTCCATCCGTATCTCCAGTTTGTTTGTTCTACCTCCGCGCGGTATTAGTTTCCTTTCCTCCTCTTTCGTACGCGCTCTTTTTTATCGCGCGCGTCGCTCGCTGCCAGATGGAATTTCGTGCACTTTTCACGGCTCGGGGAATCGAAGCCACCCTCTAATCCGTCTCACCTAATTAATCGGCTAGGCGTGTAGATGGCACTGCGAGCTGCCAATCCATCGTTACCGATCGAACCGACTCCGTGCGCAATTTCTAACCTAATTCGCTCAGTGTCCCTCCGACAAAGGATGGCACATTCGCGACGCTACCTTTTTCGTCCCTGGGGAGCTTCGTGCCTCCCCTGCCCCCGTTTTTCTTTTCCCCCCATGCCTGTCTACGCGTGAAACTGGGCGTGGCACCAGATAGAATGAAGTTCTGCGAAGGCACCGAGCGCGGAACATGGCGAGGTAATCTTTCGGTTCTTTTCTAGGCGCACGCTTTAATCCGGTTCTCGTGCGAAACGCGTTTACCCACAACGCCCTGAAACTGGATCGCGTAATTACTCCACTGAACGTTTCCGACATCTTGTCTGTCCGCGCCTCGAATAATTAGATTCTGCCGCTTTGTCATTAATCTCCTCCCGCGCGACAATCTTTTTCACGAATAAATCAAACGGGGTTCCCGGGGATGAGAGACAATTCGTTTGCATCGACTGGGGACAATTTGAAATCGCGGGCTGAGGTTGACGCATTGGCGTAGTGACCTGGAAATTAGATTCCGCACCCTGACCGTGGTTTTTCTTTCTTTAATGGGCAGTAATTATATTTTCTCGGTTAAAAGTCGAGTTAGTGAATTTCTGTTTTTAGTCACTAGCTAAAGATACTTTTTGGTGAGAAATTTATATAGAGACTTTACTGTAAGTAGCTTTTTCAGCTGGGACTATTTGGGAGTTGGATTCAGAAATAACTAGAAATGGGGACACATTTTAAACATCAAATGTGAACCGAAATTATTCGTTCTGCAAATAGAGGCTTTACAGTTGTGCATTACTCTTGACTGTAGCAAAGGCCAGATTATTTATTAAACGGGTGGAAAAATATTTTGAACGTCGCTATCGTTCAGGAGCGAATACAAAGCGTGGGAGTCAAACGTTTTACATGCATTGCAGTACGCGTGGGTAAATTGAAAGCATGGAATAACATCGCAGCTTGACTTTATTCCTGGAAAAACGATCATACATAATCAATGAAATTCGTTAAAATTATTTAGTTTGCTTGCGGCGATTTCGAGTGCGGTTTATATGGCATAATATTTAAAAATAATTCTGCGGTTTCGCCAAGCGAAGCTTAAGGCGGACTCTCAAATAATTCCTTTTACGTTAACACCGCCGGCCTGGCGAGAATTAAATTAGAGATCATTGTTTGATAAAACAAGACGTTAAACGAATTCCCTCGTTATTTTATATTTCCCGCGAAAGTAATCCTCCTTCGATCCACCTGAGCCACCTCCATTAAGGCTTCCGCTCACATTAATTCACATCTGAATTTATCCCCGCTGCAGTGCGTCCGTGTAAAAAAAGAAAAGAAAAAGAAAACACCTAGAGCGTTCGACCTAATTAACCGAGGTAAGATAATAGAGTGACTTCCATTAGGAAGGAAATTTGGTGCGGTAGCATCTGGAAGGAAAAATTTTTAATACGCCCCGGGGATAATCCTCCACGGACAGCAAGGCCGGTATGCATTGCAAATGGGGACAAAGATGAGAGACAGTTAAAAGAAAGAACGTTAATCGGTCTGTTAACTATTATATACGAGACACGGCAATGGAGATAAAAGCAAGCCGAGATGAGACGAGAATGAAAATAGTTATATCTCCATAAACATTGTGGGATTCCGTAAAGTGAAATTCTTCCTAGGGAATGTCAATCTAATATCCCTATACTAATATGCGCACAGAATGGGTTTTCGCACCGCCATAAAAAAATTCACTAGAATCTTAAGTTACTAATACCAATTACTGGCAGCGTCGGAAATTCTCGTTGATTTCATATTGTGGAACTAAAACACCATACTTAATGCTGAAAACTTTGCCCGCTGTTCAAACTACGCTCCATTAGCTCCTACACAATTTCTTTAATGAATGACTTTTTTCGTAACTGCCCGGTTTCAAACAACACGCTTTCTTGGTTACCTCTGGTTACTTTTTCTTCCGGAAAGTTGTTCCGACTTGTAAATAGATGGTAATCTACGCGAGAGTGGTCTGGCGAATATGGCGAGCCAGGAGAAGTTCGTGGGCTAATTAGTGCAAGTTTTTAGGGGTCTGTATTACCGGATGTGGTCTTGCGTTGCCGTGAAACAGGATAGTCAACCTTTGATGCGCCACGCGAACTTCATCCCAGTAATATTTCTAATTACCTTATCGGCTAACGCGCGCGGAGATACGCAGTGCACGAAACTCCCTAGGAATTCGAGCGCCGCCGAAATGGCCCAGATATTATTCACCGGGCACAATCGTTTCACGCGCAACGACTGCACGCTCCGAGGCTCCGCTACGTCAAACGAAATTCCCGAGGGGCCTCGTGTCGTGCCGGCATGAAGCAACGGATCGCGTGTAAACGTTTCGATATCACGAGAGAACAACCTGTTACGACTAACAAAGTACGATTGGGAAAATTTCTCGCTCGCGGTCGTAGCCTGCAGGCCGCATGCGTTCGTCTCTGTTAGCCCTCTTGGAGGAGGAGCAGCGGGAGGACTCGTCGTTCCTCCCTCCCCGCGATAATGCTTCCCGAGAGACAAGCTCGTAAAGGCAGATAATTGCACGTGAAAGTGAACGCTGCTAATCCCCGCGGTGAATCGGGCGAGCGTGCGCACGTGTGCACACGCACACGCAGCGCGAGGCTGAATTCCTCGCGTGACTCGACTGCTCGTCCGCTCGGTCCGAAGCAGCCAGCTGGTTCTGCGACTCGCAGCACGTGCAGCTCCGTGCACGTTTACACGGTTGTTGGACATTTTTCCGCAGGTACTGGTTCAAGCCCTTGAAAGGGGTCACTTCTAATGGGCTATCGCGCCTGAAAGCAGCCATCTTGCGTGCATTACGATATGCAACGCGTTATTCTGCGAGGACTAGCGCGCTATAGTCGAGCTGATCGTTTCGGCCGCTCAAGGTCACTCTCCTCCACTGCTTGACACACATTGTAGCGGGGACAGCCTCGTAACCCTCCATAAACGCTGCGCCTGGCGATTTTGTCGCGACATTGTAAACGCGCCCTCGTGATCAGACACGCGATAAACGTGTAAAAGGCGCCACCTATTGAAAGACTCCGGGATTAACGCGATAATTGCGAATAACGATGTTACGAGCCTCGTGCCTCGGGTGTCGCGAGTAATAATGGAGAAAAAGCCCAGCGTCCCGTGGCCCTCGAGGCGTACACAGCTAGATAACAGCGGGCGTAAAATTTGTTTAAGAGATATCATTCTCCCTGGCTCAAATCCATTGCACGGTATCTGGCCACACGTCGTGCCAAAACGCGTTCCTTCCAGGCCATTATTTTCGACCATATCGGCCGTGTTTTAACGGGAATCCGTCTTCCCGCGCATCTGCTACCTAGCGTGTGCTCTCTTTTTTTCCCTTTGGCCATCCCTCTGTTTTTTTTCTGTCGAACAAACCGTCGGGGCGGTTTTTCATGCGAACTGGGAATTAGTCTCCTATGAGAAATTTCGGGTCTGTTATGAGAGCGCCATCTACTATCTTCGAAACTTTGTGTTGAATGGTCCCCGACTACCGTTGCGTCGTTATTTCGCCACGAACCTATAATTTTTCGATAGACGTCGAACCACCTCCTGGGAACTTCGTTATAGTAATCGCCCCGACTGGTTACGAGGCGCGCCGACGTATCTCCGCCGCAGAGGATAAGCCTGTTTTTGCACCGCGCAAACTCTATTTGTCTTCCGTCGTTCTTCCAGGATGTGGTTCTCGTCGCTGTTCTACGGTTAGGGAGGGGGAGGAGGCGTGCTCAATACGCTAAACAACCGGTCCACCGGGCGTAAAAACTCTCGTATTGGGTTACACAAATTAGTCGGTTCGTTACGTCCGCCGCCTGGTGGTTTTGTCCTTTGTTTGATCGCAGCGCGATCTGTGAAACGGAACGCAAAACATGCGGGGTTGAATATTTACCCGTGAATCATAAATTCAGCTTCGCCGTGACTGAAATAATCCTGGCCACTGGCGACTAGGTTTAACCAATGTCCATTTGTGGCTCGGGCGTTTGATGGACTCTTCGTCCAGGCGAAGAGGAATCGTTTTATACATCTTTCTTCGTGGCTAAAGAATATTCAGAGCCTTTAACTGACACGATCCACTTTCCTTCGGGCATGGGACGTGACTATAGAACGATTCTTATTATACGTGGGACCGTGGCGGTGCAGCCACCATTAATCCACCTATTATTATCTATATCGACTTGAAATTAATCGGGGGGTAGATCTCGTCGTTTCCGCGTGGTTTTCGCCGCTGGACTCTACGTGTGTAGCAGGCACCGACAACTTCGGTCACGCGATCCGAACCGATCGACACTGCCGAGTCGAAGAGAGAGATGGGGCGACCAATCGCTGCGCTGGAGGCGCAGATGCGCGACTAACGAACGCTGCGTGTGCTTGCCAAACGAACCCAACTATATACGTAGTCGCTAAATCACGATCGATGAACTGTGTCCCGCTTCAAAGCGAACCGCCAGCAGGCCCTTTGGAAGAATCGACCTGTATTCGGCGCGTCGTTACGGTGACCGACATTTCGGCTAATTCTTGGAAATTCTCTGCTTGAGAGAAAAACTTGAGCTTATGAGCATTCACAATTTTGATTTATTTTAGTTAAGATAGAAACGTTCCTATACCGGTAGTTGAAAAAAAGTGTGAAACTCATATTTTTACATGTCTGCGTAACTAACTTAATATTAGAAAGTAGTATCTTGGTATCATTGATCTATTAATTAATTTGAAGTTTTATATATTTTATAACTATAATTTTTTGTAATGGAACTATTTTTCTTATCACCGGTGACAGTTTAAATTTCCTTTTGACCCCCTTAATATTATTCTAGTAGCCCTAGTAACGTTAATTTTTCGTGCATTTTAAGCTCGATTTGCATTTCCACGAATTCGAAATTTCGTCCGGAAGTCGGAAATTTTACTAGAAAAATGTTTTCCCCAGCGAAGACTTGGTAACATGACTCGTTGAAATACCATCCAAATGCAACGGAAACTTCATTTTTATTCCTTCGTTTAAGGCACGGTAGGTTCGAGTTAATTCGTGAAACTTCATTTCCGCCCCCCGGGTGGATTTTAATTAAATTTTTACCGCCTCAACGAATCCACGCACAACGTACCGGCGAATTCGGAATTTATTTAAACCCGAAGCGCCCGGCAAAAGTAATTGTGAAAGTTTAACGAATTTCCCGTTGCGTCGAAGCGGTGACGTCAGTCGTCCTTCCGGCGAAATAAGTATTATAAGTGTAACAGCTTTCCGAATGTGTGGCGCACGGGGTCACGTGACGCGATTGGAGCGTAACTTCGTGCGTGTTCGGCTGGGTCAGTTATTTCACTTCGCTCGTGCAGTTACAGTATTATACCTGGCTTCCAAGCTTACCACACAGCAATTTAAAAATCGTACAACGAACTTTTCAATTAATCAAACTAAACTATTAATGCCCCAAGAATTTAATTCCGGTGAAAATCATTCTGAACGAATAAATCACTATTTAGTTCTAAAATAGGATACTTTAATGCGCAATTTATTTACGTCTGACAGACTCGATAAATAATTTTAAAAAAAAAGAATGAATCGTAGCGCCACTTAATTCTCTATCATTGAAACCGTTTCTCGAAACAGCGTTACATCGAATTCCAATATTCGAGTATCCTCGAGCGGCGTACTCGCAGCTCGAGACTCCGAAATTTTGGAATACCCACTGAAACTGTAACTTCGATTGCAACTTACGCTGTGAAGCCGTAACTTCAGCGGAATTGCGTTACCTTGAGGTCAACGATCAACATAGTACGATTAATTCAGAGGCGAATTAAACATTCCAAGGCTCGAAAGCGCTGGTTCATTTTGATCGTTTTTTAGGTTCTAGGGGCGCGTTTCTCGCGCATGCGCAGTGATCCAGCACTAGATAAATTCCCGAGTAAATTCTACCCAATCGAATCTACGCGTTTGATTTAAAGGATTTTTCTCACTGCCTAAAAAAAACGTGTTTTTTTTCAACGTTCCACTGCACCATTATTCCTAAACTCTGCAAATTCTGCCGAAAATATTCAAACGTGAAAAACTCCCTTTATAAATACAGTTGCAACTATTTTTTTTTTTTGTTTACATGCTTCCTGTGTTTCGGATGAGTCGCGAAGTTTTTAATGCCAACCGTGTGGAACTTAATTTATATTTCGCACAGCCCCAAACAAATTATTTCTTTTTTTTAAAGAGCTAGCCGAGCGAGCATGAACTTTGAGAGTATTTTTACTGGAAACTCCGGGTTCACGGCTAGAAAGCCCGATCCGATCTGGAAATCGGATCATCGTGCGCATTGTATGAAATATTCGACTGTTATAAGTTCTGCTTTGAATACAGTCCATTCGGGCGAGGGCGTTGAAATTTGTTATTTCTACAAATATCGTCGGCCGTTGCAATGGATCCTGCGAGCGCATTCACGCAAATGAAAGGCGAAAAATAGTGGGGATACCCAGACCGGGTCGTTAAATTTTCGAAAGCGATTATATGACGTGGATGGAGTTTGCTTTGGTGATTTAGTGTAGAACGTTGAATCGCAAAGGTTGCGGAGTAGTTTTATTTCAGCGTAGGTTTATAATACTCGCCGTTAACCAAGGGTTCGTAAAAATTCCACGGAATCTCCTTCCACCGTTGCGAACGCGCCCAAACGTTGCAGAAGTAACGATCGCGGCGCATTCGCGTTATGGGGATTCATTGTTCTTTGTGTTTGGATTTCGCCATTACGAGCGCCGAAGATTTTTACGCTTCTGTATAGTTCGCGTGCACTGAACGAGCCTTAAGTTGGAAGCTTTCATGAGAATCAGCCTTAAGACTGGTGTTTTATATCGCGAACGATATACTTCGCGCGTTTGGTACCAGTGGAGCCTGTAATTAACGATCTAGGGAACTTTTCCTAACCTTAAGCTCCGTTTTCAAGAGGAACGTCTCGCCCCGAATGTCACGAAACGTGGAAGTATTGAGTTCGCGAAACGCCCCACTCGTTGACAACGCCAGAGTTTTGTTTTACACGAAACAGGGTAGTTTCTCGTATTTCTATTGTTCCCCCCCTGTCACGGCTGACAGGCTGATAAGTCGATGTTTCAGCGTCGGGCGCCGTTGCTTCGATTTCACCGACGTGAAACTCCATTAAACGTTCCGCGCGAGTTCTCCTTCGAAATTACACGCCAGCGCGTAAGCAATGCGAGCCCCGAAACATTCAAATATAAACAAACGTTACGCACCGTCCTCCGCAGCGGCTAAAGGTGGATTTCCAACGGAGCAAAATACTGATACTTTCATAAAATCCTTGATTAGACACATCGGTTGATTAAACATTAACAAGTTCAAAGTCGCCTGTCACCGGGGAATTACTGGTTCGATGCCCGCCCACATAGGAATCTGCTTTATCGATGGACTCTCCCCTAGCCCCCATTGTTTATTGTGATAGTGATTTTCCGCGTTTACACGCCATCGAGCGTAATCCATGCGGCGCATTCATAATCGATTATCAGCTTAAATCCCGCATTATGCACTGTTCCGTGCGCGGCTCCCGGGGAATTTTCATCCGCCGCGTAATATCATCGCGGCTATTGGGAACGCGGATGGGGAATGGGGCCTCTGCCTCGCTGATTCTGGGAAATGAAAATCGCATCTTCATTAGAGTTGTTTCGTGGAACAGGGCTCGCCGTAATTGGCGGAGAGATGGACGGGGTGGTTCACTACCAATCATCGTCAAAACCGACTCAACCCGCGCCTGCCCCCCCACCCTTCTCCCACCACCTCATGCTTGTATTTATCCCCTTTTACCTGGTCGAGCAATTTCCTGTTACGGTGCATCCTTGTAACCCACCCCCCCCCCCCCCGCCCCATGACTCGTCCACATTCGACGGGCTTCCGTGCAACTGGATATCCGAAATTTAATACCCCCTCCACCTCCCCTCTCGCTGTTCTAGGCTGGCGAGGCTCGATTTACGATCGATTGTTGACATGAAATTACATTCTTGAAAAAGGGGGCCATTGTGTCGCCAGACACTGCGCGGTGGTTCCCCTCCTAAGTGGAACTCCGCCGACTTCGCTCTTTCTTCGCCTCGTATTGGGTTTACGTGTCTTATCTTACGCGACCCCTGTACTCTGTGGAGGCGGTATTTCAATGGGACCTACATTTTCCGCGGCCTATTGAGAGCCCCACCTCCATTACGGGGGGATCTTTAATTTCTTTGCTCTGTGACCCGTTTAATCCCGCCGACGATATCCCCCGCTCGTCCACGTTCTTTGGTATTGGTCAATGACTCGAAAACGAGCGTGCCTCGACGTTATGTGCTGTGGAGGAAGCTCCGCCTCTCCTTTTCAGTTTCTATTACGCTGGAATTACCGAACGTTAGATTTTCTTGGAAGATTCCGAGGTGAATCTCCACTTCTGGAAATCGCTTTTCCCGTATCGGTATATGATGAAGCGGAGAAGTCTGCGCGACAAAATAAGACGAAAATGAAAGTAACGGAATTGGAGTGGAGGCTTCGTTTCTTCTTTATTAGTGTTTAAGGGTTCAGATTGAGGCGCCGGAAGCTTGGCAATCTTGAGATCAGCAGCGTGCGACGATGCGTACGGCAGTATGGTCTGTACCGTCGCTTTAAAAAAACGAAGAAGCTTGAGTAGCAACTTAGGAGTCGTCCTTAAGAAGCTGTTCTGGTTTAGAGCCCGTAAAAATAGGTGATCTTTAGAAATTAATTAAAGGAAAACTACTACATTTAATTTAATGAGACTTTTTGCATTGTATTAAGGATGTCTTAAACTATAGAAATATATATTTTGTTTTATAATTCATCATTGCAGAGGGCACTGGGGAGTCGTTAAAGTCGAGGCGTCAAAAAATTCATCCAAATCGGTGGAACCTGTAACATCTAAACCATTGGTCTGAAATAAGAAACAGTGCCAGATTATTAAAAGGCATGAAACTCGCTCGTGGACTAAACAGTAAAAATGACAAAAAATGACATTTTTCGAGAAAATAACGAGGCTTGAAGTTTGAAATCACTTTTTCCCTATATTTTTCGTCATTTCAACGCCTTTAAAAGTTACAAATTTTCCATTTTTTCAATTTATCCACGAGCCAGAAGTATATTCTTCAAAATAAAAAAGTTTCAGTCCAATTGTATAATAACTTTTCGAGATACAGGTTCCACCGATTTTAAGAACACTGTTTCGAGAAAAACGCGTTTAAAGTTTTACGTGGGTGCCGAGTGGCCGGATGTTACCCATGCATTTGCCACTACTCAAAGCCTTTAATTTCGGGAATTTTACAAATTTAAAAAATCCTTTTAAACGCGTATTCCTAAAAGGTTGAACATTCGAAAAATGAAATAAAAAAAAAACGATTTTTAGACCGGAACCTCCCCTTAAATTACACAAGGCTCTTAGGGAGGGGTCGCAAATTTCTTACGTTTGCTTACAAAAGGGTGCGGGTTTTTTATTCTAATTTTCGATAAACATAAATTCTATCATTAATGTTACAAAAAAGTAATTTTTCTATTTTTCCAAAAACCGAGTTACGTGACTTAAATAATCCTTTAAAAGAATTTTAATAATTGAAAAAGTGCAATGTAAAGAATATTACGTAAGGACGGGAAGTGGGCTTGAAATATAAAATCTTACAAATTCTTATACTAGGGAAAGAAGCGGTAAGAAATCGCCAAAATTACCTTTACGTAATTTAAGGATGACCCCTTATCTCGTAGAAGTAGCGATAAACGCGTTGTTTCTGAGCAGTGTACGCGGCCTTACTGACCTACGCAACACGCGTCGTTGCCTCGCCACACAGAGATGGGCAAAAAATTATTTGAAATAAAAATTTCTCACACAAAATTAATTGAAATTATTTGAAATAAAAATTTCGTACACAAAATTTTTATTTTAAATAATTTTTGCCAGATTGCCACGCTGCTGACGCTTCTAACCTATGAATAACTAAAAAAAACGAAGCCTTAATTGAAATTTCATTACTCTTGATTTTCCTCTTACTTTCTCACATAGAATCACCCATTTCATCCCCTACCTGTCGCCGAATACTCAGTACAGGTATTAAACTTAAAATCTGGTTCCACTGACTCCGCGAACTAAATCCTTTTCCTCTTGCGTGTAGAACTACCCCCATGTACCCTCGATTTACCACCCAGATCGTAGCTCAGCGACCAATCGCCGCGGGGAACCGACCAAGGAATTAACAAGGACCGTTTTTCACAGGTGTCCGCAGCCACACTCGCGCCGCGAGGGCAGAGGGCGACCAGCAGCGAAAGCTCAGCCAGCGCGCACGTAACCAGCGGGGGGAGGGGGGGGTCAGGAGGATGGGAGGAAATGAATGGACTCCGGGTAACTGCGGAAGCATCCCATCCAGGAGGGGCACCGACTGATTCCAGGCATTAAATGTACCCGCAGGAATGCAGGTTTCGCCCGAGGCTCTCGCGAATCTGGGATGGCTTCGAGCAATGATGATATTGGATTAAGCCCGGCTAACAAGCTCGCCCCGCCGACGACGGCGTCCTATCGTCCGTGAAAGTAGAGATAGGTTTTAAATCGAGTCTGCTGCCGGGACAAGGCACCGTAACGCCGTTGCCGCTGCGAAATAATACGAGGCTTATCGAATCCCGATGATATAATGGAAGTGCACGAGGCGAGGCGATAATAGCGCCCGTTCGGACGAAAGTCAACACAGACCATCGGGGTCAGCGCGCGCTGGAAGGGCGGAGAGACCTCTCTAGCACCCCTCAGCTTCCAACGTCCGTTCGCCCGTCGTTTTCGCCAGCGAGCCCGTGGAAGCTCGCTCAACACCACCCGCCGAAGATGTAGATACCAGCCAACCGGGACGGCGGGTAGTGGAAACAGACGGGCATATCCGGTCGCAAGTTCAGACAGGAGCTCGTAGCTTGGTCCAAGGACGTAGGAAATCGATCGCGTAACAGCTCCCAAAGATCAGGCCAGTGATAGACGGTGTTTGCAGACGCCGGAAGGGAAATGCAACAGATGCCGACGATCAGCGTGACCGCTACGACACAGGGATTCGTAGGACACGTTCACCAACGCGAGTGACATTTAGGGATGTGAAAGAGTTGACTCAGGGAGAACTGCCTCGTCAAGCTTGACTCCAGGCGGACAATTGCGCATAAGGCACCGAGGGACGGAGGGATTTGGGACTCGTTAGAGAGGTTATATATTATATGTATATATAATATACGCGCGTCTTCACAAGTGTCCTTAAAATCTAGTGCACTGGTCGTCGCGTCCCGCGCCAGCTACCTCCACCCTTCCCCCCTCCTTGGGTTATGGAATGAACCGATGCCCGGCTAGACTCGCCGGCCGCTGTCCTTCGCGCTGGTCCGGGTTCTACCGCGCTCGAGCAGCGTCGCCGACATCATGACCCCGATGATGCGTCTGCTACCGTCGACGCTGCTGCTGGTACTGTCCTGCGCGACCGTTTACGCCGCTAGCGGCGACGGCGGGCCCAACAGCGGGCCCAACAGCCCGATATTCAACCTGGACAACACCGCGCTCGAGAAGAATTTGGCGGCGATATTCAACAAGGTGGCGCACAGCTCGGCGACCACGAAGCGCAGCGTGCCCGCCTACGATGCCCAGGTGTCGGCCAGCACGACCCTGTCGACGGTGCCGTCGCCCCTGACCACCACCACTACCACCACCACCACCACGACTACCAGCTCGTCGATCCCGTACGTCAGAAACCCCGTCCCCAGGGCGACCGTGTCGCCCGCATTCCGCGAGATGCCCTCTTACGCGCCACCCTCTCGCGCGCTCTTCACGCCGCCCCTGCCCCCGGAATACCTCCACCCGTTCGCGAACAAGCCGACCCTCAGGGGAACCAACTCGGACGTTCATCAGGGCCTTAAGAGACCGGTGCCGCCGCCTAGCGGTACTCCCGCGCACGAGAGGATACCGATCAGGCCCCCCGATCTGCAGGGCCCCTCGCAGGTCCCGGAGAGGCACTCCCATTCCAGAAACAAGCCCCCCAGTGCCCCCAGCAAGGAGCAGAACGCGGTGGAGCCTAGCGAGCTGGACAGGAGGAACAGTACTAACGAGTTCGTACCTACGCTTCACTATCCCAGCATCTCGAGGATACTCTCGGGCAGCAACGGCAGGAAGCAGGATATTCCGGAGATACTTCTCAAGCCTCTGGCCACGAAAACCCCGCTGCAGAACGCGCCCGTGGTGCCCACCACGGAGAAGATGACCACCCCGTCCACCACGACTGCCAGAAGCCCTATCACCGTGGACTCCTCGCGATCCGTCACGCAGCCGACCATCTTCAACCTGCCCAACACGAGGCGGCACGACGACGACGTCTACCACGGGCTGAGGAACGAGAACGGCTTCAAGACGGAGAACATAGAGATAGTGGACACCGAGAGGCTGCCGTACCCTCAGCCGCAGCCGCCAGCGCCTGCCCCGAAAAGGCCCAGCGATGACAGCGACCGCGTTGTGCCGCAGGTCGACACCCACCCGCTGGAGTCCACGTGGCGGATCGCCTGGTCCCTTCACGTCTACGTCGCGGCGATCATGTTCACCCTGATGGCCCTATACTCCATCTACAAGATCGTCCGATTCAACGAGGCAACGAATCTCCTAACCCAGTCCTACTTCCTCGCTGTCCACCTCTTGCTAACCACCGTCTGCACCCTGCGGTGCTTTCACCTGTTCTACGACGCTTATAATCTCGGGCACTCGCTGCCCGAGTCGTTGTCGCGTGTCCTCATGTACCTACCCGCCCCGCTGCTGTCCACGGCGTTCGCTACCCTGGTGCTCTACCTGGCCCGTTGCTCCGAGGCGCCGTCGCTGAACAACAGGTTCCTATCGCCAGCCGCGCTGGTACTGTCCTCCACGGTGCACATAGTTCTCTGCGTCTCCCTGCACGTCTCCACCCACGTGCTGGGCTACCGGGACGAGGCGAAGATACTGCCGCTCATCTGCCAGTGCATCTACATCATCATCTGCGTCACTTTGGGCCTGGGCTACATGTACGTGTACCGAGTGGTGCGCTCGCAGATCCACCTGGCCACTAATAAAGCAGCCGGCGCTAATCACATAGTGGCCGCTGATCCTACCACTATGGCCCTAAGCACCGCCATCACCACCAGCATCGCCACCGCTCTGTTCTTCATCCTGATGGGGTTCATACAGCTGTACGGGATCTTCGGCAACGTCCAGGAACGACCACTGTCTTATCCCTGGCTATGGTGGGGCTGGCAGTTCGCTGTTAGACTGCTGGAACTCGCCGTCTGCGGCCTACTGGCCTGGGTGGCTAGCCTGTCGCAGTACCCGTTGAGGGAGAAACAGCTGCAACAGCACACCGTGCACTCGGGATTCGCTCTGTTTCCTTGCGGCAGCTCCACCTCCACCGAGAACATGGACGACGTCCTCTACCCCGCTATCTGCAGCACCAACCAGGCCATCCAGAACTACACGATGAGAACGGGGAAACAGGTTTACGACGATAGCTTCCCGTTGAACACGCTGCCGGAGCATTTGAACATATCAGGTATCGGTGCATCGCGGCGCGACCGCGCGTTACGATCTAAATCGCCGACCGTTAGTCGCCGCTCCATCGGCTCCCGAGAATTTTCGAACCGCTCCTGGGGCACGATCCGAGTTTCGAAATTGGAGTGGTCACTGGGAACGGCTCGAGTATTCGCGGTGTCTAATGTATCTCGTTTGGCAATGGACCTTCGGTTTGAAACTCCTCTGTGTTTGTAAAGCTAGATAGAGCTCACTGGTCCAGTAACTCTCAAAGTCCTTTGAGAACAAAGTTACTACGGTTTGAAGAAACTGAAGTACGGTATTAAGTCCCAAGGACATCCACAGAGTATTTTCGACTTATTTCGTCACATAGAATCTCCCCGTAAATTCGCTCTCACAGCATTGTACAACTCACAAAAGAACTTGCCCCGTTCCTTTCCGCTCACCGACAAGTAAAGTGTCACGGTGATACATTTTTATCGCCTCGCGAAGACCCCACAACTTCGTCCTCGACGATATCCCCCTTCGACCACCCCCCGCGTAATTATTCCCTAGAAGCTCGAATGGTCGCTGCGTCCGCCTAACGAGATACAAGGCGAGTCGGATGGCAGGAAAAAGAGAGAAACCGCCATTCCTTTCATCGCGTACAATGGGAGGAGACGGCATGCTAAATATCGCGGTGTCATTGTCGCAGGTACCTTTGAGAGACATTCCATTCGCAAGTCGGGCACCATGGGCCATTTCCCACACGAGGGTCGCGGCTCGTTAAACCGCCACGGTAATGGCATACAGACCCTGAGGAGCTCCGAGAGCCGCGGCAGGCATACGCCCGTGCAGGGCCTGCACGAGCAGCAGACGCCCACCACGGGCTCGACGATGCTGGTCGCCGAGGACGGGTTCGTAAGATTCCGGAGCCTGGGCGCGGAGGACGACGAGCTGTCCGACACGCCCAGCGTGGTTGGCACCCATGGCAGAGGAAGCTCTCTGGCTGGCAGCGTGCGATTCAACGCGAGACACCCGTCGCTGCAGCACCAGCACCCACATCCCCATCAGCACCAGCATCAACACTCGCTTCAGCATCCCCATCCGAGCCAGCATCCGGCTCACCACCAGCTGTACAACAACACGTAAAAGTTGTGCACGCTGCGTACCAGCTAGATAGAAATTTGTTCCCGTTCGACTTCGGGTGAGTTCACGCGGCTCTGCCGGTAAAGCAGGAAATACCTTAGCTGCAAACGGTATAGCCACTGTTGTAGGTTAGAGTGTCGAGCTGATCGAAGCTTCTGGTCATTATCTTCTCATATTTCTACTCTTCTTATAGTTCTCATGTTTACTCCAACGCTCCACCGAGTTTACAACCTCGCTATACCTTTTCCAGCTGCTATAACGATTGTAAGATAGCTAACCTAAGGAAGAAGCCGTAATTTGATTCTAAAATGAAATACCCGGGCAGAGGGAACCGGGTGGAGGCGTTGAAAGTTAAGATTCCTGAGGTCGTTATAACTCGCCTAAGAAATTGATAAAAAAAGTTCATGTAATAGGGAGTAGGGCGGTTGAAGTTCTCGTTACTGCACGCGCGTTGAGCGTAATTTAATGGGAACTATGAATTAGTGAGGAAAGGCTTTGCGGAAGATGTGGGAGATACTTTGTGGCTGGGGTGTTTGTGTAACAGTTTAAGGATAATGGGAGGGATAAGCAGGTTTCTTTCTGATTTAATACGACCGTAGCCTCTTCTCAAGTCGTATGTAGGTCAGGACGAGTTTGAGGGGATTATCCGGTGTGAGTGGGGCTGCATTTAGTAGGGACTCTGAACTTGTTGAAGTAACGATTATGGAGGAAGAGCTCTGATTCTTTTCCCTGCTTTGGCTTGCTGTCTGATCGCCCCTTTTTCATTGTTGCAGATGCAGTCACGGGTCGTCAGCGAAATATAGGATACATGGTTCCCAGGGCTGCCGCGGCTATGCTCTAAACACGACGAACTAATTTTATCTTATTCTATGTAAGATATGTCCTGTGTATAGACACCTCTACTTGCCATTCGCATTCTCCTGCTTCGCATCTACGTCCGAGCCGGCGAACCTTTCTGGCCGTTATGGTATCGAATATTTATTATTTGAAGGTTCACGATTGAGCGGAGGAAGAAATGAAGTATACGGCGGGCTCCCTCTACCGCGACAGAGGGAGCTCTTCTACCTGTTTTACCGTGGGTAGTTGCAGGGTATCTCGAAACTTGACCTTATTACTAGGCACTTGGTACTTATTAAGATTCATGTGATTAAACGAACGTTGTATCTCACGGAGAATGAGAAGGAAAGGGACAAGAGAAGAGAACGAAGAACGCGTACGGACGGAAGAGACGAAGCTTTCTCCTCGCCTCTCCTTCATCGAGTAGGAAGACACTCGGCTGTGGAGCCCGTATCGGTGCAACACGTGACTTTTGGCAAACGCAAGGTCCCCTCTCCGGTCTTTTTGTAACGTGACCTTGGAACTGTTGTACAGCTTACTTTCGCCAATACTGTCTTGCGTGCTCCCTGTTATTGTTCGGTGGCAGAAAGTCTCGCGATTTTGACGAGCTTCAGAACGATTTAACGACACCGGGGACACTCGAACGATGAACGATTGTAGCAGGTTTCCCTTCCAAGCCCTCTCTCTTTTTTTTTTTATCACGCTCGTTGAGTTGTTCCAAACCACCAGGGAAAAGTTTAAACGGTTACTGGCGTTGATGCATCACCTGCTCGACCGATACACGCGCCCTCCTTCCTCCTCGCGATTCGACAGGAACTATATTTTCTAATGAAACAAAAAACGCGATAAAAATGGAAACTTATTCACGTGGTCCAAACAAAAAAGAAGGGAGGAGGATAAAACGGATAAGCGACGGACCTCGCGTCGGTGCACACTTCGCAGGATTGTGATTCTCTGTCGAGCTAAACGAAGGAACAGTAAACGAAGAAGAAAAAAAGACTAACGGCGTATTGTACAGTCGATGATAATTTATCACTCAGTCCAATTGTAAGATTTATTTAGCAGTTAAGGATTGGATTAAGAATTCCCTGTTCATATACGTATATTAAGTTACGTCGATATGACGTAGCCCGAGTGTAGGGGCTACTTTCGCGCTCGCAGGGACGACGGATATCAGCGATTTCTGTTTAACAAAGTCAATGTCGAGCGAGCAGCAGCACGTAACGATGTTTCCTCTCCGCGTCGGAGACAACACGCGTACACGCGAAGGATTTCACTTCGCACACAGGCCAGCATAATTTCGTTCCTCCACCCACCTCCCGTCCCCACCCTCCGCCCCTGTCCCCACTCCATGCACGCCTCCCCCCTCCCCCTCCCCCTCCCCGTCTGTTTTTATAATATTAAATATTTTATTTTTCGTCGCAGAACCTAAGGTACAAAATGGTACTTTCTACCTTCTTCACGTTCGTATATCGATAGGTTGTAAGCGGTCAGCGCAATGTATATGTTTCTATGGACATTGTAAATAAGGTATACGGGCTCATCGTGAGTAGATTTATCGTTGCGATAGAATCCGCGCAGATTCTATCCCGACGCGCACCCGACATTTCACATGTTACACGCTTGTGTGTTCCCTCCCCCCACCCCCTCCCCATCAAGCGCGCGAGCGCGCGCAAATGTACACGGGCAGTTGTCATTGCATACACGCTACAGGTCATGGTATCTACCGGAACCGTCACTCTCAGTTGTAAAGGCAAGGACTCGTTTTTAATTTATGTCGATGAAACTGTAATTTATTATGTGAAACATTCCACGGCAATGGTGATCAGTGTGTGACTGCGATCGATACTTCTTTTGTGGGATTTTATTGCAATTTTAGATTAACATAGCGCTGAAAGAAAGAGGAACAAATGTAAATAAAAAGCTTTTTTGCGAAACACCCTTCGCGTTTGCATCCTGTCTTTCGCGGCACTGTCGATCTCGTTACGCGCATCGGAATGTTTTATACTCCCCTGCTTTATCCCCCTCGTTATAGAAGAGAAAAGAAAGAAAGTAGAGAAGCAGTCGAGTTCTAACGATCGCGTTGCATATGGAAGCGAATGTGTCGCGTAATAATACCAGCGATCGGTATGTAGAACGAGACGTTGAAACTGTTTTGTACTTGCACCAGCCGAGCAGTTATTCGAGCCCTTTATTCGTTGCAAATAATTTATATATATATATTTCTATCGTGGCTGGATTCGTTCGTGATAATGAAGAGTATTTAAGAACTGCTCTGTGAAGAGGAAGAATTAAATTTACAGCTTGTTTTCGCCTTGTTTTTCCCCGTCCAAAGTAGTTTGCATTATTATCGCGTCCGACTTGGATCTGTATTGCACAGTGCTCGTCAGGCATAAACTTTTAATTTCCTTAATTCCAGTAGAAAATTAGCTTAAACGATCGTGACCTGATTATACATCAAACGACGCTGCTCGCAACGGAGAAAAGTGCAGTCGCTGGCGTTTATTTATTTGCTCCTTTACTAAATTCGTAACGTTTAATTAGGAGGAACAGAAGAAACGAGTACACTCGATGGAGATAGGTCTCTATTGGCCAACGTCGCGCTGTAAAAGAAGCAATCTTGTATAGACGACTCAAATACGTCAGGAACAATGTAAATAAAACAGTAATATTTAATAAAACTTATATGTATAAATGGGCTTCTACCGAATGCAATAGCAAAAATCTTTGAAACAGTTGAAAAATTCCTTAAAATTATTAGATCTAAATAAAACAAGTTCGAAGAAGAAGGAAATAATAAAGAAACAAATAGGGATATTTTCTTCAAATACTTTAAATAAGAAGAAAGATATTTCATATACAGTAACAATTTTTCGGAGGATACTTTTGAGAAATGTAACAATGTACGCCATCTACCGGTGAAATGTTTTAAATGCGAAGGCAGATATGCAACAAAGTGAACATAGTAGAAAAATTCAGTACCGATACATGATTAAATGTTTACAGAACCCTCGTCTGTGGTTTCGTGATCATACAGATTAAAAATAATTATCATTATACCAAGTAACACAGAAGGGAATTAACATTCAATTTCAACACAGCATCTTATATTTAATTCAAAATTTATTCTTCAAAATTGGCAACACATAAGTAGCGGAAAGTGCAGTCAATTGCAAATTCTGCCAAGCCTGACAAACAGTATATCGCCGTTTTAAATTTGCAACATATTTCTTAACAAACCCATATGTCTCGTTCTCACTTGTCCAAAAATGTATCCAATAAAATTATCACCTTCCATGATTGGGCATGAAGAACTGACAATGGCGGCAAGTGCACCCCTCTGCATTGTAAACCGCCCTTAAGGACGGTTGCTTCCAGCAGTTCCAGTAGCATGCTTTTAAAATACACACATTTAACTCGCCGAAAACATTCTTCTCCATCCATCAGTATATTCAATCCCATTATCTTCTTTATTCATAGAAACCATACATTTTATCATTTCAAATCTATCACAAAAAAAGGAATCGAATTGCATCATCTAGCCTTTTCAATAAAACCGCTCCTGGTGCTCGACAAGTGTTTTCAAACCAAGGAATAACTGCCTCAAGAAACCAAACAATTCCTGAAAATTCCCGTTAGATCGACGATCAGATTTTTCACTTGGCTCTTGAAAATCCGCGCGCAATTAAGGAGAGCGATTTTCAAAATTCGTACGCACGCACGATGCATACGACACCGCAATAAACTTCGGTAGTCCCCGAAACACCGGAAACGTCCTTTGCAGTCCTTTGGTTCGTTTGCCGCCAAAGCCAGCAGTGTCTTGCGATGAAATTGTTTATCCTTTGATTCGTGATCCGTCGCCTCTGCTATCAGAACAATACCGGAACACCGTGGAAAGGACAGGATCCCAGTAACAGATCCCCCCGAGGCATCGTTGGGAACATCGCATCCTTCTGTGAAAATTTAACGCTTAACGAAGTCGACGATGGCCAAAGTTCAGCTGGCGAATGTAGCCGTGCTCGACAATCCTTCGCCGTTTCTAAATCCATTCCAGTTCGAAGTCACTTTCGAGTGTATCGAGGAACTGAAGGAAGGTAGGCTCCTTCGATTCTCTATCCGTATCGCCGACCGCTGCCGCGAAATCGCGTCAACAGTGGTTGGAAGAAGTACATTTTCGAATGCTTCCCGCAGTTTGCTAGGTTAGCTTCAACAGCCAAACAGTTCGTTTTCCAAGGACGAATCGGCGTAATAAATTTTATTTTAAGGTCTTATCGATAAGCAGGCTTTTAATAGCAGCCGATTCGAATGCGTGCTTTTTCCATGCCGATTGTTGCGTTATCGAAGACACGCGTTATCAAGTGTTTTATTAATGACAATGGAATTACAGATTTAGAATGGAAGATGATCTACGTCGGCAGCGCCGAGTCCGAGGAGTTCGACCAGGTGTTGGACACGATTTATGTCGGCCCAATTCCTGAGGGAAGACACATGTTCATATTTCAGGTAAATCGAAGAAACCCTCTTGAACGTAGACACAGGACCACGAGCCTGCGTTTAAATTTGCATCTCACGAACGCTCTGTGTTTACTTTCAGGCCGATCCTCCAGACGTCAGTAGAATACCAGTCAACGACGCTCTGGGAGTTACGGTCGTGTTACTCACTTGTTCCTACAGGGGACACGAATTTGTCCGCGTCGGATACTTCATAAATAACGAATACACGGATCCCGAGCTCAGGGAGAATCCACCGACGCAGCCTCAGTTCGACAAAGTACAACGAAACATCCTAGGGGATAAGCCGCGCGTCACTAGATTTAAAATAAATTGGGACGACGGGTCAAGTTCGACGACCAGTAATGTGCCAGACGGTATGGACGCCCAGTCCCTGGAAGAGACGTCGCAAGACGCGCCGACCTCGACGCTGGGCTTCACAGAGAGCACGCACAACAGTATGGAAGTGATGTGAACGTCGGTTTGGCAATAATAAGTAAGCTAGCGGAGATCGCGGTTCGAGGAATGAAGTAGTACCTGGGAAGAAGATTGAAACGGTTCATACATTTGGATACCTCAATGGAGAAGCGTTAAGAGAAGGATTAAGCATTAAGAAGAACGATAGCCTTTTGTACGGAGTACGTTAATTGATTTTCGTTTGTTAAAAAAGAAACTCGAGTCGATAGAGAGTTTCGCGTGTTGGTTGATACGGTGATTTGAAATTTGTGTGGGAATGTTTACCGCCGAGTATGTATGGATACTTACTTGAAAACAGGAATGCGCAAAATTTTTATTTAAATGAAATTTTGAATAATGAATAGAGATTGAAAAAATTATTCATTGTGCGTCTCGAATAAAGTTGACTCGGATTAACAAACGAATGATGATTTTTATTTGAACTTTTATTCGTTATTCGAGATTTTATTTGAATAAAAAGTTGCCCATCTCTGCTTGAAAACCAACGATTGCTTATTACGTATCGCTACGGAAGAGATAATTTGTTTGAGTATGGAAACTATAATTACTTGGTAGCTATAACAAGTTCTAAGCCGAGTAAGATGTATCTCGTAACAGAAGCCTTCTAACCACAAAGTACACAGTTATAGACTTCGAGCTGAAGACTTTTGATTCCAGGGTTGTTATTGAAGAAATATTTGATTGAACGTTAAGTCTCGGTAGTTGTAATTTAAAAACGATTGTATTAATGATATTCTAGAAACGTTTGGAACCTTGTGTTTTTTAATACTTTAAGTATTATGTATTATGGCTAATTATTCTACTCGAAATTAATAGATATAAGGCTGTTCCCATTTTATCAGTGTATGTACATATATACTAAAATGAGAAATATACATTATGTTTTTTACTTCATTAAATATTGCTTCTAAATGTTTCACCACCCCCGATTTACCTGTACGCTATAAAAGTTTATAGATCGATCGTGTAACGTGAAATAATTTACAATAAGAATACGAAGGTGGTAAAAAGCAATGCGCAACAGAATTACGCGAGTATAAGAGTATAAGATAACACGAATATCGATATGTGTGGGGTAAGATATGTGCTTTCGTGCCCCTGGTAATTTAAACGTGTGTTTGTTGATATCATCTCGTGAAAACGTTGTGCGTGCGGTCAGTGGTTTACTAACACATTCTCAGTTTCGGCCTGTGTTCGGCCACTGCCGTCAAACGAAACTTATCTGCGTATATAGCTTTTTTATAAACGTAACATCAGCTGCGTGTTCAGTTACAGTTACGGTGTACGTCACACCTTAGATCAGTTACTTAATCCAATTATACCACTGACGATTTAAGGGGAAGAAGCCACTGTGAAAATTTTTCTCCGATTTTTTTTGTGGATTTTCATAATGTTTGGGATCTCAAAAATATAGCTGCATAGTTTCAAAGTGGAGTTCGAGAAATTCTGGGAGCTACGGGAAGTTTTGTGTAGGTAGCGCAGCGATCAGAATTGACAGGTAACTTGGTGCACATCGCCCGAAAAGATTATGTCTAACAATCTAATAAATGTATCTAATAAGAGGGGTTATCTATATATATAAAAGAAGTCCTGACGGACTGAATGACTCATCAACGCCAAGCTCAAACTGTTTAACCTAGGAAATTTTGTGAAATTTAGAAGGTACATTGTTTTCATGACGTAGGCATCCACTATGGTAGGATTTTTGGGAATTCTGTCCCCAAGAGGGTGAAGAAGGGTAAAATGTATTTTTTCGTACTCCTTAATATCTCTTAGGCCCGATTAGATATCAACTTGGTTCTTACTCACAAAGATTGTCCATACAAATGCGTAAAAACCAATTTCAGGATTTTGCCCTAACTAACCCTTAAGGGGGTGAAATGTGTTTTCACGGATTCCGCGGAATCTCTTAGGTCCGATTAGATATCAACTTGGATTTTACTTCGGAAGGTTACCCACATAAATGCCTAAAAACCAATTTCAGGATTTTGCTCTGATCAACCACTAAGGGGATGGTGAAAAGAGGTGAAATGTGTCTTTATGGAGTCCTTAATATCTTCTTAGGTTCGAAGCGAAACGCGGGAGTATTTTGCTAGTGAGCTTATACTATATTGTTTAGAGCTATTAAGTAGGTAGAGAGTCATTGGTTACGACGAGATTGTATAAATCTGTGATCTTCGAGTTGCAGAAAATAACATCTATCAAAACTTTAAGGGGGGAGGGGGGAACACTAAGAAATCGCAAAAATCGTTTTTTCTTTTTTACATTTTCTGAAAGACATTTTAAGAATGTTCTCTCCAAATTTTATGAACAAGTTCGTAAAATTGACGGTGATATAGTATTTTCCGTGAAGCGGTGCCATGCGCACGATCGCACCGAGCGGCACTTTGAACGCGTTTTTCTCAGAATGACATTTTTCAACTGCGTTGACAGTATACAGAGAAAACTATACATCCAATTGACACGAGCAAGGCTATTTATCGTACGAAAACTCCGTCTCTATTACGTTCAGGTTTTTTTATTTAACGGCCTCCTTTTATTTTTTTTATCAACATTTTCCCCCCAAAAATGATTTTTTTTTCAGGAGTCCGCCATTTTATTATGTTTTGCGATATTAACTTTTCTCTTACGTCACGTAATAGACGTTGTCTTCTACTTAGTTGTTAAATATTGTTGCTTTTTTTAATTCAAGTTAACCATGCGGCACTGCCAACGGCACAGGAACCCTTTAACAAATTTTACCCTTCAATATGTAAATATTAACTACACTCTTGCAATCCATTGATTTACTTGCGTTGTTTGATTGAAAAAAATTCCCGAAGACACCCTTACTTTTCGAAGCATTACAGTGGTTCCCCCTTAAACACGATTATCTCGAAACGACATTTTTCAAACTGCGCGGATTAGTAACTAAGTCAATTTTTATCGGATTCGCTTGAAATTTTCAGTGAATATTAGTTACATATATGTATTTTCAGGCTTAGAACCTATATGTATACCTGGAGCAGAGATGGACAAATTTTTTATTTAAATAAAATTTCGAAAAAATTGATATGAAAGTTAAAAAAAAATTATTCGTCATTGGTTCGTTAACCCGTGTTAACTTTCTTCGACACATGGCGAATATTTTTTTTAACTTTTATTCGGTATTCCAGACTATATTCAAAAAAAAATTTTGCCCATTTCTGACCTGGAGGAAGCATGCAAGGGGGCGAAAATGTAGATGGCGGTAGAAAGGGAAAGATATAATTTGGGTACTCTCCTTCTCTCTCTCGCAGACACGGGGTTGGTTGACGAACTGATCACGCGCTACTCGTCCCTGGCGTTAGAAAGAGAAAAGAGAGTACTCAAACTATATCTTTCTCTTTCTACCGCCGTCTACTTACATTTTCGCCCATTGCATGTTTCCTCCAGGTATACATATATGCTCTAAGTTTTCAAGTGGTAATAAAGATTCTTCGCAGAAAGTTACATTTCAATAAAAGAATGCCTTGAAATTGAAAGTACCCTTTATTTTTTACCGCCACAGTGGCTTCCCCCTTAATAAATTAAAAAAAAATAGTACAAACAGAAATCAGCTATAAGACTTACAATTTAATAAACAAGTTTAGTAAACAATATATTTTCTATTTCGTATAAGCTAGGTAAATTAGTAACAATCGATCCGCAAGTATCGTCTGAATTACTTTCACCTACACCTGCTACAAGCTTATCACAATGTCCAAACAGCTTCCGAACTCTCGATAATCTACCAATGTGAGTAATCCTTCGAGATTGTTCGAGAGCATGGACCAGGCCAGGAGCGTTGCCGTAGTTCCGTCGTCTCTAATTCATACGCACTGGCTGATATCGGTTCACCATACGAAAATACAATTCAATCTCCGTCGAATTCAAGGACTAAACCAATATCGATTTTTTCCGCGTGTCTCCAGTGCCCGTTCCGTGCACTGGCCCTTCCCCTCGAGTCAGTGCCACTTGAACCAGAGTTGTTGCATTGTTCGCGGTAAATCTAGGCCCGGAGCAACGCAGGTCCACCACTGCCGCCGCCCCCACCATGTGACCAGTCGCGAGCAGGTCTGGACACGTTCAGTGTGCCCCGGCATCGACGACCGAGCGCAGCGTCAGACCGCAGGTGGATTCCAAGCGGAGCAAGTGCCTTCTCACGTGCCAAACTGTGCGCGCGAATGAAACTGTCAGAGGCGTTTGGACGGCTATTCCGCGCATGCGACCACAACTACAAAAGTAAGAAGCATTTCGGGCCCCTCTACGTTCACGTCACATCTTCCAATGGTAAGTAGAATAAAATTTTAAAGTTATTCCGCGCCCCGCGTGTGCAACGTCCCATTTCTCGTCTAGCAACTGTCAACTCTTAGCTGCGATAAAGTTCGAAGATCAGATTTCACGGTGCGGTCGCGAATCATCGCTGGTAGAAAAAGGGACGGTCGGCCCGTAATTGCGTCGGTGGTGTTAAAACAATGATAAAATTGAGGGGCTCGAGATACGCATACCTACATGTCAGCAGCAGCGCGCGTGCGATTACATACGCACAGGGGCCACCAGTTGCAGTAGATAATGAAATCAGTATGTTCGGATTCAATCGATTAAAGCTTTGTCGGTAATTCTTTCTACTTCGGTGGTCCTCTCGTGTTTTTAGAGAAATTACCTTCGTAATTTCTCACTGAGATTTCGTCATCTTGTCGAGAAGAATTTACAGTGTCCGTTTCTCGAGAGATTAATGCATCGTGGTCGGTTACTTTTAATGTTCGGTTCTCTGAACCCGCGAGGAAAGTGTTACTGTTCGGAAAGACGTAGTTGTTGATAATGAACAGTGGTTTTATCTAAAATTTTCATCGAAACGAAGCTGGAAATAAAAGAGAAGACGTCGGAATGATTCAGTGGACAATATTTCGTAAAAATCGAATCTTAATGGTGGTACTAGAACCGGAATATTTGCTCCACAATTCTCAGTACCACCACATCGGCCGAGTGACGATGAGTCATGCGACCAGTCGAGCGGTGTTTTTTCTCGTTTTCGTCCGGGAATCTCCGCAGCCATCATAGGAACGAGATACCAAAAGAAAGCGGGAATAGATCGTAATATCAAATTTTCGAGAACGGGCCTGTTATCGGGAGAAAATACTTGGTACGATTGCAAACATTGTAAATACGTACAGTTTTCAAGCGAATAGGGTGACACCGTGCGTTTGATAACAGCTCGCGTACTTGTTGCTTTGTTATGTGATATTGTGGCACGCGCATGTCGTGATTTTGCGACCGGCAAGTGTCGTTATGTCATTACAAAATATACAGCTTATTCATTTACTTGTATTAATACATATTTACGTGAATATAATACATGATTGTTTACGAATTATTTTTTTAACGTAGTATCCAATTTGGTTATCGATTTATCGACTTCATCGATTCACGTAAAAAATGCCCGATCGTTTCGAATTGTTTATTTATGATAATTAGCTGAGCATTGTGGATTTTCTTTCTTAAAATTCAGAACTTTTAAAGCATTCGTGCATATTAAATCTTTCATTTTGTCAATATTGCGCTGAGATTGAAGATTTTTAATACACGATTCAAGGGCTCGTGGTATTTGGTAAGATTGATGCTGGGTTTCAGAAAACGGACAGAAATTATCGTGTTACTGAATAAGCAGTAGCGGGAACCGTGAGGGTTCGTTCTCCTGGTAATAATTTTGAAACGATTACGTGTTTCACTTGTGAAACCGATTTGTTCGGGTTTAACCCCGTAATATCTATATTAAGCAGCACGGTGAACGCACGCGTCTTTAGATGGCGGCAGTGATCGTGAACAAAATGGCGGCCTATGGCGTCTCAAAATCTGCAAAATCACCCACTTGTACTTTCACCAATCTTCAGAATAACAATAATAAAATGACATTTTACGATAATTTTGCGCTCACAGAAGTTTAAACAGACTCTCCTTTCAACATATTTCGATCTACTACTATATTTAACTCTACATTATGTTCATATACAAAGAAGAATGTTTGTACTAATTAAATTGTCACGCATATGTCGAAAATTGAATGTTTACCATAAATTTCACACTTTCTTCCCATTTTTTAAATATTTTACAATCATGCACTTTTCTTTATAGTAATAATTTGAAACTGAACGCGATCTTACTTTTCGAATAGTAAAATTCGATAAACATAATATTAAACTTGATATGTTTAACCCATTATACGTTTTTCTTTTCCATTGTTTTATGAAAATATTCAAAAACTCGATAGATTGAAAGTGTTTAATGTTTTATTCAGCCTCTGTCTACTGTTTTTCGAAATGCATACGTTCTGTGCAATAATTTTATGAAATCTATCGAATACTTAACAGGCAACATACAAAAATATGAATGTTCAGTAACTACTGTTTATAAAAGTCACGTGTTTCGTAGTCATTGTATCAGTAGTGAATGTAACGCAAAAGAAACCGCGATATTTTTAAAACTGATCGACAGTGAACGTGATTTCTTACTTCCCATAGAATTTCCAGCTAGCAAAATCTGAATTTCCCACAAAATCTCATCGCAAAACGTTTTAGGTCACTTTATTCAGAGAAGAAGATTATTCGACTGGAGTTTCGATCGTATGTAGGTCTCGAAGGACCATTCAAAGTCCTTGAGCTTCGAACCGGAAGTGCCTCGCGTGCCAAAGCTCTGCCCTTTCTACTATATCCCAATAAAATCAGAATCAGTAACCACTTTTCGAAATATCATTAAGAGTTCGCATTGTGCATATGTTCTTTCATAAACGATATATAATTTCATGATTTATCAATGACCTACATCGATAAGAGAACAACTGATTTCGTTAGGCATTAACATAACAAAGCACGAAATTAAATATTAATATTGGAATTATCTCTATATTTATAATTTATTTGTATAGAAAGCTCAAAATGTCTGATTTCCTTGATTTTATTTATCGCAATACATACGGTGGCACCTCCAAGAAGGGGCTTTGTAAAAATAAAAGAAAACAGGATTTTAATGTTTAAATAAATTTTTATACTGCCCTCTTTAGTTAAAATGTCCTATCTAGCATTTTGAAACAACCGAGAAAACTGAAGCTTTATCATTTACTTTGTACCGTCCTTATTTCCTTTCATTCAAATTAAAACATGTTGTCATTATTTTGTAACAGCCTAATATATTTTTTTTTGTAATAGGTATACCGGTAGGTAATGTATTATTAACGTACCAATTAATTAATTGTTTTAGATAGGATATTTTAACCATTTGGAAAGAAGTTAGGTTAAATACATTAGACTGTTTATAAATCTTTACGAAGCACGTAGAGTTTTCTAACTTTACTTAAAAGGTAAAAGACGTGTCGAACTTCAAATATTTCAATATATCTCAAAAAATGAAAAAATACTAGATACGACAGTTTAACTAAGGAGGGCAGTATAATCACCTAATGAATTTTATTGAATTTGCATTAAAAATATTTTTATCCGTTCAACTCAGCTCACCCTAAATCCTGAGTGAGCCACTGAATAAATATGTATCTTCTTATCGAATTCGACCAAAACGTTGGTGGTGAAATTTTAAATCGTTAAAGTACTTGAAGGATAAATTCAAAATATGAAGCACGAAGTATTAATGCCCTTCATAGATATATATTTACCTTAAAACAATTATACTGGATTTAATTTTCCGAGAATAAAAGTTTCGGTCGCGATAATTTTACCGAAATCAGTTATTGATACTAAATAGATTTTTTAACTCGCATGAAATTATATTTATAATTATATTTGTTTAAATTTCGCTGTTACGTCCTACGGGACGAATCCACTTAGCCCCGCAACGCCCGTGATTTTCATTGAGGTAGGTTTTCCTATACGCGACTGTACGCAACGTCAAGAATTTCAAAGTCGATTTTCTCTAAAATGAAGCGCAATATCAAAAAATTTTATTCCTTTTTCTCGACTTATTTACTTGCTATAAGTCCAAAAGAAACAGTAACTTTGATTTCGCGCTTCATTTTCGAGATATTCAACTTTGAAATTCTTGACGTGCGTTCAATTACGTATAGGAAAACCTACCGTAACAAAAATAACGGGCATTGCGGGCGATTTGAACGTAAATGGGATTCGCCAGTTGACAGTTGGGGGCAGGGTTGGCAGGAAAGGTGTCTCTCGCGCGATGATGCCGTAAGAACGTCAAACCAATCGACATCGAGGTTTGTTTCCTTTCCCCTCCACTACAAGAGACACTTTCCTGGCAACCCTGGATGAGGGCTTTGTTGTCATCGAAATTTCAAACGTTTCAAATTTCCGACGAACCATGGGATCGACGAATATCTTCCTGAACCGAAATTATTTTTACAGGCTACGACCGAGGAAGGGTCCTGTCATGACGACACTGATTGTTCCCAGGAACAATATTGTTATTACGTGTCCAGACGATGCGTTGATTATACACTTTGTAGCAGATATAATCGACGAGAAAATGAGCGGCGATCTCGTCAACCTTCGCAATGCGGACCATGCCTTCCAGGGTAACTACTTTGCTGTTTCTTGTTATTATATCGTACTTAAGGCAACGAGGTTATTTTTTTATTATTATTTCTAGTCACATTGCCGAAACACTCGGCACAGGTGAAATGGCTGTGCTATGTAAGAAAGCAAACACGCAGGAAAACGTTCCTGGTAAGTAGGAAATATGATAAAACAAATACGCGATTCGATTGAACTCGTACTGAACTTCGCTTCTCCATTTTGTTTTGTATAGAAGTTGATAGAAGACTGAATAGCAGTGTAGTGCTCTACGCAGTACTTGGCGTATCGCTGATCTGTATTCTGGTAGGTGTATTCACTGCCATATTCCTCAAGATTCGTGCACGAAGTAAGTAGAAGTATCGTGTATCCTCGGAGCAAATACAATTCGCAACTTCGCATAACTGTGATTCTACTAATAAAAATGAAAACGAAATTTTACTTTATAGGAGCCTCCAAGCGACGCGTTAATGATTCGGAACAGTGCACCGATCTCGTTGCAGTAAAACCGAGTGCTCCCCAAGCGGAAAGTAGTAAGTATCATTGAAAGATTCTCTTAAATCTTGAGCACTGGCAAAGCACACGATTCACGCTACTTAGAGTAGCACTATTCGAAAGACACCTTTCTAAGTAACAAACAGCGATCATCGCATTTGCTATTGACGAATAGATAGATTAGACGGAAGCTTGCTGTCTGTTTGAAGGTAAATTCCTCTTCGAAGGTAAATGCCTCTTCGAGATCCTTCGTTCAACGTTTCTCCTGCGTCTCTCTTGATTAATACATCGCAACGAAAAGAATTTCCAACAAATCGACGGCGAAGCGTCAATTGTGATATGTATTAGCACCAGCTTGCTTCTCTGTCTTAACTGTTCACTACTTAACATGCTGTATATGGTAAAATTACTAACCGTTAGTAGGAACGGTTAATTTTGTTTTACGGAGACCACGATTATTTCATTACAGTATACCTACCTTCTTGAACGCTGAATTAAACTACAAGCTGTTCAATACGTGGTAACAATTTGCATACGATTATGTATGTGACGTTGACAGCGTTTACACGACGCTCGACTTATGCTTTACTGACCTGCCAACGCGTTTTGCAGGTCCTTTCATTGGTTACGGAGGCAAGCAACCGCATGTGCCATTTAATAATAACAATAACTCGAAGGACAAGAATAGACTAGTTTGCGCGTCTGGTTTTACGCCACCGCATTGGGTCCGTGCGAATCCGAATTACGACGGCAACGTCAGTGATGACAATGTGGCTGCGTCGGAGCATTTGCATTCTCGGTCCGAATTGCCACCAGCCGCTGGTCCTTCGCATATTTGGGGCCCAGAGTATGTAAATAGTACTGTTGAATATTCGATCTATCCTTACGTAATTAGCTGTATAATCGTTGCGATTGTGTGCTTACAGGCAATTAGCGCTTCAAGTGAGGGGAAACGTAACAGGATATGAAGAAGAAAGGGACAACAGTGCCAATATAGTTTTAATCCAGAGAAACAATCAATCTCCGTTAAATATAACAGAGCAAAACGATGACGACGAGGACGACGGCGGGGAAAATTCTAACGAGAATCGTAATAACAATAGCAACGGTAATAACAGTCGTTCGACGGAAAATAACGCTGAAGACAATCGAGAGCGTGTCCGAGCTTCAAATATTTTGATCACCCAAAAGATATCCATGAATGTAAATGTGCTCAATGGCGATTGTTGATCATGAGGGATAGAAATTTCACGATGTAATGTCGAATGATGGGAGTGGCGGACTCGAAGGAGGTGTCATCAAATTCATTTGGTAAAGACTTTTTCTTTAGATGTAATGATTTTATTTGGATGGGGGTTAAAAAGATTGAGGAGGAACCTCCCGTTGGATATTTTGTTCAATACAGTTGAATATATCATCTCGTTTATCGGCTCGATCATAATATTTTAACACGTATTCAAAAAGGAAAGTAAGTCTTCAGATTGCAAGGTTGTCAGCCGGAAAGACCTATGTAGTCAAGAAATATTATGAACGAAATGGTTTATCGACGCTCTACCTAACAATTTCGTTAGAACGCACGATACTAACTTTGCTCTTATTCGTGAAATATTTTCAATACATTCCCAGCATGATTTTAAATTCTTCTCGTTTCCATCTTTGATGAGCTCCTGCATATCAATTAATATTACACTTACCAATGTATCATGGCCGTTGCATTTTATTTATTTCTGTTTTCTCTTTGCAGTTTTGTTTTTAACGATGAACAGTTTTTAAGGGGATAAGTAAAGTTTCGAAATTTGATGAACAGAAATATAAATTACGGTGGTAACGTAAACATTGTCTGTCTACCACTATTAATGCAATATTTCGATGTTAATAATGGATGGTTAAAGGGTTTGCGTATGTTTTAAGTTTTAAACGACATGTCGTTATTATTTTATGCTAGCACGAAAGTGTATTGTATTCTGCATCGTAAGGGGGTGCTCCTATCATTTACAACCTAATTATAGTATCTACTTTAAGTATTCTGATATTATAAATACGAAGTGCTCAATATTTTCTATCGCATAGTCCTTGCAAACGTTAGGCAAGAGTGTGATAATTGTATATATCAATTTTTGTTAGTTCTCGAATATTTACATATGATATTGCACATTGTAAAATGTAGCAGTGATTATTCGAGTAAGTATTCAAAGGTAATAGATATAGAATTTAAATCAGCGCGGTCCAAGCCAGAGTACGTGTGCTCTGTGGGGCAGAGATGGGTAAAAAATTATTTTAAATAAAAATTTGTGTACGAAATTTTTATTTGAAATAATTTTTGCCCATCTCTGCTATGGGGGTTTTCCACAATTGTCCGCGTTGTCACGGATCCCGCGCGTAAAATCTTTCGAATTCTTATATTGGAGAGGGGGTAAGAAACCGTGAAAATTACTCTCGCGCAATTTAAGGACGACCCCAAAGGGAAACACGGGCGTGAGAGGCCCCGCCGCTGGGCCGCGCTGATATAGACCGTAAAGAAAAATGTAACTCGAAGACTTTGTTGACGTATTGTGTTTTAATAACATAATACAGTTTGTACGTCTAACTGTAGAGAATGTTACTCATTATTTATTCATGAGGTTCTACAATTAGTATATTACCCAATTTATCATGTTTTATACTTATGTATTGTAATTTCGAATGTCATATCACACACCAAGTGCATGTTACATCAAAATATGATCTCTAATGTTTGATATAGTTTGTTATGAAACAAACGTTACATATTCTACCGTATATATAATAATTAAAAGTAATCTTTTATCAAGCAGCGACTGTTATTAATCCCCAATATTTAATGATTCTAAGATCTCTATAGCAAAACGAGTAGAGACTTGAATATAATATATGCGTTCCAATTAGGGATGGGTTTCTCGAAGCGTCGAAACCCAAGAAAATTTCGAGTTTCGAGAATTCGAATCTTTGCACGTTTTTCGTCATTCAAAACTCTCGAAACTTAGCTAAGAAAAAGTATAAAATCTATAAGAATTTGTATATTCTTATATTTTTGTTTGTGTTTTCGTTAACTGTGGTCAATAGAGGTTTATGCAAAAATTTTGTTGACTTCAGTTGTTAAATCAAGATATTCCACTTACAAAACAGAATCAGCACATCAAGTTTCGAGTTTTGAGAGTCGAAGCCTTATAAAATTTCGAATTCTAGTTTCGAGAATTTAAAAATTAGCGTCGAACTTGTTGCGAGTTGCGATACTCGCTCTAGCGGCGTTTAGCGCAAGCTAAAACGCAAGTTTAAACAGGATAGAGTTAAGGATGAACTCTATCACATTAGAAATCTATCTTCGCCTCCTTCCTTATCGCTCGAAAAACAATGTATTGATAAAGAAAAGAAGAAACCTGTTTCTTCTCCTTGCATTTGATCTTCGATGTTATAACAGTCTAGACGTGTCACAATAAATTCAGCCTTGTTCAATCCTGAAATATTCTCATTTTGTTCTTAATCGTTCCGAATAATTTAATTGATTCAATTTAGTTCAGTTCAATAAGTTTTATTCAGTTCTAAAGTATTTGTTACAAAACACTTCGATATTTCGTTTATTTAAATTCACGCGTTCGCGAGCGGAGCTCTTCAGGGCTCCACGGACGCCGGACCTCACAGAAAGTCCCTTAAGCCAGAAGAATTCCCAATCGGCCTCGCAACAAACTCACCCCTAAATTATTATTATTATTATTAAATAAAATCCTTAAGAGGGATCTATTTTTTCTTAGGTTAGTTATTTGTGGCAAAAATCACTTACTCTCTGTATCCTAGAGTTCTGAAAATTTCAAAGCCTTACAAAGTTTCGCATTCGAGTTCCGAGAATTTAAAAATAGCTTCGAACGCACCCCTAGTTCCAATATTCATCGCAGTTCTGGGGATATATAACTCCCCAACGTTGGCCCGCCATCTCCCGAGAGTAACTTTTTAAATGTTTCTATTAGCAGCAATGCATGGTGAAAATTTGAATTTCCGCGAACAACAGAATGTAACTGACAGTAGAGTTTGTGTTTAAATTGTTTTCTTATCAAATCCTTTAAATATAAGCACGAGCATAATGGACGACATAATGAGTCTTAAGAACAAGCATATGAATAATACAGATTCTCAAATAAAGGAGTTATTAGAGAAGAAAATCAAGTTAATAGATCAAGTTAAAAACAAACAGAATCAGCAGTGTAGTGGTAACTACTCTGTTTACTTGTGTTATTAGCTTTTATGCGTAAACAAAACTATGTTCCTCCTTTTTAGAAGATGAAATGAAAATCACTGAATTAACATCGCAATTAACCTCTATAAAAGAGGGCCTTCAGTCTGAGAAGCAAATATTGGAATACAAGGATCAGGACTTGGCCAAGCATTTGAATTATATAGTAATTGTTTTTGTCATGGGTATGTTCATTACAAATACAGGGAAAAGTACGATACAATATCTTTATAGGCAGAGTTGGAAGCAGAGAAGAACAAGTTTTTAGAAGAAAGCCAGTCGCTAGAGCTAAAGAGAAATGAACTTAAGCGCTGCAAACAAAATCTGACCGATCAAAGATTGTTGGATTTAGGAAGGTTTGTATTGCATTATATTACATTCGTAAACTGTATAAATGTTTTAATGCTTTGTAATTATGTATTATAGAAAGAAGTATAATTTATACAAAGAAGTGACTAGGGTGCAGTGGGATTACGACAGGATTGATAAAAATGTAGAAGGATGTATCCTTTTAACTATTATCTTTTAGTAGTATTTGAGATCCCATGACTTTGCGACCATGTACACAAAATATATCCTTAACGTTAATGCCAGATGTGACAAATAAAAGGGACTACATACATCACTTCTGTTACCAAAGTGAGAAGAATGATCTGACTGATCTCCTGTGGCAGGAAATATATCGATCTACTGTTCCTACAGAAAGTAAAGATGTATCTAACAAGGAGAATGTAGTAGAAAATAAATAGACACAGCGTGTACTCAATCACACATATATAAATTCTGATGTTTAGAGTACGTCTGTCTGCTTTCACTTTGTATTACAGGGAAGAAATTTCCTGCACAGTTCCTGCGCCAAGTATAGGCTCCTCCCAACCGGAATTTCATTTCTCGAACAGTGTAATTTCATTTGCAAAGTTGTTGGAAAAATTAATGTGGATTATGCAAAAATACCATTGAAGTTTCGTGAAATAGATTATTTTAATTCGTGTGATAAGAACTTCTATAAGATGTCTACCTGAATCCTACCAATCCTGTACAGTAATCTTTCGCTATGGGCTCGCGCTCGGGTTCGCGGTGAACGCTTAACGCATAGAACGTAGACACGTGAAGGACGATGCGAGATCAGAAGTATCATGTTTTCTCTCTTTCGTAGCAGATGGTAACGTCGCGTCGAGTCTTTCGTCCACTCTCGCTCGCTCTCGAATAAAGGATTCCAGAAAGTGGTGGGGATAGCGACGAACGCTTAACGCATAGTTGAGTGAGTGCATAGCGAGAGTTTTCTGTATTTTCAGCTATATATCATACGTTGGTTTATTTCTTCTCTTGATTACATATCTGTATCATAAGATACTCTTCGAAACAGTGGCGCACTCAGAGAGGGGTCCAAGGGGCCCTGGCAACCCCCAAAGAAGAGGCTTTGCAAAAAGAAAAGAAAACAGAATTTCATTCTTTAAATAAATTTTTATAAGTGTGTAATGAATTTTATTGAATTTGCATTAGAAATATTTTTACCATTGGCGTAACTAGGATTTTTGTCTTGGGGGGCCAGGTCCCATTTTCTCCCCCTCTTCTCTCTCACTTTCTCTCTCCCCCCCCTCTCTCCCCTCTCTCTTTTATATAGGTAGAGTGTAGGTAAGTGAGAGGAATCGTGTACGATGCCACCAATTTCATGCGCTCAATGCGCGAATCGGAACACACCCCTACATATACCTACATTTAGCAGCTTAATTCTAACAGTTTTAATTCATAATTTAATGTAATAAGAACATTATTGTTTTTCTGTTTTATTTAGTTGCCTTGTATCAATAACATTTCGGCCCAAATATTTGTTTCTTTTCAGATAGGATTTTACGAACAGACGAATGTATTTTACTTATTTCGGTAGTTTCTAGGGAGAGGCCATTTCGCGTTTTGGGGGGGCCAGACCCACTCGGCCCCCTAACTAGTTACATCAATGATTTTTATCCGTTCCACTCGGCTCCCCCAAGATTAAATCCTGAGTGCACCACTGTTTCGAAAATAGACACCACTCTTACAATTCCAAATATTCATAATAACAAAGTAACCATTTTGATTATTCGATTTCAAATCGAACCCGCCGCACCCTTGAACGTTTCATATCCTTGTGACAAAAAAAAAGGACATATCAGTTCTCGCAATATTAAAGCACGATCTTCTTTAACGTATTACTGATTCTTTTCTTTGTATATTTACTCAATAATAAAGACAAATAAATAACTAAAAATAAATACTGCATACTTGAAATAAGTCCGACCTGGTGCACTCTCTTGTAAACGTTACTTCATGCTTCGGAGAAATGTCTACTCTTATGCCCGATTTCTTCACCTCCGACTAAAGTCCCGGTCAGTGAACGACCAATTGCATGCTATCATGTGGCACTCGTCGACCAATTGCATGCTATCATGTGGCACTCGTCGACCAATTGGATGCTATCATGTGGCAGGTAATGCCCGATTTCTTCACCTTCGACTAAAGTCCCAGTCAGTGAACGACCAATTGCATGCTATCATGTGGCACTCGTCGACCAATGGGATGCTATCATACGGCAGTTAAGTGGAACATAACTGGAAGATTATGATAACTAAAGGTGAAGAAATCGGCCGTAAGTGGAACATAACTGGAAGATTAATAGCGAATTCGGTACCTCGCACCTTAGAGCATATAAACATGGAGGAAGCATGCAATGGGCGAGAATGTAGACGGCGGTAGAAAGGGAAAAATATACATGCGGGACACCCTCTCTCTTTCTAACATAAAAAAAATACGCTGGCGCTAGAAAGAGAGGGGGTGTCCCCCATGTATATCTTTCTCTTTCTATCGCCGTCTACATTTTCACCTATTGCATGCTTCCTCCATGTTTATATGCTCTAACCCAGATAGCACACGTCGTCTATAAACCGTCTTTAAGACGTCTTTCAGACTTCCAAGACGTCTTAAAGACGGTTTATAGACGACGTGTGCTATCTGGGAAGCCTCGCACTGACTCTGCACTGGTGTCAAAAAAATGACTTGGATTGGTTGATTCTTATAGAGCTATCTTCGTTTCTATCAGAAACAACCAATCCAAGTCATTTTCTGGCACCAGTGCAGAGTCAGTGCGAGGTACCGAATTCGCTATTAGATAACTGAAGGGTGAAGGAAATCGGCCGTTAGTTTCTAACCTACGTGGTTACTTGCATGCTCCGTGCACGATTACATACACACAAGTGTCCAATTTTGGTGCACGGAATTGTTAAAATCGTTTGACAATCGGTAAAAACGACCGAACACGTATAACGATCGAATATCTTGCCACATATATCCGAGAGGAGAGTACGAGCGTTGATCGGGAATCATGACGACGTTGCTCCGACTCCTCCATTCCCAAGGAGTCAGGAAAGGCCTGACCTTCTTGGGATCAAAAGACGTTAAACTGTACGATGTAGCGCGTCGAGCCGTGTCATCGACACCGAAGAAGGACGATACCGCTACGGACCTGCCACACGCGGTGAACAATAAAGCATGGGTCTCTTATGGATTTGACCTGGACGACAAGTACCTAGACCGTCATTTCATGCACCAAACATTCTTCGTCGGCATCTCCGTTTTGTTAGTAGGCGGAGCATTCCTCATGGCTTACATGCCAGACCCGACGTTAAGAGACTGGGCCCAGCGAGAAGCGTATCTGCAGCTTCGTCACAGAGAGGAGAACGGCTTGCCTATAATCGACCCGAATCTCATAGACCCATCCAAGTTCACTCTTCCGAGCGAGGAGGAAATAAAGAATGTCCAGCTTATTATTTAAACGGCTACTAGGACATCATGTACATAAAGGAGAAAAGAAACCTATCGTCTTTAAATACAAATAAAAAGGGTTAATCGTTCCACGCGTATTTATCCGATAGTGCTTCGACTAGGAAATAGTATTTGTAATATATAATAAAATGCTTTTCGTTACAAATGTCCTTTTATTCCGACGAACTCTCAAACTTCGGAGCTTAGCGAAGATGAGATGAAATTGTTGAAAGAGAGGTGGAGCATTCGTACCTTTACAGTGATTATGTAACAAGAAATTGTCGAGTAGCGATCGCTCCTCGCGATCGGGTTTAACGTTAATGTCAGAACGTTATTAATATCTGCCGTTCGAATGATACACAAATATTTTATTTCCCTATCTGTTAACAAATTAGAATTTATAATCTTACACGATAAAGACAAGCTAGGTAATATAAACTTAATATATACATCGTTACACGTAAGTTCTACAGGCGTGTCGTAATCGAGAAAGTAAAAATTGTACAATCGCGGGGACGCACGAGAGATACGAAAAGCAGAGTAGTTATATAAGGATGTAATACTTTTCTTTCTTTTAAATGCTTTTAATTCAATCCTAACGCAGGTAATTATCCGAATAGTTTTTACCTATGTACAGAATTACGGTATTCTCGTTGCATACCAGAGCTTGTATACATTGCGTTTAGACGAGTAATAAAGTATAAACGCGCGAAGTAGAATGACACAGTATATTTGTAATATATGTATTGCGCCTCTATTTTACCTTCATCCTCCGGCGCGTGTCTCGTTAGAAAACAGAAAATTCGTTCTGGTTGGAGAGCAAACGATCGTTACTGCGTTGATGTTACCGCGGACGCGGGTGCTGCGTTGCCACCGGGCAGTTGATTTTGTTGGAGAACAGACGTGTAAAAGGACGTGTTCTGCGGTAAACTTGCGCTGACGGTGATGGGTGGCATCCCGGGCAACGAGATCGGTGTCGTTACTACGTGAGATTGAGGCACATTGAACTGTACACCGGGCGACGATAGACCTTGCACGGTGGCGAAGTCTTTCGACGACGCGACGGTGCCAGCTGCTTCGTTCAGAACCGTAATGTTTGGAGTGAAAGCTGGCAAGGGCGGAGTGGTCGGCATACCAGGTATGTTCGGCATTGCGTTTTGATAATACGAAGAATTATTACCTGAATATAACGACGAGAAATTATCTTGCGGAAAGTAACGTTTCTCTCCTCCGAGGCTATTAAGGGTTTATGGCTAGTCAGCTTTCGCGATTTTCGGGATTTTTTTGTGGAATATCTACTATATATTTTTTATAACTATTCGCTTATTTTAAAAGTACATATATGCAGCAACTAGTAGTAATTTTGTTATAAAAAAACATTAAAAAATGAACGAGTAACAGCCATTCTCTCGAAAGCTGGCTTGATATCGATGAACAAAATATTTCGGAAACCGCTGTATCGATTGGTCTAAAGTTTTGTAGACATCTTTTATGTACCAAAGACTAGTAGATGAACGAAGGATTTTTTATTTTAACAAAAACTCTGTTTTTAATTAAAGAAAAACGAACAATTCAGACATCGAAAAAGCGTGGTTTTACGTTAAACGGCCGCCAATTTGTCAAAAATCAACTTTTTGCAGAAACCTTCGTTCATCTACTAGTCTTTGGTATATAAAAAAAGTCTGCAAAACTTTAGGCTAATCGATACAGCGATTTCCGAAATATCTTGCTCAACGATATCAAGCTAGCTTTCGCGAGAATGGCTGTTATTCGTTCATTTTTTAATATTTTTTATAACAAAATTACTGAGAGTTGATGCATATATGTACTTTTAAAATAAGGGAATAGTTGTAAAATATATATAGTAGATATTCCACAAAAAATTCCCGATAATCGCGAAAGCTGACTAGCCATAAACCCTTAACTCCATTTAACTACACGACTATAGTACAGTAGAGTGTCAATTAGCAGAACTGCTTGGGACCGAGGTGGTTCGGAAATTCGAATTGTTCGGATAATCGAACAATTCGGAGAATGAAGCATGCGTGTTCTTTACATGGTTTATAACTATAGGAATTACACCTAAAATTGCTTATTAAATACAAGAGTACTACTGCGTTAAGGAGAGGTTCCGGTCTAAAAGTCAATTTTTTTATTTCATTTTTTGAATGTTCAACCTTTTAGGAACATGTGTTTAAAAGGATTTTGTGAAATTCGTAAAATTCCCTAAGTTATAAGCATTTGAGTAGCGGCAAATGCATGAGTAACACCCGGCCACTCGGCGCTCACGTAAAACTTTAAACGCGTTTGTCTCGAAACAGTGTTCTCAAAATCGGTCGGATCTTATATTTCCAAAAGTTATTATCCGATTCGACTGAAACTTTTTTTATTTTGAAGAATATACTTCTGACTAGGAGTGAACCAGAGAAAAATACAAAAAAATTGAAAATTTATAATTTTCAAAAGCGTTGAAAGGACGAAAAATATAGGGAAAAGTGATTTTAAACTTCAAGTGTCATTATTTTCTAAAAAATGTAATTTTTATAATTTTTCTGGTTTCTTTCCTAGCCAGAAGTATATTCTTCAAAATAAAAAAAGTTTCAGTCGAATCGGATAATAACTTTTGGAGATACAAGTCCCACCGATTTGTATGAATTTGTTGACGCCTTGACTTTAACGAGTCCCCAGTGCCGTCTGCAATGATGAATTATAAAACAAAAAATATATTTCTATAACTTAAGACATCCTTAACACAATGCAAAAAGTCCCATTAAATTATACATAGTAGTTTTCCTTTAATTAATTCCTAAAGATCACCTATTTTTTGGGGCTCTAGACCGGAACCTCCCCTTAATTTATATTACGCAAAAGTCAATCAGTCAATCGGTATCGCTACAGTGGTTCGAGGAAGTGGTGGAGATAGCGATGATGCAGCCACTGATTCGGATAATTGACGCTCTACTGTACGATCATTTATGAATACTTACCAAACGTAATAGTCGTTGCGCCTTGAGTAGGCACAACATGAGGCACGGAATTAGTGGTAGTAGATCCTCCAACAGTGGCAGGATTTAATTGGGAAGTAGTATACGTTTGTACATTCTGAGTATAGACAGATTGCACCGGCATGGTGATTTCCAGCTCAGACTTCGTAGTGCTCTCTGGCGACGAGATATAATTAGGTGGAATAGAAAATCCTGGAGGTATACTCGTCACCACGTTACTCCCTCCGCTGTGAGTAGTGCTCGTTGTAGTCACCTGACTTGGAATCGTAGTCTTGATGTTACTCTGAAACAAGGGGAATCAAAACTATTAAACAGAATTTCATCGCAACAAATGCGATTCTTGAAACATTATGTACCGGATACGAGTTGTTCGGTTTATGTTCTTGGACGCTTCTAATAGGTATTCTATGAAGGTATCCATATCCGATTCCACAACCCAAGCTGCAAAGACGTGGAAAGTAATGTTTAAAGAAATGTTTGCACGTACAGCAGGTGAAAATACAGAACGTGTATATTTTCAAAGAACCAATGCGATTACCTTCCTTCTCCTCCCCAAGTATGATTGGGAGTAATCGTGACTTCTCTACAGGAATCATCTTCCGTGTTATACACGTATAATTTCAGAAGTCGAGACTCGTGCGCCTCTATTAAAGTAAACAAGTCCTCGGACTCGTGTAGAACTGAATCGGCGCCAATAATATAATCTGTAAATGGTCGTAATCCTGCTAATTCCGCAGGGGAAGATGGATGCACTTCCTGCACAACACATACGTATTCTTGTAACTTATCATCGAAAGTACTCTGAAACTTTCGTGGTCTAACTGAACTCAATAACTAGCAATTTATTATCCGATTCAGATGGACCACGAAGTTAAAATATAAACGTATTCCCTTCTTCAATACACACTTACAAGAACATGCCAAACATTCTCGTTGGAGCCTTCGAAGGAACAAAACCTCACGCTGACTCCTAGAAGACCTTGTCCACCCCACGTCAGGCTAGGTACTATAACGGTTTGCCTTATAGATTGTGTTTTGCTACTGTACACTGTAAGTGACAATTTCTTGTCCACGCCACCTTTAAGAAGCTCCTTCAACGTATCGTTATCCTGGTCCTAAGGAAAGGGGATGATTACCGTCGTTAAAAGATATATTCAATTCGAAGTAATTCATAAACAACAGAAGACGGAAATGAAAACACACCAGGCGGGTATTTCCGATCGCCACAATGAAGTCGAAGAATGCTTCGAGGCCAGCTTTCTGTCCAGGAGACCCATCCTGTACCTGTTTCAATTACGAAAATCCCATTAAATATGCTAAATATGTGTTAGGTAAACACCTACATCCGTGCGAGAGTGTATTAAAATTTCATATCCTTTATGTACAGTACATAAAAAGAAATTTGCTGTTCGGAGTTACACTAAAAGGTTCTCCGTTGAAAGAAGGAATCTATGCTGGCAAAATGAATTATTCTGACAAGTTGCCTTACCCTCAATACGTGGTAACCTTCTGTGCCACCTCCAGGTATCTCAACACTGTGGGAAGATCCCATTTCTGATAAGGAAGTTTCTTAAGTCACTTGATCTGTACAAATAAAAAACATCAAAACAACCGTTGCTCGTGAATTGATAATCGAATAGAAAAATATGTAGCGCAAGGGCTTTAGACAAATTGGTTGGTGACGTTGCCTATCATATGTAGAAATTCGGTATACGCTACGTTCATTCAGTGTTACCAATGTAGTGTCCTTTTTTAATAAAGATAAAAGTATCTACATTTGAAGATTGATCTGCGATTATAGTTAATTATAGTTAATTGACTTTCGACGTAGTTGATAACTTTATTTAGTGCGGAATCGAGTAGTATTAGTTTAAGATTATGTATACTAATTGTGAGATAAGTAATTGTATTAAATTTACTGGTGAGACCCATTTTGTTTCTTTTAAACATTTTAATAGCTATATTTTCGGGAAACTGAGGGAAGGATTTATTTTTAATGAGCGTTGTTCCTTATATTATATGTAAAATCTGTATTCTTCAGTCTCAGAAATATTCTCTAGAATTTAAAATAGGTATTCGATACTTTGCATGATATATTTGTTTAAAATAGAGATATTTCGGTTCGCTGTTTACTATATAATTTCTACGCTCGATAATAAACCCCGAATTCCACTTACGCGCAAATCGCCCGTGATTTTAATTAGGGTAGGTTTCCTTGTACGCGACTGGACGCATCGTCAAGAATTTCAAAAAGTCGATTTTCTCGAAAATGAAGCGCAATATCAAAAAATTGTATTCCTTTTTCTCGACTTATTTACTTGTTATAAGTAGAAATGAAAGAGTAACTTTTTTTTATATCGTGCTTAATTTTCGGAGAAAATCGACTTTGAAATTCTTAACGTTGCGTTCAGTCGCGTATAGGAAAACGCACCTTAAGGGGAAGTTCCAGTCTAGAGCCTAAAAAAATTGGTGATCTTTAGGAATTAATTAAAGGAAAACTATTATATATAATTTAATGGGACTTTTTTGCATTGTATTAAGGATGTCTTAAATTATAGAAATATATATTTTGATTTATAATTAATCATTGTAGACGGCACTGGGGAGTCGTTAAAGTCAAGGCGTCAAAAAATTCATCCAAATCGGTGGGACCTGTATCTCCAAAAGTTATTATCCGATTCGACTGAAACTATTTGTATTTTGAAGAATATACTTCTGGCTAGGGGGAAAATCAGAAAAATTACAAAAATGACATTTTTTAAAAAATAACGACACTTGAAGTTTGAAATTACTTTTTCCCTATATTTTTCGTCCTTTCAACGCCTTTGAAAATTATAAATTTCCAATTCTTTTGTATTTTTTCTGGTTTTCTCCCAAGCCAGAAGTATATTTTTCAAAATAAAAAAAGTTTCAGTCGAATCTGATAATAACTTTTGGAGATACAGGTCCCACCGTTTTGAGAACACTGTTTCGAGAAAAAGGCCGGGTGTTACCCATGCATTTGCCGCTACTCAAATGTCTATAACTTCGGGAATTTTACGAATTTCAAAAAATCCTTTTAAACGCGTATTCCTAAAAGATCGAACATTCGAAAAATGAAATAAAAAAAATCGACTTTTAGACCGGAACCTCCCCTTAATGAAAATCACGGGCAATTTGGACTAAGTGGAATTCGATCAAAATAGGATATTTAAACAGTTTGAATACCGACACAGGTATAGGTTTATTCTTATTTTTTGGAATTTACGTTTCCTGTTTTTCCCAAAAGATGGTGCTTCAAGAAAAATCCTACGGGGGATATACAATTAGAAATAATCGTTACTTTAGGGCGAAGGGGAAAAACACGTCGTAACTATTTAATAACAAATTATATTCCAAACAAAATAACTGCTTTTCAAATATTAAACAAAATCTTTATTAAACAAAACCTAAATATAAAACATTGATAACCCATTATCGTTCCATAAATTACAAATTCGTGCGCAAACAAATCATACAGACAGCCAACACACCAGCACAAAAACCTTACGATTCTTTCCCCCGAAAAATTGAGAATGCGCCGTGAGGTTTATCTGCCGCGCCGTTCGCGCATGCGTTGCAAATTTGAATTAGTTCGAAAGGAAGGAAAGGAAACTGCTTGCAGTGGCTGACTTGTTACGATCTCCACAGATCTCCAGCAGCATAAAAGAACGCAAGTACTATTTTTCTAAACGATGGATTCAGATATAGAGCAAATTCACAACATTTTACTCGAAGCTAATCTTCCGTCGAGTATAAACGATTTGAAAAATCCGTCGGAGGAATTTGTCGTCAACCTCTTCAACACATTCCTCAAGAGATTTTGGATTGATATTAACGCACTGGATAAAGTAAGATTCACAAAATCCTTAATTCCAAATTCCCCTTAACATATTCCCGCTTTACACAATTCGTATCATAAACTCTGACGCAGCCAACGATGGAGCAGCAGAACGTAATGTCAAACTGCGAAGACACTGATGTAGTTGGGCTTATAAATTTGCACGGCGTTATGGTAGAGATATGCAATCGAATATATATAAAAGATCTGTGCATCACGGATATCGTCAGTCCAGGTGAGTATCTTTAAGCGTTCGCTCGTATCGAGAATCCTGAATATCGACTTTAGAACGACGCTTGCTCAGGTTCCAAAAGGATACGCAAACAGGCAAAGTTCCTCGCGAACTTTATATTATACACGACTAACAAGGAGTCGGAGATGAACGATAAGATCTTTGAGATCCAGCGGAAGGCAAAAATGTTACAGGATACCCTGGACAGGAAAAATGAATTATTGAAAGATATAAACGACAAGGCGTTGCATACAGCGAAACAGTTGTCGCTGAAGGAAAAGGTCTTACTCGTAACGAACCCGACGTCCGAAACTGTAGTACCAATTCTTATACTTCGCTTGTGTTTCAGTACACCGCAGAGACTCAAGCTATTCAATTTAGGCTCGAGAAGAATAAGAAAAGAGTGATTGAATTAACTGCGATAATGGTTGCGGCGGAAGAGAAGAAACAAGAAGCAACGCAACTTTGTATATCCGACAGAGCGCAGGTGCTAAAGGTAACGTGGGACGTGAAGCCAGAATTGCGAATTGTACGTACGTTTGTGTACATCGAACTTAGTAAGCAGTGTACAATTGCAGCTAAGCAAAACAATAGCGGAACTGGAGTCGGAGATTGTGAAGTCTCCTGAAGACTATAAAATGCGTTTAAGCGGATTGGAAAAGGAACTGTCTTTCAAGGGCAAGGAACGTGATATGATGCAAGAGGCGTGTCAAGAGAAAAAGCATGCGATCGAACAGCAGCAGAATATTTTGACTTTCATCGAGGAGCAGTTGGACAAGTTTTCTGAAGTGCGAGACGTAAAGGAGGAGCTAAAGTACTTACGCGATTGTATTTTTAATGCACGAGTAATTGAAACTTTAGTATGTTACCCCGTCGTGTTGTTGCTTTTCAGGAAAGTTAGTGTACAAGAAGACAGCATTAAGAAGCAGGTTGAAATGCTTAGGAATGATATCAAGGAGTTCGAACAGAAATTAGAAGCTCAGAAGCATCAGCGCAAAGAAACTGAAGTGGACGAGCTTCAAGTACAATACGAGGAGCGTCTATCTCCTCTGCGTAATTTAACTGTCCAATTAGCAAGGTATTACGAATTATAGTAAATGTAGCATTGATGCATTCGTTCAGAATCACAAAGAAATTCGTGTCGATTGCAGTAACAAAAAGATAAGTAAAAAGAACTTTGAAGCGGTGCAAGTTCAGCACAATGAGGACAGGATAAAGTTGAAGAAAATGCGAGGCGACGTAAAGAAATTGGAAGAAGAAACTATGGTACTCATTAAGAATTATCAGGATCTTTACGACAACGAAGTCTTGACCGTAAGTTCAATTAAAATTATGTAGTAAATAGGTTTATTTTTTGCCTTTGGGCCTCAACATGGGGTTACATGTGTTATGTATGTTAGTGTCTCTGGGACTGTTAACTCAAGATTGTGCTTTCGTTTTGACTTATTCCTTCATCTTGTTCTTCTTTTCTTCTCCTTTTTCCAGATCCATACGCATCCACTCCGCTCCTTCTTCTTCTTTTTCCTTGATCGTTGAATTTTCTCTTTTCAGCTCCTTACAGTCTTATAGCATGTGACCCATGTATTTCTCGAGCCCTATTACATAGTCTGCATACTGTCTCTTTTTCTACCTTCCAGTACTTGCTTCCCCGCTCTTCGTCCCCACATCTGAACCTTGCAATCATGCTTTGGTCTCTGTCCCTGTAGTTTTCATTTATGTAATTTGCTCTCTGGTTATCCCTGATTTCTGTGTATTGTGCGTTGTATCTACCTCCTAGTATTCTGTCGTATTGCCATTGAACCTGCTCCGCCCTCTCTCTTTGCGCTAGTTCCTCAGCAAACTCTCTTCCTCTCCTTCTTTCTATTTCCATTTCTTGGATATCCATCATTTTTTATGAGTCTCGCATTTCCTCCCATTTCGACTTTTTCTCTGCTTGCTTCGCGTCTATTTCCCTCCAGCATTATTGTACTATTTTATTCTTATTCAGCCGTTTCGCTTTCTCCTAATATTTTATTGCTCTTTTCCCCGCTTCTATCCTTACTTTGCCCGTTTTTGTTTCCTCCAAAATTAGATATGCTGGTGTATTGAAGTCCAAAAAGTAAAGTCCTTAAAGTCCACCTTATGTATTTCTCTTATGTATTTTCTCTACCTTTTCTGCTTCTTCAATCAAAATTATGTACAGATGCTTAAATTTATTTAATTAACAGAAGATTGAGGAGATTAATACCATGCTAATTTTCCTTATATTAATAGGAGAAAGCTTTGTGGAAAGCCTCGGCGAATGAATGAAATGAATGCACATTTGTCTTCTGTAAGGTAAGATTACTTTTTACTATTAAAAACATTGTTTTACTATGGCGAGATGAATAACTTTTGTATCATTTTTTATCGACTTGTATAACGTTAGAGATGTCTGGACTGCTCATAAAGTCACATCTTCTATTTTAAAGTTGAAATTATACTGGTATGTTTATATACAGAGTTCTCTAATATATTTTTATTCAACAGAAATTGTGTAAATAATAAAATATAATATGAACATATGGGGAATAAAGTTCAGATAGAGTTAGTCTCCCATATTCTGTTTAATTACATATATTAACAGCATTTTTACATAATCAATTGTATATATATATATATATATTTAACTGGATCTATTTATCTAAATATTATCTTCATTGATCATTCAATAACCGTGAAACATTAATATTTGGAATGATAATAAATACACAAGATAGTAACAATATATATATCTATATATCCTTTATACAAGATATAGTATAAGTACTTCGTTTTCGTTATTACCGTGTTCAAACGTACTTATTACATGTATTGCCAAATAATTTCGATATTTACGACTTCCAACGAATGTTTCAGTAGTCAAACATTTCCTGCAGTGTGTAATATTGATTGGAGAAAATGTCTTTCAGAGTTCCCTCTCCCTTCCAACTATTCGTCTGTATTAAAATTAACTTTAAATAAGTCGTATACCCGATTTAAATTCAAAGTACAAAATCCATGAAATTTTATCGTTCGATGAAAATATCAATTCTCGAGGCCTTACGTACAAAACGGGTTTTATTTCGCAATTTTAAAAAGTTTTCAACATCTTCATAACACATTAACGATCGAAAATTTAAAACTTCAAATTTCGCGATTTAAATATGATTAAGTTATCATACTCGTTACGAATGTATTTTACTTTTAAATTCTACTATCGCGATCACGATTTAGTAAAAATGCAGGTAGTTTATTTCAGGAAGTATTTAAGAAAAATGCATTTTTGGAATATATTATTTAATCATTTGCAATTGTTAATGTGTTAATCACGGTGTCATGGAGAAATACACTTTGTATAACAGATTAAGGGGGGAGCCTGGTGTAGCGGGGCGAAGAAACCGATTTTTTTTTGCATAGATCAATAGTTAAACATCACGAAATATGCTCCCAAAGCCGCAAAACGAAATTCGAAAAATTAAAGCGGATATAGTCAGTTTTGCTATGGAGCACCAGGTTACCAGAAAACTTTAAATGTGTTTTTCTCGAAACGAGAGTTTTACAATTGGCGGGCAATGTAACTCCAAAAATATTCAACCAATCGATTTGACCTTTTGCACGGATATTTGTGAACATTTTCTTCGCAGAGCTTAGCTATTGGTATAATGATATTGTTTAAATAAATAACTTTTTTTTTACACATTTAAGGGGGTATACCCGTTTGAACCCTCGGAAAATGTGTACATTTTGTGGATTTTTTTACAAGTCAACGGCTTGATGCAGATTTCCCGTTTTTTTACACTCTTTACATAGTATTATGAACTACTTAAAAAAAAAAGTTTCAATTAAGAAACTATTGTTTTTCGGATGTTATGGATACATATCCGAAAGTCTCCGGATTTTAGACGGTTAAACGGTGGCCTTAAGAACTCGGGCTACGTTCAACCAATTCACTTCCAATTTTGCATGTAGAATCGTAATAAGATTCCACATCGTCCTACGAGAGTTTTTTTTTATTCTGATTCCCCGTTCATTATTTATAAAGAAAAAAGGTGAACATTTCTCTTAGAAAAATCTAACTTTACCTTTGATCTCTTACCATTTCTTTATTTTTCAAAATTTTCAAAATCGGCTCCGCAGGACGATATCTATTAACATATTTTATAAGAAAATTTTAGTATTTTTGATTTCAGACACGACACACAGCTTATTTCAGGGCCACCGTTTAGCCGTCTAAAATCGGGAGACTTTCGGAAATGTATCCATAACTTCCGAAAAACAATAGTTTTTTAACTGAAACTTTTTTTTAAAGTAGTTTATAATACTATGTAAAGATAGTAAAAAAACGTGAAATCTGCATCAAGCCGTTGACTTGTAAAAAAATCCACAAAATGTACACATTTTCCGAGGGTTCAAACGGATATACCCCCTTAAGGCAAAATTTCGTTGGAAAAAGTGAACTTTTTTTCAAGAGGCCGCCATTTGCTCAATCTTGCATCTTTTAAGTTATGAATTTATACGATTCGTGCGTGCACTCATAAACTAAACAAAAATTGTCGAAGTTTTGGTTTTAGATGAATACAGTAGACGCTACGTTGCTCGCCGCGGAACAATTGTGTCGCCAACGGACTTGGCATAACCCCGTATAACTCCGTTATTTGCTGCTCTTATTTAATAAATTTGTTTTTAATCTACATTAATCTGACAATATAATATTCTGAAACTTTCAGAAAGATCGATTAAACACTTTCTTTAAAAAAAAAAGAAATCACAAAAGATGCCTCGATTTTCAGCTAGTTACACCAGGCTCCCCCCTTAAAGCGCCGTATCAGTTTTCCTATGGTTCAATGAAGTTCGTCAATTGACGAAATTTTAAAAAATTTTTTAAAACACTCGTATACTGCGATCGTGTAATTGAAATCAATATACCGCGTTGATAAACCGAATGAAGTCTCCTGTGCAATAGTTTATATATTATATACATATTGACACCTTTAACAATGTAACAAGCTTTAACAGTACGATTACAAACTAAAACAATGTACAGTATTTATAGCCGCATATACATGAATTGTCACAATTTCGTTTGATCTGTACAGACACAGAAGATGCCGCGGTTTTACTTCGCATCCTATGAACACGCTAACACGTTTCGTGAAATTGCAATTCGCATACAATGCTCTTGTATGGAAACTGGGGTATCTATACGTGAAAGAGCTAAGTGCACAAGAGAATTTCTCGCGTATTTATACAGTGGAGAGCGATTCCTTGCTAAACAGTGAACAGCTCCAAAATGTACATCAAATGTTTTACATTTCTTACATATTTACCAATTCCCCCTTCTTCTGCATTTTGTACAAGTTTGTCCCAAGAAATTTAACAAACATACAACTCGTTACTTCCACAATACTGCCGGAATTTCCCTCCCCTCTGCAATTCTTCGATACTCCTTACACAATTTCCATTACTCCGTGCTCGATTAATTTAAATGCACAGCTCCGCAGGCTGGCCTGCGCGCGCGTTAAATACAATATACATCCAACTAAATTTGTAAACTTAAGTCATCGATACAATTCATTTAAATTACTCTATATGGCAGTGATACAGAAAACTAAATACTGAAAGTGTCCTTGTGTCTTATTAAATTAATCTATTAACTTGCTTGTCACTTTTGTATCTCGGGAGATTATTTATAGTGAATTGTCGATATTGGATTCTTAAGTGACACGAATAACAGCTCGTTCCAGATTTGTCATTGTTCTATACATAGAGTATACCGAGTGTAAGTATAAGAAAGAGTTTCTTTATCTTTTCCAAGTCTTATCGATTAGAAAGTACTTGCTCGATGATTATTTCTATTATTCGAAAGGATATGTAATGCAAACAACGAAATAGAATGATAATGTACAGCCTATTTTACAGATTATTCATCATTCCAATGTTAAAACAGAAATAAAAGTGAAGATTAAATTTTTTTATACAAAATTTATAATATACCATGGATAGTTAAAGAGATACACAGGAATAGGGAACAATTTGAATGTTCTGATAACGCATAAGAAATTTAAACCTTTAAGTCGACAAATTTTTATAGAAGGTATTTAACGGTTTCTTTTAATGGTACTTCGCAAAGCTATATCTTATTTAAAGATACGATACGAGTCAGCCTTCTTTCATTATTTGATAGACTGAATCAGAGTTGGGCATTATTTGAACGATCTCGAATAAGAATTGCGAATAAAACTCACGTTATTCGAGAACAACGAATAAATTTTTTGAAACTTCGTTTTCCACGCAATTCTTATTCGAAATTATTCGAATAATACCCAACTCTGGACTGAATTACATGATCATTCGAAAGTTTCAGAAGCGCTGCAAGAGTTAAACGGTCATTTTAAACACATATCTATGCAAATGTATTATACACATATTTTCCTTTTTTTTTTTATATATTGATACGCGTGTAGCGCTTTGTTGAAGAAACTCATAGCGATACAGTTTTACATTGACTAGTTAACAATGTGATGCGATGTACAGTCTTTTTATGTAAACACCAATTCCAAGCTTTAATCTCTTCGACAGAATTTAGGCGCCTTAAAATCCTGTTCCTGTTATTCAATGTTCGTTAATCATTCCCGATGCGCTTTCATTTCTTCAAACGAAACGATAAGCAACCGATGAAAACGTTCGAAAGGAAGTTCTCTTAAAAAAGTATTTGCTATCACAGCATGTATTTACAAGTGCGAATACTGTACGAATTACTCAGGGCTTATCTTCAGATATTTTGCCTCGCACTTTCTTTCGCTACGAACGATGCAATACTGTATCAGGAATTCAGTTCTTAAGTATACCCTTCGTATGTAATCCAATGTGGCTTGTATAGTTACATTTAAATAAACGTGAATTACAATCATACGTGAAATAAAAAATCTATCGATTGAAAGACCTTAGGTCTATTAGTATTACAGTTATGAGGGAAACATTAGTAGAAATCATTCTGTATCTGCTACTAGACAGACATGGCATTATTTAAGAACATCTTTTAGAAATTTATACAAAAACACATCTCCGTCTAAACACAACTTACAGGCAACTTTACGGATGTAGATAGGCGTAAAGATACGTTATAGAAAATATGATTGTTAGGAAAATTACAAGGTCTCTCTAGATTCGCGTCGTTTGAAAATGACAAGTCAGTCGTGCTGCGCCCTATTCGCAGAGTACTTGAGATTTGAAGTTACAACAAGCCATATCTCTCGCGAACATACGGAACACCTTCGATCAGTTTCTGTCGCAGGACACAGAGTTAAATTATTGGCCCTCGTACAAGTATTAACTGTGCATCTGTTTCGTAATAGGGCTGGGATTATTTGTCGAATCTTTCGGTATTCGAATATTCGAATACTTCGGTTGCTCAATTATTTGGCGAATGTAATTTGAATATCCAAGTATTCGAATACTATTCGAATATTTAAGTATTTGAATACTGATGTATTCGAATAGTATTCGAATATTTAAGTATTCGAATACTGATGTATTCGAATAGTATGGTGTGAATTATAAATAAAGTTCTTTAAGTTTATTTGTCAGGGTGAAATCTTATAAGCTAATTTTGACCCACTTCACACCATACTATTCGAATAGTGAATACATCAGTATACATCAGTATTCGAATAGTATTCGAATAATAACATTCGAATACTCAAATATTCGAAGTTTATTCATAGCATTCGAATACTCAAATATTCGAAGTTTATTCATAGCATTCGAATACCCAAATATTCGAAGTTTATTCATAGCATTCGAATACTCAAATATTCGAAGTTTATTCATAGCATTCGAATACTCAAATATTCGAAGTTTATTCATATCATTCGAATACTTGAAAATTATTCGAATATTAAATTATTCGAATAGTCCCAGCCGTATTTCGTAATACTTTGCCACTCGCGCAAAAGTTCTGACAGAAGCGCGCTACAAGTGACTGCTTTAAACATCGAGAGCGATATTTAGCTCGACGACAAACGCGCAATTCAGGGGAAAGTATAAATAAGTACATTCTCTTCTGTTTAAAAATGTTCATGTTTCAAATTAAGTGCTCAAATGTTGATCAATTCTTCCTCACTTTTAAATAAAAACACCATAAATAAAAGCGCCTTTAAAAGCATAATCCGATATATTAGAAGACACGTTACGAAGGCGACGAACAGAGACTTTTAATATACACTGTTTACCCTGCGATAAAAGCAAATGGTACACTGTTAGCTTGTTGTTCCCTTCCCCATTATATTTTTGCTTAATCTTGTAAATCGATTACAGAGATCGTTATAGTAATGAGCCACTCCTGAAACAACTCTGCGTACAGTATCCTCCGCTTCCAATCACATTACCAGTTTAAATGCTACCTCGGTAGTTGCCCGCGGACCCGTTACGCTGGCGGTTCAATGAAATTATAAATAGAATTACGTCGAACGTGTCGTTTTAATTGCAAGGAAAGCAAAGGTTATGTACCACAGACTTAAAAAATAAATATCATAGTCGATCAGTATAGCCCACTACTAATTTATTGTTTTCGCTTTATATAAATCTATTTCTTTAATCGTTCAAACAGAACTGATCCGAATGGACGAAGTCATCGGCTCTGTTTCATTATGCGATCTTAGATTAATAGGACCCTCCACATTGGTATTATCTATATCGCCAGCCAGCGCAAGACGTTCCCCGTCGATCGACGGGACATTGGCGTCTACTCCCACCGATTTAATCTCTATACTACTCCTTTTCCTGATCGAACAGCCCGTAATATTCCCATCGATCTCCGTCGACTCATTATTCAACACCGAGGAACTACCTTTAATACTCTCCCTCGAGGTCGCCTGAGATCCAAGCTTCTTCTCTTTATCGGACGCGTTAACATGAGCATTCTTCGTTACCTTACCGTCCTTCTCCCGGGACTTCTTTCCAAGCACTGAGAAATTCGTGAGTTTCAAGGCAGTCTTTTGATCTTTCGATTGTCACATTGAACCAACCCTGCTCGCCTCCGTGGATTCCTCTTCCGTGATCGACACAAGGTTACCCTTACTTTCCCCTGTGGGATCTTCCTTTGTTAGTTGAATCGGTATATCATCTAAACAAAAACGGAGAGGCCGGATTAGAATCACGTTACTATCGCGGGTCGGCGAAGGTATATCAAAGTACATATACGTATGTAAACACCGTGAAACTGAAGCGAATCGTGTAAAGCAGAAAAGAGCATAAATTTCACAATGTTAAGCTTGCAGAATTGAACGTAAACACGATTAAAGGAAATTCTATTTTACACAGCAGAGCTCTCGCTCGATACGACGATTGAGCGGCGATAACAGTTTCGTAAGTGATTAATGAACAGCGAGAAGTTAACATTCAATTCCAACACTGTGATGCTGTATACTGACTTATGTCTTAGGACGAGCACAAAACAATATAAGCTGAGAGTAACGGGGGAAACAAACGTGAAGGGACCTGCGTTCTAACAAATTCGCTATCTCCAGTGCAAAGAAACGTGCCATAAAACTGCATGCAGTTTCCCATCATGTGCACTTGAATATACAAAATATGTTATGCCTGTGTTCCTTCTCCACTAAGAATGATGGTATCTCTGAAACGAATTTCATGAGTAAATGCATAAAATCGCTACCAATCAGAAACTGCTTAAACGTTACGTGGCGCGACAGCTAATCTGCCGCGCGTGTTGCCGAAGAGAGGTTTAGATAGAGTAAAAAGTCTGGTGATCCTAAAGTGCTGAAACTTGAACCACTAGTACCATGTATTCGTTGACAGAGCAGCACTCGTACGAAAACCGATCGACTTATTCCCCTCCAAATACACATTCTCCGCCGACCCGTGTACCATCTCCCCTAGAGCTTGCTCTTCTAACACGCTATAGAGATGCGAGCCGGAGCTCATTCTGTTCTCGCCGTAAGCCGAGTCGGAGCTATCTTTCTGCTCTTTCCTCGCCCTGGCGTTCCCTTTAGAAGCGCCGTGATCGTCGTTGCTCTCGGACTTAGTTCTCTTAGAGTGCTCTTTGCCCCTTTTAGGGGAGGACTTGGCGGGCGAACTCTGACCGCTGCACGCGCTCCCTCGCCGGGAATTCTCCAACGAGGAAGAGGAGCTGACCTTTCTCATCCCTGGGTCCTCCTCGCTTGAGATCGGAAGTGAATGCTTCCAATGCCAAGGGAACCGCTTCCCGCTGCTGGCCGCTGCCGGCTGCTGTTGCTTTTCGAGCTGAGCCTCGCTCAGCTCGGCCGCGAATAACTGCTCGTCCAGATCGTCTGGCGACACATGTTTGCAAACCAATGCACATTTCCTGAGTCCAATAATTCGTTAAATGCGTGCTCGGAGTGTGATCCCGTTTCGTGCCCTCGATATTCAACTCGCTTTACGAACGGATACGTATATAGGCTTTCTCTAATGCGAACTCGGCTCAAGGCTATTCAATCCCTATTTACATTACAACACTAATTCCTAGACATAATCTAAAATATATTTACAGGGGCAATTCTGCATGCGAAATGAGTCCTGCGATACGCATACATCGTGTTCATGCAATCCTCGGCTCCGTACGTTATAATATACGTAACGGTGTACGTTTATCCTAAACTTCTATTCAAACAAAACTTCCCAACACGAGGCTATTATTCGCGTAATGTTTCGGTGCACGTTAACTGGCACTAGCTGTACAACGCTCGACGACATGCTGGGTGGTTTGTAAATAATCTAACAAAAAATAAACTGGACTTTATACTGTACGTATGATACTAAAAAAACTGGGCATTAATAAATCATCGGGGCTATTAATACGGTGAACTATTCTCCGATTATTCATACAATTAGCAGTAGAAGATGAGGTTTTTATTCGTGGTTGCGTACCTGGTAGCTTTTTCGTTCGGAAGGAAGCGTTCGTGATCATTGATTTAGATATCGTCGCGGTCGCGGTTGCGGGTGATAACGCAACACTCACGCCAATTGGTCCGTCGCTGGGTTGACCTGAAGCAATGAAATGTTTTTACGGTATTAACCGGTTGTCATTAAGGCGACTAGGCAGTCGAAAATCGATTTTTCGATTTTAATTGCATTTTCCGAAAGTACTATCTTTTCTGAATAAAATGCCGCTTGGTTTATAGTAAAATTCGCAAAATTGTAGATTTGACAGCTAAAAACGTCTCACTCACCGGATTTTAGTTTTTTTTATGAAAATTCAAATTTTTACGGGCCATATCAGAGATTTGCGCCGAAATAGCATATGTTTTACACATCCTGTAATTTTTTCCAAGTCGATCTGAACCTCCATTCGTTCGCGATCAGGAAAAAATGAAGAGAAAAAAATATTCGAGAAAAACGCGTTTAAAGTTTCTGGGCAAAGGCGACGCTATAGGTTGCCGCTCGACGTTTTTAGCTGCCACATCTACAATTTTGCGAATTTTACTATAAACCAAGCGACATTTTATTCAGAAAAGATAGTACTTTCGGAAAATGCAATTAAAAAATCGGGTTTCGACTGCCTAGTCCCCTTAATGAGACGATGCTTCGATCTGAATTTCGTTTACCTGACGGCCCGCTAGTGGCCGAATTGCGTATAGCATTTGTGACTAGCATTACATCTGGATATGTCTCGTAACATGCCCGATTATGAATATCTTCCACTGCTTGGGTTCCTAAATTCCAGCAGTCATTATACCTGCCAATGTGTGTTACTTCTTATTTTCTTCGGAATATCATTCATTTGGTACGTTATTATTAAAAGAGTGGTATATTACACACATAGCAAAATATACAGCATGCAAGAATTCAAGAAGAAATTGACTGGACACAGGTATACGAGGTAGGAGCCTTGGGACAAAGCTGGACTCGCTTCCGTACGAGGATCGCTGATGATGTCCTGGTTTCATGAATCCTTGCGTGACCAGTCTGTAATAGATTCTCGAATAAGTCCTCGCGTTTCTGACGAGTTTATACAGCAGTGAAATCCCCCTTACTTGGTAGCAACTTTGCACAATTGTTCCAGAGCAAACTTGCTCATGTAGCCGAGCTGTTGATTGTAGATGAACAGGAGGGCGGTCATAACTTTCAATCTGTTCTGAGCGTTCAGCGTTTCTACTTGCTGCAACGGTCCCCAACTAACTAACTTCGTGTTGCATTCCTCGAACCTACGCACCGCGCTCTCTGTCAAAGAAGCAGGCGCTAAACTCGCAGGCTGTACACAACAAGTAATCAACGTTACAGAAGCGTTATCGCAAACTCGTGTACCAGGATCCATGATAATACAGTGCGTACCTCGTGAAATATAGAAAGCATGGCAAGCGACGGTAATCTAAAGGAAATTACTTTCTGCTGCCCGGACTTATCAATTATTTCCAGATTGTACAATCCAATTAACAATGTTTCTACGGATCGACAGTTCTGTAAAAAAGTAAATCACAAACCAGATATGAATTTAAAACTGTAAAACGAGTTGCGTGCGCGGAGCGTCTTCTACACCGAGAAATATTAATTATTCAAAGCGTAAGTTATATTAATATTAACCGAGACTAAGCTCAAACCATTCCAGTATAAATTGAACGCTTTCCTTTACAATCGTCTCAATATTTCATTTTCAAATTACTATTACAATATCGCTCAAGCCAAAATTAGATCCAACGAACTTCACGCATCCGTTCTATAATTAAGGTAATGATACAACTGTTCGACCATGCGATTCTGAGTTAAATTACAGCTTATTTGTGTTACGTAACATTACTTTCCACGTGCTTCGAGCATCCTGACCTCGTGAAACTTCGTTAACAAGGTTTACGTGTAATCATCTCTTCCCCTTTAATTACATATGCTTACCTTGATGTCACCGTGAGCTGCAGAATTCAAATAAATGTACACCAACGTCGGCAGAAACTGCAAGGTGAACCTTTGCAATTCCGTTTCTCGGAAGCGGCAGAAATTGTATAACTGATCGCATACAGTGTCCACCAACTGTAACGAATAAGAAGTTATTGAGACCTACAAACAGAGTAGAACTAAGCAGAAGAGAACGTAGAAAGAAGAATATTCTTTATCTAGCTTCCGTCGAAGACGATAAATCTTTAAAATTAAATGAAAGTAAAGCTCGAGAATAACGTGCACGGCTATTCGTCACGAAAGGAAACGGACTGTTCGCGGAAATAGAAAGAATAATCCTGCGAGTTACCTGACTGTGTTTACTACGCTCTTCCAAGAGTACGTAAAGCGCTCTAACTATCTCGTTGTCCTGCAACAAGGTGGTGGCGAAAGTGTGGCGCCTCGACGGCGAGACATCTGCGCAGTCCGCCAGCCATTCGTTTATCAAGCTCTCCGTCATCTTTACTTTGCCCTCGCCTGCGTGAATAAATCGGGATCTCGCTGATCAGAAATTTCGGCGTCGAAAGTAAGTCATCTGAGACTTTGACAATCATTACCACTGACTTCAGAGATGATCAACTATCGAGTAAACGGTTCCTACAAATCATCCATCGACGGCGCATCGATGTACATCGAGGCTTACTATCGAATTTATAAGAAAGTAATTGGGATTCGGTTATCAAGCGGTTTACGGTCGGCAACTGTGATAACGTGGATTATCGCTAACATTTCTGAACATCACTGTCATGCGCGATCTCAATGCCCCGAGGTTGAATCCCTGGATTTTAGCAACGCCCACTTTCTTATCAACCGACGACAGTCAAGAGAGCTTAAACTTATTCGCATTCATGCTGGAACACCTCTTAATTACCTCCATGACTTCCTCGAACGGCACTCGATTCTCACTCGCGAATCTGACACTTGTAACTACTGCGATTGAATACGCGGTACATAGATAGCTGTATCTATGATAAATATAGTTGGATATAGTTGGATATAGTCACGCAACGAATCTGGTGTCTTTTCACTGGCTAGGGAATAATATTGCCCATTTCGGAAAGAGGGAATTATTCCGCAGAAGCTAATGCACTTCAGTTTAGCAGCAATTTGTTAACAGTACGGTAATAAAAAAGGAAATTTATTTTAACTTATTTCTGGGTTTGTAGCTTTAAGGCGCGTTTACTAGTGATCCTCTAGGGAGTGATCGGTATAACCGCAGCCGTTTGTGCAATTTGGGAGCAAAACCGGAAATAACATAACCTAAATATTCATTTAATCCATGGACATAGGAATATAGGGACGGAGGAATCGTTGCGGGGGTTATCTCCTTGCGTGAGGGGCAACGAGTATCATCCGCCTTCTTTCTATTGGCTGCTGCTTTGCTCAAGCGCAGTGATGTGTAATGATAAACGTTTGTCGCGTCCAGGGATCGGCGGGCTTCAGTTACCGCTGATGGAGGGGGAAACACCTACAGGAGCGGTGGTTATGTGTGCTTGAACTGTGCCTGTACGTCAGTCATGCATATAACCACCGCTCCTGTAGGTGTTTCCCCCTCCATCAGCGGTAGTTGGAGTCCGCCGATCCCTGCCTAGACGCAGCTCTTGTGCCGTATTCCTTCAAGCCTTCTCGATAGTAGGAGCTGTGGCAACAGCGCGGCAGAGACAGAGAGAACAGAAAATGTGGCAACTATGGCCGGTATTCTCAGTCGTTGCTTATTCTTAAGCAAATGCTTAAGCATGCGACATCCTCTACTAACCTCGTAAACTAGTAAAGGATACCGCATGCTTAAGACGATCTTAAAAATTAAGCAAAGACTGAGAATACTGGCTTATGAGTAAAAAATTCGTCTACATAGAGTACCTGGAGATGTCACCTCTGTACTAGTTCTTTTTATCGACCGCAGTAGTTTCATTAAGGTCCGTCTGTTTACAAGGGACGCTTCGATCGATTCGGACTATAACAAAAATGAGATGGCAGCCTTAAGCTAGATTTTCCTGTTCGCGACTAAATGCAACGTCATGGATTTCAAAGTCGATTTTCTCGAAAATGAAGCGCAATAACAAAAAATTTTATTCCCTTTTTCTCGACTTATTTACTTGTTATAAATCAAAAAGAAAGAGTAACTTTTTTTCATAGCGCGTTTCATTTTCGAGAAAATCGACTTTGAAATTCTTCATGTTGCGTTTAGTCGCGTACAGGAAAATCTAGCTTAATGAAAATCACGGGCGATTTGGGCATAAGTGGAATTCGCCCATAGTCGAAATTAAATGGGACCAATGGGAATGGAAGAAACTGTTGAAATAAATATATGATTAGCTCCTTGCAATACTGTTTCTCGATATTAATTCTATATATTATGTAATTACGTTTTGCGGACTTTATAAAATTAGGTGATATATGTATCGCGCACATTGAAACACGTCCAAAATTAAGGAAATATTCGTCCGGAAATATATCAGAAATAATAAGGCCCATTTTCAAAAAATCGTACGCTCGCCTCTGCTCGCTTCTGCTCGCATCGATCATTTAGAAAATGGTGGCGATAGAGCGAGGAACGTGCTGCGAAAATTTTATGTCGAGCATAAAGAGGCTAGTAAAAAGAATTTATGTAACTTGAATACAATATTATAACATGAAAATTGTACGCTGAGATTTATTCCATCAATCGGTCGTTCGAAAATGGAGGAAACATATCAATCACGAGTAAGTATGAAATGGTGTGATTATTTTCTGTCGAATTCGCAACGTGATAGTGTATTTCTAATCCAAAGACATCTTTAATAATTAATTGTAATAATTCTACAATATTGTTATAGCTGAATTATTCCTCTTCTTTCTTAACATTTTAAGTATATATTTTTTAACAATATGTATTGTATAATAATTATTACATACAATAACTATAATACTTCATTTTTCTGTAGTTAATGACCCGTTAACCGGTTTCACCCGGGAATTATTTATGTTCCCAAAATAAAAAAAGCGTAATAAAAAATAAATAGCCTATAATCTAATCTAGGGCGTATGTAATGTATATTCAAAATTTCATTTAAATCCGTTTAGGCGTGAAAGAAAGACAAACAAACAGACATCGTTTCACTTTTATATATTATTAAGGATTAAGGATTAAGGATAAGGAATTTAATACTAAAATATTTTCATACTTCATATCTATTTCACTTATTTATTTTCAAGACGGCAGAGTAACTTGTTCAACACTTTACTCTTGATTGAAAGAGAAATATGGGCTGTACTTTCGAAAACCCCATAGTCCGAATTGGCTGAAATTTTGAAAACAGTTTCATTTTGCATAGAAATAATGTTTGCGAGAAAGATTTTTGGCGACTCGAAAATTTTTTTTTATCATTTAAGCGTCACCATATATTCCGACACGTTGAAGGCAGCTTTAAAGCCACAAAACCTGCTGTTTTCAGTTGTTTTTAAAAGGTACAACGCATTCTACTTTTCAACTTGTTCCGGATATTAATATTGGTTTGGGGCTAGATTATCACGGAGGCCACGTAAAGCGTGGTAGCGAACCGACGTGAGTTCGGTAATTATTTGTTTTACAGTTTTGATCATTATATATTATACTATAATGCGTCGGTAAGGTAGGGAACGATATCAAAATGATTAAAAAAAAATTTGAAATCGCCAAAAATCCTTCTCGCAAACATTATTTCTATGCAAAATGAAACTGTTTCCAAAATTTCAGCCAATTTGGAGCTTAGGGGTTTTCGGAAGTTTGGCCGAAATATGTATATGGAAGAATAGAATATCTAATATCTAATATACTATTCATTTATACTAAATAAATATTTTACCCATCTCTGATTCCAGATCTGGCAGGACGCCGCAAAATCAGTCCCCTGTATGCCTGAAGACTTTCGCCCACAAATCTGGGTTAAGCAGCATATAAAGCAGAAGCCATATAAATGTAGAAACAGATAATAAAATATCCCCAGTTCAAAATGTAGTACTTGGTGACAAAGAAGTCACTATATATACAAAAAGAAGTAACTACAAGCGCCAACTAAAGCATTCATGGCTGAGATAATTTTTCAGCCATTTCTTCACTACCAACGATTCGGTATATAATCCATTGCCCTTTAAATATTTGTGTTCTTAAAGTAGGCTCTCACTACACCTCGCCTCGGTGGAACTTATTTTCGCTCTCGCACCTAGGCTCGCGTCGCCTCAGATCTTCCGTACCTGAAGTTATCTGAGCTTGCCTCGGTTCATGTGTTTGGTCAGTTGCTCATAGCGAATTCGAAAGACACGCACTAGCACTACACTGGTGCCAAAAAATGACTTAGATGATTCTTATAGAGATATCTTCGTTCCTGTCAGAAACAACCAATCTAAGTCATTTTCTGGCACCAGTGCAGAGTCAGTGCGAGGTACCGAATTCGCTATCTGAGAACATCTTCCTTCCTCTTTAGCGGTCACTGAAAGCGGTGGCATTGCATCCACTCGCACTACGCTTCGCCTCGCCTCTCTTCCTGAAAATATTCTCAAGAAAGAATCCGCAGCTCGAAATTACGCCGAAGCGAGGCGCAGTGTGAGTCAAATTGTCAAAATAAATAAGAAAAGCACAGGAAGAATAAAATGTTCCAAGGCGAGGCGAGGTGTAGTGAAAGCCTACCTTTAGTATGTCTGGCGTATGTATTACATTATTCCCATTTTAGAACGTACAAATGGGCAGAGGAGTTTGGCGGACGCAGTCATACCTGGACCAGGCCGTTGACTATGTACCACCAGGTATAAATGAGTTTTTGAATATGTAGTTTGTAAATTACAGCATGGAAATCTATATGATGATATTACAACCACTTACATATATGATATTCGTGATTATACATACATGCACCTCCAACTGAATCTTCTCTTCTTGAGAATGATACATTATTAGAATTGTTAAGCAGGGTTTAATTTAGTTTCCTTTGTTGCAGGCCTCGTAAGAGAACTATTAAGATTTCCACAAGTCAACCAAATTTAAATTACGGTTAGTATTATTGTTTATATATAAGTTACCTTAGTACTGAAATGTAACAGGATGATACTTTAACCGATAATTATGAGTTCGTGATTATATTTACATGCACTACCAACTGAATTGTAAAAATCTACGTAGGAAATAGTAAAGTTTCTGGAACATGTAATTACTCGTAATTTTTGTGTTTTAGGCGACGAGTGATCCACACAGAGGACTCCCAATTTATACTTTCTTGGACGGAATAATTATAATAAAAATTCTAATAAATGTGTAATTGGCAAGCACCTTTATGTACTTGCAGCTCATTTTGATTTCACATATTTTTTTATATTGTATATTTTCTTCTATGATTTACTCTTTTCCGTCCTCGATTTTTTCATGTACTTGACGTAATTTTTTTTACTTTTTTGAAGTTTTTTACGGGGATGTACTGTACGATCGGAGTAATGAAATAAATAATTTGTAAAAGTTCTCAATTCACTTCTTTTAGTACCAACCCTGTAATAATATACATTTATGCGTGCTTTGTCTCGTTTTAAATACCTGTCGTTAAAAATAGAGATATTACAAACACATTTAGAATATTTCATTTGTTTCTCATATAATTAGCCAACGATATTTTCTTCCATTGCACTATATATATTTTTTAAGGAATAGCGCTACATTCAAAGGAGGTCTATGAACTGTATTTTTTAAAGGCATATGATATGTAAAAATACATATATTATCTATATACAACGTTTCATAATATTATTGGTGCAGCAATCAAGATATACATATATCATACATATAATTTAACATTAGAACACAGATGCAGATGTGCGGAGTATCATTTCTCCCAAATAAGATTTTTGTCTATAAGAAAAGAGGGGCTTACAGTGAATCGCGTTTATCTCGCAGCACGTCACTATAAGCACGTTGTACTTTCACCTTATAGAGAATGATTTGGACATGATTTAGTTCTCGACTCGACAAACATATTCATAATTGTAAATTACACATCGAGCATGTTATAAAAAAAAAGAATACACAGTCAAAAGTGTTCGTTGACGCGAAGATTAACAAAAAAGAAGATCCACTTCGAAAAATCTTTCCAGTCTGATCAGTCGTGCCGTAACATCCGTCTCGTAAAAAAATATATACCACTTTTATAAAAGAACAGCGACGTCCTCTCTGCATAAATGATTGCGCGTACAATAAATTTTTTTCATATCGTAACATAAATAACAAAACTAAATTATCCGTTTCTGTCCTACGATCAGTAACATATATATATACTACTAAAAGCATCAAACAATGTGCAGCAAATCGTTGAATGATCAAACTGGGCTCTCGATATACGAAACTATATTCTCTATAAACACATCGAATATCTTGTATACATAGGTCACAGAATATCGTTTCTATTAGAAAAAAAATGCATCCGAGAATTACTCTTTTCTTTTCTATAAAATGGTAAATATGCGTGGGATACTTGAAAAAAGAAAGAAGGTTTTTGTAACGTCGAAATTTCTCTATCACCGTTCAACTTCGATAAGTTCTCTTTTCCTCTGCTTCGACACAAAATTCACTCGATCACACCTGTGTGTAATTTACAAAACGCTGCGTACGCTCTACCAACGACAATCCGGAGATTCGATTGGATTTTAGAAAGTCAGTGAATGTACGAGAATAAATGTTCAAGTAATAACGCAATTCTATGATCTTTATGCGGGGCATAAAACTATAATGTATTACATAGTTTAAAAATATTGTATGTACCCATATTTACCTAAAACGTAACTTCATACATACAGTGTGTAAGTGTGTGTGTGTGTGTGTGTACGTGTGTGTGTGTGATTTGTATACGATAAGTATACAGAAATCTTCAAGGCACTCCAGATATACTGGTTGTCCCATAACATGTGGGACCCACTTTAGAGATGGAATTCAGCACTTGAAAATCATTAAGAAAAGTCCATATAAACATATGTCCTGTTTATACTTTTTACCAAGTTATAGAGAATTTTGTATTGTAATAACTCTATAGATAAACGAAGTTAGCACTGTTCCTATTCAACTGTTTACAAGTAGTACTCGATATTTTACATAAATCCCTTTGTCAATTCCACAAACTGTTCTTTGGATAAGAATATACGTCCTATTGCGTGATTTGTTTACTCCCGCACGCTTAAATCCGTTCGATTTTTAGCTTGCGATGACAATCTTTTTTTTACGGAAGCCCTGCGAAAAGTGTTGAAATACTTTGTTACAGAATTGAGCAAGGCTTCCGTCGAATTCGCGTAGCACCTAGAAGTATCGGAAGTATAGTAAGATTAATGATAAAGCTTCTACAGGCACGTGTTAAAAAATAAATTAGTAATTTTAAGCGTCTCCCACGAAAGTGATCAAATACTGCAATCAAACACAAAACAGAAAAGTTGCGTCCCTGTGTCAACTAGGACACATGTTCGTGCGAACTTTTTCGATTATTTTCAAGCATCGAATCCATCTCTGAAACGGACCCCGCATATTATAGGGCACCCTGTATATTACATTCATATTTTACAAATTCTGTTCTCCAGTTTTTCGCACTTGAGGCATCTTAAGATAGAAAGTAAAATCAGATGAGAGCATTTCAACGAGTGCTTTCCCTATAGCACATTTCCCTACAGTATAAATTACAATTTCTCTCCATAATACATCCCGAAACTCGTATTTACGGTAAAAAATTATACCCAGGCGACGCTTTATACATATACATATTACAGCAGCAATGATCAAATCAGCGAAATTTCCATCTATTTACAAGTATCATCGATCTCTCTTCGACCTCTCCTCGACCCCACAGTTTCAAAGACTCGCGATTCGTTTCAACAATGATCTCGCCTGATTCGAGTCGAAAATAAAAGAAAAGGATAAAGAAATTATAGACATCGCGGTCTAAGAGATACAGAGTTTTCTTACCCAGAAACTATGTGATTTTAAATCGCAGCTGTATCTAGTAATTTCTAAATTACATTAGCAAATATTGTGTATAAGGCGCTTCTCTGAATTATTTATATCAGTGACCGATTAACCGTTAGAAATTGACTACTAATCAACGTATTCTCTTGTTTTACAACGTTCGTGTACACGTCGAACAGGTCACCGCGATTTAAATGAACATTCCTCCGAGCATTGATGTTACCGTTTCGTTACCAACAACATGTGAACGTTAATCTGAATTTATACGATAGTTTGGTTTATCCAAAATATAGATTGACTTCCTGAATATTGCCTATAAGTTTGCTGCCATTGTATTTCATACACCTTTGGCTTCTCGCTTCAGTAATAGCAAGTCTCACAAGCCTTTCATGTCCGCACTTAAATACAGTATGTTACAGAAATACTTATTTATAAGAATGCATGTACATCACCACTGCTTACCTAACAACGTTTAGGATAATGTACATAAAGAAGACATGTACAAGTTTCTTTAGCTGGTTAATAGCTCCGATACAATGTCTCAACGTTAAACACCAACCTCAGTCAGTTTTCGGCTCGCATAGTTGCTTCAACGACTTCAGTTCCTCTATTAACGTCTGATTTCTATTCTCCAGTATCGCAACACGGTTCTCTAAACACTTTATGTACTCTTTCTTTTTCCTTCTGCACTCGCGGGCCGCTTCTCTATAAAAGAAAAGTGTTTACATACTTTTAAATACCTTCCTTAGAGTAAACTATAAAACGCTGAAACAAGAAACTCTTACAAAAATGTTTTTTTTTTTATTTTTTAACTGGAAATTGAAAACGTTCTTATCCCGTTTCAATCTTACCTGTTCTTAAACAACCTTAATTCTCTTTTTCTAGCTGCATCTTCTACTACAACACCATGTCCTGTATAAGCTGGAACATTGCCAGAGACTGTATTCTCTAAATTTGTATCATTTTTTTTCATAATTAATACTTGAGCTTTCGAAGTTTCGATCGTTTTTTGCAAGTCGGTCGTTAAAATAGCGTTTAACTATTATGAAACTTATAAACTTAGAAATGAGAATCGAGTATTACAAATACAGTTACGATTACGCGCGATTACGCGTCGACAAACGAGAAGCACGTTTGGCTGAAAAATAGAATGTTTAAGAGATATGAAAAAAGCGAGCACCTGGAACGAAAAACTGGGTATCTTGGCCTTGCGCATACTGTACTATAGTTCCGCCGGCCGTTGTCGCGTTGCTCATAGTTAACGTATGGAGCCCCGGGACACCCTCTCCTTGGGTCGCAATCTGAATGGTGCCGGCGGGGATCACTGTGGAATATAATAACATTGGGGGTACTGAACAATTATAGAGCTCGGGCAAGCGGCATTAGTAAACGAAATTGTGCGTTCGGTTAAGTGTCTTTCCACGTTTCATTCCGTGCTGAATGCGCTGGACACGATGCTCTGGCAACCGTACTCGGGCCGCGTAACATTTGTGTAAGTACAGAGGTATTTGCGATGCATACTAGTCGGTGTATGTGCGTGTGCCTAACCGAAACAGAGAGCTAAGAACCCCATAAGCAAGGATGCCACACCAAGCGTATATAATACAGAATGCTGTGTTAGGCGATACGTACAAGGATAAAGGGAGTTTGCTTTAGTCTAACGAGTCTAACTTACTCCTCGAACATTGTATTCCTTCGAAGATGGAGGAACAGAGGTTGGGAGGTGCACAGAATCGAATGATACGAAGGACAGCCAGGAAAGATACGTAGAAGAGAAAATAACCAACCTGTCTGATAATGGAGAGAGTGGGAAGACACTTCACTGTCCACATTAGAATCACACTCAGAAGATGATTCTAGGGGGGGCAATCGACCGTCTGTAACACCGAATCAACACAACCCCCCATTAAAACAGAGATTCTATCGGTGTCGATTAGATTTTAATCATTTATGAACTTGAGAATCCCCGCGAAGTAATATAGATCTCATAAGGTATCGTAATCGACGAACTCTTCGATACTAATTTATAAAAGCAACGAAGTTAGGCGAACGCGATTGCTGTTTCTTCTAAAATAACTTTCCTGATCGCATAACTATGTACTCTCGTCTATGAAGAGAGCTGTATATCCGTAAAGTGAAACGATATTGACTGTAATTAGAGAAAATTAAGAACAGAAATAAGATTACGATATTACACACTATTTCCTTTCTGGCTGCTGTTCATATTTAATCGGAACACTGTGCAGTCAGCTCATACAAAAGAGGAGATACACCGAGGTCCTTCAAAAACTAAAGGCGAGTTACAGATGTGAACGGAGCAAACAGATTTGTAATCATAATTCAGTTTAGTAAAGCAATGTACGATTCGAATAGAAAGATGAAACGAAGCTTAAATGAAATCAAAGGAAGGAATAGTTATTTATTTATTCCCGATCTCTCAGCTGCTTTTCTGCCTTAAGTATCTGAGCCTGGACTTTGGATTTTAAAAAAGATTTACAAAGAAAGAGACGAGTAATTAATTTCTGGCACAGCTTAGTCAATTTCGTCCGTTACTCAAATTCAAGAACCGGTAGGCAATACTTCATTAAAACAAGTGCAAACAGGACTCCACCGACATGAAAATGCAATTTTTTAACGCAATGTTACGTACGCATAAATAACGGTTAGAGGAGAAACCATTGTTTGAAAATTTTCAGTATTAATGAATCACGTTTTACCACAATAACTTACATCCTACGCTTGGCATGGCATTCTTTTCTTGATGTATACAATATCAAAAGCTAAGTAAACACTCTTTCGATCTATATAAAATAAAATATTAAAAAGCATAAAGTTGACACACTCGCGCTCTTTCTTACAACCCTGAAGAAATTAAATGTATCGAAATGTTAACTCGATAAAAACAAATCCTGAAATTAATTAGAATCGATGAAAGGCAGCAACTCGATTCAATAATAACGCAGAGTGTATGAACTGACATGCACTTTATTATTTTCTACGATCTGGGATATTATTAAAGGTACACGAAAGTTAGAATAATTCTGTGCGCAGTTACGGAGAACCGTTTCCATTTCAGACTGTGCGAAGTGAATAGGTAATTGTATAACGAGGAAAGTTTGAAAGCAATAAATCTCGATCTTCTTTTCTTCGGTTCAATGGCAAGTTTGTCGATCGCTCGGATTTTTGAGTTACGCGAACAGGTAAAGATTACTGTACCTGTAATTTCACCGCCGCCTAAATCGTTGAGGATTTTCTTATAGGATGGTCGTCTGGTAAGAATACCTCCTCTCTGTTCTGGACATTCTTCAGAGTCCGAAAAGCTATCATCGCTACCTGCTTCAACCACCTATTAGAGAAATACAGTTACTCGAGCGTTGTACGATCAACTGTTAATCTTAAGGAGGGATTCTCGTGTAACTGTCCTTGCAATTTATGATTTTTTTGTGAAAAACTGTTGTTAGTATTGCATCAAACTCTTTTGGGGTAAAAGAAGGCATCTTTAAACTCGTAGAATTTTTTTATGTCGATCCTTATTATTATTTATTAATTATTGTGGAATCGAGAAAAAAGAAAAGTTTCTCAAAGTTAAATAATCTACACTGGAACTGCACCTAAAATTGTAATTTTAGTTTCTATTTATAATACTTTCTTCGTCGATATAAAGAATAATATGAAAAATTTGTCTAAGGCAAAAACTTACTTTTTCTTTCAAACGCTATAACTCTTTCAATTTTTCATTTCTTTTCTTTAAAGTGGACCAATCCCAGCGTAAACTATCTAACTTTAAGAAACTTCTATTCTTTTCGCGATCAAATAAAACTGTGATAAGCGCTACACATCCCACCAACAGGAGTCATATCATTGAAGAGTTGGACAAGATTCCACGATAATTACTAAATAATAAGAAGAATCGACATAAAAAAAATATTTTCTGAAAGTTTAAAGATGTCTCCTTATACCCCAAAAGAGTTTAATCCAATATTACCAACAGTTTTTAACAAAAAAATTCTTAAATATCAGTTACATTTAAAGCTATTAAACGAGAATCCTCCCTTAAGGCGTACCTATTTAGTATCCATTACTCGATACTTTCGATGCGTGAGACAGTTACCTGAATCGTCTGCAAGCTTGCTTGAGCCGTTTGAATGACCGAGTTGGGTTTACTGACAAGAATAACGTTTCCTTTCGAAATAGCAACAGGCTGAATATTTGTCGCAGTCTGGATTACTGACTGTTGATTAGGTTGTATAACAGACTGTACCTGCATTAACAGACAAACATTACAAAGCGTTAAGCGAGTAAGAAAATTCATGAAATATATTATTAAATATATGAATGTGACTATTTATAAACTGTTCAAATCTGAACCCAAGAGGAACAACCGATCTCATTCGTCAACATCATCATGCATATGCGAGTTACCGTCGAATATTTACGCGACACGAGGCGTATTAAATACACAGTTCCAACAGCTTGGAAACAGAAGTAGATTCTAACAAATCGATCGAGAAAACTGGAGTCCAGTTCTCGTCTTCAGAGTCGAACCAGCATTATGCAAGATTGAATGCTTTTTCACGGTGGTTTTTCGATTAATCGACAATTACGATTGAAGCATAACTAAATCATATACGCATGCTTTCGAGCGGAAGAGGTAAATAAATTATCAGACATAGATACACAGGAGATCCTCCTGTATACCTGTGTTGTCCCTGACGAAGGTAGCGTCAGTTGCACAATGCTGGTAGAAGCTACCAGATGATGAGTTTGCTGCTGATGTGTTCTATTGAGAGTCTGTACCGAGGTAGCTATTGCTGGCGCTGCGTCACCACTTTGAGAACCTCCAGACAATGGGTCAACGGCTGATCCATTTTCCTCGACCATACTTTCCATAGCCTGGGAACCTCAAACCCTACGAAAGATAAAGACACTTTTACAAATATAAGCATCGACGCCGAAGAATCCACAAATGCCCCGTAATTTTGCTTCCCCGCTTAATATTTTCCCACTCGACGCGCTCGTCTATCGTTACGCGCGTGGTGCTGCAAATTTACTACTACATCGAGGAAAAGCGAAGAGATTAGGTCTCGGAAAGCGTGAGCCAGAATTCGGTCGCGAGCTTAAATCTAGACTTTCCGACGACGGAAGCGCGCGAGAGAGAAGAGAGCGCGATTCTGAATTTAATGGTATGAAATGTGTATGCATACTTGGAATGTCACGAATCGACTTCTAAACATCATCGGAGCAAGTGCGGCCGAGCATTCGAATGCGTACAGAACTCGAGACCCGGGCCTATCCCCGTTAAAGTGCAAAAATTTTTAAATTTCCCGCCAGTCGGGCGATCGGCAGTGCTACTGCGTCATTTACATAAGCAGATCTAAAAATAATACGGGAGAACAATAAACACTTAAGATGCTTGCGTATTCCACTTGAAGGGCCGAGAAAGCCATGGCGAAATTAATGGACAATGGCATGGTCCAGCGTGGCCAGTATCCCGCCGATCGGTATCGTGGATCGACGGGCGACACGGGACGTCAGGGATCATCACGCAACCCCCATTGCCCTTTCTCGAGAAATCCGTACATCTTTCTTTAGGCGCCATATTTTACGGCATATTCCATAGCAGACGTAAAACTGTCCGTACCGGGGCTCACGAAACGGAATGCTGGTAGTTTCGGCGGCATTTCGGATGTACCGTAAGTGCAGTGGTCCATGCCCGGTTGTTATTATTCTCCAGCTGGGTACTTACCAGTTACGTATTTCTCGTCACCAACTTTGCTGCAATCGGAGTGGGCAAACGGGTAGGTACGTAGCAGCCACGTCAAAACTCCAATGGCTTCGTCACTGGTGGAGCCTACGACCTGCGCGCTGCGCGTCACGATCAAAATGGCCGCACGGTTTTTCCCTCCACCCCCGCGGCGGCTGGCTGTATCGTGCGTCGGACAGTGATGGGACCGGGACCCGATACCCTGGTGCGCGACCGAATACCGATCGCCTGCTTCCCTCCGTTCAATTCATTCTCCTCGCTGAAATATAGAGAAACTATCGTTAGCCGATTTAACTTAACAACCATGACGCCCGACCGTCTCATTAGCCTCGACGGCCTCGCGGTCGCGGGCAGTCACGATATCCCGGAGAAGTAAAGAACAGTTAGCTGTCGCATTAGATGATTATAGTCGCATTCCTAACCGAATCATTACACTGACTCACGTCCCCTTTGTTTTAATCTACTCGCTGCCGGTGTACGCTACAGTTTTTCTCGAATGTAATAAAAGGAAGGTTAAGTAGTAATCGTTGGAATTATGTATGCAAGATAAGATTGCTCTTTAACATACAGTCGCCTGGAAATGTACGTTATCTCGGATAACGGGGCACTGTATGTTGCTTCGTGTAATTTGCAACGTAATGAGTTACAAATTTGCGTTGGTTTAAGGCAGTTTTAAGTTCCGTGTGGCTCCATGATTCATTGTTGAAAATTCCTGATCGATGTTTTTTGTTCCGCGAATGTGTATGAAAGCTTTGGGAGCAATTATAGTTTTATGGGCAGTAATTTTGTAATTGAGAATGGAATCGTTAGCAATTAAAAGTAATTGGGTGGTACTTAAGCAACTTTGCGGTTAACATCCCTATTAAAATGTATAATTAATCTCGATACACGCGTTTCACAAGAATGCGATGTGCAATTTAAAGTGAAGCAGTCGGGGATTTCGTTGGGAGATCCTCGGAACGCTGTAAATTTTAACATCATTCGAAGTTTAAGTAACCATAGTGCGGATATCCTGTTTCTTGTGGTTGTGAAATAATTCTTATCGTTTACTTATCACTCGTCAAAGTCTCGACCCTTTTTTCAGTTTTGTAGAAGGTACGCAAGATGTTTGAATAAAGTAGCGAGAAACAATTCACGCGTCTGTTTATCTACTTTATACTAAGCGTTCAATATTTCAACGGACTTCGCTGAAGGTTATATTATATACAAAAATAGGATCAACATTGACATTAACGCGCTTACGTAATTTTATAATACTAGCAGTCGGCGCGTCGGTTGTGTATAGCAACAAAATTTATACACTAATCTCAAGTGTATCGAACGCGCAGGAAAAAGTCATTAACATTCTGTCGGAAGTGTACGTTTTTGTGTGCCCTTCGTTTGCATGAATTCAAAAAGCTTATGCATACGAATAAACATATGCAAAACCGAGCCGTGCATACATGAAATTCAAATTTATGGTGTGGAACCGTGTAATGTGGTCGCTCGGAGAAGCGTTGCGTGGTGTTGACGTCATTCAGTGACGTCACCGCCGTATTTATATCCATGCACATATGTTCCCCATGTACTCCGCTATTTTTTTCTAAGATCTTTCAAACCTTCCTACAATCCCGCTGCTTCAACGTTTCCCTCTAATTCTTCCCACACAAAAATCCCTCAAAACCCAGTCGAATACACTTTCGTGTATGTAATGTAATTCTTACTTTTCCTTACGATCGCTTAAAGGATGATCACTTTTCTAATACTCTAATGAAACTTTTACCTCCACCACCTCTTTCTTTACTAAATACAGGAATTCATAGATTACAAATGCGCGTTATAAGTTTCCCGTATTAAAAACTTAAACCGTGGAAGCTTGCTGCCCAAACATACGCGGAAAAAAAAAAGAAGTTCAAGCCTCGTTGACCCGTGTCACGCGCATAAACGATGGCAGATAAGAGTCCGCGGAGAACAATGCTCGCGTTGTTAATGGCTAAAATAAAATAGTGGCAACTTCGCGATTCCAATCCCAGGATCACTTTCCCTTGGGCGCAACGTGCTCGAGGAGCTCAGCGAGTAGTTGTGCTTTATTCGTCGAATGGGCAAACCCGTGAAATACCAATCAGTGCCGAGGTTAGAAGTATCTCCGCGGCCGGAGCCAATAAGAGCGCTCGTCATTTACCAGCATTTCGAGTGATTATTCATTGACTCGGATCTGCATTTTCTCGTTGTATGATGCGGGCTAGTAGTACGCGAGTATATAGCGAGCATATTATTGAAACCTGTTGTTGACATTCCCAGTGACATAACCCTTCGAGCCGAGTCGCGTTGCTGTTTACGAATCCCCGGGCTCGCGTTGCAGTCAGACCGATAGAATATTAGAGTACAGATTGATAAGGTTCCGAAGCGAACGTATCAGTCACTGTAAGTGCATTGTTTCGTTCGGGGTAATTGTTCGGGAGTTGTTCCCGCGGCCGATGTCGCGATCGCGAGGGTGTAAATGAAATACGCTTCGTACGATCGAGCGCATTAGTTGCATCGGGCGTGACTAATCTCTAGTTGATGACTCGCACGGGTAATAAAATTCAATAAAATTCTCGCGATGCCGCGCAGCTTGTCTCTCGATTCCGAAACCTGCGATGCGTGCTTTTAGCGATCTCGTGGCCTCCGTTGGATATTAACAAACTCTGACAAACAAGTAACAGGATATAATATTTCGTGCATTCCGTTAGGAGCGCTTCTCGGCTGTTCGCTGTTAATACTACGATATTGTTTCGCACAGGAACGTACAGTCTGAGTATGATTCCGTTTCGAGACACCAGAGAATTTCTGTGACTCATGTAGAAAATATGGAATAAACATTGTTAGTGGAAGCAACAGCTCGATAACCTTTTTATTCTGGCATCAAATTTAACTAACTATAGACTCGTTTTTTTATGCTTCTTCGTTCTTTTTAGATAGTTATTCTGTTTAGTTACCCTAGCGATATATTTAGTTTACCGATATCGTTAATTTCTCTCGTTTTGTTGTTATGAATTTGTTTCTGTTCTTATTACAGCTGAACAACAATGCCACAAACCACCACCATTGAAACAATCACTATTACTAGGCCACTGAAGGTAAGCTTTGATTTTTTTGCTTAACGTTTTGCGCCCAGTAATCGTCTCTTCTTAATTTGCTCGAGTGATGTTACTTTACAGTATTTTTCTTTGATAACAATGTTCGAAAACTCTGTGTCCTGAATTCTAACACATTGCGGACCAGTTGGAAAAAACTTGTACTTCCTTTGCTGTCATATTCGATGTTTATTCATGTATCGAATGTGTTTCCTTGAAAATCAGCTGTTCATGAAAGAAGAATGTGCGATACAAGACAGTAGCGCACTCAGGATTTAATTTCGGGGGAGCCGAGTTGAATGGATAAAAATATTTATAATGCAAATTCAATGAAATTCGTTAGGTGGCTATGAGAATTTATTTAAAGAATAAAATTCAGTTTTCTTTTCTTTTCACGAAGCTCTGAGATTTCTTCAGTCGTGGTTGCATTAATTTCCTTTTCCCTTTTTTTTTTGGAGATCCACTGATCCACAATGTGTTAAAATTTCTTTCATAAAACAGTGGGTATCACACAGAAAGGTGTTGAATTTTAGAAGCATAAATCCAAGAAAACAGTATATTTACCAATATTCTTCAAAACTTAAATCACTAACAAGGGAACACCGCGAACGTGGACTCACCGATTAGGATGCAACTTTGTGGGTTTTTAGAGTGCCTCAAAACAAGAACAATAGTGTGTTTTATTCGGGCCCTATCGCCCTTTAAGGGGGTGAAAACTAACCTCAAAGTCAAATTGGCACTCCCACATTTTCGCGTATAACTCCCAAAGTACAACAGACAGAAAAAAATGTTCCAAACGAAAGTTTAATGGTGCAATAAGCGCTACAAACTTGCGTTAACAAAATTTTGAAAAGACTTTAAAAAAAATACCTGAACGAAAAAAAAATTTTTTTTCAAAATTTTGTTAACGCAAGTTTGCAGCGCTTATTGCATCATTAAACTTTCGTTCGAAACATTTTTTTCTGTCTGTTGTACTTTGAGAGTTATACGCGAAAAAGTGAAAGTGCCAATTTGACTTTGAGGTTAGTTTTCACCCCCTTAAAGGGCGATAGAGCCCAAATGTAACATGTTTTGAGTCACTCTAAAAACCCATAAAGTTGCGTTCCAATGAGTGAGTCCGGGTTCGCGGTGTTCCCTCGTAAATGCTCTATCTCCTGCTTTCAAGCTCCCTAAAACATCAAACTCCTCTAGAAGTGAATATAAATAGTAAAGCAACCTAACTGTATATATCCAAGTCCACTTGAGAATCAAATCAAGTTATCGAGATATAGATCGCAATTATTTCTCCCACGACAGAAGCGCCGGAATATTATAAAATAAAAAAAAAAAATAGGGACGAAAACGGTAACCCATCGGCGTCGCGCCAGGCGAGCCATAGTTGCCATAAATGGAGCGCACCCGTCTCAAGTTTCGTCTGTACTAAAAAGCACCCTCTATCATGTACGCGCACTGCGCCACGACCTTTAATGGGCGCAGCCTCCCTGGAACCCAATTACTCCCCCAACCTCGGACAGAGGGACTCTGTCCCCGGTTGACCTCGCCGAGCGACGCGAATCTTTCGAGACTTTCGGCGAATATCGATAGAGGAACGGAAATATATTTTCCGCCAGCGGTTCCCGTTCGCGTAACGTTCGCAGCGGGGATGTGAATCCGCTCCTCCGAGTCGCGGGCAGAGGATGCTCGCGAGCTTGATCCATGTTTACCCCGAAGGTGTTTGCCGCTCGTAGAGAACGTGCGTCCTCGGACGATCTCTAAATGCTTCCTTGCCGTCTGTCGAGGGTGATCCGTGGAAAAGTGTACGATGTCCCGTAAATGGTGCTCGCCGAAGAGACCGAAGCAAGCGTGAAAAAGTTCGAAACGGTTTTAACTGGACAGTAGGGGCTCCTAGCTCGGCCCGTTTGGACTGATCTTGAAAGTGTACCGTGGATCTACGATGATCATGTATACAGTCGCGGAGGATCACATGGGCGATACCGAGATCGCACAGGTACAACCGAGACACGGAGAATTTACTCAGAGAATTCGTAGCGACAGGGATGCTTCCTTATCGCGATTATTTAATATCATTTGTATATATTCTTTCGAGATTTCCCTGACCTTTCAATATTGCCTTCGCCAACTTCTGTCTATAAGGGAAACTCGTAGCAGCGGGATAGTCAGATTCGACTGCTCTTCTTTTGCTAAATTGAGTGCTAAATAAAATAACGCACGGGTGGGTCTAAGCCAGCTCTGTCCAGCGTTGAGGCCCCTCACGCGCCTGCTTCCTCTTCCAACCTTTCTTTCGAGCAGCGTAACTTGTTGTCAAGGAAACCTCGCGATGCTAAAAAGGAGACCGTAACAGTTCCGTAAACAAGAAAGCTCAGACTCCACGCACGACATCGACGTTTACTTTTGCTTTGACTCGGCAGCATCTTTGCGCCATGGCAACGGCGAACGATGCTGGGGCAGCTTTTGCCTCTGAGGCGGCAAGTTGGACAGCGCTGGTCTAAGCTCTCGTGCTTAGTAGCGCAAGTAGAATTTTCCACTTGCGCGAGTGGATATTATTTAGGAAGATAGGTACTGGGTTTGCCGGACTGGTAGATTTCTTGTAAAGGCGATCCCACTGTTACGATCTCTCTTCTTTAGAATGCAGTAAAAGGTTTTACCTACAGCGAAGTAGATCTTCCTTTTATTTGCGTATTGAGGGAAAGCTGATTTTGGAGTAGCGAAAGGGGCGGCGTTAGGATTTATATGTTCATAGATTTTCCTTCGCAAACATTTATCGTATTCTTGACTTGCAGGTGATAGCGTTCATATGCGGGGTGATAGTAATACTGTTGATGATAATGGGCCTAGCTTCCACCGATTGGCTAATGGCGTTAGGGTGGAGGCAAGGCTTGTTCGCGCATTGCATCGACGAGGAGGCACCGACGCCTCTGCCGTTCAATATGCCAGATCCACCAGGGTGTTACCAAGCCAGAGACGTTGGTACGACAGACTTCTATCTCCAATAATCTGTTTAAGAGGGTATTCTCGTGTAGAAGGCCAATATTTTGCCTGTCTTTAGGGGCGATGCACAAAAAACTACACAGTTTTCACTGATGAGCATTAGCGATGCGTATTTATTAACATTTCACTTGGTTGTAAAAAAATTTCAGCCATGTATAATAATAATTAATGGAAGTATGGGTCGTCTTGTAAAGAGTGTGCAAAAAGTTGCCTCATGGTACACACGATTCCGGCTGTTCCGCTAATCCAAAACGAAAAAACCAAAGGGATTCTTAATCAGTAAGAGTGTGGCTATAGCAGGTAGCAGATTTATGAAAATAAATTAAAAATTCACAAAATGCCGGGACTTTGAATTTAAAAATCATCTTTTCCGTGTTTTTTTTTCGTCTTTGAACGGTCTTAAACTTGTGAAAACAACTATCTCGCCTTGATTCTGTTACCGGCTAGAATTATATGTTTTCTGAAGGTGTACGGAAAAGATGGACCAGATTGGCCCGCTAGAAGTTAAGATATCGTGTGTAATTTCGTCATAAAAAACACCGTTTTGAGAGAAACCCATATCTCTATTAATTATTATTATATATGACTGAAACTTTTTTTTGCAAGTTACTGAAGTGTTAGTAAATACGTGTGGATAAAGCTTATCGCTAAAAATTGCGTAGTTTTTTTTTGGTTCGTCCTTAAAGAGAATAGAGGATCTCGTCCTTCTAGTCGAGAAAACCCCCTTAAAGCTACCGATCTTTTACTCACCTCCGTCCTTTCCACAGCCTATATAAAAGCAGCCGCTGCTTTGTGCGTGGTCTGTTTATTAACGGACATTGCCGCAACCATTCTCACGGGTCTCGGTCTGAGATCACAGGACAATCGTGATAAGCATAAATATTACAGATTCGCAGTCTTCTGCATGGGATTCGCACGTGAGTATGATAATTTGAAGTAGGGCTGGGACTATTCGAATAATTTAATATTCGAATCTTTTACAAGTATTCGAAAGCTACGAATAAACTTCGAATATTTGAGTATTCGAATGTTATTATTCGATTATTTCGAATAAACTTCGAATATTTGAGTATTCGAATATTACTCGAATATTTCGAGTGAGTTCGTGATTTATAATTCACACCATACTATTCGAATTCTAATGTATTCATACTGAATAGTATGGTGTGAATTATAAATAAATCAAGTTATTAGCTTACAAGATTTCACCCTGACAAACTAACGAACTCGCAACTGAAACTAAATAAAAGCTTGTAAAAAAATGAACCTAAAGAAATTGATATATAATTCACACCATACTATTCGAATACTTAAATATTCGAATACTATTCGAAGATATTCGTTAGATATTCGAATAGCATTCGAATACTTAGATATTCGAATAGTATTCGAATACTTGGATATTCGAATAGTATTCAAATACTTAAATATTCGAATAGTATTCGAATAGTTCGATATTCGAATTATATTGGCCAAATAATTGAGCAACTGAACTATTCGAATATTCGAATACCGAAAAATTCGACAAATAGTCCCAGCCCTAATTTGAAGTAGACGTACGCGCATTAGCGAGTCTCTTATTACATACTCGTTATCTTCTTTTTCAGTGGTGTCGCTTTTGATAGCATTAGTGATATATCCCGTGTGCTTCACCACGGAGCTTAATCTTGGTAAGTTACGGTTCTACGAATACTAAATTCTAGGAGGCAAATAGTGTTATTTTAAGGTGCAGCATTGTCCATAGGAAGAAATTATTTCGCAGGGAATCGACCGATGTGGGAATTCGGTTGGGCATACGGAGTCGGATGGGGCGCAGCTATATTCTTGTTCGGTGGAGCAGTATTGTTGTTATGCGATAAGGAGAGCGAGGAGATCTATTACAAAGAGAGAAAGATCGTGCGCGACGATATCGGTGGCGGAGGCTCTATGATTGGTATGGGTCATCATGGTGGACGAAGTGGGACGCAATTAGCCTAGTGGCATTGCTCCCTGCCCGACGTTGTTCTCTAGGTGATTAATTCCTTGTTTTTCTGCCCTCACAGTTTGATACATTCGTAAACAAAAGAAACGTACACACGTGTAAGAGTGAATGGTTTTTATATGTAATCTACCTTGTTACACCAGCATGTATTGGACTTAACTATCACTTTGATACAAGATGATACGAAGCATCTTACCCAATCCGTCACTGGACGTTTGACGAAAAAGTGTTCGGGGGGACTTGATCCATTGGTTACCAATTTCCAGCTTCTCATAGCAACATTTCGGGACCATTGCTACTTTTAGTTTACCATAATTACTATGATTTATGTGTGTTATACAACTACAAATATTTTTTATATTGTACATTTACGTTAATTTTTAAATTTACCAATTAACTTCCGATACCATCGCAAATGGTAGCATTGACGCTGCGTTTCTCGTCTGTGGAAAATCAATTGATAACGAGGCCGCATTTACTATTACTGTCTAGGCACAGGACATGATGGCAACTAGCTTCATTCTGATTAATTAATCTCTCGGTATTTAGAATGATTTCTGCTGCTTCGAAACAGCCAAAACGGTACGCGTGTGATTAACACAGTTTTGACGCTTCTTTGATCTTGGGAGTTCTAACAAAAATGTCGCTAAAGTGCAGCTAAAGAATATACGAGCAATTCGTGTCGTAGGACAAAAGCACTGCCTTCTTTAGTCAAATAACAAATCGCTAACTATTATCTTTATTTCTTCGCGTAAGACTCACTGCTTCGATTTCGTTACTATTTATTACGTTTTTGGTATATTAGCTATACGTAGCGTGTACATATACTTATGTATATTAGGTGTTAGTAATTTATTGCTCGCTTTCATTTAGTTTTTTGTTTCTCTATCGAAAGTGATATTTGCTTTAACGAGATGATTTATATTGTAGCGTTTACCAGTATTTTTTTTTCGGTATAACATTACGAGAGGGTAATACAATTTACACTTCCACATATCCTGCAACAAATCTTGGCCAAAAATCTTTGTAAATGACATATCGTGTGATTATATACACGCACAGAATTGTATAAACGAAACTGCGAACGTTCCCGTAAAACTAATCTTGGGTGTCGAAAAGAAAAAGAATGTGGGTCGGGCACACTTTGTCGATCATCACGAATCACCATCGTTTCGATGATTTTTTTTGTATATTTGGAGATAGAATTCATTTTGTCGATTCAGATAATCGCAGAGTTACGCCGGGTAATTGATTTTTTTTTCGTGTAAGTAGAAACTAACGATTAATTATTATTCTTCGCGATACACCAAGTATAATATTTTTACATTTATACGCGCGAATTCGAAGGTCTTCCTTTCTTACGGAAATATAAGTGTCTTCTATTAATGTACGAAACATGCAGATGCTACCTCCAGGAAATTTTACTTTCTCGAGTGTGATCGTTTTGGAGTTACGAATAGAAATCGAGGGGAAATTCTATTTCCCGTAATTCTTCCATACCGATGAAATATCATTCGATATAGTTTTACAAGCGACCAACTCGGTTGCGTCCCCTCCACACCTCACATCGTGAGAGTAAGATGTTTTAACCAGGGATCGGAAGAGTTCTGGAACTCTCGTTTTTGAAAAAATTCTGTTGGAACTTAAGTGTTTCGTTTAAGAAAATATCTATTCCTGTGGAATTTTTATTGAACGAAATGTTACCCTTGGGAACTTCTTTACAAAGTGTTCTCGTGGAACAGATATTTTAGAACCACGGAAACAAGTTGTATTAGAACATTTAGTAAAAAAGGTTCCATAAGATAAAAAAAAGTACTAAACTATTAAGTACTAGTTTTATTGAACAATATATCATATTCTTTATATTTATTTAATAAAAGGTATGAAAATCATAACACAAGTAATTAATAGTTTCAAGAATAATACGTAAATAACATTTTTTGTAACTTATATGAACCAAAATACATAAAAATTCTATAACATCTACGTAGGTAAATTTTACAAACAGATAACACATTCAGAATATCAATTTAAATGCTATAATTATTTTTGTTGTAGTACTATTCATCGAACAGTATTCAGTATTTATTACAACGATCGAGAACTTTTTTAATATCGATAAACAAAATATCTGTTCCTGTTATAGAAATTTTTTTATTTTATAAGTTCCATTGCAACTAAAACTGTTATTTTCAAGAACTGTTACTCTATCGGTTCTCATGTGAATTTATAATGTGAGAACATTTTTAAAAAGGTTCATGTTCTAAATAGAAGCTATTGAAAAGTTCCAGAACTCTTTCGAGCCCTGGTTTCAAGTGTTCAGTTGCGCGAGATATTTATTTTACGAGTTGCGTTAGTAATAAACAGCAACGCGTTTCTTTAAGGCAGCTCGAACGATAGACACAATTAAGATTATTTATCCTTCGTTCATACGTAACTTGACGTTCGAAAACGATTGTACAAATTAAAACGTGTGCGAGGCTGGTACGAGTCTGATAGTTTCCCAGTAATTTCAATAGGTTTCACTTTCAACAATAAAATTTGGCACGCGTCATCGAGAATAATCTCACCAAATTAACAGTGAATGAGACACGCATGCGATGCGAGAGCCGACGTATGTACGCGCTAAGAAGTTTCTGACGATACTTTGAACGTATCGCGACAAGCGAGGAAGGCGACGCCGCAAATTCATTGAGCATAGCTGGACAAAGATACAATTACTCTAGCAGTATTACGTATTCCATAGTGACACTTGATCGGTAACCGTTTCTTCCACCTTCTTTTCCGTTCGGATCAAATGGATGTCTATAATTTGTACCCATCGTGTGTAGGGAGAAGTTTCTGATTTCCCCATAAGTCGAGTACATTTTAAGTTGAACAGAGCACGAAATAATTAAGCGTGCTACGGAATAGAGGCAGCTCGGGCAGGTATTATCTATTATGTTATCTGCATTACATACGTGTACGTATATGTATATATAGGTATTTTATAAATACACGTAATAGAACGATACACGGACAGTTATCGCGATACTCTAACGGGAAGTCTAAAGGAAATCACCGACAACACGTTGTACTTCGCGTAACGCGGTCAGATCAATCATGCTTTCTAAGAAGGGGAGAGATTAACGTTAAATCTAAGGTTTTTACAGCGGGTTTGATTTATTGTCGAACACTGTCGATTTGCGCCTTTCGATTTTGATATGATACTTTTAACGAAATAGAGTATTGCCTAAGACTAAGTGTAACCGAGTATCGAGGTACGTTAAGAAGGAACACAAGCAGACCGTTGATATGTTAATTAAGAGGTTTATAATACACAGGAAGTGTCCATGCGATGATAGAAAAGTGCATCTCGATTGCGGAACGAGGACAGTATGACTTGCATTCTGTTCGCACACGTCTTTAGTGTTTTAAACTAAGAAGAGAACAAATAGCGACGCAGTGCGTAGTCAACATTGTTAGAACGCCGACGGCGCTCGTTGAGAAACGAATGAGGCTGAGACTGAAATTCGAAAATGCTAGGTCGCGGCGAGGAGAGTATCCAGCTTCTAAGGGCATAACTTCCAATCCAGAGATGTATACTACTGTATCGATCGGTTATGTAATTGTTACAAGCTCGTATTTCTGTGTTAGAAGTTGCAATGTAGATAACAGTTCATCATTTTCTACTCTATTATTACAGATCATATACAATAAGAATTTACGAGCAGACAGACGGAGGCGATCGTGTAATTAAGCGAATATAGATTTAACGTAGAGTTAATAGAGCACCATACCAGAGTAAAAAAAATATTACAGTTATTTGTTACCTGTATGCAGCCTCGAGTAAGAAACAAATTCTCCGTCGCCTGTATTAAAACGAAGGAAAGAGAAAGGTGGTTCGCGTGATGCCAGATGATGGAGAATTTGCTCTCTCTTTTTTTTAGAGCTGTTTCTACGATGGTTACTCCCTAATTTGTACATTGTAATAAAACATTATATACCGGAAGGTTCGAAGGGGAACCTTCGAGGATTATTTGCAACGGAGGAGATTGCAGCGTAGAGAATTCATTGTGTGCGGGGCGAGATTCAACTTCGATTACACTGGCAAAGTAGAGGAACGTAATTTACTCGATAACTTATAAACATTTCATATTGTATAGTACACATATCGTACTTATTCATGCATATCGTAGTAGGTGTCATAAAAGAAATACAGCAAAGGAACTGTAAATTCGTTTCCCTCGTCAGAGATGTTGCGAAGGTGATATCGGTAGAAACGGTATGAAGAAGAAAAAAATTATTTATGCGCCATATTAAAGTGTAAACATATCGTAATATTGTACAAAGAATAAACTGTATACATGGAAACCAGCTTGCGCTTCGTACGAACCCCATTGCAGGATTGAAAGATCGTGGAAAGAAAAAAGAAAAGAAGACGCGCTTGAAAAAATAAACGGTGGAGGAGATTGAAGGACCTCACGTTCGCTTTTAAATAATTATTAATATTCAGCAATATAGCGATACAAAGAGTGAAAATTATTCGTATTAAAGAGGCTTTCCGAATGCTGTTAACGTAACAAAATTCTCGGACTCGTATATTTATATATAACAGTGACGCAAAGGGCGTCGCGCGACTTTTAAGTAATAAATACATGTGCGCGCGCGCGCGCCGCTGTGCAATGTGTGCGTGTACGTCTGAACAAAGTATTGCTGAACAATATTATATTCCACGACGTGTATCATTCGGTATAAATACAAAATAAGATTACATATGTATATATATTCATATAAATCTAAACAAAAAAAAAAAAAAAAAAAAAAATGGTAGTGTACAAAATATAAATCTATCCAGGATTCATGTCGATATAAAAAATTAATTTCCTCGGAAAATATATACATGTACACGCAGACTTTCGCTCGTCCATGCCGAATAGCGGGAAACTTAACAGCACATTTGCGACAGAAAACTACGATATATACCTCTCTCACTGGGTAACTGATATAAACTCTTCATTCTCCCCTTTTAACCCATCGTCCTCGATCGCAACATCTATCACAACGTTAAAGAGCAAAGACACATTCGTCATCGATCGTAGATCTTCGTTCGTTCGTGTCTTTCCTCTCTCTTCCTTCCGCCTCCCTTTCCCCGGAGAAACCCTTATATCGCGTTTGGCAGTAAAATACATATATATCAAAAATGTTCTTCAACGTGCTAACGCTTATAAAAAGATATAAAATATCTTACGCGCCCTCGCGAGAATGCCGCTAAACACCAACATGATCGTCATCGTCATCCGGCATTAAAGTACAGCAGCGATGAGATTTCTTCTTTTTCATAAAGCATCAAAAACTAAACTTCAAACTTTTAATTCGCATCCTCTCTGCTTTATTCTATCAAAGGCAAAACCAAACGTGCGTTCAACGGAACATACATACGCGTTTCGATTCCATTATCCCCTTTTTTCTCTCCCCTTTTCGTTACATCGACGCGAGAAAATTTAAAAAAAAAAAAAGAAAAGATAATAATGTTTGATATTGTCAGAGATTCTTCGCAATGCCTTCAGGCTAACGCATCAAATGAATAAATCAGAGGCGCTGCTCTGCGTTCTGTTTGTTTCCCCGTATAAAAAGAGGGGGTCTTGTAAACTTTCGCAACAACAATTCCAGACGAAAAGTGAAAGAAGCGCGAGACGCTTAAAAGTTCCATCGTTCCCTGAAACTCGGCGCGCAACGACCTGCGTATGTAAAGCGTAGATAACGTTTCACACTCATATCTAACACACGCGGAGCCCCACCGAGCGAATAAAACTCGGGAAATCGCACATCGAACCAGTGGTATTCGCATTCCGCTTCCGTTTCCCGCGGTTCAACCGGAAATGAGTAACTTCAAATTCTTTTAAGAGGAACTTCGAACTTACGTAAGCGCGTCCGCCGAAACACGATATCCCAATGGAATACCGCTGCTTCGAGTTATCCTTGCGCAGCTTCAAATGCAACGTTTATTAAAATACACGTTCGAAACTCAACCAGCTCTCCTCCCCCTCAATTCGCCTAAACAATTTCTCCCTTACTACAATCCTAGGCACTCGAGAGACAACTCCGACTCGTTCACCCTTAAACTTGCGCAAGAAGATCGCGTCCGAAGCAACCGAACGGTTCATGCAAGCGTACACGGGGAACGCAGTCCACGCAGAAAAAGGAAATAAGATCGTCCACTACAAAGTTGAAAGCGTGTGTTATAAAGTAGAAAAAAGAACGCCTGTCTTCAGAGAGCTACGCGGGAGCTACGCCTTGGGCACTGTCGACAATCGAGGACAACCGAGACGATGACTCTCAGCGTTCCAACACAGCGATCAATAATAACATTTCATTAACGAACGCTTGCAGAAAGAAAGACGCCGCGCCAATTAACCAACGAATCCTTATCCGACTTTCCTTACATACTTAAAACGGATGCATATATATCTATATATATATATATATATATCAGTTCGACGGTTACTTTTTGGTCCTATTCGCCGACGCTACGAGAAACGTTTACCGTAGCCGGCCAGAAAACAAGGTATTTAACATCTCTATCCATACTGACGCAGGCGTAACGGCGTGCCTAGCGTAACTGAGTATCATAATTTCATCTCCCACAGCACGATGTGGGCATCGTTGCTGTTGGGGTCTTTGAACGTGTAACCCGATTTGGAGGCCTTCTCGGTGGCAGCCTGAGCGTTCGGCTGCCTCCAGTTTATGTAACCCCGGCCGCCCATCAGGGTCAGTACAGTTCGCTTAGGCTGCTCTATCTGTTGCAGAGTCTTATTGATCTTCTTCCCGTTAGGCTTCAGATTCTTGGACGCCGGGATCGTCTCCGGGGTGGACTGTGCTATGCTGCTGTTGGCAGCCGAGGCGTCGTAGGGGCCGTTTCTGCTGGCGGTGCTGCTGTTGCGGGAGAGCTTGCCGGTTTTCAGCGAGAGATTCTCCTCGGAGCCGGAGGACATGTACAGGGAGCTGGCGTGAGAATCTACCGACCAATTCGACAGGTCCAGGGACCTGGGCCGGGTGATCTTCATCTTGAGCCTACGGTCTAACGTGCTAACTTTATTTGGTATGGCAGCCAGCTCCGGGTCGCTTCTCCTCAGCGACTCGTAGATCGGGTCGACGCCGGAGCTGGTCTCGTTCTCGTAGTCCTTCACGTACATCAGCTCCCCGTACAAGCCGTAAACGTCGCAGTTCTCGCCGGAGCTCTGCGACCCGGACATCGAGCTCGAGAGAAATCCGCCGCCGGAGCCGAGGCCCCGCGGCAGTGTCTTGGACCCTCTGTACTCGTACTCCTTGCTCCGTTTCCGTCTGAGCATCACCGGGCTGCCGGCCAGCTGTTGCTTCAGCTTTATGATGCTGCTCGACATGGAGGAGTCTAAGCTCGCGCGGTCCCTGCTGCTTCTACTGTTCTCCGTCTCCTTGGCTCTCAACTGCACGCTCTCCTCGTCGTGGATCTCCTCCGCGGCGCAGTTCATCATGTTCTTCGGGTTTTGTATCGCTAGCAAGAAGGTGATCGGCCCGAAGTGAGCGTGGTAGGAGATGTTCACTCTGCCGCTGATGATCGGCACTCCCTCTAGTCTTGGTAGGGGAATGGTCAGGCTGATGCCCACGTTCGTGCCAACCCAGAGGAGGCCTTTGCAGGCTAGGAGCGCCGTCACCGTCACCGTGGTTTGATTGTTGTTCAGGTTGTCGCCGCACGAGTTCGAGGCGTTGCCGGACCTGGTTACTCGCAGCACGTTGGACGCTATGTTGATGTCCTGCAGGTGCTTGAACGTCTCCGTGTGGTAGAGACAGACGGTGCTGGAGTTCTTCAGGGCGACCCAGAGCCCGACACCGGAGTGTGCCATTAGCTTCACGCTGCCAACGTGCTCGTGCTGAGCGCTGAAGCTCTTGGTGACGTCGCCCGTTACGCCGTTAAGTACCCAGACCTTCTTGCCACACGCAGCGTACACGGACGCGTTGATCGGCATCAAACAGGAGACTGGCTCGCTGCCCAGGGATATTACGAACGGATCTCGGAGGCTCCAAGTGCCGTCCAGTTGCCTTCTGAACAGGAGGAGCAAGCCGATGCCCAGCGCGACGAACACGTTGTCGCAGTGGTGCTTGATCTGTATCACCGGGCCTGCCACCGAATAGTTGCCGAGCTCCTCCTGCTTCTCGGGCTCCGAGGCGGCGTAGATGATGATCTTCCGCGAATCGGTGCCCATCCACACCAGATCGCCAGCGAGAGACAGTGGGTCGGTTGAGGAGCCCTTCACGAACTCTATAGCACCCACTCGGGTCTCTACCAGGTCGAACGCCGTGATCTGCTTCAACGAGGTCGCGGATGCTGTCGTCGACTGGCCGAACACTGTCACGTGACTGGATATACCGTCACCTGTACATATCCACAGGTAACTCTGACTTCTACCGCGGCGCCTGGTGGGCCGTGGGTTCTGTGTCGTGTAGTAACAGCCGCAACGTACCTGCAAATGATTCAGGTGTTTAATTAGAGGAGACTGGAGGTACAGAAGGGACGAATAAGGGAACAAGGGAGAATGATAACGAAGGTAAAAGTAGAAAAAGTTAGGGGAGGAAATAAAGCAGTGCTCCGCAAGAGGAGAAAAAGCACAAGATTTTTTTTTTTTTTTCATAAATAAATGTGATTTCTGTGTACATATTTTGTAACGTCTATATGTTTTGTATATTTTTGCTTCTGGTATACCGCGCAATTCTGGGAAAGGCCAGAGTTGGGCATTATTCGAATAATCATCGAAGCAGGGATCCGGAACGGAACAGAAACGAAAACGATAAACGAAAAGAACGAAGTATTTTCCCGGAACAGAAACAGACACGAAACGAAATTCTTAACCCTGTTGCAGGAGTGAAAACGGTATATCTAAAATAAAAATTTCGACTAATAACGGTCTGTACACTTCAGGTGAAAAAATTTAAATTGAGCGCGCCCCTCATTTTCGTCATGTTTCGTGTCGGTTCAGACCCCTGATAGGGCTGACTGCGGTGCTGGGAGAGGCGTTGGGAGTCTTGCCCTCGTGGGCACGGCTTGCAACCGAAAGCATCAAAACTCTAAATTTTTTTCTTAAGACATAATATATAATATTCTATAATACACAACTATAACGTATAATATTTTATAATATAAGTACCAAAGGCAATAAAATTGTTAAAATAAGTTTATACGAGTTTTTTTTATAAATGAAATAACCGGTTCGGAAAAAAATTTGTTTTTCGTTCCGATGGAAAGGAAATATTTTTCAGCAGGAACGATATTAACCGAAACGAAATTATTATTATCGGAGCTGAATCGAAACGAAACGAAAAAACATTTCGTTCCAGGCCTCTGCTTCGAAGAAAAATTGATTCGAATGAAAAATTATTCATTATTCTCGAATAACTTCGTTTTATTCGCAATTCTTTTTCGAAATCATTCGAATAAAAATTTATTTAGGTAATGCCGAACTCTGGGAGGGGCTTAGGTGTGCCGAAGGTTGCGGAGCGCAGAAACAAAATACGGTATTCTTTGCGAAGAGCTGAAAATATTAGTACAAAATATTTACTATCAACTGTCTTACTTCTGTCTGATGTTGCGAGTGGTAGACCTGTTGCGAGCTAACGAACAGCGGCATCTTCGTGGATGGTCTTTGCTCTTGTTCAGGTACTTCCCACGAAGGAGAATTATTCGGGTCTAAGGCTAGCTGGGCTAGCCTGAGCTCGGTTATCCAGTCTTTCTTCACCAGGGGATTCTCGGTCTGGAACGTGTACATCTGGCCCTGCTTCGTCACCAATTGCAAGCAACAGCTGTCCGCCCAAACCATGTCCTCGTCCTTCTGTTGTATCGAAAGTTGTATGGACTGAAGAATTTGCTTGGTCTTCTCCAACGTCATCCCCTTTAAATTAAACAGACACGTTTGTATATATTCATATAAAATCAAAGTATCCACGGCACCTTCGACCGACAAGCATTAAACTTTAAACTCACCTCGTATTTGCCCTTCAGCTGCGCTACCAGATCACTTATCCTAGACATGACCTCGTAATCGTGCATAAGATCGTTCATCTCCACGCAAAGGTTATCCGCGCCCGCCTGTCCGCATTCTCCGCTTTTGTCAGACTTCAGGCTGCCACCTTTGTTCAGACCAGCGGTCAGCAAACGACTCAACGTTGGCGAAGTACTTGTATCCTGAATCTGAACGAACATATACAATTCTATACAACTGTTTCTCATTTGTTGTTGCTTCTATTATCCACGCTACAGCTTGCCACGATTTACCGGCAAGTTTCTTTAGCATACCTCGATATCTGACACAGGATACGTCCACTTTAAAGTCAGCCTTTCGCTGCCACTGAAATCCTCCGCGGACCTCGGAGTCACAGAGACGCACACTACGAGGTCATTCAGCAGGAGCAACCTTCGCCTCTTCGACTTCGTTATCATACCATTTTGATTAAACTCCTGCGAAAATTGACGGTAATACAGATATTACGTGTACGTTGCTTTTCTTCTTGTTTCCTTGAGAACCGCACACTTACCAATTGCGTGACGTTATCTTCCCTTATGAGGTATCTAGACGAGGACGACAGAGGCCGGTGAGACAGCTTCCCAGACACGTGTCTCAGCATCTCTTTAAACGCCTGGAACTGCTCCGCCTCCCGTTTCCTCTCGTTCAACATCTCCGCCAAGCTCTCTAGCTGTGTCAGCGCTAATTGCAACGACATTCGATCGTGGTGCCCTTGCGGCGTGTGCTTCAGTAAGTCCTAACGAAAGTTCACGGTCATTCCACCGCGCGTCATTCCCGAGGGGAATTTAATACAGAAGCTCGCAGCACTTACTTGTAAGAATAGTATGAACTGCGGAAACCTCTGGACCGGTTTAACCATCAGCCCGAAGAAGGACAATCTGTCGTGCGCGCTTATCTGCTTGACCTGAAGCATAATCGAAGCGATCGTAGGGTAAGATCGATAGAGAAGAGCTAGAAAGGCGAACGGCGGTGTGACGCACCTTGAAAAAGTCAGCGAGCGCGGTCTTTCTTTTCGATTCCTGTTTAGCCAAATCCATAGCTACTGAAAAATTATTTATAAATCCACTATAAATGTCAAGAACGATTGCTTTGCTGAAACTTGCTACAAACACGTCGCCTAACTTTTCGTCTTTGTCCCATGAGCGGACGCACTCCGCTAGTGCGATTCGGAACAACGTATGGCATTGCAGTATCTCGGGCAATCTATGGAACAACGTCGCTATTTTCGCCTGACTCAATATAGGCGGCGAGGACTCCTCCAAAGGCTTCTTGTAATCCTGAAACGGAAAGTGTATTTTCAACGGGCACTCGGACTCGCCGAGACGCAGTAGGATGAATAGGACGGACGGGCGCGCGCGCGCGCCGGTTCGAGCTGGTTGGGTACGCACGTTCACTAGCCTTTGTAGCGTCGACACGTAACTGTTCTCGGAGTGCACGATAGCGGCTACTATGTGTCGACGTTTCAACTGCTGAGGAGTTAAATTCGGAGGTGTCGGCGGCAGAGCGGGAGGAGTTTGCCGGCGTTGCTGCATGCACTGGAACTGCACCATTGCGCTGTTCTCCTCTTCCACCTAAAACAGATGCAGGCGTCTCGTTAAACTCTGCGTAATCCATTGCATATCTTGCCTTGTATCATGAGCATAGAAAGGGGAGGGACAGCGACAATCGAGGACCTTGCAGCAAGAGGGGTGCAATTCTATTTTGGATAGGTTTTGAATTATGACGTGTAATATATGTAAAAACTTGTATATCGTTTGGTGCACGGTTGATGCAGGATCCGATAACAAATGAGCGATTTATTAATATTAGAAATATTAATAATTAGAGATATTAATATTGGAAATATTAATAAGAGATATTAATATTGGAAATATTAATAAGAGATATTAATATTGGAAATATTAATAAGAGATATTAATATTGGAAATATTAATAAGAGATATTAATATTAGAGTTAATATTAATAACAGAAATATTAATAACAGAAATATTAATAATTAGAGATATTAATATTAGAAATATTAATAATTAGAGATATTGATATTAGAAATATTAATAATTAGAGATATTGATATTAGAAATATTAATAATTAGAGATATTGATATTAGAAATATTAATAATTAGAGATATTGATATTAGAAATATTAATAATTAGAGATATTGATATTAGAAATATTAATAATTAGAGATATTGATATTAGAAATATTAATAATTAGAGATATTGATATTAGAAATATTAATAATTAGAGATATTGATATTAGAAATATTAATAATTAGAGATATTGATATTAGAAATATTAATATATTAATAATTAGAGATATTGATATTAGAAATATTAATAATTAGAGATATTAATATTAGAAATATTAATAACAGAAATATTAATAATTAGAGATATTAATATTAGAAATATTAATAACAGAAATATTAATAATTAGAGATATTAATATTAGAAATATTAATAATTAGAGATATTGATATTAGAAATATTAATAATTAGAGATATTGATATTAGAAATATTAATAATTAGAGATATTGATATTAGAAATATTAATAATTAGAGATATTGATATTAGAAATATTAATAATTAGAGATATTGATATTAGAAATATTAATATATTAATAATTAGAGATATTGATATTAGAAATATTAATAATTAGAGATATTAATATTAGAAATATTAATAATTAGAGATATTAATATTAGAAATATTAATAATTAGAGATATTAATATTAGAAATATTAATAACAGAAATATTAATATTAGAAATATTAATAACAGAAATATTAATATTAGAAATATTAATAACAGAAATATTATAGTAGAAATATTAATAATTAGAGATAGATAGATATTGGATAGATATTGGAAATATTAATATGAGAGATATTAATATTAGAAATATTAATAATTAGAGATATTAATATTGGAAATATTAATATTAGAGATATTAATATTTTTATTATAAAATATTTTCAGCAAAATAGAACTTATCAACTCAAAACTACTCTACTTACTCTGTGAAAACATATTTTTCAATTAGTGTTCTCTTTTCGATATTAAATCAAAGCAATTATTTTATATAAATAATTTTCCAATTTGCTCGAAGTTGGTAAAGATGGAGCTGCACCCTTCTTGCTGCAGTGTCCTCAATTTTCATTATCCCAGGAAACAATAACGACTACATAGTTATCGTTGGAGACTTCATCTCGGTTCAAATACTATCAGTATTATTTCTTGAAGAGGATAAGGATTTTAAATATTACCAAGATCAGGGTCTAACGCAAGAGCTTATTCTAAGGAGCGTCCCGATGCGATTACAGTTTAAACTGGCCAGCGAATCAATGAATCCAATGTGCAGTGAAGCTACCAGCTGCCCAAGGATTAAAATAGAAGGGTGAAACTGGTCCCTAGCAAACCGTAAAGGTAATTACTTCACACAGCTGCGGCATCTGCGGCGCCTTGATAGGACTCGTAAGGGACACAGTGTCCGACGAGTCCACGTCGTACTGTTGCGTCGATCCTCTTCGGATGCTGAACCATCTGGACAGCCTTCCATGGTTCCCGGGTGAATCCAATGGGTCGGCATTGTTCACTCGCATATTCTGCGACCTCCACTTGTCGCAGAGCGTCCTTGCCTTGTGCAGCGTGTTCCTCAATTGGTAATTACTTCTGCAACAAGTGGAAACGTTGTGTACCGATTAATTTACGCTGCCCGTCGTGTACGCTACATTTAGGGTTGCCACATTTCTTACAGAAAAATAATGTAAATTTGCTTTGGTTAAGTATACGTAAAAACAAATACGCTCGAAAGAACCAAAAGTACATTTTGATTTTATTAGTTTTTATTTCTCCCAAACATATTTTTTATTGAATTTAGCATTACGGAGCACCTTTTTTTATCATTTTTTAATAACTCGGTGGCATTATTGCACTCAATATTCATATTAAAATATGTAAATAATTCGTTCTGTATTAAATTAAGGATGCTTTATTTTCAAGTATCGGTGGCAAACTTAGCTACATTTACGAAGCCTGTAAATGAAGGGACGCCGTCCACGCTTACTTAATACTGATATTACTCTTCTCGCTCTCGTCGTCGGAGGAGAGGTCATGGTCCGACGCAGAGCACCAGGAGTCCTCGCTTCTGGCCGACTGCGTGGAGGTGTTGGACCTGGTCGCCTCCAAGGACGGGTGGTGTTGCCTGTGCGTTTGCCCGACAGTTTCCATTTTCGTCGGTCCTACGTCATCCCATGATCTGCACCTTGAACGTGGTTCATCTGAAACCGAGCGACACACACGCTATTTTGAAACGTAATTCCGACGGTCGAGCGCCGCTGTGAGACGTGCAACGTGAGCCGGCTGGTCGGTTTCAAGGGGGTGGCATTCTGTTTCCTGCTGGCGGTATGAATTTCAGTGGATGCACCCGGCCACCCTTTCGAGTGGGAGTCACGCTGAGAGGTAGAGGTGGGGGTAACCGAGAGTTATGGTGGGGATAAGGGAGTGGTGTGGTGGGGGTAGCGCCTTGGTGACCTTGAGTGGCCAATTGATTTTGTTTGAACTGTTGGGAGGAGGAATGAAGTAGGGTAACTTGGGCGATCTTGGGACGTAACACGATGTGCTTGAATATTGTATGAGTTTTTGGGGGAAATGTGGCAGTACTTATGAGTAGAAATCACGAGTGGAGTCAATTTAGGAGTAGAACTCCTGAGTGGAGTTAACTTATGAGTAGTATTCACGAGTGGAATCGACTTATGAGTAGAACCAACTTATGCGTAGAACTCGCGAGTGGAATCAACTTATGAGTGGAAACAACTTATGAGTAGAACTCCCGAGTGGAGTTAACTTATGAGTAGTATTCACGAGTGGAATCGACTTATGAGTAGAACCAATTTATGCGTAGAACTCGCGAGTGGAATCAACTTATGAGTGGAAACAACTTATGAGTAGAACTCCCGAGCGGAGTTAACTTATGAATAGTATTCACGAATGGAATCGACTTATGAGTAGAACCAACTTATGCGTAGAACTCGCGAGTGGAATCAACTTATGAGTGGAAACAACTTATGAGTAGAACTCCCGAGTGGAGTTAACTTATGAGTAGTATTCACGAGTGGAATCGACTTATGAGTAGAATCAACTTATGCGTAGAACTCGCGAGTGCAATCAACTTATGCGTGGAAACAACTTATGAATAGAACTCCCGAGTGGAGTTAATTTATGAGTAGTATTCACGAATGGAATCGAGTTATGAGTAGAACCAACTTATGCGTAGAACTCGCGAGTGGAATCAACTTATGAGTGGAAACAACTTATGAGTACAACTCCCGAGTGGAGTTAACTTATGAGTAGTATTCACGAGTGGAATCGACTTATGAGTAGAACCAACTTATGCGTAGAACTCGCGAGTGGAATCAACTTATGAGTGGAAACAACTTATGAGTAGAACTCCCGAGTGGAGTTAATTTATGAATAGTATTCACGAGTGGAATCAACTTATGAGTGGAAACAACTTATGAGTAGAACTCCCAAGTGGAGTTAACTTGTGAGTAGAACTCCCGAGTGGAGTTAACTTTTGAGTAGTATTCACGAGTGGAATCGACTTATGAGTAGAACTCACGAGTGGAGTTAACTTATGAGTATTACTCACGAGTGGAATCAACTAATGAGTAGAATTCACAAGTAGAATCGAATCAAAAGAAAATACGGACTCCGTACAAATAGCTTCATAACAAAAATACCTTTTTTTTTAATTTCTAGCACGCATTTTCTCACATATCTTTCTATTTACAGTAATTCCAGCTTTGGAAAGTTGAAATGAACACGAGCAATTCTTCATGAATAAAGTATTCACTCGAATTCATGAACCAGGAACGAGGAAGCCAAAGCAGTAAGAAAGTGATTACTCCTCGAAGCTTCAATATCACCCAGGCATCAGTGTTGCGATCTGTCGTAAACTAGTACAAGTTTCGTAACAACAGCGTTCAACACTAAACAGTCCGCCCGAGATCAACTCATTACCATACGCCTTAACACGACTGTATTTCTGTAAAATGCGTGACGACAGTCTCTATTAATACGTCGTGTGTCAATCAGTTCATGATTCGATCACCATCTTCCCCCATTTTTTTATTTATCGATGAAATCATTGCCAACGTCCGCGTTTCGACCAAAAAAAAAAAGACTCTTGCATCTAATTTCTAGCGTGCTATCTTCCACTTCCCTCCGTTCAAAGCCAGCGACGATCGATTGGAAGTGTTCGAGATCGTTTCGCAATGTTGACGTCTATCGAAGTGCACGAACGTCACCGCGTAATCGATTTCGCAACGAGAACTTCCTACTTGCAGCTTCCTCCGTGTGTTTCATATAATCCAGCACATCTAACACAGCTCGCTGACTTAAATCAGCAACTTACTCACGAATAACGGAGTCATGTAATTCGCGCTGACTTAATCCACTCAGCAACTTTTCTATCGTATACTGTCCACTAACGGAAAAACACCAAACGCGCAATCCTATCACCTTCGCCATGAAAAATCTATGAACTCGGAACAAACACGTTTGGAAGCAATACCAGCTGAGATAACTGTACTGGAATGAGTCACGAGCTTCAAAGCCAAACTGGGTATTGTCAAGTTCTTCCATTCGTCGTCAGTTCAATTTTATAACTCGACTTATGCTCACCGAGGAGTGTTCTATCGCGCCATATTTAACCCCTTTAACTCTATGAACTCATACACGGGTAGAGACGAAACGCTGGCTATGGACTAAGGACCTGTAAATACATGTGTCTGGGTGAAACTGTGCACCGCGGACTGTGGACCCATGTACGAGCTTGATACCAGTAAAAAAGTTTAGTATTCATGCTGTGCCACGGTGAGCACTGGGCTTTGTAGAAACAGGGAGTAATGTGGGACACACTCTAGTGGTGTTTACGATGTCCCTGAGGGTGTAAGTAGGGGTGGGCTCGAAGATCATTTGAGGGCTCGGATGCAATAAGGGAACTAACGCTCGATAAGTGGAAAAATAATTGTCCAAACACTAAGAAATATTGGAAAATTAAATGTTGTTAAACTGTATTTTAAAAAATATAGTGTTGTAAAGCTCGTGACGGTACACACTTTTTCTATTTACAGTTTGTTCATCGAACCATTACTATTCGAGCTAAAAATTATAAACAAAAACTTTTTCATCGTCCAAAATCATTATTTCTTTAAACATAAATTGCGATAACTTGAGCAAATATTAAGGGATCGTTATGAGACTTAAAACATAACTCCAGAAAACTCTAGGGAAGTCGTAAAATGTATGCACAAAACCCTTATGTTAAAAAATGTAATAATATTTAATTAAAAAGAAATACTGGACATAAACCATGTTTTTCAACGTTCGCCATTAAAAAGTATCGAGGCAATTTTGAGGTACATAAAACTTGCAGCGACAGAGTTTTTCCTTAATGTACAAGGAAGATTTTCACCAATCTTCACACTGATTAATAAATAACTGTAGAAGATATGATGATATATATAAATCTCGCGCGCCACCAACAGTCAGCAGTCGTGTATAATGCGCTATTTAGCAGTTTTAGCACTCGCGTTAACTCACGCGCGAATAACTTACATTGCAAGTCTCATAACGATCCCTTAATATTTACTCAAGTTATAGCAATTTATGTTTAAAGAAATAACGATTTTGGACGATGAAAAATTTTTTGTTTATAATTTTTAGCTCGAATAGTAATGATTCGATAAACAAACTGTAAATAGAAAAAATGTGTGTCGTGACGAGCTTTACACCAGTATATATTTTAAAATACAGTTTAACAACATTTAATTTTACAATATTTTTTAGCGTTTGGACAATTATTTTTCCCATTTTCGAGCGCTAGTCCCCTCATTGCATCCGATCCTTCATTTTTAAATTCTCGAATCCGAAACTCTCGAAACTTGAATTGCTGGTTCCGTTTTGGAAATGGAATATCTTGCTTTGGGAATTGCGGTGAACGACATTTTTACATAAATCTCTACTGACCATAGTTAAATGAAATACAAAGAAAAATATAATAATATACAAAGTATTCATTGATTTTATAATTTTCCTTATCTGGGTTTCGAGAGTTTCGAATCACGAAAAAACTGCAAAGTTTCGAAAAACCCATCCCTTGTATAAAGTATACTCAATATGTCCCATTACTTTTCCCATTTCTAATTCGTCCCCTATTACAAGAATTATATTTCTACACACTGAATGACCCTAAAATTCAAATATCCAAAAAGTATGTTGACTACGTGCCTGGGGTCCTGACTCAAAGCAAGACACTCAAGGGCCCCACCAACTTCCTCTCGCCTTGCTGCTTTTAAATCACTAATCTCTGTAAGACCCTATACTCGACCCACAATGTAGGTAAGACATTTTTATTTTTTGCTACATAATCTTGTGCAAAAGTATTCGTAGCTGAAAGGATTGAAAAGAAGGTAAAAGTGACATTCGTTATCCTCAAGACCATGACCTTCAATTAGGCTTCAAAGATACCCTTCACATTCCCCAAATAAAGGCCTCAGGACCTTTTTCCAAAATACTAATACTTCTCCCACAATGGCAATTTAATTAATTTTGTAAAAAATCACGTCTAATTTTAAAAGGAACATACACTGGCGAGCTTAGACTTTTAAGAACAATGGCCCCGAGGAAGGATCCTCGTTGCATTATATATGGAGGGTTCAGAAGCCAATTAGTGTAACTCCAAATTTCTCTGAAAATGAGTTACGTAATTCAAAAACCCGTTTATTGTCAAACCTTTCAGTTAATAAATCAATTAAGTCACTATTTAATTATCCGTAAACAATAAATAGCGGTGCTTATATTGATCACGGAATTGCTGAGCAAAATTATTCAACGGACAGACAGCGTAAATCTTGGTTTTAATGCTAATGGGCTTACACTGATTGGCTTCAGAACCCTCCATACGTAGTTTTAGTGTTTGGGTCCGAGACAAGTCGAAACGGAGCAGGGAGTGTTTAACGAGCCACCCTGTATAGAGAATGCAAGGCGGGGGGCCCGTTCGTCCATTCTGAACGTCGTTTATGAGGTTTGCGTGGTTCAGCGTCCGCCCGCGGCCGTCGCCTGGCAAATCGTTCCGAGTTAAAACACTCGGCCGGTTCCCACGTTTCGGAGACAAACTCAGACAATGGTCAGCGTTTACCTACTCCCTTGGCTACTCTGCCATGCAGCACTCGATTCTCACACTCACGCTGCTCATTCTAATAAGGCACCGTTTCTGCGGTATAGTATAACAGCTGGAGGAGGTGTAGCGAGGTCGCGAAATCGATGGCGCGTTGAAATAAATATATTTCGAGCTTCAGCAGAAATTAACAGAGATATGAGAAGATAACGGCTCGAAGGTTTAATTAGAGCTGCTATAATACAGATTTGTTTTGAAAGAAGACGATGGCTTGGGACCGAACGTCGCGTTCTTTCAAAATAAAGGGCATATTTATCTTGCCTTATCGCGTAGAATGAGAGACTGAGTGTCGCCCTTCTCATTCGCCGCGCAATAATAGAAGAAAGGGATAGGAATTACCTTGTTTCGAGTCAGAAACTCCGAGACAATACTGTAGCTGAGAAAATATAGCGAGGTGGTAAATTGAGCCATCAATCGACCACACCGACTGATGTAGCTATTCCGATCGAGGCTTCGCGTCCTTAACTTCTCACATGTCTGTCAATTTGAAGCTCAAATACTGAAGCTACTATACATCATTCGCTCCCGCCGTTGGATGGTTTAATTTACGACCTCGATACAACTTTTCCAGCTGCCACACGTTTCCATCGATCGAAGTATCGTAATAGGTACGGCGAACTTTCCAACAGAACGGAATTACGATACAGTGGATACTCTGGTTAATTGGGCCACGCTCAGGGGGACCATTTAGTTTAAATCCGCTTGGATTGCTGTTAAGAATTTTGGAGTTACTGTCACGTGTAGATTTCGTTCTGGATGGCTTGTTCAGAATAGATGGCTGCGCATGACACAAATCGCTCGAGTAAGAGGAGTTGAAGGAAATGGGATTGTTACGCTCAAGAAATTTCCATCGGAAGGATTGGTTTCTGTTCTTGAAAGGTTGTTTCGAATGCATGGATCTTTCTGCGAACAGATAGCTCGAGAAACAGGAATTGGGAACTACGGTGGAATGAAATTCGATTGTTCCACTTGAAGGATTCTCTTCGAGGCGCTACCTAGTTCTTGGTCTTCGAGATACCTAGTAAATGGTTGCTGCGATTGAACAGTTGTTCAATGAACAGGAGCTGTGATTTATACTGTCTTGGAAACAGCAAGTTTAATGTTTGAAGCTTGTTATGTTAGGCCTGAAGAATTTTCTCGAGGATTATTAGTTTTCTTAAGCATCGTTTCAAATAAAAGGCTGGCCTGACCAACACTTTCGCTTATTTCAATTAGAGTCAGTGAACGATTAGTATTCTATTTTCTATTATATAAAAGACGCAGGGGCGTAGCTAGGGTTTCATTCGGGGAGGGGTAACGTTTTATTCAGGCAGGTGCAATAAATAGTGAAATCGAATTTTTAAGTTAGGAAATTAGGAATTTTGGAATATAACCGGGGTCGTGTAATGCGGAATTATTACACAATTTAATTTATTTTTAGTTTGTAATAAATTAATTTAATTTTTGACGAACGACTAATTTATATTTTTTTCGCCTGTGCCAGGGGAGCAAGCAATTCACCCATGCCCTACCTTGACTAAGTACGTCCATGAAAAGACGTTGATTTTATTAAGAAAACAAGCTATAGAGTAAATCCGGGAGACGCGGTCGACCTAACATAAAATGGCTATTAAAACTAATACAGATATTACTTATTTTATAAGAACAAACCTAATATGTTCAGAATTTTATGCTGATTCAGAAAAACTGGTCGATGTTTGCTTTAAGACAATATTTACTGTAAATCGGCTTGAAAACTGAAGTCATGAGGTCTGACCACCTCTCCCAAGGTGCCGGGAGAAATGGTTTTCGTCGTTAGCAGAGACCACTCGCATTATTATTCATGGAAAATTAACAAAGAAGAAAGCAAAATTATTTATGAGTGAATACAACTACAGATTCTTTGATATTTAATTTGTTTACGCTAAACAAGTAAAGAACACATCAAAGATAAAGCGAACTACCTACCGGCGATCAGCAAGGCAAATGAATACAAAAGTGAATAAATAAAATAAATAAACAATAGTAATAATAAAATAATGATAAAAAATAAAAATAAAAATAATAAAAAAATCATAACTCGACCATCTCTCCTTTCTGCAGCGAGAGATGGTCTTCTCGTTAGTTTTGAGAGGAAGAGTCAATATGGCTAAACACTTTGGCTGCGTTATCCTTCAATATCTCTACTATCTTATTATTCCCAAACATTAAATAAAAATAAACTTAGATGTACATTTTAAATACGATTCTGTACACCGTTGTTTGACAAAAGAGGTTAAATGTAACCTCAGTTTACCTTGTATAGCCTGTAAATCTAGAAAAACACAGAAGGAACCGAAGTGACGGTATTCATTCAATTGTTTGGCTTCTAGAGAAGTAATTGTTCTGCAATTTAACGCGTTTCTACGTATAGAGTCTGAAATATAACGACTCGACCCCAACTCTCCGGCCCGACCGCGTCTCCCGGATTTACCCTAACCTTAGATAGGCGCCAATAGCGTTTAAAATTAATTGACAGAATCGAGTATTACATTTTATTGAAACCTCAAAATTGGAATAAAATTCAACTGTTATACCCAGAGACGCATCTCAGAAGCATTGCTAGAAGCACTCTTTATCACGGCCAGCTTTAGAACGTTGGAGTGACGTGCAAAGCGAGGAAACAGAGGTCGTGTCCGTGTCGAATCTATCTGAGAGCGGCGTAAACACGCGCGAAAAATGTTCACGTGTCGTTTATAAATGTGGGAAAGAAGCGTGCGAGCGGCGTTAAACAGATAGCCACCCTGGATGTTAACACCCGAGTAACTTGAGCGCGGCACGCACGCCGGAAGGCCTAATAAAACTGACTACGCGTGGAACCTACCACTTCCGCACGGGGGACCGCCAGCATCACGATCACGTCGTTGATTGCGAGAGAAAGGATCATCCTAAGTTCAAGTTCAAAGGACAACGATATTTCGTACGAAGGAAGACTCTACTGTAGTTCTCGCGAGCAAAACTGAACGGGGTTTGGAGAGAAGGGAAGTTTCCGAAAAATTGACAAATTTTACTGGAAATGTTTCCCCTGTTTCTGCTTCATCTGTGTTTACTAAATTCATAGTTCTCGCGAATAGAACTGAAGGGGCTGAGAAAGAAGGGAAAGGAATTTTTCTCTGAATGTTGAAAATTTATACTGCAAAGCTTTGCTCCATTTTTGCTTCGTCTATGTCTATTAGATCCAAAACTCTCGCGCGTAAAGTTGAAGGAATTGGGAAAGAAGGAAAGTTCCCGAAAAATTAAAAAATTTTACTGCAAAGTTTTGCTCCATTTTTGCTTCGTCTTAGATCCAAAACTCTCGCGCGCAAAATTGAAAGAATTGGGAAAGAAGGGAATTTTCTGAAAAGGGGAAAATTTTTACTGGAAAGGTTTCTCCTGTTTCTGTTTCATATGTATCTACTACACCCACAGCTCTCGCTAGTAGAATTCACAAGGTTGCAAAGAAAGGAAAGTTCCCTGAACACTGAAAATTCCTACTGCAAAGGTTTCCCCTATTTGGTAAGCGAATTGAAGAGTTAGTAGACACAAGTGAATCTTAAACAGAACAATCCTTTGTAGAAGACACTTAAAATCTAAACTCTGAATCCAAAGTCCACGATTCATTGAAACCACATTAATGGCTTTTTATATCATTTCATGGTAACTATTTTTATCACATTAGGCTCAAGAGGAATCTATCGACAACTCGACCATTACTAACCATAAGAGCAATTGCCCCAGAAACGAAAGAATTGGGGTACAATTTGCTCCTCCTCCCATCAATTCGATAAAGAGAGAATGATCTCCGTACAGTAGTGCCGTAAAGTTCAAAGTACCTATTTGAATAGCTGCCAGCCGCTGGAAGGAAAAGAGAACTACCCAGCGGATCCAGGAACACATCATTACAGACACCGCGAGAAAGAAATCTGGCAGAAGACACACGCAACACGATCATGCTGAGATTGACCGTTGGAAAGTGGCTACAATACTATAGGTACACATATATTATGCAAATGCAACAGTTGCCAATGAGGATGTTGCAGCTTTAACGTTTAACTGCCGACATGCGGTCGGAAATTAAGGTTTAAAGTTCTGCGGCCATTCTGCTACCTCGTCCGATCGAAATTGCTGCAAACTCAAATAGACACGATGCAGATGCTACAAACTGCGACCCAACGTCTCCCATATTTGCTGAAACGTTCTGCGCCGCGTGGGTCATTATTGACCCATCACGTTTCTGGAGAGTGAAACTTTCAGCCGAAGGTAAAATCTATTTGTGGTTTAATATTGAAATCGATATACAAGAAGAAGGAACAGTAGAACTCAATTATTAATTTCCCCAATTATTAATTTTCCCAAATATTGATTTTACTAAATATGAATTTCCCCGTATATTAATTTTCCCAAATATAAAATTTCCCCAAATATATAATTTCCCAGATATTAATTTTTCCGAATATGAATTTTCCCAAATATTAATTTTCCTAATTATTAGTTTTTCCAAACATTGATTTCCGTAAATATTAATTTCTTCGGATATTAATATTCCCATATATCAATTTTCCCAGATATTAATTTCCCAAAATATTAATCTTCCCAGATATTAAATTTTCCAGACATTAAATTTTCCAGACATTAAATTTTCCGGATATTAAATTTCATAGACATTAATTTTCCTAGACATTAATTTTCCCAGATATCAATTTTCCCAGATATTAATTTTCCCAAATATTGATTTCCCTAAATATAAATTTCTTCGGATATTAATATTCCCACATATCAATTTCCTCAAATATTAATCTTCCCAGATATTAAATTTTCCAGACATTAAATTTTCCAGATATTAAATTTCCTAGACATTAATTTTCCCGGATATTAATTTTCCCAAATATTGATTTCCCTAAATATAAATTTCTTCGGATATTAATTTTGGCAGATATTAATTTCCCCAAATATTAATCTTCCCAGATATTAAATTTCCCAAATATTAATTTCCCCAGATGTTAATTTCCCAGATAATAAATTTCTCAGATATTAATTTCCCCGGATATCAATTTTCCCCATTATTAATTTTCCCAATTATTACTTTTTTCATCATTTTCTGTAGTTCCTCCGAAAGTCTGCATTTCCACGGTGGCACGAAACGTGTCAAGCCGCGTTTTCACACCGCAGGAGTATCTAATTGACTGCTAGACGTTTGTTACGTGCGAACGATCCGTAGATTGGCGAGGGAAACGCGATATATCGCGTTCGTCACGACGCCTCGTGCTCGCCGCGTAGGAAAATATACAAGCGAAACTGGGAGGCGCAGCACCGCCGATACGTGGCATTGGAGGCGGTCAATTTTGCGCGCGTCTTCCAGCCCCGATAACTTAACAACCGCGCTGCAGTCCGCTTTAACGGTGTTAGGCTATTTACGGTGTAAATGATTCGACGCGAATGGTCTTCGTTATGCAATACCGTAAATCAGTGTCGATTCCGTTTACACGTTGGATTTGTATACCGTTGCAAGGATATCGTTCTTGAACCGTCTGCTTTACTTATAACGGAACATTCGCAATCAGAAAATTCTGTTTGTAATGAAACTTCAAGGAGAATGATCTCTTTTCTCTGGAAATTCACTCTGAAGTGGTGAAAGCAGACTTTAAAGCTCAAAGTTATCGCGTTCTTTTATTCGTTTTTTAAATATAAAATTAGTTTTCTTTCGATAACATGATAGAGTTTAAAAAGCTGAGCAATCTTTGTATTTAAAATTTTGTTCTATGTTACTTCCCTGCTGCAATGTAACGTTGATTGGAGGCTGAGTAAAAAATTATCGTAATACGTGATCACAGGAAGTTTCAGAGGTCGAAGTCAAATGCTTTCTCGTATTGTGAAGGCAACAAGGCAATAAGGAAGTCCTGATCATGAGTTAATCCTTGAACATTATTTATTTGGTGTTAGAGTAGCCCAAGGTAGTAGCTGTGGGGCAGAGAAAGAAGGAGGGAAATTGTGATAAGGTGGTATGATTAAGGAAGGTAGATGAGGGGTTGAAGGGAGAGATTGCGAAGGTAGATTAAGAGGGGGTGTTACGAAGGAGAAGAAAAAGAAGAGAATGTGTAGGAGGTATAAGTGCTTTGCATGGGAGATCAAAGTCATCTGACTGAAATTAACACTTTGAGTGGCGTAATAGTTGGTTAACGAAAATTCACATTTCTGTATTTTCTATTAAACCAATTCTACATCACATATAATTAAAAATAGTTCAAGCGAGGTTGACTCATTTTCACCGGAAGAATCTCGTCCACCCAATTGTAACACACATTCATGCAAATCTAGCACAAAATAAAAAAAATTGAAATTTTCATCACTGAGGTGGCAAAGTGCAAAACTTAAAGTTCCGTTTGTATTCGAAGTAAAACATTCAGGGGCCTATTAAAAAAATATGACGTGAAAACACGCCAAAAGAAACCCTCGGCGTGAAAATACGCCGAAGCCACGCAAAGCGATAATATCAAACCATTTCGGTTTAAAAGCATGTACATTGAAACGAGGTACCCCAATTCGAAAACTAGGTATCCTGACACCCAAGAAAGCTAACGCAGAAAGCTTGAATCGAAGGCTATGTATCAGCATTGTAAAGCCTTCGCAAGCTCCACGCTATCGACCCCATTCCACACAGACGCAACTTCTCGTCATTTATCTCTCCCTGGAAAGCAGCACGACCAACGAGCGAAAGATACTCGTCAGATATCTTTTTTTACCATGAAATGGAGCTCGATAAACTTACACTGCATTCAGTTTCATTCTGCAGCATCCGCGGCGAAAAGTTAGGTTACGAAGCATTCTCAACCGCCATGGAACGCATTAGGGCCGCTCGGCGCGCAACAGCGCTCCTGTGAATCTCTTTCACCGGTATCCCTGGAACCTTGGATCTGTATCTTAATGGAATTAGCCACTGGACATTCGTCACGTTGCGCTGTGCGGATTACATAATGCACCGCGCGCATAATCTTTCCGAGCGTGTGCACCGCTTCGCGAAGCATCTGAAGCTTTTTCAGCCTGGCATGAATATTGCAAGAGATCGAACTCGATTTCCCAGCGAGAATTGGCACTTCACCGCGCCCTAGGGAATTCGAGGAGAAACTGCGCAGTGTCACGTTCAAGGCTACCTTACGCCACCTCGTTAACTTTTCCGACGATCCAGACTCGTCCGCACTTATGTATGATCGTAGTGTTACGAGGAAAATGAGTCTGCTTTTTACACGCTCGATAAGATCGTCCTCGAACTAATCTGCTTATGGTAACGGAACGCGTGAAGCGCATTCTTCGATGCGTTCGAAAAACGTCCCTTGACATTTACCAGAAGGTTACCGAAATGTTTTTGCTCGCGAACCATAGTTACCGGTCAGTGACAAGATTTCAGAAGGTGATGGTTATCGACGGTTATGATCGCGAAGCGGACGACAGCGTTGCGTCATGCTCCCGTATACGGTGCTGGCGATGATGGGGTAAAGCATTGTCGCCGTTGCTCGCTACTTCCGATGGGCGCTTTTGTGTTCTGGTTATTTCGTAGTATGTAAGGCACTCGCAGAGTGTTGCATCTCGAAGTCACCTCGAAACGGTTGGAAAGGAAGAAGAATTGTGTATCAACGTAAACAGAGATTACTAACCCCAGAAGCGAAGGAAAGCCTTATCGAAGTTTCTGTTCGCGCAGCTGCATCCTCCGCACACTTTTTACTTCTTCGAAGGAATAAAGGGATCTCTATTTCAAAATCACGCCGCGAGCGAAAGAATTTTCGAAGGCTACGAGCATTCCATCCATCATTGCGGCGGAATATTTAATTAACTGATGCGATCTACAAATCGAAGTGGTTCTATTCATTCGACCGGAAGTGAAATCGAGTATTTATCTGCGGGAATGAACACGCGACAAATGAATCAAGATTACGAAAAGAAAAACGAATCGAATAGCCAGGCTCGGTGAACGAAAGCTTTTACAAGGATGAAAGAACATTCTGGGCAAAAAGGACGCGATCTTCTCGCCGTATCCTTTCTTCTCGCGAACCGGAAGCGACCACCAGCGACACACAACGCATTCAGAATGCTCGCCCGACACGTCAGTCCGACCTCGAGACTGAATCGCGCGCATGCTTACAGAACTCGAGTATCTCGGCTCGGAAATAAGCGACCAAAACAGTAAACAGAGATTCCAGTGCTTCCAGGAACCTCGTAGCCTATGACTTTCATAAAACATCAGTTTCTAGGGTCCACTTCGAATCCCAAGGACACTTAATTAAGAATAAAAAAAATATTCCTCGTTCTCGTTTCAATGAAACTCTCTCGCGGTAATTGCCGTATATGTAAATCTCCGAATTCGTCGAGGCTCGGTTTCGCAATTTCTCGCGATTTCTCGTTTTCCTTGGGCTCTCCTTGGCTCCTACGCATCTTCTCTCTCTCTCTCTCTCTCTCTCTCTCTCTCTCTCTCTCTCTCTCTCTCTCTCTCTCTCTCTCTCTCTCTCTCTCTCTCTCTCTCTCTCCGGCGATTGAAACGTCGTTTGTGATAATTCAAGTTTGCGAACCCTCGGGAGAGACCGACGATAAGATCGCCGCGAGGCGACGTAAGCGTCGTAAGCCCTCGCGTCGCGCGGTTTTATCGGTGCCGCCCGGGTAAGCGTTTATCGGAGGGGGGGCTCGAGCGGGGCGCGGGAGAGGAACAATGGATCCGATGCTCTTTGAACGGGGCTTCGAAGAATGAAAAACGACGAGTCGTAGATCCGGCGACTTAAAAGGATAAATCATCGGCCGCCACAACTATTGGCAGACTTGGCGGTCATTACTGTCTTCGGAGATAAACACGACCGGTCGGGACACCCCTTTCTGCTCCTTCTCGCGCTGCCCGCTCGCGCGCAGGAAGTCGATTATCGCGCCACCATGCATCGCGCCCCGGCGATCAAGAAAATCATGTCCAATAATGCGCGCGCCGACCGCCGGGGTGTCTTTAAAACGTGCTTAATCTTGTTTACGACTGCCGATAAATTTCCCCGCGCGGCTAGGGACATTTTATACATTACGCGACCGCAGCGAAAAGAGATATAATCATTGTTAATAATTCATGAACACGACGAGGAGGCCATTAAGCCATAAAGTAATGAGACGGACGGTAACAGGAATCTACATACACCCTATAAATTCGCCGCACGGTGTGTGAGAGTTCTAATGGTCCTGTAAGTAGTAAATTGTTTGTCAGGAAAGAATTGCGAAACTTGTTAAACTCGTTTTACTAGAGAACATCGATAGGTTATAATATACTATCGTTATATTAGTATCTTTTTAGCCCTTTCTCGAACGTCGATAAGATTAGCGTTATGCAGAGTTGTATGATTAAGTTTAAAAGTACAAATTTGGTTTTTTGCAGGTGATACCAAGAATCATATAATAAGAAAGAAATGCTTTATATTGTAATCCCTATAGTTACGTCGCAATTACCCTTTCATAATTTTCTATACCCTCTCGACGCTCGTAAACAGCCAACTGTTCGATAACATTCAATTAACGGGAGCTACGGAGGCAAAGGATGATTCGTTTTCTCGATTCAGCGAGCATTCAAATTATTCCCGTTCTTTTTCTCCCGGCGCCGTGTCGTAACGCGGACTTTCACGAAGGGAAATGTTTGGAAACGTATCGTCGTCCACCCACGCACACCAGTCACGCACGAATGAACGGGGAAGAGTACAAACGTATCTCCGCTGGGCGCGTGTATGCAAACGAGGACCACGTGCTCCTTTACGACGAAAAAATATTTACGATTTTTTTCTTTCTTTCGCCTTCAACGTGGCCGGGGATTCCTGTAAATTGCAACGACAAAGGGGACTCGCGAAAGAGCGAATGTATATTACCCTCCGCTTATTCACCGAGCCGGGAGCAAAGTGCTCTCGAGGCAACGTTTGAAGGTCCCGGGGACTCTATAAAAGAGCAACGAATGCCACTCGACAGTGTGTACACGAATAAAGAATATCGCTCTAACTACGACAAATTTAGTTTTTCAGTCTCGAAAGGTCTACGCTTATTCTAACGAACGGCAGGAGTGAATGGGTCAGTTTAGACCCACGCACCTTTTTTTACTTCTTTATCGATTAGGAACCTGATTCTTTTCTTACATCAAAATGAATATCTTAAGCTCTAAAGACGGGTTTTTAATGCAAATTAGAAATATTGAGGACATGGGTCAAAATTGACCCCAGGTTCGACGTTGAAGGGTTTATTTGTTTTATTTTTATTTATACGTTTGTTTATTTTTGTTTCTGTTTTTATTTTTATTTATATATTTATTTTTATTTGTATGTTTTTGTTTATTTCTGTTTTTATTTTTATTTATATGTTTATGTTTATTTCTGTTTTTATTTTTATTTATATGTTTATTTCTGTTTTAATTTTTATTTTTAGACTTGTCCGCTTTGGTTTTAGTGTTGCTTTTCTTTTGGCCGTGACTCCGAAGTCTATTTGCGCTACAATAATGCGTAGTAAAGTCATAAAAAAGAAGATATTGCATGGTGGAGGGTGTTCCAATTTCACATGATTGGCATTCGATTCGCGAGCACTTCTACAATATTCTGCGAGTACCTTTGGTTTAAGACAGAGCTCATAGGGTGGCTTTGCTCTAACTCCACATTCGCGAAATAGTGTAGAAGTGTTCGCGAAAGAAATTGGCATTTTGAGCGATAGGTTTGAAAAGGGTACCTATGTGAAAACTTCGAGTAAAATAACTGCTTCCCAGGCAGAGTCTACAGCAAACAGTTATTCGTTTAAAAAGAGGGAAATATTGTATGTGGGTGGTTCAGCGTTTGTCTGTTCCCTATCGACTTTTGCTGGTTCCAAGCCGGTGAGCTCTACTCCACGGAATTGAGATCGAATAAATATAACTGTTCGATTTAACGTGACACACGCGAAGAACACCATTCCTCCCTCTCCTATCGAGCTACCCACTCGTCCCCTTTTCACGAGCAAATACACGGGGAAACGACAACTTCCAATTGTGTCCACAATTCCAAGTCGTTGGAGCGCAAACTTTGTAAAACGGGTCAAGAGAGGCTATCATAATGAAGTACACGTCCCTGGCATTTGAGACAAGTCATTTTTGGTGTGTGCAGGATGGTAAATAATTGATAGTGAAATTGGTAAAAGGGCCATTCTTAAAAAAATAGTGAAATTTCCAGGTAAAAAGTGTGGAATAAGGTTTACGCAATGAACCTTCGTTGTTTGAGGCATATATGTACGTTCAATCCTTTATCAACCATATGTCGCTATGTGTTTATAAATAACGTCGGTGTTAGATAATAGCGAATTTGATTTAGGGGCAGTTTGTGCAGGGACCTAAGATACTTCAGTTTTCAATAAAATTTAGTGATGCGAAAATTGTAGAAAATATTGCACGGGTTGCTCCACACAGAACTGAATTCTAGATCTTCAATTACCATACACACTTATAAGTACTTTTGAAATTTATGCTACTGACAATATTCAAAAGCGCAAATTAATTTTTCTCAATAAATAAAGTATCAGTCGCAAAAATTCTATTCTGCAATTTTAGTTACATTTTCATAGTAAATAACTTCCTTCCAGATGGTACCGTCAATAGCGAATCACCCTGTACAAATCAACCCATTAATTTGACAACCAACTGAAAAAGAGGAGTGGTGGCAGTGTAACAAAAAAGTTATCTCATCTTAACGTATACTTTGGTTCACCTTCAGAATCTTTTCCGACAGCCTTCTACAAAGCGTAAACTGAAACACAAGCGCTCCGAAAGCCCCCACCCCCCAAAATTCATTCACGCGAATTCGTCCAAAGCAAGGAGTATGACTAATTCAATTCGGCGTAACTAATTCAAGCGACGCACGCAAGACGAGTGTCCCGTGCACGCCCACTCCCGCGTACCTCCGAAACCTCTGATTCAAACATTCCGTTTTACAACACCATAAATCTGCTTTTACTGACCAGTTGAGCGACGCTGCGTATCACATCGAGGATCTCGAAACTGTTCGTCGAACTGATCACAACACAGACTTCGGTGTTTCCTCCTTTTATCCCAAAACGAGGGCTGTTTCCTTTTCAATGTTTATACATCACGTGACCAGTCACCGCCACACCGCGAATTTACGTGGGGAATGTTTTGAAGGTAAGAAAACGTGAGAGATATAAGGCCCTGGATGCACTTGAACACCAACGACACACTTAGGATTCGCAACGGCTGTCACCGCACCTGTTGGTCCGCTCCACTGGATCGAGTGGATCTCGGCGCCGAATGTAAACACGACCGATTCGTGGAAAGTAGGGGAACAGGCGACCGTTCGGTCGGAGCACACGATCGATACTATCCGTCCGCGAGCGCGTCGCTCATTCTCCGTGCCAGTCGACCCACGCGTCCTCTCCCGCGGAAGGGAGACAGAGGAGCGAGTGACCGAGCTTGTCTCGCGCGATGCACGCGATAGTATTCGGGCGCATGCGTGTCGCGCAGTACACTGTACATAAGTTTACGAGCGGCCGGCTGCTGCCGCGTACATACCCTCGACCGCAGCAACAGGGTGGAAATGGATCTTTAACGATCCCTCCCACAAGCTGACGGGGGAAAGAGAGGGCTCTCTAATCAGTTTAACACTTCACGTCGGCCCTCCTCTTGCATCGAGTTTTGCGTCATATTTTTGTTAATCTTTAGCACGCTGGAGTTAAGATACAAGGGTCATTTGAAAACTTCGCGGCGTTAGTGGCCGTAGCGGAGTGTTTTGCAGGCGAGGACGGGAACTTTTACTAGATTCAACTCGTGGCGTTGCAATAGCAATAGACCGAGTGTAGAGATTTAAAAGGGGGCTGAAGTGTTGAATAATAATGGGAAAAAATATGCTTAACGCCGGACGGCACCTAATACTGGACATTAGCTATATCTGTGATATTTGAAACGCTACCGAGCCGTTATTCCGCGTAAACCGTAGAGGGGACAGAGAAAACAGGAATTAGGTTTTGACACGTTCAAGTTGCGTGTGCGCAGCTAAGGAGATTCATTTGATATTATTTCTTGCTTCTTACTTAAGAACTATCTTAAGCGTCCGGCACTAGGGGAACTCTCCTTATCCCCCTCCTCTGTTGGGCCGTGAAATTGTCAAATGATCCACGTAAGATTGTTGATAGAGATACTTATGGGGTAGAGAAGATATGACGAATGGAGACTATTAGGAGGATGTGTAGATGATTATCTTGGGATGTCGAGGTTCTTGTTTATATTCGGTGGCTTTTATGCTTGATAGAGAGAGACGCGATATAGCGGTCAATCACGTGGTTCTATGACTTCGCGATAGAGTGACTCACCGGTGACCCACGCCAAGCTGGACGCATTAGATACATTGAATCAGTTATCAAGAATGTGTGAAATATTAATGGAGAGGAAAAGTGGAACTATATAGGATCTGAGATGTCGTGATACTGGTTAACATGGTCGGTTTCTCGTGATCGAAATTATTGATTAGTGTAACACGGGTCACTTTTAGATCATGGCAACTATCGGGCGCTAATTATATGAGTCATTCGCGAGTCGTGGATAGTGGGAATTTAATATTAACGTGGGTCACGCTAGTAAGTCACTAATATGATTTATTACAAAATCGTAGGTCACGTCAAAATTTTCAACGTTGGAGCTTGAGTTATTCGCAAGATGTGGGTTCCACGGTGGGGCGCGGGGTCACTTCAACAATTTCTCATGAAAGAACGTGGGTCACCCAGCAAATTTTTCCAAACAAAATGTAGGTCACTCTATCGTTTCCCACGATACTGCGTGGGTCACGCGTAAGATTTTCCTTGTGAGAGCGCTGGTCACAAAATAATTTCTTGCGAGGAGATTTAGGTCACCTCGCAAATTTTTCCAAACAAAATGTAGGTCACTCTAACGTTTTCCACGAAAGAGCGTGGGTCACGCGTAAGATTTTCCTTGCGAGAGCGCTGGTCACAAAATAATTTCTTGCGAGGAGATTTAGGTCACCTCGCAAATTTTTCCAAACAAAATGTAGGTCACTCTAACATGTCCCACGAAACTGCGTGGGTCACGCGTAAGATTTTCCTTGTGAGAGCGCTGGTCATAAAATAATTTCTTGCGAGGAGATTTAGATCACCTCTCAAATTTTTCCAAACAAAATATAGGTCACTCTAACGTTTCCCACGAAACTGCGTGGGTCACGTGTAAGATTTTCCTTGTGAGAGCGCTGGCCACAAAATAATTTCTTGCGAGGAGATTTAGGTCACCTCGCCAATTTTTCTAAATAAAACGTGGGCCATGCTAGCGTTCCCCGAAACTGCGTGGGTCACGCGTAAGAGCGTGGGTCACAAAACAATTTCTCGCGAGGGGATTTAGGTCACTCTGCAAATTTTTTCAAACGGAAGGTGGGTCACGTTCCCCATCAACATGTTTGGGTCACGCGTAAGATTTTCCTCATAACAGCGTGGGTCACAAAACAATTTCTGGCGAGGGGATTTAGGTCACCCCACAAATTTTTCTAAATAAAACGTGGGTCATACTACCATTTCCCATAAAACACCAAGGGGTCACCACAGTAGAGCCCCCGCAAGTAAAGACATAGGTCACTTTTAGGTCAAAATCGTGATCTACCATAAGATGACCTGAAATTCTCAGCCAACTTTCTAACTAAATTTATCCTTGAAGTATTTAAAAGTTAATTGAGCAGTTGCCTTTTAATTCCTAAAATGGGGCACCGCATGAAATGTGTTGCGCGGCGTAAAGCGATCTGCAGTATCAAAGTTACGAAATCGTGGCTATCAGTATCCTGCCTACATTTATCTTTACGTGTGTGCAGGACAGGACACGTACTCGCGTAGATTGGCGCAGGTCCGCCCGTGTGAGTAATTTACACGAGTTACTTGTTAATGGCACATCGGGATAGTGTGGCCCCAGCGAGGTTTTATCACTTGTACACCCAGCCTATTTGTTAATCCTACGCGTCGGCGTTACACACTGGGCGAAACACACGCGAACGATCGCCTGAAGCGTTCCCTTGCACATATTTAATCTCCAGTCGCATAATTCAAGCGAATGGAATTTAGGCAATAAAAGCGCAGCGACTTTCTCGCGAGAGTAATTTAAAGCGAAAAGGAGAATTCACTGCAATTTATTTTCGTATTTTTGAGAAAATGTAAGATGAATCGAAGATGTATATTTATCGCCGTTGAGTCCACAAAGGACTCCTAGGACAGTCGCGGGGAACTATTTAAAACGACATTACGCATTGCATATCCACGCGCGCGAACTTTCAGCAGAAACATATTTTCCAAGCGGGCTTCGAATTTGGCGTGGCGCAACGAGTCGCTTAAAATCTTGTCTCGCCACTCGAACCTCTCCCTTTATCGCTTGCGATAACGGCAGGGGAGCGGCAGGTGCAATCCGCCAGCGTTGCTTCGTGTTTCGCTCGATCCTCGGTAAACAAAGGCTTCTAAACAAACGGAAAGCATTGCCTACAGGTGCAACGATAAGTTCCTTTTATTAGCAATCTACTCCTATAAACGGTGCACAACAGCTTCTATTTTAATTTCTCTGACTTTCCTAGTGTCTAGAAAATCTGTTAAGTTGTTGAGTTACGTTGTTTGGAGTGTACACAAGTTCTACTAATTTCTTTTATAACTAACAATCAGTTAGTTTCTTCTGTGCTTCATATCATAAAAGCTAGCAAAATAGTGTTCACTTTTTCTTACTGTACAACCGCCTCATTTGATTCCGGTCGCTGTAACAGAAATACACTGCATAAAGTGGCCCACTTCACACGGTTGCCATTCGTTTCGCGAACACTTGTACAACTCATAGCGAATATGATCTAAACTCTGCAGAAAACCTATAGCAGTGTTCCCAAACTGTTTTAGTCGCGATTCCCTTTTATAATATTCAAATAACCTACGACACCGCCCCTCATATGAGATTAGGTAAATTTAAAAAGATTAAAAATAGGTATTACAGAATATAATTTTATTTTGATATATAAACTAATAAGTGCTAAAAATCGCCACTAAAAATAACCGTGGCGACCCCCCAGAAAACACTTCGCGACCCACAGGTTGAGTATCACTGACATATACCATAAGCTCCCCACCTGGACCACATTCCCCAAATATCGTACAAGTATTCGCAAAACGAACGCCAAGCGCACGAAGTAAGTCCACTCTCCGCCATCCACTTGCGTTAGAATCGAACAAGCCAACTATACATGTGATCAATCATCGGTTAGATTTCAAATTGTACCCTGCTCCGCGAAGACCTATATTTTCCACCTAATGAGTTGCATTTCCCAAGTAATTAACGTGCTTCCACTGCGAACCTACCCATCATTAGCAGCGTTCGTAACCTACCGCGTATCAATGAAGCGCGCGCGGCGCATTCTACACGTAACCGTGCACGTACGGCATACCGAACAGATGCCTGAGTACTGTACCGCGAAACCTGCACAGGACAATTCAAGCCAGTCGAACCAGTTACCCGCTCGCCCGCCCCCCCCCCCCAACCGCTTCGCGCATTGAACACCTACGTAAACGCGGTTCGCCTACGAAGCCGCGTATTGTTCCCTTTCATCGAAAATAGAAGCAGTAACGCGCATCCCCTTGACTGCGCTCCCTTCGGTGCAAGTCCGCTCGGTTTAAATGGGAACGGGCACACCGAACGGATAAGGCGTACACGCCACGCAGGTGCAATGCGGCAATGCACAACAAAACGGCAGGTACACGACACCGCCGTTCTCACACCGATGTAAGGCGGCTGCAATTGCCGAGTCGCATCCCACACGACGCTGTGAACTTTCTCGTTTGCTCGGGCGTATTCGGTATAGCACCGCCGGTCGCGAGTCGCGCGCGCATGCGCGATCATTAGAAGCCTGTCGTCAATCGGCGTCGCATAGCGCCACGCGGGGTGGATATTTTTATTGGCAAGGGATTTTATCGCGTAAAATATAAAAGAAGATTATTATAAGATTTTGTAACGATTAATGTAACAGGAGGAACGATTAAGCGTTAAGGCGAGGTTCAACGTGAGGCTGTTATTAAACCTAACCTCAATATGATCATTTTCAAAATTGACGAACCATGGAGCGAGCCAAGGCGGGGAGGGCGGAAAGCGCGATTAATTACGAGGACAATTCGATTAACCAGAGGATACGCGACACTGTCCTTGCCTTCCGGAAGACTCTTGTAAACCGTATTGCGTCACAGGTGTGTACGCGCGTTGAATTGCGTCGTGTCTATGTATACGCGTCCAATTAACCACTACGCGCCTCGTTTATCGCTGTAGGCTCTAGCGCGGCGTCTAATTGTTCCGTATTTCCGATGTAATCGCCTGACCCATATCTTCTTTCACACAAAAAGGGGCCTTCCTAGATTGCCAATAATAAAGGACCTTCTGTTCTTCCTCCTTGCGGTAGATCTTTGAATAAAAATTCAGTTTCATTTATGGCTGGAAACTGCTCTACTTCGATTAAGACTTCGATATTCACGCAACGCGGGGTGTGTAAGAGGAAACAGCGAGAAAAACACGTCAACGGGCGAGCGACGAAAAAGGAAGCGGTGTTTCGCGCGTACGCGACGCGGGCATTAATTTTAGGGCGCGTCAATTAGTTAAAAGCAACTGTATGTCGGTAGCGGAGTGTGGGCCTGATATAAGTCTGGCAACAGCGCGCCACTTGAATGCTCATTGTGAGCACGTAGAGCGCGCCGCGCCGCTGGGATCCGTGTGAGCCGCTCACGGAGAGGCCAGCTTTTTACAGTGACACACGTGCTCCCCACTAACTTTATTTCTGACGACAGAGTCCGCGATTCGAGGAGTCATCGGCACGAGAATACTTCCTTTTTCGCCAGCGGGGAGCCGAATTTACTGCGGCATACGCGGCCCCGCTTATCCCTGGCCCCCTAGTTCGTTTCGTCTTTAAACACGCATAACTGAGATTAGCGACGTCTGTTTTCGTCCCCGAGACGCGCGCTGTGCTTCACCAACCGTCAACACCGATTTCCGATGGAAGCGCGTCTCGCGCAGGTTCCGACGCGGGTGGATCGTAAACGCCGGGGCCAGAGTTGCATAATCGACCGACGACCTCGATCGATGTAAACAAAGATTCAAGAAATCATCAGAAAATAATTAAAACTATGAGCAACGAATTATTGGTTCTAATGGTCTGTTGCGAAACTGGATGATACGTAAAAAAAAGTGGAGTATCGATGGTAGGTACTAAAGCGGAGTTTGTATATTTAATGCAGTAAGCCAATCTAGTTTTTACTCGGGGTCAAGCTGATCCTACCTTACCGGTCGAGGGGTAGTAGATGTGCACGGCAAACCGTACACCATCGCGAAAGAATTGGAACTAGCGATGAATCGCAGCTCGGAAGAACATCGGCGAGACACGGTCAGAAGTAAACACGCGTGCAGAGGCAATGAACTTTGTTTAATGATATATCTGTGGGAGAGAGGAAAAGTAAAGCGAAACAGGTTTCAGGAAAGCCGAGGCAGCTCGCATCCTGCAGAACAACACACAGGTCGGATCGAATTACGTATATCTGCCTTGCCATTATCGCTACGAATTACCTTTTACGGTCGCAGACACGCGATCCTTGTCACGGTCAGTGTCCCATTTTTTTTCTCTCGTCCCGCGTATTTCGTGCGCTCGCGTGACGACCGCCGCGCATCGGCCAGATTTCTTCGCTGCTTTGGGCCCGGCTACGTAACATGGGGGGGGCCACGCTTCGGCAGATCTATGTATACGTTCCGAGCGTTAATACAGTGAAACGATGACGACAGAAGCCAGCCGTCCAGATGCGATTATCTACTCACGCGAAAAGCGAGGCTCCGCTTACGTAATAAATCTTGTTTCGAAGCGGTGACGACGAGATTTAACGTCCACCGCGAATAACTGACGAAATACGCGGCCGAAGGGGGGTCACGTGGTGACGCATTGACGAATACGTCAAGGAGCGCACAAAAAAAAAGGGGGGAAGGCACGATGTATCGTTCCTGTCCTATGAATATTCAATCGGACCTGGTCAGTGTACAATTATCCGGCGTCGTTTCGAGCGGTACAAATTAGCAGCCATTTGTTCCCTTTCACTATCTCGACCGGTTCATCTGCGTGCCACAATAAGCGGACCCGACTACAACGGGCGGATTTTTCATAACCAGTGAAATACCGGCGTCGGTATGACATTTCAATCAGCACTTTTACGAGAGAAAGCACGCCCACGCGCGAATAACAGGTCCTGGTGATCTAGTAGACCGCTCGATACCGCGAGCGCGCGGTTTTATAAGGCCATACATCCACTCGGCATAAATTACCATATTAACTAACCGCGAGGAGGTGTCCCAAATGGGTTAAGTGTCCCGACGTCTGGAATTGAGACGAATCCTAATGTTACAGGCCGATGTTTCACAGGTGTACCGCGGCGCACGGTCGGACCGTGCGAGGCGTGTCGATTACGACGCCACGCACCTCGATCCAGTGGTAAAAACATAGGGTTAATCTTTCGGTGGCAACACGCGGACGCGCACGATATACACCATTGTCCCGGGAAATAATGGTCTGCCTGAGGTCGGTAGTTACCGGATTCGCGACGTAAGCCCCATAGAAAGGAAATAAAATTGCGAAATCCATATTCCCCGGGCGTTTACGTGTCCACGAAAGTACGCGATTACTCATATTTCACGCGAAATACAATTTTTCTAAGAATCGTTGAATTCAGAGCTCTTGATACACTTAGGCAATGTATTAATTAAAGTCTGCTGGTTTTGACGCAGTGACGTCGAGTCACGAAGTTATAGGTTATCAGTAATTGTATGATTAATGCTTTCGAAAGAATTACAAAACCGAACTACGCTCTTGGTTCTAACCAGTACTCTAGTACTCCGCCGCTCGTCGTATTCCATGTGCGGAAACCGTTGGCCATAGATCCTTAAACATATCCACTGAACGCCCATGGGCGTTCACCGTGCGCGGTTCTCTGGCCGAGCGAGCGTCAGTAAGCAGCTAAAGGGCTGACGAAGATGTAACGACGAAATACACCGCGAAGGAGCGATTCGCGGGAGGATCTATGGGTAGGTAAGGAAGAGACATATGGACGGAGGCAGCAAGAACGCGGAACGGGCACTGTCCTGAAGCTGACGCCGCGCGACGCGGGGCGAGCTCGTCGTTTCCACGCAACCGTGCTGATGCCAATTACCGGGAACAATGATCGGCAATGTCGCAACCGAGTCAGATGCACCGACTCACGTTTCCATTCCCGAACGCCGCTCCGCCACTGGAGACCCGTTCCCCAAATGATTTACTACGACACTATCAGCTCCGATCGTTACGTCAACCATCTTACAAAACAGAAAGAAAATGTACCTCGAGCCTCCGAAGGGGCACGAAACTGTACGGCAATAAGGTTAAATCGTCGACGGTCTAAATTGTCGCCGGTGACAGAGGGGTGAACGTTCTGTTTCTGGTTGAACGCCGTCACCGGGCGTGCACGCGACACGAGATCGCGTTGAGAGGAGCACGCGCGGCGGAGCAGGGGGTACTGTGCGCGGCGAGGTCAGCGAGGAGGATTGACAAGGGAAATGCGCGAACGGGGGAGGACTTACATTTGATCAGGATGACACCGTTGTGGAGCTCGTCCATCTCGCGGTGGCGAGCGATCCTCCTCGCGTTCCGTACTCCAGGTTAAGCCAGCACGATTATTATCGAGCACCGGGAACGGACAGTTCGCGTCTTTCCTTCTCTGTCGCCTCCGCGCAACGTGCTCGCGCTACCGAGCCTGCAGAGGCCCTGAACATACGCTCGCGCACGCTCACGCTCACTTGCACGGGGAACGACGCGACACTTGGTCCAGCAGGGACGATCGAGGTGGATCCAGGCGGATCACGGCGCACACGTGCTCGCGCGGCGGCCGGCCGCGGGCATAATTAATATCGCGGCGTGCACCGATAAGAATGCGTCCGGTTCGACAAAGAAACGCCACCGAAACCGAGTAAACATGGCCGTGCGCGCGCGCCTCTCTGGCTCTCCGTGGCCCGCGGAGTCGTCACGCACTGAGGGAGGTTGCATGGAAACGAAGGGCACGGAGGAGAGGACACGACGAGAGGGAGAGAGAAGGAGAGATCGAGGCTGGGGCCGACGACTGAACAGAGACGCAGGTCGGAGAGAATGGAACAGAGGGTGCTGCAAGCTGCGAACGAGAGAGAAAGTTGGAGGGACCGAAGGAGTGGACGGTGGGAAAGAGAGGAATCGACGAGGATGGAAGCGGGCGGGACAGGGACGCGGGATGAAAGAGTAGGCCGTTTTCTGTGCGCTGAAACGGAAGGAGCGAGAGGGAAAAAGGAAAAGAGAAGGGGCGATGGTTGCATTGAAAGGGAAACAGAGACCGCCTCGTCGTTTTATCGTAGTTCGCCGGTACTGCCGCTGCGCGGCGCCACCTCGAACGCTCGCCACGATCGTGAGTGCTTAGGCTGGACGGGCCTGGTAAAGCACGATCTTCTGACCTGGGGCATTGTTGGACGGCAAAACCGTGCGGCAGCTGGACTCTGGGGGCTTTTGTTCGCTATGTATGCGCAGGTTTTATGCAGTTGGAATGCGGAAAATTCTCAGAAAACTGCGAACCGCAGGTGGGAAAGAAAATCACGCTGTTGGTTCGTACTGTGATGAAAATTTGAAAAATACATTATTCGTTTTCAGCTTGTAGATGTCTTTGCTAATTTAATTTAACGCGAAATGTCTGTATATTATTACGTGTTATGCATCGATGGATCTTTAATAGTACGCAAACATGCTGACATTACGAGATCCATAGATCGCAGTTCGAGATAGTTTCGCCAGACTAAACACGTCAATCTGCTGTCAAATATTTAGCGCCCGTTCATCTTGCGCATGCGTCCGGAAACTAAGCTGCATAATGAGCAATAAGCAGTTGTTCCAGAACGGTACAAAGAGGAAATCGAAATTTTGACTTGTATAAATAAGTTTGTAATTAATAAGATTCATTAGTTGACAAATAAATCGTATGGCATTACGCATAATTGCAGCGAAATTCGATCCCCTTAAATATACCCAGCGTTTTCGGATAAATTAGCGCCAAAGGACAAACGGTGCAAAAATATGCATCATTTGCAGTTCGTAACACAAAGAACTCGAACGCACTGACACGCAAGGGGTGCTTATACAGGTGTAATACGAGGCGTTTCGGAAGTCCACGCATTTGCTGCGTGCGCGAAACGCGTTTGCATAAAACACTGGACTCGATATAAGTGCTGCCTACAGCTGTTCCATAAAAACGATAATTCCACAGCCTCGAGCTGTTATCCAAGAATTTCTAGAATCGTAACGACGCGGATATCCCCGGCAGTCGTTCATACCACATTAGGAAACGATCACACTGAGCCATCTAGCAGGAATAAATGTTTTAGCCAACGCCAGGCTACATCACTCGAACGGCAGTGCCAAAGGGGCAGATAGCCAATGCTAGACGTTAACTGTATTTATGGAAACTTTTTTGAACTTCGATACTTGGCAGTGCCGCAATCGATGACCACAGACTGTTCCACCATACCCCAACCGTCCATTAACTCGCATTAAAAATTCTAATGGAGAAAACAGGAGAAAAGAAAACTATCTCGCGAGGTACACGACGTGCGCGAAGCTGCGCATTTTTGTCAACGATCGATCACAGGGATCAATAGCGCCCGGCTGGAGTCCTGCCGCGTCGATAACGCAGTGAATCAAGAGAGGGACGGAACAGCTGGCCGGGCAAGAGGAGGAAAAAGAGCTGTTGTGTAGCTTTAATGGGAGATGGCGACGCGGTTTGTTTTCCTTTCTTGGTTGGCGCTCGCCCAAAGAACGGCCGGTTATACGCCTCGTCCGCGGACAATCTCGCGTATATACCGTCTAAGTATCGCGTCCCCACCAAATCTATGTTTGCAGCTTCCACCGCGGCGTTAGCAGGCCGTGCCTCTCCGCGTGCTCCCCTCTAGCTCGCGGTGAGGACTGAAACCAGGTCTAGATTTTAGTACGCATCAGAATCTCGACTATGAGAAGCCTTCGCACGGCCGATCGTCTCGTCCACGGTAGATTCGTATCGAGCGGTCATCATGACGCAGGCTTCTCAACCGACCAAATTTCGATGTGAGTTGTTGCCGTTCGAGCCGCGAGGACACCTATGCATCTTCGGTGCCACGGCGGAACACGTGTACGATTTTTTTCCCCGAGTGTACCGAGTGCCCTCTCGCCGTACCGAGCTGTCGTGTTTACGGCCGACGATCGTGCAACGCGCAATAGCCACGGGGAAACGTTCCGCTTAACCGTGCCCGTGGTCCCCTTCGTTCGCCCGTTTTAATCGTCCCGCGTACGCATACGTCAGTCATGGTTATCCATTTTTGCTACGTAGATCCAAGGCGTGATACGCAAGTGCGAGTCGCGGTCGCGTTCCCCCTTGCGTCATCGTTCGTTGTGATGCTCGCTTTGTGCCGGTCTGAACTTTGCCATCTTCCTCCGCTCGATTCGGACCATTGTCTCGCCTGCTTTCAAACAAGTTTTCAATGGACACGTACCGAGTCATCGCAATCCCTTCCTTCCCTTAACGTGCTTATAGCCCATGCTTCGAGTACATCCCTTAAACACTTGTCCCTGCTAGGGTATCGCATTAAACGCATACCAACGTGCGTAGTACTGCAGGCTTGCTATACTTGATACGTGCAACGAACGCCTATGGGCGTTTTCAGCACGCGCTGGGTTCGCTCAAGTAAACACGTCAAGTGTTTATTATTTTGAAATCATTAGATACTAAATGTTTCACAATTCTTGCTTCTACTTTATTCATTATGGAATATTGCTTATTTAAGGCACTTTTAGTAACCGTTACTCGAGGTCACGCGGGATTCTTGAATATATCGATACGCTGTACTGAATGAAGTAATTTGATTCCATCACGCGGTGTTATTGTACATGTACTGGACGTGACCTTGCAAGTAACGTGCGTCCTATGATACCCTGCAGTTTAATTTATACTTGAAATACTAAAATGAAGAGGACTGTGTTATTACGAAAGTTTCTTTTAATCAAATTATAAATTTTAGTTACCGTTTTATTGAAGGCTACTCTGAAACTAGCATTATCATACATATCTAACGTGAGAGTGAAATTATAATTCAGTTTTCAATGAAAACTTTTCATAGAATTTCTCCTTTTTTGAACCATTATAAGAGTATACTCCCCCACTCAATTTCCCGTTCAAATCACTCCCAGCCATTCAAAGCCTCCCAGCTGCATTTAATTAAAAAGTTGGAGAATCGATCCCAGTGGCAACAGGATTAGCCCCTCGGCCATAGTGTTCCGTTCGCGTGCCCAACCGGAATCGTAACTCCCGTTTTTACCACCGCCAGACTATGTCGATGCACACGAGCGATTCAAAGAAACGCACACTGGAATGCGCGTAACGCGTGTGCGCGTGCGCCCCGGCTCTCCACGTGTTCCCGCGGTATTAAATTGCGCACCGTCCAATTGTTATCCCCGTCTGCCTCTTTTCACCGCGGCGACTAGTCTCGGCGACATTCCACCGGCGATATAATAAGCGTCTAATAGGGGAATCGTTAGCACACGGGTACACAATAATCGCTGGTCACGTGGATAGCAGCGGATGGTGTCTAACCCTACCCCCACCCTTCTTTAACGAATGTCCGCAGGGACCGAGAATCTTACCTGCCGGTTCATTCAGCTACGAAAGGAAAATGGAAAGCTCTTCACCGGCCGCAAATATTCCGCCCAAGCAGGATGGGAGTAAGTATACACGGTGTGCGTTAAGCATGGCCATTCCGTCATTCAAACAACCGCTCGCCCTCTGCGCTTCCCCCCTCCTCGAACGGCAGGGTACAGATATTTTCTCGGAAGAAGGTGACGGGACTGAACCGTGTTTTCAGTTCGGCTTTATTGTTTTACCGCGTGGAATGAGCGACAGGGGAAGATTCTCAAGCCAGAAAAGTAAAAAGAATAATACTCTTGAAACTTTGGGGATATGTAAAGGATATATAGGTATTACGAAATTTTTTTGCTACCCAAATTCACTCTAAGGGGATGAAATTGAGCACTGAAATTTTTTCGATTTTGTGTTATAACTCGCGAACTGTAAGAGATAGAAAAAAAGTTTTCTGACAAAAGTCACTTCTTTTAATTAGAACTATCATTTGGCGACTCACAGTTCTTATAGTTCGCGAGTTATAATAGAGAATCGGAATTTCACGCCTTTAGAGTGAATTTAGGCAGCAAAAAGACATTGCGTAATATATACTCCAAAGTTTTATTGTTTTTTTTAATTTCTGGGTTGGGAATATTCTCTTTGAGTAGCCCTCTCGCTCATTCGCCGCGACGACAGCAGAGGAAGTGGAGGGGATAGCGATCACCTTATTTCGAGCCAGAAACACAGTTCTTCTTTCAAAACACTACTGCTTATACTTGGAAAATGAATTTCGAGTAACCTTGGACCACATAAGTAATATTTCAAGGACTTTAAATGAGTGTCTTCTTTTCCTTAGTTGGAGAAAGTCATTCTGGAGAAACACTTATTCGCTCGAAATATTGTTATAAACCACGGGATCTACTATGAACGTAACACCTTGCGTCCCAGCATGCATAAATTGGGCTAACTTATGCAGAAAGCTACCAACTCTCAATCATCTGAACTTGAGTAAATTTAGTTTGAATATTTTAATTGTTAAAGAAAAGTAGCTTTATTTCTATTCGGTATATTTTATTTCTTGGTAATGTTTTACAATGTTTTTTAATGGATTATTTAATAGTCGTAGTAGTGAGTAGTATAATTAATTAATATTATTTTAAATTTTCTGTAGCTTCTATTTTTTAAGCCTAAAATGTAACTACGGTTTCGTAGTTTTAAAAACAGTTGTTCTATGGGTTAGTAATTTTTGCAAAATAAAGATCACAACATTATGGGATCCGTACAGAGTTTAATTAATTTTTTGCCATTTTGAGGGTTGATAGGTTTCTGCATAACTTGGCCCAATGAAGTGACTCCTAAATTACTCTTCACTCCACACCATTTCCTTTCTTTCCGAATATACAGACTCCTCTCAGAGAGTAGAAAACAGAATTCACAGAAATTTTGATCGTACAGAAAGAAATTGAAGAGAAGAATCCCGAAACCCTATTTCGTCCGTGTAAACGAGAAAATATCAGTAGGAAGGTCCGTCGAATCTGCGGAGCCATATTGAAGCACGCCACGGGCGTTCTTTGTCCGCTGAAACGCGATCGTAGGTATCGTTTCACGTCCCGTCGCGTTTTACTTCCTTATCGGGATCTAGCGAGCCGTAGGAAAGCTGAACGACTCGCCGCGGGAGAGTTGCGCCAGCGCGTGAAACCGAAAAAGAGACTATGCCAAAGGACCTGCCGTCGACTAAAATAGCGCGGAACACCGAAATATCGGGACGCGAGCAGCGGGCCACTATTATTAACAGCCGCGACGAAAACTGTGAGAAAAACTAGGCGCGTTCGACCTGTCGATTGTTTCCAAATCCTTGCATTACACATTATCGCCTCTCAACTACGAAGCCCTCTTCGTGTTCCTGAAACGCGTCCTGGTCAACGAACTGTCGACGTAAACATTTTACTGCGACCACAAAAATGCTTGGAGAAAAAATTTGTAGCTCAAGCAGATTCATTTTTGTCGGGCGACAAGTGTGCAAGTTTCAGTCATAGTAATGCTCTATTTATTGTAATTACTGTTGATAAATGCAGTCAGCTGAATAGTATATAGATAAAGGTCACTCTAGTCAGGGCAAAGTCAACTGGGCATTCAAGAACAGTGGGTCTCAACCTGTGGGGCGCGACCCTCAAGGGGTTCATAAATGAAAAAAAAAGGAAAAGGTGATTAACCAGATGCAAGCACAACCATCGCACTAAATAAGATAATTAAATATATTAAATATCTTTAAATATATTATATATACTATATAGTATATTATTTGCGAACTTGTTACTCCCATATAAGGCAAGGAAAATTTAATAAGATAAAGAAAACACATTAAAAATAAGTATTTCAGAATATAACTCAAGTTAATATTTAATTAACTTAATACACAAATTAAATATTAATAACTTAGAATTATATTCTAAAATACCTATTTTTAATATGTTTTCTTTATCTTATTAAATTTCTCTTACCTTTTATAGGGCGGAGGGGTTGTAGGTTATTTGAATATTATAAAAGGGGGTCGCGACTCAAAAAAGGTTGGCAAACACTGCTCAAGAAGATTAATCTTTTACTCTTATTGTATCATATGGTTATCCCCACTCTACTGTTCTCATCTCCCTCCACTTAACTACCCCCACCACGTTACTTGAATCCCCCCACTATATAATTTATCTTCCCCTACTCCTTTTTCACACGTTAATGCAATCCACACACATATCTACGTATTATCTATGCTCCTCAATTCTTGATGCTGACACAGCGTAAAGGAAGGACTGTGTGTGGAATGTAATCCATTAACGAATGATACGAAACGAGATCACAGATCTACTGTTATTAACCAGCCGACAATTTACTTTCCTTCCGCTGGAAAAAATTCAAATCTAATTAGGCAGACCTGGAACAGCCCACTCGTTAGCGCACGTTACGTTCGCGTTGATAATTAGTACCCTGCCAATCGCCCGGGGCTACGTCTATGTATCTGATTCATTACACTGTCGTTAGCTAATCGAACCGACAGGTCTCTGTTCACGCTGGCTCGTGCTAAAATATGTAACAGCGCGGCTATTTCACGCGGTCGTAAACCCTAATCAAAGGTACATTTTCGTGTCATCCCCTCAACAATTTAGGTTTTTTTTTAAAGAAAACCGTAACACATAGGGTAAAAAGTCTTTTTAGTATTGATTTATACATGTTTCAAGATAATAAAAAAAATTGTTTTTTCTGATGTAATTTTGAATAAATAGCTATAACTCAACATATACAATTTCAAGACAGGCTCATCTGAAATCTAAAATCGAAAGATTTTCTGCAAACATACGAGAATGGTTATCGTATTATCAATCGTTACTGTAGAATAATGAAAATTTCATGATTGGTACAGGTTTTAGTAAAATTACCCTGAAACGGATAATTTCTTGCGCTGAATAAAATCAGATTGAGTAGACCAAAACTTATGAAAATTGTTAATACGATAGCGTGTTCATTTACCAAAAGAATCTCGAAAAAAATTTGAAATCCGTCAATTGGTTCTTTTCTTTTTGCGTACCCCGTTTTCATCACCGTCAGAGTTATAGCTATTTATTAAAGATTACATCGGAGAGAAAAAACAATATAAATTTTTTTTATCATCTTAAAATATGTATAAATCAATACCAAAAAGCCTTTTTACCCCATGTGTTACAGTTTCCTTAAAAAAAAATCCTCAATGTTCGAAGAGATTACACGAGAATGTCTCCTTAATCTACACGCGTACCTCTTCCTCGGGCGGAAATATTAAGATGACATTCAATTACTCTAACCGCGATACATCACGCGAACGGAAACGGAAACGTCCGGCAATATTGCATGCCCGGCTCGCGAGCACCGTGGCTGTTATTCATCGACCATTCCTCCGCGCACGGTTCCGTTATCAGGCTCGAAGTATACGGGAGATAAGAGCAAAACAATGGACCGATTTTGTTCGCAACGGTGAATAGTGTCCTCAGTGTTCCGTTCTCGGAAGAGGTGCGCTTATAGAGGAGTTTGACAGTGGATCCAGTTTCACGTGCTTCCACGGATATCAGAAGCTTTTCGTAGCGCCGGATTTCTTTTCTTACTTCTCTTTGTTTCCCCAGATACATTCTGCAGCAGATGCGAGAAGAGTTCCCCACCATAATGGCTAACGTGCACTACAGGGTTCTGAAGAAGAAATGGTCGAACCTGTTGCAGCAGTACAAAGTGAGCCGAGACAGATGCCTTTTATTACCACGCGCGATTAACCAAAATAGTCACCGTTTCATCTGCGCGTCGCTTTGCGAGTCTTCCGTTTGCACCCCCCCCCCCCCCTCCAGGGATAATAAACGCACTCCCCTAGGGAAGATAAGCGCCAGGTCGAAAGAGGCGGCTGGGAGTTAAAGTCGCGGAGATACCACGCGAACGCTTTGCGAATTCCTGCTCTTGGGGCCTTCTTACGCGATATGTACACTTCTGCTAGACTTGTTTGTGTGTGCTCTTTTTTTTTGCCGAATGCTGTTTGTACAGCGGGAAGTCGTTCAAAATAACAGTCAGCTGGAAGTCTATGTTGGAAGAAGGCTTCTGCGCGACATTTTTTTTTTTATTATTCTAGTTGCTAAGTAGTACCTATAATTTCTGAGATTAATTTAGTATTGATCTTTGTAGAAGTTTGCAATTTTTTGTAACATGAAATTAATTTGATAGTAACTAATATAGTCCACGTAGAAATTTGTAACAGTAATTTTATACGCTATAGTAGGGTAAAGGACCCAATTACTGACACCTAACCAATTACTGTCACCTTAAGCTATTGTATTTAAAATAACGAATAAATAAACTATAGTATATAATCTATAGTATAGATTATAGGTTGAATTACATAATTTTTTTCGAATATGACTTTACAACGTTTATTTATTCGATATTTGAAGTAAAATAGCTTAAGGTGACAGTAATTGGTTAGGTGTCAGTAATTGGGTCCTTTACCATACTACAGAGATGTCCAGTGACATTTCAAAGAATTCGCAAAAGCGATAAAATTGTGATTTCGAAATCTCCCTGCAACTAAAAAACATGTGGATCGCATATATCATAGACTTAATCACTTTAACCATCAAGCTATTCGATTTGTACCTATTAGGGTGGTCCTTATTTTTCAACTTTAAAATTTGTATTGTCTGACCCTCTTAAAATCTTCTATTTGACAAGAAAAAAAATATCTTCGTGTCTTTAGTCGTTTTATATATAAAGGTCGCTCAAGGACTTTATATTTCGCATGTACCACAAGTTTGGCAACTGCGACTTTTCATAATTGTCACTTGTCAATTTTAATGAAACGGGGTCCATATTTACATATCAGAATCCGAAACCATGCTTTTATCTATGCATTTACAACCTGAATGGACTGTACGTCAAAGTTTGCGTCTGCATCTGATTCGAGAGATGCTGATGAGAGAAATTTAAATGTGCATATAAAGCCTTATGCCACAACACAATACAGCCTACACTCGTTATAAACCCGTTTCGTCTATGCGATGTGTGCCCGAATTTTAATGTTATACTCTCACTTAAAAGTTACAAAATTATTTTGTCCTTATTACAAAAATTTCTATCAATTTATACCAAAATAGTCATATTTCAATATCATTGAGCGACCTTTAATCCTTAATATATTTTAACAAAATTTTAGACGAAATTCTTTTAAACTATTTCGAAGCTTCTGAGAGGGTCAGAAGAAAATTTTAAAAACTTTCATTTTTTTTACCATACATATAAGGACCACCCTAGTACCTATATTATAAATTGAACGTAAAACAAAAATTCGAAGCACAAGACGAACGCGTTTCTTCCTGCCGAATGGAAAGGAGGAAGGAGCACGTGGGTCTGAGCAAGGAATATCGTGTGCGGCTGGCATTCGATCGAGCACGGCTCGTCCAGCCGATTCCTGTTACTATGCATCTGCCACAGCGATCTGTTTAAGGAGCTGAGGAACCCGGTCCACGGAGACAGAAGCAAGGCGGACGACGTCTCCTGGCCCTTCTACACCGCGATCGACGAGATCCTGGGGCACGACCGCGCCACCCCCAGCAACGACGAGTACATCGATCCCCACGAGTTCCTCTGCGTCTCCGTCACGCCGGAAGAGCCCACCTCCTCGGTGGACGCGCTTCCTGCCGGATCTAACCCGGAAATCGAGCGTCGAAGGAACGAGCTGCTCGCCGAACAACGGCTGCGGGCGTTCGGCGACGAGTGCTCGATACAAATCGAGAGGGTGCCTTCTTCTCGGGAAGCAACGAGGTGTGTATGTAAATGCTGGGACGTTCTGGTGGACGGAAAGTATTTGGGGAAGATCTTGCGGGGAGATGAGTGAAGAAGGAATAGAAAAAGAAATTCTTAGTTCTATCGAATGTGAGGTTCCCTTGTTACTTGGGGCCTTTAAGGGGGAACAACACCTTGAAGCCCGGAAAAAAGTGCAACTTTTTTAATTTTTTGTTAGATATCCATACTTCGTAGGAAAGTCATTGATATAGGGTTTAAATGTGCATGTAGTGGACAGTCTTTTAGAATTTTTGTGTAACAAAATAAATGAACTTATAACTTTAAACGCGTTTTTCTTGAAACTATGTTTTCCAAACTGGTTGAACGATTTTCTCTACCAATTTTGCATGAATCAATCTCCGGTTTTGCGTATTTATTCTACACAAAAATGCCTTCAGTTAAGCGTACGGAAATTTAATTACAATAATTTTTGGAGAAATGGCGGCGTTTAAAGTGGAAGGTTCTAAAATTTCGTGTCAATTTAAGGAAAAAATCAATACATTTTGGGGTGGAAAAAATAGTAAAAATAATTTATTTTTAATTTCCGTACGCTTAACTAAAGGCATTTTTGTGTAGAATAAATACACAAAACCGGAGATTGATTCATGCAAAATTGGCGGAGAAAATCGTTCAACCAGTTTGGAAAACACAGTTTCGAGAAACACGCGTTTAAAGTTATAAGTTCATTTATTTTGTCACACAAAAATTCTAAAATACTTTCCACTACATGCACATTTAAACCCCATATCAATGACTTTCCTACGAAGTATGGATATCTACCATAAAATTAAAAAAAATTGTACTTTTTTCCGGGCTTCAAGGTGTTGTTCCCCCTTAAGGGGTCATGCTCAGCCAGGAGGCCGAAAAAGGGTGGTCTTTGGAAATTTTTTACTCAAGAGCTATAACACATTTCCCAAAAAATCTTTTTTCCTTTTAAGCATTGCATCTAGTACCGTGCATCGTAATTTTTTTATTGAAAAGTATTTATCGATAACTAAGTTATTGTCCATCACTCGAAGGTTCTCTAAAAAAAAAGGCTTCTGCGGTGACCACTGCTGCTCGAAAGTCGATCGTCTAAAATAAAAAATTCAAAAGAATTTACTTATTATATTATATTATCTAGTATTTGAACGAAGGATTTTTTTATCCGATGCTTAGTTTTCTTTTAATTGACGGAAGTCAGGAACGATTTATGATAAAAATTGAAACTTTTACTTTAAACATCAGCCATTTTTACCCAAATCAATATTTCGAGAAATCCTTCGTTCAAATACTAGATAATATAATATAATAAGTAAAGTCTTTTGAATTTTTTATTTTAGATGATCGACTTTCCAGCAGCAGTGGTCACCGCAGAAGCCTTTTTTTTTAGAGAACCTTCGAGTGATGGACAATAACTTAATTATTGATAAATATTTTTAAATAAAAAAATTACGATGCACGGTACTAGATGCAATCCTTAAAAGGAAAAAAGATTTTTTGAGAAATGTGTTATAGCTTTTGAGTAAAAAATTTCCAAAGACCACCCTTTTTCGGCCTCCTGACTGAGCATGACCCCTTAAGCTTTAGTGGTTAGAAGATTAGGAGAAAATTTCAGAGAATTCATCTGTTGGGGATTAGTATTCTATCTAGATTACGTAAATTATTTAGCGAACTGTAGAGGTTGGTCTACCCATAGTACTTTGATATCTGCTTTTGGATTTATGCTACAGAAATATCCAATATTGCAAAGTCTAGCCAACCACACCCTTTTTAACCCTTAACTGCTATACGGTTTTTTTTCAAGCGTAACTAGTATACTGCGGTCTTGGTAGACCCCAAATAAAAAAGGACACAGAAATGTGTAAAGTCGACACTAGTTTGAATATTTCGTCAACCTTTGAATATTAAGTCAACCTCTATGAATATTTTGTTCTTAGAAAATGTATAAAATAATAGAAACGTAGAAAGTTAAACTATTATTATAAAATGAATTAGAAATTCAGTTTACAAACTGAGACTACCAAAAATTTTGCAGCGAACTTTGCATGCGTGGGGTCATGGCCGACCCCAGGATACCAGTTAAGGGTTAAGAAACATGGGTCTAATTAATTTACAAATATAAGACACAGAAATTCCATTAAGAAATACTACTGACGTCACCCAGATCTCCTAAAATCGATCACTTTCCTATCGTCAATAGAATTCAATCACTCGACGCCGCCTGTGCGGGTAACGCCCATAGGCGTTCGACCTCAACGCTGTAGGAATACAACTACGTGCGTCCCGCACGCGGCACGCGTCAAACGTTCGAAATCTCCTGATTCAAAAAATAAAAATGGCAAATTTCTGTGAAACCATCTTACGATCCCTATGAATATTATTACCATCTAGAATCAGCGAAGCCGCGAGGATAATCGGAGCCGTTCCGTTGGCTTCAGCAGAAATCAGAGCCTCCTCTGTTTTCAGGCAAACGAGCAGAAGCTACACGAGGAAGAAACGCGACTCCAGAAGCAGTCTGGTGTCGCGGCTACCACGTGCCACGGAGCTGACGATCAGGAAAGCGACGTCGGAGGCGGACTGCTCGAAGGACTTGCCGAGGAAACGTGGAAACGACCTGGCCGACTCCACCAGGGACAAAGAGCAAGCGCCGCGCGACGACGGCGAGGACGGGGCCCCGAGAAAGTCGAGGCGGACGAGGGGGCCGTATCGCGAGGATCACGAGTCACGGACCGATCGGCGTATCGAGCAGATCTTCGAGTACATCAAGCGACGGGACGAGGAGAATAGATCCATCATGATCCGAATAATGCACGCCGTCGAGACCATCGCCACCAAGCTGTGACGCTGCCGCGAATCATGGCGCAAAGGGGATCGCGCGACCCTCTAACCTTTCGCAAGGGACAGAGCAACTGGCTAATTAATGTACCGCATATCTGTGAACTAAGTACATACTTTGTAAACGGTTTTCTCCTTTTATTAAAAGACGTTGGTACGGGACTTGCTTTTAACGTTTCTGGAACAATCACCCGTGTGTATTGTACTTATATGGTTGCTTAGAAATTCAGAGTTGGGCATTAACTGAATAAAAAAATATTTAAATCACGGATCAAATAAAAGTTACTTTAACTTTAGATTATTTCACGAATACAGTTCAGTTTTTATTCAACGAGCGTTTCAACTTAAGCGTCGAATAAATTTATCAACTCTCACTTCAACTTTCACTTTATTCGACGTCGAATAATTTTTTCAAAGACGCGTTATAAAATTATTCGTTGAAGTTACAGTTAAAGTTAAAGTGGAAACATTTGTTCGGCGCTGAAGTTGAAACGCTCGATGATTTATCTTTCATTCGTTATTCGAAATCTGTTTTGAAGTAATAATTTTGCCCGTCTCTGCTTAGAATGAGTCCCTTGAAAGTTTGTTCGATAATTTTTGTACTGAGCGCTGTTATATGAGGAGTAGGTAATTAAAAGAGGAGTGTATAGTGCAGTGATGTGGTATGAACACACAGAGCATAGTATTTAAAGTATTCCGAGGATGCCAAGTTCAAAGTCTTGTTTATCTGAAGTTCTATAAGATCTATACTTCTTGCTATCTACGATAGACATCTAGCTCTATACTTATGTAAGATCTACATAATTATAGGAATACGAATGCGTATATTAAGAGTGTAAAAATGGCAAAACTTTGAACTCGATTTTTTCGCAAATTATTCCATACTGCATTTTACGCCTTTAACACATTATTATACACGGTCCGCATTAATTATTCCTGAAATTTCAAGCGAATCGGTGACCCGACCGTCGCGCAATCCTTTTGTTAGGGTAGGTCAAAGACAGACGGTTAACATCGGTGGACGCTGCTACCGACTTAAGACCCCCCCTTTCTTTTTCCGACTAAAGATTCTCCCTTCTTGCTTGGACGGTTGAATTACGCGACTCAATCGAGTACATTAAGCGGTAGGATTGAGAATAAATGGAGTTAGTCGGGTCGACCACCGCGAGGAGCAATTGTGGCCCGAACGCTCGGGTCGGTTTTCTTGCTGCGCGATGTCTGTGTATCACGACGATGCAAAAAAGTTGGCAAACCCGAGTGAAAAGGAACAACGAAATCGATCGATCGCAATGGGGCCTGCTCCGAGGCAAGAGAAGCGCGCGGAGTATCGAGTAGATCGATTACGATACGAATATTACACGCTGTCGAAACGAATACCAATAAAGTATCGCGATAATGGCGGCCGGAGTCTCGTCTGGCGCCTTTCTCTCGATCCTTAATGCGTTTCGCCTTCTTTCCGTTGCTTTGACCGTACCTTCCTCCCCGACCGGGGCTTCGCGTTCCATTCGATATCGCTGACGAATGATAGATCGTTGCGTTTAAAGGAATTTCTTTCTGTTAGCGATTTTATATAGCTTGCTGTAAGCAGCTCCAACCGTGGCTAGATGTGCAGAGCATGTTTCGTTATTAATTGAGAATTAAGGAAAAGGAAATATTAGAAGATTTAGAATTAGATAACAGGAAATGTTTCCTTGAGTCCTCGATAGCTATTTTATATAAGAAGCCGTCCTTAAATTACGTAAGAGTAATTTTGGTAATTTCTTGCTCCTCTCTCTCTTCAAGCCTGAGAATTCTTAAGATTGTATATTCCCCCTTCCTCAAAAGCCTTACGTAATTTAAGAACGACTCCTAACTGTCTAATGCAAATATGTTATCCCTCATTGTCCCCGTTTCTTACATAACTGTTAAAAGGGACTAGAAGCTTTTCCTGCATTCCCTACTTTCCCTTTTTTTCGAACCTCCTCAGTTTTCCTAGAAAGTGTAATTTCCCCAGATCATTTGGATTGCTGAAGACGAACCAAAAAATTCCCACCCTCTTTCAAACTCTAAACATCTTCATAACGAGTGTCAATCAACCAAGAATATTACAATTCCACGCAGAGAGGAAAATCTTCATTCTTCGCGAGCTTCGTCATTTAGCGAAGACTCGTTGCTCGCAAAGAGGGGGAGAGATTATCGATATCATTGCGTTCGAGTGCTTTCACCGCGATTACCAGGGTTCTTCGGCTCGACCTTGAAGTTCCGAGAAAACTAGCAGCATCCGCTGGCCCGCCACAAAGGCTGTATTGTTTAAAAAAAACCTTGTCCCCGATGGTCGGGCCGATAGATTAGGGTAGGCCTGCGTAGCGTCGAAGAATCTCTCGACGGGATCCGGGAAACCATATGGCCCGACCCTTGAGGCTGCTCTTTTCGGAACATCTGCCCCCGGGGAGAAGAGAGCGCCTTCCACGATTCTTGGCTTACAATCTCTACTCGGCTATCGTCAGAATTCGCCAGCGTAAAGTGGCCCTTGCTGAACAGCTGACGTCCCGCCAGACGTGTCAAGTGAGAAATCAGTCGCCCGTGCGACGTTAATTGCCCCCGGACTGAGTGGTCTCCGAGCAAACTCTGCTGGACGAAACTGCTCGGCGCGGCGGCGGATATAGATCCTTGAATTGAGAGGCTTCTAGGAATGGGAAACTGGTTTTTTGATCTTAAGCAGCGATTTGCCGCTGCAGCTTCGCTACAATTCTTTTAACGATTCGAGCAATCGTTCCTTGGTTTAACGGGAGGCTTTTAAGGTTGATGGGTTTTGTGATTTAGTTGTGATCGTGGATTCTGTTCTAATTTGCCATTTCCGCGGTTAGTCATAAAGAATATTGTGTAGTGAATGGTGTAAGTTATTAGTCGATGGCTCTGGAAGAGGGTTGCAGTGTTTTATGGAAAACTAGCAGAGGTGATAGTATGTATTATATGTGATGAGATTTGGTAAATATTGTGGTCCATTTGAGAAGCACCTGACCCGAAGTCTCCCACAGTAGAGTGTATGCACCTTTCGAGAATGGGGGCCTTACGCGCGAGCGAAATTCAATCCACTTTGGGTTGAATTTTAAGGGCCGAAGGGGAACTCGAGCGTGACCGAGAGGGAAACCGCATGGCGTGGCCGAAATCCATGCAATTGTGGATCGGTTGGAGAGAGAAAAATCAAGGGAGAAAGAAAGGTAAAGAAGCCTTGGAAATCGAAAGATAAAGAAATTATGGTAATCGAGGGAGAAGGGAGAGAATGAAACCATGGAAATCGAGAGGTAAAGAATCTATAGAACGAGAGAGGGGGGGAAGAAACCCTATGGAATTTTAGAAAGAAAAAAAAATCTACGGAACTTGAAGGAGATAAGATGGAAAACCTATGAAACTCTAGGAAAAATGAGGAAAATCTATGGAACTGTAGGAAGAAAAGAAGAAAAATCTACTGAAGCTGAGGAAAAATATGAGAAAAATCTATGAAATTTGAGGGGGGAAAGAAGGAAAACCTGTGGAACTCTGAGAGGAAAAGGAGGAAAACCTATGGAAATCTAGGAAAAAAGGAGGAAAACTGATGGAACTCTAGGAAGAAAAGAAGAAAAATCTACGGAAACCGAGGAAAAATATAAGAAAAACCTATGAAATTTGAGGAGGGAAAGAAGGAAAACCTATGGAACTCTGGGAAGAAAAGGAGGAAAACCTATGGAACTCTAGGAAAAAAGTAGGAAAACCAATGGAACTCTAGGAAGAAAAGGAGGAAAACTGATGGAACTCTAGGAAGAAAAGAAGAAAAATCTACGGAAACCGAGGAAAAATATAAGAAAAACCTATGAAATTTGAGGGGGGAAAGAAGGAAAACCTATGGAACTCTGGGAAGAAAAGGAGGAAAACCTATGGAACTCTAGGAAAAAAGGAGAAAAACTGATGGAACTCTAGGAAGAAAAGAAGAAAAATCTACGGAAACCGAGGAAAAATATAAGAAAAACCTATGAAATTTGAGGGGGGAAAGAAGGAAAACCTATGGAACTCTGGGAAGAAAAGGAGGAAAACCTATGGAACTCTAGGAAAAAAGGAGAAAAACTGATGGAACTCTAGGAAGAAAAGAAGAAAAATCTACGGAAACCGAGGAAAAATATAAGAAAAACCTATGAAATTTGAGGGGGGAAAGAAGGAAAACCTATGGAACTCTGGGAAGAAAAGGAGGAAAACCTATGGAACTCTAGGAAAAAAGGAGAAAAACTGATGGAACTCTAGGAAGAAAAGAAGAAAAATCTACGGAAACCGAGGAAAAATATAATGAAAACCTATGAAATTTGAGGGGGGAAAGAAGGAAAACCTATGGAACTCTGGGAGGAAAAAGGAGGAAAACCTATGGAACTCTAGGAAAAAAGGAGGAAAACTGATGGAACTCTAGGAAGAAAAGAAGAAAAATCTACGGAAACCGAGGAAAAATATAAGAAAAACCTATGAAATTTGAGGGGGGAAAGAAGGAAAACCTATGGAACTCTGGGAAGAAAAGGAGGAAAACCTATGGAACTCTAGGAAAAAAGTAGGAAAACCAATGGAACTCTAGGAAGAAAAGGAGGAAAACTGATGGAACTCTAGGAAGAAAAGAAGAAAAATCTACGGAAACCGAGGAAAAATATAAGAAAAACCTATGAAATTTGAGGGGGGAAAGAAGGAAAACCTATGGAACTCTGGGAAGAAAAGGAGGAAAACCTATGGAACTCTAGGAAAAAAGGAGGAAAACCTGTGGAACTCTAGGAAGAAAAGGAGGAAAACCTATGGAACTCTAGGAAGAAAAGGAGAAAAACCTATGCAACTCGAGAAAGAAAAAGAAGGAAAATCTATGGATTGGTAGAAAGAAAAGGACGAAATCCTATGAGACTTGAGGAAGAAAATAAGGAAAACCTATGGAACTCTAGAAAGGAAAGAAGAAAAACCTATCAAACTCTAAGAAGAAAAGAAGAAAACCTCTGCAACTTGAGAGAGAAGAAAAAGCAAACTTGTAGAAATTGAGGAACAAAAGAAGGTAAAAAACTACAGAAGAGAGAAAAAGAAACGCTAGAAATCAAGGAAGAAAATAAACAGAAACGATTGAAATCAAAGGAGAAGAAACAGAGTGGAAAATGATGGAAATTAATGGAGACGGTAAAGAAAAAAACTACAGGAATTAGCCAGAAGGGTTAAAGAAAGCGAAATGATGGAAATCAAGAGAGAAGCGATGGAGAAGGGCGTGCACGTGGTCTCGCATCTGCCTCTCCACCGAATGACCCAGCGGCTGACCCCTTCCAAGTACCAATAATTAACTCTGTTCGTGCGCCAAATGCACACGAGCGCGCGGGCTTCCAAGCGCTTGCGTCATACTCAGCGGCCAGTGTTCCCATGAAAGAAAGGCCCGCGCATACTTGTGCAGTTATGCGCGACAAAGGGCCATGAAATAGACGCGTAACAAAAGGTGCTCTCGACGAGCTGCGAGCGGGGTGCGTGCGTTCCGCTCGCGTACCAGTTCCTTCCGATATTCCACCGAATGCACCAGCTCAAATAATTGATGGCTAGTTCCCATAAGTATTCAATGCCACGACAGAGATGCTGGATGACCACTGCCACCTCTGAGTCATCGAAGTCGTCAACTGATAGCGTCGCCCAGAAGCTTTAAAGGGGACTCGATAACCCGAGGTAAACGGACCCAATGCGGATTAAAGGGAACCTGAGTAACACTCTATCCTAGGGAAACCTCTAGGAAACAAAAATCTGTGCTATATTCAGCGTAGCAACTCTTTACAATCCGCCTCGTATTTTGGTACCGACACTGAAATAAATAGCACTCTAAAATATAATCTATCTACCCTAGCATTACTCTACCAAAAGTCTGAAGATACAACACCACTTCCAACTATTTCATATCTATGAACTATCCCAGCCTACCGATTCAACTTCGCAGAAATTACTTTAAAGCGCCTAATCAAATAAATTGTTAAAACTTTGTATAATCCCACAAATCTTAAACGCGTGTCGCTACACGTTACTCGCGACATTCCGTGTTGATCACGCATGACTAGAGGTGCCAAAGCGTTCGCATGCTTCTCGAAATTGCTCGCAGAAAAGGAGCGGCACCTCCGAGTCCCTCTCTCTTTTTTCCGGCTTCGTAGTCGCGGCACGCGAGCCGCGGGTCGCGCGGCAGGAATTTTTAACGAAGCCGCAGCACAATTAATTCCTGGCCATGAGTCGTTCGTGACCGCGGGCCACCTCTGGTCACAGTTTCGTCGCGGCGATTTATCGGTATCCTTGGGCGACGAGCGTGGAAACGAAACCGGGCGCGGTGAATCATCGTTTGTATCGATCGTTCACGACTACTCTGCGTCTCGCCGCTAAAAGGAACTCGGATGATACACGCGTGCGTTCGGCCTTTCCATCGGCGGCGTTCGTAGATCTAAACTACAACTACTGGGCTAGTAGAGAATGTGTGCCGAGTGACTCACCAATCTTGGCGTTGTTGTTGGCGAACGAGTGTAGCTTCTTCCAGCCTTTCCATCCCTTTTTCCAGATCATCGCGGCCTTAGTCTTACGCTGACCAGCAGCTAGCTCCGGGACGCTCGCTTTTCCCATTCCTCGCCTCAGAGACCCTAGCCCGGACCTGGGATAAGTGGAGATTCAAATTGTTATCCCTCTTTTCTTTTATGGTATTAAAATGACTGGTGTGTTAACAATTTTGAAATGACAAGTGAGTGCACATTGGTATAAGTTACAAGTTATTATAAACTTACGAACAACCATTAACTTTGAAACGTTGCGCGAGGCTTTGTAGAGTTTAAGAAACTTTTAGGAATTTCCGTGAAATTTTCCCACTGCTTTTTTTTTATTCCACAAGTTGTTCGGAAGCTATGGCTGAGATTGCTATTGACCTGTAGCTTGCACTGGAGCTCCCACTGAAGCCACTGTCCATGTCACAGCCCACGGGCGAGAGGAGGTCGTCGGTGGGGCTGACCGAGGACAACAGCTCCTCCGTGGACGCTCCGCGCTGGTCCTGAGGCTCGTCCTCGTCGTTGTTATCGGCCACGGTCGGCATCAGCATCGCTTCCACGCTCAGGTTCAATTCACCGAGCACACGGCGGTGCCGCGACTGCACGCGCCTCACCTCCTCCGCCACCAGGGATCTTCTCGAGCCGTGCAACGCCCGGTGACATTGTCTGCTAATGGATTAACACGATTAGCATACAGTTGTGCCACGTTTGCGCGGGAAATTGGCACTGGTTACTCATAAATCTTCAAATCTAAATCAATGGAGATTTGGGATTTACTTATCAATTTGACCTGTGGATAAAAAGTAGCTGAAATATATGAATTTTAACTAAATATGTGATTGTAAAATTAATGGTGTTCGACTGCCAATATATTACAAATAGCGTTTCTCAAGAAGAGTGTGAATCATCTTAAGGGGTTAAGCCACCTTGGACGGAGCAAAATTGCAGTCATTTTCGGCATTTGTTTTAGGAAGATAATAATATAAACAGAAAATTCAAAATGAAGCCTGTTGTTATACAACTCTCACCAGAGAAAATCGTATTTTTTTCTTACAAAATGGCGACGGTAGAGCCGTGATACGCAAGATCTTGAGGAGCGACGTTTTCCACGGTGTTCAATATCACGGCTATACCGTTCGACCTAGAACACAAAACCAAAAAGATTTATTTTCTGCATGCCTAAAACTAGAGAAGTACGTAAGGAAATCCAGAAACATTAATTTGTCTCGAAATGGTGAACATGGAGACAAAAAGTGCATTTTTTTTATAAAAGTGTCAATTGCAAAGAATATGTTCAAGATATCGCAAAACTGCTAAGTACTTCTCTAGTTTTAGGCATGTAGAAAATAAAACTTTTTGGTTTTTTGTTGTAAATCAAACGGTATAGTCGTGAGATTGAACACCGTGGAAAACGTCGCTCCTCAAGATCTTGCGTATCACGGCTCTACTGTCGCCATTTTGTAGTGAAAAAATCCTATTTTTTCCAGCGAGAGTTGTACAATAACAGGCTTCATATTGAATTTTCTGTTTAATTCATTATCTTCCTAAAAAAAATGCCGAAAATGACTGCAATTTTGCTCCGTCCAGGGTGGCCTAATCCCTTAAATCAGTTAAAGAGTGACTCCTACTGCTTCAGGTCTGAATATTCCACTTGCCTCTATAGACAAGTTTTACTAGCAAATAAACTATGCAGCTCCTATAGCCAAGCAATCATGAGCAAGAAAGAAAAGCTGCCAATAAATAACATATAAAGCCTAATACAATAAATAACTTCTCAGCTCCGCCTCTCCCCTGACCTTCAATCTCTGAAATGCACAGGGTAAATCCGGGAGACGCGGCCGGGCCAGAGAGTTGATCGAGTCGCTATACCTATTTCAGACTCTCTACGTAAAAATGCGTTAAAATGCAGACTAATTACTTCTCTAGAAGCCAAACAGTTGAATAAATAGCGTCATTTCGCTTGCTTCTGTGTTTTTCTGGATTTATAAGCTTTAAAAGGAAAATTGTGGTTACATTTAACCTCTTTTGTCAAACAGCGGTGTACAGAATCGTATTTAAAATATATTTCTAAGTTTATTTTTATTTAATGTTTGGGATAATAAGATAGTAGAGATATCGAGGGACAATGCGGCCAAAGTATTTAGTCATATTAACTCTTCCTCTCAAAGCTAACGAGAAGATTATCTCTCGCTGCAGCAAGGAGAGATGGTCGAGTTAAGATTTTTAAAATTTTTTTTGGTTTCTTTTTTTTATTATTTTATTATTATTTTTGTTTATTTACTTGATTTATCTACTTTTGTATTCATTTGCTTTGCTAATCGCCGGTAGGGAGTTTACTTTTTCCTTGATGCGTTCTTTACTTATTTATCGTAAACAAATTAAATATCAAAGAATCCGTAGTTGTATTCACTCATAAATAATTTTGCTTCATCCTTTGTTAATTTTCCATGAATAATTATGTGAGTGGTCTCTGCCAACGACGAAAACCATTTCTCCCGGAACCTCGGGAGAGGTGGTCAGATGTCATGACTTCAGTTTTCAAGCCGATTTACAGTAAATATTGTCTTAAAGCAAATATCGACCAGTTTTTTCTGAATCAGCATAAAATTCTGAACATATAGGTTTGTTCTGATAAAATAAGTAATTTCTGTATTAGTTTTAATAGCCATTTTATATTAGGTCGACCGCGTCTCCCGGATTTACCCTACTACTTAGGTAACTTGGGCGGTCGAGAGCGTAGAGCATCCAACAGCCCTGCCGATCACTTTTGACGACGCGCCGCGTAATAATTTACTCGGGAATCGAATTGAATTCGAGCGACTATTTATCTTGCCGCAACCTAACCCGGACCCAGCCGCGGACGCAGCACGAACAATCCGCGGATCTCGTCTTCTTATTGCTCGCAGCTTGAACACCGTCTCATGGCATCCGGTGGCGGGGTACGTCGAATCGGGCCAAGTGGTTGGATGCTTGTTGTCCACTTAAGCCGCATCTACTCGCGTTAGAGTGAAGTTCACTTCGCGTCGGGCGAATGAACGTGCGTATTCATCAACCATTTAAACTGAATGAAACCGTAATTCCGCGCGCCATCGTTGGCGCTCCCTGCGGCCGTTGTAAGAAACCCCCGCGCGGCTGGAAACCCGGTAGGAAGCTACAGTTGGACTTTCGTTGAAGAAGTTCCCACCCGTAGAACCTCTTCCGTGAAATTACCAGGGCGAATCTGATCCCCGAGCTCTTGCTAGGAGTTTGATTTTATTTTCATTTTCCCTCGACGCTCCCGTGCTCCTCTGTTCTATCCAGCGATTACAACGCGACTGAGATTAACCCTCGTTAAATTACTGAGAAGCATCCGATGCAGGGACTAGTTAGTAGTTCTTCCACGTTCGCCTGGAATTTCTTTCAATCTTTTTCCTACTTCTTTACCAAAGTTTCTAGCTTTAGTCGAAAGTTAAATTAAACTCTGCTATTCTTAATAGATACTTCGCTTCTATGTCTTTCTACTTCTAATAGATATATTTCTTCTACGTGGTCCTGGTTTTAAAAGACAGCTTTCTTCTACGTGGTTCTGGTTCTAATAGATATCTTTCTCCTATGTTGTGCTATTTCTAATAAATATATTTCTCCTAAATATATTTTTTAAATATATTTCTCCTAAATATATTTTTTAAATATATTTCTAATAAATATATTTTTTAAATATATTTCTAATAAATATATTTTAAATATATTTCTAATAAATATATTTTTTAAATATATTTCTAATAAATATATTTCTTCAATATATTTCTAATAAATATATTTCTTCAATATATTTCTAATAAATATATTTTTTAAATATATTTCTCCTAAATATATTTCTAATAAATATATTTTTTCTACCTTGTGCTATTTCTAATAAATATATTTCTCCTACGTTGTCCTCTTTCTAATAAATATAATTTTTCTACGTTGTGCTATTTCTAATAAATATCTTTCCTCTACGTTCTAAAATTTCTGATATCTTTCATCTACGTATTTCTAGTTCTAATAGATATATATTTCCTTCCCACGACCTTCTGCTTCTAATACATATTTCCTTTCTACGACCTTCTGCTTTTAATACATATTTCCTTTCCACGACCTTCTGCTCCTGCTGCATATTTCCTTCCTAAATCTTCCTACTTGGAATACACCCTTCATTTCTACATCTAGTTCCTCACTTGATCTCCGATATTTCCTCGTAGATGTTCTCCTCGGTCCCATACCGAGTCATATACGTGTGCCTCTTGAACGGTTCCGGGCGCAGCGGTTGCTGCTGCGGCTGCTGCACACGATTCAGGCCCACTTCCGCCGGATACGTGCCGTGCAGTCGACTCGGGCCAGGCTCGTAGTAGGCGTACGAATAATCCTGCAGGGGATGCTGGCGAGGAGAGCTGGTCATGGGCGACGCCACCGACGCTGGGTCCACCAGTCCTGTGCAGGGCATCTGAGCGAAGAAAATGGATAACCGTGCATCAATACCGATGATAACGCTGCTTATCTCTGACAGGCTCGGTAAAAGAATTGGGAGTGACAAGAAAAATCGAAAACAGTGAAAGGGAAGAAAGCAAGGATCTTTGGTTATTAACAAACAAATGATGAAGGTGCATAATTCTCTTCTCCTAATCAATTGAGGGCTCGGATGCAATAAGTGGACTAGCGCTCGAAAATAGGAAAAATAATTGTCCAAATGCTAAGAAATATTGGAAAATTAAATGTTGTTAAACTGTATTTTAAAAAATATAGTGTTGTAAAGCTGGTAACGACACACATTTTTTCTATTTACAGTTTGTTTATCGAATCATTACTATTCGAGCTAAAAATTATAAACAAAAAGTTTTTCATCGCCCAAAATCATTATTTCTTTAAACATAAATTGCGATAACTTGAGTAAATATTAAGGGATCGTTATGAGACTTAAAACATAACTTCAGAAACTCTAGCGAAGCCGTAAAATGTATGCACAAAACCCTTATGTTAAAAAATGTAATAATATTTCATTAAAAAGAAATACTGAACATAACCCATGTTTTTCAACGTTCGCCGTTAAAAAGTATCGAGGCAATTTTGAGATACACATAACTTGCGGCGACAAAGTTTTTCCGGAATATACAAGGAAGATTTTCACCAATTTTCACACTGATTAATAAATAATTGTGGAAGATATGATGATATATATAAATCTCGCGCGCCACCAACAGTCAGCAGCCGCGTATAATGCGCTATTTAGCAGTTTTAGCACTCGCGTTGACTGTTGATGGCGCGCGAGATTTATATATATCATTATATCTTCTACAATTATTTATTAATCAGTGTGAAAATTTGTGAAAATCTTCCTTGTATATTAAGGAAAAACTTTGTCGCTGCAAGTTATATGTACCTCAAAATTGCCTCGATACTTTTTAATGGCGAACGTTGAAAAACATGGGTTACGTCCAGTATTTCTTTTTAATTAAATATTATTACATTTTTTAACACAAGAGTTTTCTACATACATTTTACGGCTTCGAGTTTTCTGGAGTTATGTTTTAAGTCTCATAACGATCCCTTAATTTTTATTCAAGTTATCGCAATTTATGTTTAAAGAAATAATGATTTTGGACGATGAAAAACTATTTGTTTATAATTTTTATCTCGAATAGTAATGATTCGATAAACAAACTGTAAATAGAAAAAATGTGTGTCGTTACCAGCTTTACAACACTATATTTATTAAAGTTATATTTTCCAATATTTCTTAGCGTTTGGACAATAATTTTTCCCATTTTCGAGCGCCAGTCCCCTTATTGCATCCGAGCCCTCAATTGAAGAGTCCTTGTAGAAAATAGTGTAAATGTCAAAATTCAAATTCTATACTACAGTATTACGCAGAGTTGGGTATGAGTTGAATAAATTTTTATTCGAATGATCTCGAATAAAAATTTCGAATAATGCCCAACTCTGGTATTACCATTGGCACGTAGAACATTTTCCGATAAATTCTTTTTCAATTTTAGTACTTACAGTGTTTTCTACTTAATTTGAAATTAATGTAGTAACGCATGCAGGATTTAGTGCAAAGGGTTAATAAACAAGCACACTTTTAATTATCTACGCGAAGAAGCGGAGCCTCTGCTGTGTTATACACGCCATCGCCAAGGGGCTTCAATTTAGTCTTTTAAAATATCCTCGTTGAAAACAATAGGCGGGTATAACGCTGAAGGCTGTTTAGAGGTACAGGCAGAACGCTTGACACAAGCCATGCATAATTTAGCCTTGCACACGGGGAATTATACCTGACTGTGAGGAGGTGGATAAGGCGGAGGTGGTGGAAACTCCAGGTTGACTCTTCGCGGTGTCGGAACACCCGACGCCATTCCTGGTCCCCCTAACGACGAAGCCATGATGCATCGTTCGGCTAGTTAATGCGCTTTTTTCTCATCGTTCTTCCAACTTTCTGCAACAACACCACCGGCACTCTTACTTGCTGCATGTCGACTTTCTAGCAACGGTACACCTCGCGCGTTTGTACCGTAAACTTAGGGAGCATTCGCAGCACGGGGTAACATTGGCAGTTACTTAACAGGTGTTAAAGAAGGAAAGGGACCAAAATTTTATGCATTTTCACACAGTACAATCTGCAGTACAATTTGCATTTTTATGCAGTACAATTTTACAAATTTTATTTCTATGTATTCTATTTTATTATTAGTGATGCGATGCTATAATAAGATACCTCAAGCAAATTTAGAGATGTTAATTGAGGCATTAAGAGCAAAAAGGGATTGACCCACATTTTTGGGGGGGAAATTGAGTTAGTAGCAATAATGTATCCCAATAAGCTCTACTAATCATATAAAATAGGAAAAATTATTTTTTTTCCCCCCAATCTGAGTTAGTCCGTTTTTGCTCGAAGTGCCTCAATTTAAAAAGATGATATAAAATAGAAAAATATTAAAGAGAGTGCATTGAAAATAAAAAGAAACAAATTTAAGTGTCAATGTAAGTTTAGTTTGGTAAAACTTGAATGTGATTGGCAGCTAATTAACGTGTATTAAAGAAGGAAAAAGATAACAATTTTATGTATTTTGCCACTTGTAGTACAATCACAAAAGAGGCAATGTTATGATAGGATACTTAAAGCAAATGTAAAAATATGAATTTTTATATTATATACCAAAATGTTGCAAAAACATGCCAAGGTTCCCCCAGTTTACGGTATATCTCTAAAATGCAATAAGTAGGTTCGCCCAGAAGCTTCAAATAATAGAATAAGTATACGAAGCAGTAGCAAAGTCTCCAATGTAAAGTGTGCCAACAGAAGCGAGCCTTGCAACGCAAATTCTGCGAGAATAGCGACTAGATTCAAGGTTTAACAGCTGTAGTATCAAAGCATTATTATTTGACGACTGGTGACCAAAGATTTTCTATGAACTTCTGTCTTTCCCAGCCTCCGTGTTAACTACTACGAACCAGGGCTCAATCTAGCTCTTCCACCGTTCTGGGCAAAAGTGATTTTTGCCACCCCTTATATTTAATTATAAATAATTATTTTAAAATATAATTTTTGACAGTGAATGAATTTTTTTGTAGGTATTTGTTGAATAACAAAAGCCTTTTGTTTTATAAAAAAAAATGAATATTCGTAAATTATGAATGAACCAATTTTGCTGCTCTGGGCAGTTGCCCTATTTGCGTCACACTAGATCGGGCCCTGCTATGGACCTCGCTACTCATGAACCCACCTACGATTTTTCTAAGGGACGTAGAAGCCTGAAGTACGGAAGAAGCTACTGAGAACCCTACTTGAAACTTAATTCCCATCAATTTCGCGTACATGAGATTAACCACAAATGATACCGATTCCACCCATCTTGTCCAAGACCCACGTCGAGAATAGCGCTTGCGTGTGCCTCTAACCTTGAAGGAAACCCTCAACATTTCTCGACATACCACAATTACAGAAGAAAAACTCTGAATCGAGGACAAAGTCAATCTCTTCAAAGAACTTCACCGACGCGTGTTACCAGGCGTCATTCCTCGATCTTTGCGCACGATCTACCCATTTCCAGCTGGAAGGATGTCATTAAGCTCTTGGCGAGCGATGCTCCCGAGTATTTATCACGACAATTGGACACTTAACATATATAGAAGAAGAACGTCGAGGATCTTGATTCTCTGCAAGGTCCCTTTTCCACCCTTAAACGGTCATTCTGGTTAGACGGTTTGAAAAAATCTATTTTTTTTAACATTTTTCGAAAGTACATATCCTCAAGAATGTACTGTTAAATTTTCATTGAAAAATTCAGATTATTTTAACTTCTACAGAGGCATTTTGTAGGGAGCGCAAAGGCTCGGCCTTTGCAGACGAAAACTTTGGACGCGTTTTTCTCGAAACGTCTTTTTTTTCACATGGTGCAGGTAAAATCTCAAAATCTATCGAACCGATTGCTTTATAAATTGAACTGCTTATTCTACACACTTATGCTTCTGGCCGGTACTACAACCAAGTATTTCTGTTGAGTCTAATCTACTTTTAAAATCAAAAATAGCACAGAAAACACAGCCGAAATACATTGATTCTTGTATTTTGTCCGGCATTTTGTTAATTTTAAGGATAAATCATTTATTCTAGTTCGGGCTATAGTGACAGTCATACTAATCAAGAATCTGTTTGTATTTTTGGTTTCAAGTAAGTCCAACTGCTGAAATCACCTGCACGAGCGAGGCATGAATTTTTAAACATGTCATCAAAATCGCCTTCAAAACCATTTTAAAAGCAATAATTTTATTACTTTTATATTTTTTACTTGCTATAGAAATGTAGCTTAATTAATAGAAAAAAGTTTTATTCCATTACTATAATTCCTGTCTTCGCAATAAATTCCTGAAAATCGCTGAATTTATCAGCGCGCTAACCAGAATGACCCTTTAACTGCCCTTAACCCTTTAACTCTCAGTATTGCACCGTGTAACACTAATTGTAAAAGTGTGCAAAATTCTATCGCCTGTTTAACTTTTCTTAGCAACCATCCGTAGTTTTCCTGATGCTAAAGTAGATTTCACTGTTTTCGGTTTAGAAAATCAAGCATTCTCTTTAAAAAGTTATTGTGGATTATTTATTAAAAAAAAATCGATATTTTCCATTTCAAAATAACAAGGTACAACATATATATTAGTCTCACAATTTTTAAATAAAGATTCAAAGGTCTGGTTAAGGGGCGTTAAGGGTACCCTCCAGTCAAAACGCTTGAAAAATACTTGATTTTTGGAAAAACTTTTTGGACTTTATTACTACATATTTGAAGAACAAATAAAAAAATTACTATTCGAATTTTATCAATTCTTGCATTAGATACACAGCCTTCATTGTACCACTGTAGAAATTAGAGCTCTTGACAGATTTGTCTGAAATAAAAAAACTAAAAATATTCTTAAAATATATGTGAACGGTTATTGCCTTATCCGTCTTCATTGCAAACAAACAATTCGGCGATTTTTAGCACACGTTTAAACACATACATCTGTCCATAAAAAAAATGCGTGATTTAAAATTACACTTTGTGCATTAGGCGATAACCATTCACATATATTTTAAGAATATTTTAATTTTTTTAATTCAGACGATCCCGTCACGAATTCTGATGGCGTACGTCAGGAGCCCTACTTTCTAAAGTGGTAGAATAAATGCTGTATATCTATTATCTAACGCAAAAATTGATCAAATTCAAACAATAATTATTTGTTCGTTCTTCAAATATGTAGTAATAAAGTCCAAAAAGCTTTTTTACTGTATGTTGTTCAGTTTCTTTTTTTTTAATTCATGAAAATCACGTACTTTTCAAGCGTTTATGACCGGAGGGTAAGTTTAAGGGTTGACAAACTTCAACCCGCTTTGTAGAGACATCGTGCTCCACCAAAGCGGATGTTTACCGTGGACCCTAAGAGGGCAGGGGCGAAATTAAAGGAGGAAGCGGTGCTCGGCGTAAACCGCCCGATAAGATCGCGCGGCGGAGAGCGTATCTACCGCGGAAAAAGAATGCAGGTGCGGGTCGCGACGAGCGCGCGGCGATTGAGATTCAAAACGTGCCGTGTAATCCGCTAACGCCGAGTACACGCTCAACGACGTGTAATAATCTCACCGTGCGGGTGCGAGATCCGGCTAACGAGATAAACGTGCTGTTATTCGCGATGGCCGTCGATGCGTGCGCGTTCCCTGCGTGTCGCCGCGATAACGATAGAAATTAACCTGCTTATCGCTGGAAACCACGCGCCCTTCGTTAAATCGCATTGTTCTCCGAAAATTGCTCGCGGAAGTGCGGGGGACCGCGAAGTTCACGGTCAGCCTGTTGCGCTGGCGTGAAAAGATGCTGAAGGATCACGAGGGATGTGATGAACCACTTGGGAAACTTGGAAGGATGAAAAGCTGCGGATCGATTGATAGAAATTTCAAGGCAATGAAATATTCTATGAAAATCTTAGAAGCTAGAAAAAAGTCATTCTGGTTAGCGCGCCGATAAATTTAGCGATTTTCAGGAATTTATTGCGAAGACAGGAATTATAGTAATGGAATAAAACTTTTTTCTATTAATTAAACTACATTTCTATGGCAAGTAAAAAATATAAAAGTAATAAAATTATTGCTTTTAAAATTGTTTTGAAGGCGATTTTGATGACATGTTTAAAAATTCATGCCTCGCTCGTGCAGGTAATTTCAGGAGTTGGACTTATTTGAAACCAAAAATACAAATTGATTCTTGATTAGTATAACTGTCGCTATAGCCCGAACTAGAATAAATGATTTATCCTTAAAATTAACAAAATGCCCGGCAAAATACAAGAATCAATGTATTTCGGCTGTGTTTTCTATGCTATTTTTGATTTTAAAAATAGATTAGACTCAACAGAAATACTTGGTTGTAGTACCGGCCAGAGGCATAGGTGTGTAGAGTAAGCAGTTCAATTTATAAAGCAATCGGTTCGATAGATTTTGAGATTTTACCTGCACCATGTGAAAAATGACGTTTCGAGAAAAACGCGTCCAAAGTTTTCGTCTACAGAGGCCGAGCCTCTGCGCTCCCCACAAAATGCCTCTGTAGAAGTTAAAATAATCGGAATTCTTCAATGAAAATTTAACAGTATATTCTTGAGAATATGTACTTTCGAAATATGTTTAAAATAAAATCGATTTTTTCAAACCGTCTAACCAGAATGACCCCTTAACTAAATAAAAAATTATTTAAATAACGGATCAAATGAAAGATACTTTCACTTTAGATTATTTGACAAATAAAGTTAATTTTGCATTCGACAATAATTTTTTAACTTTTACTCCTTATTAGAAATTTTTATTTCAATAAAATTTTTGCCCATCTCTGCCGTGCGGAAATTCTTTAATCGTATTTAGTAGCTATGCGCGCTAACGCACCGTGGGCGTTCACCGCACGGGGTAGATGTACCAACCGAGCGCATTTATGTCTGCATAGCACCCAAGAGTGTTGAAAATTGAATCAAACTTAGATGTTATCAAAAACCACCCAAATCTTTATAATATTCTCAAAATCTACCAAAATCTTCACTGGAAGATATACAAGGTTTGTCATCTATCTGAAATTTTATTCACTTCTGGTGGCTAGCCTTATCCCCCTGCAATCCTTCCTCCTGCATCCGTGTTAACGCTCCAGACAGCCATTCCTCAACAGAGAAAAAGCGAGCCGCGTCCGATCTAAAAGAACCGAGGTCGTCGATGACGATATTGACCCCGCGGCTTGTAAAAACCATCGGGAACCGTAACGAGGCTGCGTCCGCGGGAACGAACTTGAAATTCACTCGGTGTAGGAGGCGCAAGAGAATGCAGACGCCACGGTCAGAGGGACAAGCCAGCGTCGGCTGGCCACGCATGATAAACGACCGGTGTCTATCTTCACCTGCCCACGTAACGTAAATGCAGTCAATTACTGGCTAAAGTGATTCGAACCGAACCGTAATTTCTTTTTCGATCGAAATTACCGACATCGAGCGGCGATCGCGCGTGCGACGCGGGGAACGCTACACCGGTGGCGCGCGGCGAACTAGTTCAACGTCTCCAGTGCTGGATTAACCAATAAGTAAAATAAACACGTGCTTGGGGCATCGAGAGAAAGGGGGGGAATTTTCTGAATTTTAAAATCTAGCTTTTGTTAGAAACACTTTTTAGTTAAATTATAGGAAATGCTTAAGAAATTGTATATTGCGTTGAAGTGATCTCTCTGTATAAGGGAGCTTCAAAATCTTGTAAGTGCTTAGGGCCTCTAAAGGTCTCAACTCAGGCCCTGAACGTCTGTTATATGAGTTTGATGATATTGGCGGTGTATCTTTCATAATAAATTCGACTCTGACTTCCTGTGCGATCAACTTCGGTTCTTTATCAGCACTTGTTCGCGACTGATTATAGACTTGGCTCGAAAGGTGACAGTTCGAGGCAAGTAACTTTATTTTTTTTTTAGTAGTGTGATGGAACATATAAATTAAACAATTCTTATATTTAAGCCGGAGATCCACGCGAAAGTTAAACTAACTTATGCTATACTATGCTGTTTTAAAAAATTAAATACAGTGCATCCTTATGCAACCGTTTCCACAAAAAGCTAAGCTAAACTGTGCTATTTTTTTTTGAAAGCTATGCCTTGCTATGTTTTCGAAAAATCTTCACTTCCGAAACAACGTAGCACAGCTTACCTTAGCTTTTGGTGGAAACGGTTCCATAAGGATGTATTGAAGCTAATTTTCTTAAAACTTAGAATAGCATAGCTTAGCTTAGCTTTCAAGTGGATTTAAACATAAAAAACATAGCACAGCTTAGCTTAGCTTTTGGTGGAAACCCATTTCTTAATAACTTTATTTTTCTTTTGGTACTGCGATAGCGCATAAAAACTGAACAATTCTTGTATTTAAAGTTTTGTTCTACCTCGCATCGTTACAAAGTTATATTAAAAAATGAAAGAGAGGGATGACTTTAAGGGCTGATTTCACCCCCTCATAATGAACTTCCACAAAAAAATTGCTTCTTGCATATTTCAGTATGCTATACATTTATACGAAGCTTCATTAAAATCAAAATTGTCAGGGATGTTCCCTTGAGATTGTCCCTTTCGCGCATACGCAGTCCATCTCACTTGCTGCGACAAAAACAGAAGTGGAAGCGATAGGGATCACCTTATTTCGAGTCAAAACGCTGTGCTTCTTTCGAGGCACTAGTACTGTATTTATTCTCGGACCCCACTCATACGATCATTCTCCCGCCTCACTCACACTCGCTCTTACTTTCTTTTACTAACTGTACCGATCCGTTGAAGAATCGTGCATCTCTTGATTTCTGGTTCGTGAATTTCTATCACTATTGCGTTAGTAGTACGTACTTTAGACCTCCACCGGCGATGTCTGCGTGTTTCTTAACCCAAGCGTAACGTTTATGGGGTTAGTCACAAATATCTAGTAATAGGGAGAACTTCAGAAATCGAAAAAATTAATTGCTCCAATAGGAAAGATGTTTAGAATGAATATAGTAGGGCAGTTATATAGCACGGGTCAAAATCATATGGTTGTTATTTTATCCATGGGAGGGTTAGCGAGAAAATAGAAGTTTTCCCAGACGCTTAATATGCCAATTTGTAGCAGTCTGTTCGTAAATTAATGGAACGAGGATTTTATATTTTATGCATAAGTGACGGTCTGAGAGACAGTTGTAATCAAGAGAGCAATATAACCTTTCACCTTTCCTCAACACTTCCCATCCTTCTTCCATTGTATTTATGTATAGCGATTACAATTTAAAAGCGATAAAGGCAATGCAGGCGTCCATAATAGAGTCAAGTAAGTAACAGGGGAGAAAAAGAGAGGCAATTCAGAGGGGCGATAGATTCTGTGAAAACCTTGCTTCTCAGAAGGTCAGTACTTCAGTCCGAAAGGACGAGCAACGAATCCCAAATAAACTCTCGACACTCGTCACTGAACTGAAACCTAACCGATTTCTCTACTACACGAATGAAGAAACTAGAAATTTGAAAGTGGCACGTCGTTATCCTCCATTTTTATGAAAACTAGAATTTCCTAAATTTAATCACTTTGTTGTTAACTTGGGGCGTCGAATCAAATATTTGAAGCGAACAAAAGTAACAGTGATAATTAACGCAGCAATATTTCGCCTATACATTGTAAAAGAGCATCTTTTAATTATTAAATGCTGTAGTGGATGTTCAAGTAAAAGCTACACCCTTTGATTCTTTGATCAATTTTCACAAGGGCGATAGTCACAGTAAGATCGTAAAGAAACATTGTTACCTAAAACGTTTCGCCTCGTAAAAATTACGACCATAAGCAAGCACGTAATTCCAGAGAGGAATTCGCCGCATCCGCCTCACGGTATTCAACTTGACGAACAATTTGCCTTAATTACGTAGGCCACATCCTCGTCTCGCGACTTTCGAGGGCTCGAAACGACTAACCGTCCCCAAAGTCCCGAAGAAATTGCGACGACGCTGTCCGGAGATCGTTACGCCGATCATCCTCAACGATCGAATCTTAAACATGTAAATATTTAGCGGTAACCTCCGCGCGATTCGTATTCACCGATCCCCGCTATCAAACTTCGAAATACACCAACAATTTCATTCAACATTCTGCGTTCTTAGTCGCCATTGGCCCGCGCGTGGTGTTTACTCGAGCAGCGAGAAGGAAAGCTAAATAATACAGCTATTTAAACGAGGCCTGCACGTGGACAGATTTATCGTTGCTGACGTCACCGGGGATCACGTCTCTTTGTATATAATAATCCACTAAACACTCGAGTACTTCGATACAGAGTGTCAAGATTGTCAGAAATTGACAATTATACGATGTTTATTCTCGAAAGTGTTGAAAGAGACCACCTGACAAAGTCACTTAGATATCATTCAAATCTCAAATTTAAATAGCAGAGAACCGTATTCGATATACTTCTTTCCAGTGGGAAAATCTATTTCTTTATTTACAATCACCAGATGACCAAAATCGGTTACCTTTTCACAAACTACATATGTCTGTATTGACTTTGCCTTTCTTCTGATCGTCAAACCATGCAGCGAGGTCAATATTCTGGGACAACACAAGCCGTACCGTCGCCACGGTTAAAAACACGAGGTTCCTTGAATTGAAATATTATTTCCGGTATGTCCTGTCTCGACCACGAATATACGCATACCTCGGACGGCCGTCGGTATTTCTGGAAGCGTTCCAACGGTCCGCCAAGCGATAGGAAGAAGGGCTCGATGATGTCGATTCCCTCTGGACGCGACAACCGAAAATACACTTCGCAACCGCGTAACGACTGCCACGAGGCGCACGAGAGCACGCTTCTAATCCCTCTGCAGTGGGTAAGTGGCCCCTTACGTCGGCATCTCGGTGGGTCTATTTCGTTTCATCCCGATTTAAGCTGAAAAGGGGGGCTCGAGCCAAAGCGTGTCCAATTTGGTTTAGGGACTGACTTTCGGGACACGTGTCCCGGTGCCCGATTATTTGCCCCCATTCAGTGAATTATATCGCTACACCGTCACGGAATAAAAACGAAGAACGAAGGGCGCTAGACGGCACAGGTTGCGTTGCCTCCCGTCGTCGTTCGTATCGATTTCTCTATAAGACGGATAACTACGTGGCTGGTAACTTTTCTCACGATCTATCTCGCACGAAGCAATGGTATTTCGAAATGGGAACGCGATACCTATTGACTCGACGATTATGAATCGAAGTCGGCACACGGCGGTACAAACGTTGCCTCGCGCGCGGTTTGTTGGGAAATTCGACTGGAACGAAATAGCCTGGCCTCGCTGGCCCGTTCGAGGGGATTAACCAGGAACCAGGAACGTTAAGGAGCTGGTTCATCCCAGCTGTGCGTGAAGTTAGGAGACTGTTTGGCCCGGGCGTTGAACCGTACGTTGAAAGAAATATAATTGAAACGGTGGGTTCGTTTTGGTGGTCGAACGATATCGAGCGCCCCCCGGTCGAAAGGCTCGCGCAAAAAGCACGCCGATCGGACGAAAATAAAGGAGCGCGGGTAATAACACATTGCGTACACTTACCTCGAAGAGCGGTGTACTTAAAGGCACGATCCTATCCTCTCGTCTCTCTCTCCGCCTCTCTAGTTATCTCTCCGTCTCTTTAGTTGGTCGCCCGTTGTGGATCCATTCGAAATGGGAGAAAAGGTCGAGGCTCCGACCGTTTTCGCCGCGTAAACACTCGCGTTGCGGTGATCGCGGGGCCCACACGCAGCCAGAAAACACGGGAATCATTCGTTCGCGCCTCGTGCTTACATAGTTTTGCGTTCGCTCATTGTTGAATGTGGCCAAGCACGCCCCCTTTGAGAGACCGGTCGACCGAGGAACGGAGAGAGCGAAGGAGGAGGAGAGGGACAGGGACGTGGACAGAGAAAGGGGCAGAGAGGAGAAAAGAGCGGACGCCGCGGAGAGAGCGAGAAGGGTATCGCCGGGCGAGGAAAGGGACAGGACGATCGAAGGGAATGCAAGGCGAAAGGAGCGAGAGAGTAACCGTGGCGACGACGCTGGGGCGAGGGAAGCGCGTCGCCCGCACGGATTTCTTAACCGCAGAGGACACACTTCGCGATACTTTCGATTCACTTATCCGCGCGGATCGATAATCACTGGCCAGACAGGCTTCCCGATCCACGAGCGGGAAGGGGGGGACACCGACCACCGGTGACAACTACTCGGCGACGATTGCGAGCCGATCCGCGGGCAGCCCCCGTCTCGCGACTCGTCCTCAAGGGGACGAAGATCGACGAACGATACCGATTTCACACGAAAATCGGACGCCCCCCGGTCGGTAAACACAATCGAAACAAATTGGTGCACACACTCGCCGTTGGGGATCAGCGCGTTTCCTTGGCTACCGGTGATCCACTATCGATCCACGATTCTCACGCGCGCTTTGAAACAATTGAAACATCCCCACGTCTGAGCGGTCGCCGTTGCACGCGATAAACCGTATCGACGTGTTCCACGTTGGAAGGAGCCGCTGCACGAGGCACATACACTTCCATCCGCGATAGCACACTGACGGGAACGCGCGGGTCCTTTCCTCGAATCCCTTTTACCCAAGTCCCACGGCACAAAGCGTTGCTCCTTGGTCGCGGCCCGGCCTCTACTGAGGAGCAAGTACGCCAGGGGGCAGTCACGAGCAAGCGGCTGTTGAAGCCGGGAGCCTGAAAGACCGTCTTCAGAGATCCCTCGGTGCTCGTGCACGGTTTTAGTGGATGTACGGGGACGAGACGGACGAGCAAGCGAGTACGGTCCGCCCGCTCGCCTCGCGCTACTCGGACCCGAGACGACGACGTTCCATTGTTTCGTTGCTCCTGGCTCGGGAGCGTGGCACACAGATGCAGACGTGGTGGCGCACGTGCACGCCCGACCAACACTGATCGACCCCCGCGTGTACGTACGAGCAGGTTAGGGACACGCTCGCACACGCCGACCCCCGACCGCACACTCCGCGCTATAAACCGACCGACCGACCAGTCACGCACGATCTCTCGCTCGTGTATGAATGTCGTGGTCCGGTTACCACCGGACCCGAACCCATCACGAACACACAGGCCAACTTTATGGCCGTGCCCACTCACACCGCGCTGGCTGGCTTGCCCGCGGACGAGGAACCTATCAAGGGCTCCCAAGTACCGGTGAAAATTTATTCTATACGCCCTCCTCGACACTCCGTCTTTTCCGCCCCGACCTTGCAGTCATTTTGGGCAATTTCGCCGCCGCCTCGGATGGTATTTACTATTTAGCGGTTCAACGCCGGCTATGACCCCCAGAAGCGAGGTAGAAAGCGGTATGGGGGAGAGAGAGAGTGATTGGGAGAAGGGGAACGGTGCTGTCTGGGGGAGTGAGAAAGAGCAACGTGCTATGGCAACCCGAAGCGCTTGCGGTAGGGGGAAGGAGCTGTAAGTTAGGTGGTGGTGGGCTGTGGTGGGGGAAGACGATGTCGAGCAACCGAACTTGACCCTCGGTGGATCTGCATTTTCGTCGGATTGCTTAGTTGGCTGACGGAAAATTTTCAATCTGAACGTACGAGTCGACGATTTTCTTTCGTCGTGGAAAATTTCACTGCGTTAATATAGTGTTTGTACGAATAATGATACGTTAACTTGTAAATTTGACATGGTACAGATCTTTTTCTTTTGTAAACCAGAAGTCTTGAGGAATTAATTTGGACGAAATATTGGTGGTGCCACTTCGAACGATTTTATGTACAGATAATAAACGTGAATGTTTTGGAAAATCGAGCGAAATGGATCGTGACCTCAAGTTCGTTCTCAGTATTTACGTTTTACTTCTAGATGATATTTATATATATATACATTTTGCGGGGCGATGAAGAAGGAGCGGGGAAGATAAGGTCGATCGTAGGGGCAGAGGGTAAAAGGGCAAATGCATGAAGATACTGGATGAGTTAAGAAGCATGTGGTTGGGTGGGAAGAAGAGAGAGGGCAGATGAGATTTATAAGAAATGGCGGGGGGAGAGGGGAGCACGTAAAAGGAACAATTTTACAGCAAAAATAATACAAAAGTCTAGAATTCTTAATGATTTATGATTGCCGATGAATTGCGAATAAATAAGTAATACATACTACCGAAATGATACTCCTTCAATTCCAAAATTCTTTTTCGTATGAATGTGTTGAACTGGGTGCTATAAAACATGATTAGAGAAGACACAAAGTGACGCGAAGTCGATAAAGGAAGAAACTATGTTAGCAAAGGATAGAAAGTTCCCCTGAAGGATTCGTGTCCCTGACTCCAACGCGTCAGTTGGGTTGCCTACGCGTAGGCTACCACGTGAGTCGCGCTACGCTCCAGTTCGACCGCTGCGTAGAAGCTATAAACGTTTAACAGTCTTAATAAATAGTGCTGCTTCTTAACGACTAAAATTTCAGTACCTATTTGCACTTATCGTCCTCCACGTTTCGAGGACAGACGTTTCCAAAAAAGCATTTCTCGGAAACATGACTTGGTGACCATTCTTTCACTCTTATTTATCTAAATAAAAAATACTTTACTAGTGTCTGCCTTAGAACAGTAGAGCAACGCCAGAACCATTTAGAAATAAATAAAATGAAAGAAGCATCGCATGGCAGGCGCGCCTATGACGCAGAGACACTTCGAGTCACGACTGCGTAGCGGGTTTCATACTCCCAGGGGCACAGACTAGAGGCGCGTCTATAAAGATCGCTTTGAACTAACATTCTACCAATCATTTCTATTACATACGACACGCGTTACTTGCATCATACATTGCATACTTATTTTCCTCTATGCAACACACATTACACACATTTCTTCTGCACATAATTCTCAACCAAGGACCAATCGCAAAAGAACTGAATTAAAAAGAAGCTTCCACCGTTCAAAACCACGTAATATCTTCTCCATTACAATTTCCCCATCACAAAGTTCTCTCGAGACGAACGGCCTTCTCAGACTCTCAGCCATAGATACTCCGTTCAATTCACTCAACCTCCCAACCCCTATCCTTTATCGCAGCCCTCAACGAGCTTAATGCATTTAATGAAATACAGTTCCTGTTTACTCCGTCGATTTCATTAAAGTCCATACCTTAACGCATATCCCATAGATGGCGGAGTTGCCAGACTAAGTAGCTGAGTGGTACAAACGCAGAATTTAAAATTAAAAGCTTCATATCGAATTAATTATGCAGTTATATAAAAATATGACTTTTAAACGTTCTTTATCTCGTGATCTAACAAAACTCGACTACTTATGTACATACATCAATTCTTCTCCGACTTACGTCGGTTATTACAGAATCAATTAACCATTCGAGTACGAAGGTAGAAACTTATGCCGTATATCACGTGCGGAAGTTCTTCAGTCCCATTTACTTACTACACTAACTGAACGCCCATGGGCGTTTCTCGCACAGTATATTGAACATTGTCCATCCTGCTCAAAGGGTTAATAGCATCAACTTCATATGCAAGTTCGAGGTACCCTGTTCGAAACTGGAGGCTACTCTCCCCGAAATTGATTGATCGAACGCAAAAGTGCCGATGTCGAAAGCCGATCGCGCTCGATGAGAAGGAGAGCCGATCGCCGAGCGCGTTGGTTTCCGCGGCGGTGTGTTGGTTAGCCACCGGTGTAGGTGTACGCGTCGCCGTGGGTCGTAGGTGTACTGCTTCGCGGTTTGGCGCGGCGGCGTGCTGTTCTTGGCACAGTTTCTGACCATCTCCTATTGCGAGCGGACCGCGCTGGACCTAAGCGTAATTTCGTTGCGCCTCGCGGGACCAAAGCGTTCCTCTCCTCTTCTCGGCCTCGCTCGCCCGGCTCCGCGGGTTTTCGCCGACGCAAGCTTCCTCTTCTTCCCGAGGGAACGATCCTTCTCGCCGTTTTCGCCGATCGCAAAAAAGTGAGTAGACTGCGAAATATTGATCGGTAGCCACCAGTGAAAAGGGAGGATCGCGATCTACGAAGTATTTTATAATAATAAAATATAATACGTTGCAATGAAATTCAAAGTTAAAGGAAATTTGAAAAACAGTGAGTCGATATTTTTTTCGTCAACAGTGAACAGTGAAAAAGGTTTTACGATATAAAGTTGTTTTTGTATTTCGCATCTTGGAACCTTTCGGGAGATCGATGGGTTGTTGATTGGTTATTCGTTTCTGTGGAAATTGCCAGAGCAGAATGTTTAATAAGTTCGTAGCGGACGTGGAAAGTGAAACGTACCGAAGCGCAAGTTTCAAATCCCACACGACGAATAAACTGCGCGGTAGTTTCGAAGATTCTCCAGCCGTTCCAGATCGATTTCACTGTGTATTCCTTGGTAACTTCGGTCAGTAATTTAGAGCACTCGATCGCTGACGAGCATTTTTAACAAACGTCACTCTGTCGAGAGATTAATACCACGAGAAGTGAGGAGTTGAAATTGTGAATCTTGTAAATACGTGCCAGAAGTGAAAATCTTCAGTATATTCTTTTTAACCGCAGAGGCGTTGGTACTTATGATCTCAGATCTATCTTGCGACAGCTATTCTAGATCTAGAAACTAAAATAAAGCATTCTAGTGCTTACAGCGTTTACCACCGTATAGAACATGGAATTTATTTATTTATTTATATATAATCGGGAAAGTCCGTTTTGTTTACATTTATAAAAAATTTTACACCCTTTTCCTCTAAATAAGTAATGTCTGAATTATTTGTCTCTTGCATCGTTCACTATTTCAACTCCTCAATTAATTTTACCCACGAATAACGGGAATATTAGAATAAAAATTTCAATTTTACTTAGTTGCTTTTTTAAAAGGAATGTGGTTAGTGTATGAGACTTTGTGCACACGATACAAGAACCGCCTATTGCCTTGGTAATCGCTGGTAATCATGAGGAATTATATAATCGTCCGTTGTGAAGCGGCGATTTCTTTAGGTTGCTCGTATAATGAAGTCGCGAGGACGCACGATAAAAATTGCCAGGGGCACAGTGTTTGTTTACCGCGCACGGTGCACGGTGTGCAAATAACGTTAAAAATTCCTTGTCGCTGCTTGGGAAACACTGTTCGTAAAGATAACGCGCCACTGTGCTCGCGAGGTCCTGATGTTGAAATTTTTCTGAGAGAAAAATTTCAGGTCCAAGATTCTCTCTTTTACAGTGATGAACTTGGACACTTCTTCATTATCGATTATCACGTAGCTTTTTTTCTCCCCCCGATCTTGTGTTCTTCTCTTATTTCAATCAAGGGTCACGATCTAGTCGGGCGTATTTTGGAGAAAAACGGAACTGAAATGTGGTGGCTGATGCGTATAAAGGAATTTCAGAGTGTCATTTTTGTGTGGTGTTAGAATTCTTTCACGTAATTGGTGTTCGATTGAAAATTACTGGTGTTAGGGAAAAGTCAATTATTCTCACGTTTTAGCAAGTATTTGGAGTCCTAGAAAAGTAGGCTAGAGTAGATATTGTTAATCTAGAATATTATTATTAATTCTAGAATATTAGCAACCAAGCATTGAAATTTCGATGTATTTTGTTTCTATATTCTTTTGCAATTTATGGATGGTATTAATTATTTAACAGGTTAATGAATGCATTATTAATCATTATTAGGACCAAAGGAGAAGTGTTTTAATCGGGAATGATATCACGACAAAATCCACCTGAATTCTATAATTGTACGCTGAATGCCTCCTTTCCCTGAATCCGCTTTTTATTGCAAAGCAGATGCTTTGGCCGAGTTTCTTGCGGTCGTTGGTAAACAGACGGCAACATCCGAGTACACAGAGAGCGAAAAGGGAGGGCAGCGAATGCCAGTTGTGTTTCTCAAATAAATGGAACCGAGGCGCGTTTCTTGGTTGCGCGTGATTCGAATGCATCGCGGCTCTCTGCGTTTAATTATTTCTTCCTGCATACCACTTACTGCTACTCGAGCCCCTTTTCATTGTCAACAAGCCGATGATTATGGGTGGCAAAAAGTATTAGCAAAAGATATTCAGATTTTTGGTAGGACTACAAAAAATAATAAAAAAGAATTGATTGCTGTATTCCGTTACAGGAAAATAGTAGCTGTATTATATACTTTACAATTTCAGCTATTTTTTTCTATTTCTGAAAAATAGGTTTTTCATTTTAATGAAAGTTTCACTCGTACGAATATCGTGGCCCACGTGGCACGAGTCGTTTTAAATGTCTGCTGTTTAAAATGTCCTCTATACGTGCATCGATTATGGAGTTAGGTAACTATTTGCATTTGCGAATATATTACATAGTAAAAATCTTGAACGTGTATAAATAGGATCTTTAAATCTTTCTCAGTTTGTGTTCTTATTTCCTAAAAAAATCTTGTGTTTATCATCTACAAGCTTTACCACGCGGCTTCGGCCGTAATTTAGATTCTGATTTTGTGAAAAGAAATTTATTTTTTATTTATATTTTTGCGTGAAAATAGTAATATTTTTGTCTGCATTAGCCAGGAATAATCAGTCGACGCACTTATCGTGACCCCAGAGTTTACTGTCGGATAGTTTTAACGCGACAGACAAACACGCAAACATATAAATTTTTTGATTTCTATATTCAGATGTATTTACTAACGAAATTTCTTAGTCGACTTTCCTCTTTTTTATTATTTGATTTAATGACTATTTTTGTCTTTATCGCTCAACTCTTGAATCATCAGTTGACTTTCTTCTTCTTTATTAATTGATTTGCTCGAACATTTCTGTTCTTATCGCGTGACTCTTTTGGTTCCTCGATTGACTTTCTTCGTTTTTATCACTTTTGATATCCCCAAACTACTCTGTGTTTATCATTCACTTGTTATTGAAATTCCACAGTCAACTTTTCTCTTCTTTATCGCTCGTTACGTAAAGCCGTGAATCCACCGCGAAGATTGTTTTAAAAAAATTAGCTTCGATACATTGCGTTTCTTTTCCCTACCAACAAACGAACTGGCGCAAATCAAAGAAATCAAAGCTCCTCTAAAACAAGAAACAAGTGACTCACAATCCCAGCATTCCATTTTAATAATTACCTAACAAAATAAGTAAATAACGTAAAGTATTTAATTCTTAAAGTGAACTTAAATTAACTTGATTATTGGAGATTAATCAAATTTAAAATAATTTATTTAAATTACGCAAATGTTAATTTTACAATTTCATTGAAAATATTTAAATTAATTTAATTATCGGAGGCTATAAATCGTATGCAAGAACAAAAATTCTTAATGTAAACACACATACACAATTTCGATTATTAAATAAATAGCCACTCTTCTTCCTTTCACCGAATTTCCAGAAGAATACATCGCCCACGTTCCTCCACAGTCTGTCCCCTCCAACAGCCCATCTACCACTTCATCCTAATCACTCGTCCATTACTTCATCTACTTCTTCTCCCTCATGGAAGCCTCCCTCATCAATCCGTCACCGTTATCAAGCGAAACCAACCCACCAGCCACGAAGAACGAAAGAAACAAACTCCAACGAAACTGAAACATCACAACTCAGATAACCGAAATCGAGACGCTCGAACAGTCCAAAAAATATAAGCCGAAAGTGATAACAAGCTTCTCAGTCTCTACGAGAGACTGCTCCTTCTCAGACCACGTCCACGTTTCCGCGGATGGTCCACGAAGATCGTAGACAACAGACGCAGAAGGATGCTCGCTGCGCGCTGGGAAAAGTAAAAGGAGGCCAGCCTCTCGTTCGCGACCGAACCATGGAAATAACGTGTGCATAAAGTGCGCAGCAAAGTGCCTAAGCGGCAGAAACATGCGTCATGAACGTGCAGACACCGTGGATCACGTGGATCTCTATCAACCTCTCTTTGTGAAGCGCGATTTGCAAAAGGAATCCGTCATTTAGCGATTGCTCTGAAGGATCGTGGAATGAAACCGAGGTTCTAGCGCGCAAAAATGAATCCGCGGGGCATGTGGTCACTGCTTTTCCCTTGGCGAACGCGGAAATCGATTGTCAGGATGGCGACGCGTTGCGGAATCGATATTCCGCGAGCAACGCTGCACCTGACTCGTCGGTCGTGACGGATGCTGCACAAATAAAGGCCCCCGATAAATATCTGAGTCGGAAATACTCGGTGACGGTCCTGGAAAGATGGCTCGATGGATCGTTACAGCGACGTTATTCCTCAGTAAACACTCGTCGTTGGGTTGTTAAGTTTAGGGGTGTTTTAAACGATTTTTTGTTCCTTTCGCTTCGTGCTGAGAAGTTGTGTTTTCTTGGTATTCTGAAGTTAGTGATGTGGAATTGACACGAGTTGAACGTAATTTGTTTTAAATTGAGAATGTTTTTTTATTTTGATGGATAGGAATGGTGTTGAAGTGTAGATCTACCTTGGGAGAAGAAGCAGTGATCTAGTTCTTTTAATTATTGAGCTATTTTTCTAGCTTCTTTGAGTAATACTGAAGAATTATATTTTTTTTATGTGTTTTATTTTTTTTACTGTTCTGAGCTTGACAATGTGGGACTGATGTTAATTGAATACTACTGGGGAGCTACATTTTAACCCTTCGTGGTCACACCAGATTTAATGTCTTTGCCAACATTTCTTTAAGTTTTTAGATCTTAATAGTAAAATTTAAAAAATTGGTGAATTTTTACCCAAAATATGGCTTTTAGCTACAACTATTTTTTCAAATACAAATTTCAACTTATTAAAATTTACATTTCTAGAAAAAGATTATTCGAGCATTACAAATGTATAATTATCCCTGAAAAGTTAAAAGATTAAAAAATATGAAGGTCTCTGTATTTCAAAAATCTATCGAACGTAACACTGTGATTAAATATTGCAATAGCTGAAACACAGATAATAATAGTAGTACTAATTATAATAAAACAAAAGTGGCTTACAATTTATTATCCTCCACAAGTTCGATAGCAACTGATAGGTTCGTTCCATCGTAATCAAGAAACGAAGGAATTCCACTATAAATAAAAGGCTTGGCAATCGATCCTCTGGAATCTTTCAAGGAAGGGCAGCGCCCCGATCGAAGAAGAGGAAGCCATGCTAAGTGGCCAGCCCACCCTTTCCATGCTTCCTGTTACCGGTCGTGTGTCTGGGTTGAGAATAATGGAGCAGACGCCATGAACGCGCGTGTCAAGTGGTTTTCTATTTTTCTTCCATGTTCCCCACACGTGGCTAGCCTAAATTTAACGCGGATCCTGGTTCTTCTGCAATTCCACTCGAATTCCTTCTAGACCAGGGGCGTTCAAGCATTTGCTCGCACGAGCAGCCGCGTGTTGCTCTTTGCTCTTGGAGCAACGAGGCGGGGCAACTCGCGGCCCCAGGAGCAAAAGTCCCATGGCGGGGCAATCTTGTGAATGCAGAGACTTCGCTTCGAATCTATTACTTAAGTTTCGAATCGGTTTAAATCTCATTAGCTATGATCAAAGCAAATCGAATCGCTTCGAATTCTGGACAGAAGTTTCGAATCGCTTTGAATTTTGGAGAAATGTATCGAATCACTTTGAATTCTGGGCAGAAGTTTCGAATCGCTTCGAATTCTAAACGGAAGTTTCGAATTGCTTCAAATTCTCTGAACCGAAGTTTCGAATCGCTTCAAATTCCCTGGACCGAAGTTTCGAATCGCATCGAATTCCGAGTGGAAGTTTCGAATTGCTTCGAATCCCGAGTGAAACTTTTGATTCGCTTCGAATTCTGAGCAAAAGTTTCGACTCGCCACAAATTCTCTGGACCGAAGTTTCGAATCACTTTGAATTCCGGGTGAAAGTTTCGAATCGCATCGAATTCTGAACGAAAGTTTCGAATCACTTTGAATTCTGAGCAAAAGTTTCGAATCGTTTCGAATTCTGGGCAGAAGTTTCGAATCGCTTCGAATTTTAAGCGAAAGTTTCGAATCGCTTGAAATTCTCTGGACCGAAGTTTCGAATCGCATCGAATTCCGAGTGGAAGTTTCGAATTGCTTCGAATCCCGAGCGAAACTTTTGATTCGCTTCGAATTCTGAGCAAAAGTTTCGAATCGCTTCAAATTCTCTGGACCGAAGTTTCGAATCACTTTGAATTCCGGGCGAAAGTTTCGAATCGCATCGAATTCTGAACGAAAGTTTCGAGTCACTTTGAATTCTGAGCAAAAGTTTCGACTCGCCACAAATTCTCTGGACCGAAGTTTCGAATCACTTTGAATTCCGGGTGAAAGTTTCGAATCGCATCGAATTCTGAACGAAAGTTTCGAATCACTTTGAATTCTGAGCAAAAGTTTCGAATCGTTTCGAATTCTGGGCAGAAGTTTCGAATCGCTTCGAATTTTAAGCGAAAGTTTCGAATCGCTTGAAATTCTCTGGACCGAAGTTTCGAATCGCATCGAATTCCGAGTGGAAGTTTCGAATTGCTTCGAATCCCGAGCGAAACTTTTGATTCGCTTCGAATTCTGAGCAAAAGTTTCGAATCGCTTCAAATTCTCTGGACCGAAGTTTCGAATCACTTTGAATTCCGGGCGAAAGTTTCGAATCGCATCGAATTCTGAACGAAATTATCGAGTTACTTTGAATTCTGGGCAGAAGTTTCGAATCGCTTCGAATTCTAAGAGGAAGTTTTGAATCGCTTCAAATTCCCTGGACCAAAGTTTCGAATCACTTTGAATTCCGGGCGAAAGTTTCGAATCGCATCGAATTCTGAACGAAAGTTTCGAGTCACTTTGAATTCTGAGCAAAAGTTTCGAATCGCTTCAAATTCTCTGGACCGAAGTTTCGAATCACTTTGAATTCCGGGCGAAAGTTTCGAATCGCATCGAATTCTGAACGAAAGTTTCGAATCACTTTGAATTCTGGGCAGAAGTTTCGAATCGCATCGAATTCTGAACGAAAGTTTCGAATCACTTTGAATTCTGAGCAAAAGTTTCGAATCGCTTCAAATTCTCTGGATCGAAGTTTCGAATCACTTTGAATTCCGGGCGAAAGTTTCGAATCGCATCGAATTCTGAACGAAATTATCGAGTTACTTTGAATTCTGGGCAGAAGTTTCGAATCGCTTCGAATTCTAAGAGGAAGTTTTGAATCGCTTCAAATTCCCTGGACCAAAGTTTCGAATCACTTTGAATTCCGGGCGAAAGTTTCGAATCGCATCGAATTCTGAACGAAAGTTTCGAGTCACTTTGAATTCTGAGCAAAAGTTTCGAATCGCTTCAAATTCTCTGGACCGAAGTTTCGAATCACTTTGAATTCCGGGCGAAAGTTTCGAATCGCATCGAATTCTGAACGAAAGTTTCGAATCACTTTGAATTCTGGGCAGAAGTTTCGAATCGCATCGAATTCTGAACGAAAGTTTCGAATCACTTTGAATTCTGAGCAAAAGTTTCGAATCGCTTCAAATTCTCTGGATCGAAGTTTCGAATCACTTTGAATTCCGGGCGAAAGTTTCGAATCGCATCAAATTCTGAACGAAAGTTTCGAATCACTTTGAATTCTGGGCGGAAGTTTCGAATCGCTTCGAATTCTAAGCGGAAGTTTCGAATCGCTTCAAATTCTCTGGATCGAAGTTTCGAATCACATTGAATTCCGGGCGCAAGTTTCGAATCGCATCGAATTCTGAACGAAAGTTTCGAATCATTTTGAATTCTGGGCAGAAGTTTCGAATCGCTTCGAATTCTAAGAGGAAGTTTCGAATCGCTTCAAATTCTCTGGATCGAAGTTTCGAATCACTCTGAATTCCGGGCGAAAGTTTCGAATCGCTTCAAATTCTCTGGATCGAAGTTTCGAATCACTTTGAATTCCGGGCGAAAGTTTCGAATCGCATCGAATTCTGAACGAAAGTTTCGAGTCACTTTGAATTCTGAGCAAAAGTTTCGAATCGCTTCAAATTCTCTGGACCGAAGTTTCGAATCACATTGAATTCCGGGCGAAAGTTTCGAATCGCATCGAATTCTGAACGAAATTTTCGAATCACTTTGAATTCTGAGCAAAAGTTTCGAATCGCTTCAAATTCTCTGGACCGAAGTTTTGAATCACTTTGAATTCCGGGCGAAAGTTTCGAACCGCATCGAATTCTGAACGAAATTTTCGAGTCACTTTGAATTCTGGGCAGAACTTTCGAATCGCTTCAAATTCTCTAAACCAAAGTTTCGAATCGCATCGAATTCCGATTGGAAGATTCAAATTGCTTCGAATCCCGAGCGAATCTTTTGATTCGCTTCGAATTCTGAGCAACAGTTTCGAATCGCTTCAAATTCTCTGGCCAGAAGTTTCAACAGAGATCTCGTCCGTCCCACCTAATATTTTCCCACCCGTCCCGAAGCTCGGGTTCCCAAGCCCCTAGACTCGAGAAATTCTTGTTTCGAATAATAAAATAACTTCGAATCCTTACGCACCACTGATCTCACCCCTTCTAACCCTACTCCCTCACACTACGCATTTATCCTCACGCATTTTCTCGCAAGGACCGAAGGGCCGCTCTACGCTCTTCCACGCAAGAGCAAACCTCAAACGTGCCTGCTCTAGCCAATCGATATCACGAATTACATTCCCTTTTACAAAACCTAAGTCTCCTATATCCAACGTTCTTACTCTTTGACAGAGCAGTGTACATATAATTAACTTCCTTCTAATATCAACTCTCCATTGCGTGCTCCACCTACGAGCCTCAATCGCCTTGAATACTTCCCACTCACAGCAAACAGTTAAGTGACCAAGACTTATCAATCCTCCACCGGAAAGAAATATTCCTGAATTGCGAAATCCCTCACATTCCAATAGCACTCTTGCAACACTCCTTCGGATCAATTGTCATAGGATTGTTCAGGTCACTCGTCATAGGATTATCCAGAAGTAGATACATACGTCGTATCGAATGAAACTTGTGGATGGGTTCAGAGGAGACATTCTACTCAGCTTACGTGTTGGCAAACGCAGCCACGAGAAAAACATTCTCTGAAGACGAGCTTCGCCTCAATCGCCCGATGACGCATTTGCTTTTTTTGCTTCGAACAGGGTGGCCCGTCTTTGAGTCAACATGTAGCCAAGCGTGAAACGAAATGTCGCACTTAGCAGCTTTTTCCTGCGATCAGAGGACGCGCGTACATTTCCATTCCGGCATAGAATTCTGATGGAAAGGTGGGATTAAAACGATTAGACGCACTGACCCATTCGACGCGATTAGATACGGGGTTCACCGTGCTCTTTCCACGGTCTCGCCTTTGACACGGGCCCGCAGCGGTCGATTCACCTAAGCTGACCTAATTCGATGTGTCATCGCCGTTTATAGACTCGCGTGTCTAGTTGCGTGCGAATGTTATTCCGCAACGCATCGCTGGACGCGTAATTCGCGTGGCAGGACTTCGTTCCAGCCGAGCTTTTTCTTCGGCCAAGCGAGACCCGTGTACACCGAGCGAGATCGAAGGAAAAAGTGTTTGCACGATATGTCTCGTTTATCGGCGCTTCGACATTTGTATCTTATACTTTCCTTTATACGTTTAGTAAACTCTGGCGTTTTCTTCTATTTACATGGAAATGAGTATCAGTTTATTTTCCACACTTTGAGTGACGCAAGGTTTTGAGAAATGCGACTTTAGAGTCAGTCAGGCCTTTTTGATAGATCGCCTCTGCTGGGAATGTTTTGTATAAAATGTAGAAAATAAACTCTTTGCTTGGTTTTGGTTTTGAATTAAAAATTCCGGAGTGTCAGGCAATAGCTTTGATATTTTCCAGAAAATATCCACTTGAAAGTACTAACAAGGGAAGATCACCAAGCTGGAAATTCAAAAAATGGTGAAACTTTGGGGCATGTAGAGGATATATAATAGGGTGTTTCATATTATAGGGTTAAAATTAAAATATTACATTTTCTTTTTACTTTGCTCATGCCTTGATTCCTATTAATATAAAAAGAATATCTGACAAATTTTAGGAACATTGAGTAATATTTAGAGGTTGCACATCTTGCACACTAAATAATATGTAGTAGGCTAAGAAAACACGATTTCCAATAATAATTATTTTTATTCTCAAGTCCTTAAAAAAGAAACTAAACTTCAAAGAAGACTTAGACTTAGATGAATTTATATTTTATTATTATTGTTGTTGTTCACACCTATAAAAATTCTTTACCTTATTATTTTACCCACATTTTTAAAACCTGAAAAAGTTAAAATATGTAGGGTAGACCCCCGGGGGCGGTAGTAACAGGGGGGCGAATGTAACACACTAATATGAAACATATAATGAATATTAACACCAATTTTGGATATACATATGATAAACAATGGCATTTGGAATACATACATCCATGTCCTAGCAGTAGGTATAGATAGGCAACAGACATGAATAGTGAACAAAATAACTTTTCGATACCCTAAAGTAACTTTTTCTTATTGACTTATGAATGTAACGTAAACACTCCCTTTGCAAGTATGTGCTTTTTATTAATCTGTAATTTGACCTTTTTTAAAGTAATACCGATCGTTACTTAGCACTTTTAAGTGTCTCGTTAGTCACAATTTATAATTGAAGTTCAAAAGCATGGTCGTGGGCGATTGTAACATCGGCAGTCGAAGTCAGTTGTACTGCAACAGAATAGTGTCAAAGAAGGCGAATAATATCGTCTTGTTTGCACAGAATCTATGCAGTGTTACAACCGACCCGAAGTCAGAGACGGTTGCAACACTTTACACTGTAACGTTAGGGTTATAACACTTCGCTTCTTATTTCTTATTAATAACTTGGATATTACTTAACATACAGTGAAAATGTTGTAACTCAATAATGTTAGATAAGTAAGTAACATTTCCGTATAAAAGTTTCTGTTGTAAATGTAATAGTTCCTGCGTAATTGTATTCCCAAGTCAAAGTGTTACTACCGCCCCAGGCCTATCCTAGTGATAAAACTGTGCAACCCCTAAATATTATTAAATTTGTCTAAAATTTGGCATACAGATCACTTAGGTGAATAGATCCAAGAGGGCGAGCAAAGTTACGTGAAAATAGCACCTTTGGAAAATTGAAACACCCTAATATATAAGGATGTATTATGTAAATTATTTTTCCTGTGCAAATTTACTCTAAGGGGGTGAAATTAAGCCCTGAAAATCTAGCTATTTCCCGACTTTGAGTTAGAACTTGCGAACTGTAAGAACTGCAAGTTACCAGATGCTAGTGCTAATTAAAAGAAGTAACTTCTGACTTAAAAATTTTTCCATCTTTTACCGTTCAGAAAATAGCCGAATTTTCAAGAGCCAATTGCATCCCTTAGTGTGAATTTGAGCAACAAAAAAAAATTGCGTAATACATACCTACATATCCCCTACATATTCCTAAAGTTTCATAATAAGTGCATCCTCGGTTGATGTTGAATACAGACTCGGTAATGTTGTTCTCTCACAAGTTTCTGAGATCCGTGACCTGGGAGTCCACTACACTTCGCGTTTAAATTTTTCTCCGCACTACCAACGAATTGTTAGGGTTCATTAAACTAGGGTTTATTAAACGATGCACTATTGACTTTACTAATCCCCGAACATTTAAATTATTGTACTGCGCCCTAGTCAGACCTCACTTAGAATATGCATCCGCTATCTGGTCGCCTTACCAATTAAAATACAAACAACTCATTGAGAGGGTGCAGCATAGTTTCCTTAGGTTTGCTGCATATAGGCTAGGTCAAAGCATGGCAGTTACTGACCACGATTATATCCAAACCTGCGATCCCTTGAGTGTAGGAGAGCTGTGGCCGACTTGCTTTTCCTTTTTAAGATTATTAACAGCCATATTAATTGCCCTCAACTCCTTGAGTTGATTAACTTCTATGCTCCTGCGAGATCGTTTAGAGTCACACGTACTTTTCTTCCTCAGCAGTATACTTCCTCTTTGATCAACTCCGACCCAGTAAACCGCATATGTAATGTAGCTAATACATATTGTGATAGCATGGACTTTTTTGATGTTAATATAAGCGACTTTATAAACTCGCTTCATAGTAACTTGCATAACTTATGATTTGCCCGTCTTAACTGTAATACCAATTATGTACACTAATGGGGACCTATCCCCGTTTATCAATAATAAATAAATAAATAAATAAATAATTTTTTAAATTTCCGGGCTGGGATCTTTCCTTCTAAATAGTAAACACTTGTCACTCAGCTTAGTGTGTACTATAAATCCTCGAAACCCTTTTCAATAAAGTTGAATAATGTTGTGCCTCTTATTTTGGAATATTTTATACGAGTGCCTTATAATCACTCGTAGTCAGAGCTTTTTTACAAAAGGCAAGGGAAGTGAAATAATCTGTGGATATACTTATCTGAACCATGCCACGAAAGCTTCTGACTTGATAAGGCTCTAAAAGTCGAGTAGGTCACGGATTCGCGTGTTTTCGAGTCGACTGGGATTGATGAGCAACAGGTGGCAATGGCAACAGAATCGTTGCAGCTTTTTACGCGAGGTGAACGAGAGAAATCGCGGGAACAACGGGCTCAGATGCGTTTCCTTATGGGGTCTGACAGACCTCGACGAGCACTCGTGCTCGCCCTGACCGTCACGGTCACGTGTATCCAACGATCTCTCATGGCGATCTTCTTTCCCCGTCCCATCGATCGCCACTGATCCTGCTCTTCCTCCATTTCCGTTCCCCTTTCCAAGTGTTCCGCGAAATTCTTATTCTAAGAGAGTCACGAAATCATCCCTTCATTGGATCGGAATAAATCCTTTGGGTTTTTTCTCAGACGATAAACGGAACGAAGGATATTTTTGACTTTGATTTTTATTTCCCTTTGGAAAGGTTGATATATTTCTTCAAAAATTCTATGATCTTATGTAGATTTACGTGAAGCGACGATTGGAAGTTGGTAGTACTGAGAGAAGTCTTCGTGGAGATTTTAAATTATTTATAAATTAATTTTTCTTCGAACCTGAAGGACCTTGAATCTCAAACGAGGCACCGAATGTAAGAAAACCCTTGGGGAAATCGAGCTGTGTCTTCAAAGATTCACGAATGTTGTACGAATTAATTGGAATAAAACGGTGAACCTCGAGGATTGTTCCAACAAAAGAATTCAACGTTGACAGTACCGAAAAGACACCATTAGCATTCAAATATTCTGAAAAACTTCCGTCTAACCATGGAAAATCAAAGAGCCTTTCAAGTCGAAAATTTAAAAGGCTCAACTAAAACTTCAATATTTATTTACAATGAACAGGTAAGACCCATTCAGTGGTAGAAAGAATAGAAAATGACGCAGAGCAGACGACTAAGAATTACCACTAAAACAAAACAGAAACTAACGGGAAAAATATATAAATATAACAATAATAATAAATCTTAAGTCATATTGTTATTTATTATCGCTCTATACACACTGGATTTAAGCGAGTGGAGAGGTCCATAAAAAAAATAAATACCAACCTTCACTGGCACTTCAACTACCACCAAATTTCACCCTCAAAAGTTCAATCAAGACTTTCATCCAACAACATAAAGTTAGACAGCAACTTATACACTACCAAAAAAAAAAACTCCAAATTCCATGAGGTGAGAAGCAACTCCCTCCTTTTAACTTTTAACCGGTGACGTCCCACTTTGTGACATAAACGGTGAGTCATAAACATGGAGTCTCACAGACTCTTCTTTAATAATTTGACATTGTCAAGCCTAAATTTATTTTTAACATATACTGGAGTTCTTTATTAGTAACTTTATTACATATTTGTTCAAAACTACTGAAAGTTGTCTTTATAAAACGACATATTGTAAAACAAGGACGAATGAAGAGAAGGAAAATATAGGAAAAATAATTCTGCAGTAGTCTTCCAGACTTCACGCCACCGGTTAAAGGTGAACTCCTACAAACTTCTCTATAGCACAGGCACACCTGAAAGCACGATAAAAAGAATCACCAGCTTATATCCGAAAACGAAAGGAAGCAGAAGCACGGTTGACCATGGCGAATAAGAAACATGAGTGGGCAAAGGGGCTCACTTCCTCCGTGCCTCTACGAGCCATGTAAGGCTCGGCGATCCAGGCTACGTGTGACACAACAACCAATTGCGGAAGGTGAATTAACCGTGACTGCGTTTCGTTCCCAGCCTCGCTCCAGATCTCGCCTTAGCCGCGGCTGTCGATTAATTACCAGCTGCTTAATCGACGCTGTATCGTTTCGATCAATGAGCCCGTTGTCCCTTGGATCGCGATCGATGAAAAAGTAGTAACCACGGTGGAGTACGCGGAGGTTGTTAAACGACACGTTTCTCGTCGAGACAAAACGTGGGATCGTGCTATTACAGCGTGAGACATGACCGTTTTTGCGACATAGTTCGTTCTCGGCTAAGTTAATTGGGGTAGAGGTGTGTGTTACAGTTGGGAGATGTGGTATTTTTGAAAGTAAAATTTATTACGTTTGAATTGAGATTGTCTCGTTTGATTGGATTGGGGTTCGTGTTGCGGAGAGCGTAGATTGTACTTAGTTGGTGAAGTTGAGGTTTGAGAACGGGCTGAGGTAGCTGCTGTAGTCAGGTAGTCGAGGCCACTGAGTTGAAATGTCTATTATACCGTTTCAGCGAATTAATTACGAAGTTTGGTCATTAAACTTTGCTTTCCTCCGTGAAAGCCCCAACACATTATTCTGTCTTCTTCTAAGCTTCACACCTCAGTGTTCCAACCCTCTATCGACTACAGTCAGAATAAAATTAACGGGTCTTGAAACCACAGAGACTTCCACCTACTCTCACAATTTACTCTTTTGCCATTCCTTCACTTAAAGGGATCTTCCGATTGAAACGTTAAAAAGTAAATGATTTTTATGCATGTTTCCGTAGAAAAGGTTAAAACATATATTAAAAAATGTTTTTGGCTTTTACAGGGTTATCCACTGAAGACTGGCGGCGCTCGCGCGAGTACAAATGAGAACGGCAACAATGTCACACGCATACTTATTACTACAATCATATGTCGATACATCCGCCATCTATGGGCTGTTGCTAAAAGTATAGGTTCTTGTAGATGACCTATACGAACCTATACTTTTAGCAACAGCCCATAGATGGCGGATGCATCGACATATGATTGTAGTAGTAAGTATGCGTGTGACATTGTTGCCGTTCTCATTTGTACTCGCGCGAGCGCCGCCAGTCTTCAGTGGATAACCCTGTATTAATACACTCGTTAAGGTACAAATAATAGTTCTGTTTCATGTTTTCATAAAAAAATCTCGTTTCAAAAAATTATGTAAGAGGTTCAATTACGAATGAAATGCCTCAAGGTTTTTTTGAATCAGATAATTAGATCTTTTGGCAGTGCTGCACTAAGCGCCACCTAAATAGAAAATGCATCAAGACTGAAAACATGAAACAAAAATTTTTTGTACCCCAACAAGTGTATTAATAAAAGCCAAAAACATTTTCTAGAATAGGTTATAACCTGTTCCTGTAAAAAAATCATAAAAATCACCTATTTTTCGAGCGTTTTGATCAGAGGGTTTCCTTAAGCTTCAACTCTCAAGCAAAGCAAAGGTGAGAGTTCCTTCTTGACAAGTCGTACAAGAGGAAGAGTTGCTCAGATCATAAGAACCTGAAGGCAAAGTTGACTCTGCCGTGTAATTTTGAACAGCATTAGCAACGTCTTTAAATATAATAAAACACCCAGTTCCCTTCGCGACGAAGGGTTTCTTCTCGGGCTTTCAGCACCGGATGCGCCGTCTAGAGGAACAACAAACGCGGAAAGGAAGGTCAGCAACGGGGAGAACAGAAACCGCCGAAGAAGCTAAAATAGACGCTGCCCACCTATGCCAATGACCCATATTTCCTCTATTCTCGGCCCGCAGCGAATTAAACTTTGCTGTTTATTGCCACGCGCTCGAGATCACGAACATGGGGATCGCGGCAACCTCTGGTTCCTTCTTTCATTTTCACCCTGATCCTTGCTCCACTTTGCAAACCCCTTCTTCGAAAGATTCTCTCTTTTCCACTCCCCAACAAACAGCTAGCTTGGCCATTAATATCGGACCCTGGGTTCATTTTGACTCATAGCAGAATTTTGTTCCTCCAATTTTCAAAATAAACTTTCACGGTAGATTCTAAACATAGGGTAAACCAACCAGTGAATGACCGAGTTGTTGAATTTATGGACCTCTGAGATTAATACTTGAATATATTTATGTATAACAACAAAACAACTGTTGAAATTGCATTTAAATTTATGTTTCTTGAAATTTCTATAAAAATAATTACTTATTATTATCGTAATTTTTAAAAAAAAACGATTATAAAATGCAAAATATGTAAAAGCCCAGTAAATGACCGCATATTTTTAATACGAATTGTTCTTATTAATATTTGCTTAATACGCGTAACTAAAAATATGGGATATTAAAAGTGCAAATACACTCCATTTATAAACATACAATATTTTTAAATTAATAATTGACATTTCTTTGCCTAATGGTCATTCACTGGTATGCGGTCAATTACTGATTGGTTTACTCTATTATAGTTTAAAATACTTATTTTATTAAATTAGTGCTGTTGATAAGTATTAATAGGTGGGTCTATTTTGACCCAGCACACGTCGAGCGAGGGATACACAGAAGTCAGGGCTTAAACTTGATTTTCTTGTGAAATTTCAAATATTGCGTCCCACGCCTTTAAAATCGAAACCGAAAATCGGAGGTTTGCAATTTTGTACCTACGCTTATAGGGATTGGAAAGTTTTGTTTCGTAGCTGTTCGTACGCGATTAAGATCGAGCTCTGGCGGCGCCGAGCGTTCCGTTTTGCATACGAGTAATTTTTAGAAATCTCTGCGTCGCGTTCCGCCTGAAATATAAATGAGTAAGATGAGCGACGGAGGCGTCAGCCCCGACGTAATGCGTTACGCTGCGAGATGTTAATGGGACGATTACGACACGTCGCTGTGCAAACATTGCGGCCAAAGATGATGACGATTTGATGGAAGGAAGCGAAAATTTCTCGCGTCACTTTACTCATTCAGTAATTTCTGTTTCCACACAATGGGTTCAAGAGTAGCTTAAATCGTGTCTTCCTGACTTCTAAGTGGCTCTTACGACTTCGTTCTTTGCAACCTCACAAGAATTAAAGATGCAGGAATAGGAGTAACCTAACTGAGATTGAAATTTAATTCAAACCCAATAATTTGAAGATGAACTTAAATCATTTCTTCTTCAACCTCCAGTAGAGTATTGTGGGGCAAGAGTGCGCAATTAAAGTTTAGACTTCTCTAAAATCTTTGGTATTACACTGATAATCATATCATTTTGTGAGAAATAACTACTATCCCTTATTATTCGATAGGCAGTGACTTGGTGTAAATTTACCTGTCACAACTTATATAAAATAAATATTTCCAAAAAGTGTCAAATGCGAACTTTTACCCGATATGTGGGGCAAAAGTTCGCATGTTATGGGGTAAAAGAACGCAACGAGAAATATCCAAAGAAGTGTTTTATTTTCCTGCATAGGTACATAGTTGGGGTAATTCAGTAAAACGCCCAATAGTTTATAATTAATTTTTTTAGGTGAAGTTAACAACAGTCACAAATAAAATTATCCCGACCTTAGTAATTTGAACAGGCATAAAAGTTAATAAAAAATTAATAAAAGAAATCAAAAGCTGATCATCAACGTGGCTCAATTGTCATAAACTCAAAATTTATTTCCATGTTGGAATTGATAATTAATTTCAAATTTATTTTTTATAGTCGGTTTAATCAGTTTTCGTTACTAATTTATCAAACACTAGAAATAAAATAAGTTTAATGAATTTATAACACGCGTCAAATTATTTTTGGGCAAAAGTTCGCATGTTCGCATTCGAACTCTTGCCCCACTGCATCGTGCGAACTTTTGCCCCCACAGCTACTTTTCCATTGTTTAATCAATCCTGTTATCTGTGAGGAGAATTGGAAACTTCTATTAGCACTTTTGAATAGGAGAATTTCAGCTCTTTCAGACGACATATGAATTAAAATATTTACTGATCAATTTATAGGAATAATATTGATTCCAAAAAATGAGAATATTACATCAGAACTAACGAATTCAGTACTTACCGCATTGTACGATAACAAAACGAAGCACAGATACACAATTCGACGTTGGTGACTCTATCTTGTTTGACAATTGACTGTCGATCACTATTGGCAACTGCCATAACTCAAACCATGAAATTCACATAATGCGAACTCTTACCCGCTGCGAACTTTTACCTACCTTTACTCTAGATCTTCTGGCACAACACCTCATCACTTCTTCTGTACCCTCACCACAATTAAAACTGGTGGAATATAAGGAAATACCAAAGTTAATCCTCATTAACAGAAATTTGAGTGTCTCCTACCTTTTCAGCGTTTCCTTCCTATTTTTTTTTTTAATAATTTATAATTTCTGTCCTACAATTGACGAATGGTGAATGCCTTTTCGTCGAGAAGCAGGAGCCGATTGTCGATGAGCTTTAAAAATACGCGAGCAACAGTTGAGATTCTAAATCTACTCGTGATCTGAATTCTATCGGGGCGTCTATTCGTGCGCACCTCGCGGCAAGCGTATCCGTGAAACAATCGGGAAAGCAAAATACGATATTGGTCCCTCTGCCCTCTTCAAAGTTTTCACGCAACTGACATTTTCTTTTAGGATGCAGCTCTCGTCGTGTTGTGGGTGCTACTCCGTGAGGGCGGGTACGATAATAATCGGGCTACTCGACATAGTGAGTACAGTGCCTTTCGCGACGATGCGGGAATATTTTTTAAACAAGTCTGAAGCATATTTAACGATCCCTTTTGTATCGATATTTAGATACTCTCGATCATTACACTGGTCTTGATCTTCGTCCTGAACGTCGAATGGAAGACGATACTGATCGACGTGGACCAAGATGTCGTCAAGATCATTTACGCCGTAAATCTCTGCATGACGATCTTCATAGCGATCTTGCTTTTGATTGGTGTCTTCAAGGTGAGTTATCCTCCAATCTTTAAGATGTCTTGTGGTGCAAGGTGTTGAGAGATGCCTAGTTAGTTAAGCCTAGTAGAGAGGAAATATTAGATCGGTGTAAAAGTTCGTTCGCTTTGTTTTACTAAAGGTCTATTAAAAGTAAAAATATTAAAAGTAAAAATATTAACAGTTTCTCTACTCAAAGTATTTTCGTTGGCTATCCATAATCTTTCGCCTCTTTTCTGGTAAAAGTACAAGTAGGTGTAGTAAAGAAACATATTTCCTCGTCCATAATATCACCTAACAGTGAGAGAACGAACGCTATATGCAAATACAGTGAGTAAAAAAAGTATTGGCACACTTTTTAAAATCGCATAACTTTTTTAGAATTGGTCCAAACGACATGAGTTTTTTTTAGAAGGTAGAAGGATTAGTTTGCTAAGTGGCGTATTTCGTAGTTTTGAAAAAAAATTCAATTTGCCGGAATAGCAAAAAGAATAGTAAAGGCCGTTTTTTTCAACTTTTTTTTCTGAGCCTGTAACGAAAATTCAAAAAACCCGTTTGTAGATTTAAGTAAGCTGTATACATGCTGAAAATTTCATCAAAATCGGTTAACGGTGCTCTGAGTTACAAACGTTTAATGATCGCACAATAAGTTCGAAAATCGCGAAATACCCGAAATCAAGCGATTTTCGACCTTATTGTGCGATCATTAAACGTTTGTAACTCAGAGCACCGTTAACCGATTTTGATGAAATTTTCAGCATGTATACAGCTTACTTAAATCTACAAACGGGTTTTTTGAATTTTCGTTACAGGCTCAGAAAAAAAAGTTGAAAAAAACGGCTTTTACTATTCATTTTGCTATTCTGACAAATTGAATTTTTTTTTCAAAACTCCGAAATACGTCACATAGCAAACTAAACCTTCAACCTTCCAAAAAAGACTCATGTCGTTTGGACCAATTCTAAAAAAGTTATGCGATTTTAAAAAGTGTGCCAATACATTTTTTACTCACTGTATATAAATGTCCCTCCAGTGCCAAAATATCAATCGACGAAATAATGTATTAGGAGTTGTTAGCTTCTGCTAACCGAAAAGGGAAGACCATCAGGTTTATCCAAGAAATCACTTCTGACAATAAAATTTGACATGGTGTCCTTTAAAAGTCCTCTTCACTTGAATATTCGAATTTGAAAAGTCGAAGGACGAGCCCAACGTCTCCTAGCGAAGCTAATCTGCAATAATTGTTCCTCTTCTCCCACAGAGAAACACTTTTATGATGTTGCCATGGGTGGTACTGGGACTGATTCTGGTAGTGGCTCTTTTAATTAGCATCATTTACACGGCCATCATGTTCTTCGTGAACCACGACGTGATAAGTGGCGTCATTTGGCTCGTTTGTGGCTTCATAGGCCTCGGTGAGTACATCGTCCGCTTCCTTTACACCTCGACTTCCGATCTGTCGTTATACCCCGAGATTTTCTATTAGGTTGTTGCAAATGAAATGGCCATTTCTGATTTTTTAATTTAAACTTTTATTTGACAAACCTAATACGTATTTCATCAATCGAAATAGTCACCATCGACTTCGATACACTTCTCCCAACGCGAAATAAGTGCACCAATATCTTCCTGAAAGAAATCCTGAGTACGAAAAACAATAAATTCGGCGAATGCAGTTTTGTACATCCATTTCTTCCCGAAACACTTTTCCAATCAAAAAGCTATCTAGGTGCTTGAAAAAATAGTAGTCTGTAGGAGAATGGTCAGGAGAATAAGGAGGGTGAGGGAGAACCTCGCACTTCTATTCTGCTAACTTTTTAAAGGTGTGCATTTCAGTGTGTGGTCGAGCATTATCATGAAGCAGTAACACACCGCGTCTATTGACCAATGCCGGCTGTTGAAAGCGCAGTTTCCCGTACCTGATATCAATTTCTTGACAGTATTTGTCTGAATTTATGGTTTCACCTCGTTTTAAAAATGAAAAATGCACAACACCCCTTGCTGATCACCATACAGACACCAAAATCTTTCGCGGATGAAGCTTCGGCTTCGGCATATGTTTTGGGGCTTCGTCTGCATTCAACCACTGTGCAGAACGCCGTCGATGGTCATAAAGAAACCATTTTTCGCACAAGTAATTAATCTATGTAATATGCCTTCATTATTATGATGAGAAAGCAAAGTATAACTGATCTCCAAGCGGCGGATTTTGTTGTTTTCAGTAAGTTCATGTGAGACCCATTTGTCTATATTTTTTACTCTCCTCATGGGCTGTAGATGTCGGAAACAGTTGGATAGTGAATATTCATTTTCATTGCGGTTTCCCGAACAGTTAGGCGTGAATCCTTTTCAACCATGTCTTTCAAAATAGTGTTTTCTATAACTGTTGGCTTATGGCCGCGAGGCATATTTTCGAGGCCTGTATCACCAGAACGAAATTTTTCGAACCAACGCCTAGTGGTCCGATCACTTGCAGTACCATTGCCGAAAGCAGTATTTATAGTCCGCGTTGCCTTAGCCGCACTATGACCAAGTTTGAACTCGTACATGTAAATTATTCGAATTTTCTTCTTTTCCATGATCAGTAAAACGGTTTTTAATTACGTATACTGCACAGTATAATGGAAATTATACACGCCAAATCACGTGTGAGACATGTACTTTTCAAATTATACAAATACAACGCCATTTGCACGGAAAAGAGCTAAGCTACAAAGCCGGGAAGTTTAAATTGTAGAAAACGGCCATTTCATTTGCAACAACCTAATATCTTAATCAGATTCATAGTTAAAGGTGGATCTGGCGGTATACAGGGTGATCCTGGAGCCACTGGACTCAAAGAGATGCCGCCTGGCACCCCGTGGTCGAGGTCAGCTCCCCGTGGCCGAGGATTCATACCTGTTTCAGAAAAACTGAATTGTTTATTGTTTACCATATCGATATGGAAGTGATATTGATGGATTCCTTACGTTTCGCCGATGAAAATTAAACCAAATTTCATGTAAATCGGACTATTTTTAACGAAGCCAGCGAGAAATTATATAAATTTCATCTAATTTCCTTGATTATGCTCCGAATTGCGTCGTTCTTGGTGTTAGTTTTATCGGCGAAACATAAGGAATCGATTGGCGTCGTTTTCGCAAAGATCTGGTGAGAAATTGTGGAAATCCTAGACATTTCTCAAGTTCTTAATGTATTTCAACCCCTTCGAGGGTCGAAAGCCCTAAAATTCGGTTAGGCATTGCGGGGGGTTGTCCTCGCCAGGAGGGGTTGACCTCGGCCACGGGGAGCTGACCTCGGCCACGGGGTGCCAAGCGGCATCTCTTTGAGTCCAGTGGCTCCAGGATCACCCTGTAGTATAAAGGCGGAACCACAGATTCGGCAATATTCGGCATGTGCCGACTGCCGAATATCGAATCTGTGCTTTCACCTTTAATAATTTAGAAATTCTAACGATCTCCAAATTTTAATAGATCGTCGATCGTTTTCTTTAACTCTTTAACAGCTCACTTAAAGCAAAGAAGTAGTAAATTAATATAGTAAAAAGTGCACAGTTCTCCCTTTTCTATTTGCGCATGCGCATTAGGGACCTCACTATCGCTCGGTACACCTACAAGCCCGTTATCACAACGAATGTCTCCAAGATATATTAAGTAGTTAAAGAGTTAAAAACTCCTCCATTCCTCGAAAGCTTGCCCATAATTTATCCTATTTTAGCCGTGATTTACATACACTTGTTACAAGTTACGTATATCTTTCCAGTGATTTACACGTACTTATGGCTAGTCGTGTATAGCCACTTCCAACAGCTGAGGTACGACAAAATGAACAGCAGAATCGGCCCGTATGGAAGGCCGTACAATTATCGACAACCCTGAAGCTGGACAAAACTGAATCGCTGACCTCATCAGAGAAGAACGCTGGAGAAATTTGGTGTATTTTGTTTCTCGCCAAGGAATTGGACTGCTACATCCACGTGGAAGCTTCACTATCAATGAACAGTCTAATTAGCTTCCAACGAAGTCGCTTAACCCATTTGCATCCAAGCGCGGAATATTCCGCGAGCCGCGACTGTCTAGTATCACCAAGCGCGGAATAATCCGCAAGCCCGCGACTGTCTATTATCACCGAGCGCGGAATAATCCGCGGACAATCGAGTGTTTTTTATTACCAGTTGCTAAATATTCTTCAGATGCGAAAGACCACGTTTGATCGCGCGGTGATACGAGCCAGTCGTCAGTTGAACGTCGCTGATGTTTCAGCGCGGCAGCTTAAGTAGAGTCATGATGCAAATGGGTTAAGCTTCAATTAGCGGAAACACACCAAAGCAGTCGAACATTCATCCAAGCAGATTTTTCGAAAAACGCGTAATCATGTTTTATGGCACTGGGATGCTCTAATGTTTGATAATTGGTATTCTCGAGTGACACGGGCGGATTTGTATATAGGCTAAGGAGGCTGTAGCCTAAGGTCGGGGCCAGATATATTGGCCGGTGAGTTTCGTGAGGGGTATTCTCCCACCACACAGTTTGTCTGCCTCGGTGTTCCTTTTCTCAACATATTCTGACTCGCTCTCGCCTTCGCAGAACAAGAGTGAGCCAGAAGTGGTGGGGATGGTGCCAAGCTTCTGGCGTGTAGGCCAAATCGAGCTGACAGCGTAGAAATACACACATCAGAATAGGTGTGCGTTAGCTTCGAAAAAATTCAGGAGTTTTATTGGTCAGAACATTGATTCTTTCTCGATAGCTTCATCTCGTATTGGTCTACGCATAGTTTCGTAACGCACACTACTATTACGCTAAGAATAAATAACAGTCACATGGTTATGTTCAGGCGGAGCCGAGCAGCGTTCCTGTTACCCCACCATATCGTTTGAGGGCCGCGCAACTCCAACTTACAAATCCACGATCGTCAGATGGTGGTGGCTGATTTCTCCTCGATCGCTGTTCGCGAAAACGAATTCACCGGCCAATATATCTGGCCCCGACCTTAGGGTGGTAAATTTTGAGGGGTGGAAAATTTGGAGCGAAAGAAATTGAAAAAGGTTTAAACACAGAGGCTTGAGACAACTTTAAAAACGAATCAATTTCCTTTGTTCTAGCATATCATTAATAACTCATGTGAGTTGTTATATTGAATTAATTTGAAATTCTCTCGACACTTTTAAATTAAAATATTTGGGGATAATTCGTGGAAAGGGCGACAGACGCTTGTTAGTTTAAGACACTAAATCTTCAAATTCCCAAATTCTCAAATTTCCGAATCTCCAAATCTAGAATCTCTAAAACTCCAAAACTCTAAATCTCCAAGTCTACCAATCTCAATATCTTCAAATCTCAAAATCCGCCCCTGTTTAGCCATCAACATCACTTTCCATATTTCGAAACTTTGGATCGTGAGCCATTTACCTTCTTTGATTAACGGAGCCGCTGTATTCTCCCGATTCATTGAAACTGAACCGCAGAACATTCGTAAGTTTCGTTACGCGAGATTATCATCGTGGAACGTCCAGAGGGAACACGACTGTTATTCGACAGTGCGAAGAATGTTGCAAATTCTATTTTATAGCTTAATACTCATGCCTGTTCGCGAATCGAAGCCATTTTTATGCCACGAAGCTTTCATGGAGGAGGCCGGTGCACTGCCGTTCGCGATATCGAGAAGGCGAGGGTGATCCTCGACGAGAATAGATTCCATTTTCAAGGATAACGAAAATGTTAAGCGTATGCAAAAATATACGCGTTGCCTCACCGTCGAGAACCAGTCTCTCCTACGCAAGGTTAACGACTGACTTATTTATTTCCCCTCTCCCTTCTTTTACTCACTTGTACTCGTCAACGTCTCTTTGTAACGCGCGCGATCAATCGGTCGTGACTGTTGTTACGCAACGAACAATAAATTATTCTAGTTTCTAATCCGTCTCCATTTGCGATTATTTGTTCATATTTAAAAGACAGCACCGCGATTTCTAACAACTTCGCTCGAGGAGGTCCTACTTTCTGGCTTGATTAATGAATTTATCAATCAGAAATGTCGATTTGCAGAATGAAGTTTAAAAGAGTGGATAGGTATAAATCAGAAGGAATGCACATTGGTGTTCATAAGTTATGAAACACCTAGACAAAAGATTGCAGATTTGTTGAAGAACTGTAACAAATTTTACTTTATGCGGTATTTGAAATCTAAATATCGCGAAACGAAGAAAAATGACTTCCACCACTTTCATAATCACCGGCACGTGTGGTACTTGCTATTAGGACAGTTCATGTTACTTCGAGGGAAGTGAAGATGGGAGAATTCGTGACTTGTTGTTCAAGGGTTGCGTAATACATTGCGTGCCACACGTTCCTAATGTCCATTCCTTCTTTTGTGAACTTTAGACATCATTTTTCAAAGGTTGAAGTAAAGAGCGAGCAAAGTGAATGCAGAAACACAGGGCAAGTCGTGATCCATCAATCGCGACGTGAAAACCAGAGGGTTCTATTTGACTTTTAGATAATTTTTCAGGTCAACATTTTGAAAGTTTAAAACTTTCTCTACCCTTATCAGATAGTAAAACAAGGAAAGTAAACATAAGCAAAATAAACATACGTTATTTCTATATTAGAATACGACAACTTTATGTTAAAAAGGTTAAAACAACAATTTACAAAACATTTTTTATTAATTTGTTACATTCACATAGAAGTTTTTAGTACTGAAACATGACTCTCTTTTATTTCCAAAGTGTTCTTTATTTTAAAATTGTTTTATAACAATCAATATCCATTGTAGGCATCCACTTAAATATATTTTACATATCATTCGCTTTGTCTTTGCATAAGGTAGGCTTAGATTTAGTTTTCCTTGCATCTGGAAACATTTTTCTGGAGATGCTGCGAGTAGTTTGTCGCCTTGAAATACAAATTTTATTCCACTTGTCACAACCATGACTTCCCTAGTAGCATTTGTTGTTGGCATACAGTTGGGCCACGCACATAATATTCGTTGGCCAACAGTTAGATTTGGCACTTTTTTTTCAGGTTGGGCCAACAACAGATGGCCAAAGTAGGCTTTCCTACTGTTGCCCAATTATTTATATTCTTTGCAACAGACGTCTTAAAGACGTCCTGAAGGTGTCTTAAAGATCTTCAAAAGAAGTTGTAAACACGTCTTTTTCAGGCCTGGTTTAAGAAAAAAAAAATCGCGGGTGAGGAGGATCGAACCCAAACTTCCCGCTTACGAAGCAACCGCTGTTCACACTTACCCAACATATTTCCTTGAAAACACTTCTAATTTCTAGGTACATAACTAGTATTAGTAGTTTATAAAAACTGTGCAGTGACGCGAAATATTCTACAAAATATCATCATTCGACCTTTAGACTCATTCCTTAAAATTTCACATTCGTCTCAATTATTTATGTATTCACATACATAAATACATTACGTATTTATAAATAAGAAAAGAAAAATCACAACTTGGAATATAATAACAGGGAATATAATAAAATTTTCTGACGTTTATAAGATGTCATTTAATCATCGTTGAAAATTTTTTGATAATTAACCAACCATAGTAATTGTAGGCCCGACATTGAATATTCGTAGGCACACTGTTGTAACTTTTTGTTAATTAACCAACCATAATAATTGTAGGCCCAACATTGAATATTCGTTGGTACATTGTCGTCATTTTTTTGCCGTAGGCTCTATGTTGGGAATTTGTAGGCAAAAACACTAACTATATCCCAACTAATTCCCAACTGTTGGCTACCGTTGGCCAACCAGAAATGCTACTAGGGTTACAAGGGAACACCGCGAACCCGCACTCACCGATTAGAACGCAACTTTGTGGGTTTATAGAGTGACTCAAGACAAGAATAACAGTGTGTTTCATTTGGGCCCTATCGCCCCTTAAGGGTGTGAAAACTAACCTCAAAATCAAATAGGCACTTCCACTTTTTCGCGTATAACTCCCAAACTATAACAGACAGAATAAAATGTTTCAAACAAAAGTTTTAGGGTGCCATGAACGCTGCAAACTTGCGTTAACAAAATTTTGAAAAGAGTTTAAAAAAAATACCTTAACGAAAAAACCTTTCTTTTTCAAAATTTTGTTTCAAATGGCAAAAGAAATAAAGGAGTTTCTATTTTGGGGCACGCATTTGAATAGTGTACATAGAAGGTATAGAGGTATAGGATAGACCTATCACCTTATGGATGTTTGTGTCGTCACCCAAACTGTGTTACCGACCCATAATTTAAGGACTGAATGTAGTGGCATCTGCTCATGAACAGCGTCCAACTCAGCAACTACTCTGAAATGTGTTGAAATGCTGAAAGGAGCGTGCGTGCTCTTGTGTACGTGTGACTTGTTTGAAGGCAGGCTTTTACTACGCTATGCTTCGGCTCGGCTTGTCAACGACTCACGCGGATTTCTCTCCGAAAATCCATTTCGGGGATCAAGATACTATGGCGCTCAACAATGGTATTTCTTCAAAGCCCGTGTAAGCTATAAATTGCAAGATGACATTGTGTATTAGTACTTTTGCGTGTAGTAGAACCCTTTCGCGTATTGCACGCCAAAAAGTATTAAAAATTCACGCTGTTACTGACATTCCCGTAAGTTTCTAATACATTGTTTAAACATTCTAGTGAAGTAATAATAATTGGATTCTATTTGCCCCGAGCATTACTTTACCGCCAACATTGAAATTTACAGTAAAATCTAATTTTTAAAAGCCTCGTAGAAAGCTACACGATGCATGAGTGTCGTGGGGTGCCTGGATGCAACTGCAAATCGCGTTACTTTTCAAACCCGCATTGCGAAATAAAATTTTGTCTAGCCCTGAGAAATTCATCGGTTCAGTGTTCAGTGAAGTGTGTGCATGCATAGTGCATATTATTTCGTGATTTTTCAATTCGTGCATCAATTTCATCGATTACTAGACCGTGTGGGAGGCCTTTCAACAGGATTCCACTGAGATATACCCGTTACCTAGAAGAATTTTTCAGAAACTGAATACTTCGTCGATGTTAGTAACTGAGGGGGAGAAACAAGTATGTCACTCATATTTCTCCAAATATTCCTCCAACTATTCATTTACACCAAGTTCAACTAAAATGTATTTATACATTATAAATAATACTATGTGATATGTATAAGCATTAACATTCATTTATCGAACGATTGAACATTGAGAATAAAAGAGAATTCATGCGGCGTAGAAAATCATTTGCAAATCCAAGGCCAAATGTTACTAATCGCTTGATATCTCGAGTTGTATCGATCATAGTTAATAATAATTTATACTGGCCGGTTAGTGCAAATGTTGTTAACATTATTTGTCATAGCAATAACCACTGGAATGGATATTTTAGCAGAAAATCCATTTTTGCCGAAGAATTCGTTCGATTTCGCAATTGTAATCAACCGTCGACCTTGTTTTGATTGGGGGACATGGTTTCCCGAAATGTATATAGGGAGCTCACGGAGCTCCATGTACTCAGACGTCGTCGGTCTTCCGGACCTGGAGGACCTCCGGGGACCCTGGAACTGCCGAGCCATGTGGACCTACTGGACCTACTGTACTTCCTGGGGACCTGGTCAGGGTTTCAGCCCTGGTCCTGCCTGCACCCCCTCGGCCCCCTGGAATGGAGTTCCCGAGCCACCGGGATTTCCTGGGGACCTGGTCAAGGTTCCAACCCTTGGTCCTTCACCCCCTCGGCCCCCTGACCTAGGTTAGCTTATTCGGTTGGTGCTGACGAAATTTTCGGGTTTGTTAAAAGCCATTCAAAATGTTATTATTTTGCCAAGGCCAAAACCGATTTCTCTTCCCTTTCAACTGATTTTTTCGATTCATCTGTCCTATTTCATACATCCCTTCGTGGATTTTTGGATGAGTCGTTCTATTTCGTGTATCTCTTCGATGGGTTTGCATTATCTGTCTAATTTCATGCATTTCTTCGATGGGTTTAAATGATTTAATTTATTCGATGCATTCCTTCAATGTGTTTACATGATTTATTTTATTTGATGCATTTCTTCGATGGGTTTAAATGATTTAATTTATTCGATGCATTCCTTCAATGTGTTTACATGATTTATTTTATTTGATGCATTTCTTAGATATGTTTACATGATTTATTTTATTTGATGCATTTCTTAGATATGTTTACATGATTTATTTTATTTGATGCATTTCTTAGATATGTTTACATGATTTATTTTACATGATGCATGTCTTCGATGGGTTTACATAATTTCTTTTACATAATGCATTTCTTCGATGGGTTTACATGATTTATTTTATTTGATGCATTCCTTTAATGGTTGGGCATGATTTATTTTATTTGATGCATTTCTTCGATGGGTTTACAAGATTTATTTTATTTTATGGTTTTGCATGATTTGTTCCCTCTCATGCATCTCGTCGATGGATTTATATTTCCTGCTCTTCTTCATGTACTTAGGTAGCTGTACGATGGTTCTGCATGCTCGTGCGTGCTCTTCTGACATTCCAAATCATCTCGATCGGCACCAACCGAATAAGTATGTTTTTAGTTTCCTCTGAAGCCCACCACACTATTACTAACATAATGTAGTTGATTGTTTCAGCATTTCAGGCCCACGCTCTCGCGGGGAAGGCGGTTAATAAAATAATATATTTAAAAGAAAATAGTGAAAAGTGATTGTGAACAGTGGTAGTGAAAGAAGACATCTAAGGAAGCCTAGGTTAATTTATTATAGCATGAAGTATTTAAGGCCCCATGTAAAATTGCCAAGTAGTCACTGAATCATTAGCTTTGTTGCTCTTTTGTTGGCTCCTCATCTCCGATGAGGAGGTCGCTGCTGCTTCCGTTCACGGAAACAAGCGACTGAGCATGGAATCGGTATGAGTGGATCAGTTTCATCCCCTGGTGTTCTTGTCGAAAGGGAAAAGTTTCGGGCGTAGGGGGTGTACCTTTTGGTACACTGCCTGCATAAGTCACTCGGTCCGATTCCCAGTCTCCTCGTTAGTCGGCTTGAGTCAGGTCACACCTAGTGTTGCTCCTGACGAGTCGCTGGGTGCAGAGGAATCGTTTGGGAGACGCCGAGCGCTTTTCCGTTTCGACTCGGACAGCAGGGTGGTAGGAACTGCGCCATCCAATACTCCTTTCATGCTCACCCGTAGTCTTTCCTTCTTTGCTGAATTTATTTTAATCGAGTGATTGCTTGGCAGTTCCCTAGATTCGATATTTAAATCGAAGGGATCGATGGAACTTTGTTTCCACCCATCTCTTTGGTTTAGTAGGCTAAGGGTTTCATGTACAGGGAGATCGATGGAACTTTGATTCCATCTATCTCTCTACGGGTCTCCAAGCGCAACAACCTCCTCGTGGTGAGACCTGGTAATCGGTGAGAACCGAGCCAATGGCTGCGATTGTCAAATATTCTAGTTGGATATAAGAATTTCTTTGAGTTGCAATACTTTGGTGAAATATAAGAATAAAATATGTAACTTGAAATGTTGTTCGATTGTTCCTACCCTATCCTAGAGCACGAGTATAGTGTTAAGATAGAAGGATATGTGCAACTTGGAAACTTTCAGCGATATACTGGAACCGATGGGTTTTTGACAATTTTTTAAGTCCTCCCTGCTTCAGCACCTTATTGAAATATACCAAGTTACAATTCCTTGGCGAGGTATCCCACGTTACATCGTCAAAGCATATCTTCCACAAATAATGTTGTTGTTTATATATATTTTTATGTTAAATAAATTTGTTTTGCGTTAAATATACTCGAATAGGACAGCAAGGTTAAAAAGCGTGTGTGTTCTTGTTTTGTTGTGATCCTTCTTTCTCTGTCGTTGCACGGAATACGTTTATAAAACGATCTTTAAATTGTTACTCTAACGGCCGATTTCTTCACCTTCAATAATCTTTCAGTTAGAGTTATGTTCCACATAACTGCCAAATGATAGCATCCAAATGGTCGATGAGTGCCACATGATAGCATCTAATTGGTCGTTCACTGACCGGGACTTTAGTCGGAGGTGAAGAAATCGGGCATAAGAGAATCATTTGTAAATCGCGGGTTTCGAAAGTTCTACTTTTACACGTGTTGAATTCTATTTCCTACCACGCGTAGCGTTACAATCTGTTTCGAGACTTCACCGGTAACGTTCCATGCGACACTAAAATGGTAAGGGGGTCCTAGGACCCCCCAAACCGGTGACAGAGAAATGCATTGCTTGATAGGTCTATCCTATATCTCGTCTGTGATAGAATTCTCTAAGTATCTTTATTACTGCCCTGGCTATGTCATTTTCTGCCTGACCACACAAACCCTCATGCCAAACAGCAAAATAGTCATGCTTTTCATTTCCATCTGAAGTATGGGTAGTAAGATTGTAAAGTTTAATTTACGCTTATAAAAGAAACAACTCACATTTCCCCTAAGTAATACTATAACATTTTAGAGATCGAAGCTTACCACTAATGTTTTACTGCCTCTGTGTTTATTTTTCATCTCTCATATATGTTTTGTTCAACCACATGATTTTCATATTTTTATATCAATTCATTTTTCAATCTGTTTTCTTTTTTAGCCATTAAATACTCCTAACACAACTCATATCTGCCGGATTTAGGGGATTTTCTTTCACTAAAGTCATACTCTTCTTCTGAATAAGTTTGTATTGCATTACGCCTAGGTAACGCTATTTTACAAAATGTTTAAACTTTTAAAAAAACTAATAAGAGAACGCAAAACGATACTATCAACATAAACAATGTGTTTCATATCGTCAGGATGCTAATAAAGTCATGTTACGGGGAACTCCCCGTTTCGCGGGAATTTCAAAGCGGGTATATAGGTAGAACCATTTGGTTCTCCGTGCTGCCACTCTTTTGCACATAGAACTAAATTTCCCTTCGGATAACTCAACAAATATTACTTGGAATAGAACGGAAGTTTGTGGAAAATATGACAACTATCTCAAAGAATAATTTTTAAACAAAAAGTGCAAATGTGAAAAATGTCAAATAGAACCCTCTGGTTTTCACGTCGCGCAATATTAAAATAAATAACGAAGTAGCTGGAGAGCGAGTTCTCAATAAGTAAAATGGTAAAAGGAATATCTCAAAATGATCTTGCAACGTGTTACTACAGTTTAATCTTCACTTGAATGCGTTTTTCATGTTCTGGCGAATGAAAAAGAAGATGGATGTTGCTGTCCATTTTTGTAACATGAATTTGATTTCGTTACTTTAACAAATTCGTGGAAAGTATAAACTATGAAGTAGAATCGATATTGAAGTATATTCAAGTTGCGTCTCTTCAAGAAAGGAAAAAAAAGAAAAGAAAGGGGTCTCAAAAAACTTTTGATTCTTCTAATTTCATTCCGTCTTTTTCCTATTCAGTGCAATAGAAGCAATAGCTACGTCAATTGACTGTAGCACATATGTAAATAGCCACTTTATCATTGTACAAACCATGGTCATTGGAGTACAATGGCGTCTATCGATTTAAATTCGACCGAGGCGAATGAGACCAAAATAAAAATTCAGTTCATGTTTGTTACATCCCGATAGAAACCACCTTCGCAATAGCCTGTTAATTGCATTGATTAGGTACATGTACTAAATTCTTATTTTGATCCGATTCACCTCGGTCTACCCAACATGTATTTTATATTAATACCTTCTATAATCAGCCTTGTAGCTGCATGCATATAAGTAAATATAATGGAACGATAGAAATTGTATCAAAAAGTGAAGAATCAATAAGATCGTGTCTTATAGAGAATACGTACCCCAAAGAACTGAAGCATCCACTAGAACGTGGCAAATTCAACACAAATCTTTCGTAGTGTTGACAGGAGGACTTGAAGAACGATAGAACGATTTTTCAATGTCAAAGAATTTTAAAATAATATCGATTGGTTTCATCTAATAGATATCACTGTTTCCCTGTACCTGGCTCCATCATTAAAAATCCGCCGCGTTGTACGAGAACCCAGCAGCTTTAGGAATTTCAATTCCCAAATTCAATTTATTTCTAACGATCTCAGTGAGACATCGATCGCTCTTTTTTTCCTTGGGCGTCCCTTACATTATCAAGTCGCGGATATCTTGATGGATTAGATTGTTGAAAGTGGAGCTTCCTTTATCCAGGACACCATTCATCCAAGATATAGGTCTCATATAGAGCAGGGTTGTTCAGTGCTTTGTGCATTGCGATTAGATGACCTTATGTTGGAGCTGATGTCGACCTCGATTTGCCACGGTCGGTCGAGGATGCATACCTGCTTCAGAAATAAAATAATTCTTAATTCTTTATCGTATCGATATGGAAGTAACACCGATGGATTCCTCGTGTTTTCCCGATGAAAATCATACTAAATTTCATGTAAATCGGACTGTTTTTAACGAAATCAGCTTGAAATGATATAAATCAATTTTTCATGGATTTCCTTTATTATGGTCAGAATTACGTCGTTCTTGGTGTCAATTTCATCGGCGAAACGCAAGGAATCGATTGGGGTCGTTTACGCAAAGATCTGATGAGAAATGCGGAAATCCTGGACATTTCTCACTTCTTAATGGTATTCCTACCCCTTGAAGGGTCGAAAACCATAAAATTCGATGACGCACTACGGGGTGTTTTCCTCGCCACGGAGTACTTACCAGGCGGCATCCCTTTCAGAGGCGTCGCTGGAGAATCACCTTGTACAGAAGTCTCCGAGTTCGAAAATCCTCGACCAGTTAAACATTTCTTTGCCTATTGTAATTTTTTTAAATGTACGGACTTTTATGTCAGTCCGATAATTTAAACAATTATTTCCAGGCGTTTTGCTGATTGCTAACAACGAATTTGAACTTAGATTTTCATAATTCACAATGGCTGATTTAAAATGGTGGTCGATATATTAAAAAAAACACACCCACTACACAGACATTTATATTTCTTGATTTTTATTTTTATTTGTGAATTTTCGAAATCTAAGTTTAAATTCGTTGTTAGCAGTCAGCAAAACTCACAATGGCCGAATTAATATGGTAGACGATATATTAAAAAAAAAACACCCACTACACAGTCATTTATATTTCTTGTTTTTTCGTGAATTTTGAAAATTTAATTTCAAATTCGTGGTTAGCAGTCAGCAAAACCCCAGGGAATAATTATTTAAATTATTGGAATGACATAAAAGTCCGTACATCGAAGCGTATGGGTTGACGCGTTAACGAATTTTCACTTCTTTGACCACCCATATCTCAGAAACTAATTGTCACCTGAACTTGAAAATTTTGTGTGATTGATGTCTCATCAAAACGTATCGTTTCGCATAAAATTCAGTTCCAAAATCGTGGGACCAAAAAGAGTCTAAAAAGGCCTCATTTTTGGGTCACTCCTTATTCTATACGCCCTCCTAGCCACTCCGTTTTTTCCGCCCCGACCTTGCAGTCATTTCGAATTTCCCCGCCGCCTCGGATGGTATTTACTATTTAGCACGGTTTAGAGCTCTAAGGCTAGGGTTGCACATACGACTGTCAGTTGTACAACAGTACGATTCAACTGTTTTCTCGGTGGGTGAAGCAGTCGCAGGTGCCCGCCGACTGAACGACTGATCGTTGTCCTGTCGTCTCTGTGGGCGCGTCTCCTAACGTTATGTAGGCCTTGGCATAAACGACACGACTGTCGTACGACTTACAGCAGAAACATACTATTGACACGCAACGCCACCCGACGCGTCCACACACGATGCGAACTGTGAACATATATAACGCATATTACCCATGCACATGGATATATGTGTATATGTGCACAGTTCGCATCGTGTGTGGACGCGTCGGGTGGCGTTGCGTGTCAATAGTATGTAGTGATCCTTACAGTCGTATGTGTAGCCCTAGCCTAAGTCAGGTGATGGGCTGTGGTGGGGAAGGACGATGTCGAGCAACCGACCTTGATCCTCGGTGGATCTGCATTTTCGTCGGATTGCTTAGTTGGGTGACGAAAAATTTCTAATCTAAATACGAGTCGACGATTTTTCTTTGAAGTAGAAAATTTCACTGCGTTAATATGGTGTTTCTACGAATAATAGTACGTTAACTTGTAGATTTGACATGGTAGAGATCTATTTCTTTTGTAAACCAGAATGAGTTCATAGTCTGGAGGAATTAATTTGAACGAAATGTTGGTGGTGCCACTTCGAACGATTTTATGTACTAATAATAAATGTTAATGTTTTGGGAAAATGAGCGAAATGGATCGCGACCTCAAGTTCGGTCTCAGTGTTTACGTTTTACTTCTAGATGATATTTATATACAATTATTGCGAGCACGCGGTACAGGCCCGTGCACAGCCTGCTGGTACGCGCAGTTGAAGATAGAAAAAGGTCGGCCCTCTTCAAGGACAATCAGGACATCGATCAGATGGTCTGTCTTGTACCGAAAGCCAATATTTACGGACATATCAGATTACATTGTGTAAACATATAGCTACTGCCAAATATAGTTGTGTTGTGTGATCGTTCATCTATTATTCTGTCCTTTGCGCCGGGATGGACAACGAGGAGAATATATAGTTTGCGGGGAGATGAAGATGGAGCAGGGAAGATAAGGTCGATCGTAGGGGCAGAGGGTAAAACGGCAACTGCATCAAGACACTGGATGAATTAAGAAGCATGTGATTGGGGGAGGGGTGGAGGCTGAGGTCAGATGAGATGGATAAGAAATGGCGGGAGAAGCGGGGAGCACGAGAAAGGAACATTTTTACAGCAAAAATAATAGAAATGTCCAGAATTCGTGATGATTTATGATTAGGTACTCGTGAATTGTAAATAAAGATGCTTTAAGGTCATCCCCCGGTCAAATCGCGCGAATACATAAGTGACTTTTATGATTTTTTTCTAGAAAAAAGTATACACTGTAAGAGTATAAAACAATTTTTTTATTTCATTTTTGCTCACCCCTGCCTCCGATATATACTGCGTGCTGCATCGTTGTAAAAAACTAGCATGCACTATCGCCACGATAACTCCAGACAGGATCATCAAAAATCAAAAATCGAAAGATATTCCATGATTAGAAACAACGGGGTGATGATTGGTAAATATTTAAACGATAGGGTCCCTGAAACATGGATTTTTATCGCACAAAAATTGAGTCTATGAAAATTCGTAATACAGAGTAGCGAGGAAGCCAGTGTAATTACGAGTAGAATCCCGTTTGAATTTTTAGATTCGATAAAGAATTGCATTTTTTATCGTAGCGATAGTGAATGAAAAATTGTTTCGAGGAAAACGCAGTTAAAGTTTGAGCGCCCTATTTTCCATATGTTTATTCGATTAAAACGAAAATTCATTCTTTTCTTTAGATCAATATATGTATTATTAATTAAAAGAAAAGTCACATTTGTATCTATTATACCTGCGTCACGATCCATCTTCAAAAAACACCTATTTTTTAGGCCTCACACTTGATCCCCCTGAATTGCCTGCAAAACCTGTACCGTTAGGAATTTCGTTCATTCTTAAGATGTTGTGGAATGAAAATATGCAAAAAAAGATTTTTCAATTATTTGACCTGGGGTGCCCTTAAACAATACATACTACCAAAATGCTACTTCTTAAATTTTAAAATTATTTTCCGTATTAGTGTGTTACACTGAGTGCTATAAAATATGATTACGAAAAACGCAAAGTGACGCGAACGATAAAGGAAGAAATGTATGTTAGCAAAGGATAGAAAGTTCCCCTGGGGGATTGGTACCCCTTACTCCAACGCGTTATTTAGGTTCTCTTCGCGGTGCGTGGCATAGTTTCTGACCATCGCCGGTCGCGAGCGGACCGCCCCTGTTACGCCTCGCGGGAACAAAACATTCTTCTCCTCTTCTAGGTCTCACTCAACCGGCCCCTAGGGTTTTCGCCGACGCCAAGCTTCCTCTTCTTCCCGAGAGAACGATCCTTCTCATCGTTTTCGGCGATGGCAGAAATGTGAGTAGATTGCGAAATATTAATTGGCAGCCACCAGTGAAAAGGGAGACTCGCGTTGTACGATGTATTCTATAATAATAAAATATAATACATTGCAACGAAATTCAAAGTTAAAGGAATTTTGAAAAACAGTGACGGGGGGCGATGATCGAGTCGATATCTTTTTTCGTCGACGGTGAACAGTGAAAAAGGTTTTATGATATAAAGTTGTTTTTGTATTTCGCATCTTGGAACCTTTCGGGAGATCGATGGGTTGTTGATTGGTTATTCGTTTCGGTGGAAATTGCCAGAGCAGAATGTTTAATAAGTTCGTAGCGGACGTGGAAAGTGAAACGTACCGAAGCGCAAGTTTCAAATCCCACATGACGAATAAACTACGCGGTAGTTCGAGGACCATGCAGCCGTTCCACATCGATGTTACTGTATACATATTCCTTGGAAATTTCGGTCAATTATTAAAAGTACTAGATCGTTGACGAGCATTTTTAACAAATGTCACTCTATCTAGAGATTAACACCGCGAGAATTGACTCCGCGGAACTCCGCCGTTCCACATCGATTTTAGTGTATACATATGTATTCCTTCGTAACTTCGTTCACTAATTAAAATATTCATCTAGACCACACAATTATCTTGATTAGCCAGAACTAATCAGCCGACGCACATATCGTGACCCCAGAGTTTACCGTGCGGCAGTTTTTAAGCGACAGACAAACACAAATATATAAATTTTTTGCTGTATATATCAAGATTTATTTACTAACGAAATTTCTTAGGCGACTTTTCACTTTGTTATTGTTTAATTTGCTCGAACATTTCTGTTCTTATCGCTTGACTCTTTTAGTTCCTCGATTGACTTTCTTCGGTTTTCTCACTTGATATCCCCAAACTACTCTGTGCTAATCATTCGCTTCTTATTGAAATTTCTCAGTCAACTTTCCTCTTTTTTATCGCCCGATTTTCTCGTGTAACTCTCTGCGCCACTATTAAGTAACGCAGCCCCTACACGATGAGACTTACCTCGAGACACGTCTCGAGACCGGTCTCTCTCTCTTCTTCTCAACTACCTTGCCAGCACGAGACATGAGACATCGTCTCGAGGCATGCCTCAAGACAAGTCTCATAGTTTAGGGCAGGCTTTAAAGTAAACTCAAATTAATTTAATTATTGGAGGCTATAAATTGCATTTCCTCCACTGAATTTCCAGATGAATACATCGCCCACGTTGTGGGACTGATGATAACATTGAATTCTTCTGGGTAGCTTTATTTTGACCCTTCCTGATCACATCCTATTTTATGTCTATGCCAATATTTCTGTAAGTTTTTATACCTTAATAATAAAATTTAAAAATCAGCTGAATTTTTACAAAAAAAAATGGCTTTTTGCTACAACTATTTTTTCAAATACAAATTTCAATTTATTAAAATTTACATTTCCAGAAAAAGACTATTAGAGCATGAGTGTATGAGTATCACTAATGTACAATTATCACTGAAAAGTTAAAAAATTCAAAAATATGAAAATGGTAACTGAAAAATAACTTTTCTTTTTAATATTAGCGATGAATGGAAATCTGCTTTGATAGAGAGGGCAAAGTGGTAAAAATAAGTTCTCTGAATTCCAAAAATCTATGGAACATTACACTGTGATGAAATATTGCGATAGTTTAAACGCAGATAATAATAGTACCTAGTACTAATTATAACATAACAAGGTGGCTTCCAATTTATCATCCTCCACAAATTCTATAGCAACTGATAGGTTCGTGCCATCGTAATCAAGATGTTGTAAATGAGACCACGATGGATAGAGACTGATTCGGTTTTATAGAAGAGAACGAATTGCAATGTAACTGTACTTTATTTTACAATATAATGACTGTGGGCTCGCACACGCGACAGCAGTCTCTAGAGGTTAGGAAAGCTATCTATCGAGTATCGATTGACGCGGTACGATCGATACTCGCGTGATCATGATCGATGATCCATAGAGAAAATATATATTGTAGATTGCACGTATTGGAAACGTACATTCTGACGCAAGGAATGAAGGAATTCCACTATAAATGATACGCTCAACTGGAATATTTCAAGGAAGGGCAGCACCCCAAAAGAAGAAGAGGAAGGCATGCTAAATGGCTATCCTAGCCTTTCCCTGCGTCCTGTTGACGGTCGTGTGTCTGGATTGAGAATAATTGAGCAGACGCCATAAACGCGCGTGTCAAGTGGTTTTCTATTTTTCTTCCATGTTTTTCATACGTGGATAGGCCTATATTTTACTAGACCAGGGGGGGTTCAAGCATTGGCTCGCACGAGCAGCCGCTAGTTACTCTATGGCCGGTATTCGTAGTCGCTACGCGGCCGTAGCCGTGATGGAAAAACACCGGTTCTCGTTAGATTACCGAAGTTAAGCATCACGGGGCGGGTACTGGGGAAAGATGGGAGACGACCACGACCACCTTTCTCCCGGTACGCTGCTGTTGCTGCGACCCCAAGGAGAGAGAGGAGAGAAAAAGATACGACTATAGTTCGTTGGGCAATATAAGCGGATAAAGCTTTTGAAACGCCTATTCCTGTGTAACAGGGAAAAACAATAAATACAAAAAATACAATTCTTAAGCATGCGGCATCCTCAACTAACCTAGTAGCTAGTAAAGGATGCCGAATGCTTGAGCATTTGCTTAAGAATATGTAACGACTATGAATACCGGCTATAGTCTTGGAGGGAAGAGGCCGGGCAACAGGAGCAAAAGTCCAATGACGGGGCAATCTTATGAATGCAGAGACTTCGTTTCGAATCTATCAGTTTCGAATCGGTTTGAATCTCATTAGTTATGATCGCCAAGAAAATCGAATCGCTTCGTATTCTGGACAGAAGTTTCGAATCGCTTTGAATTTTGGACAGAAGTTTTGAATCGCTTCGAATTCTGGGTGGTAGTTTCGAATCGCTTCGAATCCCGGGTGAAAGTTTCGAATCGTTTCTAATTTTCTGGACTGAAGTTTCGAATCGCTTCGAATCTTTACAGAATTAAGTAACTTCGAATCGTTAAGCGCCCCACTAACGATCCCTTCTAACCCTACTCCCTCACATCACGCTTTTATCCTGACGCATTTTCTCGCAAGAACTGAATGTATGCTCTACGCTCTTCCACGCAAGAGCTAACCTCAAACGTGCCTGCTCTAGCTTGATCGATATCACGAATTACATTCCCTTCTACAAAACCTAAGTCTCTTATATCCAACGTTCTTACTCTTTGACAGAGCAGTGTACGTATAATTAACTTCCTTCTAATATCAACTCTCCATTGCGTGCTCCACCTACGAGCCTCAATCGGATTGAACACTTCCCATTCACAGCAAACAGTTAACAGGCCAAGACTTATCAATCCTCCACCGGAAAGAAATATGCCTGAATTGCGGAATCCCTCACTTTCCAATAGCACTCTTGCAGCACTTTTTTGGATAAATCGTCATAGGATTGTTTAGGTCTTTCGTCATAGGTTTCTCCAGAAGTACATACGTCATATCGACTGAAACTTGTGTCTGGATTCAGAGGAAACATTCTACCCAGCTTACGTGTTCGCAACCGCGTCCACGAGGAAAGCAATCTCCCGCCCACGTGTTTCGCCTCTATCGCCCCATAACGCATCTGCTTTTTGACGTAGAACTACGTCTTTCACCGCACTACAAGGGGTAGTAGGGGAATTGGGAACGCGGGGTGAACCAGTGATGCCAGATCAGGGACGGGTTCCCTCGAGAGTTTCCCCCACCTCGCATGCACACTATGCACCAATCACGTGCGTGTAGATCACATACGCGACTCCTGCATAGTGTGCATGCGAGGTGGGGGAAATTCTCGAGGAAACCCGTCCCCGATCTGGTATCACTGGGGTGAACACGCACACCGCGGTGTTTCATTGGTATCGCTTGTTGGCGAACGGCCGCGAAGATAAATGTCGTGAATTATTTTCGTAGCTTTTCTTATAATTTTACTCTCGAGTATTTGATTCTATAGTGCATTGAAACTATTCTACTCATCGAAGTATAATTTTTCGTACTTCAGTTATTCTAAATAAAATCACCGTTTTATTTGAAATTTCTTAACTTTTGTTCACTTGGACAATGGCATCTACCTTTTTCTTTTAATATTTCGAAGCTTTTTATGTGTCCAGTACCCCGGAATTATGTTAGGAAGAGTATACGTACATATTCGTTGAAAGATCTTGAGATACCCATGAAAGAGGTTAAAGATAAAAGACTTTCAATCGGTCAGACAGCAAATAAATAATCAATCCCACGCGCAACCAAAATTCAATCGAACAAAAAAAAGACTGTATCAGACACTCAGCGTTGAAGAAAGCCAGTCTTTAGTGAAGATCTAGAGAACTTTAAGCAACCGTTCGCATTTACCCCGCTAGCTACGGATAATCGCGAACGTCTCTATAATTTTTTGTATTGTCATTGTACTAAAAGGAGAGTTTCCCAGGTGTCCACCTCCCATTGCTTTGATTTTTGGATATGTTTTAGAGGACAGAAAAATAAGAAACAGGTGTCCCTTTATTTTGACCCGTTCGCATGTTTAGGGAATAACACCACCCCTCAAAGTTATATAATTTTCAGGTGTTCGTCTCCGATTGCTTTGGTTTTTGGATATATTTTAGAAGACCGAAAATAAGATATACATGTTTTCATAGCAAAATAATTTTTCACAGTAGCTTCTGAATGTATCATAGTTTAAAATATTTATTTTATTGAATTGGTGTTGTTGATAAGCAATAATGGGGTGGATTTATTTTGACCTAGTACACGCTGAGCGAGGGATAAACAGAAGTCAACGCTTTAAACATGATCTTCTAGTAAAATTTCGAATATTGCGTCCCATGCTTTTAAAATCGAAACCGAAAATCGGTGGTTTGCAATTTGTATCTACACATGTAGGGATTGGAAAGTTTTGTTTCGTAGCTGTTCATACGCGATTAAGATCGGGCCCTGGCGGCGCCGAGCGTTCTGTTTTGCATACGAGTAATTTTTAGGGATCTCTGCGTCGCGTTCCGCCTGAAATACAAATGAGTAAGGTGAAGAACGGAGGCGTCAGCCCCGACGTAACGCAGTGAGATGTTAATGGGACGATTACGACACGTCGCTGTGCAAACATTGCAGCCGAAGATGATGACGATTCGATGTAAGGAAGCGAAAATTTCTCGCGTCACTTTATTCATTCGCTAATTTCTGTTTCCACACAATAGATTCAAGAGTAGCTTAAATCGTGTCTTCCTGACTTCTAAGTGGCTCTTACGACTTTGTTCTTTGCCACCTCACTGCAATTAAAGATGCAGGAATAGGAGTAATCTAACTGAGATTGAAATTTAATCCAAACCTAATAATTTCAGGATGAACTTTAATCATTTCTTCCTGAATCTCCAGTAGATCTTCTGACGCAACAGTTTGCACCCTCGCCGCAATTAAAACTGGCGGAATAAACGAAAACACCAACGTTGATCCTCATTAACAGAAATTTGAGTGTTTCTTACCTTTTGAGCATTTCTTTCTTAATTTTTTATAATTTATACGCTTATGGTGAACGCTTTTTTGCCGAGAAGCAGGAGTAAATGTCGATGAGCTTTAAAAGTACGCGAGCAGCAGTTCAGATTCTGAATCTACTCGTGATCTGACGGTGCGTCTATTCGTGGCAAACGTATCCGTGAAACAATCGGGAAAGCAAAATTTGTCATTGGTCCCTCTGCCCTCTTCAAAGTTTTCACGCTACTGACACTTTCTTTCAGGTTGAAGGTCACGTCGTGTTGTGGCTGCTATTCCCTGAGGACAGGTGTGGTAATTATCGGAATACTCCAGATAGTGAGTACAGTTCTACAGTGTTTTTTGTGACAATGCGGGAATATCGTTTAAACGAGCCTGAAGTACATTTAACGATGACTTTTGCGTCGCTACTTAGATAATCTCGATCATGATGCTGATCTTGACCTACGCTCTGAATATCAGATGGGACGAGGTACTGTCCAGCGTGGACCCAGACACCGCCAACACCATATTCATCATAACTTCCTGCATAACGATCTTCATAGCGACGTTGCTTTTGGTTGGTGTCTTCCAGGTGAGTTATCCTCCAATCTTTAAGATGTCGAGTTAAGGTTTTGAGAAATGCCTAGTCAGTTAGGCCTAGTAGAGAAGAAATATTAGATCGCTGTAAAAGTTCGTTCGCTTTGTTTTACTAAAGGTCTATTAAAAGTAAAAATATTAAAAGTAAAAATATTAAAAGTTTCTGTACTCAAAGTATTTTCGTTGGCTATCTATGACCTTTCGCCTCTTTTCTGGTAAAAGTACAAGTAGGTGTAGTAAAGAAATACATTTCCTCGTCCATAATATCACCTAACAGTGAGCAAACGAACGCTATATACAAATATATAAATGTCCCGCAATGACAAAATACCCTTCGACGAAATAAATTATTAGGAGACTGATAGCGGGACAGAATTTGGTTAGCATCTGCTAACCGAAAAGAAAAGTCCGTCAGGTTTATCCAACCAATCGCTTCTGAGAATAAAATCTTCCATGATGTTCTTTAAAAGTCCCTTCATTTGAATACTCGAATTTAAAAAGTCGAAGGACGAGTCCAAGACCCCTAGCGAAGCTAATCTGCCATAATTGTTTCTCTTCTCCCACAGAGAAACACTTGTATGATGTTGCCATGGTTTGTATTGGGGGTGATTGGGACAGTGTCTGGCTTAATTAACACCATTTCCACGGTCATCGAATCCATGGTGAACAACGACCCGAGAGGTTGCGTCGCTGCTCTCGTCGGCGGCTTAATAAGTCTTGGTGAGTACATGGTCCGCAAATAACATTACTAAGTAGGTAAAATGATATATAGGTACTCTCTTGAATAATATGTACTATAATATGTTCAACTCTTTCACCATTTTATCAAAATGGACCGTTATCTTCTATTTCATTGGAGGTCCTAATACCAGTGAAAAAGGCATAACGAATTGGTGGGATATATTCAATGCGTGTAACATATCTCTCTTTTTTTTAAATAATTTACTGCGCGTGGTCCATAGTAGAGCTTCTTTTGTACAATTTTATAAAAATGCTTTGGTCGACCTTTCTTACGAGGGTATATACATATTTATAATGGTAGTATTTTGAGGCATTAGACGTGTCCCCACAACTGCAATATATACGTAGAGTTTTTTATAACAGAAAGCACAAAACATTACACTACGTGGAACACCGCGCGAGTGACTTATACTGCTATGATTCTCAGCCCCCCAAATGTCTCTGCGAACTTCCGTACATACGAATGTTCGCAGCTCTCGATCACGAGCCGAAACGCTAGTCAGTCGCCGAATAAACGCATAGGGTGGAGATATACGCGAATACTCTGGCGAAAAATTATTCGGTATTCGCCGAATATCGAATCTCTGCTTCCGCCTTTAGTATTTAGAAATTTTAACGATCTTTAAGCTTCAATAGGTCGTCGATCGTTTTCTTTAACTCTTTAACAGCTCATTCAAAGTAAAGAAGTAGTAAATTAATTAGAGACCTCACTGTTGCTCGGTACACCTACAAGTCCGTTATCGTAATGAACGTCTCCAAGATAAAGTAATTAGTTAAAGGGTTAAAGACTCCTCCATTCCTCGAAAGCTTGTCAGTAATTTATACTATTTTAGCAGTGATCTTCCTACACTTGTTACAAGTTACGTATGTCTTTCCAGCGATTCAAACCTACTTATTGCGAGTCGTGTACAGCCACTTCCAGGAGCTGAAGAACGACAAAATGGACAATTATCCACAACAAGCTTGAAGCTAGTCGGAACTAAGTCGCTGACCCCATCACAGAGGAACGTTGGAGAAGTTTCGTGTATTTTGTTTCTCGCCAAGGAAATGGATTGTTACATCCGCGTAGATGCTTCACCATCAAAGAACAGTCTAATTAGTTACCAACGAAGTCACTTAAGCTTTAATTAGCGCGAACATACCAAAGCAGTCGAATATCCATCGAAGCAGATTTCTCGAAAACCGCGTAATCATGTTTTATGGCACTGGGATACTCCACCGTTCGATAATCTGTATCGTTCAGGGTCAGAGGCGGATTTGTATATAGGCTAAAGAGGCTGCAGCCTAGGGCGGCAAATTTTGAGGGGTGGAAAATTTGTGGCGAAAGAAATTGAAAGAGGTTTAAACACAGAGGCTTGTGACAACTTTGTAAACAATTCACTTGTTTTTCCATGTAGCAACTTATCAATAACTCATATCTGAGCTGTTGTATGGAATTAATTTTAAAAGTCTCTCAACTTGTAAATTAAAATATTTCGTGATATTTCAGGGAAAAGGTGACAGACACTTGTTAGCCTAGGGACACTAAATCTCCAAATCTCCATGTCTCCATATCTGAAAATCTCCAAATCTGCAAATCTCCAAATCTGAAAATCTCCAAATCAGAAAATCTCCAAATCTGAAAATCTCCGAATCTGAGATTTCCAAATCTGCAAATCTCCCAGTCTCGATATCTTCAAATTTCAAAACCCACCCCTGTTTAGCCCCCAACATCGCTTTCCATATTTCGAAACTTTGGATTATGAGTCACTTACCTTCTTTGATTATGGGAGCCACTGTATTCTTCCTATTTATTGGAACTGAATCGGCAGAACATTCATAAGTTTCGTTACGCGAGAATATCATCGTGGAAGATTCAGATGGAACATGGTTGTTATTCGACAGTGCGAAGAATGTTGCAAATTCTTTTTTATAGCTTAATTGATTCGTGACATTGAAAAGGCGAGGGTGATCCTCGACGAGAATAGATTCCATTTTCAAGGATAACGAAAATGTTAAGCGTATGCAAAAATATACGCGTTGCCTCACCGTCGAGAACCAGTCTCTCCTGCGCAATGTTTACGACTGACTTATTTTTTTCCCTCTCTTCCTTCTTTTACTAACTTATACTTGTCAACGTCTCTTTGTAACGCGTGCGATTCATGGATCGCGATTGTTGTTACACAACGAACAATAAATTATTCTAGTTTCTAATTCGCCTCCATTTGCGATTATTTGTTCATACTTAAAAGACAGCACCGCGATTTCGAATAACTTCCCTCGAGGAGGTCCCATTTTCTCGTTTGATTAATGAATTTATCAGTCAGAAATGTTGATTTGCAGAATGAGGTTTAAAATAGTGGACAGGTATAAATCAGAAGGAATGCACATTGGTGTTCATAAGTTATGAAACACCTAGACAAGAAATTGCAGATTTGTTGAAGAACTGTAACAAATTTTACTTTATGCGGTATTTGAAATCTAAATATCGCGAAACGAAGAAAAATGACTTACACCACTTTCATAATCACCGGCACGTGTGGTACTTGCTATTAGGACAGTTCATGTTACTTCAAGGGAAGTGAAGATGGGAGAATTCGTGACTTGTCTTTCAAGTGTTGCGTAATACATTGCGTGCCCCACGTTCCTAATGTCCATTCCTTCTTTTGTCAACTTTAGAAATCATTTTTCAAAGATTGAAGTAAGAGCGAGCAAAGTGAATGCAGAAACATGAGGTAAGTCGTGATTCATAACGCAATATCTGGAGACCCAGTTCTCAATAAGTAAAATGGTAAAAGGGATATCCCAAAATGATCTTGAAACATGTTGCTATAGTTTTAATCCTCACTCGAATGCGTTTTCCACGTCTGGCGAGTGAATAAGGAGAGCGATGCGGGGGCCATTCCCGTAGCGTGGCTGTCGCAGCCTAAATCAGTAGCTGTCGAAGATCTGCGAGTCACGCGCAATTGGCTCTTCAGAGATCTATTTCTGCAACAAGAATTTCGTTACTTTAACAAATTCGTGAAAACCTAAACTATGCAGTGGCGCACTCAGGATTTAATTTGGGGGGGGGGGGGCCGAGTTGAACGGCTAAACATATTCTTAATACAAATTCAATAAAATTCATTAGGTGGTTATAAACATTTATTTAAAGTATAAAATCTAGTTTTCTTTTCGGAAGGAAGGTACGAGACGAGACAGACGACGCGCGACGCGATGATTGTTTCGCTACGTTTTTCCAGCGCTTCATACTCCGTTTTTGCGTGATGTCGAGTTCCTAACGAAATTTTTTAATTTCTCTTAAAGTAGTTAGGTTTCTCCTAAGGAAACTTTTTCCTTTTTTCCCTTTTTCTTTGGGGGGGCCGAGGCCCCCTGGCCCCCCCCCCCCCTCCCCTGAGTGCGCCACTGAAACTATGACGTAGAATCGATATTGAAGTATATTAAAAAAGGGAAAAGAAAAGAAGAAAAAAGAAAAGCCGTGAGATTGAACGCCGTGGAAAACGTCGCTCAAATAAATTCAGCAATAAAGTCAGACAAGACAAATAAAGTCAGCGATAGGCCATTCAGTAATGAATACGTCAATTTCTATATTAGATCTTCGTAGCATTATCACCAACGGATTTCTACTTAGTGCTTTTCTCATGAAAATGACACCAGACGTGCTATCATTCTAATTATTTTTACTGATTGTAATGGAAAGAGTATTTCACTTCTGCGTGAACTGACACGGAAATGATATGTGTGCCCCAGACCTTAACGCAAGCGATACGTTCGGGTAATTACATGGTACATGTTTTTTACAATTTTTAAATCCATTCGATAGATACCTACTAAAGAAAGAGCCAATTAATTTGTAACGAAACGTAGAGTTTGAACTACTAATCTACCGTTCCCAAGTAATAAACGAACTATTGCAAAATGCCCTCGGGTCCCGAATACCTACGTAAATAAATTTTACAAAAACATTTCGAATCATTGTTTTTAATGTTTATTACGTGTCGAAGGATGGGCACCGTCTAAGTAGATATGCGCGAAGCGTAGAGATTAGCGCGAATGTCAGTAACAGCGTCAATTTTTAATATTTTTCGACGTACGACACGTGAAAAATGTTAGTTAAGTATTCTGTGACACGTAAGAGTACTAATAAACAATCTGGTAATCAACAAGCATTGACGTAGCTAGATAGGGGGCCGGGTGGGCCTATCCCCTCCAAAATGCGGATTGCCCCCCCCCCCCCAAACGCAGAATGGCCCCTCCCTAGAAACTATCGAAATAAGTAAAAAACATTCGTCTGATCGTAAAATCCTATCTTAAAAGAAACAAATATTTGGGCCGAAATGCTATATGCAGTGTAACTAAATAAAAAAAAACAATAATGTTCTTATTACGTTAAATTATGAATTAAAATTGTTAGAATTAGGCCGGCGCGCGTACAAAACGCAAATGTGACTAACAATCCAGTAACGGCCGGCTGTGAAAGGAGCTTTTCCACTATGCGTCGCGTTAAAACGTGGTTAAGAACAATTATGCTCCAGGAGAGGTTTTCGAATTTGGCACTCCTAAACAGGTCCTAAATATTTTTGTAGAAAAACACCGCAAATTAAAGCTTGTATAAATTTTAACTATAGGTGTACATGATATGCTCTGGCTTTTAATAAATCATAATTTATTTTATCTACTGTATTTCTTTCTTTTTTTTAAATTTTGTTTACATTTCCCGAGATTAAAAAATAAATAATTTTTTATTGCGTTTACGCTTTGTTTTAGTGTTAAATAAATATGTAGGTAAATGATTATTATAAAATGTGTATGTATATAAAGATTTCTACCTATAAAAAGAAGAGAGAGCGCGAGAGGGGGGGGGGGGGGGAGATGGGGCCTGGCCCCCCCAGACAAAAATCCTAGCTACGCCAATGTCAACAAGCTGGCAAGAAATACCATGTTTCTGCGCCATATAGTGTCCTGATCGCCGAAATAGACTTTAGAAGAGAAATTCGCACGAGTCGTTGACAAACCGAGCCTAAGTGTAGGGTAGCGAACCCCCGCTCTCTATGTCAAACTCTCGCTCTAAACAAGTCACGCGTATTTACAAGCTCGCAGCCGCTTTCAACATTTCAACACATTTCAGAGTAGTTCCTGAGTTTGACGCTGTTCATGAGCAGAGGCCACTACATTCGGTTCTCTGTGGGGAGCGGCGCGCTCTAACTGCCGAAGTATATGGAGTAGACGGGGCTGTCTGGGTGCTGTCTGGGGAAGTGAGAGAGAGCAACGTGGTACAGTAACCCGACGCGAGTGGTGGAAAGGGAACGAGCTATAAGTCAGAGGGTGGGCTGTGGTGGGGGAAGACGTATCGAGCAACCGACCTTGGTCCTCGGTGGATCTGCATTTTCATCGGATTGCTTAGTTGGCTGACGGAAAATTTCTAATCTAAATACGAGTCGACGATTTTCCTTTGATGTAGAAAATTTCACTGCGTTAATATGGTGTTTCTACGAATAATAGTATGTTAACTTGTAAATTTGACATGGTAGAGATCTATTTCTTTTGTAAACCAGAATGAGTTCATAGTCTTGAGGAATTAATTTGGACGAAATGTTGGTGGTGCCACTTCGAACGATTCTATGTACTCGTAATAAATGTTAATGTTTTGGAAAAACGAGCGAAATGAATCGCGACCTCAAGTTCGTTCTCAGCATTTACGTTTTATTTCTTGATGATATTTATATATAATTATTGCGAGCACGCGGTATAGGCCCGTGCATAGCCTGTTGGTACTCGCAGTTGAAGATAGAAAAAGATCGGCCCCTTTCAAGGACAACCAGGACATCGATCAGATGGTCTGTTTTGTACCGAACGCCAATATTTCCGGACATATCAGATTAGGTAGTAACATTGTGTAAACATATAGCTACTGCTAAATATAGTTGTGTTGTGTGATCGTTCATCTATTATTCTATCCTTTGCGCCGGGATGGGCAACGAGGAAACATCCCGGTGCAACAATATATAGTTTGCGGGGAGATGAAGATGGAGCAGGGAAGATAAGGTCGATCGTAGGAGCAGAGGGTAAAACGGCAACTGCATGAAGATATTGGATGAATTATGAAGCACGTGGTTGGGGGGTGGAGGGAGAGGGTAGATGAGATAGATTTTACAGCAAAAATAATAGAAAGTCCAGAATTCGTGATGATTTATGACTACTCCAGAATTGTAAACAAAGATGCCTTAAGGGCACCGCCCCCCCCCCCTCTTGTCAAATCGCGCGAAAACATAGGTGACTATTTAGGATTTTTTTCTAGGAAAAAGTATACACTGCAAGAGTATAAAACAATTTTTTATTTCATTTTTGCCCATCGCTGCCACTGTGAGCGCAAATGACGCGAATTCAATAAAGGAGAAACTATGTATGTTAGCAAAGGATAGAAAGTTTTCCTGGAGGGTTGGTGCCCCTTACTCCAACGTGTTATTTGGGTTGACTTCGCGGCTCTTGGCATAGTTTCTGACCATCTCCGGTCGCGAGCGGACCGCCCTGTTGCGCCTCGCGGGAACAAAACATTCTTCTCCTCTTCTAAGTCTCACTCAACCGGCTCCTAGGGTTTTCGCCGACGCCAAGCTTCCTCTTCTTCCCGAGAGAACTATTCTTCACACCGTTTTCGGCGATGGCAAAAAAGTGAGTAGATTACGATATATTGATCGGCAACGACCAGTGAAAAGGCAGAATCGCGTTCTACGATGTATTTTATAAGAATAAAATATAAAACATTGCAATTCAAAGTTAACGGAAATTTGAAAAATAGTTACGGCGGGCGACGTCGAGTCGATCTTTTTCTTGCCGATGGTGAACAGCGAAAATGGTTTTATGATATAAAGTGGTTTTTGTATTTCGGATTTATGAATTTTTCGGGAGATCGACGGGTTGTTAACCGGTTATTCGTTTCGGTGGAAATTGCAAGAGCAGAATGTTTAATAAATTCGTAGTAGACGCGGAAAGTCAAACATATCGATGCGCAGTTTCAAATCCTACGTGACGAATATGCTGCGCGGTAGTTTCGGGGATCCTCCAGCCGTTTCACATCGATGTTACTGTATACATATTCCTTGGTAACTTCGGTCAGTAATTAAAAGCGCATTTTTAACAATCGTCACTCTATCTGGAGATTAATACTACGAGAATTCAAGAGTTAAAATGATAAATCATGTAAATAAGTGACTGAAGTGAAAATTTTCAGTATTTTCTTTTTAACCGCAGTGGTGTTTATACTTATGATCTCACATCTATCTTGCGACAGCTATTCTAGATAGTAGACTATAAAATAAATCATTCTATCCCTTAAAGCGTTTATCACATTATTCAGAATAGAATTTATTTATATATCAGTTTATTTTATTATTTTTTAAAATTTACAAAAGAATGATAAATAAATAAAATAAATATATAAATTTATTTTTATATACAGTGTTTGTTCACCGCTCAGTGGTTCTTGGGAAACACTGTTCGTAAATATAATGCGCCACTGTGCTCGTGAGGCCCGGATGTCGAAATTTTTCTAAAAGAAAAAGTACAGGTCCAAGTTTCTTTCTTTTACAGGGATGAACTTGGACATTTTTTCATTATCGATTATCATGTAGCTACTTTTTTTCCCTCAACCTTGTGTTCTTCTCTTATTTCGATCAAAGATCACGGTCTAGTCGAGCGTATTTTGGAGGAAAACGGAACTGAAATGATAGGTGATCAGTATGAAGTAATTTTAGAGTGCCATATTTGGTTCTTGGTTGCGCGTGATTCGAATGCATCACGGCTGTCTGCGTTTAATTCTTTCTTTCTGCATACCACTTACTGCTACTCGGGATTCTTTCCATTGTCAACAAGCTGATGATTATGGGTGGCAAAAAGTATTAGCAAAAGATATTCAGATTTTTGGTAGGACTACAAGAAATAATAAAAAAAATAGATTGCTGTATTAAATTACAGGAAAATATCTAGTAGCTGTATTACATTCTTTAAAATTTTAGCTATTTTTGTTCTATTTATAAAATATACGTTTTTCATTTTAATGAAAGTTTCACTCAGACAAGAATCGTGACCTACGTGCCACAGGTCGCTTAAAATATCTGCTTTTTAAATTCCCATTCCGCAGCAACAACAGTTATTGCACGTACTTGTGTGAAAAAAATGTCCTTTATAGGTACATATAAAAGAAATTTATTTTTTATTTATTTTTTGTTGTTGTGAAAATAGTCACAATTATCTAGATTAGCCAGGACTAATCAGCCGACCCACATATCGTGACCCCAGAGTTTACCGTGCGACAGTTTTTAAGCGACAGACAAACACAAATGTATAAATTTTTTGCTGTATATATCAAGATTTATTTACTAACGAAATTTCTTAGGCAACTTTTCACTTTTTTATTGTTTGATTTGCTCGAACATTTCTGTTCTTATCGCTTGACTCTTTTAGTTCCTCGATTGACTTCTTTCGGTTTTCTCACTTGATATCCCCAAACCACTCTGTGCTTATCATTCGCTTTTTATTGAAATTTCTCAGTCAACTTTCCTCTTCTTTGTCGCCCGATTTCCTCTCGTAACTCTCGGTGCTATTATTAAGTAAAGCAGCCCCTACACGATGAGACACGTCTTACCTCGAGACACGTCTCGAGACCAGTCTCTCTCTCTGCTTCTCTCCACCTTGCCAGCACGAGACATGAGACATCGTCTCGAAGCATGCCTCAAGACAAGTCTCGTCGTTTAGGGCCGGTTTTAAGGTAAACTTAAATTGATTTAATTATTGGAGGCTATAAATTGCATTTCCTCCACTGAATTTCCAGATGAATACATCGCCCACGTTGTGGGACTGATAATAACATTGAATTCTTCTGGGTAGCTTTATTTTGACCCTTCGTAATTCACATCCTATTTTATGGCTATGCCAATATTTCTGTATGTTTTTATACCTAATAATAAAATTTAAAAATCAGCTGAATTTTTACCACAAAAAATGGCTTTTTGCTACAACTATTTTTTCAAATACAAATTTCAACTTATTAAAATTTACATTTCCAGAAAAAGACTATTAGAGCATGATTGTATGAGTATCACGAATGTACAATTATCACTGAAAAGTTAAAAGATTCAAAAATATGAAAATGGTAACTGAAAAATAACTTTTCTTTTTAATATTAGCGATGAATGGAAATCTGCTTTGATAGAGCGGGCAAAGTGGTAAAAATAAGTTCTTTGAATTCCAAAAATCTATGGAACATTACACTGTGACGAAATATTGCGATAGTTTAAACGCAGATAATAATAGTACCTAATACTAATTATAATATAACAAGGTGGCTTCCAATTTATCATCCTCCACAAGTTCTATAGCAACTGATAGGTTCGTGCCATCGTAATCAAGATGTTGTTGTAAATGAGACCACGATGGATAGAGACTGGTTCGGTTTTATAGAAGAGAACGAATTGCAATGTAACTCAACTTTATTTTACAATATAATGATTGTGGGCTCGCACACACGAGAGCACTCTCTAGAAGTTAGGAAAGCTATCTATCGAGTATCGATTGACGCGGTACGATCGATACTCGCGTGATCATGATCGATGATCCATACAGAAGAGATACATATATATATATATTGTAGGAATTCGACTATAAATAAAAGACTCGACTATCGACCCTCTGGAATCTTTCAAGGAAGGGCAGCACCCCGAAAGAAGAAGAGGAAGGTATGCTAACTGGCCATCCCACCCTTTCCCTGCGTCTTGTTAATGGTCGTGCGTCTGGATTGAAAATAATGGAGCAGACGCCATAAACGCGCGTTTCAAGTGGTTTTCTATTTTTTTCCATGTTTTTCATACGTGGCTAGGTCTAAATTTTACGTGGATCCTGGTTCTCCAGCAATTCCACTCGAATTCCTTCTAGACTAGGGGCGTTCCAGCAATTGCTCGCACGAGCAGTCGGAAGTTGCTCTATGCTCTTGGTGGGACGAGGCCGGGCCCCGGGAGCAAAAGTCCCATGGCGGGGCAATCTTGTGAATGCAGAGACTTCGCTTCGAATCTATGACTTAAGTTTCGAATCGGTTTAAATCTCATTAGCTATTGCCGCCAAGAAAATCGAATCGCTTCGAATTCTAGATAGAAGTTTCGAATCGCTTTTAATTCTCTAGTCTGAAGTTTCGAATCACTTCGAATCATTACAGAATTAAATAACTTCGAATCGTTACGTGCCCCACTAACGATCCCTTCTAACCCTACTCCCTCACACCACGCTTTTATCCTGACGGATTTTCTCCAGAACCGAAGAGCTGCTCTACACCCTTCCACGCAAAAGCAGACCTCAAACGTGCCTGCTCCAGCTAATCGATATCACGAATTACATTCCCTTCTACAAAACTTAAGTCTCCTATATCCAACGTTCTTACTCTTTGACAGAGCAGTGTATGTATAATTAACTTCCTTCTAATATCAACTCTCCATTGCGTGTTTCACCTACGAGCCTCAATCGCATTGAACACTTCCCACTCACAGCAAACAGTTAACAGGCCAAGACTTATCAATCCTCCACCGGAAAGAAATATGCCTGAATTGCGAAATCCTTCACTTTCCAATAGCACTCTTGCAGCACTTTTTTGGATAAATCGTCATAGGATTGTTTAGGTCTTTCCTCATAGGTTTCTCCAGAAGTACATACGTCATATCGAATGAAACTTGTGTCTGGATTCAGAGGAAACATTCTACCCAGCTTACGTGTTCGCAACCGCGTCCACGAGGAAAGCAATCTCCCGCCCACGTGTTTCGCCTCTATCGCCCCATGACGCATCTGCTTTTTGACGTAGAACTACGTCTTTCACCGCACTACAAGGAGGAAATAATGGTCGTGAAATGTTTTCGTAGCTTTTCTTATAATTTTACGCTCGAGTATTTTGAGTCTATAGTGCCCAATATACTACCCAATAAAGAGTACATTTTTCATACATCAGTTATCTTCTATCTTCTATCTTCTATCTTCTATCTTCTGTCTTCTATCTTCTATCTTCTATCTTCTATCTTCTTCTTCTATCGTCTATCTATAAATCTATATAATCTATCTATATCTATCTATATAAATAAAAATGTAAATGTTCGTTTGTTCAAAATCTTAAATCTTCGAAACCACTGGAAGGATTGTGATGCGGTTCGCACCGTTTTGTACAGCATTTCTCGAGGAAGGTTTAGGTATATGCAACATTAACCTATGGCAAAAATAAGCCGAGCAATGACGATTTTAGTGAAGCAAGATTTACGTGAATCGCAGCGCTCACAGAACAGCTAACGATGTGACTCGCATCACCACCACTGTGCGCATCTCTTTCGCGCAGAGCGGTGCTCGCCACGCTATGTGTAAGTTCCACACTAGATTCTACATATTGCGCGTGCGGACATGTATCTCGCGGCTACAGCTTGATCGTGCTTTAAGCAGCTTCTTACTTATTTCGGTTTTCTATCATTATCCTTTTAATCATTGATCATTAATCATTAATCATTAAATAAACGTATGGGATGGTGGATGCTGCATCGCACTCCGTCCAGTAATTCTCTCGACGCCTACTGGGGACCTTATTTTACACTATGTAGAGATAAACATGAATCAGTTACGCTAATAACTCGGGCGAAGCCGAGGGGGGGGGGGCACGCTAGTTCTAAATAAAATCACCGTTTTATTTGAAATTTCTTAATTTCTATCCATTTGAAGTAATTACGAACAGCGTGTTTGGGGCTATTACGGACGATGGCATCTACCCTTTTCTCTTAACATTTCGAAGCTCTTTATGTGTCCAGTTCCCCGGAATTATGTTAGGAAGAATATACGTACATATTCGTTGAAAGATCTTGAGATACCCGTGTTAAAGTCTACGTGTCTAGGTTAAAGATAAAAGACTTTCAATCGATCAGGGAGCAAATAAATAATCACACCCACGCGCAACCAAAATTCGATCGAACAAGATGAAAGACTGTGACAGACCCACAGCGTGGAATAGAAACCAGTGTTTAGTGAAGATCAAGAATACTTTAAACTTAAGTATAGTGCCTCTCCGAGATATAGTGACTTAGGTGTGAAGTCCCTCAGCGGGGTCTTAACCGACACCCTGCTGGGTACTGGCCGCTAAACGTACCCCTCTACTACCTCTTGCAGGACTGTATTTAGAGAAGACCAGGACAACACCGGGGCCCTAACAGAAAATGAAACAGAAATTGAAGATACGGTTTATCATTATTAAAAGACATCAATTAAGCTTTGCTACTGGCTATTAAAAATTGTCTCATATTAAATAAAAATACGTTTTAGTAAGGTATATGTACTGCATTAGAACAGTAGTAATATTAATTATTTTATATTAATAACTTATTTTAAATTAAAATCACTGCATGTCTTGAAGTCATTTTTGAGGATTCACCGTGGCAGTCAGAGTGTTCGAATATCGAACTCTCGGAATGGGCATAGCTTGTGGTAGGTATTCACGAATCACAGTTTATAACACGTCTCCGGTTGTAAGCGTACCTAACCCAGGTAAGAGTTATAAAATGGACATCTGTGTTTTCCTTGCCGTTTTCTCAGGTCTAAAAATCGACATTTTTAGTCAAAGTATAACTCTCGGACAGAGCGCACGCAGTCACCAGTATTCGTGTATTTAGCATCGACTCGAATACTAACATTTTTCTTAGTCTGTGATTGTGTGTTTGTGGTGTTTTTGAACTGTGTAATATGTTCCGACCGTGGGAAATAGCATCTTCAATTGGGAATTGTCAAGCTATTAACGAAGAGCTAAGAACGATAAATAATAGCAATAGCGACATCGATAGCGATAGCGATAGCAATAGCGATAGCGAGGAAGAGGATCAAGGGAAGAAGAGGCTACACCTGACAGAAGATGCCCTAAAAATTTGTATAAATGTATATAAAAATATAAGACGTCTAGACAATCTAGAGAAAACCGAAGCATTAAAAAAAACGGCGGCACTGACAGGTGTTTCGTATTCGAAACTACACAAAATAATTAAAAACGGAATACAGACAAGAAAAATACGCTCAGATGCTGGAAAATTTATATCATTAACAGCTTCCATGGAAGACATAATTCGGACAGAAATATATAATTGCTACCAAAATAACGAAATTCCAACAATAGAAACACTGCACCAAAAATTGCAAATCGACCTAACTTTAGGATATATACCATCTGAAAAGATTTTAAGAATGTGCCTGAAAAAAATGGGATTCAAATTCCAAGTTATAGATAAACGCGTTTCAATCATGGAAAGTGAACGAATTGTCAGATGGAGGCTGTACTATTTAGATATCATAAAATCATACCGGAATAGCGGTAAAACAATTTATTACCTTGATGAAACGTGGTATGATACCCACGACACGGCAAAAAAAGGGTGGTCGGATAATAGTGCAAAATGTGTTGTCCATATGCCACCAAACAAAGGGCAGCGATTGGTAATTTTGCACTGTGGAAGTGAAGATGGGTGGGTGCATGGTGCCCTGAAATTGTGTGGCAAAAATATTGAAAATTGTAACATAGATTACCATAAGAACATGGACTCCGCGGTTTTTGAAAAGTGGTTTGAGGAACAACTAATTCCAAATTTAAAACCAAGCAGTGCGATTGTAATAGATAATGCACCATATCATTCCCGAATATATGAAAAAATCCCTAACAGTAGCAGCACAAAGTCGGAAATACAAAACTTTCTACATGCACATGACTTATACTACGAAGAAACGTACACAAAAAAGGAATTACTAGAAGTTTTGAAAACAAAAACATTTAATAAAACATATGTAATAGATGAAATTGCAAAGGCATATGGACACACCGTTTTGAGGCTGCCGCCATACTTTTGTATATTCAACCCGATTGAAATAATGTGGGGAAAGCTAAAAAAAAATGTTAGGAGGCACAATAAATTTCCAAAATTCGACAATAGAGTCATAGAACTGATCCAGCAAAAAGTGAACAATATTGAAGCATTGCATTGGAAAAGAGCCATTAATAAAGTTATAAGAATTGAAGACGAATATGTTCAATGAAATTTGTTGTACAATTTTACAAATTTTATAATAAATACTGGCGATGATACTGAAGAAGAAGAAGAAGAAGAAGAAGTAGAAGAAGAAGAAGAAGAAGGAGAAGACGAAGGAGAAGAAGAAAAAGGAGGAGTTTAACGCATCGTATAAGAAAATATTAAATGGTAAATTTTAATTAATTCCTACATAATTATTATATTGTTTCATAAATTCTCCACTACTGTTCTAATGCAGTACATATACCTTACTAAAACGTATTTTTATTTAATATGAGACAATTTTTAATAGCCAGTAGCAAAGCTTAATTGATGTCTTTTAATAATGATAAACCGTATCTTCAATTTCTGTTTTATTTTCTGTTAGGGCCCCGGTTTTGTCCTGGTCTTCTCTAAATACAGTCCTGCAAGAGGTAGTAGAGGGGTACGTTTAGCGGCCAGTACCCAGCAGGGTGTCGGTTAAGACCCCGCTGAGGGACTTCACACCTAAGTCACTATATCTCGGAGAGGCACTATAACCGTTCGCATTTATCCCGCTAGCTATGGGTAATCACGTGTTTGGGAACCCGGCACGTGCCGCATGTTCCCTCCGCTGTAGGTCGCAACTAAATCGACCAAATCGACTACGGGTTTGGGAGCCCGGCACGTGTCGCATGTTTCCTCCGCTGTAGGTTGCAACTAAATCGACCAAATCGACTACGAGTAATCGGACAGAAAGAGTTTTGTTTTTTTTTTTTCAAAAAATAATTTGCTTATTAACGTCTCTATAATTTTTTGTGTTGTCATTGTAGATGATTAATCAAAGTTCATTTATCTATAAGGTAAATCTGTTTAGAATCAATACTTTCGATTCAATTTAACTTTTCCCTACTCTCGCCTATTGTACCCAGCACCTGTATTTATTCATCCAGCGGAAACTTTTGCATCTTGATATGTACTTGTCAGGTTCAAATTCACTTTGGAAGTGTCTCTGATTGATTGAAAACGAAAGTATGCCGCGTATCCTACCGGCGCGCGCTCCCGTGTACTGAAAGGAGAGTTTCCCAGGTGTCCACCTGCGAGTGCTTTGATTTTTGGACGAGCTTTAGAGGACACAGAAAAATAAGAAACAGGTGTCTTTTAATTTTGGCCTGTTTGCATGTTTAGGGGGTGAAACCACCCTTCAAAGTTATGATTTTCAGGTGTTCGTCTGCGATTGCTTTGGTTTTTGGATATGTTTTAGAGAACCGAAAATAAGATATACGTGTTTTTTCATAGCAAAATAAATTTTCATAGTAGATTCTGAATTTATCATAGTTTAAAATACTTATTTCATTGAATTGGTGTTGTTGATAAGCAATAATGGGGTGGGTTTATTTTGACCTAGCACACGCCGAGCGAGGAATAAACAGAAGTCAATGCTTTTAACTTGATCTTCTAGTAAAATTTCGAATATTGCGTCCCATGCTTTTAAAACCGAAACCGAAAATCGGTGGTTTGCAATTTGTATCTATACTTGTAGGGATTGGAAAGTTTTGTTTCGTAGCTGTTCGTGGGCGAATAAGATCGGGCCTGACGGCGCCGAGCGTTCTGTTTTGCACACGAGTAATTCTTAGGCATCTCAGCGTCGCGTTCCGCCTGAAATTCAAATGAGTAAGGTGAACGACGGAGGCATCAGCCCCGACGTAACGCAGTGAGATGTTACTGGGACGATTACGACACGTCGATGTGCAAACATTGCAGCCGAAGATGATGACGATTCGATGTAAGGAAGCGGAAATTTCTCGCGTCACTTTATTCATTCAGTAATTTCTGTTTCCACACAATAGATTCAAGAGTAGCTTAAATCGTGTCTTCCTGACTTCTAAGTGGCCCTTACGACTTTGTTCTTTGCCACCTCACTGCAATTAAATATGCAGGAATAGGAGTATTCTAACTGAGATTGAAATTTAATCCAAACCTAATAATTTCAGGATGAACTTTAATCATTTCTTCCTGAATCTCCAGTAGATCTTCTGACACAACAGTTTGCACCCTCGCCGCAATTAAAACTGGCGGAATAAACGAAACACCAACGTTGATCCTCATTAACAGAAACTTGCGTGTTTCTTACCTTTTGGGCATTTCTTTCTTAATTTTTTATAAATTATACGCTTATAGTGAACGCTTAATGCCGAGAAGCAGGAGCCAATCGTCGATGAGCTTTCAAAATACGCGAGCAACAGTTGAGATTCTGAATCTCCTCGTGATCTGAATTCTAACGGGGCGTCTATTCGTGCGCACCTCGCGGCAAACGTATCCGTGAAACAATCGGGAAAGCAAAATACGACATTGGTCCCTCTGCCCTCTTCAAAGTTTTCACGCTACTGACATTTTCTTTCAGATTGGAGGTCCCGTCCTGTTGTGGCGCCTTCCCCCTGAGGACGGGTACGATAATTATCGCCGTGATTCAGATAGTAAGTACATTTCTACAGGGTTTTTTTCGTGACGATGCGGGAAAATCGTTTAAGCGAGCCTGAACTACATTTAACGATCTCTTTTGTATTGCTACTTAGATAATCTTCATGCTGATGGTGATCTTGACCTACGCTATAGATATCAGATGGGAGGAGGCACTGCCCGGCACGGACCGAACAACCGCCAAGATCGTTTACACCATAAGTTTCTGCATAACGATCTTCATAGCGATCTTGCTTTTGGTTGGTGTTTTCCAGGTGAGTTATCCTCCAATCTGTAAGATGTCGAGTGGTGCAAGGTTTTAAGAGATGCCTAATCCGCTAGACCTACTAGAGAGGAATTATTAGATCGGTGCAAAAGTTCGTTCGCTTTATTGAACCAAAGGTCTGTTAAAAGTAAAAATATTAAAAGTTTTTCTACTCAAAGTATATTCCTTGGCCATTTATGACTTTTCGCCTCTTTTCTGGCAAAAGTACAAGTAGGTGTAGCTACGAACGAACGCTATGTGCCAATATATATGTCTCCCAATGACAAAATACCCTTCGACGAAATAAAGTATTAGGAGAGCGATAGCGGAATAGCATTTGATTAGCTTCTGCTAACCGAAAAGAAAAGTCCATCAGGTTTATCGAAGTAATCGCTTCTGACAATAAAATCTTACATGATGCCCTTTAAAAGTCCCTTCATTTGAATACTCGAATTTAAAAAGTCGAAGGACGAGTCCAAGACCCCTAGCGAAGCTAATCTACCATAATTGCTTCTCTTCTTCCACAGAGAAACAGTTGTCTGATGTTGCCATGGTTGACGATTGGGGTGATTGGGCTAGTAATGACGCTAATTAACATCATTGTCTCGATCGCCGCGTCCATCATGAACGACGACCCGAAAAGTTGCTATGCTGTTTTCATTGGCGGCGGGTTAACACTTGGTGCGTACATGGTCCGCTTTCTTTCCACCCCCACTTTCGATCTATCATTATATTCCGAGATTTTCTACATTATTCAGATTTACCGGTAAAGTTGAATTTAGCGGTACAGCATAAGGCGGAACCACAGATTCGTTATTCGGCAATTATTCACTATTACACATTTGTGGATCTAGTGACGTAGGCAAATGTTCTCTATCAGCCGAGTATCAAATGGGTGACTGAGAATCATAGTGGTATAAGTCCAAAAGTTGATATGTCTGACTTTTTAATAACAAGTTTGAAGTCTCAAAGGCTCCATCTGTTTACTTTCATAGTGATTCAAGCTATAACTTCATTCTTAACTGAGAAATAAGGACATATCCTTTTAGCACTCATCTAACAAGAGCAGAGCGTTTCAAAACATACTATTATAGGTACTATTATTCCGCCTAAAGTAATGTTTTGCGTTTTCTGTTATAAAAAACTCTACGTATACATTGCAGTTGTGGGAACACATCTAAAGGCTCAAAATACTACCATTATAAATATGTATATACTTAAAAAGGAGTTTCATTACCGTTATGTTTACAAGCGTGGACTTAATGAATACAGTTTTACGAAAATAACATTACTATGTAGTTAAAATGATATGTACTCTATTGAATAATATGTACTATAATATGTTTCCCTCTTTCGCCATTTTGTCAAAATGGACCGTTATCTCCTATTTCATTGGAGGTCCTAATACCAGTGAAAAAGGCATCACGAATTGGTGGGATATATTCAATGCGTGTAACATATCTCTCTTTTTTAAATAATTTACTGCGCGTGGTCCATAGTAGAGCTTCTTTTGTACAATTTTATTAAAATGCTTTGGTCGACCTTTCTTACGTGGGTATATACATATTTATAATGGTAGTATTTTGAGGCATCAGATGTGTCCCCACAACTGCAATATCTACGTAGAGTTTTTATAACAGAAAACACAAAACATTACACTACACGGAACACCGCGCGAGTGACTTATACTGTTATGATTCTCAGCCCCCCAAATGTCTCTGCGAACTTCCGTACATACGAATGTTCGCAGCTCTCGATCACAAGCCGAAACTCTCGTCAGTCGCCGAATAAACGCATAGGGTGGAGATATACGCGAATACTCTGGCGAAAAATTATTCGGTATTCGCTGAATATCGAATCTCCGCTTCCGCCTTTATAGTACAGTAATTCGACATTATAGTCCCGACGAACGGGGCTGGCGGCGGGACAATAACGCGATACGGACACTGTTCCCTTAGAGTAGTATATGCTCTAAGCCTATTCCGTGCGGCCGATGCCGCGAGTGAGAAAACCCAAGAGCCGAGCGAGAGGGAACGAAACAGTTGACACGAAGTTGCCGTCGTCTCTTTCGTTCTCTCACTCTCGATCGAAGGTTTCCAAGAAATGGTGGGGATAGTGAGCGGGACTATTACGCATGGTAAAAACATGACAATAACGACGAATTAGTGTATTTGGAAATTCTAACGATCTTTAAGTTTGAACAGATTGTCGATCGTTTTCTTTAACTCTTTAACAGCTCATTTAAAGCGAAGAAGTAGTAAATTAATGTAGCAAGAAGTGCACAATTCTCCCTTTTCTGTTTGAGCATGCGCATTAGGGACCTCACTATTGCTCGGTACACCTACAAGTCCGTTATCGCAACGAACTTCTCCAAGATAGATTAATTAGTTAAAAGGTTAAAGACTACTCCATTCCTCGAAAGCTTGTCCACAATTTATCCTATTTTAGCAGTGATTTACATACACTTGTTACAAGTTATGTATATGTATCTTTTCAGGGATGCACACGCACCTCTGGCGCGTCGTGTACAGCCACTACAAGGAGTTGAAGAAGGACAAAACGGACAATTATCCACAACAAGCTTAAAGCTGGTCGGAATTATGTCGATGATCTTATCACAGAAGAACTTTAGAGAAGTTTCGTATATTTTATTTCTCGCCAAGGAATTTGAATTTTACATCCACGTGGATGCTTCACCATCAATGAACAGTCTAATTAGCTACCAACGAAGTCACTTAAGCTTCAGTTAGCACGAACACACCAAAGCAGTTGAACATCCATCGAAGCAGATTTCTCGAAAACCGCGTAATCATGTTTTATGGCACTGGGATGCTCCACCGTTCGATAATCTGTATCGTTCAGGGTCAGGGGCGGATTTGTATATAGGCTAAGGATGCTGCAGCCTAGGACGGCAAATTTTGAGGAGTGGAAAGTTTGTGGCGAAAGAAATTGAAAAAGGTTTAAACACAGAGGCTTGTGACAACTTTGTATACAATTTACATTTTTCCATGTAGGAAATTATCAATAACTTATATGTGAGTTGTTATATTGAATTAATTTTAAAAGTCTCTCAATTCTTTTTAATTAAAATATTTTGTGATATTTCATGGAAAGGGCGGCAGACGCTTGTTTGCCTAGAGACACGAAATCTCCAAATTTCCAAATGCCCGCATCCCGAAATCTCCAAATCTTCAAATCTTCAAATATCCAAATCTTTAAACCTGGAAATCTCCAAATCTGGAAATCTCTAAATCTCCAAATCTCAAAATCCGCCCCTATTTAGCCCCCCAAAATCACTTTCCATATTTCGAAACTTTGGATCATGAGTCATTTACCTTCTGTGATTAAAGAAGCCACTGTATTCTGCCGATTCATTGAAACTGAATCGGCAGAACATTCATAAGTTACGTTATGCGAGATTATCATCGTGGAACATTCAGATGGAACATGATTGTTCAGGGCCGGCTTTAGCGTACTTGGCACCCCGGGCAAGATTATCATGGCGTTCCTCCAAAGGCACGAAAACCAATTAGCAGAACGGATATAAATGAATAATCGCATAAAGCGGCGCCACAGATTTGGCGCCCGGGCGGTTGCCTTGCCTCCCTCCCCTTAAAGCCGGCCCTGTGATTGTTATTCGACAGTGCGAAGAATGTTGCAAATTCTTTTTTACACTTAGAGCTTAATACTCATATTCCCGATATCGAAAAGCCGAGGGTGATCCTCGACGAGAATAGATTCCATTTTCAAGGATAAGGAAAATGTTAAGCGTATGCAAAAATATACGCATTGCCTCACCGTCGAGAACCAGTCTCTCCTACGCAAGCTTAACGACTGACTTATTTATTTCCCCTCTCCCCTCTTTTACTCACTTGTACTCGTCAACGTCCCTTCGTAACGCGCGCGATCAATGGGTCGTGACTGTTGTTACACAACGAACAATAAATTATTCTAGTTTCTAATTCGTCTCCATTTGCGATTATTTGTTCATACTTAAAAGACAGCATCGCGATTTCGAATAACTTCCCTCGAGGAGGTTCCATTTTCTCGTTTGATTAATGAATTTATCAGTCAGAAATGTTGATTTTCAGAATGAGGTTTAAAATAGTGGACAGGTATAAATCAGAAGGAATGCACTTTGGTGTTCATAAGTTATGAAACACCTACACAAAAAATTGCAGATTTGTTGAAGAACTGTAACAAATTTTACTTTATGCGGTATTTGAAATCTAAATATCGCGGAACGAAGAAAAATGACTTACACCACTTTCATAATCACCGGCACGTGTGGTACTTGCTATTAGGACAGTTCATGTTACTTCGAGAGAAGTGAAGATGGGAGAATTCGTGACTTGTCTTTCAAGTGTTGCGTAATACATTGCGTGCCCTAATGTTCCTAATGTCCATTCCTTCTTTTGTCAACTTAAGAAATCATTTTTCAAAGATTGAAGCGAGCAAAGTGAATGCAGAAACATGAGGTAAGTCGTGATTTATAACGCAATATCTGGAGACCCAGTTCTCAATAAGTAAAATGGTAAAAGGGATATCCCAAAATGATCTTGAAACATGTTGCTATAGTTTTAATCCTCACTCGAATGCGTTTTCCACGTCTGGCGAGTGAATAAGGAGAGCGATGCGGGGGCCATTCCCGTAGCGTGTCTGTTGCATCCTAAATCAGTAGCTGTCGAAGATCTGCGAGTCACGAGCAATTGGCTCTTCAGAGATTTATTTCTGCAACAAGAATTTCGTTACTATAACAAATTCGTGAAAAGCTAAACTATGACGTAGAATCGATATTGAAGTATATTCAAGTTGCAGCTCTTCAAGAAAGAAAAAAAAGGAAAAGAAAAGAAGAAAAAAGAAAAGCCGTGAGATTGAACGCCGTGGAAAACGTCGCTCAAATAAATTCAGCAATAAAGTCAGACAAGACAAATAAAGTCAGCGATAGGCCATTCAGTAATGAATACGTCAATTTCTATATTAGATCTTCGTAGAATTATCACCAACGGATTTCTACTTAGTGCTTTTCTCATGAAAATGACACCAGACGTGCTATCATTCTAAATATTTTTACTGATTGTAATGGAAAGAGTATTTCATTTCTGCGTGAACTGACACGGAAATGATTATAATTACATGGTACATGTTTTTTCAATTTTTAAATCCATTCAATATAGATACTTACTAAAGAAAGAGCCAATCAATTTGTAACGAAACGTAGAGTTTGAACTACTAATCTACCGTTCCCAAGTAATAAACAAACTATTGCAAATTGCCCTCGGGTCCCGATTACCTACGTAAATAAATTTTACAAAAACATTTCGAATCATTGTTTTTAATGATTATTACGTGTCGAAGGATGGGCACCGTCTAAGTAGATATGCGCGAAGCGTAGAGATTAGCGCGAATGTCAGTAACAGCGTCAATTTTTAATATTTTTCGACGTACGACACGTGAAAAATGTTAGTTGAGTATTCTGTGACACGTAAGAGTACTAATAAACAATCTGGTAATCAACAAGCTGGCAAGAAATACCATGTTTCTGCGCCATATAGTATCCTGATCCCCGAAATAGACTTTAGAAGAGAAATCGGCATGAGTCGTTGACAAACCAAGCGTAAGTGTAGGGTAGCGAACCCCCGCTGTCTATGTCAAACTCTCGCTCTAAACAAGTCACACGCGTTTACAAGCTTGCAGCCGCTTTCAGCATTTCAACACATTTCAGAGTAGTTCCTGAGTTTGACGCTGTTCATGAGCAGAGGCCACTACATTCGGTCCTCTGTGCGGAGCGGCACGCTATAACTGCCGAAGTTGGGAGAGAAGCGACGAAGCCGAATGCGTGCGGCACTCTTGTACCTGCGCTCTAATCGAGTGGTCCGTGCAGTAAATATATTCATTTTAATTGTTTTATTCAACACGTTTTCTCGGCATTCTATTTTCTCACACCACATCCGGACGGTCGGGCAGCAGGGGGCCGGCCTTCGAAGAGTCGCAGTCGAACAGACCGAGTACGGCTCCATATCTCAACTTATGGGTCGATAATACAGTTTGAGGCACAATCGGGGATCCGCGCGTTTCCTTGGCTACCGGTGATCCACTATCGATCCACGATTCTCACGCGCGCTTTGAAACAATTGAAACCTGCCCACGTCTCAGCGGTCGCCATTGCACGCGATAAACCGTATCGACGTGTTCCACGTTAGAGCTCTTACTTTTTGACCCGTCGGGTACCCGGGCTACCTGGAACAACTTCAAGCAATCGAATGTTGTATTGTTTGTGGTATTGTTTGATGTTACCCAAAAATGATCGAACAATACCACATTTAATGGCTTGAAGTTTTTTCGGGTAGACGGGTACCTGAAGGGTCAAAAAGTAAGAGCTCTATTCCACGTTGGAAGGAGTCGCTACAGGAGGCACATATACTTCCATCCGCGATAGCACACTGACGGGAACGCGCGGGTCCTTTCTTCGAATCCCTTTTATCCAACTCCCACGCCACAAAGCGTTGCTCCTCGGTCGCGGCTCAGCCTCTAATGAGGAGCAAGTACGTCAGGGGGTTGTCACGAGCAAGCGGCTGTTGTGCACGGTTTTAGTGGATGTACGGGAACGAGACAGAAGAGCAAGCGAGTACGGTTCTCCCACTCGCCTCGCGCTACTCGGACACATTGTTTCGTTGCTCCTGGCTTGGGAGCGTGGCACACAGATGCAGACGTGGTGGCCAGCGTGCACGCCAGACCAACACTGATCGACCTCCGCGTGTACGTACGAGCAGGTTAGGGACACGCTCGTACACGCCGTTCCCCGGCCGCACTCTCCACGCTATAAACCGATTGACCGACCAGTCACGCACGATCTCTCGCTTGTGTATGAATGGCGTGGTCCGGTTACCACCGGACCCGAACACATTGCGAACACACGGGCCAACTTTATGGCCGTGCGCACTCACTCCGCGCTGGCTGGCTTGCCCGCGGACGAGAAACCTATCAAAGGCTCCCAAGTACCGGTAAAAATTTATTGTATACGCTCAACTCGCCACTCCGATTTTTCCGCCCCGACCTGGCAGTCATTTCGAACAATTTCACCGCCGCCTCGAATGGTATTTACTATTTAGTGCGGTTCAACGCCGGCATTGAACCCCAGGAGCGACGTAGCAATGGTATGGAGTAGACGGGGCTTTCTGGGAAAGTGAGAGAGAGCAACGTGGTACAGTAACCCGACGCGAGTGGTGGAAGGGGAACGAGCTATAAGTCAGAGGGTGGGCTGTGGTGGGGGAAGACGTATCGAGCAACCGACCTTGGTCCGCGGTGGATCTGCATTTTCATCGGATTGCTTAGTTGGCTGACGGAAAATTTCTAATCTAAATACGAGTTGACGATTTTCCTTTGATGTAGAAAATTTCACTGCGTTAATATGGTGTTTCTACGAATAATAGTATGTTAACTTGTAAATTTGACATGGTAGAGATCTATTTCTTTTGTAAACCAGAATGAGTTCATAGTCTTGAGGAATTAATTTGGACGAAATGTTGGTGGTGCCACTTCGAACGATTCTATGTACTCGTAATAAATGTTAATGTTCTGGAAAAACGAGCGAAATGAATCGCGACCTCAAGTTCGTTCTCAGTATTTACGTTTTATTTCTAGATGATATTTATATATAATTATTGCGAGCACGCGGTATAGGCCCGTGCATAGCCTGTTGGTACTCGCAGTTGAAGATAGAAAAAGATCGGCCCCTTTCAAGGACAACCAGGACATCGATCAGATGGTCTGTTTTGTACCGAACGCCAATATTTCCGGACATATCAGATTAGCTAGTAACATTGTGTAAACATATAGCTACTGCTAAATATAGTTGTGTTGTGTGATCGTTCATCTATTATTCTATCCTTGGCGCCGGGATGAACAACGAGGAAACATCCCGGTGCAACAATATATAGTTTGCGGGGAGATGAAGATGGAGCAGGGAAGATAAGGTCGATCGTAGGGGCAGAGGGTAAAACGGCAACTGCATGAAGATACTGGATGAATTATGAAGCATGTGGGTGGGGGGTGGAGGGAGAGGGTAGATGAGATAGATTTTACAGCAAAAATAATAGAAAGTCCAGAATTCGTGATGATTTATGACTACCCCAGAATTGTAAACAAAGATGCCTTAAGGGCACCGCCCCCCCCCCTCTTGTCAAATCGCGCGAAAACATAGGTGACTATTTAGGATTTTTTTCTAGGAAAAAGTATACACTGCAAGAGTATGAAACAATTTTTTATTTCATTTTTGCCCACCGCTGCCTCTGTGAGCGCAAATGACGCGAATTCAATAAAGGAAAGACTATGTATGTTAGCAAAGGATAGAAAGTTGTCCTGGAGGATTGGTGCCCCTTACTCCAACGTGTTATTTGGGTTGACTTCGCCGTTCTTGGCATAGTTTCTGACCATCTCCTGTCGCGAGCGGACCGCCCTATTGCGCCTCGCGGGAACAAAACATTCTTCTCTTTTTCTAAGTCTCACTCAACCGGCTCCTAGGGTTTTCGCTGACGCCAAGCTTCTTATTCCCAAGGGAACTATTCTTCACACCGTTTTCGGCGATGGCAAAAAAGTGAGTAGATTACGAAATATTGATCGGCAACGACCACTGAAAAGGCAGAATCGCGTTCTACGATGTATTTTATAAGAATAAAATATAAAACATTGCAACGAAATTCAAAGTTAACGGAAATTTGAAAAATAGTTACGGTGGGCGACGATCGAGTCGATCTTTTTCTTGCCGATGGTGAACAGCGAAAATGGTTTCATGATATAAAGTGGTTTTTGTACCTCGGATTTATGAATTTTTCGGGAGATCGACGGGTTGTTAACCGGTTATTCGTTTCGGTGGAAATTGCAAGAGCAGAATGTTTAATAAATTCGTAGTAGACGCGGAAAGTCAAACATATCGATGCGCAGTTTCAAATCTCACGTGACGAATATACTAAACTTTCTATAAAATTAAACTTAAATTGATATAATTATTGGAGGTTATAAATTGCATTTCCTCCACTGAATTTCCAGATGAATACATCGCCCACGTTGTGGGACCGATGATAACATTGAATTCTTCTGGGTAGCTTTATTTTGACCCTTCGTGATTCACATCCTATTTTATGGCTATGCCAATATTTCTGTAAGTTTTTATACCTAATAATAAAATTTAAAAATCAGCTGAATTTTTACCACAAAAAATGGCTTTTTGCTACAACTATTTTTTCAAATACAAATTTCAACTTATCAAAATTTACATTTCCAGAAAAAGACTATTAGAGCATGATTGTATGAGTATCACGAATGTACAATTATCACTGAGAAGTTAAAAGATTCAAAAATATGAAAATGGTAACTGAAAAATAACTTTTCTTTTTAATATTAGCGATAAATGGAAATCTGCTTTGATAGAGCGGGCAAAGTGGTAAAAATAAGTTCTCTGAATTCCAAAAATCTATGGAACATTACACTGTGATGAAATATTGCAATAGTTTAAACGCAGATAATAATAGTACCTAATACTAATTATAATATAACAAGGTGGCTTCCAATTTATCATCCTCCACAAGTTCTATAGCAACTGATAGGTTCGTGCCATCGTAATCAAGATGTTGTTGTAAATGAGACCACGATGGATAGAGAGTGGTTCGGTTTTATGGAAGAGAACGAATTGCAATGTAACTCAACTTTATTTTACAATATAATGACTGTGGGCTCGCACACGCGACAGCACTCTCTAGAGGTTAGGAAAGCTATCTATCGAGTATCGATTGACAGGGTACGATCGATACTCACGTGATCATGATCGATGATCCATACAGAAGAGATACATATACAGGGTCATCCGTTAAAACTGCAACCTACGCGCGCGCGAACAGACGAGAATGGCAACACCGCCTCACGGACGCATTCCACTACAACCATTTACCGGCCCGACGTTCGGAGAGTTTCCAGCGACCGCTGGACGGCAGTGATGCCCAAGCTTCGAAAATTTTAGAATGCTCTCTTTCAAATCAACGTTGCAAAGAGTTGTGCGGAATTTCCCGGCCCAAGTAAGCGAGCCGCGCGCTCCGGTTTACCACTCGCACCCCAGATTACTGTAATGAGGTTCGAAAATAATATCGACTGGTCTCGTACCCGTCTTAATTTCATAAATTTTAGCTACGACAGAGTTGACCGCGACGCTATATCCCTGTACGGTGAGATTTTTCGCCACCTGTATGTAAAAACCACAATAATGACGCATCATTCCAAAAAATGACATTAACGGAAGCCGGTATAGGCGCGGCGTTGAATAGCTAAATGTTTAAAACATTCAGACACCAAAATTGTAGAAAAAAATTCCAACACCGCTAAAATCAAAGACACATCCCATTAGTTACCCGTTACGTCCGACCTATGCATGCACTGCATTAAGGATAAAATTATAAAAATAAAAACCAGAAAAATAGATTCTGAGGTTTGCAGAACTAACACATAATTTAATAAAAATTTAATTTCTCAAATTATGAAAGTAATCATACAGAAACAACTAGCCTATTGTTTATCAACACCATGAATTTTAGAGAGAGCATTAAATACAGTATCAAATAAACAGTTTGCAAAAGCTTTTCACAACAATTATGGTTAAAAAATTGATAAAAGAAAAATTAAGTAAACGTAAATTATTTTAAATTATCCATCATTAAGAGGGAATAATTTTTCCTCATTTTTAGTAGCAAATTGCATTCCGATATCTTTTACATCAAAAGTTATACGAATAAAGCCCCAAATTCTTCAACCCGGGCCGGGGAATTCCGAATAGCTTTCTGCGACGTTAATTTGAAACAGACCATCCTAAAATTTTCGACGCTCGGGCATCACTGCTGTCCAGCGGTTGCTGGCAGCGCCGGGCCGTTGAATGATTGTAGTGGAATGCATCCGTGAGGCGGTGTTGCCATTTTTGTCTGTTTGCGCGCGCGTAGGTTGCAGTTTTAACGGATGACCCTGTATGTATTGTAGGAATTCCACTCGAAATAAGAGACTCGACTATCGACCCTGTGCAATCTTTCAAGGAAGGGCAGCACCCCGAAAGAAGAAGAGGAAGGTATGCTAACTGGCCATCCCACCCTTTCCCTGCGTCTTGTTAATGGTCGTGCGTCTGGATTGCAAATAATAGAGCAGACGCCATAAACGCGCGTTTCAAGTGGTTTTCTATTTTTTTCCATGTTTTTCATACGTGGCTAGGTCTAAATTTTACGTGGATCCTGGTTCTCCAGCAATTCCACTCAAATTCCTTCTAGACTAGGGGCGTTCCAGCAATTGCTCGCACGAGCAGCCGGAAGTTGCTCTATGCTCTTGGTGGGACGAGGCCGGGCCCCGGGAGCAAAAGTCCCATGGCGGGGCAATCTTGTGAATGCAGAGACTTCGCTTCGAATCTATGACTTAAGTTTCGAATCGGTTTAAATCTCATTTGCTTCGAATTCTGGATAGAAGTTTCGAATCGCTTCGAATCTTTACAGAATTAAGTAACTTCGAATCGTTAAGCGCCCCACTAACGATCCCTTCTAACCCTACTCCCTCACATCACGCTTTTATCCTGACGCATTTTCTCGCAAGAACTGAAGGTATGCTCTACGTTCTTCCACGCAAGAGCTAACCTCAAACGTGCCTGCTCTAGCTTGATCGTTATCACGAATTACATTCCCTTCTACAAAACCTAAGTCTCCTATATCCAACGTTCTTACTCTTTGACAGAGCAGTGTACGTATAATTAACTTCCTTCTAATATCAACTCTCCATTGCGTGCTCCACCTACGAGCCTCAATCGCATTGAACACTTCCCACTCACTGCAAACAGTTAACAGGTCAAGACTTATCAATCCTCCACCGGAAAGAAATATGCCTGAATTGCGAAATCCCTCACTTTCCAATAGCACTCTTGCAGCACTTTTTTGGATAAATCGTTATAGGATTGTTTAGGTCACTCGCCATAGGATTCTCCAGAAGTACATACATCATATCGAATGAAACTTGTGTCTGGATTCAGAGGAAACATTCCACCCAGCTTACGTGTCGCAACCGCATCCACGAGGAAAACATTCTCCCGCACACGTGTTTCGCCTCTATCGCCCGATGACGCACATGCTTTTTGACGCACTGCCTTTCACCGCACGACAAGGAGGAAATAATGGTCGTGAAATGTTTTCGTAGCTTTTCTTATAATTTTACGCTCGAGTATTTTGAGTCTATAGTGCCCAAAATACTACCCAATAAAGTATACTTTTTTCATACATCAGTTATCTTCTATCTTCTATCTTCTAACTTCTATCTTCTTCTTCTATCGTCTATCTATAAATCTATATAATCTATCTATATCTATCTATATAAATAAAAATGTAAATGTTCGTTTGTTCAAAATTTTAAATCTTCGAAACCACTGGAAGGATTGTGATGCGGTTTGCACCGTTTGGTAGAGCATTTCTCGAGGAAGGTTTAGGTATATGCAACATTAACCTATGACAAAAAGAAGCCGAGCAATGACGATTTTAGTGAAGCAAGATTTACGTGAATCGCAGCGCTCACAGAACAGCTAACGATGTGACTCGCATCCCCACCACTGTGTGGGCAACCGTCACGCGCATCTCTTTCGCGCAGAGCGGTGCTTGCCACACTATGTGTAAGATCCACACTAGATTCTACATATTGCCCGTGTGGACATGTATCTCGCGGCTACAGCTTGATCATGCTTTAAGCAGCTTCTTACTTATTTCGGTTTTCTATCATTATGCTTCTAATCATTGATCATTAATCATTAATCATTAAATAAACGTATGGGATGGTGGGTGCTGCATCGTACTCCGTCCAGTAATTCTCTCGACGCCTACTGGGGACCTTATTTTACACTAGGTAGAGATAAACATGAATCAGTTACGCTAATAACTCGGGCGAAGCCGAGGCGGGGCACGCTAGTTCTAAATAAAATCACCGTTTTATTTGAAATTTCTTCATTTCTATCCATTTGAAGTAATTACGAACAGCGTGTTTGGGGCTATTACGGACGATGGCATCTACCCTTTTCTCTTAACATTTCGAAGCTCTTTATGTGTCCAGTACTCCGAAATTATGTTAGGAAGAATATACGTACATATTCGTTGAAAGATCTTGAGATACCCGTGTTAAAGTCTACCCGTCTAGGTTAAAGATAAAAGACTTTCAATCGATCAGGCAGCAAATAAATAATCACTCCCACGCGCAACCAAAATTCAATTTGACAAGATGAAAGACTGTGACAGACCCGCAGCGTGGAATAGAAACCAGTGTTTAGTGAAGATCAAGAATACTTTAAGCTTAAGTAACCGTTCGCATTTACCCCGCTAGCTATGGGTAATCACGCGTTTGGGACCCCGGCACGTGCCGCATCACAGACGAGGTATAGAATAGACCTATCACCTTATGGGAGTTCGTGTCGCCACCCAAACTGTGGTACCGACCCATAATTTGAGGACTGAATTTAGCGACCTCTGTTCAAGAACAGCGTCCAACTCAAGAACTACTCTGAAATCTTTCGAATACTGAAAGATGTGTGCGTGCTTGTGTACGTGCACAGACGAGGTATAGAATAGACCTATCACCAATGATTTTTCTGTCACCGGTTTGGGGGGACCTAGGACCCCCTTACCATTTTAGTGTCGCATGCAACGTTACCGGCGAAGTCTCGAAACAGATTGTAACGCTATGCGTAGTAGGAATTAGAATTCAGCACGGATATAACTGGGTTACTTTTTGAGTCGAAGCCCGCGATTTACAAATGTTTCTGTTAGAGTAACAATTTAAAAATCGTCTTATGAACATATTCCGTTCAACGCAAGAGAAAGGAGGATATTACATTCGCCTTTTAACTTTGCTGTCCTATTCCGGTTTATTTAATGCAAAACAAATTTCATTCGCTTGCAATAATGTAATTTGTAAAAAGAGTGCTTTAATGTTTTTTAAGAGCACCTATTGCTGAACCCCACCCATTCATCATGTGTTTGTGCATACATTAATGATGGTCTATATGATATAATACAGACATATAATAATTAAAAATAATTTTGTTCATTATTTAATCTACGACTCTCAATTTTTTTAAGTCGGCGCCAGATTTACACAGTGCAAATGATGAGGCGCTGATATAAAACAATTGAGTGTCGTAGATTAAATAAGGAACAAAATTATTTTTTACTTTTTAGCGCATTTTAATTTTTTTGAAGTTGGTTTTAATTATGATTTTCCACTTCTTGGACCGATGCGCCATTATTGTGGCTTTTACACGCAGGTGGCGAAAAATCTCTCCGTACAGAGGTATAGCCCAGCGGTCAACCCTGTCGTAGCTAAAAATTTTGAAACTGAGACGGGTACGAGACCCGTCAACATTGTTTTCAAACCTCATTACAGTAATCTGGGGTGAGTGGTAAACCGATCATAAAAGCGGAGTGCGCAGCTCGCTTACCTGGGCCGGGAAATTCCCAATAGCTCTTTGCCACGTGAATTTGAAAGAGACCATCCCAAAATTTTCGAAGCTCGGGGATCACTGCTGTCCAGCGGTCGCTGGCAGCTCTCCGAAGAGATTGCCTTCGTCGGCCGCCGACCATCTCGTTCTTTTGTCGATGTCGACGGGCTCGACGTCGCGGTTTCGGCCACGTCCAACAATGTGTTTGCAGACCTCAGAATCTATTGTTCTGGTTTTCTTTTTCATAATTTTATCTTTAATGCAGTGTATGCATAGATAAGACTTAAGGGGCAACTAATCAGACGTGTCTTTGATAGTAGCGGTGATTTAATTTTTTTTTTAGAATTTTTATGTCTGAATGTTTTTAGACTTTTAGCTACTCAACGCCACGCTTATATCGGCTTCCATTAATGCCAATTTTTTGGAATGATACGCCATTATTGTGGCTTTTACACGCAGGAGGCGAAAAATCTCTCCGTGCAGGAGTATACCGCCGCGATCAACCTTATCGTAGCTTAAAATTTTGAAATTCAAGACCATTATACTCATTCATCTTTTTCCTTCAGTGTCTGATCTGTATTCGTACTCAGAAAGTGAAAATTCGATGGCCACGACTTTCTGGCCTTTTCCCTGTACGCTCTCTTGAAATCGGTTGAACGGTAACGCGTACCTTTTTTTACGACACTGATGGGTTCGCAGGTAAAAGCTTTCGAACAATGCGGCTCGGGGGTCATAAACGCTAGAGTAGTGGCATAAGGACAAAGTTAACAATAGGCCATTCAATAATGAGTATGGCAATTTCTATCATAGAAGTATCACAAATGGATTACTAGTATTTTTCTGATGAAAATGACACCAAACTTGATAAAATCCTAATTATTTTTAATGACTGTAATGGAAATTACTTGGAGTAAAGTAATTGAGGAAAGTAATGAAGAGTACTTGATTTCTACGTGAACTGACACGGAACTGCTGTGTGCCCAGATCTTAACGTAAGCGATACTTACGCTCGTGTACTTACATCGTAGAAGTTTTTTATAATTTTTAAATCCATTCAATAGTTAATAAGGACAGAGCCAATCCATTTGTAATGAAACGTAAGGATTTAGGGGCCTCGGGTCCCAAAAACTACGAATATAAACGTCACAAATACGTTTCAATTCATTATTTTCAATGATTTTTACGTGTTGTAGGATGGGCACCATCTATTCAGACACGCGCGATGTGCAGAGATTTGCGGAAATGTTAGTAATAGTTTCAATTTTTAATATTTTTCGGTGTACTACACGTGAAAATATTAGTTAAATGTTCCACTACATGTAAAATACTAACAATCAATTTCATCTTGCAATTTATAATTTGTATAAGCTCTCAAGAAGTGCCATATTGCAGCGCCATATAGGCTCCTGATCCCCGAAATAGATTTTCAGAGAGAAATCCGGCGTGAGTCGTTGACAAACCGAGCCAAAGCGTAGCTTAGCGGAAGCCCGCCCTTTATGTTAAACTCTCCCTCTAAACTAGTCACACGTATTCAAGCGCGCACACATCTTTCAGTATTCAAAAGATTTCAGAATAGTTCTTGAGTTGGACGCTGTTCTTGAACAGAGGTCGCTAAATTCAGTCCTCAAATTATGGGTCGGTAACACAGTTTGGGTGGTGACACGAACTGCCATAAGGTGATAGGTCTATTCTATACCTCGTCTGTGACGAAAGTATGCCGCGTATCCTGCCGGCGCGCGCGCCCGTGTACTGAAAGGAGAGTTTCCCAGGTGTCCACCTGCGAGTGCTTTGATTTTTGGACGAGCTTTAGAGGACACAGAAAAATAAGAAACAGGTGTCTTTTTATTTTGACCTGTTTGCATGTTTAGGGGGTGAAACCACCCTTCAAAGTTATGATTTTCAGGTGTTCGTCTGCGATTGCTTTGGTTTTTGGATATGTTTTAGAGAACCGAAAATAAGATATACGTGTTTTTTCATAGCAACATAAATTTTCATAGTAGATTCTGAATTTTTTATAGTTTAAAATACTTATTTCATCGAATTGGTGTTGTTGATAAGCAATAATGGGGTGGGTTTATTTTGACCTAGCACACGCCGAGCGAGGAATAAACAGAAGTCAATGCTTTTAACTTGATCTTCTAGTAAAATTTCGAATATTCCGTCCGATGCTTTTAAAACCGAAACCGAAAATCGGTGGTTTGCAATTTGTATCTACACTTGTAGGGATTGGAAAGTTTTGTTTCGTAGCTGTTCGTGCGCGAATAAGATCGGGCCCTGGCGGCGCCGAGCGTTCTGTTTTGCATACGAGTAATTTTTAGGGATCTCTGCGTCGCGTTCCGCCTGAAATTCAAATGAGTAAGGTGAACGACGGAGGCATCAGCCCCGACGTAACGCAGTGAGATGTTACTGGGACGATTACGACACGTCGATGTGCAAACATTGCAGCCGAAGATGATGACGATTCGATGTAAGGAAGCGAAAATTTCTCGCGTCACTTTATTCATTCAGTAATTTCTGTTTCCACACAATAGATTCAAGAGTAGCTTAAATCGTGTCTTCCTGACTTCTAAGTGGCCCTTACGACTTTGTTCTTTGCCACCTCACTGCAATTAAAGATGCAGGAATAGGAGTAATCTAACTGAGATTGAAATTTAATCCAAACCTAATAATTTCAGGATGAACTTTAATCATTTCTTCCTGAATCTCCAGTAGATCTTCTGACACAACAGTTTGCACTCTCGCCGCAATTAAAACTGGCGGAATAAACGAAACACCAACGTTGATCCTCATTAACAGAAATTTGAGTGTTTCTTACCTTTTGGGCATTTCTTTCTTAATTTTTTATAATTTATACGCTTATAGTGAACGCTTTATTGCCGAGAAGCAGGAGCCGATCGTCGATCAGCTTTCAAAATACGCGAGCAACAGTTGAGATTCTGAATCTCTTCGTGATCTGAATTCAAACGGGGCGTCTATTCGTGCGCACATCGCGGCAAACGTATCCGTGAAACAGTCGGGAAAGCAAAATACGACATTGGTCCCTCTGCCCTCTGCAAAGTTTTCACGCTACTGACATTTTCTTTCAGCTTGGAGGTCCCGTCCTGTTGTGGCGCCTTCTCCCTGAGGACGGGTACGATAATTATCGGCGTGATTCAGATAGTGAGTACATTTCTACAGGGTTTTTTTCAGCGAGCCTGAACTACATTTAACGATCTCTTTTGTATTGCTACTTAGATAATCTTCATGCTGATGGTGATCTTGACCTACGCTATAGATATCAGATGGGAGGAGGCACTGCCCGGCACGGACCGAACAACCGCCAAGATCGTTTACACCATAAGTTTCTGCATAACGATCTTCATAGCGATCTTGCTTTTGGTTGGTGTCTTCCTGGTGAGTTATCCTCCAATCTTTAAGATGTCGAGTGGTGCAAGGTTTTAAGAGATGCCTAATCCGTTAGACCTACTAGAGAGGAAATATTAGATCGGTGCAAAAGTTCGTTCGCTTTATTGAACCAAAGGTCTGTTAAAAGTAAAAATATTAAAAGTTTTTCTACTCAAAGTATTTTCCTTGGCCATTTATGACTTTTCGCCCCTTTTCTGGCAAAAGTACAAGTAGGTGTAGCTACGAACGAACGCTATGTGCCAATATATATGTCTCCCAATGACAAAATACCCTTCGACGAAATAAAGTATTAGGAGAGCGATAGCGGAATAGCATTTGGTTAGCATCTGCTAACCGGAAAGAAAAGTCCATCAGGTTTATCGGAGTAATCGCTTCTGACAATAAAATCTTACATGATGCCCTTTAAAAGTCCCTTCATTTGAATACTCGCATTTAAAAAGTCGAAGGACGAGTCCAAGACCCCTAGCGAAGCTAATCTACCATAATTGCTTCTCTTCTTCCACAGAGAAACAGTTGTCTGATGTTGCCATGGTTGACGATTGGGGTGATTGGGCTAGTAATGACGCTAATTAACATCATTGTCTCGATCGCCGCGTCCATCATGAACGACGACCCGAAAAGTTGCTATGCTGCTTTCATTGGCGGCGGGTTAACACTTGGTGCGTACATGGTCCGCTTTCTTTCCACCCCCACTTTCGATCTATCATTATATTCCGAGATTTTCTACATTATTCAGATTTACTGGTAAAGTTGAATTTAACGGTACAGCATAAGGCGGAACCACAGATTCGTTATTCGGCAGTTATTCACTATTATACATTTGTGGATCTAGTGACGTAGGCAAATGTTCTCTATCAGCCGAGTATCAAATGGGTGACTGAGAATCATAGTGGTATAAGTCCAAAAGTTGAAATGTCTGACTGTCTAATAACAAATTTGAAGTCTCAAAGGCTCCATCTGTTTACTTTCATAGTGAATCAAGCTATAACTTCATTCTTAACTGAGAAATAAGGACATATCCCTTTAGCACTCACCTAACAAGAGCAGAGCGTTTCAAAACATACTATTATAGGTACTATTATTCCGCCTGTATAGTAATGTTTTGCGTTTTCTGTTATAAAAAACTCTACGTATACATTGCAGTTGTGGGAACACATCTAAAGGCTGAAAATACTACCATTATAAATATGTATATAGGGTAAGTCGGGTAATATGCCATAGTTAACTTTGAAACGCGATATCTCGCAAATATAAGTAGATACAGGAAAAAACATAAAACCATACGAAAGTGTAACTAATTCTGTGTATTGACTAATAAGCAGAGATATGTAACTTTTATAGTTCAATGAGAAACGTACAAATACAAAAGTCCCCGAAAGTGGCATATTACCCAGACGGTGGGGGAATATGCCACAAGGTCTGAGGTAATATGCCACACGCTATGAAGTGCGTACTAATCACTCAAATTTTGGAGAATCAACAATATTTTAAACTATTTAAGCTATTAATAAATAAAAACAAATATTTTAACTCAATGAAACGTAAAATTTATTTGAAAAAATAGCTATTTCTTACAAGCTAAACAGTCTCCAATCTCTACGCAGTCTTCATGAACCCACTTTTTGCAACAAGTAGTTTTTACCCAGTCACATTTAGGTCCTTTTTTATCATAATAATACAGATTACATATTGCACAGTAGTTTTCATTTTCTGCATCAGTAGAATTATCATAAGAAATATCTACTACATCCTCAAAATTTGTTCTTCTGACCAAGCCGCACGGTTTGAAGTTCGTACATACTTCTTAGGCATGGTTCTGATACAAAAAACAACTCGATGGCATTAAATAGAAAGAGTTATAAAGATAAGAGTTTGCCGACAAACATGTGTCATATTACTCCAAACGGCCGTAAAACGAAGGATGGAAAATCTCTCCACAAAGGACATAGTTTTAACGGATGTTTTAGAGGTTATTAAATTCGTTTGTTAGTGTACTTTAACATAATCTATTGATTTTATGTAAAACCGTTCAAACAAATGTATAATCTGCATTCTAGTTATAGTGTGAAATTACATCAAGCCGATACTTTTATAACTTACCAGGATTTACTAAAAATAAAAGAAGTTAAAAGTCAAAATCTGTTGTCGTCTTAGCAATTACACTAAATTGAACGGAATTAGTGCAAATGTAACGCCATCTGTGCATTATTTAAAATATTATTGAGAAGTGGCATATTACCTACGGTGGCATATTACCCCGACTTACCCTACTTAAAAAGAAGTTTCATTACCGTTATGTTTACAAGCGTGGACTTAATGAATACAGTTTTACGAAAATAACATTACTATGTAGTTAAAATGATATGTACTCTATTGAATAATATGTACTATAATATGTTCCCCTCTTTCGCCATTTTGTCAAAATGGACCGTTATCTTCTATTTCATTGGAGGTCCTAATACCAGTGAAAAAGGCATAACGAATTGGTGGGATATATTCAATGCGTGTAACATATCTCTCTTTTTTTAAATAATTTACTTCGCGTGGTCCATAGTAGAGCTTCTTTTGTACAATTTTATCAAAATGCTTTGGTCGACCTTTCTTACGAGGGTATATACATATTTATAATGATAGTATTTTGAGGCATCAGATGTGTCCCCACAACTGCAATATCTACGTAGAGTTTTTTATAACAGAAAACACAAAACATTACACTACGCGGAACACCGCGCGACTGACTTATACTGTTATGATTCTCAGCCCCCCAAATGTCTCTGCGAACTTCCGTACATACGAATGTTCGCAGCTCTCGATCACAAGCCGAAACTCTCGTCAGTCGCCGAATAAACGCATAGGGTGGAGATATACGCGAATACTCTGGCGAAAAATTATTCGGTATTCGCTGAATATCGAATCTCCGCTTCCGCCTTTATAGTACAGTAATTCGACATTATAGTCCCGACGAACGGGGCTGGCGGCGGGACAATAACGCGATACGGACACTGTTCCCTTAGAGTAGTATATGCTCTAAGCCTATTCCGTGCGGCCGATGCCGCGAGTGAGAAAACCCAAGAGCCGAGCGAGAGGGAACGAAACAGTTGACACGAAGTTGCCGTCGTCTCTTTCGTTCTCTCACTCTCGACCGAAGGTTTCCAAGAAATGGTGGGGATAGTGAGCGGGACTATTACGCATGGTAAAAACAGGACAATAACGACGAATTACTGTGTTTGGAAATTCTAACGGTCTTTAAGTTTGAACAGACTGTCGATCGTTTTCTTTAACTCTTCAACAGCTCATTTAAAGCGAAGAAGTAGTAAATTAATGTAGGAAGAAGTGCACAATTCTCCCTTTTCTGTTTGAGCATGCGCATTAGGGACCTCACTATTGCTCGGTACACCTACAAGTCCGTTATCGCAACGAACTTCTCCAAGATAGATTAATTAGTTAAAAGGTTAAAGACCTACTCCATTCCTCGAAAGCTTGTCCACAATTTATCCTATTTTAGCAGTGATTTACATACACTTGTTACAAGTTATGTATATGTATCTTTTCAGGGATGCACACGCACCTCTGGCGCGTCGTGTACAGCCACTTCAAGGAGTTGGAGAAGGACGAACCGCACACTTATCTACAACAAGCTTGAAGCTGGTCGGAACTATGTCGATGATATTATCACAGAACAACTTTGGAGAAGTTTCGTATATTTTATTTCTCGCCAAGGAATTTGACTTTTACATCCACGTGGATGCTTCACCATCAATGAACAGTCTAATTAGCTACCAACGAAGTCACTTAAGCTTCAGTTAGCACAAACACACCAAAGCAGTTGAACATCCATCGAAGCAGATTTCTCGAAAACCGCGTAATCATGTTTTATGGCACCGGGATGCTCCACCGTTCAATAATCTGTATCATTCAGGGTCAGAGGCGGATTTGTATATAGGCTAAGGAGGCTGCAGCCTAGGGCGGCAAATTTTGAGGGGTGGAAAATTTGTGGCGAAAGAAATGGTAAAAGGTTTAAACACAGAGGCTTGTGACAACTTTGTAAACAATTCACTTTTTTTCCATGTAGGAAATTATCAATAACTCATATGTTAGTTGTTATATTGAATTAATTTTAAAAGTCTCTCAACTCTTTTTAATTAAAATATTTTGTGATATTTCATGGAAAGGGCGGCAGACGCTTGTTTGCCTAGAGACACCAAATCTTCAAATTTCCAAATGCCCGCATCCCGAAATCTCCAAATCTGAAAATCTGAAAGTCTCCAAATCTTTAAACCTGGAAATCTCCAAATCTCCAAATCTGGGAATCTCTAAATCTTCAAATCTGAAAATCCGCACCTGTTTAGCCCCCCAAAATCACTTTCCATATTTCGAAACTTTGGATCATCAGTCATTTACCTTCTGCGATTAAAGAAGCCACTGTATTCTGTCGATTCATTGAAACTGAATCGGCAGAACATTCATAAGTTACGTTATGCGAGATTATCATCGTGGAACATTCAGATGGAACATGATTGTTCAGGGCCGGCTTTAGCATACTTGGCACCCTGGGCAAGATTATCATGGCGTTTCTCCAAAGGCACGAAAATCAATTAGCAGAACGGATATAAATGAATAATCGCATAAAGCGGCGCTCCTACAGATTTGGCGTCCCGGGCGGTCGCCCTTCCTGCCCCCCCCCCCACCCCCTCCCTATAGCCAGCCCTGTGATTGTTATTCGGCAGTGCGAAGAATGTTGCAAATTCTTTTTTACAGCTTAATACTCATATTTCCGATATAGAAAAGGCGAGGGTGATCTTCGACGAGAATAGATTCCATTTTATCCAAAGGATAACGAAAATGTTAAACGTATGCAAAAATATCCGCGTTGTCTCACCGTCAAGAACCAGTCTTTCTTACGCAAGGATAACGACTTTCCCATTTTCTGGCTTGATTAATGAATTTATCAATCAGAAATGTTGATTTGTGGAATGATGTTTAAAATAGTAGACAGGTATAAATCAGAAGGGATGTACACTGCTGTTAACAAATTTTAAAACTCCCGGTCTGTGTGGAATAATTGTGCAAAACGTTACAAATTTATTGAAGAACAGTAACAAATTTTACTTTATATTTGGTTTTCGAAATTAAAAGCATGAAAAGTGTTTCCAAAGTAGTAGATACTGTAATGTATGTGCTGGTGATTATGAAAATGGTCTAAATCAGAAATCTAAATATCGCGAAACGAAGAAAAATAAAACTTTACACAATGGTGTTGCAGGCAAGTTGTTATTTTTAAAAATTAACAACTCCAAGAATCGGCACGGGGGCTGTTTGCTCGTGCTTACCCTGCTAGCCACTCTGTCTTTTTCGCTCCGACCTTGCAGTCATTTCGAGAAATTTCACCTCATCTCGGATGGTATTTATGTACTATTTAGCGCGGATCAACGCCGGCATTGACCCCCACAAGCAACGTAGTAGACGGAGTAGATGTAGTAGACGGGGCTGTCTGGCTGCTGTCTGGCGGAGTGAGAGTAGCGAGTGTGGGAGGGGGAAGGAGCCCGTTCTGTTTTACCCCACTCCCCCCTACTTCTAGATGATATTTATATACAATTATTGCGAGCACGCGGTATAGGCCCGTGCATAGCCTACTGGTACTCGCAGTTGAGGAGAGAAGAAGGTTGCCCCCTTCAAGAACGATCAGGACATCGATCAGAATATGGTCTGTCCTGTACCGAACGCCAATATTTCCGGACATATCAGATTAGCTAGTAACATTGTGTAAACTTATAGCTACTGCCAAATATAGTTGTGTTGTGTGTTCGTTCATCGATTATTGTATTCTTTGCGCCGGGGTGCTCAACGAGGAAACATCCCGGTGCAACAATATTTACTTTGCGGGGAAATGAAAAAGGAGCAGGGAAGATAAGGTCGATCAGTCGATCAGTAGGGACAAAGGGTAAAAAGCAAGGACCTGGAACGAAACAGAAACGAAAACGATAAACGAAAAGAACGAAATATTTTTCCGGAACAGAAACAGAAACGAAACGAAATTTTTAACCCTGTTGCAGAAGTGAAAACGATATAACTGAAATAAAAATTCCGACTAATAACGTTCTGTACACTTCAAGTTAAAAAATTTAAATTGATCGCGCCCCTTATTTTCGTCATGTTTCGTGTCGGTTCAGACCCCTTATACGGCTGACCGCGGTACTGGGAGACACGTTGGGAGTCTTGCACTCGTGGGCACGGCTTGTAACCGAAAGCATCAAAACTCTAAATTTGTTTCCTAAGACATAATATATAATATTCTATAATACATAACTGTAACGTGTAATATTTTATAATATAAGTACCAAAGGCAATAAAATTGTTAAAATAAGTTTATACGAGTTTTTTTATAAATGAAATAACCGGTTCGGTACAAAATTTGTTTTTCGTTCCGATGGAAACGAAATATTTTTCAGCAGGAACGATATTAACCGAAACGAAATTATTATTATCGGAGCTGAACCGAAACGAAAAAACATTTCGTTCCAGGCTCCTGGTAAAAAGGCAACTGAATGAAGATACTGGATGGATTAAGAAGCATGTGGTTGGTGGGGTGGAGGGAGGGGGCAAATGAGATGGATAAGAAATGGCGAGAGAAGTGGGGAGCACGAAAGAGGAACAATTTTACAGCGAAAATAATAGAAAAGTCCAGAATTCGTGATGATTTATGATTACTCACGAATTGTAACCCTAGTAGCATTTCTGGTTGGCCAACGGTAGCCAACAGTTGGGAATTAGTTGGGATATAGTTAGTGTTTTTGCCTACAAATTCCCAACATAGAGCCTACGGCAAAAAAGTTACGACAGTGTACCAACGAATATTCAATGTTGGACCTACAATTATTATGGTTGGTTAATTAACAAAAAGTTACAACAGTGTGCCTACGAATATTCAATGTTGGGCCTACAATTACTATGGTTGGTTAATTAACAAAAATTTACAACGGTGATTAAATGTCGTCTTATAAGCGTCAGAAAATTTGCTACATCCAAAAACCTGTTATTATATTCCAAGTTGTGATTTTTCTTTTCTTATTTATAAATACGTAATGAGGACGTCTGTCTTGAGGCGAATGTGAAATTTTAAGGAATGAATTTGAAGGTCGAATGATATTTTGTAGAATATTTCGCGTCACTGCACAGTTTTTATAAACAATTGATACTAGGTATGTAACTATAAATTAGAAGTGTCTACAAGGAAATGTGTTGGGTAAGTGCGAACAGCGATTGCTTTGTAAGCGGAAAGTTTGGGTTCGATTCTCCTCAGCCGCGATTTTTTTTCCTAAACCAGGCCTGAAAAAGGCGTGTTTTCAACGTCTTTTGAAGTTCTTTAAGACACCTTCTGGACGTCTTTAAGACGTCTTTTGAAAAGAATATAAATAACAGGGCAACGGTAGTAAAGCCTACCTTGGCCATCTGTTGTTGGCCCAACCTGAAAAAAAAGTGCCAAATCTAACTGTTGGCCAACTAATATTATGTGCGTGGCCCAACTGTATGCCAACAACAAATGCTACTAGGGAAATAACGATGTTTTAAGTAATAGATACAGTAAATACTTCTATAACGCGGTACTCTCATAACACGGCCCTAGTAGCATTTCTTGTTGGCCAACGGTAGCCAACAGTTGGGAATTATGTAGTTGGGATATAGTTAGTGTTTTTGCCTACAAATTCCCAACATAGAGCCTACGGCAAAAAAATTACGACAATGTACCAACGAATATTCAATGCTGGGTCTGTAATTATTGTGGTTGGTTAATTAACAAAAAGTTACAACAGTGTGCCTACGAATATTCAATGTTGGGCCTACAATTACTATAGTTGGTTAATTAACAAAAAATTTTCAACGATGATTAAATGACATCTTATAAACGTCAGAAAATTTTATTATATTCCCTGTTATTATATTCCAAGTTGTGATTTTTCTTTTCTTATTTATAAATACGTAATGTATTTATGTATGTGAACACATAAATGTGAATACATAAATAATTGAGAGGAATGTGAAATTTTAAGGAATGAGTCTAAAGGTCGAATGATGATATTTCGTAGAATATTTCGCGTCACTGCACAGTTTTTATAAACAATTAATACTAGTTCTGTAACTAGAAATTAGAAGTGTTTACAAGGAAATGTGTTGGGTAAGTGCGAACAGCGGTTGCTTCGTACCTGAAAATAGGTTTTCATCATACATAGTTTTCCTATTCTAGAAACACTATCAACAACAGAAATATACACAAATAGTTAAGACATCCCCACCGAATAAGCGTAAACACTGTAAGTGCACAAGACTGATTCAATACGCTAGGTTAAGATTATTAGGTTAAGCAGGGACTAGGCTTAAAAGAGTATATTTTGTCTAAGTGCATTGATATATTAAGACTACTTATATATATTATGTGCAACACTGTTATTGTCTTAATAAAGTTTATTATTTTAAAAAAAAAGGTTGCTTCGTAAGCGGAAAGTTTGTGTTCGATTCTCCTCACCCCAATTTTTTTTTCTTAAACCAGGCCTGAAAAAGACGTGTTTACAACGTCTTTTGATGTTCTTTAAGACGCCTGCTGGACGTCTTTAAGACGTCTTTTGGAAAGAATATAAATAATTGGGCAACAGTAGGAAAGCCTATCTTGGCCATCTGTTGTTGGCCCAACCTGAAAAAAGTGCCAAATCTAACTGTCGGCCAACTAATATTATGTGCCTGGCCCAACTGTATGCCAACAACAATTGCTACTAGAGGGTTTCCTTATATCGCGGAGCAAAAATTGCGACGGTCCTCTTAAAACTAACGCGGTACCCTGCAACGTGGTTTCCATATAACGTGGTACGAACTAATCGCGTTATTGGAGGGTTGACTGTGTTCCCAAAATGACCCTCCTTCAATTTCCAAATCCTTTTTCGTATGAATGTGTTGCACTGAGTGCTGAGAAACATGATTCGAAAAGATACAAAGTGACGCGAAGTCGATAAAGGAAACACTACGTATGTTAGCAAAGGATAGAAAGTTCCCCTGGAGGATGGGTGCCCCTTACTCCAACGCGTCATTTGGGTTCCCTTCGCGGTCCGTGGCATAGTTTCTGAACATCTCTGGTCGCAAGCGGACCGCCCTTGTTGCGCCTCGCGGGAACAAAGTATTCCTCTCCTTCTCTAGGCCTCACTCAACCGGCTCCTAGGGTTTTCGCGGACGCCAAGCTTCTTTTTCTTCACGAGGGAACGATCCTTCTCACCGGTTTCAGCGATGGCAAATAAGTGAGTAGATTGCGAAATATTGATCGGCAACCACCAGTGAAAAGACAGAATCGCGTTCTGCGATGTATTTTATAATAATAAAATATAATACATTGCAACGAAATTCAAAGTAAAAGGAAATTTGAAGAATAGTTACGGTGGGTGATGATCGAGTCGATCTTTTTTTCGTGGACGATGGACAGCGATAAAGGTTTCATGATATATTGTGGTTTTTGCATTTCGGATTACGGAATCTTTTGGGAGATCGATGAGTTGTTAACTGATTATTCGTTTCGGTGGAAATTGCCAGAGCAGAATGTTTAATAAGTTCGGAGTGGACGCGGAAAGTGAAACGTATCGATGCGCAGTTTCAAATCTCACATGACGCATGTACTGCGCGGTAGTTTCGAGGACCCTCCAGCCGTTCCACATCGATGTTACTGTATACATATTCCTTGGAAATTTCGGTCAATTATTAAAAGCACTCGATCGTTGACGAGCATTTTTAACAAATCTCACTCTATCTAGAGATTAACACCGCGAGAATTGAAGAGTTAAAATGATAAATCATGTAAATAAGTGGCAGAAGTGAAAATTTTCAGTTTTTCCTTTTTAACCGCAGGGACGTTGGTAGCTACTTATGATCTCAGATCTACCCCTTGCATGCACGCAGTTGTACACACGCTGAAAATTTCATCAAAATGGGTTGACGTGACTATGAGCTACAAACAGTTAAATCTGGTGAAAATCACACATTTCGACAGTTTTCAGCAGTTTTCCGCCCAAATGTGTGATTCTCACCACTTTTAACTGTTTGTAGCTCATAGTTAAGTTAACCCATTTTGATGAAATTTTCAGCGTGTATACAACTTACTTAAATTTACAAACGCGTTTTTTACAATTTCAATACAGATTCAGATAAAAAAGTTGAAAAAGCGAACTTCAAAATTTTTTCGCAATTCCGACCAATTGCAATTTTTTTCCTAAACGCCGAAACACGTCAACGAGTAAACTAAACCCTCTAGCTTCTCAAAAAAAATCAAGTCGTTTGACCCAATTTTGAAAGGGTTATTCTGTTTTCAAGTGGTTCCGAATATTTTCGGGAATCACTGTACATCGATTATAGAGTACAAAAACTAACTATTTGCATTTGTGAATATGTAATAATCTTGACCGTGTATAAATGGGCTCTTTAAATCTTTCTCGGTTTGTGTTCTTATTTCCTCGAAAAATCTTGTGTTTATCATGTACAAGCTCTACCAAACAGCTTCGGCCGTAATTTAGATTCTGATTTTATCAAAAGAAATTTATTTTTTATTTATTTTTTTGGTGAAAATAGTCACATTTATCTGTATTAGCCAGGAATAATTTGCCCAGAGTTTACCGTGCGACAGTTTTTAAGCGACAGACAAACACAAACATATAAATTTTTTGATTCATATATCAAGATTTTTTACTAACGAAATTTCATAGGCGACTTTCCTCTTTTTTATTATTTGATTTGCCCGAACATGTTTGTTTTTAATGCTTACCTAACTCTTGAGTCATCGGTTGCTTTTCCTCTTCATTATTGGTAGATTCACTCGAATATTTCTGTTTCCATTGCTCGACTCCAGAATCATCGACTGACTTTCCTCTTCTTTATTGTTTGATTTGCTCGAACATTTCTGTTCTTATCGCTTGACTCTTTTAGTTCCTCGATTGGGTTTCTTCGGTTTTTCTCACTTCATATCCCCAAACTACTCCGTGCTTATTATTCGCTTTTTATTGAAATTTCTCAGTCAACTTTCCTCTTCTTTGTCGCCCGATTTCCTCTCGTAACTCTCGATGCCATTATTAAGTAAAGCGGCTCCTACACGATGAGACTTACCTCGAGACACGTCTCGAGACCAGTCTCTCTCTCTCTCTTCTCTCTACCTTGCCAGCACGAGACATGAGACATCGTCTCGACGCATGCCTCAAGACAAGTCTCATCGTTTAGGGCAGGCTTGAAATAAAACGTAAATAAATATAATTATTGGAGGCTGTAAGTTATATGATTTTCAGGTGTTCGTCTCCCATTGCTTTGGTTTTTGGAGATGTTTTAGAGGACCGAAAAATAAGATATACGTGTTTCTTCATAGCAACATAAATTTTCACAGTAGTTTCTGAACTTATTATAGTTGAAAATACTTATTTTATTGAATTGCTGTTGTTGATAAGTAGTAATGGATTGGGTTAAACTTGATTTTCTAGTAAAATTTTGAACATTGCTTCCCATTCTTTTAAAATCGAAACCGAAAATCGGTGGTTTGCAATTTGTACCTACGCTTATAGGGATTGGAAAGTTTTGTTTCGTAGCTGTTCGTACGCGATTTAGATCGAGCTCTGGCGCCGCCGAGCGTTCTGGTTTGCATACCAGTAATTTTTAGGGATCTCTGCGTCGCGTTCCGCCTGAAATACAAATGAGTAAGGTGAACGACGGAGGCGTCAGCCCCGACGTAACGCAGTGAGATGTTAATGGGACGATTACGACACGTCGCTGTGCAAACATTGCAGCCGAAGATGATGACGATTCGATGTAAGGAAGCGAAAATTTCTCGCGTCACTTTATTCATTCAGTAATTTCTCTTTCCACACAATAGATTCAAGAGCAGCTTAAATCGTGTCTTCCTGACTTCTAAGTGGCCCTTACGACTTTGTTCTTTGCCACCTCACTGCAATTAAAGATGCAGGAATAGGAGTAATCTAACTGAGATTGAAATTTAATCCAAACCTAATAATTTCAGGATGAACTTTAATCATTTCTTCCTGAATCTCCAGTAGATCTTCTGACACAACAGTTTGCACCCTCGCCGCAATTAAAACTGGCGGAATAAACGAAACACCAACGTTGATCCTCATTAACAGAAACTTGCGTGTTTCTTACCTTTTGGGCATTTCTTTCTTAATTTTTTATAAATTATACGCTTATAGTGAACGCTTAATGCCGAGAAGCAGAAGCCAATCGTCGATGAGCTTTCAAAATACGCGAGCAACAGTTGAGATTCTGAATCTCCTCGTGATCTGAATTCGAACGGGGCGTCTATTCGTGCGCACATCGCGGCAAACGTATCCGTGAAACAATCGGAAAGCAAAATACGACATTGGTCCCTCTGCCGTCTTCAAAGTTTCCACGCTACTGACATTTCTTTTCAGCTGCGAGGTCCCGTCCTGTTGTGGCTGCTGCTCCGTGAGGACGGGTGTGGTAATTATCGCAACACTCCAGATAGTGAGTACAGTTCTACAGTGTTTTTCATGACGATGCGGGAATATCGTTTAAACGACCCTGAAGTACATTTAACGATGACTTTTGTATCGCTACTTAGGTACTCTCGATGATGATGGTGATCTTGACCTACACCGTGGAAATTAGATGGGAAGAGGTAATGCCCAGCGTGGACCCAAACACCGCCAAGATCATTTCCACCATAACTTTATGCATAGGGATCTTCATAGCGGTCTTGCTTTTGGTTGGTGTCTCCCAGGTGAGTTATCCTCCAATCTTTAAGATGTCGAGTGGTGCAAGGTTTTGAGAAATGCCTAGTCGGTTAGGCCTAGTAGAGAAGAAATATTAGCTCGGTGCAAAAGTTCGTTCGCTTTATTGAACTAACGGTCTATTAACAGTAAAAATATTAAAAGTTTTTCTACTCAAAGTATTTTCCTCGGCTATCTATGACCTTTCGCCTCTTTTCTAGTAGAAGTACAAGTAGGTGTAGTAAAGAAACACATTTCCTCGTACATAATATGTATCACCTAACAGTGAGCGAACGGGCGCTATATGCAAATAAATAAATGTCTCCCAATGCCAAAATACCCGTTCGACGAAATAAAGTATTAGGAGAGTGATGGTGGGGCAGAATTTGGTTAGCTTCTGCTAACCGAAAAGAAAAGTCCGTTATGTTTATTCAAGCAATCCCTTCTGACAATAAAATCTTACATGGTGTCCTTTAAAAGTCCTCTTCATTTGAATACTCGAATTTAAAAAGTCGAAGGACGTCCCCTATCGAAGCTAATCTGTAATAATTGTTCCTCTTCTCCCACAGAAAAACACTTCTATGATGTTGCCATGGTTGGTAGTGGAGGTGATTGGGACAGTGTCTGTGGTAATTAACATCGTTTCCATCGTTGTCGTATGCTTCGTGAACCACTTCGAGACACTTGGCGTCAGTTTTCTCATTGCCGGCTTGATAGCGCTCGGTGAGTACATCGTTCACTTCCTTTCCACCTCCACATTAGAGCTGGGACTATTCGCATAATTTAATATTCCAAATATTTTACAGGTACGAATAAACTTCGAATTTTTGAGTTATGTTATTATTCGAATTCTGATGTATTCGAATACTTAAATATTCGAATACTTAAATATTTGAATACTTAAATATTCGAGTAGTATTCGAATACTTGGGTATTCGAATTATATTCGAATACTTGAATATTCGAATTGTATTCACAAAATAATTGAGCAAGTGAAGTATTCGAATATTCGAATACCGAAAAATTCGACAAATAGTCCCAGCCCTACTCCACATCCCATCTATCGTTATATTCCGAGATTTTCTACTTTATTCAGATTTTCAGTTAAAGCTGGATTTAGCGGTATAGCATTCAGGCGGAACCGCAGATTCAGCAATATTCGGTATGTGCCGACTGCCGAATATCGAATCTGTGCTTTCACCTTTATTATTTAGAAATTCTAACGATCTTCAAATTTCAATAGATCGTCGATCGTTTTCTTTAACTCTTTAACAGCTCACTTAACCCTCTATGGGCCGAATTTTTGTTTCAACTCCAAAAAAATTGTGGGAACGAAAAATCAGAAATTATAAACCTATATATGCAAATGAAAACAAATTTTTGCGTTTAAACAATTTTATTGCGATATATTCACTATGTGACTTTCGAGTCACACCGGCCTATAAAGTTTGCACTTCTGTGTATAATAACTCATACGTGGAATTCCATAAAACAATTTGCATTTGGTGTTAAGCATAAATGTACATTACACTTTGTACATTTTATTTTCGGAACTCGTGAATCTCATGAAAAAAGCTATAATTATTTTGTAAAATGTCGATAAATTAAAATGTGACCTGAAAGTTACACGAGCCCATAGAGGGTTAAAGTAAAGAAGTAGTAAATTAATATTGTAAAAAGTGCACAGTTCTCCCTTTTCTATTTGTGCATGCGCATTAGGGGCCTCACTATTGCTCGGGGCACCTATAAGCCCGTTATGGCAAAGAAAGTTTCCAAGATAGATTAACTAGTTAAAGGGTTAACGACTACTCCATTCCTCGAAAGCTTGCCCATAATTTATTCTATTTTACCAATGATTTACATACAATTGATACAAGTTACGTATATCTTTCCAGTAATTCACACGTTCTTATGGCTAGTCGTGTACAGCTACTTCCAGCAGCTAAAGCGCGACGAAAAGAACAGCAGAATCGGCCGGCGTGACAGGCCGCCCAATTATCAACAAGCTTGAAGCTGGAGAAGTTTCGTATATTTTGTTTCTCGCCAAGGAATTGGACTGTTACATCCACCTGGATGCTTTCCCATCAATGAACAGTCTAATTAGCTTCCAACGAAGTCACTTAAGCTTCAGTTAGCGCGAACACACCAAAGCAGTCGAACATCCATCGAAGCAGGTTTCTCGAAAACCGCGTAATCTTATTTTACGGCACTGGGATGCCCCACCGTCCGATAATCGGTATCCTACAGCGACAGGGATGGATTTGTATACAGGCGAAGAAGGCTGCAGCTTAGGGCAGCAAATTTTGAGGGGTGGAAAATTTGTGGCGAAAGAAATTGAAAAGGGTTTAAACATAGAGTCTTGAGAAAACTCTAAACACAATTCACTTGTTTTTTTCATGTAGCAACTTATCAACAACTCATATCTGAGCTGTTGTATTGAAATAATTTTAAAAGTCTCTCAACTTGTAAATTAAAATATTTGGCGACGTACAGTTGTTAGTTTAGGGACACTAAATCTCCAAATCTCCATCTCTCCATATCTGAAAATCTCAAAATCTAAAAATCTCCAAATCTGAAAATCTCCAAATCTGAGAATTTCCAAATCTGAAAATCTCAAAATCTGCAAATCTCCCAATCTCGATATCTTCAAATTTCAAAATCCAGCCCTGTTTAACCCCCAACATCGCTTTCCATATTTCGAAACTTTGGATTATGAGTCATTTACCTTCTTTGATTATAGGAGCCACTGTATTCTCCCGATTCATTGAAACTGAATCGACAGAACATTCAAAAGTTTCGTTATACGAGATTATCATCGTGGAACATTCAGATGGAACATGATTGTTATTCGACAGTGCGAAGAATGTTGCAAATTCTTTTTTACAGCTTAATACTAGAGCTCTTACTTTTTGACCCGTCGGGTACCCGTCTACCCGAAACAACTTCAAGCCATTGAATATGGTATTGTTCGATCATATTTGGATAACATCAGACTATACCACAGACAATCACAGACAATACTATATTCAATTGCTTGAAGTTATCCCGGGTAATGTCCGGGTACCCGGGTACTCGACGGGTCAAAAAGTAAGAGCTCTACTTAATACTCATGTTCCCGATATCGAAATGGCGAGGGTGATAACGAAAAGATAACGAAAATGTTAAACGTATGCAAAAATATCCCCGTTGCCTCACCGTCGAGAACCAGTCTCTCTTACGTAAGGTTAACGACTGACATATTCTTCTTTTACTCAGGGGCGGCTTTAGCATACCTGGCACCCCTCCAAGGGCACGAAAATCAATTAGCAGAACGGTTATAAATGAATAAACGCATACCGCGGCGCCCCTACAAATTTGATGCACCAGACGGTCGCCCTACCTGCCCCCCCCCCCCTCCCCTTAAAGCCGGCCCTGCTTTTACTCATTTGTACTCGTTAATGTCTCTTTGTAACGCGTGCGATCAATGGGTCGTGATTGTCGTTACACAAAGAAAAATAAATTACTCTAGTTTCTAATCCGCCTTCATTATTTCTTCATATTTAAGGGGGTATTCTACCGAAAAATTCGATTTTTTTTATTTTCTAATAGTTTAGGGTTTCGAAAATATGTCCCTAAAATATTAAGGTGAAATTCGAAAAACCAGAGTTATAAGGGCTTAAGGAGTGTGGCTGGCAGTCGTTCCCTCGACTCTTGTATGTATCTAAAGAGGCTATGACTGCTAGCAGAGAAGAGAGAGCTGCCTAACATGATTTTTTTGAATCTGTGGAAGATTTCCTCTACGGTCCTGGTATAGCAGTTTAGGTTAAGTTACAGAAATTAGTCGTTATCTACCGTAACTTCAATTGTTATAGGTCGTAACTGCATGAAAAACTTTAAATGCTTTTTTCTCGAAACAATTTTTATAGATCGGGCGCACATTTTTCTCAAAAACTACTGGACCGATTGAGCTGAAATTTGACACATTCAAAGTGAATGTGTACCTATAGCCCGAACTAGAATTATATCAATAGTTTTAATACAACCTCCCACACACCTTGTTTTAGCTCAAGAAAAATCGAAAAAATCAAATATAAATTTTTAAACAGCTGCGATTTCGGTAACAATGTCCGGACTTGGTTACATCTAGTTCGAGCGATGACTACACTCATATAGATTTAAAAAATCTTTGGTACTTTCGTTTCAGATGATTAGGACGGCCGCAATTCGTGCACCAGATGGGGCCGGTTTTTCATGACATGACCTGCGCTTCGGCGTGTAACTTGTACAAATTTCAATGTAATGCACTCCAAAAATTTGTGTTGATAGTTCAAGCACTACTAAATATGTGTGCAAATCCCCTGCGCTGTAGGTGCGATGGGTTTTCCAGAATTAATTTCCAAATATCAACTTCAAAAACGAGTGTCTAGACTAGATTACCCCCTTAAAAGACTTGTTCATGCTGATTTCTAACAACCTTGCTCGAGAAGGTTCCATTTTCTAGCTTGATTAATGGGGTTTATCAATCAGAGATGTCGATTTGCTGGATGAAGTTCAAAATAATGAATATAAATCAGAAGGAATGTACAGTGTTGTTCGTAAGTTTTAAAATACCTACTCTGTGTGGAATAATTGTGAAGAAAAACGTTGCAGATTTGTTGAAGAACTGTAACAAATTTTACCTTATCTGGTGTTTGAAATTAAAAGCATGAAAAGTGTGTTCAGTCTGTACTAAATATACGTTCAATCTGTACGAAATAATCTCCATATTAACGCTGATAAATATCACATAAGAGGTTTTTCTCGCTGTAAGCGCGCCATAACTTTCAGTTACTCTCTTAACGATACAGTGTGCACTCGTTATAAGCCAGCGGTTTTTTTTATGTTGGACAGAGAGAGGGTGTCTTTCATGTATATTTTTCTCTTTCTACCGCCGTCTACGTTTTCGCCCATTACATGCTTCCTCCATGTTTATATGCTCTAAGGTTGAAGTAAGGAGCGAGCAAAGTGAGTACAGAAACACGAGGCAAATCGTGATCCACCGCTGGTAGGAGAAATAACGAAATATCTGGAGACCGATTTCTCAATAAGTAAAATGGTAAAAGGAATATCCCAAAATGATCTTGGAACATGTTGCTATAGCTTCAATCTTCACTTGAATGCGTTTCCACGTCCTGGCGAATGAATAAGTAGAGGGGTGCGGCGGGCATTCCCGTAGCGTGGCTGTCGCAGCCGAAATCTGTGGCTGCCGAAGATCTGCGAGTCACGCGCAATTGGCTCTTCAAAAAAATTAATTTCTGAAAAATTATAGAAGTTATTCAGATGATTTGTTTTAGGTGGCTCATCATGTATACACAAAAATTATGTTCAACGTTATTTTCTCTACATTTCTTTGATTTGCATTTTTTGTTCGACGATTTTTGGTTTTTAGCTCTTATGGATTATTCTATATTCAGAGTAGGTACTTTCTCCTCCTTCTTGCTTGAAATAGGGGGGTAAGGTTTTACTCCGTACGATCGTGCCCGAAGACTTAAGCACCTACACTTTTGATTACAACACAGACCAGGTATAGGAAAGACCTATCAACCCCTGTATTTTTCTGTTTCGGTCGAAAACTGTGATTTTCACCAACTTTAACTGTTTGTAGCTCATAACTCCATTAACCAATTTTGATGAAATTTTCAGCACGTAAGTATACAACTTACTTAAATCTACAAAAGGCATTTTTTAAATTTTCGTTACGAACACAGACGAAAAAGTTGAAAAACATTTACTATTTTTTTTCGCTATTCCGACCAATTGCAATTTTTTTCAAAACGACGAATCACGTCACTTAGTAAACTAATAGCAGGGGAGAGTAGGGAATATAAGGTCAATTGTAGGGGCAGAGGGTAAAAAGGCAACTGCATGAAGATACTGGATGAATTAAGAAGCATGTGGTTTGAGGAGGGGGGTGGAGGGAGAGGGCAGATGAGATGGATAAGAAATGGCAGGAGAAGCGGGGAGCACGAAAAAGGAACAATTTTACAGCAAAAATAATAGAAATGTCCAGAATTCGTGATGATTTATGATTAGGTACTCATGAATTGTAAATAAAGATGCTTTAAGGTCATCCTCCGGTCAAATCGCGCGAATACATAGGTGACTTTTATGATTTTTTTCTAGAAAAATTTATACACTGTAAGAGTATAAAACCATTTTTTTATTTCATTTTTGCCCACCCCTGCCTCTGATATATACTGCGTGCTGCATCGTTGTAAAAAACTAGCATGCACTATGCCACGATACCCTAGTAGCATTTGTTGTTGGCATACAGTTGGGCCACGCACATAATATTAGTTGGCCAACAGTTAGATTTGGCACTTTTTTTCAGGTTGGGCCAACAACAGATGGCCAAGGTAGGCTTTCCTACCGTTGCCCTATTATTTATATTCTTTTCAAAAGACGTTGAAAACACGTCTTTTCAGGCCTGGTTTAGGAAAAAAAATCGCGAGTGAGGAGAATCGAACCCAAACTTTCCGCTTACAAAGCAATCGCTGTTCGCACTTACCCAACACATTTCCTTGTAGACACTTCTAATTTCTAGTTACATACCTAGTATCAATTGTTTATAAAAACTGTGCAGTGACGCGAAATATTCTACAAAATATCATTCGACCTTCAAATTCATTCCTTAAAATTTCACATTCGCCTCAAGACAGACGTCCTCATTACGTATTTATAAATAAGAAAAGAAAAATCACAACTTGGAATATAATAACAGGTTTTTGGATGTAGCAAATTTTCTGACGCTTATAAGACGACATTTAATCACCGTTGTAAATTTTTGTTAATTAACCAACCATAGTAATTGTAGGCCCAACATTGAATATTCGTAGGCACACTGTTGTAACTTTTTGTTAATTAACCAACCATAATAATTGTAGGTCCAACATTGAATATTCGTTGGTACACTGTCGTAACTTTTTTGCCGTAGGCTCTATGTTGGGAATTTGTAGGCAAAAACACTAACTATATCCCAACTAATTCCCAACCGTTGGCTACCGTTGGCCAACCAGAAATGCTACTAGGGTAACTCCTGGCAGGATCATCAAAAATCAAAAATCGAAAGATATTCCATGATTAGAAACAACTGGGTGATAATTGGCAAATATTTAAACGATAGGGTCCCTGAAACATGGACTTTTTTCACGCAAAAATTGAGTCTATGAAAATTCGCAATACAGAGTAGCGCGGAAGCCAGTGTAATTACGAGTAGAATCCCGTTTGAATTTTTAGATTCGGTAAAGAATTGCATTTTTTATCGTAGCGATAGTGAGTGAAAAATTGTGAGCGCAGATGAGATTGATAAAAAATGGCAGGAGAAGCGGGGAGCACGAAAAAGGAACAATTTTACAGCAAAAATAATACAAATGTCCAGAATTCTTAATGATTTATAACTACTCATGAATTGTAAATAAAGATGCTTCAAGCAATACTAGCAACATGATACTCCTTCAATTTCAAAATTCTTTTTCATATGAATGTGTTGAACTGGGTGCTATAAAACATGATTAGAAAACACACAAGTGACGCGAAGTCGATACAGAAAGAAACCATGTATGTTAGCAAAGGATATGTAGAAAGTTCCCCTGGAGGATTGGTGCCCCTTACTCCAGCGTGTCATTTGGGTTTCCTAAATGCCCATGCTGTTCTTGGCACAGTTTCTGACCATCTCTTATTGCGAACGGACCGCCTCGGTTGCGCCTCGCGGGACCAAAGCGTTCCCTCTCTTCTTCTCAGCCTCGCTCGCTCGGCTCCGCGGGTTTTCGCCGACGCCAAGCTTCCTCTTCTTCCCGAGGCAACGCTCCTTCTCGCCGTTTTCGTCGATCGCAAATAAGTGAGTAAATTGCGAAATATTGATCGGCAGCCACCAGTGAAAAGGAAGAATCGCGTTTGGTAATTATGCATAAAAGGGTACACCTCACTGATTTTTATGAAATTTGAATATGTTGTAAAACTGACCATTCTGAACAACTTTTTCCTATTGGGAAATACTCTGAGAGCGCCATCTACTTCAGTAAGCTCTGTAATCGAGTCAATCGCGTTACAGGACTGGTGTCACACAAGTATTGAAATAGCGCAATGTTTTTGTCATTAAATAGTCTGTCATTAAATTTCACAAAATCGATCATCAAACAGTTGAAATTCACAGTACTGCCCAATTATATGTGACAGCTAACCCGATTGAACTGCTTTAATTTTCGCCACCAGGTCGCGTAGCGGCAATAAGAAAATTCCAATTCACGTTAAGGTGCGTATCGACGTTGCGAGACTTGCGCGCGAGGCACGCCTCGCGCAGTGGAGAGTCTGAGGACTACCTCGACATGATCACCTTGGTTCGCAAAGTGATCCTGTCATTACCGCCGCTCGGCCATCGGAAAGGGGAATGCGTCGGAATAAATCAGCAGAAGTTTTCCGCAAATATCTCGGAAACGAAGGTCGAGCGGCGGTAACATGTATAGGAAAAAAGTTGTTCAGATTGTTGAGTTTTACAACATATTTCAAGCTCATCAAAGTCGGTGAGGTGTACCTTTTTAATGCATAATTACCCTTGTACTACGATTTTGACAGTGTTAATATTACTTTTAATAAAATCGTGGGGCACGATATTTCATAATAGGATACGAATTACTTTAATACTTCAACTTCTGGTTGCACATGGTGCCCCACGATTTTATTTAAAGTGATATTAACACCATCCAAATTGTAGTACAAGAAAAGTATTATTTTTAGTTCTTTGTGCATTTTAATTTAGTTTTTTAGTGCGTTTATCATTTTAATGGAAGTTTCACTCATACAAATGTGGCCCACGTGGCACGGGTCGTTGTAAATGTCTGCTGTTCAAATTCCCATTAGTAGTAGTCCCATTGTGAGTAGCACAACACTTATTGCGCGTACTTATTGTGTGAAAAAAGTCCTTTATAGATACATCGATTATGGTGTATAAAGAGTAACTATTTGCATTTGCGAATATTGTAATGTTGGAACATCCGACACTGCTCAACGAACGAGGCGCGGCCGCGTGCGAATTTTTACCAAAAGGCGAGCACATAAATTAGATAGGGCCTTAAGAAATTTTCGATAGCGTGAAAGCAAGGACTTCCCAGTCGAGAACAGTCAGTTTAATGTTATGGCATAGAGGTTCCTGATCCCACATGCATTTACTAACGAAATTTCTTAGTCGACTTTCCTCTTTTTTATTATTTGACCAGCTTAAAGTACCTGGCGTTGTCCGGGCTTATTATACGTATACACTACATTCTGCCGGGCCGTGTTCACTGCGTCGAGCTGAAATCAGATCAAATGTTATTAATTTTCGCGACGCTGCCAGCTCGCTCATATTCAACTGATAACAACGGTTCATATAGTTTTAGATGCAGTGTTCCTTCCTCTATCTAATGGTATAAAAACCATTTTTCTATCTCTTTCCGTTTGCGAGCAGTAACGATGCAACGAGGTTGTATATTTCGTGACATCCAAGTCTTAAATTGGCCCCCGACAGCTGTCGCGTATCTACATATATATGTATATAGTGCGAGGAAAGACGTAGTCGCGTCAAAATGCGTAAGTATGCGTCATCGGGCGATAGAGGCCAAGCTCGTTGAATTCGGAGAATGTTTTCCTCGTAGCTGCGGTTGCGAACACGTAAGCGAGATAGAATGTTTCCTCTGAACTGTAAGCAATAGTGACTTGCCGATGTGTCCTACACAGGTCGCCAAAACGAATGCCTCTCGTTATTGCGACGCAGCCTATCGAACCCTCGCTGATGACCGTGACTCTTGCTTGGAAGAGCGTAGAGCAGCCATTCGGTCCTTGCAAGCACATGCGAGAGGAATAAAAGCGTGGTTTGAGGGAGTGGGGTTAGAAGGGATCGTCAGGGGGGGAATAACGATTCGAAGTTATTTTATGACTTTATTATTTATTTACGACTATTCTCTAAAGATTCGAATTTTATTCGAAACAAGAATTTCTCGAGTCCGAGGGCTTGGGAATCCGAGCTTTGAGACGGATGGAAAAAATGTAGGTTGGACGGGCGAGATCTCTGTCGAAACTTCTAACCACAGCAGGGGCGTCTGGATGAGGACTTCCGCAATTTTTGTTTTCTGCTCAAATTCACTCGAAGGGGGTGAAATTAACCCCTAAAAATTCAGCTATTTTCCGATTTTGTGTTATACAACAAATTAATGATGTCGATAAGTAATATTGGGTTGGGTTTATTTTGACCCAGCACACGTCGAGCGAGGGATAAACAGAAGTCAAGGCTTTAAACTTGATTTTCTCATGAAACTTCGAATATTGCGTCCCATGCTTTTAAACACGAAACCGAAAATCGGGGGATTGCAATTTGTACCTACACTTGTAGGGATTGGAAAGTTTTGTTTCGTAGTTGCTCGTACGCGATTAAGATCGAGCTCTGACGGCGCTGAGCTTTTCATTTCGCATACATGTAATTTTTATAAATCTCCGAGTCGCGTTCCGCCTGAAATACAAACGAGTAAGATGAAACGACGGATGCGTCAGCCCCGACGTAACGCAGCGAATGTTATCGGGAAACAACCGGGAAAGCAAATAACGACACTGGTCTCTCCGCCCTCTTCAAAGTTGTCACACTACTGACATTTGCTTTCAGGATGCAGGTCTCGTGTTGTGGGTGCTACTCCGTGAGGACGGGTACGATAATTATCGGGTTAGTCGACATAGTGAGTATACTGCCTTTCGTGACGTTGCAGGAATATCGTTTAAACGAGCCTGAAGCACATTTAACGATTTATTGTATTGCTACTTAGATATCCTCGATCATCATGCTGATCTTGATCTTCGCCCTGAACGTGAAATCGGAGACGATAGTGATGGACGCGGACCCAGACGTCGTCAGGGTCGTTTCCGCCATGTATCTCTGCGTGGCGATCTTCGTAGCGATCTTGCTTTTGGTTAGTGTCTTCAAGGTGAGTTATCCTCCAATCTTTAAAATGTCGAGTGGTGCAAGGTTTTGAGAAATGCCTAATCGGTTAAGCTAGGTTTACACCTGACTCGGCCGAGTCACTCGGTTTGCTACTAGTGAAAATCTCGGCCGATTTGCACATCGGATTACTCGGCCGAGTACTCGAACATGCGTTCAGACTGGGCGATTGCTCGGCCCAATGGGCCCACTCTGCCGAACACTCGTCAGGTGTAAACTCGGCATTAGGCCTAGTAGAGAGGAAATATTAGATCGGTACAAAAGTTCGTTCGCTTTATTGAAGTAACGGTCTATTAAAAGTAAAAATATTAAAAGTTTTTGTACTTAAAATATTTTCCTCGGCTATCTATGACCTTTCGCCTCTTTTCTAGTAAAAGTACAAGTAGGCAGGGACGAAACTAGGTTGTAGGCGCCCCGGAGCAAAGATTCTGTTTGGCGCCCCTCCCCCCTCAACATTTTACCACCTCCTATTGCCCACCTTAAGAGGTTAAGTCCACACTTTATATATAAAAGACATTATAAACGTGTTTATTAACTGGTTTCAAATATATTGCAAGTACCCTAGTTTGTTTGTTGTTTGATAACAGATAAATAAATTTTAATTACTTTTCCATAAAATGTGTTTCTCCTTTATTCCTAATGGAATAACGTAATATATCAATTTGAATAAAGCCATTGATGTAGCTATTCCAGAACTATGTCTTTTCTCTATAAAGATTTCTCATTTGGCGCCGTCCGAAAATCGGCGCCCGTGGCAGAAACACCCGCTGCTCCCCGCTAGTTACGTCCCTGCAAGTAGGTGTGGTAAAGAAACACATTTCCTCCTACATAATATCACCTAGCAGTGAGCGAACGAACGCTATATGCAAATAAATAAATGTCTTCCAATGCCAAAGTACCCTTCGACGAAATAAAGTATTAGGAGGGTGATGGTGGGACAGCAATTAGCTAGCTTCTGCTAACCGAAAAGAAAAGTTCCTCAGGTTTATCCAAGCAATCGCTTCTGACAATAAAATCTTACATGATATCCTTTAAAAGTCCTCTTCATTTGACTACTCGAAATTAAAAAGTCGAAGGACGAGTCCAACGTCCCCTAGCGGAGCTAATCTGCAATAATTGTTCCTCTTCTCCCACAGAGAAACCCTTTTATGATGTTGCCACGGATAGTACTGTCGCTGATTCTGGGAGTGCTGTTGTTAATTAGCATCATTTACGTGGCCGTCATATTCTTCGTGAACAGCAAAGTGATGACTGGCGTCCTTTTGCTCGATTTCGGCGTCATAGGCCTCGGTGAGAACATCGTCCGCTTCCATTCCACTTCCACTTAAGATCTATCGTTATACTCAGAGATTTTCTACCTTATTCAGATTCACGGTTAAAGGTGGATCTGGCGGTACAGCATTAAGGCGGAACCGCAGATTCGGCAATATTCGGTATGTGCCGAATGCCGAATGTCGAATCCGTGCTTCCGCCTGTAGAATTTAGAAATTCTAACGATCTTCAAGTTTCAATAGATCGTCGATCGTTTTCTTTAACTCTTTAACAGCTCGTTTATAGCGAAGAAGTAGTAAATTAATATAGCAAGAAGTGCACAGTTCTCTATTCTCTGTTTGAGCACGCGCATTGGAGACCTCATTATTACTCGGCACACCTACAATCCCGTTATCACAACGAATGTCTCTAAGGTAGATTAACTAGTTAAAGGGTTAAAGACTCCTCTATTCCACGAAAGCTTGTCCATAATTTATCCTATTTTAGCAGTGATTTACATACACTTGTTACAAGTTAAAAGTATATCTTTCCAGTGATTTACACGATCATGTGGCTAGTTGTGTTCAGCCACTTCCAGGAGCTGAGGCACGACAAAATGAACAGCAGTATCGGCGAGTATGGAAAGCCACACAAGTATCAACGAGCTAATCAAAACTGAGTCGCTGATGTCATCACAGAAGAACGGTGAAGAAGTTTCGTGTATTTTCTTCCTCGCCGAGGAATTGAACTGTTAAGGTGAAATCAGACGGCGCGTGGCTCGGCGATTCACGCGCAAAGTTCGCCGAGCCACGCTCCGTCTGATTTCACCTTTACATCCACATGAAAGCTTCACCATCAATGAAGAGTCTAATTAGCTTCCAACGAAGTCACTTAAGCTTCAATTAGCACGGACACACCAAAAACAGTCGAACATCCATCGAAGCAGATTTTTCGAATTCTTGTTTTATGGCACTGGGATGCTCCATAGTTCGATAATCAGTATCCTTCAGCGACAGGGGCGGATTTGTACATAGGCTAAGGAGGCTGCAGCTTAGGGCAGCAAATTTTGAGTGATGGAAAGAAAATTTTGGGCGAAAGAAATTGAAAGAGGTTTAAACACAGAGGCCTCAGAAAACTTTAAAAATAATTCATTTTTCCATGTAGCAAATTAACAATGACTCATATATGATTTGTTATATTTAACCCTCCGTATCCTGAGCCTGGATCAATTTTGACCCATCGCTTGAGAGCGCTAACGCACACAGTGACGGAGCTGTTTACCTGTCGGGGTGTTATAAACCGGGCCTTTTCGGCCCGCCCGAGGGGCATTCGCGAATGTATAGTTGACAACGACGCGTCGTTCCTTGCTCGAAGAATAAACGATATATTTTTGTTATTGCATTCATTATCTTACACATTCTATTATTTTTGTTGGCTTTGTTGTTTTTATTGTTACCATCGTTATCGTTATTATAATTTGTAATACATGCAATAACATAAATATTGAATAAACATTATTTTTTGTAATTCCTAAGCCTATTATTCTTTCGTATATGTACAAGAAATATCCAATAATCCGAAACCCCTTCCACCCCGTTCCATAGTATCGCGGTGGGGGTCTCAATCTCGGCAACCATACTACAGTGGTCCCCGGATTATCGAGAAAGATTCGGGACCGGGGTATTCTCCATAAATCGGGCTAGGGGAAGTAGTTTGCGCCTAATAAACTGACCCTCGTCAGGACCCTCGCCCGAACCGTTTGATAAGGAGACTGAACGACGTAAACCGAGAGTGAGTGAAATAGCGCACCAGCGGGAGACCCTCGGTCGATGGCGAATTGAGATTCAGTATTGAATACGATAATTTTCATATTACTGATTACACTTTGATGGGAGTATTACCGATGGATTGGTGAGTTTATGTCGACGAAAATGAGTCCAAACACGAAGCAATTTGGTCCATTTTTTTTATTATGAAAACGCGATTAGATTCCAGTTCCTCGGTTTAAGGGAAAAGCCGAAGTCGTTGATATTCTCCATTTAAATTCTCTTCTGCATTATTACATAGTGTGTAATGGAAAGGAGACACTTACCAGTGTGTGAATTACAACATTTAGTGAACGTAGTGACGTTCACTAAAAATGGACCGAATTTCTCCGTATTTGAACTCATTTTCATTGGGAAATCCTAAAAAAATCCATTGGTGATACTTTCGTGAACATTTATCAGAAACATGAACATTTTATTTTTCTCTACTGGGTATTTTACCTGGCCCAACGGTTTTATTGCTGTCGGCAGTCAACGAGCGGTCTACCCGGGACCGAAGAACCTCGCTCGCCCCGAGGAAGCAAAACCGTGGGGTGGGTAGGTCTGTCCCGATGATCCGGGGAAAAAAGCCTGTCAATAATCCGGGGACCACTGTACTTATTTTACTACAGTATCGGTGAGGGTTTCGGGCGACCGGGAATATGTATTAATGAACTATCGGTCTTTTAAGTGTTGCGTAATATGTACATTGCGCGCCCCAAGTTCCTAGTGCTCACTCCTTCTTTTGTGAATTTTAGAGATAATTCTTCAAAGGTTGCGCGAGGAAAATAGTGATCGATCAATATTAAAAGGAATAATGAAATATCTGGGGATTAAGTGATCAATAAGTAAAATGGAAATTGGAATAGGTATCTCAAAATGATCTTGGAACATGTTGCTATAGGTTTAATCTTTACTCGAATGCGTTCTCCACGTTCTGGCGAATGAATAAGGAGAGGGATGCGGCGGCCATTCCCGTAGCGTGGCTGTCGCAGCCGAAATCTGTAGCTGTCGAAGATCTGCGAGCCACGCGCAATTGGCTCTTCAGAGATCCATTTCTGCAAGAAAAATTTGATTTCGTTACTACAACAAATTCGAGAAAGATACAAACTATGACGTAGAATCGATATTGATGTATATGCAAGTTCAGCTCTCGAAGAATGAAAAAAAAAAGAAGCAATAGCTTTGTTAATGGACTGTAGCACTTATGTAAATAGCCACTTTAGCAATAATTGAATTACATTGTATTTCAATTACATAGTAATTCAATTACAACGTAATTATATAATTCAAACTTTTCAATTAATTCAATTCCTAATTACCGTAATCTTGCGTGTAATTGAATTACAATGTAATTGAAATACAATATAATTAAATTACATAATTAAATTACAGTGTAATTCAATTAGCACAACTGTGCTATTAGGTGATATATTTCACTTTTTTTTAAATGTATTTCAATGTATTTCAACGGATTGCCGTTATTTTTTTCCTTTAATATATATTGTAAGTTAGGTAGACCAGGTATATTCGTGTTTCTTTTTTTACATTTATATTTGTATGTGAAAAAAATGTAACAAAGAAGCTTATTTCTCTTTATATATTATAAATTTATGATCAATACCATATTCATCACTCATAATAATTTATTCTGTTTGAAACCTTTACCTACATATTTTTTTCCCGCCTCTTACATATTACCTCTCAATTTGGTCACCTCTTAATTCGTAATTCTAATTCAATTACATTGTACTTTGCTACTGTACTTCAATTGCAATTACGAATTGCGATTTAATTTAATTGAACGAGAGATCTGAATTACGAATTACAATGTAATTGAATGCGATGTAACTGAATTATTTTGTAGTTATAATTTATGGAGTAATTAAACTGCAATTCTGCACAACTCTGAGTCCATGTTTGTTACATCCCGATAGAAACCACCTTCGCAGTAGCCCGTTAATTGTTTATTCTTATTTCGATCCGATTCGTCTCGGTCCACCCTACTTGTATTTTATATTAATACCTTCCGTAATCAGCCTTGTAGCTAGAGTGGATGTACCAGTAAATGAAGACGTACTAGTGAATGGACATTTTTTATTAAAATGAGCAAAATAAGTTATTAAAGTAAGCAACTAATTAATTAAAGACTTCATTTAATTTCTTGCTTCATATCCAAACAATTTTTGCAGCACGTGTAATCAATCGCGCTGCAAACATAATTTTATAATAGTGTTCATTCATTAGCCTTAAGTATTCATTTATTGGTGACCCTACATATAAATATAAAGCAACGATCGAAATTGTATAAAAAAGTGAAGAATCCATAAGAACCTGCCCTATCGAGAATACGTACCCGAAAGAACTGAAGCAGCCGCTAGAACGTGGCAAATTCAACACCAATCTTTCATAGTGCTGGCTAGCGAACTCGAGGAAGCCTTCCATGCCGCATAGAAGGACTTGAAGAACGATAGAAAAATGTTTTCAATGTCAAAGAATTTTAGTTACCTCGATTGGTTTCACGTAAAAGTTATCGCGGTTTCCCTGTACCTTGTTCCATCATCAAATCCGCCGCGTTGTAAGGGAACCCAGCAGCTTCAATGTCCGCTAGATCTCGAAGGATCGCGGAACAGTAGGAGGCTACCAAATCAGAGGGTCGTCTTGACAATCCACGTTCACATTTCATCTGAAACCAATTAGAATGGTTACTAAAAATATTCAAAGAAGTGCCTGAAAGTACAGTGTGGTTCAAGAGTATCTGACACAAGTATCTAAAATAAAAAGTAGATAGGGAATGCTGTATAGGTATACCGAGGAATTATGAGATTTCTATGAAGAAATGCGGGGGGAGTACAAGCTACAAGATCAAATTTCAACAGCCTAAAAAATCAAATAAAAAATAAAAAATGGTAAAATGCCTTCGAAATTCCCGAATGTGGAATTCTACACACAGCAAAATCTCAAGTGTGAGGAGAAAGGAGAAAGAACGGCGTGCAAGTCTAATACTAGTCACCCAATAGTAATGCTTCGATACTAGATCGCCCTCTAAACCTCGAAACTAGTTCAAAGCTAGTCTCCTTCCACTTTTCTGTCTTCTGTTAGGGTGAACACAAGGGAGACTTTCCTATTGCTTGGTATAATTATAATTAAAGCTATTTAAAGCTAATTAAAGCAACCATAGAAGTTGATTAAAAGTCAGACAATCTTGAAACACCTAATATTTTTAAGAATATGCCAAGTGTGTTTCGAACCGCTCTGGCAACTTGAACGATCAGCAATCTGTGGGTAAGAGGATATCCTCTCGTGGGACCGTGCCTTTCCAGTATGTCCACGCACACTTCAGGAATTTGGTCATCCAGATTCAATTTATTTCTAACGATCTCAGCGAGACATCGGTCGCTTTCTTTTTCCTTGGGCGTCCCCTGCATTATCAAGTCGCGGATATCTTGATGGAGTAGATTGTTGGAAGTGGAGCTTCCTTTATCCAGGACACCATTCTTCCAAGATATAGGTCTCATCCACAGAGCAGGGTTGTTCAGTGCTTTGTGCACTGCGATTAAATGACCTTATGTTGGAGAATAAAAGGACATTTAATTGTTGCTAATATTTTTCAGCCACTTACGTAGTTGAACATCTGTGTTCTCTGGATCGATAGTGTCGACCAGGTAGCGTCGAGTCGAATCGCAAAGTTTCAAAATTCCCACCAGCGTTTCCCAGTATCTGTCTTCGAGGTACCTTGCGTTTTTGTGCAACAGCGTGGCGGCTATGTTGGCTGTTGTTGAAAAGAAATCTTAAATAGTATAATTATCTGAGTACTGGATGAAAATTATTGTCAACTAATTGCAGAAGCTAGCATCAATCTTATAACAATTCTTGTATCACATTTGAATTATTATTATTAAGCGTCGTTATTGCACAAGATACAAAAATAAGGAATAATGAAAGAGAAATAAAAAAAACAGCGCAAAGGCGAGATTCAGTCGTAAAACTGTTTTGTAACTTAGTCTTTAATAATCAGAGATGTAAATTTGGATGTTCAATATTTACCTTCGACAATGGTGATAGAGAAAGTGGCATCAGCGTTCATTTGACGAGGTCTTTGACCAATGTAATCGACTACCTTGGAAAGGGCTATTAACTTTTCTTCTGCAATACGTAAACATTTGAAACTAAAATCTACCTTATATGTATAATCCTCCCACGTAACAAATTCTTGTCATAGAAGAAAGAAGATTCTGCCATTTCATTTTTATAAGAAATAAATAGCATTTTCAAAAAATACATACCTAAGTGGCAAAAAAGTACAATTCCAATATTTATGAATAAATTTATATTTTTTAGTAATATTTAGTAATACTGTTTGATGTTTAAGGGAGCCCTCTTCAATCAAGGATCACTTCTGGCGGATCTATGGATCACTGAAGATTTCCAATACTCCCACCGAAATCTTCAGCAAAGAACTTCGCAAATCCTATTTCTTCTATAATTTTATTCACGATTCCAAAACACTAGCAGAATTCAAACTAAAGCTTAAAGATTCCATCCACTTCATCCCCGACACGTACAATGGTCAATCAAGGATCACTTCTAGCGGATCTATGGGTCACCGAAGATTCCCAATAGTCTCACCGAAATCCCCAGCAACGAACTTCCCGTAAGTCCCTGGCGAGCAGCAACAGAGAAGCAGCATCACCCAAGCGCTCCAAACCCTTCCAAGTCCCTCCATGTGGCTGGATCCTGATCCTGAAGAAACTGCTCCTTGATTTCCTCAACCTTTATACCAATCGCCCCACCAAGCCAACATTTCGACAGAACTGAACGGTTTCTCTTTGTCACGTACACCGGAAATGAGAATGGCCACTATTTCTTCATGAGTTCGACGGCTCGAATCCTGGCCATCCATCTCTCGAGGGTGAGTTTCTAGGATCAAGCTGGCTTTGCTATTCACTTGTGGAAGTTTCATCAACGTACAAGTAAATGGAGAAGCAATTCCTTGAGTTTATAGGTATCGTTTGTACGCGACTTGTGTTTCGTCATTTTGTAAATTCAGTGAAAAACAACTTGTGTAGATATTTTCTTGGTATTAATTGACGCAGAACCCTGGAGGATACGGTTTGTATTTTCAAACACTTTTATTGACAAAGTTTATACAACGCTGGATGACGATTTATACGATCGTTCGAGGCAATTGGTTTTGGAATGAATACAGAGGGCTTTTAATAGAAATTTAGAAGCAGTCAGGGTGGAATGGGTTTATGTACTCTTCGGCAACGCATCCAACTAGTCCGTGGCCTATCTTCACGCAGCTTCCTGTTCTCTTCCTGGTCTGGAATCAAAAATTTCCCATTTCTCGATACTTATTTGCTGTGGAAGGATCAAGGGAAGGATCAGGGAAGGATCAATGCTATTAGAAGGCTAAATGTTACTGTGGAACTTACGACTTGGTACTCTATCTGGCATAATCTATCTCCACTGTCGTTCGAATTGTCCCTCATGGATTTTATCTAAAATAATTGAGGGAAAGAGGCAGAATATCACTAGTTTATTAAGATAAATATTTATGGTTTGTATAATTAAAGAGTCCTTGTAAAAAACACTCTACCAAAATTATTATCTTTTTTATTGCACAATGTTCTAACGATAATGGTAATACTGTAGTATAGAACTTGGTTTTTGGCACTTACAGTGATTCCTAGAAGGACTCTTCAATTGATTGAACTGTTTACCATGTTAGGGAAATTGTGTGCCATGATCATAGGAATTTGAATGCTGTTCAATTCCGCTGGTTGTACTGTTCTCGAAGAAATCCTCGGAGCGAGGGCCAAAAGTGTTGTTAAAGTGACTAGGTAGGCGAGGTTCGATGACCTTTGTATAAAATCGTGAATAAATCTTAAAAGTATCCCACGAAAATATTACACAACTCGAAGTAATAAAAAACAAACTAATTTTAAAAATTGATTCTATCAAGGGGAGTTAGGCCACCCGGAAATTTAGAAAATTACGCAATATTCTGTGCAAGTAGAATAGTTCGTCCGTAACACAAACCTATTTTCCTTTTTCGTCGAATATCTCGAAAACAGTGAGAGATATCGAAAAGAAGATTAAACAAAAGTTGCATCTTTTTTTATATCCATAAAAGTGCGTAAAGATAATTATTGAAAAATCCATACTTTTCGAGTTAACCCCACCACCAATCTTTAATTCGATAATTATGTTTACGTAGTTTTGTAGATATAAAAAAAAGATGCATCTTTTGTTTAAACTTCTTTTCGATATCTCTCACCGTTCTCGAGATATTCCGCGAAAAAGAAAATTCTGCATTTTGCTCAAAGGGTGGCTTCACCCCCTTAAATCACACTATAGCAACAACAAAAAATATTACTCTACTTGCACACAAAGTTGTATAATTTTCTGAAGTTCCGGGTTGCCTAACTTCCCTGGTAAAATTAACACAATTAGCAAGGAACTTTTTCTAACAATAAGTAAATTCAATAATTGTACTTGCTCACATCTTAAGCAGCCCCGAATTTTCCACTTCTACGAGGATCGTAAACTTCCAGGAGCAAAGGCTGTACTACTGCTTCCCCACCTACAGAGATCTTTTATATTCGCCGAGAAGCCAACAAATTCCCCTTCGATTACAAAAGGATTTCATCCCAGGAGCGAGTTCTAATTATTTTTTAAATAGATGACTTGCGACACGTAACATTTTCCATTACTTCAACGACTCGATCGATATTATTTGGAAAGATTATTATTATTTATTTAAGTATATCAACGGGGTAAACCCTTTGTTATAAGAAGTACAAATCGCAGTCACACAAGCATAGAACAAACAATTAGGAAGTACAAAAGAAAAATAATTAAAAGAAACAAAAGCAGAGAAATAAGAGCAAAAGAACCGTTAATGATAGTTACAAAATAGATATAAAAAATATTAGTAATAACAGTAGCAAACATAATAGTCAAATAAATATACGAGTGTAAACCAGAGTTGGGCAAAATGTAATCTAATTACATCTTACAAATTACAATGAAAATGTAATTGTGTAGTTGATTACACATTATTTTCTGTAACCGTTAATTTAGGTAGTTGACCATTTGGTTTCGTCAACTACCTAAATGCACGATTACAGAAAATAATGTGTAATAAACTGCACAATTACATTTTAATCGTAATTTGTAAGTTGTAATTAGATTACATTTTGCCCAACTCTGGTATAAACAGACAAGTAAGGTAAGGAGAACAGGGAGAGAGGTAAAGGGAACGCGAAGGCAAAAGTTAAGGCGAATGGGAACCACGAACAGCGATCAGAGCAGAGTGATTGAAGGAATTATAGGAATTATTGAAGAAGTCAACAGAGTTACAATACCGATTCGAAGTTATTAGAAGTCAATTAAAACGATTATAGTAGCCGTAGAGTGTTCGATGTGAGTCAGGAAGGAAGAGAGCATATTTACAAAGGCAACGGTGCATAAAAAATAAGTTTTTCAAGGATAAATAAGGAAAGCTACCATGCACTTATCACGTGGCCCACGCATAGTAAGAAGACAGTTTATAAAAATAATGGCTTTCCACTTTATTTGATAACATCGAGTACAACCACTTACATTCACTAAAGCAACCGACAGCCGTGAATAAACGTTTCAACACTCGCAACGTTGCTCGCGTATCATGATATGGAATCGCTATCATGTGCAGTTTACAATAAATGATAACGTACGTAACGAAACATTTTTGGAACACAGTAGTATGCTGGTCCACGGATATAACAGTGCTACTTTGCTACTACAAAAATTAATAAACCGTATAGAGTAATAAATTCAATGCCAAACAATTTCATTTCAAGTTCACAGTCAACTACGAGACACCTTCTGTTCCCAAAAAGTAGTCTTGCGAAGTTCACGCTTACAAAATACTTGCAATTACACTTTCGCTATAAATTCTTTCCTACCTATTTACAATAAAATTGTCAGTTGTTTCTTATTACCCTTCATTCCCTTTCCCTAATGAGCTACTAAAATCTTACGAGCTGTACGTCCTTCAAATTTAGTATTGAAATATAAAGAAGAAAATGGTACTAAAACTCTATCAACATATCACCAGCCTTTCATAAACGCTTGCGTGTCTTGATAAGCTAGAATACCTATCAGACAGATTTAGCAAACATATGCATGTATGTATTAATATTGTAAATATACATGTAACTGTATAATTTATATATACATTCCCCATAACTAAACAATAGTTACAAACACCCAGAATCTTCATAATTATATTCAACATCGCTGAATCCCAACAGCTATCTATTTAATTAAAGCTATTTACATAATCCTCAGTCTCGAATCCACGACGTAATATAAGAACAGAGATCATTTAACACAACCAACTTCGCAACGCCGTACATCTGTGTAAACGTAGGATTAATATGTTTCCAATACGTCACAGAAAATAACTACGCAGTACGCATTACTGTGAAACGCTATCTGTATCGGCTTAATTCCAAACGTTGATTTACGTGTGCATTAGAGACTCCAACGAATCTTTATACACTACGCATACCAATGTCGCTCAATCGTTTCCTTAGCCTATGCAATTCCAGTGCAACGCCAGTCTATAACAACCGAACTATAATAGAGTCAAATTTCAACGTACTTCGCTCCTAAAGTCTCTACTGTATATACAATGAAAAATAATCAGCTGTTTACATATTTCGCGTCGCTCTAACGCTTCTCCTGGTTACGGCTACGGAGACATCGATTCAGATCCTTAATCACAAGTGATTGTATTGTTCGACGTTACTATCGAACTCTATTTCCAACTGGAGTCTGTAGTCCATGGCGGCGAAGACGATGATCAGAAGCATCGGCAGGCGAAAGCGCGACTGCCATCCAAGTTTGATCATGAAGATCAAGGCGCGATGGAATATTCCACCACTTCCGAGGAAAACCTTCGACGCTACTTTGTTCATGATCGCAGTAATCATGCAGAGGTCGATGTTGGTCTCCGCTGATATTCTCTGCAGGTAGTTTGGTAACTGTTTTGACGAGTAAGTTGTGGCTTGGTGTTAAAAATCCGAGTTGTATCGAATCTTTGGGGCTGTCGATAACTTTCGTTCAAAGAAACGAACGATGGCTGGATGATGGCTTTTCAAAGTTCGAGATTAGCGACTTTGATTAAGAGGAGAATTTAAGATTCGTAAGGTATTAGTAGAAAGTAATAACGAAGTGTGATACAGTACTTTCTGGAGGTTTCGTTGGATGAAATGTTGCTTCGGTGAGGTTAACTTTTATATGACTTCGATAATACTTCGCAGTCTCGATATTTATAATGTTCGAGCTTCTTGGAATATTTATCGAAGCTCGTTCTCTCCGCTTATCAACACTTTCGGGAATAGAAAATCTTGATTATCCAAACTTGACAGGCAGACATTTATGGGCCTAATGAATGTTCATTCGTAATATCGATACGCGATCGATCATTCGATACGACTTTTCGAATTTCAAAAATTCGTAATAGAAACGCAAAGGTTCTTACAAATTTGTTTAATATTCTATTGTTTGAAATCATGTTTCTAGTTTCGTATTGCCTGAATAACAGTTCTTTTTAATTAAACAGGAATTGAATGCAACATTGCTGAAACTTCGTTTAAGATATTCAAAGAAAGGTGATACGCTTATAATAGTATAATTAACTAGCAAATACTCGAAAGGATTTAGTATCTTTATTAGGGGTGGGGTCGAAGCTAATTTTTAAATTCTCGAAATTCGAATCAAGGCTTCGAAATTCTTGAAATTCGAATCAAGGCTTCGAAACTCTCGAAACTTTCGAAGTTCGAAACTCTCGAAACTTTCAAAGCTCGAAACTCTCGAAACTTGAAGTGCTGATTCTGTTTTATAAGTGGAATAAGTATCTTGCTTTAAGAACTGAAGTGAACAAAATTTTTGCAAAATCTCTATTCACCATTAAAAAAAAACATTCAAATATATAACAAAATTCAAATTCTCGAGACACACTGCGAACGATTCTTTAAGTATTCATTGATTTTACACTTTTCCTTATCTGGGTTTCGAGAGTTTCGAATCACGAAAAAAGATTCGAATTCTTGAAACTCAAAACTTTCTTAGGTTTCGAGTTTTTGACGCTCTGAGAAACCCATCCCTAATCTTTATACATCTGAAGTTAAAATCAATGACGAATTTTGTAGGTTAGATTTCTCAGCTGATAGATAAATATTACCAACGGAGTTGAGGCGAATTTAAATCAGCGCCGAAGCTTTATCCGCCCTCTATGTTAGAAAACGAATGAACGAGTTGCGTAGATATAAATAGCATAGTTAACGGTCGTTGGTGGGGTTAGACAGAGTAATACCACAGACGAGGTAGATCTGTGGTAATACCACATTGAACTCGAAACGTTACGCAGTCGTTAGTAGCCATGAACATCAGCTTCGAGGGGAAACGGATTCTGGTGACAGGTGCTGGACAAGGTATGCCCACGAATCTGACATACACATTCACGGTCACACTTAACAATTTGGTAACTGAATACCACTTTTCAAAATCCGGAGTTTTTCCTTCGATCCTGCGCGTTCTGTGCCAAACCAAGAATTCGCTCATTGGCCGAGAGTTTGAATCTAGCCAATCAAAAACCATTGCTTTAGACTTTTTAATAGACAGACATAAATCACGATAGTGCTTATCTTAAAAGTCGCAACCTCGATTAAAAATGACTTTATGCTGCAAGAAATCGAGATCGTTTGAAAAAAATGTTATAGATGTTTCTTAAGGTTTGATATGTTCGAGGAAAATAATGTAAAAATCTCTGGCGTCTAACGCCTTTGAATAAATACTATTGGAATCTGTTGCCGACCGTCTGATATCTTTTTAACAAGTGCAATTGCTCCGTAAATTGCATCGAATTAGTCAGTACCATTTCACGGTCCCTTTCGCCAGTGGGAAGACGTTGGCTACAGAGTAGCGTTGTTAGCTGCGAGTAAAACCATCATAAAAATACTTTCTCCCGAGATTTCAGGTCTAAAAAGATTAGTCATTCGCGCGTATGTAAATGAAACAGAATAACATTAAAACAGTGAAGAGCAGTTGAATTAAATGATACTGCCAGTAGAATGATTTATTGAAACGTTTGGAAATAAAACGTGTTTGAAATATTCTGCGTATCTTAATATATAAAGCAGAAAGCTTTATACGTTCTAAGCTTTATATGTTCGTGTGTTTATCTATCGCCTAAAAACATTAGAACGATAAACTCTGGGATTACGAAATGTGCCTCAACTCGTTATGCCTGACTAATTCAGATGAATGTGAATATTTTCATTTAAGCTCGCTTAACTCGAATTTTGCTTCGAGCATTTATAAAAGATTGTAACTTAAAATGATGACGAAAATACGTGAAATAACATTTAAAATATCACTCTGCTAGTTATCTCATTTATTTGCATATCTTTCCACGGGGAAAGAAAAATTCTGTTTAAAAAAGGTATTTAAACGCAATTTTCTTTTAATTATACCTTTCAGCTTAGTATTAGCAGGGGCATTCCTTTAACGTCGGATGGCATAATATCGGGCATTAGCTAAGTCTGTGATATTTGAAATGTTATCGGGTTGTTATTCCTCGTAAACCGTAGAGCGGATAGAAAAATTATCAATTAGGTTTCGACACGTTCTATTTGCACGTGCACAGCTAAGGAGATTGATTTAATTTCATTTCTTTCTTCTTACTTGTAATTATACTTTGGAAATATAAAAAATACAGTTCTATACAGCAAGGAATAATAAATACTTAACAAAAAAAAAAATATTAAAATTCGTACAATAGTTTCTGGAAAAAAATTCATGAAATTAGGCCTCTTGTTCGACCGGCAAAGTAGAATGGACCCATAAGTGTCCGGCACTAGGGAAATTCCCCCTAATAAATCAAAAACCGTTCAACAAAAATTTTGCAATTTGTGCAATTTGTTTTACTTAATTCTCAAGATATTGAAAAATATGTGGGTATAAATCCATTTTTCTTTAAAACAAAAAAATTCGTACAATAGTTTCTGGAAAAAAATTTATGAAATTATACCTCTTGTTCGACCGGCAAAGTAGAATGGACCCTTAAGCGTCTGGCACTAGGGGAATTCTCCCTAATAAATAAAAAACCGTTCAACAAAAATTTTGCAATTTGTGCAATTTGTTTTACTTAGTTCTGAAGATATTGAAAAATATGTGGGTATAAATTCATTTTTCTTTAAAACGCTATCATTTCTACAATCTCTTGAACTTAAAATAATCCGTACGTCGTGCGATAGAGAGTACTTTTGAAAATAAGAAGACTGCTCAACTTTTGATTTTTAACCAGGAAATCAGAATTACTGGCACCAACGTATCACGCGTACCGCTACATGGATAGGAATAACGCCATTTTTTCCGTTATAAATAACTATAGACATTTAAAAAAATCGTTCTTTATAGTTCAGGAAATGCTTTATACATGGCAAAAAGGACATTGTATTGAGCAGGTACATTCCCTGTAAAAATCGTGAAAATGCCCCTCGTTCTAGGTTGGTCAAGGCGTTATAACCCCATTAATCAAATTCATTGTTATTTTACAATCATATTCATTCTACGCGAGGCTGAAGTGCTCGTTAACGTCGCTTTCCAATCCCATTCGTTCATTTTTGAATATTTTCCTATAAGAAAATTACTGAGAGTTGCTGAATATATGTACTTTTAAAATAAGCAAATACTTGTAAAAAATATACATTAGACTTTCCACAAAAAATTCCCGAAAATCACGTTCTTCTCGCCTGCCAACTAGGTATGACCACTTAAGGTGGGAATTTTGCGAGGCTTGGTGAATCATGCATAAGTCCTATATTCATTATTAAAAACGAATGCAAAAAAAACTGCAATTTCAAAAATACATAAAAACACAGTCCAATTTTCAGATCAATCGAATCGCTAGTTTCGTAAAAAAAAAGTCCCAAACTTTGCTATGTTTCTACACCAAAATATAGGATTCCCCCTTAACATGTCGAACGCTAACGAATTGCAGGCATCGGCAGGGAGTTGGCACTCCGCCTGTCCAAGTTTAAGGGACAAGTGATAGGACTGTCCAAGACAAAGGAGAACCTAGACAAGCTCCGCGCACAAGATCCCAGTATCCACACCGTCTGCGTCGACCTTGGTGACTGGGACGCTACTAAGAAGGCAGTTCAAAGCGTTCTGCCTGTCGATCTTCTCGTGAACAATGCTGCCGTTGCAAAGCTGAAGCCCTTCCTGGACGCCACTGAGGAAGAATTCGACCTGACTTTTAACATAAACGTCAAGGCGATGATGAATGTCTCTCAGGTGGTCGCGAGAGACATGATCCAGAGAAATGTCCCTGGCAGTATCGTGAACATATCTTCGCAGGCCAGCCATGCTGCTTTGAGGGACCATGCCGTTTACTGCGCCTCTAAAGGAGCCGTGGATATGCTGTCCAAGTAAGAAATCGACTCGAGAAAAAATTTTTGTCCAGATCAGTTGGTAAATATACACTTGCAGAATCTTGTGGAAATTATAGTCAGCAGTGAAAACAGACTTAAGAAGGACCATGCTAGGCAACCGTGAAAATAAAAATTTTATAGAAATCTAATAACACTGCATATTCATTTTGTTTTACCGACGCGTTTCTAGGTTAACATCAGTCGGTAACAAAATGCTTCGTTATAAAAGTAATCGTGGATGTTTCTAGGACAATGGCCCTCGAACTTGGTCCCCACAATATTCGAGTGAACACGGTGAACCCTACGGTGATCATGACGGAAATGGGGAAGCTGGGCTGGAGCGAGCCCGAGAAAGCCCAATCGATGATCAGTAAAATACCGTTGGGTCGATTCGGCGGTAGGTATTCGTTTAAAAAAAAATGGGCATTCATAAACGAGTGAATATCACCCATCTTTCTATAACAGAAAGATTACCTTGTCGCCCTTTTAACATGCTCTGTAGGTAATATTCAATTCTTTCTACCGTTTTGCAGAAGTGGACGAGGTGGTGGACGCGGTCGTGTATCTATTGAGCGATCGCAGCTCCATGATCAACGGCGTCAGTCTGCCCGTGGACGGTGGATTCTTGGCGCTCTAAATAGAATCTCATGTTTATAATAAACTGTTTGTAATTATTCGATTTAAAAATGACTGTACAATTACAGATTATCGACATCGTTAACAGAATATCAAAAAACATTTATATTACAGCTGAATAAGCTAAATAAAAACAGTCTGCCTCGAAGAGCCCTGGGCCCGTTGCTCCGACAATCCGGTCCATGATTCACGCGCGGCGGAAACACATTCTCCGCGGCGAGACGCTACAAAAGAAAATAAAAAGAGAAAGGAAGGAAGCCAGACGATCGAGACACGGGATAAATGCAGAGAAAGGCGAACGTGGTCATTCGTTTATCTCGTTTAATTTAAAAAATGCTTCGTTTCTTCTTTTTATTATTCAACTAGACTTCGGCGAGCGGCCGGCAGGGGCGGGCGGGCCGCGAGGCGATCGCGCACGTCGAAGAAGAGACTCGTTATTTATTTCCGAAAATATTTTACTTGGACGCCTCGTCTCGCGGGCCGGCCGCCGGCTGCCGCCGCTGTTCCCGATCTAAAACAAACGTTTCGTTTTCCGGCTCCTAATCGGCATTATTTACCCCTACGTCGAACATAAAGAATGGCGGAGAAAAACGCGAAATCAGACCTGCCTGCACGAAGAACTCGTCTTTCCATGTATCTTTTTTACAACACAATCGAACGCCGCGAGCCGCTCGGCTCGCGCAGAGTTAGCCCTTCACGCCCAGCGATCCTTAATAACGAGAAGTCGCTTAAGAATTACTAGTCCCTTAACAGGAATTAATTCCAACCTAGCCATCACCGGCCTCGGGAACAGACAGTTGCGGTTTCAGATCGGAAATCGGTATTCTACGGGTTCGGCGGTTCGAACCGCCTTGCGCTCGACGTTACGACAGCTGCCCTTATTTTGATTTCGTTCGTCTCCGGTGCTCGCCTCGCTCGCTCGCGTTTCGCACATAAACGATTAATTTCAGAGGTCGAATGCCTAAACGAACAAGAGGACGAAGGACAACAGAACGAAGCGTTCGCGCGCGACTCGACGCTCTCGCGCGCAGACGAGCCCACGCGGCTGCGCACCGAGAATTGAAGGAGAAGCAAACGTACAACGATGATCGTAATCTTACAATTGCACTTCAGTTAGGAGTTTTAACGAACTCACACCAAGAATGTCAAGACAATGCAAGCTTAATTTCCGGGCCCGACCCGCTGGCCCCTGGGCCCTTGGGCGGGGCACGCGCGTCAGAGCGAGGGGAGGGGATCGGCGCGATTAGTCAACAACAATAACGGAAGGGGGGGCCTCCCATTCGTCAGGGTTCTCCCGGTGAAGAGAAATCGCTCGGGGCCCAGCGGGTCGGCCGTCTGGCCGTGAACAATAGATTAGATACCAGCAATTTATACTTGATTCATTCCTCCTTGAACGCTGCTAATATCGCGTCACCTCGACAAAACTACCGTAGATCGATCAGCGCGGGGCTGCTTCCTCTCGACCTGCGCCCCCTTGCCATCCTCGACGATCTTGAACAAGAAGAAATAACGAGGAGGAACAAAAAAGAAAACAAAAAGAAGAAGAATGAAAGAGAAAGTGGGGGTGGTAGACAGTGGAGGGCTCGATGTTGAAAGAGCAATTAAAAATGGAAGTCCTTGGAAACGAGTAGAGAGGGGGTCTCGGCTGGTCGTCCAATCCGAGCCAGGGCGAGTCTCCTCCTGACCAGAAAAGCGGATTAACTTGGACGATTAAATCCATAGGTTACATAGGAGACGCTTAGCCGATCGCTTTAGCCGCTCGTGCTTTTCATCAACCTACAAAGAAAGAAAACGTGAATGCAGGGAAAGAAGCTTCGGAAGGGGGGGGTTTTGGTGTGTCTCGAGGATGGCAAGAGGTGGTTGTGCGATGATAAAAGAAGAAGAAGAAACAAAGAACAATACGGAAATTCGTACTAGAGTGCAAACGGAAGCCACGAGTATCAATCATGTTTTCCTCCGCGTTTCCTCGGCAACACGCGTCACGCACGCGACTCCCTTACACGCACCCGCTCTACCTCACTTTCTCCCTTCCTCTCTCTCTCTCTCTCTCTCTCTCTCTCGCTTTCTCTCCCCCCTCGGGCATCTCTCCCTAGAATCGAGCGAACAATGGTATCCGTCGCAGAGATAATCGCGACTAAACGAAAGGAGAAGGCAGGCTCGCGGTAGATCGACTCGCGACGCCTTAAAAAAAAAAGGACCCTTCGCCGCAGCTGTTCCTGCGCGCATTAAAGCCGTCGCGCATTTTGGCGAAGCGCGGCGATTCGAAGAGAAAAGTTTATAAACGATTGACGACTGAAGCGCAGCGACAATTAATTAGTTATTATTAATTTCTTCGAGGCGCTTCGCTAAAATTAACGACGGCCTTTATCGTACAGAAAGAGGACCAATTCACAGAGCACTCTATTCCCCGCTAACCCTGACATTCTCATTTCTTCTCATTTCGTCCCTCTAACACTCTAACTCTAACTACTTAGTCGTTCCCCATTCTTTTTCGTCACTCACGCACACGCACACGACGCAAAGATTCGAATCAGATATTCTCCCGCGCGAGGGTGGCAGTAATAGCCACCCTTCGACACGCTCGCACGCAAAACACTCGCCTCTCGCATGTTTAATATAGTGTATTTTTGTTGCTGTTGTCGCTGTGGTGATACCCTTAACGTATCGCATGGTAATTGTACATACATATACAAACGGTGTCGCCGCGGTACAATTACGATTAGCATAGGTAAAATACAATTGATCGCGGATTCGTTATACCTCGATGCCGGGGATCGTCGTGACGCCTCGTCGATGAACGTCTTCGCAGACGAGTCCTCGCTACTCGGACCTGCAGACCCAGCTATTTCTCATTCTTCTCTTTCTTCGCTTTCTCTCGGTATCTTTCCGCGCTTCTTCTCCGATTAAGTCTCGTGGCTCGATGAGCTCCTCAGTTGTGAGAAAACGAGGGAGCTCCTCTAGGCTCAGCGCAGAGATTTAAATAAAATTTCGAATGACGAATAAAAGTTGAGAAAATTATTCGTCACGTGTCGAATAAAAGTTGAGAAAATTATTCGTCACGTGTCGAATAAAAGTTGAGAAAATTATTCGTCACGTGTCGAATAAAAGTTGAGAAAATTATTCGTCACGTGTCGAATAAAAGTTGAGAAAATTATTCGTCACGTGTCGAATAAAAGTTGAGAAAATTATTCGTCACGTGTCGAATAAAAGTTGAGAAAATTATTCGTCACGTGTCGAATAAAAGTTGAGAAAATTATTCGTCACGTGTCGAATAAAAGTTGAGAAAATTATTTGTCACGTGTCGAATAAAAGTTGAGGAAATTATTCGTCACGTGTCGAATAAAGTTAAATCGGATTAACGAACCAATGACGAATAATTAATTTCTTTTCAATTTTATTCGTTAGTCGAATTTTATTTAAATAAAAAATTTGCCCATTTTGGCCCGAGCGAAATTAAGGACCCGCGATCAATTTCCCTTTTTCTTTAATTCTGCTCTTTTATGTGGGGAAAGAAAGATTCGTGGAGAAGGAAATTTGTATCTTGCCCTCCCCTTTTTCTTCGCCTCCACGCGATTCCATGGCAAAACGCGTCCTCGCAGCTTTCGCTTCTTCTCGCTCAGTTTCCGCCAACGAGATCTGTTACTCGCGCGTTGAAATCTCTCGCGACATCGCACAGACGATCACACTTTTACGCCGTTTCCTTCGATTTCTGACAAAGCAGAGATTTTTAAATTAAAAGATTTGCTAGTAGTTACGATCGATCAGGAATGCAAATTTTGAGTTAAACACACCAGAATGGTAACGGTTTGGATCTAGATTTCAACAGCCTTCTTCTTGACACCCTATTTCTTCCCTTTCCTTTAAATACACAGATTAAAATTCCCAAATTTAAATGAACCTCTCAACTTGCTGATTTACCATTAGAAATTGAATCGATTCCAACGCGTTTCGTGTGGCGCAAACTGTGCTCCGTGAAAAAAAGGAAATGCAAATGGCGGAACGAAATCACAGGGGGTGGATGCTGACGCTCCTCTCCCTTTTTGCAACGGCATCGATCACCTCGAGAATCATCTCTTTCTCGCGAGAGCTTCGAGAGCGATATCGTGGCGATTTACGAGCTGGGAAACGACGGATCTGGACAGGAACGGTTTCCGCGGGTGGTTCAGTCGTGACGGAGAACGCGAGCGTGTTTCAGCTCGCGGTGGCAGTGTTTGTTCCCTCCATGTTGAAGACACGAGGAAGCTCCTTCATTCGCTGGCCAAGCAATTCGATTCACGAGATCCATAAACGTGGGTGATTTTGTGACTGGCTTTGTGGTAATCAAAAATTCGTACCGCAAGCGTGGGTGACTTTGCGACATTTTTTAATATCACTCAAATATTATCCCGAACCAATACACTAGCTTAACACTAAGAATACCACGCCCGGTCGAATAACCGGTTTTAAAATTCAATTGAATTGTGAACTTCGTTAAAAAATTCTGCCTCTATTTTTGTTTCTTTCGTCCATTTGATTTTTATTACAATGCGTTTCCTAACCGGTCATTTGACCGGTAACGGTAGGAATAGGTACGTTTAGTGTTAAGACAAGCCAGTGATTACTTTTATAGTTAAGTGAGAAATAAAATTTAAAGTCGTTACAAAACCACACCGCATTGAGAGGGTAGCTTCGTGACAATATATTTTACCGTATGAATAACACAGGGAAATAAAAAAGTAGAAAGCAACCCCATTACCCGCAAAGTCACCCCGCTTCCGGTGCTGCTTTCGCGACGAAAAATTTAGGGAACTATCACGGCCCCAAGTGTCCCCGAGTGCTTCGAAGACCCGCGATTTATAATAAAATAATATTGTGACATCGTTCTTCGAATTTGAGGTAGTTCGATCGAAACATAAATTCAGCTACTCCTAACGATTCGGAAATAATATCATGGAGGCCAGTCGAATCGAAGAAGCTCCTCGGGGTTGGAAAATGGCGCGTGTTAATTGAAAAAGAGGAGTCAGAAAGGAAACGGTGGAACGTGTCGAGACATCGAATAATCGTAAAAAGAAATTATTGTAGGACGACGATACGACGGGCACCATTTTACAAGAAGCCAACGAAGTCGTGAGGGTGAATTGTCACGCAATGTTTATAACAATTGTTCGGTACAAAGGTAGATCGAATGTGAGTCTTGCGCGTAAAACGTTTCGACACCTTCCACCGATAAACAATAGCAGTGCCAGTCCTCTGCACTCGTGGGCTTCTGTGACTGTATTGGAAAAGATTCTACCGATAGTCTTCAAAGATCCAAGTTCCCACCACTCCCGGCTGGCTAAAATAAAAGATATCAGTGGGTCTGTTCGGAAGTAGTGGAAGACTGGACGATTTGTCTGTTTGAAGCCATAATTTCTCTCGTGAAATAAAAGCAGATATGCATCAGACTTAAATAAGAGAAGTAAAAACACAGGGTGTCCCAAAGTTTGTGGTAAAAGTAAATTTGTGAAGGTGATCTGTGTTGAATAGATAAAAAGCGTAGAATAAGAGTTCCCTTGAATATTCGTTTGCAGGAAAATTTATATTACAAACACGAGTAGTTACGCTAAAAATTCGAATAAGAAGTTACATTTCCTTCAACTCTATCTTACAATTCCTACGATATTTCTCCTACTTGCACTTTGAATTTTGATTTCCTCCAAAACGAAGGCTCCCACGAAAAGTCTTACTCTACTTTGCCTTCATTTTTCCGAGATGCATCACCCAATCGTACCTCGCACTTTCAAACACCCTGTGGAATATAAAGACACTTAAAGTGACATATCTGCTTTCCCCATAAACAGTCTGGCGCCTCTAAAATCCACTCCAATCTTTTAATCTTCGTTAAAAAAAAAAAAGCTTCGAATCTTAAACCTTCAAAATCCGTAACCCGCCTCCCATTTTTTCCATTCCCAACGCGTGCAGAGGACGGGAAACGGACGTTCCGTCGGGCCCGCCGTTTCCTTTCCCGATCGGCTAACGAGATACCCGTCCCGTCCCCGAGTGGATCGTTGCGATTCAAGTCGCCGTCTCTATACAAGTTACAACATAGTAAATAGCGTAATTAGCGGTAGCAGCAGCGGTAGTAATGGTAATAGTAATAGTTGGTAGTAGTTAATTAGTTAATAGTTAATGGTAATAGTAATAATAGTAGCGGTAGTAGTACCCTATGACAAAAAAAAATACATAGAAAAACACGTGTCGGTATAATATATATTTATATATAACCTTTTTTTTTATCACGTTCTCTTGCTTTCCACCTCTTTCTTGTTTCCTTTTGTATGCGACGCGTCGACGATATACTTTTTATACAAGACGTTGATTAGGGCGGAAGGGAGGGGGATGGAGAAAAGGGGGTTGGGGCGAAACAGGAAGTGACGAGGGACGGGGATGGGCCACGCGAAGATTAAGGGCGGAAGCGGACGCGGAAGGATGAAAAAGGGGACGTTAATTTTGGACTCCCACAGACGTTCAGATTGGGTCGGCTGGGTCGATCGTTGCAGCTTCTTTTTTTCTTTCAAAATCGATGCGTTTCCCGCGCGAAGGCAGCTGGACTTGAAAAAATTCTGTTTCGACGAACTTGACATCTTGTTCTTGGTTTTCTATTCCCTGTTATTAGAATTTACTACGCGCGCAGGGTTCGGAGAATCAAGGCAGTCGACGCGATGGAGGGATCGAAGTGTTCCTTGTAATTCGTGATAAAAATGGAAAGTGGAGAGATGCACATGGTGGTCGGAAATGTGGAAGGAAATATTATCGTGAGTGACGTTTTCTGGGAGAGTGGAGAAACTTTGAATTTTTCCAGTGGAGCTACCAAGCGATTGAGGTTTTAGTATCTTTTGAAAGAAAGGTTCCCCACAGAATCTTCCGTATGAAACCATTAAATAATCTAAAGGTGGCAACACACGAGCGTCTGTTCGAGAGTCAACATAAAATAGTGAAAATTGAAGATCAAGACTCTCATTTACTTACAAATAATACAAAAATAGAATCCTGCAGTTTGCAATGTGCAGGGCATTTACAACAATTCGTGCATTAATATATCTAAATAAATGTATCAGAAGAAGGGATGACATAATTGCTAATGAAAACTCCAACCCTCGCGAACCCTCTTTGAGCAACAAACTCCTTGAAAAAGTCTTCTCAGAAATATATCATTCTACATATTCCACTATCTTTTAGAACAAAAATCCCCATCGTTTCAATTCCATCGCGAATTACTATTCTATACTCTAAACCTGCGCACAAATCTCCTTCCACCGATTGCCTTGACCTTCGAAACCCTCGCCCACTATTCCCCTTGAAATTTCCAAGACACCGCAGACTTCAACTAAACAGAAAACAATTCCAGGACAAGAGTAGCAAAACGAACCGCGTTTTCCTCGAAATTCCCACGGTCCCCCGTTCCTCCTCCACCCAAGCCACCCTCGTCGAGGCACACGAAAGTTCGCACGTACACGTAAGACGAGTTACAAGCACACAGGATAGCGAGGGACACGCGCACAGGACACACGATAAGCGGAAGATACGATTTGGTACCGTTCACCAACAACCATCATCCCTTCGTCCCACAACCCCCCTTGTACTCTCAATCTCAACCCCCCGCTGTACCATAAAAAACCACAGGACTCCTTGAAATTACACGTGAACAGGACCAAACCACTCCTCGTCGTAGCCCGACTCCCCAGCCAGAATCGGATCGTATAAAAGAGAAGACGGCGAGGCGGCGTGGCCGAGGTGGAGGTGCTCGGCGGGAAGCCTCGATCGACCCCCGTGCACCGCAACCGAAGAGATTCGATTCCCACACAGGTCGGAGAGAGGGTGGGAAGGTCGCCGGGGGACACGAATTGTACAGTACGCTCGATCGATGTTGGCGCGTCTCGCGGTGTTCCTTAACCACTAGCACAACCGAACGGACATTAGTTACCTTACCAGCTACGCTTCTCTATTTAGTCGTTTGAACTGTCATCTCGGTGGACCGTTGTACTACGCTCTGTATGATCGGTGAAATGGACAACGTTCGAACCGTCGACCGGGGTCTGTCCCCGGAGGAGCCGGCCCCGGAGCGGGATCCGGGCGCGACCCCCGCGGCCGTCGGGCCGAGAAAGCTTGGGATTCTCGCGCGCGCGAACGCGCGAGCGGGCGCCCCGATAACGTCCAGCCATCGGTGCTGGCGATTTTCGTTTCTTTCTTTTTCTCTATGTACAGGATCGTGGCTCGGGCAAGGTATGCTACATATTTATACAGTGTTCCTGATCGCGTCTCGATTGCTACACAGCAGACACCTCCGTCGCTCCAACCGACCGCCGTATCGTTCTGTTGCGTGAAAGGAATGAGAGTCGCGGGGCCTCGTCTCTGGCAGCGGAAGCGGCTTCTGCGATTGCACGGTGGAAGTATCAAGGAGCCAGTGTACGAATCAAGGAGACTGGGATTCTTTTATAATTAAGTACTACGAGTTACTTTGAATGATCCCGCAGTTCAGGAATAGAAATCAAATGCTTCATTTTGGTAATTAAGAAAATATATGGCAGCTTGTGTCTTTGGTACCTCCACTGTGCAATTACAGGAACCTTATCTAATTCGTGATCGTGGCGCAATTAAAGCAGAGGCGTGTAGTGTTAGTTGTACAAATGGAGCACGTGATTGAACGATCTGAATGCGACGAGGATGTAGCTAGGTCGAAAGAGTCGCGATTTAATGGCGTCGAAATTAACGAAGTACCCATCGAGGTCAGGCGAGACTCTACGTAACTACAGGCTCATAGTTACACTCGAGACCCAGGAATTTAAAGAAAGTCCTTTTAGAATCGTTCCGCCGAAAACGTGGAACGACCAACGTCAGAAGGGACAGAGAACATCCTCTTGTCTCAACAGTTACGTCCCGATAACGGAGGTTCCACCGCATCCCGTCTTTCGGATCAGTCATCGCGAATCCATCAACCCCGATTCCCCGCAAAAGAATTATTAAACGAGAAAAACGCGATGCAGGGAAAGTCGAGATGCGCTCGAGTTTTCTTACAAACGCCCACTTTTACCTGCTGCTTCGAAATTACGCGCGTGGGCCTTAGGTCTCCAATTACTATAGGGCCCTTAAACGCGAGACGGGACGACGACGCGGGGCTCGCAGGCCTCGCGTCGCTCGGCAAGGTCGCAGCAACGACTATGAGGACCAATCATCGAAGCCGCGTACTGTACACTCGCGATTGCATCCTAAAAAGATCGCGCCTCTGCGGAGCGTCCTTCGTCGAGACACCACGGACCGCTTATGTATATGTGTATGTATGCGTGTAGACACGTGTGGTCCTTGCGAGACGGACGTTTGCGCGAAGGACCCATCCAGAGGTAATCGAGCCCGTGCGCGAGCACCGCGTGAAACACCGCTATCGACCCGAGTTCCTCTCGTCCATCGAGTCGTAGTGCTCATCCTTCGACTCTTCGATCCCCTCTGCCCTGTTCCGTTGCTGCAGCGGATCTCCGGGGACTCCGTAGACGAGGTGGGTGGTCCAGGACCCGTGGAACGTGGGGGCGAACTTGGTGGATCCTCTTGGAGGATTCGCGCGGACACTCCGACACAACCGCTGATGACGATGGGGCGCGTGCTCGCGAGGAGCGTGGAGATAGTCGAGAGAGCGGTGCGCGATCGGCGAGGTGCGAAGCTAGGGGATCGTCGGCCTCGGGGAGGCTGGTCGCTCGCGAGATTCATTGCTGGCTTATGGGGGCGGCTAATCGAGGATGTTCGGGGGCTCGACAACACCGGTGACCTTGTCGATGATGGTGGCGATGGGGTTGCTGAAGAAGACGACGACGACGATGAGCCTGCTATTGCTGGTGCTGATTCACTTGTGCTGTACGCCTGCCAGCCTGCCCATCAGGATGGGTGGGGCCATTGGTGTCGCTTTGGCGCTTCCAAAACAAAAGACACACAAAACAGCGACATTAGCGCGCCACCGTCCTCACCATATGTTCACCACACTTCTCGCTCTTAATCCTCCTTCTCTCTTTCACTCACTCTTTCTCTCTCTCTCACTCTCTCTCTCTTTCCCTTTCTCTCCCTCCCCATTCGTTCTCCGCTTCTCCTCTCTATTTCGTTCAGAGCCCATCCCTCTGACCTCTCTACCCTTCGTGACGACTTCATTCGTCCGAGTGAATCTACTTTTTCCGGAGGGTCCTTTCACCCTCCACGCCTAGTTCCTATGGAGATACTTATAGGCGGATTATCACACGTAGAGTCGCGCTTAGGTGGTCCGCCACGGGACCCCTTCAAGTTGGTTTCATTAACCCTTTGCGCGCCGACAGTGTGGACGCTCAGCGTACCCCGGCGTGCGGAGCTCCTCTGCTCCTATCCGTTAACCATAGCCGCTGAACGCCCATGAGCGTTCCCCGCACGCGCTGCGTACACCGAACGCTTAGGCGCGCCAGTAGCTTGCAAAGGGTCAATGCTGGGAGCAAAGTCGAGGCGGAGTATCGAGAGGGCGGAACGGAGCGCCGTGATGTCCCCGAGGGGCTGCAAAGACGAAAGCAAGAGGTCGGAGAGCGACGAGGGCAACGAGGTCAGAGAGAAGGATCGCAAGGCGAACAACGTTTATCCACGGTATCAGTTTTTCGACGGCGGCGTCCGCTACCGTGGCACAGGAGATTATATCGCCCCCTCTTTGCCTACTTTTGCGACTTAGAATTAGTGTCTTAGCTTTCGGCTACCTGAAAAAGAAGTCAACGAAAGAACATAAAGCGGGATTCCGGTTGGATTCTCGATGCCGGATTAACGGTGTCTAGGACTTGCTTAAAAAAAAAAAAAAAAAAAAAAAAAAACGCTCAAAGTGCGACTGTCTCTTTTTTTGTAGCTCCCGAGGTGTAGCGAGACGATCGAGCGAACAGAAGTAGAGAAGAAACGTGCATACGCGCATGCGCCGTCCTCGAATGACCGAAAGTGCGGTCTGCCCAATGCTTGAAATTGCAAAACTGACATCTTATCTACCTGAAAAAGTGAAATCAAGAAAACTGAAAATCAAAACTCCGTGGAACGGAGATATTTAAAATCCCAAAGTCGCCTTTCCAATTTTAATTCTTCTTCGATGAAAGTGCAAACTTTTTAAAAAAATTAATTTCATGATCTAATATTCTGTGCTGAAATTAATAAACCCCTGCGCTTAAAAGTTTTGCTCCACTCGCTCGGCAACTAGAAGCAATAACCTTTAAATTTGATTAAAAAAAACTCTCAATTGCAACCTTGCATTCTCTTAACATTCCAGTTTCATTTGCAAAGCGCTCGTTTAAGCCTCCACGTATTTAAATTAGAATCGCCTCGAGTGCAACGCCTCAGAGCGCGGCAGAAAAATTGCGAGCCATTTTCCGCGGAGAATTTACAAGGCGTTGGACGACAAACCAGTTGCCAGGCTGGAGTTTCGTAATCCAGCTTCCTTCTCCCCCTCCGTTACGCTTCTATGCGTGAAACGTAACGGCGAGCGTGCCTTTGAAACCCGAACGTGAAAGCGCTTTCGTAACGAGAGCTCCGCCGTAGTCGAGTTGCAGACTTCCTCCTCGAGCATTGGGCATCCTAACAATCTCGAGCGATTCGTATACCCGACGATCGAGATCGAATTTCTCGAGCGATAACAAAGAGGATGGATCGCATTGTATCACGGTGGATCTCGATCGTCGAGGATCGCTCGCTTGGCACATTCGGAGTCCCACACCGCCGTTGTGGTAAAAAGGTGAAGGGGAAATATTACGAAAGTAGATACTCGATTCATTAGCGAAAGAGACAAAAGCTGTTCTCTGTCTGCCTCGCCCCCTATTGGTTATGCAAAGATCTACGGATGCTTGTATAAGTGTTTGAAGGAAAGACCATCCCAGTGCACCCGGTAGCAGGCAAACAGACGTTTCGCATTTGGAAAGACTCTCCTTTGCTTCGCAAAAGGCAGCAAGCCTTCGACAGGGTTTGAAGATTAGAGAGTGTAAGTTGTTACCAAAGTTCATGCAATTTTCCCGATTTCGATTCGTGGAAGGGGGATTTTATCTGCTAAATCAGTGTTTCCCAAACCTTTCTGAGTCGCGATCCCCTTTTATAATATTCAAATAGGGTAAAGAAAATACATTAGAAATAGGTGCTTCGGAATATAATTCTAACTTAATAATATTTTTAAAAAACGACCCCTAGAAAATACTTCGCGATCCACCGGTTGGGAATCACTGTGCCAAATAGTGGTGGGGAGAATAAGGGTGGATTTTAGATAAGTTGGAGTAGAAGTGTGGTGATTAGTTGGGGGATAGGAGGGTTTATGTTAAATATCTAGTAGGTGGAATCGATGTTCTTTCCAAATGACAAAGTGCGCTCCCTCACCTCTCTCAATTTCCCCCTGGATCGGGAGCGATCGAGGGGGAACCATGCCACGGTAATCAAGACACCAATCTACCAAGAAGTGGCCTGCCGAATTAGAGCTGAATGCAACTAACAGCGACATCCACGCGTCGAGATCGAGCCCGCAAGCAAGAGTGTCTTTTGTCGACGAGAAAGAGGTCGTAGGTTGATCCGTGCCGCGCGGCTGTTCGAGTACGGGTCTTATAAATATTCAACGCGCTCTACTTGCTAGTCATTTGTCCCATAGAAACCGAACAAACGTACTCTTACACTTAACGGATATCGTAAGTCGAGGATGGAAACAAAAACGGAAGGAACGCGACGAATGAACAGGTGTACCGAGTAATAGCGAGGTCCCCAAACGCGCATGCGCAAATTGGAGACGAAAAAGTGGGGAGGTTGAATGATAAATCTTGAATATAGTCAGTTGTTTTTATAGAATTGAAGTAGTGGAGCGAGGGGGATCGATTTTCTTTGTTTTACGTCTGAGCATGCGCAGTGGAGATGTCAGTACTGCTTGGTAGACGTGTGAAAAATCATCGACGATGGAAATAAGCGAGACTTACTGAGAAATGAACAAAAGAATGCTTTTTCGGTAAAGTAAGAACGAAAGGAATGAGCGACGCGATTGACTCTAGATTCGATCTGGGGAATCTCGTGAATTGGCTCGTGATTGAATGTCTGGCCCCTAGTGTGGGATGTTCCATGCAATCTCTAGTGACAGCACCAAGTGTAACCAGCTCGATCGAGGTTGTGCAAATTTTACGCAGATGCTGGTTAAGAGAGCTTTATGTTAATCCAGAAACCGGCTGTGATGAATAGAAAGATTTGTTCAACCGTCGAGGTGAACCCTGTACACTCGAATGAGTATGGTCAATGGAAATAATGTCGAGTGTACAACGTCACCAGGTCTGTTTTATGGATCGAATTGTGAGGCGAACGTTAATCGTGGAGAAGCTACCGTGTAATGAGACACCAGATGTTAACGCCTTAACGACGAAGCTTATTGCATTTCCATTAGGTAGTTATATCTAATACGGGAAGTGATAATTAAATGGAAGTGTATTAGATACTCATTCCTCCAATAGGAAAATTGACAGTTTGCTGACTGATATAGGTGTACCAAGCAATAGTGAGGCCTCTGCAAAATATTACCTCTGTGGGGATTGCTATGACTTGTTTCGAGCTTTAGCATCTGATCTAGTATGGAGTTTAGCATTTGATTTAGTTTCGAAGTTTAGCATTTGATCTAGTTTCGGGGTTGAGCATTTGATCTAGTTTCAAGGTTTAGGAATAAATATATTTAGCAATCAATACTTTAGCAATCAATATTTTTCTCGTGAAAAATCAAGAACTGAATATTTTTCTCGTGAAAAATCGAGAACTGAATATATGTATTTTTCATAAAAAAAACTGAACTGAAGATTTATCTCTCGAAAAATCAAGAACTGAATATTTTCCTCTTGAAAAATCGAGAACTGAATATATGTATTTTTCATAAAAAAAACTGAACTGAAGATTTATCTCTCGAAAAATCAAGAACTGAATATTTTCCTCTTGAAAAATCGAGAACTGAATATTTTCTTTGCGAAAAACTGAGAGCTGAATATTTTTTCTCGTGAAAAATCGAGAAATGAATCTAATATCAAGATTTAAAATTTGATCTAGTTTCGAGGTGTAGCATTTGATCCAGTTTCGGGGTTTAGCATTTGAAGTACTCGCGATGTTTAGCATTTGATCTAGTTTCGAGGTTTAAAATTTGATCTATTTTCGAGGTTTAGCATTTGATCCAGTTTCGGGGTTTAGCATTTGAAGTACTTGCAATGTTTAGCATTTGATCTAGTTTCGAGGTTTAAAATTTGATCTATTTTCGAGGTTTAGCATTTGATCTATTTTCGAGGTTTAGCATTTGATCCAGTTTCGGGGTTTAGCATTTGAAGTACTTGCGATGTTTAGCATTTGATCTAGTTTCGAGGTTTAAAATTTGATCTATTTTCGAGGTTTAGCATTTGATCTAGTTTCGAGGTTTAGCATTTGATCTAGTATCGAGGTTTAGCATTTGATCTACTTTCAAGGTTTAGAATTTGATCCAGTATCGAAGCTTTACAATGCGATGGGTGACAAAACCGAAGACCTTTCATGATCTGCTTTACTTCCCAACCTCTCCTTTTAATTTCTAAAAATCTCACTATTACTCACTGTACCCATAAGTATATAGAAGACAGTCTACAAAAGAGAAAGAATTGAACCAATTCTACTCGTTTAACGAGCCGCCGCGTCATTGTCACTCGACTTATTACCGAGAAATTCGTCGTTAAGGCGTCAGGTTCGAGCAACGTTAATAAAATTATAGCATGTCAGCGAGGAACCACACCCTGCGGATGCTGTGTAGCAGAGCGAGTTATACTTAGGTGCTTTCGTTTAATGTTTAATGCGGTATAGCAACTCACTTGGACTTGGGCTGCATTTCCCCTGTAGCGGCAGCCGCATCCCTACGGTGCAACCTCATACTGACCCTTCGTTCTTGGCCACCCGCACCCGACGCTGAAATAGACCAGTAGAAAACAAACAATGCATCAATACCGCGAAAATGGTCATTACTGGGCTGTTTATGCGATTTAATCCGTTTGCATCGGTGATCTAATATAAGTGCTTTTCATGTGGGACCATTTTTGAACATATTCACACATTTTCTTTCTCTTGGGAGCCTTATGCCCCTTTTCAAGTGGAACCCTTTTGTGGATCATGATTAATGCTTAGTATATACACATTTTCTTTTTCTATTAATTTCTTTTTTAACTATGACTACCTTTGTTAGGTGAATATATTCGAGATAGCATTCCTGAGTTACAGAAGTGTCCCTTGGGGCCTTATACCCTTTTACACGAGACACTTCTGTGGCCCACGATTCGTGTCTCAAATATACTATCCACTTGACACAGAGAACCCGAATTTAAAATAGAAGCAGAAATATACAAGAAAATAAAAAATCTGTGAATATATCAAAAATATAATACTCGCAACACTGAGAAGTATTTTCAGATTTCAGCCCCTTGAATTCTACCCGCAAAAGATGTATCATTGACAGTGTTGTGCTGAATATAAATAAAATTATAAATTTTGACAAACTGCGATCTCTAACAACGCTCTGGTTGCGGAATGCGAAGGGGCACTGTCGCAATGGTTACAAGCTCAGTCGCGGTCTGTGCAGTAGCTCGACCCAGAAAAAAGCGACACGAGAAACAAGAAGAATGGAGTGTCGAAGGCAGAGGCGACCAGCACTCGCGTTGCAAGACCACGCGTCTTAAATGACTACAGTACGTATGTTAGGGATAATATACCCACCATACGCGAGGACTGTTAAGTCGAGTTTCGAGACGATTTCACACCGTTTGCCTGAGAACCGTGTCGACCACCGACGAGGCGAGTTCGTTCGAGTGCTCTCCAAGGAATCACCGCGCTTTCATTAAATTATCGAGAAATTTCCCACCTCCTCCTCCAAATTTCGAAAACGATTGCGGTTCGAGCAGACTCCACCGTGATTTCTTAAACTCTATCGATTATTTTTCCACGATACTTAAACGCTATTTCTTTTCTAATCGTATGAATGATGACAAATCGACGATCGGGTATTCCGACGTTCTATAATCTCGAAAGAATAATTTCACCAGTGTTTGGTATTTGCAGCGGTTTCTGAAAATCTGTGAAATAAAATCGGAGGACCAGAACGTCGGTGCACCTCGAGGATCGAAATATTCGCGGAGGAATCGTCGCCGGATCGATGGAATTACAATCCTTCGTGTCACCTACGAAAACTCAGTGTTTTAAACGAATCAAATAACCTCCCCGTTTTTTTTTTTTTTTTTTTTTTTTAAGTGTGAAAAGCTGAACACTGGCCGAGTAATTTCGAACTCGAGGATCACATGATCGATCGGACGACGTGGCAGGAACGATGGACGAGATCTTTCACGCTTGGCAATTGAAATGGAAAAAGAAAAGTTCTCCACGCTCGGGATCCAAAAAGGCCAAAGACAAAAAAAAATTATGATGCGCCTTTGTGACGACAGATGATGCGATAGAATTGAAAAAAATAAGGAACGCGATGACTCGTCATCGGCTCCTCGTCACTTGGGTCGAGTAAGAATTTCGAGGAGCCGCGCGCGCGATTTTGGTTTTTCCATTCAAGCCAAGTGAGAAACAAATTTTGACAAGGATAATCGACAATGTCGTGTGGTGAAATAAATAAAGAGACCAGTCCTTGAATGGAAAAACATTTATTTGCTACTTTCTCTTCATCATCATCATCATCATCACCATCGTCGCTATCAATAAAAAACAGGATGATTACAAATAGATGCAAGATTGCGAATACTCCCAGCCAGAGAAATAGAGAGCGAGAGAGAAAAGAAACGTGGGAGGAAAAATATGCGCGAATGGGGGAGTAACGACGATGCTAATTACAAGGATCCAGCGTTCAGGAAGAAGCGGAGAGATTCCTCTGCGAACTGGGAAAATCGATCTGGATGCGTTGGTTGATGGACGAATGAAGCCCCTGAGACTAAAAATCGCGCGGAGAAAAAGTAGAAAACTATGTTTTATCGTTTCTATCTAAGCTTTGGTAACCTTTCTGGATCTCGGGGAGCTTCTGTTCGTGATCGAAATCGTCGCGAACAGAGTGAACCGGGATCTTTCCTTCGTCGAGGGACGCTTCGATTTCTCTGCGAGCAAAGGGCGCAGCGGTGAGACACTATGCTCGCAGAAAATAATTCGAATTGCGATCGGTTTGTTGCAAAAATTAAACACTCACTGGGTCTGTTCCCTCGAAACTTGCACGTTAAAGCCTGGCGCGTACTATCGATTTTTTGGCGAACGATAGTTTAATTGCCGTAATTGGTATGCGCTAATATGGAAGAGTGTGCGATGAATGATTGGCACCTTTCCAAAGAAATGTTTTCGAATCATTTGCGAGTAGAAAGAACGGGGAATGAAAAGCAAACGAGAGCCCTCAATAATATGATCTTACTTATGCCTCAGTTCTGCTTATATGAATTTTGGTTGCTTAACAATTTATCTCATATTTTTTTAGGTCTTTTATGCACGTCGCTTTGGCGTTTAGGCAAATTGACAAATTTTTGACAAAGAAGTCAAGCAATTATGCTGCCCCCTTTAGTTAAAATGTCCTATCTAGCATTTTGAAACAATCGAGAAAATTGAAGTTTTATCATTTACTTTGTACCATCCTTATTTTCCTTTATTCAAATTAAAAAATGTCATTATTTTGTAATAGCCTAATATAATTTTTTGTAATAGGTGTCCGGTAGGGAATGTATTATTAACGTACCAATTAATTAATTGTTTTAGATAAGATATTTGAACCATTTTGAAAGAAGTTAGGTTAAATACATTAGACTGTTTATAAATCTTTACGAAGCACGTAGAGTTTTCTAACTTTTCTTAAAAGATAAAAGACGTGTGGAACTTCAAATATTTCAACATATTTCAAAAAATGAAAAAATGCTAAATAGGACAGTTTAATTGAGGACGGCAGTATGGATCAATAGCGAAATATCCATGGGATTAAACTCGAAAGAGGCGATCAACATAGTAACGTCCCCCTTTTTTCCTCCTTACAGGACATATAAGAGCCTTTCTATGTGAATAGTAAGCGTGTTTTCAAATTATTTTGTCGATGGAAAAGGCCATCGATTTTATGCGCCAGGCTTAATTCTCAGTATCGTGACTACGAGATCGACACGAGCTGCAGTTTAGTTCAACGTGTGAATTATCGGAACATAGAGGTGCGTCCGTTTTGTAACAACCACACGACAAAGGACGAATGGACATCGCCCAGCGGCAACGAGATACCGAAAGATCTGCCGGTTCCTCTGCGCCTAATCCTCTCGCGTGATTCCCGCTTCTTCCGTCGCACCTGAATCCCTAAAAACAAACGCGAAGAAACACACGCTTGGCTGACCCTTCGAGGCCTCGAACGCTCCCTGCTCGACTAAACCGTGCGCCTTTCCGACGAGAAGCTTAACCGCACCTTCGTTCGACCCTACCTCAAAGAGCTCGACGCGCCACGGCGATCACTTCCTTGGTTCTATCGACCCGTTGACCGGCGTGCAATTAGAAAAATATTTTTCTAATCCTCTGATTAATCACTGATTTCTGCCAATAGAGCTGACAGCGAAATTGACGGCGAACGAGTCGACGGAACAACGCGGAGAGGGGAGCTCGGTGAACGCGTCTATGAAGCGCTGCTGATGGAGGGATAATTACAATGTTCGATAAGTATCGCGGCGAAACAATCGAAACCGTCAACGATTAAATAAAAACGAATATGACATTGTTATCTCGTAAAGCTAACGAACTTATTCCTCGTGAATCTCACGAAACGAGTTTGGGATGAGTGAAACGTGTGACGTCGAGCCTCGCGGTACGCGCTCGAGTGTCTTTTATAATCAGTCCAAAAGTCATTGGTCACGAGCAGGTTTGCCACAAAAATCCCTACCGTAGTGGAGGGGGAACACATACCTTGGCGTCGATTGGTTTGACGTCACGGCGTCATCACGCGCATGCGTGGCGTGTTCCCCCTCCACTACGCGTATGCTCCCCTTCCACTATGGTAGGGATTTTCCTGGCAACTCTGGTCATCAGAAAACCGCGTGCCATAGTAGAGAGTAGCGGAGGGGGAATCCTCGCATCCTATGCACAAGTCGTATTAATATATATACCTCTATGTATTCGAGGATTCCCCCTCTACTACTCCCTACTAGGTCATATGAGGCGGTTTTCCGTCAACCCTGTTGGTCACAGGCCACCGAGGGGCTACCCCCACCGGAGTTGCCAGGCAATTCCCTACGCGTGACGTTACATAGTCCTATACACACTAATATAACACCAATGTCATCAACTCAAATGTATCGTTATTGCTGTAAGTGTTCCCCTTAGATGGATTGTTGTCTATTGAAGAAGAGAATAACGTAACACGCTGCAAAGCAGTGTTACATAACGTCAGCACAGGAGTATAGGGATTTTCCTTTTACTCTGTTATGCAGCGACTCGTGAATTATTGGTGCCAATGCAAAGATAAGCCCACAGAATGTACACACTTGTGCAAGGGAAAGGGAAGTTGACCTTATTCACGTTGGACTGACTATAGAACACCGTTTTTATCTATCGCACTGTTCGGGACCCAAGAAACACGATTCCAAAGGCTCATTGTTTACGTGATCGAGACGGACAATGGCGTCTTAGAGGCGACGAACGCGAACCCCAAGGCTCCGATGACAGCCGAGCGACGTCGATGCGTTAATGAGAAAAATGATACCTTAGGAAACTAACTCTCGACGATTATAAAAGTTAGATTGAAACCGCTGCTCGCGTGTTTCTGAGTAAACCTTGATGCGTGAAACGTATCAGGATAGCACAGGGAGATTCATGATTGCTTGGCAGTGCTTTGAGTAAAGGGAGCTGAATTCTAAAGCATGGAACAGAGGAATGTTACGCGAACGTGGAACACTGAGGCTTCGCTCTTCGAGTTTTAACGAATGGTGGAAAAGGTATGCTAATCTAATTATTTAAGAAACTACAATCAGCATAAGATCAGCCGGTCGCTCGAGGTCTCCGAGGGAGGAGCTACCCCCTCTCTTCCTCTAACCACCCCCACCATTCCACTTCCCACAGCTAATACAATTCACAGTGGAAGGGGTGGGCCTCGAGACACCAACTAATTCTCTTCCTACTATAGAATTATAATTCCTCTTCTTACATCAATGCAATTTTTGCAATTAAAAATTCACACCCATACACATCAATTACTGTAGAATTTACCGGAAAAACAAAGCTCTACGTGGAAAATAAATAAAATTTTCTTGAAAAACAAAGCTTCAAGGACGTACGTTCGTGTAACATTGTTCTCGCTACTCCAGCATCTAGAATACCTAGATTCACCCCTATAGTATCGCAGTGAAATTAAGGACCACCCTGCACGTAATACAAATCCTCTCGACCCCCGTTCCTACTTTCGGCGCCTTCGAGGCGCACCTCAATACGAAACGCGACTCGGTACAGTAGCTGAAAGAGGTGTGTACATGTAACAAGGTCGCAAAAATCGGTGGCGCGTTAAAGTGCACTTGTTTCCAGCGTCTGCACAAATTCATTAACAGACATATGAGAAGATAACGACCCGAAGCCTCAATCAGAGCCGCCACATCGCGTGGTACCGCTGATTGATTTTCATTCAACCTTCGGACAGCTGCGGCTGGATCAACTTTGACCCACGCTCTCAAGAACCTCGTGGAACTCCTCAGTTCACCTCGACTGACTTAAATCGGTAAATATTTACATTAGAGTCCATAAGACCCTGGCCGTATCTCCAAGAGATGCATTCTTTGATCCATCGTTAAGGTTTAATTACTAAATTAAGAAATAAATTTATTTTTTTAAGCGATTATTTAGAGTTCAAAGTATCAACTGCTGTAAAAATCAAGCTTAAAATAAGAAAGATACACAGGGGTCAAAAATGACCCAGCCACAGGGTCCCAAAGCAGCGCCTGTCCTAGGAAGATTAATTTACCATATCGTTGTACCATCTTTCAGCTACTGTAACTGTTCCCACACTCCCACGCGAATATCCTTATAAAGAATTTCTAAGAATTCGCGGAGGATGGTCGTCGCTCGTCGAGGTACGCCTCGAACGCCTGGAAGTTCCGTGACGCGGGCCTCTCTCGTATTCTACGAGCGTAGAAGCTTACTTAACGATTCGACGTGCAACGTATTCGCTGGATCGGTTCCCGTTCCGAATTTCCGTGCGATATATAAAAATCAGTCTGAGAAGTGTGCATATCAGTTCATCGTCTCGCGAGAAGCGAAACAGAAGGAACTCTCGTGTAAGTTTCACTCGATTCTTATCACTCGATCTGCGACTAACGGGCCCCTTCGAACGACAAATGCCTCGCGGTCCGATCGACACCCTCTTCGTTATAATTCTAGCTCAAAAATTAAGTATAAAAAGGAGCTTTGAAAACGCCACGGGCGAAGGCAATGACGGTTCTCGTATGAAAAAAGTAAAAAAATTAGAGCGATTCACGGGGCGAGACGCCGAGGCGCCCGCTCGTGTGGACGGTCGCGAGTCCCGCTGATCGAGACAATCGTCGCGGTATCGTTGAACGTCCCTTTCTTCTTTTATATATATACTATATATACACTGGTAGCTTCTTAATATACGATGGTTACTGTGGTTTGGTATCGCTAGAGTAAAGCCCCAAGCATTCGACGGCCGTCGAATTTCCACGGGCAACTCGGCTCTTATCGAATAGTCGTACATCCAGCTTAATAGAACACGATTTTCCAGCTCCGTCGGCCACGATACAACAGCGTGGCCATGGTATTACAGAGTGCAATATGTTTGTTATGCGCGGTGCACGGCGGACGAGCGCGTGCACACGCGTACGTGTGCGTACGTTACGTATAGGCGGCTAGTTGCGTGCGGGCAGAAGAAAGATCGAACTGCTGCGTTACGCGGGGCAAGCGCCCGATCAGATTCCACCCGAGCTATCGTCAGCTTGTGGATATAGTTTAAAGGAACCCGCGTTCCCTTCTGAGCTTTCAAAACCAGGGTAGCTCGCTGATTTTATGAAAATACGCGTGTCTCGTTAGCCAGAGTCTTTTTTAATATTGTCGCTGTGATTGAATATCGAAACCTTGATCGGTATTGCACGTTGTTATGCCATAGACCGTATATTGGAGAAGTACAGCGGGTTTACAGAAATAGTGGAAGCTGAAATTAAGTTTCGGGGAGGCAGGAACTCGGAGTAGCGTTCTGTAGCGTGAGAATGAAATCAATTGGGCGCTCAAGGTCACTGATAGGGGGCTATCCCCGCCAGTGGTCCACCTCTTGTCTGCGCAAGTCTCTAGGTGCAAGCTGTCTGTATTGTTTAACAGAGGGGGAACCGTGGAGGGAAGTGGCCTTGACCAGCTACTACGAAACGAAGTTATTTAACAGACTTACGAACTCTTGTGTATCTTCTAGTTATCACGTAGGAAATTTGAAATAGCTTTCAGACTTTGATTTAACAATGGAATATCATCCAACTCTAATAAAACCTTAATGTAATCGCAGAACAGCCTTTAGGAGATTTGAAAACGTAACAGAAATTGTTATACTGTTTTCCAGCTTGCACAATGCATTAGCGATGCTTCGGCGCACGATGTACTTATATAATTAGAGCGAGATTATGTTTACTGAAAGCAACAAGGGTACCATAAAACTGGTAAGGATCTTTAAATATTTGGGCTGCGTTAGGCCGCGTCATGAAAGAACGTGGGATTAGGCTCGGTCCTAAACAAACACGAAAGAGAAAGGAGCAGCGAACTCATGATCCTTGATAAGTTCAAGCTAATAGAGTATGTGATATTAATCTCAAACGAAGACGCCTTTGATCGCGAGAACGAGGATTCTCCGGCATAACAACATACAAGCAGAAACATCCCGCGGAACAGAGATCGCTCGGCGGGTGATGCGAGAGTGCTCCATAAATAGGAACGTCCTACGAGTACGGAGAACGGAGCCTTACATGCAAGTGCAGACGAACATGTCCAGCAGGATACCCATCAGGATATCGAAGTTACCCTGCAGCTTTTCGTAGCCCAAAGAGGCGCTCGAGGTCGCGCCGTGGCTCAAAGCGTCCATATCGGCTTTGACTATCCAGTCAGCGCCTTCGACCTCGCGAGGCTGCGGCACATCCGTGCGACTCGGGCTCTGCAGGTTCTGCAAGCACAGCTTGCCAAGCTGGCTGACGGAGTAGCCGACCTCCATGCTATCTTTGTTGCTACACTCTGCCTCTTGAGCGGCGACGTTTGGCACAATGTCCAAGAGCTTCGTCTCTATCGACCCGACGTTGTTAGCAGTGTTCTCCTCCGAATTGCGGGCCGACTGGCTCTCGGCGCTCGGGGAAGATGCTTCCCGCTGTTTCACCGACGCATCCGTGTTCACGTTCAGCGAACCGTCCTCCTCGTCTTTCGCGCGAAACGCGTTCTCCTCCAATTGAGCGGTGACCTCCTTCCGATCGCCCGAGTCCGGGTCGTCTTTGCCGGCGTCGCGCTTGCAGAACAGAAAGACATTCGCCTCGGCCGGTGGCCGAGCGACGGGCAGGCTAGGGAAACGTTCAAAAAAATCGTTCTCCATGAACTTCTGTAAGAAATACTCGCACTTCTCCTGCGCGCTCTGCGACCGCTCGTATTTGATCTGCCGCCGGATCCGTCGCCGCTTGAGCACGGAATGCCAGATCCTGCGGATGCGTTGCAAGAAATTCGGCCGCTTGCGGGACTTCTTCGACTTCTGGGAGAAGTCCACGGTCCTCGGTTTATCGTAGAATACCGTCGCCGGCCAGTAGTCGAACATGTCCAGGCTCCTCTTCCAATCCGCCACCGACAGATCCACGCTTTTCTCCAACGACTCCAGGCTTCTGTGTGTCCTCTCCTTGTTGTTGAACGAGATGTTCCGTTTCTTTTTAGTGGACGCCTCTTGCAGCAGCTCGTTGCTGCTCTTCTTGAAAATCTCGCCCTCCTTCTCGAGGAACTCCACGTTGCCGGAGTCACGGCGAGCCTCGCGCTCGGCGGCCGGACGTCCGCCAAGCGCCGAGCTCTTCTGCCTCTTCTCCTCGTGCTCCGCGCCACCCGCCTCCTTCACCAGGCGGCCGAAGTAACTCCTCAGTGGATATTCAGGCCTGTTGCTGACGAACACCACCGCCTCGCGATCTATGTCTTTCTCAGTTTTATGCCCATGAAAAAAATAACTCTGCTTGTCCAGCTGACGAGACGACGCGGTCGGGCTTCTCTCGCGGAGCCTGCTGATAGGCTGATAATAATCGCGGGACGTGCTGGAATTGAACTCGGCGGCGCGACTCGGCGCCACCGTCTCGCGATGCCCTAGGTTCAGGCCGGCCAGGTCGAGGGACGCGGGGTCCGACGCTGCCCTGCCCGACGGCGACGACTTGAACGTACTGAACTGACACGGGTTAGAGCGCGGCGTCTCGCTGCCGCCCGCCTGCATGTACGCGATAACGAACTGCCGCTGGATAAAACATAATTTTTGGTAGAACGCGATTGTACCTTGAAGATCGCTCTTCTCCTGATTGTCCTGATCGCGGAGAGAGTCTATCGCCTCGCGTTTCTGCCGCAAGCTTCTCAGGTTCGAGGTAGTTCCCACGGTCGGGCCCACCGTCGCCACGGACGTGTTCGCCAGACACTGCCGCGTGTAGGGCCTGCAACGATAACGCATTCTTGTGATAACGGTATGCGGGCGTAATGGAGGCATTATTGCTCAGGCGAAGCTAACGGACGGTGGAATATGTTTGACGAAGCGGTGGGAGCAACTAGAGGATCATTCAAAGAACATTATCGTTAGGTAAAGTGATATTGTTTAAGTTGATATCTTCATTAAATACACAGGCTAGATTTCGTATGCCTGGTTCGACACCGTGTACTTTGAGCTTACCAAAAGTATATTCTACATAACTAGAAGCTTCCTTGATTAATGGAACTGATTGAAAGCTAGCTACAAATTTGTCTAATGCATTCAGTTCTCTAGTTTGTAAGCCAATGGTTCCTCGTACGTTAATGGACGAACTTAATGAAAGAGTTAAGCATCAAATATCCTCGCCAATCGATCGAGTGATCCTCTAATTACTCACAGAAGCGTATTAAACGTTTACGTTTCCTTCTCAAGTAACCGAACAACTGAGGGTTCGACAGAGAAAGAGAGAGCAAAGAAAAAAGGAAACAAAGGTTTCGAAGAAAGGAATTGTGTTTGATTTGTCCTGTTGTTAAACGCGTATGTTTCCCGATTCATTGACCCAGCCGCCGAGAATAGAACGTACTGGGTAATGAAATGACCATGCTATTTATACACATGAAAGGAGGCATGGCGGAGACACGCGCTGTCGCAAACATTTTCACGTCCGATTTTCGTATACAGGGTGCCGGCGCGGATGTCCTGGCTCGGAGCGCTCGAACACCAACCTTGAACGATGTTCCTGATCGTTGTTGGTCCCGGATGGCAGCGCCGCGTTAGTCTGCTGCGAGTGCATCGGCGTCTGTTGCGTCGAGGGTAGGGTCGGCTGCCTCACGTTACCGAACTTCAACATATTCCAATCGAACACGTAGTCGTACGTGAAGCCCTGCCCGTGGAACAGCGTCCGGAACAGCTGGCGGAGATACGAGTAATCCGGCCTCTCGTCGAAACGCAGTGCCCGACAATACCTTAGGTACGACGCAAACTCTACTACAATAACAAGATTTTCATTTGAACACGAAGCACTGACACGATGTCACGATTTCTCGATGTTCTTATTCGAAATGGTGGAGGCGACGGGGCCACGAGCATGCACGTAAGCGCGTAAGAGAAAATTTACCAGGGTAACCCTTGCACAATTCCTCGACGGGCGTGGACATCTTCTTCTCGGAGATACGCTCGTACTTCTGCCTCTTAGTCGCCGCCTTCAGGCCCTGCCACGGCAAGCTGCCTCTGTTGAAGTACATCAGGACGTACCCTAAGGACTCGAGGTCGTCTCGCCGGGATTGCTCGATCCCCAGATGTGTATTAATGCTCGCGTATCTGTTTCCGCGGGGGCAAACAAGCACGTCAGAGGCATGCGAAGAGAAATTTACTCGCAGGTGGAAGACTATGGTACCTATCGATCAACAAACCTGGCTGTTCCCGTTAGGTTCTTGTTCTCTCGATAAGGTATGTGCTTGTGAGTACGGCCGTCGCGGTACTTCTTGGCCAGCCCGAAATCTATGATGTACACGAGATTTCCTTTCTTCCCCAGCCCCATCAAAAAGTTATCCGGCTTGATGTCCCGATGGATAAAGTTGCGACTATGAATATAATCCGTTCTGGATATCTACAGGCAGGGGCAGTACAAAAGAGAAGAGATTATACCATTTGGAAAACAGTTTCTAACATTGAAGATGAATAGAGCTTGGCACGATGAATGAAAGAAAGGAAGTTACGCTCCATTTGATAGATTTTTAAGGTCATCGCCTCTAGTAATTGTTGCGTCTATACAAGACCAATGGTACAGAGCTGGCAATGTTTATTGGACCATAAAATTGTTCGCTAAGATACAGCACTTGGCGAACAATGAAATTTGAGAAAGATCCGCGACAAATGCACGGGGCGGAGAAAAAACTTGAGGGATGCGCTTGTTTTTCTCTGTGTTTGCTCCACATTTAGACTGATTCCCGAAATAGTTCTTTGCCCAATGCATTTTGCTTACAACCGCGGCTTTATATACCAGCTTTAGCTTCTCTTAAAACACTGTTTTTGTTGAGATCGTAAAGCGCTATTATCAGCCAACACGGTCGTTGGCAGATAAGCATGTTACTCATATTGTAATTTATTTCGCCAACAGAAAATAGAATAACAACTACTTGCACACAATCACAATATGAACTTTGAACAGCACGGCATATGCTTTGTGCTTATACTGATACAGAGACACGGGCAGAATCCGAGATCCACTTAAACGAAATCTTTTATCTTCCGTCAGAGGGTAAGCTAATTTAATTCTTTCGGAATATATAATTGAAAATTATGAGGTGTGCTTGTGTCACAAATAACAATTCTCTACGATTAACAAATACCTGAGAAAGTAGAAGAAACAGCACCACAGATACAAGTACTTTATCTAAACTTTCAATGCACGATACAAAAAACTTTGCTAGCATTAATTTGGCAAACGCTAGGATGATTTACTTGAAAGCTATCTAAGTAGAGCACAGTGGTGTAAGAAATCTGTTATTCGGTTATCTTAAAACAAACTCAGAGTCAAGATTAAACAAAGATGATCTACGTACACAAAAGTCTACGACGAAAAACACTAGGAGACAAATGAAGATTAGAAGTTTACTATGATGAAAATACTATTGGCAATTGTATTTCAGCGAAAACCATTATTTACCAACTGATCGGCCAGGAGCAGAACTGTTTTCAGCGAAAATCTTCGCGAACAAAAATTGAAGAGATCCTCCAGCGACGGGCCAAGTAGCTCCATTACCATTACATTGTAGTCACCTTCTGACCCACACCATTTTATAGTAGGTATACCAACTGAAACGTTACAATAAATTACATTTTGGTGGCGAAACGGTTGGCAACGGCGTTAATGTAAAAATTCAAAAGCGAAACGTCAAACGTCCTCCGTAACTAAACTACGGTAACTTCCTACGTAACCTGACATCGCTGATAATACTAAACGGTTCGTTACGAACCGAAAGGCATCCTAAAGTACGGAGGATATCGTAATTGGCAAGTTGAAAGTAAAGTGTGAACGAGGACAGAGTAGTAACAGAATGTTGACAATTAACAGAGGAGGGAATGGAAACAACACGAACGTTGAAATTAGTACGCGCGAGGTGATTATATTTGTGTATTCGTCGTTTCAGCTGCAGAAGCTGTTAAGATCGAAGTGTATACAAATATCGAACACACTTATTTGACTGATAAAACAATAATATAAATATGTAATTGTTGACATGGCAAGGTTTGTATATAATATTGTCACAAAGACCATAAAATCGGGGAAGGGAGGAAAGGAGTTACATGGGGAGAGGGAGGAGAGGGGGAGATCGCGCCCGCGCGCGCGCGCGCGCGCACGCGAGAGAGAGAGAGAGAAGGTTCAGTGGCCAGACCTCGACCAGCTGTACAACAAACAAACACAAAATTCTGACAGTTCTCGGCGGATAAGCGGAGTTTCGAAAGGTTCGGCGGACGGCCGACAGTTCGTAGCGGGACGTAAGACGAACGAAAATCAACTCACCTCCTCCTTGCATCATTTTGTAGAACTTGGACTCTATGTGCAGCTGCGGATGCCGCGTTTTTATGCATTCTAGCTTGATGGCGACTTCCTCGCCGGTGGAGATGTTGGTACCTAGGGAAAGGACAGAAAGAAATAGGGCCAGCGGCCCGGGTCACGCGGTCGCCGAACAAAACAAACAGAAGGGGGGGGGGGGGGGAGAGGTGGGGTAAAAACGAAGGAATTAAAAGGAAGACTGTGTGCGTAGGCACACGAGGGAGTCGGCGCGTTCATGCGTGTCGTAGGGCAAATATGTAACTGACTACCGTGTACGGGTAGGTGGGTGGATAACGTGTTTGCCATGTGTGCATATATATACAAAGCGTGTATATACGGTGCGTGCGTACGTGTGTGCGTGCACGAGGGGGGAGTAGAGGAGCGGCGGGGACGGCCAGAAGTAGAGAAGTAAAAGGTGAACGTCGAAAAGGAATTATGGAAAGAGCGTTACCTAGGTAAATGTCGCCGAAGGAGCCGCTCCCGATTTTCCGTCCGAGCCGGTACTTATTACCAACGCGGAGCTCCATCCTCCAGGCTCGCGGGCCTCGCGAAGAAAAGTGGCACGGGGGCAAGGAGAGACGACTTTTACGGCAGCCGAGCCCGAGGTAGCGCTCGGTGGCTCCGTGTGCTGGTGCGGTTTAAACGAGACCTGGCCGCCGTGTTAGAAACTGGACGGGGCCTCCATCTTTGATCGCGTCGCCGTTCGCGGACCTACGGGCATCTCTTCTTTCTCTCCTCGGCGAAGGAATAGCTGCTGCCCCGTCTTGCTGCGATGGCGGCCGCGCTGCTGATGGCGCTGCTGTCGTTCCCGTTGTCGCCGTTGTTGTTGACGGCGCTGCCACCGCTGCTGTTGCTGCCAGACAGAGATCACGGCTACCACCGAGCAGCAGGAGACTGTAACCACCGAAAGGCGAGCCCCCCACGGGGGGCGGCTGACCGCTCGTCCTTGTATCCCGCGGGTTTAGTGAGCCCGAGAACGCGCCGCTGCGAACACCGCCGGATCTTGCCGAGCACGTAGATCCGGACAGAGTAGCGCCAAGTACCCGCCAATGGGAGCGCGAGCCGCGTAAGGGCATCTGCCCTTTCGCTCCGTCGATGTCCACCGAAGATCGAATGCCAGGCAACAGTTATGGCCGTCTACGATCCAACGATACTAACGTCCACTCTCCCGTGCACGATCGCTGGCTCGTATGTGTTTCCCGACCGCCCGTTCCTGCACCGAGACCCGCCGTTTCCCACCAGCTACGCGATCGTGCAATCGATCGCTGGCCGTTCGCGCGAATTTATCATCACACCGTATCACTTTCGCTCACTTTCTACGACGCCGTTACTCGGATAAGTCCCGTTCTGGTGTCTCGCACGCTCACCACCTCCCGACCGCAGCCACCGCGACGAACAACGACTCACGGCGGAGACGCACGAACGCGAGCGCCAAGCGTGTTTCGACACGCCTGAAATCTTCCGCGTCATCTGGCGAACACTGGTTAAATCATGCTCCCGATAGCCGACCCCTGGCTGCGTTTCCCGTACGAAACATTCTTCAAAACTGTTATTTGGATCATGTTTCAAATATCGTTGGGCTGATTCAGGGGATTCTGAGGGTGGCATCGAGATGACGAGGATGTACTCTCAAAACGATGCTTCAAAATATTGAAATGTTTACGTTTCAGTCTTGCTGCGACGGACATGCGTGGACACTCTTGTTGTCGCGTTTTCTATCCCTGCGCGGTCCAATCATTAAATTATAAAGGAATTTATTTGGTTTCTTTATTTGGAATAAACCGATAGTTCGATTAATTCGAAATAGTATGACATAAATGATATACCGAAAAGAAATTTCAGGCTGTTATATTATAATAAAATTAATTTCTCCGTGATATATAATTATTGCGATCGAGTATCGACAAGTGGCGCACCAAAGTGGAGGTAATTTAAAATTGTATTTCAAGTTGTTACCTATATTTAAATATGATACCGCTATTTACGTTGCATTAAACTTGAAAACGAATGGTTCGTCCGTAACTACGAGCAATTCACCGGAAATGCGCAAAAGTTACGTAACGGAATACATTTTTAGTACTTTCTATTCCACATTTATTACTTCATCTATCAATGCATCTATCTTTTCTTGTAAATATAAATGTTATTCTGTCGAAAGCATGTTAAGCACACGTTACGTTCCCCCTAAAAAAGTTCGAGTATGAATATATTTCGCCACAAAACAGAAACGTTAATAATCATTTGTATATATTTAAGAAATAGACATTCTGCGTATAAGTATCACCGTTATCGATATCTAACAAAGTAACAAGTAGGGAAAGCATGGGGGGGGGGCAGTGTTTGGACAGTTCACTGTGTGTACAGTGTGTAATATTTTATCAAGGTAAAAAACCAATAATTTTACAATAGCAGAAGCACGTTCGCTCTCGTACATTTTTTTTTTATCTTACTTAGCGCAATGACTTCACCTCGTTAATGTAGTTTACAATTACAATAAAATTAACGTACAGGGTGCTCCAGAAGCACGGTACACATACTACTGCAGTAGCTCTCCTAAAACATTAAAATATAAGAATTGTAACGCGAGTCGGTTGAATTCGAACGGAAATTCGTCGAAATTATTTCGTATTACGTTCTCGCTGAAACAGAAACGGAAGCATGCACTCTGAATCCTTGGAACACCTTGTATAACATTTATTCGTGACAGCCGCGTACAAGAAACAAAATCGCCGCGAGGCGGTCGATTAAAAGGAGTAAAATGTCCACAGGAGATAACGAAATTAGAGGGAGATTAAAATCTATCTACAAAGGCCTCGCGTTTAATCGTGTTAATGAACAATAATGAAATCGACAGTTGCCTCGACGCGTGCGTAAGTCTCCAGAGACATGCTGATCAACGATTAGGAAAGGAGCTTTGTTCGGATTCCCGTGAGTTTTCTATTGCTTAAATGCAAACGAAACGGACATGCCGGTTTCGCGCGTCAGTCTGTCGGCTTTCGATAGAAATATTTTTTTAACGATAGCTTCGCTCGTCAATTGTTCTCGTAAAAAAAAATCGTTGACACGATGTTTTATAAAATACGAATCTAAATACGAAAGGTTACCCCAGAGGAGTGGAGTCACGTTCGGTTAGAACTTCGGTGAGATCCAAGATGGCGGTGCTCTAAAATACAATACGTACTCTCGCAACGCAAGTCAAAGCTACGTAGTACATCACTACATAATGGATATAACAGTAGATCCGTGGGCTTTTACGAATTATCCGCGTAAAAAGAGTAATATGTAGCAATTGTCCTCCACCAAAGAAAAAAAAAAAAAAAAATAAAAAAAGAGAGAGAGAAAGAAGAGAAAGTAATCAACAGTAGCAGTTTCTTTATCTAAAAGATCGAACATACGTGCGATGCTAAAACGTAGTTATTACTTTATTCCTCGTGTACTAGATTAATACGGTTCGACGACGTTCTTTCGATGCTTTTCGATAGAGAAAGGTTTCTCATTGTACCATGGTCGCTTGTGGATAAATGAAAATGGAAACTTAACGATTAACCAACGTCAATAAAAAATATATATATTTTTTTTTCAACGGCTCTCCTCTGCACGTGATGGCCATCGATAGTCGCGTCTTAAGTTTCCCTTGCTTAATCTCTGTAACGTTTCTTACAACGTAATACTACTTAAGTAGCTATCTTTTCGTATTCATTAGGCGTATCAATTTTACACATTACTTTCCGTCTTTACCTTCCTCCACGACACGCCCGTAACAATCGAAATACTATAGATGGTTTAAGTCGCCTCTTTATTACTTTTATCATTTAGAAATACGATATTACCGCGCAACACACGCGTCACGTTACAATATGGCTGCCATGCTCGCGATCCGTGTGATGTATATCTCGCTTTTTCTGTACAACAAACTAGAATTTCGCAATTATTCCAATCCCCCCGCGTTTCGCAGATTGCTGTGCCGCCAGAAACTTCCTCTCGCCGGTTTAGTAAATCCATCGTATCCGCGTAAATGATATATTTAAAATTCTATTCGTACAGACTAAAGAGTTATCTTAGAGAAAATTGGTTTTCCGGGTAAAACGATATGAAAACGTTTCCAATCTTGTTTAGAAAGATTCCTCCGCGTCACGCCCGCGAGTAAAATGCATTTCTGGTTGAAATCCGTCTAGGCCTAGGTTCCGCTAAACCGGTGGAACTTGCATGCCCCCTCGAATGGGTTTGGACGCGAGTTGAATGCAGCGACGATGCTCGACAGATGATGAAACACGGTCTCGACGATCCTGGGGCAGTTTTTATAACTGAAGCGGTACGCCGTTCCCAGTGCTCGAACTTTAACTCTCGCTTATCGTTTATATGGCTAACGCTAATGCCGCGTACAAATCTAGATTTTTTAAAAAATCTACGATATATAAACTCTACCTATCGCCGCCTGTGTACACGTGACTCCGTTAAGTAAAAACATCTAATTATCCGCGGCTCCGTGCTCGGAGCAAGAAAAATCGACGATCGGGGCATGGGGGACGTTTCGGATTATCCCTAAGAACCAACTTCTTCAGGCCTGGCCAATGGAGCTTTGGACTTCTCGGTGGTCACCGTGGTGGTTGTCACCTCCAGGTTCGCCAAGTCAGCCGAACTAATCTGTAATATTCAGACGTATCAACGGTCTACGCTTAGCCTGTCACGTCAGCGACATTTTGCGAATAACTACCGACGAGATTCGGTTAGAACAAGCCTCGCGTCTACGCAAAAAAGGGACTGTTAGTACGTCGAACGGATCGATAGTAGTAATGTAAAGGATGGATCCGTTGTTCGCGGATCGAAGATAGCCCGACCCTTTAACGAACAGAACCGCGCGGCATCGCGTTGGTTAGTGTGTTAGCAGCGTACAATATGCTAAGCATTAATAGTGGGCTGATTATCGAGGTAAGGGTCCGACACCAATTATTTCACAATACGCTCAGTGCCGTTTGCTGACCTCGACGTTTGCGGGCAGAGTGATGGTAGCGTGTGTCGTTGTTGTCTCAGTACCGCTGCGTATCTCTCTCTCTACCGTAGTGCCTGCGCAATAATAAATAGCACAAAACAAAACAATAACAAAAGAGATACAGATGATAAAATGGGCGTGAAGGAGGAAGAAAAGATACGAGAATTACAAAGCGATGAAAGACGAACACAGAGAGTGTATATCAAGCGATGAACTTGTAATCTATCGTGAGAAATATCTTGCGGGGATACTTTGATTATATACAATCCGTAAGGAACTGTGAATTCGGACCACCTAGAAAATATCCAATTAAAAACGTGGAAAGGATAGAGTTCTTCTCGTCGAGAAGCGAACTCCGCGTGACAAACAGCAAATATTAATCGTCGCATTGGCTCGGATTGGTAATAGCTTCTCACTCACTGTTCATTTGTTGCGTTTCGTTTGTCTGGCTGGTTTCAACCTCCCCGTTAACGGTGGTGTTGTTCGTCGTTTGCGAGACGACGGTCGTGGTCTTTACGACCATGGACTGATTCTGAGTGGATATCTCCGAGGTTCGCGAGGTCACCTCCATTTTAAGCCCTGCAAGACGATTGTGAAGATCTTCGGAAGACGTGGCGTTTCTGAAAAGTGAACTGTTACTGCCAAGAGCATGGACAGTACACGGAAACAACGTCCATTAGCACGGCAAAATAAACTGGTTACAAAGCCACCTTCCGCGCGCAAGTTAATTTCGCTGTCTGCCGCGTGACGTTAGTCGTGGTGGGACCAAGCTCCATACCTGCTCGTGCATTCGAGATAAACGATACTATTCCCCGCGCGCTTAGTCCCATCACTGGATGTCAGGCTCGTGTAGCGCTCGCGCTATCGTAGAATTAATTGTGAACACGTTAAGCGAGAGGAGCGTGTACGAAATAAAACAATAAGAAGCTGGGCAACGACGGCAGCGTCTTCACTTACAGTAAATGGTCCTTGACACTATCGATCGTGATATCCCCGATAGAGCTCAAGTCTTGGCGATCGTCGTCACCGTTCACGTCGCTGCTGCTGGCTGCTGGTCGGAGGGAAGATTCTTTCGGGGACTCTTCGCCACTGGCTAAAAGACACGTATTCAGGAGTCGGTAGTGGAGGGTGGGTCGTGTTAGAACACAGGCGGTTCCCCGATGACGTTTTGTTAATTGGCGTAAATTACGATTCAGCGGCTGGCTCGTTTAATGAATCACAGATGATCGATAGCGAAGCGACACTTAAATGTATATACACGGGTCACAAAATACGCCAAGCGATTACGCATATCTCGATGATAGCGCGTTTAAACACCCAACGATGACTCTTAAGTTTCAACGATTATCCGGCGGGTCTATAGAATAAGAGATTAAAAGAATTCACCATAAAGGAGGGCGCGGTATACTCACTGGAACCCACCACGCCGTTCTCGGTGATCATCCTCTGTATAGTATTCGGTTGACTCGCCTGCGTCTCTCCCGCCTCGGCGGTACCCTCGACGACACCTTGCTCCTGAGTTTCCTCGTGGTTAACTTCCGCGGATCTCGCGTTCGGCGGCAAATTCAGCGCGCAATTCGCCCCCGTCACTTTGCTGGCCGACAGTGAGATCCGCTGAAGCTCTGAACTCGAGTGTAAGTACAAAGCTTCGCCAGCTTTCGTGAACGTCAACGAAGAGATGCCACTGAAAGAAGGAGTCATTGAACAGCTGCCAAACAGTTCAAACGCCGAGCGATTTAAACTGAAATACTCACTTGATGTCCTCCCTTTTGATGGCGGCTGCGTTCAGCTGCCTTCTCAGTTCCGGTATACTGAGCACTAAGCAATCGCCGAGGTTGGTCAGGCACAGTAAACAAGTCTCCTCGTGCGTGCCGGCGGGTTCCATGGGGCACGTGAACTTCGCGAAACCTGTCTTCCGCACGCGGGAGCCCTCGTGCGCGGTGAGCTTGTATTTACAGTACGGTTTCAACGACGGAAGATTGAAGATTTTGAACTGCTCCTCGCTGGCGATCACGACCCTGTGCGGGGACGCCATGTCGGGGCCGGGGGCTACGCCCTTCTCGGCCTCGAACGGCTCTGGCAGCGGCACGCTGGACCCGTCGAGGATCGTTATCGCGATCACCGGCGCTCTGTGCTTCAATTGAATCTCTTTCCCTAATGTACAATTTACATCCTCCTCCATCCGCCTGACGCCCGCGGGTATCGCTAACGTGAAAACGTACACTGTGCCGTTGTTGGTGCCCGCCCAGAGTGTGGGTGTGGTGTTTTGCACTGGAACGAAGGAAATTGTTAGAGCACGATTCTCAAGGTTCGCAGTTTCATCGAATCGTATGCTTACTGCTGATAATGTAACTCCTAGCGAAATATAAGCAGCGAACCATAGAGCCCAGCGCATCGTCCACGGGTCTCGCTTCCACTTGCCTCTCCACGGGTTTTACATCTGCCGGTGAAATATCGCCGCTGGGAGACGAAGCGACGCTGGAGCTGTTCAATTCGATAAGAAAATTCCTGTCAGATATATCCCTGCATATCCCGAAATGTATGTAGATAGAATTTGAAAAGTACTCACGTCTCTTTCTTCTTCTCTGGCGCTGCGTTCCTGGGCGGGCTGCTGGTGTTGGTCCTACGCTGCGACCTCCCTTTCCTTAATCTCCTGAAGGACTCCCTCAGCGATTTCTTGAAAGACTTCCTTCTGGAAATGGGCGTGTCGCCTGAGCCGGAAAGATCTGCGGAAGAAAGCGCGATACACTGAGGAATACGAATACAAGTCGAAGTCCACTAACTCTAATTGTACCCTAATAATACGACCGGATCCTCCTAGCAACGTCTGAATATCATCAAACAATTATGCACAGCGAATAGGGAGCAAGTATCATTGAAAGGGGTGAACGGACGCGAAAGAAAGCAGCGACTACCATTCGGATTGAGCGTGCACTTGACGTTGACGGCCTTCGACCTCGTGTAATCGAAAACAGCCAGGCCGTGAGCGGTGCCAGCGGCCAGCAGCCCCCACTCGCTGTGTATGGCCAGCGCAGTGGCCGCGGCTGGCGGATACAGCTGAAGGAGACTCTGCGGTTGGAAGCCCACAGCGAACGATATACTAGACGTCCTCGCTGGCAGATGATCGTGACCCTTCCAAACGAACCCGTCCCGATCGTTCACGATGTTCATCGTGACGGCTTTGATCTCCTTGTTCACTGGCTCCGACGATACAACCGCCGTGATCACGTGGCCGGCCGTGCCAGCCACCACTATCGTCGACGACAAAGGGCAGAGCAGCACCTTCTTCACCGCGAGCCGCGGGTCGTCCGAGTACGGATCGAAGGTGCCAACTTTCCTGAACGGCGGCCACTCGTCCTCGTCGTCCTCCGGCGGCTGCTCGAGAACGTCCAAGTGCTCGCCGGTGAACAGAATGGACGAGTTGTACTTGTACAGAGGCGTAAGCGCGACGTCCGACGCGTTCCAGAATCTAACAGTGCCGTCCTCGTGACCGGTGAGCAACAGCTCCTTGGCCTTCGGCTTGTCGCTCCCCGGCTTCTGACAGAGAATTAGCCCGCCGTCTATAGGCCACGGTTTCTCAGAGTACAGGTGCTCCGTCTGCGCCTTTCCAGCCGCCACGATGTTGTCCCAAAGCTCCTCGGGAACGTGCGGAACGTGCTGGGAACAGGTGACCTGCGACGCATCGCGCGAATATTAGTGGACGCGACGAAGACGCTGTTTCGCGCGATTGTTTTATTAGGGACACTTACCGCGCTTGCGTGGAGGGAAACTAGGTAAGGCAGGGCCATCATCTTCCATTCGGGACTGGTCAAATCTATGGCCACCACTTCTTCCTCGGCTAGGACCACGAGGGCCTCTGGACTGTCTGTGGCGTCCCTGCCGTCTTCCAGCTTCGGGAATACGGTGAAGAAGTCGATCACCTTTGACGTGAAATCGAACACCACGTGCTTCTCCTTCGTCATGACGGTGATCGTGTGGCGGTCGCCGTAGCTGGCGCGCTGCATCCCGCCGGAAAATAACACCAACTCTCCGTGCCTATAAAACGCGCGCTTTTAGAGCTCGCCGGCTCCGGTGACGACAGCTGTCGATGCCGGGGCGAATGCTAGGATTCGCGGCTATTTCGGTTGTCAACTTACTCGGCGGTCGGGTACACTAGAATCTTAGAGACGGCTTTACAGGGGAAGGGACCATAGAGGGTGGTCGATTCCAGCATGCTATCGCTGCCTGGACTCCAGAACGCGTACGATCCGTCGTTGTGAGACGAAACGAAACGGGTCTCGGAGACCCAGTGGACCGACTCCAGCTGTTGCGTGGAGATGAATGTCTGCGTACGCGAAAACAAACCCATCAGCTGCACGTACACGTCCGCCAAAACCACCAAAGACACAAACAACAATCAGAACGAGCGGGTACCAGGTCGCACAAAGTTTCTTTCCTTAACCCATCGATGCGCGCCTCGCTCGGCAATTCTGCCCGGAATAAATAGGTGATCACCTGTTCGAGTCGCTTGACGAATCGAGCAAAGTATCGTGAACTTGGAGTCGTTAACAGTGCCAAGCAGTTAGTTCAAAGTTTTATCACTGTTGCAATGGAATCTTAAGATTAATTCAGGGTAAATGCACCGATAAATGAACACTTAAGGGGGCTAAGCCAGTCGAAAAATCGATTTTTTAATTGCATTTTCCGAAAGTACTATCTTTTCTGAATAAAATTGGTTTCTATTAAAATTCGCGATATTGTTGATTTGGCAGCTAAAAAGGTCAAGCGGCAACCTACAGCGTCGCCTTTGCCCGAGAAACTTTAAACCCGTTTTTCTCGAATCTTTGTTTCCTTGATTTTCGGCTAGTTGCGAATGAACGGAGGTTCAGATCGACTTGAAAAAATTACAGGATGTGTAAAACATGTGCTATTTCCCGCGAAACCTCTGATATGGTCTGTAAAAATTCGAGATTTTCATAAAAAAATTAAAAAGTCGCGGGTTTTCAGTAGTGCAAAAACACGACCTAAAAATCCGCGACTTTAATTTTTTCAGGAAAATCTCGAATTTTCACGGACCATATCAGAGGTTTGTCGGAAAATGGCACATGTTTTACACATCCTGTAATTTTTTCAAATCGATCTGTAAAATGTAATGATCCACTTGCTGCAAAAATTGTTCGGCTATGAAGCGAAAAATCAAAAGAAGTCTCTAACTAATTAGTTGCTTATTTTAATAACTTATATCACTCGTTTTAATAAAAAATATTCGTTCACTGGTACGTATTCATTTACTGGTACATCCACCTTACTCTCATCAGAATTAAAAATCTACTTTTCGAGGGTGAGTAGAATCGCATTTGGAATTTTATTGACCACACCATAATTATCAAGCTTGTAATTTTATTACCACAGTAATAACCCCTTGAACTGCTCTAACCACACAAGTATTAGCAATGGACCCAACGTTTCCTCTGACATTCCTCAATCAAAATGACCTCTTCCACACACAGCCAGTCTCTCACATTCGCCCTGAAACGTTTTACACATCATTGATTACTGAACATGGTGTTACAAATGCACGAAGATACGCGCCATCTATTCCTCTGTAATGCTACAGTCTCTGCAACCGTGATTACCTAATTACTACGAACAAAGTTACTCGAATATCGCATTCAGTGCTCGCCGCCATCTTTCAATGAACAATGTTAATAGTAAGCCACCAGACTGCTCCGATTAATCGTTTTTCTCACACCGATGGGTTAAGCGTTTTCTCACAGAGATATAATATATATATAGATATATATTATGTACATGTATGTAATAAGCATGTCTGTTTTCGAGTGTTCTGTAAGCGTGTCGTCGCGTCCGCTTGGAGTATCGTGTATACAGAGGCGAGTGTAAGAAAGAACAATAAGACGAAGGCTCACCTGTTGAGCTCCAGGAGTCGCTTTGTTCCACAGTACCATTAAACCGCGATTGTAGCCTATCAGAATATTGTCTGGGTGACCTGGTTGTTCCGCTATCGCCTCGACCGCTCCTGGATTTTTCTTGTAATCATCTGGCACGCTGTCACGACGTAATTACATTGGTAAGAACATAGAAATCTTTGAGCATCTATACTAAACCCTCGAGAACAGAAGATAATAATAATTTACATATAAAGAGGAACCTCGCAGGTTTATGTGTAACTGTGGGTCATCAGTGACCCGTGGTATTGGTCAAGCCTTAGTAGTTTAATTTATTTACTCGGCTAAGGACCAGAGATCATTTTACTCGAAGATTTAGTTACTAATTGTAAGTATAGACCTTTGTGAATTTAAGCTGTTAAGTTTCATGGAAGGGACGAGTGTAGTCTTCAATTCAATACCTGGAGTAAAGTGGTAGATAGAGGAATTTAAATTCTGATAAATTTTACAGAACTTTTCTATGTTCGAATATTGCAGTCTAAGGTTTTTATATTTCTTAAGATGTAAGGGGAAGGCAATCACTTAGCTTTTCCACAAATCATTTCTTAATATGCTATTAATATTCATATCTACATAATGGCCTTCTCAATTAAGGCATTGGTTAAGTGGTAGAAATCCAAGAAAATAAGCTATGGGGCTCTTTCAATGACTTCTCCTCGAAAAGTGAGGCAATATCTCGTTGTTTTGCTACAGTCAGTGCAACCAGCCGTTCGCTATCACGGATCCGTGATAAGTTGCTGGGAGAGTAAATCCCTCTAAGCGCTTTTCGAAGAAGTTTATCTACGTTTTATTGCCGAATATCCTGGATAAGTCCGATAGCCTTGAAATTGTTGAACAGAGCGCGGGTATTCTTACTTCTGCATCACGACGTCCTGGTAGATGATGTTGTCGGGCATCACGAACGTCTTGAGGTTCAGGAGGTAAATGTTGCCGCCCTCCGTGCCCAGAAGAAGGTGCTCGCCGTTCGACTCGAGGCACATGGCCGAAATTTTCTTCAGCTTACCCTCCAGCGAGAGCGACTTCGTCTCCACCACCGAACTCTCGTTGATCTCCCACAGGTGAAGGGAGTTGTCGTCGCACAGGGACACCAAACGACCCTGCTCGACAAACGTTAAACAATAAACATCGTCTCTACCTTCTTTAACTACCCCTATAATCGATACTTCCACGCCACACGTGATCGGAAATTAGAATCAGAGGTACATAACTCTGTAGATAGAGTCGAACGAAAATTAACTCAGGCGAATGGTTTTTAATTCAAAAGGTGGTTTTGATGATTTTTAAGATTTTTAAAATTTTTAAGATTTAAGGTTTTCAGGAATTAAGATTTTCAAGATTTAAGATTTTCAAGATTTGAGATTTTCAAGATTTAAGATTTTCAAGATTTAAGATTCTCAAGATTTAAGATTCTCAAGATTTAAGATTTTCACGATTTAAGATTTTGAAGATTGAAGATTTTGAAGATTGAAGATTTTGAAGATTGAAGATTTTGAAGATTGAAGATTGAAGATTTTGAAGATTTAAGATTTTGAAGATTTAAGATTTTGAAGATTGAAGATTCTCAAGATTTAAGATTTTCACGATTTAAGATTTTGAAGATTGAAGATTTTGAAGATTGAAGATTTTGAAGATTGAAGATTTTGAAGATTGAAGATTTTGAAGATTGAAGATTTTGAAGATTGAAGATTTTGAAGATTTAAGATTCTCAAGATCTAAGATTTTCACGATTTAAGATTTTCACGATTTAAGATTTTCAAGATTGAAGATTTTGAAGATTTAAGATTCTCAAGATTTAAGATTTTCACGATTTAAAATTTTCACGATTTAAGATTTTGAAGATTGAAGATTTTGAAGATTTAAGATTCTCAAGATTTAAGATTTTGAAGATTGAAGATTTTCAAGATTTAAGATTTTGAAGATTTAAGATTCTCAAGATTTAAGATTTTGAAGATTGAAGATTTTCAAGATTTAAGATTTTCACGATTTAAGATTTTCAAGATTTAAGATTTTCACGATTTAAGATTTTCAAGATTTAAGATTTTCAAGAATTAAGATTTTCAAGATTTAAGATTTTTACGATTTAAGATTTTCAAGATTTAAGATTTTCAAGAATTAAGATTTTCAAGAATTAAGATTTTCAAAATTTTTAAGAGAAATCTTGTTATTTGCATAAATCGAATTAAAATTCTGTGAAGTTCTTACTATTTAATGAGAGAATTTGTTATCATCCTGAAGTTTTCATTTCTTCATCATCCCCTAGTGGAGAGTCAAAGGGAGAGAAATTATGTTTTCCTTTTTATTTTGCAATTGAGAAACTGTATATGTTCCTCTTTATTATCTACTAAAGATCATACTACGAGGAGTTTATAATTACTTTGCATAGAAGTTTTTCCTGGATATAAAAGTCTATGAATAGGATCTGAAATTTCGTAACGTCCCTAGGTCACAATATAGATAGCAAAATAATAAGCATTGTACAGCGAGCTTTCGCAATTGCGACGTCTCTCACGGGGCAGCTCCCGCGCCCCTTTTTTCCTCCTAGCGACGATTCTCCGCATCGGGCTTAATGAAAACTCGAGGAAAACGCAAGGTTGAGCCGGCTCGCGTCTCGCTCCTTACTTTCACACGGACTCAGCCTGCCCGTAACGTGTTTTTTTCACGAGCCCAGCGCCCGTTTCGTGGAAAACGCGATCCATGCAATCGAGACCGTGTTATTAACGTGTGCAGTTGAATAATTGGTATTGTTACACTAGTGCCATATCCCTCGTGGGCTGTCGTATCGCTCAACCTGCTTTCCAATCCCATTTCTAGCGTCTAAACTTTCCAATCCGAAAACCCCAAGGGTTGTTTTGAGCCTATTATGGAGATTTTCAGAGTATAGTGACTAAGAGTTTTGGGGGCTCCATCGGTGCCACGTAATCAACAGTAATGCCTCGATACTAGATCACCAGGCAAACCTCGAAAGTGGTCACCTTTTCCCCCACAGAATTCACGCTGTGAATTTAAGGAGATGCATATCCTTGACAAGTCGGAAAATAAGGTTGCTTTTATGATTTTTTTAAAATAAAAAGAACGTTATATATTTAACCCCTTATGGTCACACGAGGTGTATCGCACCCCAGGCAATTTTCGAGCTCAAATATCGCGCCTTTACGAATTCAAAATGAATTTAGGCCTTAAATTTAAAATTTAGAAATTTAGCGAATTTTAACAAGAAAAATTGCTTCTTTCTACAACTAAGAATTTTTCCACTACAAATTTCATCGCATAAAAATTTTCATTTCTAGAAACAGACTATTACGAAAATTACGAATGTATAATTATCACTGAAAAGTTAAAAGTTTGAAAAATACAAAAATGGTAACTAAAAAATGACGATGGGGTGCAGTGAATCTCATGTGACTAATTTCTTATTATAATCAGGACATACAACTTCTTGTGTATAAAATATTAATTAAGCTCTCTTCAAAAAGAAATTTGCTATTTTAATATTCTCCCAACGCACGTAACTCCACCTACTATTCTATCTCCTACTAATTTTTATTTAAATAAAAATTGCGAATAACAAATAAAAATTAAAAAAATTATTCGTCACGCGTCGAATAAAGTTAACTTTACCCCTCGAATAATTTAAAGTAAAAGTATCTTTTATTCGATCCATAATTTAAATAAGTTTTAACTCAGTTAATGCCCAACTCTGGTACACAGAAGTGGTCGCTGGATTTCGACGATCTCTCTCTATTTGCTTTATTTTAATTCCCGGTGAAGTCTCGTCCTAATAACGAGTCCTCGATTCCAGCTTCAAAATCTGATTGCGTAACGTCCGTTTCCAGTCGTTGGTACTTGAATCGACAAACACGGGGAATAAGAAAGAAAAAAAAACATCGCGGTTCGATAGAATCATGGCGAGATTACGATCGTGGGCCTGCTATCTTATCGGTTTCAGGATTCGTTTGAGAAACTGGCGCGATAACGCGAGCTGACGCTTCGCAACGACGGGTGCCCTCTTCTCTAGATACAATTTAAAAATCGGCACGCCTCGTTCCGCGCGCTCACCGCGTACATGGCACCGCGATAATCATCGTCGCCGGGTATCACTTCTCCCGTGGACGGAAAGACGTTATTAAAAAAACGGTCTACCGCTATAGGTAAACGAACGTGAAAAGAATCGTCGTTATTTACGCGATGAAGTAATCACGCATTATTCCCCTGGTAATTATACACCGCTTTTCCCCATTACTCTCCTCGTTCCTTCTGCGCCGGTAATTAATTATCTCTGCAGTCCTCGAGGCTCGCGTGCTGCTCTGTGCGCGCGCGAGTTCATACACGCCGCTTCTGAATAATTCTTATTTCTTCGGGTACATGATATATAAAAGAATATGGCCATGAGTGTCTTGAATTAATCTACGTGTCTGAATAGGTGTGCACTCACTGGAAAGTATCTCAAATTTTGTACTCGCTATGAAACTTGAGGTTATTTTCTTCTTTGTTTATAATAAGTGTTCTACTTGAGAGGGGAGAGTTTATTGCAAGTTAGTCGTGTGTCTTTTTAATGAATTGAGGGGCCCATTGGAAAGTAGGCACATGCCACTTTATGATTTTAGAGAAAAGAGAGTTGAAGGAAAAAATTATTTTCAAAGGAAATGCGGTAATGCGAAATTGTAATTATTTTAAACGGTACTTAAATTAGATGGTGAATGACAACTATTGTCAATTTGTTGCTGAAAAATTAATTTTATTAGGTCACGTGTCCCAAGGACCCGAGTGGCATAGGCCTTTTTTCCAATACGCATTTATTTTTTCCCAGCGCGAAGAAAATTTAATATGATTCTGCTCGGTGAAAAGTACATGCTATTATATTATGAGGTGGTGGAATTAGACTAGTTTGCAGGAATGAATTAATGGTACAAAGAAGCGAAAATTTATGCATATGTGATATGTGCCTGTTTTCCAGTTATTGTCGAACTTTTGAATAGAGATTATTCAGAGCGGGGAGGCAGCTGTACACGATCTGATTGGCGGAAGTTTGCGAAGTATGGTTTCTTTTAAAAATTGAATTGTTTTGACAAGTAGAATACACGGGGATAAAAATAATCTCCCAACACTATGAAATACTAATTCCCTTACAATTTTTACAGGACGTTCTAAAACACATGTTCCAAATCGAGCAGAAATTACTCCTCCATAAGAACTGTACCCCAAATTCGAAGTAAAGCTTCACCCTACAAGCCTTCGATTTAAATACGATTAATTTTAAAAACAGGTGGGATCCTCGACTCGGTGGACCAATTAACCGAACAAAGAGCCAATCAAAGATTAAATTACCCGGTAACTTTACACCATTTGCATGCAAATGCTTCGAGGTCACCGTAGAATCGACCGCCTTGAAATATCTCCACAACCAAGGCCCCTACGAAAAAACGACACACCACGAGTTCGATTCATTTTTTCAAGCTCAATCGCCTTTCTTCAAAGACATCACGTCACATGCTTTAAACAATCCCGTATGAATCATTTTCGTGGAAGTACCGTACAACTTTCCGGCCCGCGGAGCGAGTGTGGAATAAAGTAATGTTCGCAACGTGATTTCGCGATTCCGTGGAATACTTTGCGGTGACGTGCGCGCATTTCGTAATAAAATTTGATCGGCGGGGAAGCTGGCGTAAAGGACACGAGGAGACAGAAAAGACCTTTACGGCAGGCGACGATGGTGTTCGCCGTGGCGTGTCGCGTATATTATTTATTCGCGAGCACACGCGCGAAAGAGCGTTGCGCGTGTCGCGCACACAGTTATGCAACAACTCGGCAACGGCGACCGTATAAGCCGAACAGGGTGTCGCGTTACCTGTGCAACGCGTGTGACTTTTAAAACAACCGTAACTTCCCGCCTCCCGTACCTTTGATTACAATGTTACTTGGGCTTTGCAACGCTATCGCCACAGGGTGCCATTTTTCACGAGCTCGTAGGAAGTATAGTATAACTCCATCACAGCTGAGTGGCTATGGTCAAAGTATATCACCGCATTTGTATTCGAATCGGTATTCTATCTACCGTGGAAAGTTATTTAGAATAAAATACAAAATAAATATTGCTTTTCATATTTTACAATCTCCCACAATATAAGTTAAGGTAAATTTAATGAGGTAAAGAAAACACATTAAAAATAGATATTTTGGAATATAATTCTAACTTAATAATATTTTTAAAAAAAACGTGGCGACCCCCAGAAAACACTTCGCGACTACAGAATGGCAAATCACTGATTTATACTATTATTGTAAAGTTAGATAATAGAACTCTTCACCGAGAGAATGGCAATCTTACCTCGTTGGGCAGGGCGACGATCTTCGTGACAGCATTTTCTCCGCTGTCAATAGAGTGTTGTCCGTAGAACTCGACACCTGGTCTGCCGAATCTGTGATCGCGGGTCAGTCAAGGGAAACAAATGCCGAAGGTGTGATCATCTACTTAGTTCTAATCGACTGATGCGTTTCTAACGAACAAACGATGCCCTTGTTTCGAAAATGACCGACTTAACACGCTGACCAAGAACGATCGTGCTCGGCCAGCGTGCTGAGGAATGTACACATACATAGTTCTTGCATCGTCGTCAAATTCTGTAAAGATCGTCCGCGTGTACGCCGCGGTTCTGAATTACTTCGAATCACATTCGTGTCACGAAGCTGAAGTAGCAGGGGGCTGGAGATAAACTAGCTTAGAGGAAAGTTTCACTGATTCTTGGAGATCTTTCGATGGCTAACAGGCCTCTAATATTCAACTGTTAACATCTGTGGTTTTGGAGAAAAGTTTCTAAAAGACTGAGAATGAGAATTTTGGAAACTGAACACCTGATTCTTAAAGATACATTAAACTACAAAAACCTTTCTAATATTAAGGGATACAATTTTTTTTTATTATCGTCAATGATGTACAAATACAACCTAAAAAGTTATTTAACTCTATGACGTTTACTTTTTTTTAAAATAAAATCCTAAATGTGGTCTATTTTTTTCGGGATTTGATGGGAAGGTACCCTTAAGATATCAACCGTCATTCAGACCTCTTTAACATAAACTACAGATAAGATTTTGAAAGGCAGCAGGAATTCGGAAGTGGAAGTCTCAACATCCAATTGCCACTAGAAAAACGCTTTGAAGGATTCGATGTGCCTTCGTAATATCCAGCAGAATTTTCCTCAACGCGCGGCAAAGACCTTTACCATTCGCCTCGCGAAATGATAATGATCTACTGATTACGTAGTCGCTGGAACATCTGCCATCGGTGCCCATTGCTCGAGTAAAATGAGCAGCAGGCCAATGAAACGCGCCACGGCACATGGAGAACCAGACCTTTTGCACGCTGATAATTAGCATTTTTCAGACGTCCAATTGTGTGCACGAGGCGCCCAGTATAGAATCGATGAACCTTGCCAGCGTATCTACAAGACCTAGCGAATATTATCGACTTTCCGTCGACAAAACTCTGCAGTAAAATATCCCCTAGGATTTGACTGTTTTATCTAGTCGATGGGCAATTAAAAAATACCCGTGCACCGATATATTTAATTTGCATAGTGTGCACAGCGTAGAAAGTACCGTGGGAGAATACTAGAACATTAACTTAAAAAAAAAAAATAAGTTTGGAATTCACTTTGTATAAAACTTTTTTTCATCAACTTAAAATGGCACTTTTCAAAACCTTGCGTCACTTAACCCTTTAGCGCCGGCACCTAGAACCCGTTAAAGGAAAAATATTTCGTTATCTTTTTGTCGTTAAAATTGATCTGAATTTGGATGTTTTTATATGATTTTGTTATAGGATAAAATGCATAAAACAAAGGAATACAGGGTTCAGGTAGGTTTATACTTCTTCAATGAATAAAACTACTTAACCTGGTGCAAACTGTGAAATAGTAAAAGAAAGGGAATGTATCATACATGACACCTGAGGCGTTAAAGGGTTAAAATAATGTGCATTCGGTCTAAGAAATCTACCACATAAATATTCTTAAACTTGTAACTCCCTACCACATAAATATTCTCAAATTTGTAAATGTATCATACGTGACACTTGAGGCGTTAAAGGGTTAAAGTAATGTGCATTCGGTCTAAGAAATCTACCGCATAAATATTCTCAAACTTGTAACTCCCTACCACATAAATATTTTCAAATTTGTAACTCCCTACCACATAAATATTCTCAAATTTGTAACTCCCTACCACATAAATATTCTCAAATTTGTAAATGTATCATACATGACACTCGAGGCGTTAAAGAGTTAATGTAATGTGCATTCGGTCTAAGAAATCTACCGCACAAATATTCTTAAACTTGTAACACCCTACCACATAAATATTCTCAAATTTGTAACTCCCTACCACATAAATATTTTCAAATGTGTAACTCCCCACCACATAAATATTCTCAAATTTGTAACTCCCCCTTTTTAAGCAACAGCCCGTATTTTCGAATGGGCGCTTGACAGGTTTCAGCCCACGTTAACGAGGATATCCTCCGAGTGGAGTCCACCCACTAAATCGATAGCTGACCAGGCACAAACTGGGTAACGAGGTAACAGCAACACGTTCCCAACAAGTAGGTACGAGCGTACTCCAAGTCTGCGGAGTGTTTCTGCAACGTCAATCGACTTTCCAAACATTTATTTAGCGATTTGGTAAAAGGTTCAGCAGCTGCCGGATTTAGATTACAACCACTGTAATTCATGCACTTCCGTTTGCCGTCTGTGGAAAACTCGACGCGCCCAATAAATAACGAAGACGTTTTCGTGACGTTGTATTAATACCTTCAACGTGTTCTGAGAATGATTTAATGTCTGAGTTTACTGCGACCGGTTATCAGGACGGCGAGGAAGTGCATTAAAATGTCCAGCTTTCTGTCTCGTTCCAGCATGGATAAACTGGAATAAAACTGCCTGATGGCGGTTTCATATTCTTGGGAAATGAGCGTGACTCTGGGTAACTGTTTAAACTTACGCTGCCATCGACTTTTCTCAACTTCGAGGGATTTCGGTGGGCAACGTGATGTGAATTCTAAGTCCAGGATCTAGATTCTAGGAGGTATTTCTGATGTTGTTTCACAAGTTTGGATGTTTACAGCTACAACTGTACTGTTGGATGCAAGAACGGTCTTAGGACAGTTAAGCACTTTTTCCGTAATTTCATTGCCGTGGCTTTTTAATATTGACAGAACTATGGTAAATCTTGAAAATCGATGTTGACCAACTGACCCTAACTCGTAGCTAAACCAAACATAAGTAGATGAATCTGAACATGACAGGATCTATTACTATTTTTATGACTATATTTTTAAATATTCTAGCATAATGTTAAAAAATTATATTTTTTTCCTATATTTCTCCACTTTATGCAAGAAGTGCTTTAAAATTAATTTCACTGATTGATTTATTACACTATTTCCGATTGCACTAACGCAACTACAAAGGAGATATAGGGTAAATGACCCAATTACTGATACATTAAGCATTGACGCTAACATCTTATAGTTATGTACTTATAGACTAAAAGTATATGTTGTTCTTGTTATTTATTATTGTTTAATATGTTTACTTGATGAAAAAAATTTGATGGATCTTAAAACTTCGATTTTTATGTATAAATTCATCAATTTCAAAAATATATTTGGGGATCTATTACTGACACCCTTCAAATGTGTTTGACTGAATTACTGACACCCCAATTACTCCCAGCTAACCCAATATTGTTTATGTTATTTTAAGTTTACTTCGTGTCATGTACATGAGCAACTACTGCTATGACAGTAATACCAAAATGCTTGAAACGCTTGTACCAATCACTGTCACCCAATTAATAAGTAAAAAGACTTAATGAATCGTTGAATTCGGATCTTTATTACTTTCTATGATGCTTATATTATTTAAAACATTATATTTTGTTATGTTAATAGCTTAAATATTACAATTACAGTATTTTCTCTAACGCCTTGTTTTCTCTTTCGCTAGTAAGGAAGTCATCGTTTCCATTCTACTAATATTCGCTTAAAATTTTTTATCGTTCTATTCAAATTAACGAAGAAAAAATTAAGTACTGTTTTTTGTATCGTATCAATAATAGTTTGAGTTGTATGCTAAATTTTTTTTATGCATAATTTTATAAGATTTATTCGTTATTTTACGTAAAGCAACTTAGGGTGACAGTAATTGGGTCCTCTACACTAGGGTAAACCAACGAGTAATTGGCCGCATACCAGTGAATGACCATTATTCAAAGAAATATAAATTATAAATTTAAAAATATTGTGTGTTTATAAATAGAATGTAGTTGCAATTTTAATAGTCCACATTTTTAGTTACGCGTATTAAGCAAACATAAATAAGTACAATTCTTATTAAAAGTATGCGGTCATTTACTGGGCTTCTACACGTTTTGCATTTTATAATCGTTTTTTTTTTATAAAAATTACGATAAGAATAAGTAATTATTTTTACAGAAATTTCAAGAAAAATAAATTTAAAAGCAATTTCAACAGTTGTTTTGTTGTTACACATAAATATATTCAAGTATTAATCTCAAAGGTCCATAAATTCAACAATTCGGTCATTCACTGGTTGGTTTACCCTATTCAATTTTTAAATATTATAGACAGTTTTACAACAACTTCACTATGTATGAAAAATATATAGCTTCGTAATGTTTACAGATACTTTTCTCGAAACTGACTTTTGGCACTGAGGTCCTTGCATCCAACAGTACAACAACTCCATAGCTCCTGGTGTTTCTATCACTCGCAAACAGAATAGATACAACCCTTTTACCCTTCCTGCTATTACTCTCCTGATCGGAATCCTTAGAACTCACATCCACGCTCCTACAGCTTCTGATATCCTACTTCAGATGTGCCTGATCAGAATACCTCCTTGCCCCTATGCTCCTCCATTTCCTGATATCCTTCGCCCCAGCAGGACAACCGACTTGTTACACTTCTGCCTCCGATACTTCGATACTCCTACACCTCTGAGCCTCCTGGTATTTTCAGACCTATTCGGAATACCTCCATCCAACACTTCCACGCATGGCATTCTAATAAATCCTACCCACACCTCGCAGCTCCTGATATCTCCACGCTTCTATTTAGTCACAATACCTCCAAGTTCTTCCTCCGCGCTCAAATCTCCTGATATCCCCAGCTCCGATCAGGATACCTTCACCTAACGTGCCTACGCTAAACGATCCCAAGTTCTTTCACTTTTACATCCCCTGGTAGAGCCACTTCCGATTAGCACACCTCCACCTTCCTCCTACACGTCCACATCTCCTGATACTTTTACTCCTGATCGGGGCACCTCCGCCTGGATTTCATCGCCGGCCGCGGAAAAGCCCCTCCAAACTGGAACCAGGAAAAACAGAGTCCCGCCTCGTACCTGCATAACGCATGCCCATTACGGAAACCTCGTCGATGCACGCGAGAGGGAAAAACGTCCCACGCGATTGCTTTCTAGAAACGAACTCTGGAGCTTCCAATGAAACCCGCAGTCACTCGATAGCGATAATCCTTCGGCGAATGTGTCAAGGTGCTGGACTAGCTTCATTGGATCGCGAAATATCGGGTATCGCGTAACTCTAAAATTAGTATCCCGGTACAGAGGGGTGGGAACTGGCGTCAATTACTTTTTCTCGTTTCCCTGTGGTAGGGAGTCTGGCTTTTTCGAGGATTTATTGGCAGATACGAACGTCATCGAGCACCGTCGCGAGGTGCCTTGAGACCAGATTATAAATACCTGGTGAAAAAAGAGAGGCTGGGAGAGAGAGGCGAAAGAAGGCGAAAGACGGAGCGAGAAAGGCAAAAGGATACACCTTGATGGCGCCGGATGCCGTGCCGATGATCATCAGCCGTAGACTGGGATCCCATGCGAGGGCCGTGGGTTTGTTTGGGAACCCATGCTGCACCGTCTGCAAAGAACAGGAAACGATTATTAGCGAAGCCGGATGATGGCAACAGCTAGACGTAAGATCGATGTAATCGAAGGGTAGGTACTTGATTGTTTTCAAAATATACTGTGTACCTACGTAGTACCTATCTGCACGATGAATCTTATTTTGTTGGGTTTGACAATATTTGTGGGATCAGGTTCTGATTTAAAGTAGTGCTTTATAATTTATTTTTTCTCCCCTCTCACTTCTTCTCGAATTATTGATATCGATAGAATCGATTAGAGAAAGATATCAGCTAGAAAATATATTTTAAAGGTGAAATTGTGAATTTAATTGATTAATTATTGCGGGGGTCTTGAACAAATGTGTAATGCCGTGGTTTCCAATCTGCGGGTCGCCGCGGTTATTTTTAGTTGGCGATTCTTAGCACTTATTTATTTTAATATGGTTACATTGCCATATTCTGTTAATGATGTAACACTGATTTTTTATAAATGAAAAAAGAGAAAGCTGGTTACTCAGATGCAAGCACAACCATCACATTAAATAAGATAATTAAATATATTTAATATATGTATTGATATAATTAAATATTATTAAGTTAGAATTATATTTTAAAATATCTATTTTTAATGTATTTTTTAACCTTATTAAATTTATGTTAGCTTATAAGGAGGGGGGATCGCAGTTTATTTGATTATTCAAATAATAATAGAAGGGGTCGCGACACAAAACAGGTTGAGAGACACTGGTGTAACATGAATGGAGTAGACGCTTGAAAAATAAAAATTTAGTGCGCAACTGAGAGGCTGGTTCGATGGAAAAGAAGCACATGTCAAATATGCATAAATTTTCGTTTCTTATGGATCCATAATTTTTTTCAAGAAGAATTATTCATATTTTTGAGAACTTTTTATTTTATAGAAATCTATGAACATTAAACTACTAACTGTGATATTTTGAATAATATATGAAAACAACAAATACGAAAATTTTTAGATAAAAAATCATTAAAAAAATCATGAAACGGTGGCACGTGGTTGTTTTTCACTGGGCCCCTCAATTCAAGAATCCGGGCGTTACACTCCAAACAATCGAACGTCGAGGGTCTATTTATAGGGTACAACAAGTTTTGTCTTCTCATCATGCGTCAGAATACACATGTCCCTTTCCCGAGCAACACGTTCCATGAACGAGATCCTCGTACGTATGTATATACATTAATTGGTTAAGTAATATCGCATTACTCGATACACGAATCGAGTCTTGCTCGCAATTATTGCACCAAGCGTGGTAATCAGTTTTATACGAGATTTAATTTAATTTATACGAGAAAGTCATTAAAGATAGAACGCCCGCGCGCACCCAAGAAAAATATCATCCGCGATACGTATCAATTTACGTGAAACGTCGACACATGTGAGAAAGCAGTGCGAAATAAAAATCTTGGTCGATATGAATTTTTAAGCAAACACGCAGCCTCTCTGCTAATAAATATTTACGCGAGTTTCACATCTGGGCGTCGCCCATCACCTTCTGCGCAATCAATTAAGTTACCAAATTAATCGAGTACAATTAACACCGAAGACAGAATATTCTGGCTTTTTAGCTTTTTACTCGATTTCCTTCCACGCGAATGAATTATTTTCATTAGTTTTATATTTTAGTATAGAAAAAAGGGGGAGTCGAGTGGAGTGTTGCATCAGTATTCTAATGGTAATTAAGTGCCACTTTCAATACCAGAAATCGGAATAAAAGTGTAAAATATTACGCTGCTTTATGAGTACTTAATTGTTTTATAAACAGACATTTGGTATACATATAATGGTATACACAGCTACTCCCAAAAGTATCCGCCCACCCCATACGGCATACGTATATCACATTTTACTTATTTCATTAATGTTAAGTTCAGAATTACCCATTACAATTAAATTAGTGAAAACCTTGATTAATATATTTTTAGTTCGTACCATCTACCAAAGAAATGCTCAAAGAAATTTTACTAAAAAAATTAAACGAGTTAAACCCGAATTTCATAGAAAATTAGTTGAATCTATGCATAATAGATTAAAGCTTATAATAAAATCGAGGGAACCCAAAACAAAGATATATTACTAATTACTTAATTACTCAACTAGAATGGCGAATTCTTTAACTTCAAAGTCGACCTGATATATGAAATATGTTACATATAGGGTGGACGGATACTTTTGTGAGTAACTGTATTTCTAAAAGAATGCAATTAGACTAGAGATAAAAGTTGAGCCATAAGTGGCATTTAAATGGGATACGAGGGAAACTTAATTATGACAAACAGAAAGGGACGGGTTAACGATCCTACGCTTCCCTTGCCCGTGTTCGAATGCAATTAACGGTAATTACGCGCGTCAACCGTTTCCGGCTTCCTCGGCTAGCGGCTATTGCTCGTCACGGCGATTTTCGGCGAAAGTCGCACGGTATTAGTCATCGATGAGTCAGATTCTCCCAGTGCCCCGTTAATCGAGCGGTTTTATCGGTCGATGGCGCGCGCGTACTCGCCCGATGCTCGGCAAACAGGGCCCATAAAGAATCTCGTTTACGAGCGGCAATTAAAACATTTCTGTGATACTCTGTGCAACAACTTGCATCCTGTAACACAGGGGCGAGGCTCCTGGCAGAGTTCGCTGAATCTACTTTGTCCCCCTCGAAACAATGAAAATTCTGTGAAAGAATGAATAGGCAGTTCTTTCCATCGAATGGTCAAATATGGAGGTACGATGATGTGCCTTCCAGCCTCCATTTTACAAACATCAGGTTAAAAATATCGATGGTTTAATGGACACGCAAATACTTCTTTATGATTAAAAAAATCGTAGCGGACGGAATTTAAAATATTTAACCTCGATATTGACACGATGTCGAAACCTTGATGATTCGTCCATGTGCCTGTTTCGTAACTGTAAAACCGATATGACTCAAGCACTTACGTTCATGGATAGTAGGGCTGGGAATATTTGTCGAATTTTTCGGTATTTGAATATTCGAATACGCCAGTTGCTCAATTATTTGGCGAATATAATTCGAATATCCAAGTACTTGAATACTATTCGAATATTTAAATATTTTGACCCACTTCACACCATGCTATTCGAATACATCAGTATTCGAATACTGAAATATTCGAATACTTAAATATTCGAAGTTTATTCGGAGAATTCGAATATTAAATTATTCGAATAGTCCCAGCCCTAATAGATACCACGATCGGCACGATTTATTAATACAGATTATCGAATTTCCTTTATATTATTATCTACGTGGATATAGAAAATAAGATCCATTGAGAAACGCGTGTTCAACACTCGAGACCTAATTAAAGGAAATATCCCTTCGAAATAAAGTTATATATGTTCCTACAACTTTTACTGTGTTCTTAAATTTCACTAAGCTGAAATAAATTCTTGTTCAATTCGTATCGCACCCTCGTAGAAAATACTGTAACTGCCAAAATTAAATTTTCTTTTATCGAAAAATGTTGAACGTGCCGATAGTAATACTGTATTATAGAATCCCAGTTTTGGAACTTCAATTCTGTTTGGTCTTATATTTAATTCTATAACGGTGTCTTCGTTCTCCCCTTTTACTCTAATTTCTACTATATTAGTGAATTTACATGTATCTTCCAATAAAGACGAGTAATAATATATTCTTTTATTTGAAAAGAAAATCAAGACTAGCTAGTTAGTAGCAAAACTGGTATCTTATTTCTCACTTTAAAAAATACATCTCGTTACACCGAGATGGCCAAAAATTCAGGGACAGCTGAGGAGTCGCGGAAGAAAGAATCCTTGACACACCTTTCTACCTGGATCGAGAAAGATCCTCGGCCAGAGGCATAGTTGCACAGTGCAAGCCCCCAAGTTTTAGGGCTGTTCCGCAATATCGATTGGCGCGCGTTTCCACCACGCGATTAGAAAAACGGTTGCTCGCCGCTGCCGCAACAAGGGGTACGGCGGGGAGGGGGTAAGAGGGGTGAGACCTTGGCCCAGGTAATTTCCATGAGAAAGGGTGTCACCGCTTCCAAGTTTCAGGAGGCCCGATCGCGGGAATTAAAGCGAGAAAGAGGTGCACGAGCCGTCGACAGAAGCACAACAAAGGATTCCCAATTAAGACTTAATCTGGACTGGCCTTAGCTTAATCTCGATTAACCTGCCCTCGCGAGCAAAGTCGCGTGGTAACATCGATCAACCGGCGACCTCTCGCCTGCTTGCAAGTTCAACCAGAAAATAATCGTAACGTTAAACAAGATTCGCAGTGGAATTAATCTTTATCTGAGAAATTATGTATGTGTTCTTAAATGAACAATTTAATTACAATTTCAATGCTCTGTATCGGGTACAATGATCCGACTCTATTCGTAGAACCGTTAAAAATGGTCCCCCCGATCGATGACACCGTATATCACTAAAGTAATCTAACATAAAATATTTACGTTAGTAGCCGCAGTTGGCTTTCTAGAAACTCCTAGGCACTATTGAGCCCGCCTTATCTTTTATAAATAAGCAGATGTGTTTTATGTCAGCAATTGTTAAAAGTTCTAGTCCATTCACTATTCAAATCGCATACGCGGAAAAAGAGGAGTTACTAATTCCATTACGAATTCAACGATTATTCTTGTCCCCGATCGTGGGTTACGATAAAAGTTTCGGGACAAGTGGCGTAGTTGTCGGCGCAGGTAGTTACGGCTCGTAGAATCCAACGGTAAATCCTCGCGAGTAACATTACAGCAAACGTAAAAAGGGCTGGGCACCTTATCGTATTTTTGTTTGCACGAAAAACCGATAGTATCGTTCCTCGTATCTTTTTTTTTTTCTTTGTGGCACGGGTAGTTCGTGGAATTATCGATGGATCGACGGCTGAGGCGGAACGCGTGGAATCTGGGAATAATCCAGAAACGAGATTAGTGTATAACCCGACACACTTCGTACAGCTATATCTAGTTCTGTGCAAACAGGAAACCATAGCAAAAGAAACACTTCTTTGTAGAACTTTATCACTTCGAGCAAATATGTATTTGTTTCTTACTACGTAATTGGATGGATTATCAAGGTATATAGTATCTGTCTGGAAACTTCTACCACTTCTGGTGGAGGGTCCAGACTAGAACGCCACTTTGGATCCTATAATGCCACGTTCCTACGCGTGAAACGCTCATTTCTGATTATATACTACTCGACACTATATTTTGCCGAATATATGATTATGTATATATTAATTGAAAATAAATGCCCAAGAAATGGCACATACAATCTTCTTAAAAATCGTGTAAAAAGTAAATAACACAGAGAAAGCAATTTGAATACACGATATTTGCATACAACTTTAGAACAAAGATTGGCAAAATTTTTATATAGATAAAAATTTTGAATAACGAATAAAAGTTAAAAAATGATTCGTCATGTGTCGAATGAAATTAATCCGGTTTAACTTTACTAACTTTTATTCTAATTTTTTTAACTTCCATTCGTTATTCGAATTTTTTATTTAAATAAAGATTTTGACCATCTCGCATTGTTTTGACGATAAAGTTTACCGCTTTGAATAGTCACTTATTTACTAATTCTTAAATTTGAAACAATACACCATCTTCTTCTAACTAATAATTGATAATTTAAAAATGCCATCTATGTATCAGATAATGCACTGTTTACATGAATTTCGTTTAACTTTTCGCGTGACCAATCGGCAAAAAACAGTGCCCAGCAGTATACATAGACAGAGTCTCGCGCCGTGGAAACCCGGCTTTAGGCGTGCTAGGCTCGACGCTCGGCACCAGTGTGGACCCGCCCTTAAAGTCACCAAGCTTTGAGGTTTTTCAAATGAACACTCCACACGCCTCTTTCCGGTTCAACAGTGAAGTAGCAACAATTAATGATGTAACTGTGTGTCATTCTCCATCACTTCGAACTGGGCCACGAAGATCGCGAGTTTTAGAAAAACGGCTAGTGTAATTAACGTCAACAGTGCCCCCTCGACCTGAGGGCTTTCTAACCTTTTTACACGCACGTACATCTTGACGCTCGGAGCGCGCTACTTCCGTTTCTAATTGCCCGACAAAGAGATTAACCCACATTTCCTATTCCATTTTCTGACTTAATGGAAGGCACAGCGCGTCCACGAGCGATACACGCGTTCCCATCGTCGATCACGTTACCCCATCCACTTTATATTTCCATGGAAACCACTTAGGGCGGTGCAAAAATCTCACATAATTCTTCAAAATATTTTCGCTATAAATCACAAGACTGTATATTCTGATATAAAATAAATTTCGAGAGTAATCGTCAAAGATTAGAAACATGTATAAAAATTAAGGCAGAGAAGAGAAAAGGACCAGAGATGGGCAAAATTTTTATTTAGATAAAATTTCGAATAACAAATGAAAGTTAAAATAACAGAGTTAGTTTCATTCCACACATGACGAGAAATTTTTTAACTTTTATTCGTTATTAGAAATTTTATTTAAATAAAAATGTTGCCCATCTGTGAAAAGGACTCTTCATAAATAAAGTAGTTTTGAACGACCAGTATACTTCATTGCAATTATATACAGAATTATTTTAATAAAAAAATTAGCTGCGGAATGCCACATTCTTTATTTATACCAGCGCGCGACAAAACATTCCCAGTAACCTTCGTCATTAACCCCATCGACATTGAGACAACCGCTCATTACACGACCCGTGCGGAAATACTCCAGCCCCATTCATTAACCGTACCAAACGAACGCCCATGGGCGGTCTCCGCACGGCTCGGTTGTCCCAGTGCGTACATGGGTTGATAGCGCCGAAAAGATTGATCGAAAAACCGATGGTGGCAGAGAGGTAGGAGGGGGAGATGCAATTCCAGTTCGCAACGGTCCGTCGACTGAAAAATTGTGGACCGATCGATCGGGCAGCCGGTACGACCTGCTTCGCGCGGGCGAGCGTTTTCGCAATCCTTGTGTCGTCAAACTTCGAATCCACGGGGCGGGGGAATTAAATCGCGATAAGGTTTCGCGACGGTGCGCCTAGAATGGTCGACGATGACAGCAGGGACGCTGAAGAAACGCGCCGCCACGCACCGCACGACGCGACCACAATAATCCTGACTGTGCACAGACCGTGTATCTCGGGGCCAGTCGCCGTCTAGACTTTCGGTATCGATTACGTTCGGGTATCGACCTGTTGATTCCGCGTCGGTTCGTTTCTTAACGCACGCTGTATCGTGTTCTCCGCGAGCACCGATTTTATTATACAGCGTCGCTCGCAACTCAACCTCCTAGAAACCGAACTGCTCAGCTCCGCGAAATACAATGTAGACAAAGCTGACACTTTGTGCCGCGTCCGCGCGTTTTCAGAGATCTACATTCTGTGTTCACGTCGATATGGGGAAGTCCGAGTTTAGTTAGTTAAACTTGAACAAACTCGGTAGTACCAAGCTATCACTCGGAGAGACCTGATCGACTTGAAACGGTATTTCGCCTAACCTTGCGCGCCACTCAAAGTGTTAACACATTCCGCACCGCATGTATCACCGGTGGTATACGCTGAAATTTCCATTCAACCCGAGTGTATATAGTATAATAAACGCCATAGCGCGAAAGTAACTAAGTACACTAATTATATACTTAGGTATCAATATCTAGAAATTTACAGAAAGTGGGGTCGATCAGTTTGGCTTCCGAGAAGGTCAATTGCCTACCACTTGGATTGGTAAATTCAGAGCACAGATGGAGAAGCAAATATTATGTGGACACAGAATGCATTGGCTTCACATTCTGAATTAGAACGAATCGAAGAACGCGTGCTATGCCGCGGTTGAACCTAACCTAATCTGCACTGACAGTATATTCCCCGTTGTATTCGCGATAATACGAAACATCAGCCACTCTATAACTGCATAATGTTTATTACTTCCATATAACGTAGTAAAATGAAGGAATAATACGGGGTATCTCAGAAACAAATGACTGAGCTTGGAAGAGCTAATATACTCATTTTGTGTTTGGAAGAAAGTCAATCATACTAGTAGTAAACAAAAACAGTATGCTTATAAGTCTATACCCTGCACGGAGTCTCTTTAATTCATTGTATCTTTGAAACCAAAGCTGACAGTATATAATCATACAACACTTTTACTTCTTTCTATTATAAAAATGTACACGTAACGGGTGCACACGCCCTCCCGTAACCTTCGGCGAATCATGAAAAATGACGGGCCGAGGTACGCGTTATCGCGTATCGTTGGCCGTGTGCGAGCGATAAAGGAGCAATCGAAGGGAGACGGACTCGCTCGCTCGATTCCCCTTTATCGCCAGTTAATTCGGGACAAGTTATTCCTCCGATTATGCACGGAATCGTATCGCGCGCGACGCGTATTTACGGACCTCCCCGTGCCTCGACACTAGAACGTTCTTCTCTCCTACCGTTCCTCTCCAATCGGGGACTTATCCGCGAGGCGATCGAGAAAACGAACATACGCGGGGGAACCCGTGTTCCGTAAAACGCATCGCGTGTCAACATCGCGATATCGCGAAGCAACAGATCGCTATCTGGTCTGGCAACAGAATAAACTCTCGACCGCGAGCCAGTCGTCTTCTAAATAATGAAAGTGTAAATAAAACGCGGGGAAAGAGACGGATCCGCGGAGGCGATACGGCTGATAAAGCTAACCGTCTGCCTTTTATCTGCCACACACCGTCCCACCGTTTCGATCCGACCATTAAGCACGTATCGGAGAGGTTAACGCTAAACCGTCGAAAACGGTACTTCTTCGATAATCCCCGAACACGACCCCTCGCGACTTCGAAGCCAACCGAATGCATACTCTCTTAAAAGTATATACAACAGACGAAGGCAACGTCGTGTATAGCGATTTTCACTCTCACTTTCCTCCGTCACGCTTAAAACGCCACGGAGCATTATTCTGCTTGATCCCCGGGGTTACCTTTAACGCTCGGAACGGGAACAACGACGTTATCGTTCAAACTCTACCCGTACGATAACGTTGTTTTCTCGACCGGCGCGAATCTAATCTCTATCTGGAGACGTTCGTGTCAGGAGAAAAGAACGAAATAAAAGGAAAGAGTGTGCTCTCGGTGGCGAAGGTGGACGAGGCGGAAGAGAGCGGTCGGGCGGCACGGCGTTTCGCCGGCCGGGGATGTGGGCGAAGCTTTTTCCGATCGGCAGGCACTACTCACCTTTCGAAAGGCGAAGAGATCCTTTTGCAGTTTCTGCCGCTCGGCGGTGGGTTGCTGGCCCTTCCCCCTGATGAACTTCAGCATCTCTGTCAGGCGTTTGCTTGTTCTGGAGCGGCGCGACACAGGTCCGTTGAAGGGACGGTTAATCCTCTCGGGGCCGGGTGTAAGGCACTACGCGACGCGTTTTCATCCACTGCCGTATCGCGCGAAGGGCTCGGCTAGGACCGCGGCACCTCCCGTAATTAAAACATTCTTGAATGGAACGGCGATACTGCCCCGCTGGGGGAGAGCGCGCGCGCGCCTAACACCGCACAATAACCGTATTTCGTCGGCAAGCTCGACCGCCACACGTCCACTGTCCGATACGCCTGCAACACGTCAGTCCTTCTGTCTTTCACGCCGCGTATCCTCCTCCTTCCTTCCTTCCTTCCTTCCTTCCTTCCTTCCTTCCTTCCTTCCTTTCTTCCTTTCTTTCGTCTCTCTTTCGCCCCTTCACGCGCACGGCACCACGTATCTCTCTCACTCGACCGTTCACTCCGCTCGCCGTCTATCCAGTCGGGACGATGTGTCAGCCGCTGCGCGTTTTTCACCGACGTACCGCGAAAATCGTCACGGTCGTGCACGGAAACGATGCCGAACGACGGATCGCACGAACGTCTGGCGTGCTGCCCGGCTCACGGTACGAACGGACACGTAAAAACCATTGAAATGCTCCGACAGAGGCGTGAAGTCACTCCACGTCCGTCGCTCGCGTCTCTCGTGTCTTTTGCCCGTCGCGTCGGCTCTCCGCCAATCACGGGCATCGGCTCCCCTCGACCGTGGTCGGCCGGCGCCGACCTCCCTCGGCTCGGCTCGGACCGCGACAGCCCGCTCGGGCGCGCCCGCACGAACAATGACCTCGATCAGGCCTGCCAAACGTTACGATCGAATACCCACTTTCACTCGATTCGATCGCTGGCTCCGTCGTAGCTCGTGGATATAATATTCCGACACGGTGCTCTATTTCCTTGGATCGTTTGCGCTCGGATACAATGAAAGTCCTCGAGGAGGACGTTACGCGGATCGTGGAATGTAATGGAAATGGATCGTGTGTAGGTATCGGAAGTCATTCTTGGTAACGAATTTTGAATGAAAAACAAAAATTTGTGATCGAGCAAACTTAACGGTAGGCATATATGGGGTACGTTTAAATTCAGCCGCGCTTTCGAGTATCCGTAATTTGCTAATTTGAAAAAAATTTGCGCGAATGAAATAGAATTTTTTTACATGGGTCGTTAAGTTTAGGAAGCAATAAAAAATGAAGATAATTAGGAGTTTATGAAAGAAAAATAAACTTTTGTACGTAAATTAAGCCAAAATTGAGTATCAGGTTTAAAAAAATTTTGGGAATACATCTACAGAATTTAAACGTCGAGAAACATGATTCCCCGTGGTATTTGTCTAGGTATTAATTAAAATCCTTATTCCGTGCATGTATCAGGAAGTCACGCGTCATTGTGACTTCCTGCGCAGCATACTTTTCCCGTGTTATTTTGATTTACACGCGTTCATTTAAAAGAACGTTTGCAATTACGAGTCCATTTGCGCGGTATTCGCGTCTTTTATTAAAATTCTCTTTTCCTCGTTACACAATGCATCACTCGCAAAGGGAAATGATACATTACAGTGGATATCAAAATACGCATATATTTCTGTTCTCCGATATATATGTACAGTAAACTGATTTAAGTATAATCAAAATCACCCTGTTTTGTGAAAAAATAATTTATCTTACAAAGGTTACATATATTACAGAAATACATATTACATTAATCAAGTTTCATCGATCAATTGCATAAAAATCTTTTGAATTTCAAAAAGTCGCGGTTGAATGCCCGAGTATTCTCTCAATACTCTGCCATACTCGTAATACTTTTCACACTAAAAACATTCCCCGTTTAAGTATCAATGTGCAAGTACGAAGCTACAAAGATCCGTAGGATTTTATTAATATTTTCCGTAGTTTTCAAGTCTATGTTATTACGATTGTCACTTGTTTTGTGCCAAACAGTTGGGAAGGGGTACGGTATTATATGCATAACAGGAGTATCTGAAATATACACGTAATAATTCACAACACAGACATAAAACAAGAAAGTCAAAACCACGCGAAGATCGATACTCACCTCTTTGTAAAAACGGAATGTGATCGTCTTCTATGTGGGCTTCCATAGAATACGGTTGAAAATACTTTTGCGTAGGTTGCCCGTAAGAGTACGACTCAAACTTCCTTAAAGCTGCTAACTTATTTTCGATAGTTATCAATAACGAGTACCATTTTTCTGTATTACTGAAGTAGTTGTAAAACGTTGGATCAGGCGCGCCTATTAAATCCAACAGAACCAACATGTCCTGCAACAAGGAAGCAATTAGCGGTCACATAAATTCAATCAGAATCGAGCAATACTTACGAGTCTATCTAATTCAGAAATATTCTCCCCCTTGTCGTACGCAGTATAATTGCTATGCCAAGTTTTGGCTAAGTGTCTCGCGCCGTAGATGGAATCCTTCGGACCCCATTCCTTAAACGCTTCTTCTCCGTCGAAAAATATCAGCATTAAACTAACGTTACTCTGAGAACAGAAGATTGTTATTACAGAGAACTAGACGAAGATCTTTACGAATCTATTACTCACATTCTTTACGGAGTCTAAACGATCCTTCATAACTTTAGCTAGATTAATCATCTGAGCGCACGGTACAGCGCTATCCGTGGCACCAACGAAGTTCCTTTCCCTCGTGTATTTGGAATCATAATGGCAAGCCAACGCCAAGTACCTTCGTGCGTTAGGATTTAACTTCGCAATTACGTTCTCAAACTGTAATCGGCCGAAGTTTGGCGTCTCGTCTTCGAAAACATTCGATTCCACTGCCCATCCAAGATCTCGCATCGACGTCTTGATGTACTAGCAATAAAAATGTTTATTTGCAGTTTTTTTTATGACTTTATGTAATTATATTATTACCACCGCGTAGTCACGATTTTCACTTACGTCTTTCACTTTCTTGTGCTCCGGTGTGCCAACGATTCTCACTACGCATATGTTGTCTAAAACCTCGTTCATATGATCGACGTTCGACAGATCGGACAAGCCGCGTATTTGATTTCTCGACGGTGTAACGGGCGTGTGATGGTACTGGAATCATTTCATGACTGTAACTGACATATGTCAATGGTTGTCAATGAGACACGTTTACCGTGGCAGATGAGAGAAGATGAATACATGAGGGAAGAGTGAAAGCAGTTTATAATTGAAAAATACACATAGAAATGTGTGTACGTTACCCACTTTCTCGTTTCGAAAGAACGTTTGAGCCAAATTATTTCCATCGACTGCGAAAGGTCCAACAAAGAGCAGGAAGAATTTGAAAGATAGATCGAACATGATTGCATGCTACGGGAAACTTCTGCCGAACTGTGCACGTGAAGTGCCGCGAAGCATTCTATTGTGCGTGTTAAATCGCCGCCATGTTGAAACGCCGTGCACGTGATCGATGGTGGGAATCCCCGGTGCTATTGGTCAGAAGCAGCAAATGACGTTTTCATTGGTCATTTTTTCTGCTGTCTTTAAAATCTTCCAAACAAGCAACAGTTGCAAATGCAGAATTATTTGTACACGCGTTACGTTAAGTGCTCTTCGCGTTCTTGTAATTATACGTCGTACTTGACTCCTTTGACTGTAGGACTAACGTACAGTGTCGTTAACAGCAACTGTAGAATATTCTTTAGCTTGAAACCGGTTTAATTTCATGGACGTCTCGTATGCAGTGAAGGGAGGAAGAGAAGAGCTGACGCGGAATCTGGTGGGTAAGTGGAAGAAGACCATACACGTTTACTACGTACCGAATATATTAAACAAGTTTCAACGATACGTCGTGCCACTTATAGCACATAAAGCGTTAGATATTTCGTCCTTCTTTGAAAACATTACACAATTTCGTCAACGTCCTTTTCGTAAAACGGTGGAATTTGTTAAAACCAGGAGGATTATACTTACACTACGTTCCCTAGTTCGTTTCAACAATCAGTAAAATTACAGTAACACGAACGAACGGTAGAGGGAAGGTAGAGGCTGGTGTGAGTCGGACTTAATTTATTTGCTCAAAGAAGTGTATATATAAAGTAACTGAAATATCTTTTACTTCTTAATACCTTACGTAAAAAGATACCGCAATAAAGGGTCTTACAAATCGACGTTATTAAAAAAATAAAGAGAGAGAGAGAGATAATCTATGCGTTAGAAAGTCTAGCGAGTCGATGACGCGACTCGTTATTATGAGACCGAGATATTTGCGGATGAAACGATGCACGCGTTTTATGCTTTCTGCCATTTACATCGATCTGACTGGCGGATAATTCTCTCGCACCATGTTGCCGAATTTTCTTAACCATTTAGAGTGGGCATTTTATTCGATCGGGACGCGAACGAACGAATGTTTCATTCCTACATTCGTTCGTTCGTACTTTACTACCTCCGTGTTCAATGTTTTTTTAAAAGTGAATTACGGACAAGAACGTCAAACGTCCCTCGTCCCCTGAGAAACATCACGCAGCCAATCGAACGCTCAACAAACGACCAAATAACTCTCCCACGCTCCATACACGTTATTATTATTGTCATTATCAGTATTATTATTTCTACCATTATTGTCCTAGCACGGTCAGCACGTACGAAGGATACCGCGAATACAGTTAAAAGATTGGGGAAATGTACATATACAGGGTGTCCCGTAATTCGGGGCGCAATCTAAACAGGATGATTCCTAATCCAAAAACGAGTAAAAAAAATCTAAAATAAAGTGCTTCTGTCCTACAAAAATTTACATTAAAAAGTAAATTTTGAAGATCTCGCGAGCTTGATACTCAGATCAAGTATATACACTTGCAATCTTCGAAATCGATTTATTAAGAGACGAAGCTTCGTACGAAAAGCTATTGCTGGCCGGTCTCGACTGATTTTTGAGCGAGGAATCAAGCCACTCCGGTCGTCGCCACGAACTACCAGAGCCCCTCGTATAAGATCATCGGTTCTAGGTAAATACGCGGGGCTTTTTGAGCAACTGTCTCTCTCGCGGGTCGAACTGAATCCCTGTCGGAACGGTCACGTGACCAAACGGTTGTCTGCGGGACGAGAAACGGGTATAGGAGATCTTGGGGCCCGCGGGTTGTGCACCAGAACGTCTGTAACGTAGCTAAGCCTAAAATAAATGATAAATTATGTCTAGGGCGGGTCCCAAGGTCGTCCTTCGTCCGCTCCTTTGCCTCTCTGCCCGCGCAGGCACCGTTCGGATTTACGATCGACCTCGAAGTCCTCTCGCATCCTTCCATGTATTTTTTCCTTTTTCTTTTTTCCTCGTTTTTTTTTTGTAATCGTCCCACTGGGGGACGTCGTGTGCCAGATTCCGTTTCGTTCGTCGCGAGCACGGTCACGGTTCGCGCTCAAAGAGATTCCTTCCCCTGTCGATGCTGCTGCGTCAATAGTTGTACGGCCCGTACTGCGACCCGTGGTAGTATGGGCCTGGATAGGCCGCGGGCGCAGGATATCCGGCGTACGCGTACTGCTGCTTCTGCGGGTACACTGGAAACGCAGAGAAATAGGCGTTACTGCGGCTGGATCGTTCTGGCGGTGGTTCTTAGCCTGCGGGTGATTATCCCTTTCGCGGGTAATTAAAGTGGAGGGGACTGAATTATTATTCGTGGAATGCTTTAGTGCGTTTAGGAAATGGAGGTTTTAGAACTCGAAATTCTGGGTGTCATGTATATGAATGGATTTGATTGGCAAAGTACGTTTGAAAGGCGAAGAAATTGAATATCTCAGGGCTAGGGAAGTTGCAGAATACAATTAGTAGGTGGAAGCGTCAAGGGCAGAGATAGGTAAGTATCTAAAGGGTTTCCCGTCGATAATAATAATAATAATACAGAGGGTGGCCAAATTATTATACTCAAAACATTTTCCTCAATTTTTGGGATCATTTTAAAATGGATTTAATACGATTAAAAAATAATCTTAAATTGGCAACTAAAGGTTCTGAAAGAAAACTTTTTTGGCTTTCCAAAACACTCGTGAAAATTTGTCTACAATCATAAGTTCGCAAGTTATAGGTGTTCAAAGTGAAAAGTACCTTTTTTGCTTTGATCGCGAATAACTCGGTCAATAAAAATCATGCAACAAAATCAAAAAAATGAAATTAAAGATAAATGATTGCCCTATAAGAGCTCTTCGGTGGATTTACGGGAAAAGATTTTTTTTGGCTCGTGCAAGCGTTCAAACTAGATAAAAAATGTTTAAATTGCGTTTCGTCTTGATGAAACAGTATCATAATGGATGAAAAAAATTGAGGGTTTGATTCAAAAACTATTTAGAAACTTCAAGCGTTAAAATGCGTTTTGTAAATCTTTTATGCGACCATTTGTCACAGAGATACAGCCATTCCATCGCTTACACTAACAAAGTCTCGAACCTTTTTGTTTGAGTATAATTGGCCACCCACTGTAATAATCATTTCGAATACGAATAATGTCTTTGAATATTCCAATATTTCAATATTTCAATAATTTGTTCGAATCTCGATTGTAAAACAATTAGAATAATAATACTAATACTAACAAGTGACCTTGAAATAACCTTGACGCTTCCACCGATCCACTGATTTCTCTGCCTAAGATTCTGTCAACCTCTTTAGGTTTCATATTCACAATCATCTTTTCAATTCAACGTATCGAGTTCCTAAAATTCACCCATAGAGGAGCTAAAACTGGAAAATGTGGGACATTCTTATCGAATGATTTTTGACGTGGAAGGGCAACGGGGAGGCTAAGAACCACATTCACGCACTATAATTCTAATTTTTAATTTCCATTTCCACTCGTCTCGAGTAAATCTCTCTTCCAATTGATTTCGCGCGGGCTTACAGGGAAACGAGGGTGACTTAATTTCCTTCGAAGTTGATGCTGCTCTTTGGCATTCGAACGCGCGTTTTGCCGCCCCCGATCGCTAATAACTTCCTCCATCGCGGGTATCGTTCTCGACTGATCGATCGGCTCCGCAACACAGCCTGAGGAGACTTAAAAATAGAGCGGTCTCTTTCAGCGGGCCTTCGAGACAATCGAGAGATACTGATTATTGGATTCTGCGAGGCGTGCTCGGATATTCGTGCTCGCGAGGGTGGACGTAACTCGGATTCGATATTGTCGCAGCCCACAGCTGCACGCTCCGTTGAATACGTAAACGCGGGAGATCCTCGGCGTAATCGACGCGTAAAATTAGGCAAGTGTGTCGCTTTCCATGAAGTCGGTTAAAACGCACCTGCGGAGACCTCGCGACACCACGTGCTTTCCGGTTTTTAGTAGTTCTATCGTGGAAATTAACGGGCTAACGTCTTCGTTGCTACGGAGAATTTTAATTGACCGGCAAATTAAGGGGAATCCTATTTTTTGGGGCTAAAAGCATAGCAAGGTTTGGGATTTTTTTGTCGAGAAACTAGCGATCCGTTTCATCTGAAATTTGGACCACGCTTTTATGCATTTTTGAAGAAGTTTTAGTTTTCTTTTATTAATTTTTAATAATAAATATGGAAGTTATGAATCGCTGGTTTTGTAAAAACAAATCATAGAGTTTGCTATGTTTTTATCACCATAAATAAAAAAAATGGATAAGATGGTAGAATGAAATAAAAAATATCCTATCAACGTAGTGTCGAGAACGGACATTTAATCAGATAAATGTTGTTTGAGAAGCTGTCAGGCGAATTAAATTGTTGCAGTACTAACGTTATCTAAACTCTGATAAGCTCCACGGATATCGCGATTACAGAGATTAGTTTATATAGAACATTCGAAAATTAAAAGAATTACGTAGCTGCGAGTAGAAGTGGTATGAATTGAACTCTGTGTAAGAGGAAACCGTGGAAAGAGTGACCCAAAAATGAGGCCTTTTTAAGCCTCTTTTTGGTCCCACGATTTTGGAACTGAATTTTCTGTCAAATGATACCTTATGATGAGACATCAGTCACAACAAATTTTCAAGTTGAGGTGACAATTAGTTTCTGCGATATGGGAGGACAAAGAAGTGAAAATTCGTTAACGTGTCAACCCATGGGCTTCGATGTACATACTTCTATGTATGTCAGTTCGATAATTTAAACAATTATTTCTGGGGGATTTGCTGACTGCTAACAACGAATTTCAACTTAGATTTTCAAAATTCACGAACAAAAAATCAAAATAAAAAAATATAAATGTCCGTGTAGTGGGTGCTTTTTTTAATATATCGTCCACCATATTGATTCGGCCATTGTGAATTTTGATATATTAAAAGAAGCATCCACTACACAGACATTTATATTTCTTAATTTTTATTTTTTGTTCGTGAATTTTGAAAATCTATGTTCAAATTTATTGTTAGCAGTCAGCAAAACCCCTTGAAATAATTGTGTAAATAATTGGACTGACATAGAAGTTCTTACATCGAAGCCCATGGGCTGACGCGTTAACGAATTTTCACTTCTTTCACCTCCCATATCTCAGAAACTAATTGTCACCTGAACTTGAAAATTTCGTGTGATTGATGTCTCATAAGGTATCGTTTCGCATGAAATTCGGTTCCAAAATCGTGGGACCAAAACGAGGCTATTTCTTGGGTCACTCTTCATTGTAATAGGTAGGGGAGACCTGTACAAAATATATAAATAATTAATACTCTAGGTCTATTACTTTTTAAATTATAAAAGAAATTGCGAAATCAAATCTGTACCTATAAGTACTTTACTTAATTTTACCTTAAATCACCTCTTTCAAAGGAGCCATCTATTTCAACTTTTGTAACCTAAAAAGTTTAATTTAAAATTCTAAAGTTCTCTATTCGATAAATGCAACAATGAGCAAAATATCTCTGGTCGACCCTCGACTAAATAAATTAGCGTACAAAGGGATTAAAAACCCTATTCAGAGACCGAGACATAAAAGATGGTTTACAAAAGACGTAAAAAGAGATTATTGATCATCGATGGCGAGCATTTAGTCTAGAAAGTTTTCTTCAGGATCAGAGCGTGACAGAGTCGTTCTAATCCCCGGTATAAACAGAGCGTGAGCCGGGGCAGTAAGAGTTTCACGAGGACGAATATCGAGCATTATTCTTCCCACGACATTGCCAGTGCCCGAGAATCGATCTTATCGAGGTCACTTTTTGACTAACAAGCGAGAGACTTTACTGCACCTGAACGTTAAAATCGACCGTGACTCTATAACACAAATCGTTACTTTCGTGCGGGGGCTGTTCCTCTAGTTAAGATGTTAAAGAAGCTGATAATAACTCGTCACGTTTCTTGGTATCAGTACCCTCGTTTCATACGATTATCGATTAGTTTGGGATTCGTTTATTTAGTCTATAATTACTTGACTCGGTTTGAGTTTATGTTCGTCGGCTACTAATAATGGAATAGTAACCTTATGGTGGATAATGCAATACTGAACTCGTTGACACAGAAGCAATCAGGGATTCGAGTTTCATTATTGTCGAAGATAGGTATTTGAAACTTTCATTGTGATTTTGGTAGCATAACTTTGCTGTGTCTATAATACCACTTAATATTAAGTTGCTAGCAATGTTAAGGATATCGATGGCTTATTGCAGAAATATTCTATGTCCACTTTTAGCGAAATTTGAGTTTTTATATACAACAATTGAGGGCTCGGATGCAACAAGGGGACTAGCGCTCGAAAATGCGAAAAAGTATTGTCCAAACGCTAAGAAATATTGGAAAATTAAATGTAGTTAAACTGTATTTTAAAAAATATACTGTTGTAAAGCTCGTCACGAGTATTCGAGATAAAAATTATAAACAAAAAATTTTTCATCGTCCAAAATCATTATTTCTTTAAACATAAATTGCGATAACTTGAGTAAATATTAACGGATCGTCATATCTTCTACAATTATTTATTAATCAGTGTGAAAATTGCTGAAAAACTTCCTTGTATATTAAGGAAAAACTTTGTCGCTGCAAGTTATATGTACCTCAAAATTGCCTCGATACTTTTTAACGGCGAACGTTGAAAAACATGGGTTATGTCCAATGTTACTTTTTAATTAAATATTATTACATTTTTTAACATAAGGGTTTTGTGCATACATTTTACGGCTTCGCTAGAGTTTTCTGAGTTTTATGTTTCAAGTCTCACAACGATCCTTTAATATTTACTCAAGTTATCGCCATTTATGTTTAAAGAAATAATGATTTTGGACGATGAAAAATTTTTTACTTATAATTTTTATTTCGAATACTAATGATTCGATAAAAAAAACTGTAAATAGAAAAAATGTGTGTCGTGATGAGCTTTACAACACTATATTTTTTAAAATACAGTTTAACAACATTTAATCTTCCAATATTTCTTAGCGTTTAGACGATACTTTTTCGCATTTTCGAGCGCTAGTCCCCTTATTGCATCCGAGCCCTCAATTCTTTGAAGCTGTATAAAAATCAAATTTATATCTACTTCATAAATTTACCAAAACTAATAGTTTCCTTCATTCTGCGCCCCTGAACCTCACATATGTACCATTGCATGTCTAATTGTCTAAGCCAACAATATATAAATCTCCCCAAACCAAGATGGACGAAACTACGTGCCTCAGGTCCTTTTTGACCCAATAGTGTCCTCATTTCTTCAGAAACCCTTGCAACTTTAAGAAAAATATCTCTTCGTGTTTCTACTTTCCTGGCATTACGATAAATGTATGTATACTTAAACTAAAGGCCATAACAAGTGTTAACTTAAAAGCCCATAATAACGGTTCTTCCATGCCACTCAAACCTGTTGCTTCCGTATCAACATTTCCTCTTCAGATCCCTATCATGGTCCGAATTGACTCAAGTTAGTGGAACATCATTTTCGGGGTCAACCCAATAATAATGAATTACAGTTAGTGGAACGCGGCGTACGCGCAGACTTCTCTACTGAGACCCTTCTGAAAACCGCATTTAAAACAGCCTAGACTACCACTGATCACCTCACGTTCCTTCAGGAACAGGATCCTCAGATTATACCTCAATGCCGCTTTCCAAGCCCACTCGACTTTCCAGTTGCACCTCGATCCTCCTAACCACTCGCTCGTCAATCATACTGGTTAGAAGCTCAAAGTTCGCCCGCCTCAGTATCGGGGTCTGCGTGTACGCGACGGCGTTCGCGGCCAAAGCAAATGGTGTTAAATTCTGTACCAGGCATGAGGTACTGCATGTTCATCGCCTCCTCGCGCATTCTCTCGCCCCTCAAGCAAATCGCCGCGGCGCTAAACAAGATCGCGCTGACCAACGACCAACCGACGCCGACCCAAGCGACCACGTACGACCAGTCGTACGAGATTAGTGAGTTGTCCTTTAGGACCTAGAGCCCAGTTCCGAGAAAAAAAAAGAGAGAGACACGGGGGAGGTTAGTCCGGCCGTATCAGGGTTATCGTGTCACCTGGCATGATGTACTGAACGTTCTGTGCCTGCTCGCGGGCATGCTCCCGCCGCAGGCAGGACGCCGCGATCAGGAACAGCGTCATCGTGCCTAAGCACGTCGCCACGCCGAGCCAGGCGAGGTAAAACGACCAGCCGTACCACTGCACCGCGTTGTCCCTTAAAACCTGCGGGCAAACGGCTCTGTAAACATTTATAGCTCCCTCGGATCCTCCTCTGTGTCTGTGACTGGGCTGGAGGTGGAGGCTCTGATCGGCTCTGCAAATGTTCCAAGCTCCTGCTGTGGAGTGTCCTTCTCTGGAACAGTCTAAGTGGCCTCTGGAAATATTTATAGTTTCTTGGTCTGGTAGATACTCTTATTTGTGTCTGGAGTACTCTGTCCTTCTGGAACACCTTCATTAGGATTTGTAAATATTCATAGTTTCTTTCTGAAATGATACAAGTGTCTGTTTTGTTTCTGGGGTCTCTTGCTCTTCTGGTACACCTTCAGTTGAATTTGCAAATATTCGTGATCCCTTTTGTGAAGGCTTCCTTCTCCTGCTGAAGTCTTTTTCTCTCCTGAAACAGCTCAAGTCATTTTTATACACGTTTGTAACCCTCGCTGTGTGGGTTTTCTCCAATTCCTAGAGTCCTTTTCTCTGCTCAAGTGCCTTAGATAGCTCCTTCCAGCTTTAAAGTCTTCTCTTTCCTTAAAACATCTTAAGTACGATATTTTGTATAAATAATTATAATTCATCTCTTCTGCGCCTCCTTTTCTCTTGTAACATCTTTATCATAGATATACAAACTTTGACACGTTAAATATATTAAAAATCCTTATAGAGACTTCGTATTAACTAAAAAGCAAGATGAATGAATGCACTTTATCTTAAACTCTGAATAACACAAATTTGATTCAAGAATATAATAATATCATCCTGGACTAATGATAGCAATTATAAATTAACAATTACCACATAGTTCACATTATTTCATCTTGCTTCTACTCAAAATTTTCAACAGTAAACTGTACCAATCGTTCATAGCACGCTAACGTTCGAGTGCCAAAGATTTAATTTGATTTATCTTCCATCAAGATTGTTCGATTGAGATCTCGCCAGCACAGAGATGGCAAGCTTTTCGTCTGGTATTTAAAGCGACCCGCTACTTTCTACATTACACAAGCACGTCGCGGTTGCAAGTGCTTATCGTGTCTTAATACACACATTAATAAATACTGCCTATCGACACCGGAAATTCACGGACAATCACGTAACTAATTTTCATATGCGTATACGATAGATGGTTGCTTGGAAACCTATAGTTACCGCTGAGTGGAAATGTCAGTGAATGTCAACGGCAGATTCTTCCGTGTTGCAAACAAGTTTAGCATGGTAAAGTACCTAGAATCGTTGGGAATCGAACGTTTCCGTGTTGAACAGCGTATGGCAAATAGTTAAACGACAAGTGGGTAGAGGGTTACTTGAGAGTTACTCACATTGCTCCATTGTTGGAAGTATTCCTCACCGACGATCTTCTCTTTCTCGTAGTACTCTACTCCGTGCCAGAGTCCCATGGCACTGGCGCTTAGCAGGCCTGAATTTTGCGAAGAATTTCCATTTAATGAGGGAATAGAATAGTGACAACTCGGTATAAAGAAATTAATATAGTTCTGGTAACTTCAAGTTGAAGTCCCTACTTAGTTTTCTAATTCTTTAGTTCCACACTTCATAATTTTTAACAAGAAAAGTTAAGTAAATGGGAACATCGTAATGTTTAACCCCAAAATAATGTTTAAACTTTTTAAGTTCTCTGAAATAATTAGCAACCCTTTCGAGTATTCAAAAGTAATATTTAACCCTTTTAAGTTCTCTCATATAATTATCAACCCTTTCGAGTATTCCTAAGTAATATTGTATTTAATCCTTTTAAATTCTCTGAAGTTATCATCAACCCTTTCGAGTATTCAGAAGTAATATTTAACCCTTTTAAGTTCTCTGAAATAATTATTACACCTTTCGAGTATTCAAAAGTAATATTTAACCCTTTTAAATACTCTAAAATAATTATCAACCCTTTCGAGTATTCAAAAGTATTATTTAACCCTTTTAAATACTCTAAAATAATTATCAACCCTTTCGAGTATTCCAAGGTAATATTTAACCCTTTTAAGTTCTCTGAAATAATTAGCAACCCTTTCGAGTATTCAAAAGTAATATTTAACCCTTTTAAGTTCTCTCATATAATTATCAACCCTTTCGAGTATTCCAAAGTAATATTGTATTTAACCCTTTTAAATTCTCTGAAGTAATCATCAACCCTTTCGAGTATTCAGAAGTAATATTTAGCCCTTTTAAGTTCTCTAAAATAATTATGAACCCTTTCGAGTATTCAAAAGTAATATTTAACCTTTTTAAGTCCTCTGAAATAATTATCAACCCTTTCGAGTATTCAAAAGTAATATTTAACCATTTTAAGTTCTCTAAAATAATCATCAACCCTTTCGAGTATTCCAAAGCACTCTTCACTTCGAAATATTTAAATCCACGAGGTATACTGACACGCTAGCAGCATCAAAATAGCTGTCGCAGTAATGTTCCCCGGTGACCTCTTCCAGCAGCCGACCACCCCCGTCCAAAATGCGGTGAATATCGCAACGAATCCCACTATAAACAGAGCAATCACAGATCTGCCCATATCTGAAACACAACAAAAATCCAACGATAACAATACAGTCCAACAATCCCCGATACAGTTCGTATAAATAAAACGTTCAATCCACTCGTTCTACGTACGAAGTCGTGTCATGGCATCGTCGGAGAAGCCCCTCGTCAGATTCTCCTCGTCGGGGATGAAGTAGTTGACGTTCATACAGTGGGTCTCCACGGGACTCAGGTACGTTTGAACTGCAACAGACGATGAGGAACAGAGATTAATTATACGATTGCTTAACCGACGCGCGTAAGTTGCGAAAAATCGGCGCGGCCGATTTAGGAAGTTCCAACGGTTGCTGGCGACTAATTGCCCGGTCATGGAGATTTTCCACGAAGACGCTCTAATTCCAGCGAGCTGAAACGCGCTGCGAGCGTCAATTACGAAACGAGCGAGCGTCGAATTCTTGCGCGCCGCGAGAAACGAATGCAAAGTGGCCGTGGAACGGCGCAGCATGTTGAGCGAGAGAAATGAGATTTTGTTGGAACGAATGGCAATCCGTGGTTAGTCGGTATTGTTGGTAACTGGTGAAGATTGCTGGGATGGCAAGAAGGGGGTAATGTTTTCTGAAGTTAAGTGTTTGAGCGATGAGGGTAGCTCATCATGGTTTAATGTGTTCGAGAAAGCTGAGTAACTCGACCAAAGGAATTGGAATGTCAGTGATTTAATAGTGATCTGTAATTAAATAGGTAAGAACTAGTAAATGGTACTTTAGTAATGGGAATAGCGAGAAAATTGGCAAAAGTGAGTGTTCCAGTGTTTAGACTAGCTTTACGGTATTCAGTAGATACGTTCAGAAGCACTGAGTAACTCGACCAAAGGAATTGGAATACCAGTGATTTAATAGTGATCTGTAATTAAATAGATAAGAATTAGTAAATAATATTTTAGTAATGAGAATTGCGAGAAAATAGCCAAAAGTGAGTGTTCCAGTGTTGAGACACTAAGTATCTCGACCAAAGGAATTGAAATCCACTAATATACCTGTAATCTATAATTAAACAGTTGATAACTAGTAAAGCCTAATCCACTAATAGGAATAGCGATAAAGTTGCAAGCACTGTGTTCTAGGTATTAAGGTAGCTCCACGGTATTAAGTAAATGCATTTAGAAACGCCAAGTAACTCGACAAAAGGAAAGGGAACTCCACCAATTTGCTATAATTTATAATTAAACAATTTTCAACTAGTAAAACCTGCTTTGCTAATAGGGAATAGGAATAGCGATAAAGTCACAAAAACTGAGTGTTCCAATTTTCCCCTCGTAATTTACTAGATGCGTTCAAAAAAAGAAATAACTCGACCACACATCAATTTACCAGCAAACTATAATCTATAATTAAACAGTTAACAACTAGTAAATACTACTCCAGTAAAATTGGAATGTGCACGATGTTGGGAAAACCGAATGCCCCAGCATTTAGGGTAGCTTCGCGCGATTCAGTAAGTGACACTAATGGTCGCGTGGATGGTTTCAGGTAAACCGAAGGAATTCCTGTGCTAGATCGTAGAAGGTGTCGGCTTTGATACAGCCCTGGCATATCGCGCACACGCGTATCGAAAAGCACGTGACCCAGAATGCAACGCGCTATCACCGGCTGCAAAGTAATACGGCGTCTGTGTACGTACACACTTTTGCAGCAGGCTCGTACGTCCCACCGAGCAGCTGGCTTGTCTTTCATAGGCAACGGTACTCCTTGGCCATTCCTAATCCACGAAATACTACTTTCGAAACACATTTCGCGTCGCGAGAAAGAAACAGGCCCGCGATGCTTCCACGGTTTCCTGTCTTTCCAGGAATCCCCGCGGTGAAAAGTGCAATCGGATTAATTGCGCCGCATTAAACCCTTCCAAGGTGCTTTCGATGCTATTCTTCTGCTCTGTGCGTCCACAGTAATCGGAACGACCGAGGACGATCGCTGGAACCTTCTATTTTTCCGTTAGGCTTGAAATTTCTCGACTTGTCTGTGATTTGAAAGAGTTCTATTACTCTTCTGTGTTTTATAAGAAATTACGATGGTTTCTGAATTTCCGGAGTGTGTTGTAAAGGTGTACTGAAAGGAGATTTCATTTTCGAGGGAATTGCTTCTTTCCGTTCGACCTTAAATTCACAGTCAAACGTTTCTGCAATTTTCCATTTTTATATAACACTTGAATTACTTTTATACAGTCCTAGAATGAAAACTAATTCCCTTGGTAGAGTAGATGCACCATTTGTGGCCACTTTAAGGTATTGCACCAGTTTTGGCCACTTCTTAAAGAATATAATATTTTTCCGTGTGAGCAATAAATGTAACCTTATATTTCGGGCGGTATACTAAACAAAATATTTATGATGTGAAATTCTCCATAGAATAATGATCTGCAAGCAATTTAAAAACAAGATAATTATGCACATGGCCAAAAACAATGCAATGGCCACAAACATCTACCCTACCTACTCTTCTCACTTTTGTTCTCCATAAGGTAAATAATATAAAAATGGCTATTAAAATTAGTACAGATATTACTTATTTTATCAGAACAAACCTATCTTCAGAATTTTATTCTGATTCAGATAAACTGGTCGATATTTCCTTTAAGACAATATTTACAATATTTGTAAATCGGGTTGAAAACTGAAGTCATGACATATGACCACCTCTCCCGAGGTGCCGGGAGAAATGGTTTTCGTCGTTAGCAAAGACCACTCACATAATTATTCATGGAAAAATAACAAAGTAGAAAGCAAAATTATTTATGAGTGAATACAACTACAGATTCATTGGTATTTAATTTGTTTACGCTAAACAAGTAAAGAACACATCAAAGATAAAGCGAACCACCTACCGGCGATTAGCAAGGCAAATGAATACAAAAGTGAATAAATAAAATAAATAAACAATAATAATAATAAAATAATGATAAAAAATAAAAATATAAATAAAAATAATAAAAAAATCATAACTCTCTTTCGTCTTCTCGTTAGTTTTGAGATGAAGAGTTAATATCGCTAAATACTTTGGCTGCATTGTCCCTCAGTATCTCTACTATCTTATTATTCCCAAACATTAAACGAAAATAAACTTAGAACTATATTTTAAATACGATTTTGTACACCGTTGTTTGACAAAAGAGGTTAAATCTAACCTCAGTGTAACTTTTATAGCCTGCAAATCTAGAAAAATACAGAAGGAACCGAAGTGACGTTATTCATTCAATTGTTTGGCTTCTAGAGAAGTAATTGGGCTGCACTTTAACGCGTTTTTACGTATAGAGTCTGAAATATAGCGACTCGACCAACTCTCCGGCCCGACCGTGTCTCCCGGATTTACCCTATCAAACTTTCCTGCGATCTTCTGGAGAATTCTCTTCCCTACTAAAAAGAGTTTCCATCTTCAGATGCTTTCTGCTCCATTTTCCACAAAAAAAAAAGAAACCTATGACCCAACCCTGTCCTTTCAGTACAAAACTCTTCGATAGATATGTTCCTAAATTGGAACGCAGCAAACGCAGAAACGCATGCACCTCGCGAATCGAGGCCCCCGCGAGTCGTCGAAGATGGCGCGTGCGTAAGGGATGCGTCGCGCAGACGCGCGTACCGTTTGAAGTGTTTGAAATTCAGCCGGTGACGGGGCCGTTTCCTCGACCTTCTTCGAATCTAGTTTCGCCTAAACGAGGCGCCATGCCAAGATCGTTGACTCGTGGCTAACTGTACAGCAGTTAAGACGGCACATCGTCGTTCAGGAAGAGGAACCGCGGCTGATCGTAGGGCACGCTGCTTCCCGTCGACGCGCCGGCGTAGTTGCGACCAGCTAAAGGGAAGAGGAAGGAAGGCAGTCGGAAAGGAAGGAAAAGAGACGGAAACGTGGGACGAAATAAGAATTCCGTACCGAAACCGGTCGTTGACTGGTTTCGTCGAAATTTTTCACGCACCGACGGCAGTCGCGGCGCGTACACCTGACCTCCATTTTGTAGGACGATTTCTGCCCGAAGGTGGGAATATCGACGAATATTTCGCTGAGCTGTCGAGCCGCGACCTTAAATCTTAAATCTGCATCGCGCTTAAACGCTTATTTGTTTAGCGACATTGACCTCATGTAGCTTCCAAGGGAAGTTTGTTAACTCGAGAATTAAAAAAAAAAGATTAAAGCTTGGCAGAAATGTAGCTCAAGTTATGCTAATAACGTAACTATTTTTTGATTCGCGATAGGACGATCTCGAGGGTGAAAACACCCTCTTAAAGAAGTTGTGAGTTTCCATTTTATCGTGAATATCTAAGAAACTGTAAAAGATACCAAAAAGTTAATTTCAAAGTTTTATGGCTTTCGATATCCTACAATATGGTCATAAAGAATTGTCGAAAAAGGTGGTGGAGATAAAGTTTGAAAAAGGGAATTTTAGGAATCATAGGACATAAAAATCCATAGAACTTTGAATTTATCTTCTTTTTGATATCTTTTATAGTTTCGCAGATATTTACGATAATATAAAAACTCACAATTTCTTTGAAGGGGTGTTTGCACCCTTAGTAACTACCGTTTTATTGCCGAATCAAAAAATAGTTGCGTTATTAGCATCACTTCAGCCACATTTCTGCAAAGTTTCAGGTTTCTTTGAATTTTCGGGATGCCAAACTTCCCTCGTTAGAATATTTAATAGAGAGTAAGTCTGGGACACTTGGCCCACCGAACATAAAATTTGAAACTACTACTGTTATTGTTTATTTTATCAGAATAAACCTAATATGTTTAAAATTTTATGCCGGTTCAGAAAAAGTGACCAATATTTAGTCTGCATAACACAGTTTTACGTACAGAGTCTGAAATATAGCGACTGTTAAATATTTCTCCTGGGTTTACCCTGTCCTTAACCCTCGGTTGTCACACTACTTAGGTAAGAATGACCCAGAATTTAACTTTGAGGTAATATATCTTTGAGGCATCATTGAAAAAGGCACTACTGGCTGGCGCCATGTAGTATTAATTTCAAGTATTCTCTACAGGTAGAGACGCTTCTCGAGTGAGGCGAACTTTATTTATTATTTTTTTTCCTTTTTTTATTAAAGTAGCATGTCTCCAGAGTATAATCACAAATATTTAGCTAAGAACAATGAAAATTAAAAAAGTTATGATTTTTTAAAGCAAAACAACTTTTTCTCCGAACCCTTTTTCTTTCAATTTTTTTTTAAACTCGATGATACTTCAATTATTAATTTTCAACGATGACCATATTATATTCTACAATATTCAATCTTTATTTCAGTATTTTTTGCGACTTAATTTAGCAGATATTTTTTAAACAGCAGTGTGATAAATACGTTCGAAAAAAATAGGTGTGACAACCGAGGGTTAATTAACTGCACCTCCTATTGCAGTAGCTACGAATATATCTACCGTGTGGAATATTCAGAGAATTGAAAGAGGCCCCCAGATTCCTTTACACTTTACATAATCCACGTAGATATATTGCATCAACGTTCTGCAACTTCGCACAGGCTCCTTTCTGCCAGTGTCACAGTAACGAATGGTTTCACTCCAGAAGGAATTCCATTCATTCATTGTCCCACGAATTCCGTCCAATTAGTTGACAACTTCCAGTAGACTTTGTCCAAATACTTCCACGTAGGTACATTTAACAGCGAAACATTCTACGCCAGTCCCAGCTCCACACTTAAATCCAAATATCAGACTAGCGGCGTCAACAGTATAATTCATAGAATCAATGATTCAATACCGATTCTTCTGATAACTGCGGTACCACTCCCCTTTCCACTGCGCCAGCCTCACGTACGACAAGTAAACCAAACACGGGTCCGGAAGTGGGACGACGGAAGCGAGCGGAACATTGGGACCGATAAGGAGCTCGCGGTCGAGGAACGGTACAAGCCTTCGCACACCATCTATCGATCATTTCGATTGTTTCCCGCCCCAAACGATGGGAACGACGTACACGACGTTGTTCCAATTCCCCAGGAGTTTCTCGGTACTTTCTATTCGGCAACGTTTCGTTCCGCGGGCCGCTTCTGGCATCCTAAAACTCCACGCACCTCGCGGCAAGGAAAATCGAAGCAGTTGGGTGCAATCCCTTCCCCTCCACCTTTTGTAATTCGATCGCGCTTCGAGCGATAAAGATGGCTCGGGCAGGGCGCTTCTAGCTAGGTCCTCTGGACAGGGCAGCGCTTCATCCAAAGGATACAGGTTCTTCGTGAAACACGAGACTTCCGGGCAAACTGGAATCGCCGTTACGCCGCGACGTAGTTTTAGAAAATGCGTGCCTCTTTGCTCGTGAGAAAACGCGGACCTTTTCGAATAACGAGCCTGTAGAATATTCAGAGGCAGCCTGCTCCGCGAGCGAGTGCTGCGTGTGCTGATAGATGCGGGCGAATGGTAGCCGCTGCAATTTTGCGCTATGTTTGTTTTTGGAAACTGAAGTGGAGGCTACTGATCCATGGCAATATGGAGTGTATGATATACGAGCTTTATTACTAGCGAAATTTAGATTCTGATTTTATACAAAATTTTTTTTATTTATTTTTGTGAAAATAGCCACATTCCTCTGGATTAGATAGGCATAATGAGCTGGGGCACCTTTCGTGACCCCAGAGTTTACTGGTCGAAAGTTTTTAGGCGACAGACAAACACACAAACACTTTCTGTTTTATATATTAAGATGTATAATTGGATTGCGGTTCATTTCCTTGGGTAATTTGGGTGCTTAGACTCTGTTGACGTTATTAATCCTTTGGGTGCTGCGGATGTAGAGTATAATACCTACTGGGCAAATGCTTGGGATCACTTCGTGAAGTAAGGAAGCTGGGTTTTGTTGTTGAAGAATTGAAGAGTCTTTGTAGAAAATACTGTAAGTGCCAGAAATCAAATTCTATACCTACTATAGTATTACCATTGGCTTGTGGAACATTCTACCCTCTTTAGTTAAAATGTCCTATCTAGCATTTTGAAACAACCGAGAAAACTGAAGTTTTATCATTTACTTTGTATCGTCCTTATTTCCCTTCATTCAAATTAAAACATGTTGTCATTATTTTGTAACAGCCTAATATATTTTTTTGTAATAGGTATACCGGTAGGTAATGTATTATTAACGTACCAATTAATTAATTGTTTTAGATTGGATATTTTAACCATTTGGAAAGAAGTTAGGTTAAATATTAGTTAAAATAAATTAAAATTAAATAAATTACAATTAAATTAAATATTAATAATTAGACTGTTTATAAATCTTTATGAAGCACGTAGAGTTTTCTGACTTTACTTAACCGGTTAACTGGCATGGCTTTTTTTACTATTCGTGCCCAAACTGGCAACATCGAAAAATTAAGTGAATCACACAAAATTTGATATACAGGAGTATGGGCGACCCCAAAAACCCATATATACAATTTTTCTAAATCCCGATAATATTTTAATATTTGGCCGCCATTTTGGATCGGCCATTTTGAGTCTGCCATATTAAATTTTAACAATTCCAATGCCAAATTCAGATTCAGCGACCCCAAAAACCATTACATACCAAGTTTCATTCAAATCGTTTGAAAATCAAAAAAGTTATTCCATTTGATCATATATGATACATTGCCAGTTAACCGGTTAAAAGGTAAAAGACGTGTGGAACTTCAAATATTTCAACATATCTCAAAAAATGAAAAAATGCTAGATAGGACAGTTTAACTAAGGAGGGCAGCATTTTCCGATGAAAACAAATTTAATTTTGGCACTTACAGTGCTTTCTATAAGGACTCTTCAATTAAGTATAAGTAACTACCTACTCTACATGATGAGATACTCAAATTATTGCTGAAAGTGTTGATATCGAATTTGAAACTTTTTGTCGTACGATGCAGTTTATTCTAAAGTTTTCTAAAGTTTAATCAATCAGTTTTGTGTACTCTAGAAGAGTCGATAAGAGTGGAAATATTTCATCAAAACCTCGAATCATTAAAATATTCTACTGTTTTTCTTTGTTCCTAAAATTCGATTCCTTCCCTACAATTTAAATGTCTGCAACCACAACAGTCATAGAGTCTTCCAAGTAGTCCCCGCAGCATATTCCTCTGAATCTTTCCATCCACAGAACAGGTACACAATACCTTGAGAGAACAAAGTATAGAATAGCAATGCACGTCAGCTACATAATTAAAGTTCCCCGTCTTTATTTACGATAGCCATGAATACGCATGAATACCTAAGCGCAAGCTGATTGCACACGCCAGGTGCGGTCTATCGATTCGATCATTCGCGTCACGTGGCTAGCATAACTCCCATGGTCACCGTATTGTCTCCAGGCTCTTATGGTGTCGACAATTTTCGTGTGAGGGACTCGATTAATCCTCTTGCTAAGGATTGATAATTCTGTAAGTGTACCCCGCAGTGGAGAGGTCTCCAGCGCACATGCCTAAACAGAAGAGACCTCCACAGCGCGAATTCTGTGCGGGCCATCTATAGAGACTCTTTGCTGGGTGCTTGATAACCAAAGATCCCACACAGACTCCTTTGTTTCCCACCTCTTTCTCTTGGCTTCTGCAAACTTCAATATTGCTCAGTATTCCTATATAATTAGTAATTACTCAGATCGCGAGGACTGGGAAACTCGTGAGTTCCCTGTGCTACTGCACTTGGCTCCCCTTCACAACCGTATTTTCTGTTATTATGCAAACGAACTTTCCATTTGTCCAACCATTGTGCGAGAATTTCCCAGGGAATAGAAGGCAATTGGTAGACGAAACGATTCGACGTTTCATCTCTGTTTTATCTCATAGTGAGTTGAAGAATTTACAGGAATTCCTTGATGTATCGCGTAGGGATTAAATATTAGCTGAATTTAGCGGATTTTGAGAAATTATTATTATTATTACAGGTAGGTTGCGATTTGTGCGATATTCAATTTGGTGCAAATTATGTTTATGTAAAATGATACCCGGTCGCATTTAATGCGAAGAAAAATTCGGTTAATGCGAGGTTCGCGAGACTTCTTTCATTCGGTACAACTGTCGAAACAATTAGTCTTTTCTGACTTGGACAAAATACTGCGGGTTTATCTCCACATATATAAAGATGTGAAGAAGCAGAAGAAAGTGAGATCAATACTGTTAAAATACTTTAAAAAATAATAAACACGTTTATGCCATTATAGGGGAGAGTTGCCAATATCGTACTGGTCACCTAAATCGTACCTCATCAATTTCTCAGTAATTAATGAATGTAAACGACATCTGATAATAAAAATATCAAGTAAATGCGAAATAAGAAATAGAAACAAAACCTTTGGAGCTTACACCCTATTTTGTGCGTGCGATAAACATTTAAAAAAATCAGGCATGATTGATGTAACTTTTTACCAGTTTATTTTTGCTAATAATAATCAAACAATGTAATTTTGTCTCGTATTTTTGTATTTTTCTAAAAGCGGGTTTAATGTAGAATATTTTACATTCATTTTAAGTACATATTACATTGATTATAAAGTTTAAATTGATATTTATAAATAAATTGACCATGTTTCCTAAATCGTACCACTACATTCTCACCAGTAGGATTTGACAACTCGTATGTTACATAGGTTATGTACATATATCCTATTCATAAGTTTTTGTGGCCTCTGTGTGTTCCATATACGTATGTATATGTAATTATATAATAATCATTACTTTATGTTGAATATTTTCTTCTCGTACCTTTTACAGTATGTGACAAAAAGATTAATAACAAATTAATTTATTCCGAACGGAAGGCTAAGCATATAATAGTAGGTGCCTAAAAGATCAAGCTGCAATATCCAATAGTCATTTGGGTTCAAACTAGTACCAAATATGAAATATAAGGTAAAATGTCTTAAGTGGTACGATATAGGCAACCCTCCCCTAATTTAATAAGCTACAGTGGCTCACAGCCAGAATCACAGCCAAGATCGCAGAATAAGATCGCTGATTTCAGGAATTTCCGCGATTCTCGACCTTATTCTGCGATCTTTAAACGTTTGTAGCTCAGAGCAACGTTAACCGATTTTGATGAAATTTTAGTCATGTATATAACTTACTTCAATCTACAAACGGGTTTTTTGAATTTTCATTACAAGCTCACAAAAAAAGTTTAAAAAACGACCTTTACTATTTTTTTCACTATTCCGACCAATTGCATTTTTTTTAAAAACGACGGAACACGTCACTTAGCAAACTAATCCTTCTAGCTTCTCAAAAAAACTCAAGTCGTTTGGACTAATTTTAAAAATGTTATGCGATTTTAAAAAGTGTACGATTATGGCTGTGAGCCACTGTGTGTATGGTAAGGTAAATTTAAAATATTTTATTCTATATTTTCTTTAAATTAGAACCAATATCAGTATGTCGGGTATTCGAATAGTGGCAATGCGAATAACGCGATTAATTTTTGGTATTTATTATTCGCACTAAACAAGACCTAACTGTATTGTTATTATTAAAATTACACTTAATATTCTTTCAGATATATATAAAATTACACTTAATATTCTTTCAGATATATATATATATATGTGTGTGTGTGTAATAATAACAATACAGTTAGGTCTTGTTTAGTGCGAATAATAAATACCAAAAATTAATCGCGTTATTCACATTGCCACTATTCGAATACCCGACATACTGATATTGGTTCTAATTTAAAGAAAATATAGAATAAAATATTTTAAATTTACCTTCCCATACATACAGTGGCTCACAGCCATAATCGTACACTCTTTAAAATCGCATAACATTTTTAAAATTAGTCCAAACGACTTGAGTTTTTTTGAGAAGCTAGAAGGATTAGTTTGCTAAGTGACGTGTTCCGTCGTTTTTAAAAAAAACGCAATTGGTCGGAATAGTGAAAAAAATAGTAATATATATATAAAATATATATAAAAAATATATATAAAAAAAAATATATATATAACCCTTTAGTTTATAATGATGAGTATAACAATGAGAATTCTTTCAATTCTTGCCTCCCAAACTTGTGGATTGAATAAATCGAAATATGTTTTCGATTTCTGCAGACTCTTTTTGTTCGAGTACAGTTCGATCTTTTATGTCGTTTTCGTTCCTTTTAAGCTTTCCCATTACGCCATTGAAAGCAGGTAGAGTGGGCTCCATCACGCATCATTACCGTAGAAAGTTGAACGGAAGAAAAGGCGTTGCAACTGGCGGATATTATCGCGCGAAATTATCCAGGAATCTTTCACGACAGATTTGCATCGTATCTTGATGCGTCGCGGTTTAATGGACGGCTGGTGAATTATGTATCGCCTTCAATCTTGCCTTCATTCGTCTCATTTCACGCGGAGAACAATTTCACAGTGCTTGAATTAACGTGGCTACTTTGCTAGCCACTTAAATGTGCATTTTCTCAAACTATACTCATAAAAAGATTGACGCGTCAGTCATGACACCTTTCAAGCTTATGCAAATCTTAATAGAATTCCTAGCTGTGTCTATATAAACTCAATTTGCAAATGAAAGTCGTAATTTCTACTAAATTTGCAGAAAACAATTGAAACATAATCACTACTTTTGCTGCACACTTAATATTCCAATTTCTGTATCTTCAATTCTTCTTAGAAAATAGCAATTTATTGATGAAGACTAAATTATTCTTGACTATCATATCTTATTGACTATACTAGCTGTAAATACTCAAATTCTTTGTTTCCATCTTTTTGAGTAATAAAGACGATTAATCATAATAACAATAATAATAAATTTAGTCAGATATTATTCAGTCAAAAATGTAAAAGTAATTAAAATATTTAATTCCAATTAACCACACTTCAATATTTCCAAATGAATTGAAATGGTCTCTGCTTTATGAATGAAACTGACATGAGTTTCAAACGTAAACACCAATGAATACCTACTATCTATCAGTGAATCGTAGAAAGTTAGATACTAATGACTATTTCCACAGAGAAGCGTCTGAACAGTAAATTCTTGTCAGATTCTGTCGATAGCTGTCAAGCTACAAAGGGACTCCAGCTCGGTTAGCCGTTAGAACTGCAATTACAATGGCAACGGTCCACTTCTCGAACTAATGCTGACGACAGCCTCGCCGAGGCGTTGGGTTTCGCTCTGAAAAAAACGCTCAGGCGTTCTTCAGCCGAGCAGTCTTGTCGCGAATTAAGTATTTCAGAGCGTTTACGGTCTAACGGTTGTCGAGCCTCGGGTAAATGCGATTTTAATGTGCCTGAACTTGGATGCTAGCAAAAAGAATGGATAATCTGGTTACTGTATGGGATACACTTACAGTGTTTTCTTACGTCTGCAAATCGATAGCATGCTTACCCCGTTTTCCAAACAGTGGAACGAAAGAAATGCACGTAAACAGAGCCTGGACACCCCTCGACAATCGTTAGAAACAGTGTTTAGGATCGAGGTTTCTCTTATTAGCGGCTTGTCAATTAGGCTCACGCGAGCTCCTCGCGTTTTTAAACTCAATTATTTGAAAAATGAAGGCAGGCCTGAGGTGATTCTATTCTACACTTGTAATTTATTGTTTGACGAGGAATAATTCCTCTTTCTATGTTATCACAAATTATAGAGATTTTGTGTACACTGTACATTCGTGCCATGTGTCTGAATCTCCATTTTCTTTATTCCTCGAATTTCTACTTAATTCATTCGGCAGAGGAATAAATAAATAACTTGAAAATCGATTTTGTGTTCAATGAAATGGATCACTTCACGTGTTTTCGAACTTATAAAGAGGTAAAGAGTATAATGCTTGGCCATCTGACTGCTGATAGTGAATGGCCCTATTTTGAGAAACAAAAAAGTAGGGTATAAAGAATCCGATTTTGTATTTTTTTATAAATTCTTGATTCTGTTTAATAAATTGTATTTATTTTCAGATTATTAGGGATTTTTCGTACTATTTATATTGATTTTCATCTCAAAATCAGTAAATTCAAATTTATAAGTCACTATTATATGTGACACTCTTACTTAAATGGCCACCCACTGTACTTTTTACCGTAATTATTTAAAAAATGATGGTTCACCTGAGAAAACTTTATAGAAATTCTGCACTAGTAACTTATTATTGTATTAGCACTCACCCTCTTTTCCATCGCACCTCGAATTACTCAATTCTAAAATTTTTGCCCAAATTATGAAGCAACTGGACCAATCAGTAATTTCTCTAGAGGATCAAGAACTATTTCATGATTGATTTCACGCTTTTTCGAACTAAACTACCCAGATACTCTACACTTTTGACTCATTATTATACAAAGAATCATTCCTTTTTCTATTTCACCTCTGATTACTCAGCTGCACAAATTTTCGCTCACTCCATCGAGCAAATAAACAACCAATTACTCTTCCAATTTATTACTACCTACATCACCGTCGGTTTCATGCTCAGCACACCACGTAGAGAAAAAAAAACGAAAGCTACCTCGGTCACTATTAACCGCGCGCGTAGAAACTTGGAAGACACCCCTGGACCGTTCCGTGCTCGAGCAATTTCACGAGCCCGCTATCCGTGAAACGGTTTCCTTTCTCCGTGGACTGCGTGCAGCAGAGCCACGGACGATTCTAAACTCTTAACCTATTACGTGGGATCGGGTAACCCACGACATCACGGCATCGTAACGTAGAAAGTCCTCGCAGAGGCTGCAGCCGAAAGGAGCCTATACTGGCGCCAGAAACTGGCGAGTAATCCACTTCCAGCTGCTTTCGACCACTTGACACGCCGGTTTCCCCAAAAACTCGCGATTAATCCCACCGCGGAACGCGCCCGTCCGCTTTTTACCGAGCGATTCCGCGATTTCGAGGGAGATTAGGAGAGGTATTCGAGCGTCAAGCATCTCGGTCGCGCATTTCACGATGATGGATTTCTGAAAGTGAGACGTGCAACGAAACGCGATTAAAGGGGGAAACTTTATGCGGAGAGTTGCATCTGGTACGGTCAGCAGAGTAGATCTGTGCCTATCAGAGTCGATTTTGATTAGATAACGCTTTAAATTGTTTATTACGGTCCCCCAAGTTCTACAAGGTGGTAGAAGCGAAAGGGTAAGGCTATTCCACATAAAAAAGTAAGTGGAAAATATAGAATCAAATTTTTTTAATATCGCCTTTCATTCTTGAGAAAATTAAGGGAGTTATTACAAAATTTTATTCTATATTTCTGACTTATTATTTCACGTAGAATCAGTATTACTCTGCTTGTACCAACTGTTATGGGGCACGCTTTATATTTCTTGGTCTCTATGTGGAATAATAGAACTTTGTGTGGGGTTGAGTGGATTTATGAATCCCTGATAGTATTATGAAATTACGTAGTAGGGGTAAAGAGTACAGTGGTTGGCCACCTGAGAGTGATTGGCCTTATTTTGAGAAATAAATGAATATAAAGAAATACCAATGTCATGCCTTTTTTTAATGAACACATTCATATTCCTTGTACTTTCTTGCTTCGGATGTAATCAATATTTCTCCACTCATTATATACTGTGATTATATATAAAAGCAAATAGGATGACTCGGTTTTGAAGCTTGGAAATTACAGCCATTTAATAAAATAACTATAAGAGTACAGTTGAAAGTTTGCGAATAGTTTAATGTATTTATGATATGTATATCTCTTATATTCGGTATATATCGATAAATAAAAGTTGAAACTTTATAAAAGAATTATTTATTTGTTAAGATTATACATATATTATGAAAAAACAGGGGGGCCAACAATTGTCATATGAATAATGTTGAATGATAGTAATTGGCCGGACGGCCAGTGACTGTTTTTTAACCATGTTAATGGTGAAACAGTAATTAGCCCCCTGTTCAAAACAGAAACAAACACGACAAATACATACTAAATAAAATATATCCATTTTTATTGAATAATTTTAATCTTATTTCTATCGCCAAATCAGGTAACATTTTCTTTCAGGTTATATTATGTATCAAATAGCGGCCAATCACTGTCGAACCGATTGGACAATTACCGTCTTGACCATGCCAATAACTATATTTCTTCGTAGGAAACATATTTTTTGTATATTTTTATACATTCTTGATTTTTTTTTATAAACTCTATTTTTAGATTACTAGGGGTTTTTCGTACTTATTTATATTGATTTCCATTTCAAATTTACTAAATTCACATTTATAATTCATTATTTATGTGACACTCTTACTTAAGTGGCCAACCATTGTACTCTTTACCCTACGCACAGAAGTAGATGGACACAGAAGTGCAATGGCACCTAAGTAGCCAGCGCATTTCAGTTGCGACGACACTCGCTAAGCAAAGTAGTGTATACAAGTGAATGAACATTCTGCTTCAACACTTCACTTGCCATCCCATTTCCCTGGGACTATTATCTCGAGGGACAATTGGAAGATATCACTTCCTAAGTCAAGTGAACTTACACCAGTTCAGTATTGTTATCGAAAATAAAAGGGAAACTTTGTGCCCCTGCCATCTCCTACAAAGTCACCTGTTGAATTATATGCATCCAAGTGGGAGGGTGACACATTGAACACCTCCAGGCTTTCTGACTCAATGAAGTTTCTTTCCCCAGCCCACGTGTAACCTATCACTGCCTCACATATGCAAAGTTTGTACTATAAATGTGTAAATGTCCCGACTGAGCTAACGTTTTCACTTAGAGTTCGAAGCGCAAGTCATCCAACCTAAACCTATCCCTAACACTTATCCTCCGGGACAACGTGTTTCACGACAGTAGGGTAGGCCAGGGCGAATCGGATCACTTTGTGTTTGACGGGAAAAAAATAATAGTCAGACATTAAAAAACTAATTTTTTATTATATATTCGTGATCAGTACACCTTTGGCTTGAACATGAATATATAAAAATTGAAACTAAACATAAAAATCTTCCATTTATAAATAAAAAACGAAAAAGTGAGAAATATCCGATTCGCCCCGAAACTTGGGGTGAATCGGACCATTCAGAAATTTCTGAAAAAAACTTAAATTTTCATAACAAAATCTTTAGAATCAACTTAAACAAGTCTAATTTAATGACAGTGAAGTCAAGTGACACTAGTTAACACACAGATCGGAAGGATCTTGCCACTTTTTGCCGCCTCTATCAGCACAATTCTCGTGGCACAACTCTTCTCAGACAATCTTCTGAAAATGGACGAATTAATTTTTCACCGCAGTAAATACAATGCCATCTTCTTAAAACCATTAATTTATTTCCTTTTCCGTCATTTTTTAGATTTAATTTTTATCACAGTTTCCTTTATTTTTTTTTGACACCATAATCCCTGATTGCTCTTTTTTATGTACCTACGAACCATCTGTATATAAACAATTATCATATATATAATCATAAAAATACTCAAATGAAAAAAATAACTGATCCGATTCGCCCCAAATAACGTGATTCGATTAGCCCCATATATACAGTTAGTAAAAAAAGTATTTGGACACTTTTTAAAATTGCATAACTTTTTTAAAATTGGTCTTAACGACTTGATTTTTTTTGAAGACCTAGAAGGATTAGTTTTCTACGTGACGTGTTTCGTCGTTTTCGAAAAAATTGCAATTGGTCGGAATAGCGAAGAAAATAGTAAAGGTCGTTTTTTAAACTTTTTTTTGTGAGCTTGTAATGAAAATTCAAAAAACCCATTTGTAGATTGAAGTAAGTTATATACATGCCTAAAATTTCATCAAAATCGGTTAACGTTGCTCTGAGTTATAAACGCTTAAGCATCGCAGAATAAGGTCGAAAATCGCTGATTTCGGGAATTTCGCGATTTTCGACCTTATTCCGCGATCTTTAAGCGTTTATAGCTCAAAGCAATGTTAACAGATTTTAATGAAATTTTCAGCATGTATACAACTTACTTCAATCTACAAATGGGTTTTTTGAATTTTCATTACAAGCTCACAAAAAAAGTTTAAAAAACGACCTTTACTATTTTCTTCGCTATTCCGACCAATTGCAATTTTTTCGAAAACGACGAAACACGTCACTTAGAAAACTAATCCTTCTAGGTCCTCAAAAAAAATCAAGTCGTTAAGACCAATTCTAAAAAAGTTATGCGATTTTAAAAAGTGTCCAAATACTTTTTTTACTAACTGTAAGTATTTCAAAGATTGTAGATTACATAAACATATTATGATATAATAGTCTAAAATACATCAAATACTAAACTTGAACACCGTGCAAACTAATAACAATAAGCAGATTTGAATTTTCAAGCTTACTTTTTATTTTAAATACGAAATTGCAGATTACGTAGGTTAGATGCGGGCCAAAATTGTAACGTTCGCACGCAACGTTCTCACTGAAAACGTATGCCAGCTGTAAACAATGACTTAAAACAATTGACGAGCCATTGCAGTAGGTGCGGAGGAGAGAGACGAGGTATTACGAACGATCGGAATGATCATTTCTATCGCGATGTAAGAAATATGGACTAAATTCTTATTTTGATCCGATTCGCCCTGGCCTATTCTATCTGAAAATCCTTTAACGAGGATCTATTCTTATGCTTACCAGTCGGCGGCCTTTCTTTCGGGTAGCATATCCTGAAGAGACCCTGCGTCCTCGTGTAGTAATAGTACTTCGTGTTCATTTGCTCCACCAAATGGCTCTGCTCGGCATGCTTGGCTGCATATTGCTGCAACAAATACAATTTAACACAATGATTCACGTTATCCACGACTCCCTTTCCTTTCGCTGTTTACGCAACCGCTGCTTTATTAATTAACCATTCGACACTGTGACGCTAAATCGATTCGACAGGAACGGAGTCGATGGGGACCCTACGAAAGGAGGTGTATCTATGAAATGGGAAACCATCGATGGAGTAAAGTGAACGGTCGTTGAATTCGAATGCAGATGAGCCAGCTCGTTGTATGGTAATATCGGGATCGTTAGAAAGTAAGAAAGTATAGATTCTTCCACCTTTGTGAGGTCGAGGAACAGACCTTCGCCAGGCGCCTTCGAAAGGAGATGGAAAAGCACGGGCGAGTAAATTGCAGGAAACTGTTCGTGGAACGTGCTCGGGCGCTATCAGGAAGCTGTTTCCCAACTTCTCAAGCATAATTCGCTGGTAATCGTTCTATGGTATTTCAAAGATAACACTCCGTGGTCACATCTTATAATCACAAATTGGTCCACTGCAGCGTGATTTTTGAGTTATCATTTTCTTAGTTTTGAATCCTTTTAACTTTTCGTCGTAATGCTATAATAGTCTTTTTCTAGAAATGTAAATTTTGATATGATAAAATTTGTAGTTGAAAAAGTAGTTGTGGAAGAAAGCGATATTTTTGTGTTAAAATTCACCAAATTTTTAAATTTTAATATTAAGGTTTAAAAATTTGTAGAAATATTGGCGGAGAAAAAAAATTGCCTGTGATGCGATACACCCCGTGTAATCACGAAGGGTTAATCCGTTCTAACTGCTCCCATCGCGCTTCCCATTCCAGTCCCACTCGGCTCATTTCCCCACAATTCTTCCTCCTAAACCTCTCAGCCCCGGAAATATGGAGACACGTAGGAGATCCCGGAAAGAAGGAAACGGCGCGCGTGTTACGGATTTTCCAGCCTTAGACACGAGCAAGCGTCTGACTCGTTTCCTGAAGAAACGGACAACGCGTGATCCAAGAAGGAGGCTTAGAGAGCGAGCTCACTCAGCCGTGGCGGCTAGAGTTCCGGACTTTCTTGCTATCGAGGATGCGCCTCGCATGCCGCCCGCGAAATTAAATGTAATTTCAGATCTTATGACAGCGGGCACCGGCCCAATGAATAGCAAAATCGCTCTTCTGCATCGTCGATCACGCGCGAGGATCCTCTTACAACCGAGCTACTACATGGAACCAAGTCTCTATAGCGTGTTCCTCTTCGTCCCACTCTGTGGACTTGAAAGATCGCAATGACAGAAAGGAGTATCCAACGTGTCCGTCTCGTGGTCTCGATGACTTTCAGCGTCGACAATTTTAAAAAGAAAAGTCCAACCTTCGAGGAATGCGTACTTCGCGGGGGGTCAGCGACTGGTAAGTTACGGAAGGATCATCGTAGTGGAACGCAGAAAATATAATAGTACGCAGTGGGAATTGGTACACATGAGTTTGAGTTGTTCGTGAAGAATTGTCGAATAAAAAGTAGGGGAGACCGGGGCTAAAAGTTCCGGGGGTAAGTTGTTCCGACGGTTCTATCTTCGAAATGAAAAGAGCGTTGTACTTTAAATTATTTTTTCCGTGTAAGTTGATCACGCCACTCTGTCGCCCATTTTAATAGCGTCCGCGACAGCGAATCGTTTGGCTGTAAGCAAGGACCTATTAGTCGCGTACCACATAAGTAAATATTTTTCTATCATTATTCTTTGGTCTATTTCGATTATTAAACGTTGATATTATTGATTGATTCGTTCTTACGGATCAAATGACATTTAAGAACATGGTGTAACAGTGTTTATCGTTACAGTATATGTATAAGCAAAATAATCTCTCAAATTGCTACATGTGTCGATAGGGGCTAGTTGTTACCGTGATTTGGGGCATGTTGTTACCGTAACAACTGCCCCCACCGCAAATGTATGAATTGTTCCTGCTGTGCTTTAAGATGCGAACATACGAATGAAAGGCGGAAAGGGGCACCATTTCCAGCGAAGTTACGCATAAAGTTAACAACTGTCGCTAGAGAATTCAATATCTGCTACTTGACTCTTTCGAGAGTTATTAAAAAACTACAATCTGGACAAGAAGCCACTGTAGGCTGCAAGTACAAATCTCAATAAGTAGGTGCTCACAAACAGTTGAATGTAAGACTGATTAGTAGATTTTAATTTTTATACCAAAGATAATGTTTATGGTTATTATATTGTTTTGGTTTTCTTTTATAGATAATACAGTTTTGTTGATCCGAACCCTTATAAATAAACATTATTAATAAAATTCTGTTTTATTTCATTGGAAAATGAAATATTTCATTAAAAGGCAACTCTTATATCTTGGTAACAACTTACCCCAATGCGATAACAACTTGCCCCATAAAGGGGTAAGCAGTTCCGCTTCGACTAGCCATGAATAAATTATTTTTTATGAAAAACCTATTACAATATATTAAATACAAGCTTAAAGTCATAAAATATAACAAATTTAACAAGAAATTAGTCAATAATGGAGAGAATAACTATATTATTTTCTAGTCATTTTTTATGTTTTATAAAAATCGGAACTTTTAGCCCCGGTCTCCCCTACTCAAATTTGTGATCAGGGAATAGGAAGTCTTGTGTGGTCGTTTACTATTGCGTAAGCTAGAAAACTAGGTTTCTGGTTCTTTCAATTCTTTTAGCTCTACTTTTCGAAGTCGACTTCCTGCAGAATTAACTTTCGCTCAACAAAATGTCCTTCCTTTTCTGATTTATTATTCACAAGGAATCGCCCGTATAAAAGGGAATTTAATTTAATCTTGGGGGAGAGCCGAGTTGAAAGGATAAAAATATTTTTAATGCAAATTCAGTAAAATTGTGATTATAAAAATTTATTTAAAGAATAAAATCCAGTTTTCTTTTTACGAAGCTCCTTCATTGGTGGGTGCCCCTTGGCTCCCACCTCTGAGTGCGCCACTGCATTTGTGTATTCATGGATAGAAGAAAGAATCGACTTGGAAGATCTTCTTATTCATCAGTAGAGATACATAACTACTAGTACTAGATACATAATTTGATAATGCATCGACGCCTGTGGCACATATTTCAATGAAACACCTTTCGTTTACTCAGACTTATAGATTGAAATCTAAGACCAGAAGAAAGTTGCTCGTCTACCTACTATACAGTGACTTCAATCGAAGCAGTTTCGAGATAGAACACTTTGCTCCTTTTACATGGTATCCCAAGAATTGAAGAATTTACGAACCACGGTGTATTATATAGCTCTACCTAATTTCACGATCGCAGTTTTTACTAGGCGTACAGCAACAAACCCGAGAAAGTAAGTTCTCACTCGCTTCGTATGCATCTGTAGCCGTAACGCAATCCGTGGAGCAATGATCATGAAAGTAGGTGGAAAAAGAAAGGACATTAACAACATGATTCATCCGCGATTACTAGGCTGTGATATTTTTCTATAAAAAGCCAGCTTCAATGAAACGATAGCAGGTATAGCATGCACGACTGAGCGTGCAGAATGAAATACACAAATCGAATTTGTGAGGAACGTATGTAGGTATCCGTAGGTCGGGAAAGGATTAAAAGTCGTGTAACCGATGCAGTGTCGCGAATGTTCGTCACGCCTATTGCACCGTTGCTTGGAAAGAATGCTGCAGGAGGCATGGGTGTTCGTCAAGGTTAAGAAGATCTTGCAACCAGCGCGTATTCAGCGTCAGATTATCGCGGTGTAATCGAGGAAAAACGTGGGACGTGGTATTCCTCGAGTTTCCTACGTGGCAAACCTAGCACTTGTGTCTTCTCCGGAAATATCTTTGCAATCGATGCACCTAATAATCGTGCTTTCGGTGATCGCGTAGCAGTGCGAGTTGGAAATGTTATTTTCAGAAGAATTTAGTTTTTGAGCAGTATTTGGAGAGAAATGATAAAAATAGAAGAGGTTTGAAGAAAAGGTTACGAAAAGAAGAAAATTGATTCTTTGGGGAGGCTTAATTATACTGAAGTTAGAGGCGTGGGTGTTGAAGTAGTCACAAGAAGAAGAAAATTGATTCTTTGAGGAGATTTAATTATAGATACTGGAAGCTAGAGGCGTGGGTGTTGAAGTGTGATGACGGAGAATATAACTCGATTTTAGTTTGTGGTCTAGAAGGATCGAAGGATTGAGATCAACGATCTTTGTGACTTATTAGGAAAATTCAAAGTGTAATGACATACTCTTCGATTTCTGTGGTCTGAGAGTCTCACGTATTTGCATCGACGATTTATTTAATTGACAAAACCAATATTTACTAACCATTTAGATGTTTAAATTTTACAATGTGTATGCTGCTATTATTCAAGACTGAATTTAAATTCAGAGGGATAGCACAAACAGTTGTCAAAAAATTCAATCGAGATTATTGCCAGGGGTGGATTTGTACAAAGGCTACGTAGTAAGTTGGGGCGGTAAATTTTGAGCGAAAGAAATTGAAAATGGTTTAAACAGAGAGGCTTGAGATAACTTTAAAAACAATTCACTTTTTTCTTCACCTAACAAATTAGGAATAACTCATCTGTGAGATTTAAAATTTTAAAATTGTCTCAACCTTTTCAAATTAAAATATTCTCTGATATTTCACGGAAAGGACGACAGACACTTGTTACCCTAGGGGCGCCAAGTCTCCACACCCGCGCCTGATGATTGCAATTGAAAGCCAAGTAAAAGGATGCAAATTCGCTTCGAAACAGCGATAAGCTATTGTCCTTGAGACAACGTTACAATAGAAACTCACCCGCCTCTCAGCGAAACCTATCTCCATTACTCGAACGACGCTAATTATTAGCTACCGTGGTCCCCTGATCGTCGCCTTATGAGAACGCTCAGGGGAGAGAAGGCCCTGATCCTGCTGGCCGTGAAACAGTGAAATCACAGTTCGTTAGAATGGGAAACGGATCGAGAGAGCTTGCATGTGAACGAGCGTTGCGTGCTGCCCATTTGAATTGTGGAACTCAAACGTCCCGTGGAAACCTTTCTTTCCGTTTACGCACGATTCGTACGGCCGAGGATTTCCCGCGCGACCCTGGGGCCCGCACTTTCTACAAGAGAGATACGGTGTATCAGAAAATCGACTTTCTAGCGAATTAACGTCGACTGCCCCCCTTAGGAGGATTTGATTAACGAGGAAGAGCAGAAGTGACCTTCTCATTTTATTTCAACCCTCGAACTGCGAACGGTTTCTAACGATCGCACTGAAGTTGGTGTCTGGGTCTGTTTGGGCCCAATAATATTAGTCTCACTATACACACCCTAGAATTTAGATGTTTCTTTTTTTGTTAAAGCGATTCATATTATTGATAACTGAAGTTTTTTCTTTTACTATTCATTGTTGAGTTCGGGGGCCTTAACTCTTGGATCAAGGAAGGCCCAGACACCGGCGCTCGAGGGTTAAGTGATAACGAATGAAGTAGCAGAAACTGTTAAAGGTGCCATCGAAACCTAGCATACAGAGGCCACGCGGTGCCGCTTTCCCAGGGACCCGTGACATTGGAAGCGGCCCCTAACGCGACGAAATGAAGCAGGTTTCCAGGCGCAATTAGCCAGCGTGTACGCGTCGTGTCCGATCGGTCGAGAGAAAGAAAGAAACGAGGCACGCGTGCAGGGGACACGTGAGCGTGACGGTCGTGTGTGCACGGTCCTTAATCGCTCGTCACGTGCGTGGAAAAACGGGGGGGAAAGAGGCCCCGCGCGGAGGGCCGCTGGGGCCTGTCCAGGTCGTTCCAATCTGCTTTCACATCGTTGTTTCGCCACCGCGTCGTTCGCCTCAAGCGCGGGAACATCGGCCGGGCCCAGGCGATTTCTTTGACATAGAAAGGAAAACGCGGTGGTGCACGCGCGCGCGCCGGCTCAATGGGAATATCCGCGTAGTAAGATAGAAGAGGGGTGTACCATCTTCCAGGAGCCAATTGTGATTTAAACGAAGCAATCCTCTATTAACCGCCATGGGCCCTATGAGACTCCTTAGTCGTCTTAAACTCGCGGTGAAACGATCCCACCGTGATTAAATCTTCGTTCCTTTCTTCCGTCTTTTCGCGGAGAAACCTGGTATCGCGATGAAAGTGCGTTTTAATTGGCTGCGGAGTTTTACTTTTCGCTTTTGGTTTTTAGTTTGAATCGTAGATGGTAGTATTTTGGTGCTACCCTAAGCACATATAAGATGAGAGATTTGGGGGGATATTGTGTGTAATTATTAATTTACTTTGGGGCCTCAAATCATTTTGGGAGCGAGAATTAGCTTCCTTCCTTTCTTAGTGGATAATATTTTGGCTTTAGGTAAATTCGAGGGGTACTTGGGACTGACTACTGACTCTTAAAGCAGTGGGGACGTAGGATAGGAGGTGTTAGAGTTAATAAAAGTAGAACTGAAATAGAGAAATATGATGAGGAAGGACTCATCAGTGAAATGCAAGGCTTATCTATCAAACCCTATCTCAGACGCGGGAATATTACGAGATAGGACGAAGCAAGTATATATAGCAATCGGTAATTGAGGGAGCACTTGCGAGAGAACGAGATCAGTTGAAACGCCCTCTTGCGGCGAGTGCGGAGGTATCGCTAGAGTAGAAATCTCATGATTGTTTTTGACTTTCATGAAGGTACACCGCCATGTGTAACCACAAGAGCACACTTTTTCCTGAAGAAAAGTTCAACAGCTCCCCCACGTACGAAACCTAAATTCAATATCTAAAATGAATAATAGATCCATCGAAACAGCATACTGTGTACATGAAATTCCTCTCGTCGCGTTCCTGTCATATCCCCGCTCCCACTCATAACGCACAGTGACATATAGCGCAGCGAGCGTGGCCAGCTAGTTTTCAAGCGATTTATACACTTGTGTCTGCAGCCGACGCGACGGGCACGCGCAGCGTTCTGTAATGTTAACAACCTTGCGCGCGATAAAGCGCGAAATATGCGCGCGTGGGCGACAACGCGTAATTCCTATACGCCAACGCTTGGTAGAATAATCGATAGCGAAGTTTCAGCGTGAAAAATCGGCTACAATACGATTTCGACATGATTCGGTAAAGGTCGTATCTTGATAAGAGAAAACGCACTTAGTTTCTTTTTAATCCGCTCGCCATCGCGAAAAACGAACGATGCGTGGCTTAGATGCATCGAATACATTCAGTTGCGTTTCACATCGTGCTGTGTGAATTTTAATGCATCAATGAACCACAATTAACATGGGGCAACCTCTGGCACTTGCTGCGTCAGAGATCACTTCAGAGGTGCAAAAACTTGTGAGGGCAACATAGCTGGAGATCAATAACAATCTTTGATCTCTAGTTCTACTTTGATATATGCTATATAATTTCTAACGCTACTATTTTTCTCCTTCTTGTTTTCTTATATGTATTTGTTTTTTATCTTCTGGTTTCTTTCGTAATGTCTACTGGTGCAATAAAGAATTATTATTACATGCGAGAAAATTGCAAAAGAGAGCATTGCAGAGTAGAAATTGCGATAGATTTACAAATAAAAGCTTCCAAATTGCGAATTTAATCGTCGTTAGGCTAGTCGTGGAGATTAATGGCTCCGCCCACTTTCCCATTTGGCTTAGGTCATGCGCACTGCGGATTTCAATACTGCTTGATGTAGTTACGTATTCTTTTCTCTTCCTAGAACGACGTAAATCAATCGCTATCGGTCCAAATCAAGTTCGTACATTTTCAAAGGAAATCAATGTAACGTTTTTAGCCTCGTTTTTCCAGTAACCGGTAATTCGAGGCCGATAGGCCTCTAAAAAGTGGCGAACGCGGTTCAATGTCCTGGAGAGTTCGTGTAATTAATTGATACCACTTATCGGTGGCGAATTGGTAAGAAAAGAAAAGGCATCGCGGGACCGTTCACCGCGGTAACTCGTTTCTAAGTAACATTTGAGATTTATAAACGGCGAGCACGCGCGAGCAACTTTCATTTCGATTTTTCGACACCCTTGCGCAGCGAACCAACTATCGAGTTTCCAGCGGGTTGTATTTTCCGCGCGGCGTCCGTTGCGCAACGTTCCGCTTCAACAATAGCTTCCTCGTCCTTTAATCGCTTAACCCTTGAACGAACGGATGGGAACACCATTTTCGTCTATAATGTATTTTGTGAACATCTTAGAATAATTTTATGCAGCAGGTTTCGAGAATTTACGATCTGAAATTTTTAAATGTTTAAAGATATGAAAGTAGTAGTGAGTGATAAGTGATTTATATTGTATAGCTTGGATCAAAATGGAGCAAATTAATTAATTGCTACTGTTTTCGATCTACACTCTGATATTTGTTGAAATTTCAATAATTGTCAGCAGAAGAAATTTTATGGAAGTCACGCGTCGATAAAGTTCGTCTGTATAACTTGGCTTATGAAGTTCGTTCTACATGAAGACCCAACAAAATTCATTCCACAGGGTCTTTAAGACGTGCAACGAAACGGTTCCGTTATTCCAAGGAATATAATTTTGCACATCCAGCAGGGGAACACGAGGGATGTAATTTCTCAGCTGTTTCTAGCATTCCTCTGGTTTAATCGCCTGCTGTGGTTGTTTAGGGCTCACGCGACCGGATATTTCAGTAATGTTACAGTCTTCCTGGGAAATTTCAGTTCCTCTGCAAATTTATCCACTCTGAAGCAACAGTGCAGCGACTTCCATCGCGAGTCGGTAATCGAGGAATCAAGGCTCTGGCAATTCTTTAGTACACACTTCCAAGAAAATAAATCATGCTACTAAAGGAAATATACCAAGCATTCACATAAAATCTCATCGCTACCATTATCGTAGCTGTGAAAGATCTACCTCAGTTTTCTCCTTCTAGATTTCCAGCCAAACTTCAAAATCTCCAGTACATATCCCTAGAAATCCCATTGAAATTTTGGGATTTTGAGATTTTGAAATTTTGAAATTTTTAAACTTTGACATTTGAAACTTTGACATTTGAAACTTCGACATTTGAAACATTTACATTTGAAATTTGAAAATTAGAAATTTGAAATTTGATATTTGAAATTTAAAATTTTAAATTTAAAATTTGAAATTTGAAAATTTGAAATTTGAAAATTTGAAATTTTAAAATTTGAAATTTGAAAATTTGAAATTTGAAAATTTGAAATTTGAAAATTTGAAATTTAAAATTTAAAATTTAAAATTTGAAATTTGAAATTTAACAATTTGAAATTTGAAAATTGAAATTTAAAATTTGAAATTTAAAATTTAAAATTTGAAATTTAACAATTTGAAAATTTAAATTTAAAATTTGAAATTTGAAATTTGAAAATTGGAATTTGAAAATTTGAAATTTGAAATTTAAAATTCAAAATTTGAAAATTTGAAATTTGCAATTTAAAATTTGGAGTTTGAAGTTTGAAATTTGAAAATTTGAAAATTTGACATTTGAAGTTTGAAATTTGAAAATTGAAAATTTAAATTTGAAATTTGAAATTTGAAAATTGGAATTTGAAATTTGAAATTTAAAATTTAAAATTTAAAATTTGAAAATTTGAAATTTGCAATTTAAAATTTGGAGTTTGAAGTTTGAAATTTGAAAATTTGACATTTGAAGTTTGAAATGTGAAATTTGAAATTATTTGAAAATTTGAAATTTGAAATTTTTAAATTTTGAGAATTGGAAAATTTGGAGATTTGAAGATTTGAAAAATTGAAAATTTGAAAGTTTGGAAATTTGACAATTTGAAATTTTGAATATTTCACACTTCACTAACCTTTAGGTATCTTCAGAGAAGCACATGATTTTTGTTTACACTAAGAAATTCGAAATTTCGTGGTCACAGCTGATATTCTAGCGTCTATCGACACATTTGAAGAGAACATTAAAATTTTCTGTCGTTCTAGAGTTAGAAACGAGTTGGAATACTAAATTCCAATATTTATTCACGAGAAAGTAGCGTTCCATCGAATTCTTCCCTACTTTCAAGTTTTGCCTCGAAGTTTGCCAAATGTCATGGGTCATCAGTGACCCACGCGACGCTCAGGGTGTTAACTGAAAGACTACCTTGCTAAACAGGAAAGGGAAGCGTCAGTCAGCTTTGTATTATAATAAACCACATACACCAAGGACGCGTCGCGCGCTACCCGTTCCTTCACGATTCATGCCCTGAATCGATCTTCCGGTTATGTCACGATTTCCTCAATGGAAACGCAATTATATACCTGGCCGCTGCAATTCCGCCTGCCCCGTTGTCGACATAATAAGCGCACGCAGGCTCGTACGAATTATGGGAGGCGCAATCCATTTGTGCAACGCCGCAGGATTCACCTGTCGTTAACCTGTTCCCGTGCGCGTCAATGGATAGAATGATTGTCACCTTCCCAGACTGTGGGATCTGACTAAAGACGTGTCCTACTTCCAGCAGACGCTCACTCGAGTCTAGGAATTTCGCGGTAGTCGGAACGATTGGAATGTTTTAGGTGGGTTTGTATTAATTAGTAGGACCAAAGTATGCAAGTGTGTTGCAAGTGGTATCGAAAGGCGATGAGGTGGATTTAAGGATCTTTTTATGGATACGAAGAATCGAAAATACCTATTGAGAAAATTAGTTAATTTATTGCCACTGATAGTGACATCACTAATTTCCAAATCAGTTTGTGGGGTGATTTGGGAAAACAGAAACAGTTCTTAAGTAAAGGCACTTTCGAGATGTAGTAAGATGTGATTGGACTTTATACGAACTGCTGAAGAAATAGTAGGAACAGTAGTAGAGTATAAGTAGAAGTTAAATTATATTAAGAGCTTCACATGAGTAAAAAGAAGGTCGCACGAACGTTGAGACATTGAACTGAACTATTCATAAGTAGATACATATTGAAGTTGATACGACCACTAAGTACTTATTATTAGTGTTCTTCACTTATGTCCACATAAATTCTAAATAAACCGTAGAATCATCAAGTTTGCACGAAGACAAGATACGAAGAAGAAAATATAAAAAAAATTTTAAAAACAATTAAAACCGACTTCAAAGAAATAAAATTGCACTAAAAAGTAAAAAATAATTTTTCCCCTTATTTAATCTACGACTCTAATATTCTTTAAGTCGGCGTCAGATTTACACAGTGCAAATGACGAGGCACCGACTTAAAAAATATGAGAGTCGTAGATTAAATAAGGGGAAAAATTATTTTCTACTTTTTAGTGCAATTTTATTTCTTTGAAGTCGGTTTTAATTGTTTTTAAAATTTTTTTATTTTTAACTTTTTAGTTTTATATATATTGACACAACATGCTGAGGAGATATGCGTGTACGTACATAAAATAATAATTAGGTAACAATAGTCTTTATTATTAACCAAAACTGGCAAAATATTGGGCCAATGTTGATTTAGTGTAAGATGAGACCACCGGGGCATCGCCCTCTTTCGAATAAAAAAAAATCATCAAAATCGGCCCATATGCTGAGGAGTTATAAGGGAACAAACATAAAAAAAACATAGGAGTCGAATCTATAACCTCCTCCTTTTTTAAGTCGGTTAAAAATATTGAGCCAATGTTGATTTAGTGTAGGATGGGAACACCGGGGCATCGCCCTCTTTCGAATAAAAAAAAGATCATCAAAATCGGTCAATATGCTGAGGAGTTATGCGGGGACAAACATATAAATTATTATTAACTATAACTGGCAAAATATTGGGCCAATGTTGATTTAGTGTAGGATGGGAACACCGGGGCATCGCCCTCTTTCGAATAAAAAAAAGATCATCAAAATCGGTCCATATGCTGAGTCGTTATGAGGGAACAAACATAAAAAAAAAACATACGGGTCGAATCTATAACCTCCTCCTTTTTGAAGTCGGTTAATAAATAGCACCACTTGAATTACGTTTCTGGAAAGTTTCAAAATTTGTTGAATTCTCGATTTTTCGAACACTTCTTTTAAATAACAAACTTTATTTTAAATATGAACTATGCTTTTACACCTTGGAAAAAGAAGACGCGAGATTGGTCCTCGAGTAACGAAAATGAGAATCTAAGTGTCTCCTAGGGTTCATCGGGGCCTTATTTATATGCCAAAATGCTGACGTACCACATACACTAGGAATTTCTAAAACTAATGGTCCCGTGTGCACAGAAAGTTTCTAGAAATATAGATCTGGCGGATCCAGATGCACTTATTCTTAATATTATCCTAATTCTCCTACATTAACCAGCAGATAATCTTATTGACCGAGGAAACAGTTGTAAGTCTACAATCCTTTTTGGGGTAACATCAGTGAAAACGAGATATCCTTATTGACACAAGTGAAGATCCTGTCCATAGATACATAATGGTGACCCAGGCTCAGCTCGAGCCTTTTTTGTGCCCTAGGCCAGAGGTTGGCAACCTATGTCTCTTTTGGGTATCTAAACATGGCTCTTTTGATATTTGAAGGAATGGAACAATTTGCAAAGTTTCCGCTATCTAATATAAATAAAATTAATATACTGCAAAGTCTTTACCCCACCAAAGAGTATGTACTTTTGTGTTATTAAATGTCTATGGCTCTTCTAAAAGTAAAAAATGTATATTTTACGACTGTTTGGCTCTTCTTAAGTCTCGAGCTACCAAACTTGTCAAATTGCGCCCTTTATTTATAATACATTTATTTGACATAACTTGCAATATTTCATTTAAAAACCTTCGTTTAAAAAATGCCAAACATAAAAGTCACGAGCTAGGCAGCTTCCTAATTTTGCCAATAAAAACGAGCCAACCCTTCTAACACCGGTTCCCACATCGAAGCTTCCATACCGGAAGATCGCTACAGCTCGCATAGATGATCCATGGACTTGGAACGCTAGCCCACGCGCGACATTATTTCGCGCCAAGCCGCGAGAAATGGATGATAAATACGCGAGAGGTCGACGTCCAAGGGCCAGTCTCGTTTCAACAGCCAAGAGACAGGCGCTTTGCGCAATAACGAAAGTAGCTGCATAAATGCTTGTCTTGGAAAACGACGTTCCAATCGTTCCTATCGCGCTTCTGGTGCCCCTGCAACTTCATGCTCGCCCAGATACCGTATCGCCGCTTAAAACCGTGACTGCGTAGGACACCACTTGCGCACACAGAAATATCTGTCGTTTCCTAAACATTCACGGTCCCACGAACTCTGATGCACAGATGTTGGGAGCTCCTAGCGGAGATTCTAAGGTGTTTCCTTTCCTAACGGGACTGTGAGCCTCCCATGTTTCTCCCTGCTCCCACCTCTACCATTTGAATTTCTTTCTTGTAAATACTACGACCTTCTGTTTCGTTGTGCGTTTAAGATAATGCCGGGAAGCTGGGGTGGTATGTGCCACTGATAACTTCCTTCTGTTTCTCTTGCGATTAGAAGCGCTTTTAGGGAAGCAAAAACGGAGTTAGATTGATAGATAGATAAGGGTTGTAGTAGAGTTAAAGTTAAAATAGAAAGAATGCAGAATAACGACTGGAGTAAGTAAATTCTGGTGACGATTTTTGTCAGATGATTTGAATGCTCATTATTTCATAACAATGCTTAGTTTTAATAAAAATTCTAAAGGTGTTTGAATGTTCCTTTTCATAACTGGACTCTAATTCCTCCACTTCCCTGATTGCAAGGACTTCAACTGTGCCATTTAGGTTTCTTTTTATTAAAGATAACCGAGATAGGAAGCGATAACTACTTTGAATGTACTGTGACAATGATTTCTGTCCGAATGCTCGTGGTGGCATGACAATGCTCTGAACAAATCGCACGACACGATACCAATACGTTGCTACCGAGGTCAGTCGGTTTCGCAACAGTTAAATCCGTGTCACAGCGACCTTTTTATCGACGAGCATCGCAATTCCTGTTTCGTGTGCCGACTAATGACACTGGGGCTCTTGGGCAACGCGAGGCAAGCGAACGACGAACAAAACCTTCGATGGACGAATTGACCGTTTCCTGACGACAGCTTCATGCATTTTCGAGGGAAGAAGCGTATTTCAATCGTTGAAACGACTAAAGAGCACGATGATCGATTGTGTTCGAGTGACGCGAGTCCAGTCACGATCACGAGATGCTCGCAGAGGCGTTTGTACATCGCGAGATGCTCTGGAGCGTGACAACGTGGCTGTAGACGAGTATCAAACCATCGAAAAGCAACGCTCGTTCTCAGGATTCAAGGTCTCTAGTCGTAAACGCGTTACGCCTACTCTATTCTTTTGTGTTCAACGTGTTAACACGGTTTTTTACTTTCATTTCACCTCATTTTAACTTTTTTGTCTCTGCTAAATTTAGTTGTAAATTACTTAGGTATATGTTTTGGGGAACAGGTATAAAGTAGATTGAAACGTTTAATTTTGTTTAAGTATGCACTCCTAAAAATATTATATATTTTGCACAGCACTCGAGTGGATCTCTTGTTAGTCTCTATTCCTCTGGAAGACCCAATATGGAAAAAGTCAGGAACCCAGTTTTATATTTAGTATACTTCCAAATATTCATAGTTAAAGACCTTGAAATGAGTAGAAATAAGAATAGTCCTGTAATAAATGGCAACGAATACATTTGGTGGTTTGCACTCCCAAGAATATTATATATTTTGCACACCACTCGAGTGGATCGCTTGTTAGTCTCTATTCCTCTGGAAGACTCAATATGGAAAAAGTCAGGAACCCAGTTTTATATTTAGTATACTTCCAAATATTCATAGTTAAAGACCTTGAAATGAGTAGAAATAAGAATAGTCCTGTAATAAATGGCAAAGAATACATTTGGTGGTTTGCATCCCCAAAAATATTATATCGCACACCACTCAAGTGAAACTCATATTAGACCCTATTCCTCTAGACTAGAATCTAGAAGACCTAATACCAATCAACTCAAAAGTTCACAAAAATATTCGCCATACTTTTGGACATTAAGGGGTCATTTCGGTTAGACGGGTTGAAAAAATCGATTTTTTTAAAACATTTTTCGAAAGTACATATCCTCAAGAATGTACTGTTAAACTTGGAACGCAGAGACTCGGCCTCTATAGATGAAAACTTTGAAAACGTTTTTCTCCAAACGTTATTTTTTCATATCCTGAAGATAAAATCTCAAAATCTATCGAACTGATTGCTGTATAAATTTTACTGCTTATTCTGCACACCTATGACTCTCGCAGGGACTACAACCAAGTATTTTCATTGAGTCTGACCTACTTTTAGAATCGAAAATAGCAAAAGAAAAAAGCCGAAAAACATTATTCTTGCATTTTGCCTGCCATTTTGCTAATTTTGAAGATAAATCACTAATTATAGTCCGAGCCATAGCGACAGTCATACTGATCAAGAATCTTTTGAATTTTTGGGTTCAGATAAGTCTAACAGCTGAAATCTCCTTCACGAGCGAGGCACGAATTTTTAAACATGTCACCAAGACCGCTCCCAAAAGCATTTTAAAAGCAATAATTTTATTACTTTTATATTTTTTATTTACTGTAGAAATGTAGTTTAATAAATAGAAAAAAGTTCTATTCCATTACTATAATTATTTTCGTCGCAATAAATTCCTGAAAAACACTGAATTAATCAGCGCGGTAACCGGAATGGCCCCTTAACACTGCAACCTCCCAAGCTCACCATCAATCTGCCCAAATACAAACTGCATCCCTAACAAATTCAATGACCAATACCACATCTAGCGTCTGACACCCCAAAAACATTGCTTTAAAATTTATAACACCAATCAAATATGTCTCCAGTTAATCACCACATCTGTACAAAGCACAATATGTACTCTGCTCTGTTATTTTCCCAAGCACGAGCCTCCAGAGCGCGTTTGCCTTGACGATGGCAGCCAGTGCTCACTCATTAGAATAAAAATGTCGACTCCCCCCTTCGCTGTCGATCCGCGCGGAGGATCCTCGTACGTATACAGTTATGTTACTTGCACCACCTCCCAGTCAAGGTACGATCATACTTGGCCGACGTGTCTGCGCCGGGCAATCGCGAACGAATACCAGCCGCGAGTAGGACGAGCGAGTAATTCCGCGAGCGCGTTACACCGCGGAATGCCTCGTCTTTCGAGCTTATTTGGCACACAGGAATCCCGTCGACCTTTGTACCCTTTCGTAAGATCCACTGCCCCTTCGTCTTCTCGTCTCTCCTCTCCCTGGCGACCTTCGATCGAAAATGGCTCGATCGCTTAGCGATGAAGGAGCGACTCCTATTTCGAGGGAAAAGGACAAGTGGAGGGAATGCGCGAAATGTTTCCCATCGATGGAGCTGTGGAAAGTTGCACAATTCGAGGGAAACCAATTTGTATAAAGGGTGGGGGAATTACGAGCGCGGGGTGATTGCAAATATGAATATTAATCGTGTTAGAAAAGCATGAGCAACTCCTCCTCTGCCACGTGACCGCTTTAGAGGATATTTATGCGACTTTTGTAAGAAATAAGTAGTGCTCTTGATTGCCCCACTCTGTGCTCGCGATTACACGCCTATAGTTGGGAAATCACGATCATCCACGGTTTGCTTTTTTTTATTAAAAATTGATTTTATTTTTAAATTTTATTGAAGTGTATTGTGGGAATATATAAATATGTTATATGTCTTTGAATATAAGCAGTAAAGGAATTATTATCTTTTTAATAGTTTGTTTTATTCCATTTTTAAACGATTTTAGTTAGCTTCACTCCTCTGTCCGCTTGTTTGTTTGCTTGTATGTTTGGTTCAATTTCTTATGACTCGATTTTAACCCACTTCCACCAATCGAAAAGATACTAGTCATAAAATTACAGTTATTTCTTAATTAATTGAAAATTTTAACAGTTTCATTCGACCCCTCGTTGATATAACAATCTACAATTGCAGAGTCGATATTCTTTTACAGGTTTATTGCTCATTCTGAACTTGCGAAGAAAATAAATGAAGTACTAAATAAATTTGTCCAATATTGTGTAAAAATATTCTTATTCTTTTTCTGAAGCTTCAGAAAAGCGAAATTCCTTGCTTGAGGAAAGCTTGAGAAGGTGTGGATGCGATTGCTACCAGCCACGAAGACCTTGTAGATGTAGATCCAGCGGAATTATGATTAACCATCCGATCAGCCTCAGGAGTACAAATAAAGTAATCTGCTCCGATGGCCACCTCGCGAAGTGTGTAATTGCGAATGAATGGGTTATCCGAGGGATACCTCTGGGAAATGATTGATCGCGACAAGCTTTTCTTCAACGTCCTTATTTTATGAATACTTTGATTATTCCGCTGTCTATACGCGATGGAATTTATTCACAATTTCCGTCGACCAATCTCCCTGCACCAGCAATTCTCAATTACCTTGACTCCAGAAAAAAACAAACCCACAGAGTTTCATTACTTTCTCAACAAACCTATCAAAGATCCCCATAATATATCAAAGAAACGTCAAAAAGAAAAACCACGTCACTTCTCAATTTAATCCAAAAGCAAAACCAAGAAATCTGACTCACCTCCAATATCCCCAAAAAATTCAATTATCCAACTACAATACTCCATCCCATCTAAATGAAGATACATATCTATATTTCCCAAGATTAATATCCCCCTCTCAAAGATAACTTTCAAATACAACACCGAACACTCATTTAAAAACGTCGTGGTTGCTCCAAGGGCAAAGGACCCTGCCAGCCCCCAAAGAAAAAAGATTAATGTAAGCACGACCAAAGTAATTCAAGAGCTATGCAGAAGAAAAGAAAACTGGATTTTATTGTTTAAATAAATTCTTATAACCCACTAATGAATTTGCTTGCATTCGCATTAAAAATATTTTTAACAATTTTATCGGTTCAACTCGGCTCTCACCAAGACTGAATCCCGAGTGCCCCATTGTTCCTCGCCATCCAACAATAACGATCTCGATTCTAGTTCGCGAGCCAATCGACAAGAAAGTTCTCTGCGGCGACGTGGTTTTCGGTCGTTTTCCCTCGGCTGGCCAAATACAGAGGCGAAGGAAAGCTGCGCGCGACGAAACCAGAGGCACGTTTAAGAGAAAAGTCCCGCGTTCGCGTCGATTCCCATAAAGGCGAGCGCATACGATTGCGTTGCACCGTGAACGCTAAACGCAAAACTCGTCGAGTCAATGCGCTGCAAAATGGGCGCGGCTCGGAATGTCGATCGTTCCGCGGGCTCCTTAGAGCAGAGTGTGGCCAGAGGCACGTCCGAAATGAAAAGGACTCGAGGCGAAGTCGGGTCCCTTGATCCACCACGTACTTACTCCTGATGGCGCAGAAATTTTTCCGCAGCTTTTGCGCGCTTTCCAGCGTGCCGTATTCCGTCGAGCACACTGCAGGGGCGTGCACGAGGTTCGGGTCATTGATTTGGTCCAAGTTTTGCATACAGTTAGCGAATAATATGTGTAATAATGTGCTGGAGGCATGGAGCGTGCTATTTAACATTTTTCGAGGAAATTGAGCTTCGAATAGCGGATTTTATAGACCCTCGATATATGCACTTGTAGTGACTATTCGAGAAGAATTCGAGTCAAAGTAGAGACGTGTGCGAATTATTCGACTCAATATAATAATTTCGTTTGTGCTTGTATTAGTAACAGCTTCGCTGTTTTTATCGTGTGTTATTTTGATTATTGCGAAGTTAGGTAACGTTTGCTGTATTCCAAGTTCTGTAGGTGAGTTCAAAAAGGGTCAATGGCAAAATTGACAGTTTTGAGTAATTGGAGTTAGATATTTTGCAAAAGCTTTTTATAGATATTCTTTGTTATCTTTTTTAACTCAGAATAGCCAAATATTGATATTATTCCTTCTTGAACACACCCACAGAGTTATTGACCAAGAATGAAAGAATGCATACTAAATACCAAATTCCTAGCCGTCTGAATAATTACTAAAATACCACCTGATCAAATTAAAATGCTATCTAAAAAATTCCTAATCGAATTAAAATGCTACACAAAAAATTCCTGATCAAATTAAAATACTACCTGAAAATTCCTGCTCAAATTGGAATGCTACCTGAAAAATTTCTGATCAAATTAAAATGCTGCCTGAAAAATTCCTCATCAAATTAAAATGCTACCTAAAACATTCCGGATTAAATTAAAATGCTACCTAAAAATTCCTGATCGAATTAAAATGCTACCTAAAAAATTCCTGATCAAATTAAAATACTACCTAAAAAATTCCTGCTCAAATTGGAATGCTACCTGAAAAATTTCTGATCAAATTAAAATGCTACCTAAGAAATTCCTGATAAAATTAAAATGCTGCCTAAAAAATTACTAATGAAATTAAAATGCTACCTAAAACATTCCTGATTAAATTAAAATGCTACCTAAGAAATTCCTGATAAAATTAAAATGCTGCCTAAAAAATTACTAATGAAATTAAAATGCTACGTGAAAAATTCCTGATCAAATTAAAATACTACCTAAAAAAATTCCTGCTCAAATTGGAATGCTACCTGAAAAATTTCTGATCAAATTAAAATGCTACCTAAAAAATTCCTAATAAAATTAAAATGCTACCTAAAAAAATCCTCATCAAATTAAAATGCTACCTAAAACATTCCTGATTAAATTAAAATGCTACCTAAGAAATTCCTGATAAAATTAAAATGCTGCCTAAAAAATTACTAATTAAATTAAAATGCTACCTAAAAAATTCCTAACGAAATTAAAATGCTACCTAAAAAATTCCTAACGAAATTAAGATGCTACCTAAAAAATTCCTAATCAAATTAAAATGCTGCCTGAAAAATTTCTCATCAAATTAAAATTCTACCAAAAACATTCCCGATTAAATTAAAATACTACCTAAAAAATTCCTGATCAAATCATGTGCTCCAAAGCAACGTCGAATTTCCTTCAGCTACAATCCTAACGATATTACTAAAGAATTTATTCCTCGAATGATGTCATTTAAGACAACCACTATTAAAGCCTGATCTCAGCTAAAATTCCTCGATACTTGAATCACTATATACTCAAGCCAAGATTGCAAGCCGCCACTGAAGAATGATTCCACTGAAAATCGAAGGAATATATCAAGAAACGCTTCCCAGTGCTGTCATAAACGCGATTCGAGGTGCACGAGGAAGACTATGGAAGCGTAAGAAAGAGATTGCTCATAGCCTGTAACGAATCGGGAATTATAACGTACAAGATCCTCGAGTTGGTCTCGAAAAGCAGCTCCGTTGAAAATTTCACGAGACTCAGGATTAATGGAGCTCTCATCCAGTTAGCTGGCACGGACGAACGGTATCGGCCGTTGTAAACGCAATAAGGCTTCGTGGAATATTTCACGCTAGCTTCTCCGTGAGAACTTCTTCCGCTCAGGAGGCTCTCGACGCCCTCGTGGGTGAACTTGACCTTCGACCCGAACGTTCACCTGCGACAAGGACGACGGAAGCCGTCGAGATACCGCTTCCGGTCTGGCTTTTACGAGAACAGATCCGTTTTCTCGAAACCCGAAACGAAGCTCTTTACACATCCTCCTTGCCCCTTTAAACGAATAGAGCAACGGTACCCAAAATATTCAATCTCCAAACGGAAAGAAACTAGAAGACCAAGTAACTCTGTTAAAAAATGATATAAACTTGGAACGTTCACGTTGTGAAACGAATTTACTGCGTCGATTCGTGTTCCTCGGTTATATTTGTTGAAGAAGTTGGAATATCGGAGGAACACGCGAGCAAAGGAGCACTGACCATGCAACGAACTTTCCAACGCATTTAACCGTAATTTAGTAACGTGTTATTAATAGCAGAGCGCTCGAAGAATGAAGACACACGATGGCCAGTCTTCCCTCAAGTATAACACTCAAACCCTACGTGCTCATCTTCCAACCCTGAAATCGACTTGGGAACTGGAAGTAGGAAGTGACCGTTCCAATAATTTCAAACCAAACAACTCCACAGACTATGCTAAGTCCTCACAGCTATTCCCAAAACTCAAAAGCAACAGGTTGCATCGCGCCATTCTCAAGAAACCGCGTTCCACGCTTCAACCCCATGAAAATTCGCTGCGTGGACGAGCGCTCTCCACAGATCCGGGATGACACAATCCTGTATACGAGGAAACCAGTTTTTCTACTACGAAAATATCGCCGATCGATTCCCTCGTCGATGCACGTTCCCCAGCGACCCTCTCCCACACTTGCGCCCATGAAAATCGAAGCCTGTAAGCAACCGAAGCCTTCGAATCCGTCGCGCCGAGTGCCCGGGACCAGAAGCAGCGTCCCGAAAACGACACGCGATATCCGAGAAGTAACGGGGTTATCTGTCGAGGTGTCGAGGATCGCGAGCACAACGTGGCACCCTGAATTCTCTCCGGTAGAACTCCCGCTGGCTGAAATCGCTGAAGGCGCGAGGACGTACGAACCTGGATTTGGGCGCGCTTGACCTCGGTGTAGAGCCAGTTGTCCGTGGAAAAGGCGATCGCCAGGAGGCCGGTGGCAATGATACCGGTTATGGTCGCGAGGGACAGCGTCACCGCGGAGCAGGGCATCTTGGTATCCTCTTCTCCGTCACCTCTATTTCCCGATTTTCCCGGTCGTCTCCACTCCGTTACGTTCACCTCGCGCCGGCACCACCGCTACGAGCCTGCGTTACTGAAGGAGGAACAGGTCGCCGTCGTCCTCGGGGCTCTTCGAGCATCCGTGGAGAGAGAGAGAGAGAGAAAAAAAAGGAGGATCACGCGGGCACGAAACAGGTCACGAACCGTTCGCGGATCGGTCCAGGGACCGTGGATCGATGGCGGATTCTCGGCGGCCAGTCCTCGATCCAGTGCCGACTCCCTGGCGATCGCGGGGGTCACCCGGGGAACGGGGTCCGTGGAGGAAGAAGCAGGGCGAGCGCTGACGCGACGGTCTCGACGGTGACGACGTCCTTCAGGGTGCGCGATACGCCGCGATACACATTACCACCATTCTCTCCTACGACAACGACACTAACGGCTCGACTCACCTTGGAGGAAAGCTGAGAGTCGACCAAGGAGAGAGAACCGGACCCCAGGTGGGGATGGACGTAGCCCCGGGCAGGTATATTACCTGTGTTTTACCTTCAGCGGTGCTCAACGGCCCCCTTCTCGCTGCTTATACTCGGAGTCGCTTTGGGAAATCAACTTGGGCTGTGAATTATGATATTCCCTGGGGATAACGAAATTCTAAACACGGGTGGCTAAAAACAAATCTTCCTTTGTCGCTCGACCACGTGAAATATGTATTTTGAAGCCTCCGCCATGTTCAGTTGGAGACTTCGATGCGCGCATACTTCAGCTATTTTAGCCAATTCGTTGAGATTAATTAGTAAAACACGTTGCAATAAGTACTTGGGGTACTTGGAGTCTCTAAATGGCAGCCTTTAAGGGACTAGATAAGTGCGAAAAGGTAAAGAGTCGAGGAGGATCTCCGGAGAAATGAGAACAGTTTCGCCGTAGCTGTCTACCTGCTTCCATAAAGCGTCCCTTCCTTCTTCCTTTACCAAACAATCCCACCACTGGCGAGATAAAGCCGATGCAAACGCCGGGGAAAAGCGAGGAATTCCTTGCATTCTGCGCACCCTACCCCTGGTCACTTTGCGCTGCAACCTTGGCAGGGGGATTCTGGCGTTTTCTTTTTACTGGATTGATTAATTCTGACCCGCGGTGTAATCCGTTGGATACCTGTCGGCGATAGATTACCAGCGAACGTGAGAAACACCTGCGTACCTGCGGGCTCGTGAAATCGCGGACACATGCAGGTACCAGGTATCTTCACGCGTTCACTGGGACCTTCGGCTGAATCGTTTGTCTGGGACTTTAAAAGGCTCAGCAGTGATTAGTGGATTAAATAAGCCATGTTAATAGTGATGGTCTATTGTCAGAATTTAGAGTAATTTGTAGTATATATCTCTGAATATATAGTATATATAGTATATAACTCTGAAGCCAGGGTTCGATCTAGGGGAGTGCAAGCAGGGCAATTAATTGGTAATTTGTGAATATTAAATTTTTTTTTATGAAACAGAAGGCTTTTTATTATTCAAAAAGTACCTACCTAAGAACAAAAAATTTCACTCACTGAAATTTGTCAAGAATTATATTTTAAAATAATTATTTATAATTAGATATAGAGGGCGGAAAAAATCTCTTTTACGCCGAGTGGCGGAAGAGTTAGATCGGGCTCTGCAGAAGCCAATCAATGTAAGTCCATTAGCATTAAAATACAGACTTACACTTTGTCCTCTGAAGAATTTTGCCTAGTAATTCCGTGGGCAGTATAAGTACCGCCATTTATTGCTTACGTATGAAAGCAGTGACTTAATTAATTTATCAACTGCAAGCTTTAACAATGAAGGGGTGTTCATGAGATGATGATTGAGTAGTTAGGGCTTGAAATTTATGTTGCTGGGAAACAGCTGTTACGAGGTGATACTTTTTGCCGCAATGCTACGCCTGAAAGAATCGTTACGACGTTCGTTTAATATGCGCGCCTCTAATGACGATAAAATATTACATCGTGGTGCGGTTCCGTTATTTCCGTTTGTTTTATACTCGCTCCCCGATGGTATTGTGAATGAGTAGTCGAATGGAATTTAGTTGCGTGCGTCGCAAGTAAAAGAGAATACTGTCGTCTTATAAAAGCCTGTGTTGCAATGGATTCGTGTAGAAGCACCAAAAATGGCTGGCGTTCTTGTACACGAATAATTTCGCGTGGCTAGATTTTTCCGCGCGCGTTACAATTGTTAATGCGCAATCGCGATTTAACAGCAAGAATCGTGTATTTACAGAATTTCGTGGCTCAATGTACAGATTTGTTTATTCGTCGTTGACAGTCGAATGGAAGCTGTAGAATAGAATAATGTTATGGGAACTGCACTATCGAGGGATCGTATGGCGTGCCTTCAAAGGGGGATCCTTTTGCATCCCATGCCTTCTTCAAGATCTTCTCCATTTTCTGTAAATAAAATTTACACGGTTGAAATTAATAGTGGTGCGTCCAGAGGGGGATGAAAGTCCTGGCACCCCCAAAGAAGGGGCGTTGTAAGAAGAAAAGAAAACTGATTAATAAAATTCATCGCGCTTCTTTTCTTCTTTCTAATTAGAACTTCTCTTCTTAAAAATTTATTTACAGAATAAACTTTAAATAGATTAAAAATTTATTCAAAGAATAAACTTTAAATAGATTAAAAATTTATTCAAAGAATAAACTTTAAATAGATTAAAAATTTATTCAAAGAATAAACTTTAAATAGATTAAAAATTTATTCAAAGAATAAACTTTAAATAGATTAAAAATTTATTCAAAGAATAAACTTTAAATAGATTAAAAATTTATTCAAAAAATAAACTTTAAATAGATTAAAAATTTATTCAAAGAATAAACTTTAAATAGATTAAAAATTTATTCAAAGAATAAACTTTAAATAGATTAAAAATTTATTCAAAGAATAAACTTTAAATAGATTAAAAATTTATTCAAAGAATAAACTTTAAATAGATTAAAAATTTATTCAAAGAATAAACTTTAAATAGATTAAAAATTTATTCAAAGAATAAACTTTAAATAGATTAAAAATTTATTCAAAGAATAAACTTTAAATAGATTAAAAATTTATTCAAAGAATAAACTTGAAATAAATTAAAAATTTATTCAAAGAATAAACTTTAAATCAATTTTTATACTTACCTAATGGATTTTATTGAATTTGCATTAAAAATAATTTTATCCCTTCGACTCGGCTCCTCCTAAAATTAAATCCTGAGTGCGCCACTGTATGTTAGTAGCTTTGCGATTTGAAAATGTTTTCGGTGCAGATGTTTTGCTTTTAAGGGTTTATGTGTGAGTTAAAACAATTATGGGGGCTTAATATGATGCTATGCACCCGTGGAAATTGGAAGCGGATGATAGTCAGTGACTCAAAGTCACGTAGCTATTGGGAATGACATGATATTCTTTGGTGTAAGAAATTTTGGAAATGGCAAGCGACCTGACGTTGCACTGGTAAACAATAAGGACTTCGTTTTTAAAGAATCTTGTCAGAGTGCAAGCAAGATACAGCAGCTACCCCCGAAACTCGTTCTAATTTCTCCCTAATTTTTGTCTATACGCTTACAATTTGCTCCGAAGTTGGCTTGCCAAGAAGTTTCTGTTGATGATTCCACATCAGCTCTTGCACTTTCATTTGCTCCGCCGACCCCATATCATCCAAATGTCTAGAGCAGTCGATCCTACTCAGTTCGATCTTCGGTTCGCCAACGATCAGTGCTTCCCACCATCTATCCGAAGCCTTCTCCAGATGAATCTATAACAAAACGAGACACTGAAATACAGTGTTTACATCAAACAAAGTTTCATAATATTGAATCCCCTGTTTCTGATCCTGCCTCAACGCACGCTAATGTGTTGTCCAGGAACTATGCTCCACACTGATTCGTCTTTCCGAATTTTATAGCACAGCTCGCCCATAAAGATTGTCGTCCACTCAGAATCGCAAGCTTCCACTGCATCCTGATGCTGTTCAAGCTTCGAGCTTCTTGCTTCAATTCTAATTTCACCGGAATCTAGATTCACCCTAAGTTCTTTCGCTGTCTGTACACAACTGGGTAGCTTAACAAGCACGTCCAAATCGCTAATAGTTTGTGACCACGTATAATTCTCCCTTACTGCCCCGTTATAACTATCCGATGTCCGATCCTCCCGCAACGATTGAATCGCTGCGTCTGTGACTCGACTGTCCACGTATGTTTCGACTTCAAGTTCGTGTACAACTTGTGGAGCAGTAGAATCTTCTAATATTATAGAATCGTCTTGGATGTTAGCTTTATTCTGCGTATCAGCACTGTGCCTTCTTGGTTGATCCCTTCGATCGGGAAGTTTAGAAATATTCTTCCACTTGCATAAGCTATTCAAAACAAGCTGCTCTGTCATGCCAGGAGGAAATCCTAGGCTTTGATCTGGACCCGATTCCACATAGAAATCTGTGCTGTAATTGAATTATGAATTACAAATTTTCTCCATATTCTGTTAAATATATTTGCACACTACAGGGTGACATACCATCTGTACAAAAACCCAAAGAACGCATCTAGGAAGTTAGTAATGTTCTTCTCTTCTCGTAAAATTTGTAGAAATGCCTGATCGTTATCAGAACCCATTGTAAACTTTGTTTCCAACGTACTAAACGTCCTTTGATTGAAATATTCTTCACGTTTCTTCACAATTAACGATGAAATCTCGCGCTGGATTTGTTGACAACTGAATTTCAAGGCGTTCTTTCACAATGGTCTTGTTTGTTTACAATTTGGTTCGTGAAAAGATTATGCAACAACAAACTGTTTTAAAAAACACTGTTCGCGAGAAATAAAATCAGGTCAAGTCTACTTCATTGAACAGATTTAATTTGCCACTTCGGATGATGCAAATTAAATCTTGACGATGTATTCTTCTGTTGTTCTGATTCTACAAAATTATATTGCACTTTCATTCAACTTTACGTTACGATTTTCATCTTATGTCATTCAACTAAATGACAAATGGAGCTTTGTTTACATCGAGCGCCCTCTTAAGTGAATAGTAATTAACGCAGAGTTCACAGGCTCTGATGCCAGATCGGGGACGGGTTCCCTCGAGAATTTCCCCCACCTCCTACACACTACGCCGGAGCTGCGTGTCCGTGAGTTGGACTCCGAGCGCCGAGCTCACGGACACGCTGCTCCGGCGTAGTATGCGCGAGGTGGGGGAAATTCTCGAGGAAACCCGTCCCCGATCTGGCATCAAAGTTCACAGGGATTAGCGTAGTGAGTGGAGGGGGAAACACCTACAGGAGTGGTGATAATGTGCGCATGAACTGACGCCAGCGCCAAGCCAGCCGAGTGGCCGCAACGCGAAGCTAACCACGGCTAACCAGCGTCGACAATCTGTTTTCTGGCGACGCTGGTTGGCCGTGGTTGGCTTCGCGTTGCTGCCACTCAGCTGGCTTGGCGCTGGCGTCAGTTACACACCAATACTACCACTCTTGTGGGTGTTTCCCCCTCCACTCACTGCGCTTAATCGCTGTGAACTCTGATTGAACGTAATGTTTACATGTTGACGTGCTTATGAGTGGTGACAGGGAAGCTTAAGTGACTTAAATGTGTAAAGAATAAGAATGATTACTGTCATGAAAAGACCTCAAGTGTGTTCAGTTTTATAAAATGAATCGGTTTTAAGATCGTAAAGAATCTCGCGAAAGAAAGATTTTGTATTTTTAACCTTTCAGATTGGTTTACTTCTTACCACATTGTAACACATTTGTTTCTGCAATGACCACGATGCCCAATTTTACTTCAGAAATTGCTAAAGGTTGGTTACAATAAATTATAGATTAATTAATGATAATAAATCCGACGATTCTTTTCAGCCGTTTTGACAGACATACTAACAGCGTTAAACACACCCGAGAACATTCAGAAACTTGCGGAGGCAAAGGAGAACTCCGGGAACGAAATGCTCAAGATGATGCAGTTCGTCTTTCCAATCGTAGTACAAATTCAAATGGACGTTATAAAGAATTATGGATTCTCAGAGGGTCGAGAAGGTTCAATTTTTAAAATATCTTCATCGTCGATCAAAGTTCTGTATATTACGTTCCTCTGTGCGGATAATTTATTATCTCTTCGTTCGTTACAGGAACAGTCCAATTTGCGCAATTACTCAGAGCTCTGGAAAGAGAGGACCCGGAAGTAGCGCAATTGCACAGTCAAGTTCGTTCGTACTTCCTGCCGCCAGTTACTATAAGTTCTTCGACCGAAGCGTCTCTTTAAAATAAAATGCCTGACAACTAACACTGTGTTGTTTCACTCGTCATCTGCTTCGATCATCTGTCGTTACTCTGCGTAAGAATTTTTGGAATTTTATAAACGTCGACTTCGCTAGAATCTCTATTACGATTGGTTGCAAAAGAAACGCGTACAAGGCAGTTTCAAATTAAATATTTAATCAGAAAAATTAAAAATTTTTACATTTATTTGTATAATATTATTAATAATAATAATATAATATAATCTACTAAAATATATAATATTCATTCATAAATGTCCTCTGAATTTTCTCTGCACTTACACCAATTCTAAAAACTAAACAGTGTTCCATCGTTCGCGCAAAAATGAAGCTCGCGCGTCGCACAGAGGAATAACAACATATAAGTTTTGTTCGCAGGTAACCCAATGCACGGTTACGAGGAGCAAATAACAAATGCGTGAGCGGTTTAACGGACCGAGGAAAGAAATCGATAGCGTGTTACAACATCGTGCCGTACGCCCGATAGGCATGACGATTAAATACAGTGATTTCCCTATCGAGAGCAGTGAACAGAAATGAGCCGAGGAGTTCAATTGCAGGGCAATTCCGAGCTCGAGCGCGCCGAGTGATATGCATGTAGCGCAACGCCCGGCTTCATGTTTTTCCGCGAACACCATGGATAAATACGCGTTAAATATACAAATTTCAATTGATATAAGCAAAGTACATTGAAAGAATGCATAAGGAAACAGAAATCATTAATTTAACGAAGAATAATACAATGGAATCATTTAAGCGATATTCACTCGTAACAGAATTTATAATCGTGCCCAACTGATGCCTGTGATCTCACTTAGGATTTAAGCCAGGCAAATACAGTTCCCCGTTTGCCAATCGCTAAACCTACGAAACCGCGATTCTCGTATAAAATTGTAAAATGCGTTGGTGTCCCTAAAACGAAAAGGAAATGCTGAGCCGGTGCGTCGACGCTTCTCTGCAAAGTAGCGCTTTGAAAAAAGTCCGCTAATAAATACATTTTGATTATCGACTACCGCCTTGGAATTCTGAACGTCGTATTCCTGTTTCGTACACAATGATCATTGGGATGTAAAATGCCGAGCTCAGCGAACGTTCTCTTCCATATATACGTATATAAAAAAGAGAGAAACAGAAAATACAAAGGGAACAGGAAATTACCGAGTACCGAGGTTAAAAAACACTTTCAGGCTTCGTTAGAGTATTCTATACGTTGAACAAGTATAGAGCAAAAGACTTGACAATTGGGGAACGGATATGCTGTAACATATTTACAATTCTTCATCTTCTCCTTTATATAAATCAAGGTACAATTGTAAATTGTTTCGCGTACAAAGAAGGCCGACGCCTCGCGCGCCAGCCTTCTTCAGATCGTGTTGGTTTATTATAAATCTCGTGGGCCGGGTGATTCCCTCCGAATGCTCTGAAACGTCTCGCCTCCCACAGAAACCAACACAACCGTCGCGTTGACTGCGAGCTTCCGTAGAAATAATAGAACGCGTCGTCTTAAACAGCGACTCCTTCGCCGATAGGAAAAAATGCATATTAGCTAATGCCTATGTTTGGTTCTCAGCAGTGCACGAAGCCCCTATGCGATTATGTCGAACGGTCGCGCCGAAACCAAGTACGCGTGAAATGAAATTCGACCTGCGCACACGCGTCGTTGACTTCCGCGGGTGCCATAGGTTGATCGGACGTTGCCGTTGCAACCGCGAGATCGTTCAACCGTCTCTCTCGTCCCGCAAGTACCCCCCCGAGGTGTTGATAATACAAACGCCCAGTAGATCAGCGAACGACGTTACGATCGTTGTTACTTAACGTACACATCTCTCCCGACCAAGATCGAGCATGTTACGTCGCATTGTCGTACGGTCCATCCGATTAAAAAAGCATGGCCATTACACGAAACACTTTTCACGAACGACAAATCGATGCACGTCACATTAAGCGTAATAACTTAAACCCGAAGAACCCTGTTCGATATAAATATACCTTCTTCCTTTCCTTTTGCGAATCACGATTACAGTCTCACGATCTCGTTAGCTGTAGAAAAACGCGTGTATAATTTATAAATAGGGGGAAAGAAAAGTTGATTCTGACGCCGAAACCGTTTGCTTTTTCGCTTCTTTCTTTCTTTTTTCTTTTTTTAACACTATAGCCCACTGAAAATATCGTCCAATGATCTCTATTCCTATTACCAAATCGAGTCGCGCTTAAAAAATATACTATATATGTATATATATATGAAAAAAGTGCTTAGAAAATCTAGTTACACCTTGGGACCGCGTAAGCGCGTTCGAAGTTGAAACACGATATCACACCTTTTCTTTTTCTCTCTCTCTGTTTATTTCCGTATGTCCATGCGTCACCTTCCCCCGAGATAGTTTCCCCCGCTCGTCGTCATCGTCACGCGATAAAATACAAGCGACTGAATCGCGGCGGACACAAAAACACTTCTGCGCGACAACGAGAATCAGAAACAAGTGTTCACTAGACTTTTCTTTAGTTGCTATGGTACGTAGAAATAAATTGTCGATGTTAGCCGTGTCTTTTAGAACCTACTATTGCATATCATCCACGTGTCTGCCTCCCGCTTTCGTTTCTACCATGATCGGAGAAGTCACGTTCTTCGGTTATTGCTACTCTCGGATGTTGGGAACGAAGGTTGGCGTGCCCGGGCGTTTTAGGTTTGAAAGCACGTTTTCTCTGTCGGCCGGTGTGTCGTCTATGTCTTCTTGAAATAAAGCTATTTTATAGCGAGCAAGAAACTTATACCGTACAGGGTTACCGCTAAAATCCTCGAATACTTTTTAGACCACAGTGCTCTTGATTTTCGACTGACGCCTTCAACGACTATCACCGAGCTACGAGAGGAACGGATTCGCTGTAGTAGTCGTGTTCGCTGCCCAAGGGTCCTGTCGGATCTGATTAATCGTAGGACGGGGTGGTGGTGGTGTTGCCGTCGCGAACGGGTTTGCTGAGTATGACACGGTTGCTGGAATGTTTCGTTCATATTAATTCACATTCTCAAGAATCGCATTCCTATCGAACCTTAAGCTAGAATTACAGACTAAAGATTCGGGAGCAAGGCATTCATTACACTGCAAGGAAAGCACGTTAAACATATTTATGCGTTTATGTACACAATCGATATTAATTTTTGCAAAGCGTCCACAGTCTTCGCTGTAAAAGAAGATTCGTAGAAATACAATTTTGATAGTCTCCTCGAATATATTCGAATCATGCATCCATGCAGTATTGTTATTCAATTTGTGTAGGTACTCACGAATTTACTTCCAATGAAATGCTATTTTGCAGACAAAATATGTTACAGAGGAACGTTCGCATTTGGCTCGAGGCATTTTAGATTAGAGCGTTTCGTGGTCGCACTTTTAATCGATCGAAATCGTACGCGTGGAGTTCACGGAGGCTAGTACTCGGGTTTTGAAATTGTAATTTCCAAGTCTCTCGTGATACACCTGACGTTACAGTTTAAGTGAATGATTACCTGCGGGTGTGGGCGTTGTTGGTTTCACCGTCGACGTACTGACAAGATTATCAAGATTAACCAGAGCAGAGTTCTCCCCGAGGAACGACTGCGGTGTTTTCTTAACAGCGCCTGTACTCGAGGGAAGATTGTCCGCTATACCTCCCAAATCGAACGGATCTGGCGATAGCGTACCCCCTGGAATCATAAAGCAATAAAGTAACAATAGATTCTGCATGCCGTAGCCGCGCCAATAAATTAGTCACTCGCACGCACCATTATTTGTGGTTTGTGGACTAGATCCAGGCTTATTTCTATTTGTGATCAGATCGAAGTCGTCTAAATCGCTGAGCGGACTGCCTGCAGAACTGTTCTGGTTCCCCATGGGGAAATTATTGAAACTAGGCCCGGTACCGTTGAAGCCGTTGCTCGAAGCAGCGGGCAAATTCAAGCCTACGTTTTGCGGCGTTTGCGGCGCGAAACCGATATTCTGCGTCACAGTAGGGTTGTTAAAAGTCGGGGAGACAGATGTCGCGCCTTCTCGAGCAACCTAGAGAATAATATAAAAATACTCGTATTAGCTCAGCGTAAATGTAGATACAGTAAGCTTTATTTCTCACCTGTTTCTTATTTGTATCGGCTTCGTTGGCAGGAGGTACTGGTGACCAAGGGTCCGCTGTAGGAGGAGACGTAACCGGCACGGGTGACGGTGCGGGTGCTTGCCATGGATCCACCGCAGCAGCTGAAGCAGATTCGAAATCAAATCGATTGGTCAGAACGAGAGACGATATTTCCTACGAAATATCAGGTGAGAAATTTTACTTGGTCTTTGTGGCGGGACGGGAGTCCATGGATCGATTACTGGCGACGTACTGCTCGTTGTGGGAACGCTCCAGGGGTCGTTCTGTGCCTGTAAATCGAAGGTCAGTGTGTAAGGCTCGACTATAATCGCCCTAGTGTTTGAAGGAACAATGAAACAACGCTTTGTGGTTCTTTGCTGCGACGGTCAGACGTACCTTGTGCATATAAAATTGAGACAAATCCAAAGACTGTTGTGCAACATGCAAAGAGTATGCAATGCCGTATTATCATGCAATAAGCGAATATGCGAGTGGCAATTGATTTAAGTCTGCGTACCTGTGGTCTGGGCGGAGGCGCCGCGATTGGTATACCCCAGGGATCAGTCTGCGCGTTAGATCCGCTTGCTTCTCCTAAGGTTACGTCCAGTAAATCTAACATGTGGCTCTGCTTCTCGGTCTGCGGCGTCCTGAAATTCATTTGGTGCCTTAGGGGAGAAATGAGCTGGGACGTCTTGTTCTAGTCGCTGCGGCGTGCGATAACCGCGAAGCCCGAGAGTATAAAAGTGACTGGCACTAACTTAAAATCTTGCTGACTTTGGCTAAGGGCTAATTGCAATCTAACGTCGTCGCTGCGCCGTCTTTGTTCTTCTTGCTCTGCCTCCTCCCTAGACATCGCGAGAGCCAATTGCAGCTGCAACTCCTCCTCTCCCACTGTTTGTGGCCTCGCAGCTTCCAATTCAGCTTGGCGATGCACAAATTATAATTAGTAACATTGAACGGAACATATAGGATCGCAACATAGGCATTTAATGGACACTCACTGGCACGCCTAGCCGTAGATTCAGATCCCAAACGGCATGGTTCCCAATCTTGGAACTGCGTCAAAAGAGAAGCTTCATTTTGTAAGAACCGAACATTTCGATGCTTCTATCAATTCCAACGGTACTTACGTCACTGCTCACAGGTGACATGGTATCTAGCCCGTCGCTTCCAAATCCACTAACAGATTGCGCAAATCTTTCTTTCGCTTTCAGCGCTCTAGCTCTTTCGTTTCTTAATCTCTCTTCGTCTTTTAATAAGGCCACTAGTTGCTTCGCTTTCTCTCGTACGTTCACTCCCTGATCTTTAGACCCTTCCATATACTGGAAATCTAAAAGCAACGAGAGGGAAGTTTTATACTAAACGTTTAACTAAAATTGTATACGGCAGTGTACCTTTTAGTGTGCGAATGGCAAAAATATTCTCTTTACAGTGCTGCGCAACCTTCTCCGATCCTGTTTTAATGAGATATTCTAAGAGGACTAAAGCTTTGTACACGTGCCGCCAGTTTTTACCGTGGTCGTTCAATCTCTTCCATAACATTTGCATAATCTCGGTAAATGCCACAACGTTATATGTTAAATCAGCAATCTCTGCCATAAGCGTACTGCTCGGACCCCAAGGGTCGTTGCTGGTTGCTTTCCGCACAGCTTTCTGTTCGTACAAGAATGTCGCACCTCAGTCTCAAGCGTGTAAACCAGTTAGGATCAGCATTTAATTACCTGCGCGTTGCTATAGTTGTGGGCAAGATTAATTATATCTCGCCTGATACCTGCCAAATTCACCTGCATAACGTCTTGACTTTGTCGTCTCATCTAAAAGATTACCACTGTATATTACAAGCAGGTAGTAACATTCCTGTTTCTCTTGAAAGCCCATACTTATCATCACATACATTCACGCTTATGTCAGTTAGATACGCTATAATTTCCAACGAGACTGGAACGTTCGGTCGCGTTTACTTAGGAAAGAGCAAGGTAAATAAACGCTGGTAATAAATATGGGCGGTCGTTTCATACCAAAGCCATGCGTCTAAATACGCGTTAGTAGAAAAGCTGTTAGTCAGAAACTCATCGTGAACTTCTCACGCTGGTCTACTTTTTACCAAATCAATGCGTTACTACTACTCTCTATGTGGTTAGTAATAAGATGAATGAAAGTAGCTAAAGTAAGTGCGATTAATACAAAACTAAAGAAACCCCACTTATAATAGTATTCTTCTGTCCTATACGTGACGTTACTGCATAAATTGCAAATTAAAACTATCGTACGGCAAACAGAAACGCAGTAAGTTAATGCGAATAGGATAAATAAGTATTACTTCGCATGTGTGATACACAAAGCGTCAGAGCGGAATAATTTCTTTTGAGATGTGCCTATATATACACCCCGGACAAAGAATTTCAACCAAACCAATGTCTTCGCGACATTGTACACAATTCGAATGCGTGGACATTAAATTACAATTCATTCTATCACTGTGATCTCCGTTGAGAGAGAATTCTTTTTCACCATAGCCTGCCGAGCTTCGTAATATTCGAAGTCTTTCTACGAAGAAATTAACATCAAAGATTTCCTTAACAGCAACGTTTGCTGCAATACTGACTTGCATAATGTGCACAACTTATCTTTAATTTAGAAATTTGCAAAAATAAAACACGAATGACTTTAAAGTATGTGCAAAAACTTGATTACTAAGAAACTATAATTCATGTATCTTTATAGGTATACAGGATGTTACACCGGTTCGACGTGTTTAATTAGTTTCGAATCGAAGGGACCGATTAGATTAGATAACGTTAGAGACTTTTATCGCCTCTGCGCTCATTTCAGATTTACGTTTCTCTCTACGAGAAAATAGCGAGACTTTTAGTCACACCCTGTATACTATTTCGGTAAGGTGACTTGCAGAACATTTATCTACGTCGTTGGTTGTTTTAAGTATTTTCTGGTAATGTCATTGATTAGTAAGGTAATAAGACTTGTTATTTTGTTGACCGTGGCCAGTTATAAAATTTACCTTCTGCATCGCCATTGTTGGCATACGAACTATCGCTGGCGGCGTTGATGAAGCTACTTCTTGTCCAGAAATATAGAAAACTCCCGAACACTCTTCAAATCAGAATAAAAATCCTAAACTATTAGACGGTTCGCTAAATAAGCAAGAAACATTTTGTTACATGTACCTGTCGACGATGAATGATTCTTTATGTAATGCGTAAATGATGATGTAACCAACTGAGGGTATTTTGCTCGTAACATCGACAATTCTACCGTATATTATGCAAATAAATATTGCACAGAATACCGCGCACAACGGTTGTCTGGCGCGTTACGCGTTGCAAAGACACCTCATTTGGATAGTACTTAAAAAATAAATAGGCACAACTCATATTTTATCGACCGACAACATGTACTATTATTTTAGCTGCGAATACCTGCTTTAAAGTAGTATGTACAAGGCGTTTGGCTGATGTCTTACAAAAATATTAGCTCCACAATAATAACATTTCGCTCGGCGAGTTAGTCAAAGTTCGATCGCTTGTTACTACCGACGATTTGAAATACGCATGAACCACGTAAGACCAACGAAATACATTTACAGCGAGTATCTTCAGCGGGAGAGAAAAATGTTACCGTCCATGAACTTTTACACCGTGTAGTTACGAATTTCATTTCGTGGAAAGCAAATTTGTGAAAGAGAAACGTGTAAAAGGCTGAGAAACCTATGAACTTACTTAAATCCTTTACAAGTAAATGCGATTATAACAGAAACATGGCTCTAAAGTAATCGCCAAATCAAAGTTGCAGCTTTCGTGTAATATTATGCTTTAATTCGGCGGTAGAATTAACTCTCTAGAATTATTTGAATCCGAATTACTTCGGGAACGTAAAGTACTGGATTAATCGTTCGAACTACTTTTATCCATTACAGAATCTGTCGCAAGCATTTTTAATAAAAGAAATTTAAACAGAAAACAAAGAAGAAGAAGAAGAAGTTTTTGTATTAAAAGAAAAGGAATCTGAACCAAACTACTACTTTGAAAATCAATAGGCAGCATGCAATGATGAGGGGAATCAAAATTACTTACGTTGACAAATCGGAGGAGTTAAATTTTTCCTCGAGAAAGCCGCGTTATTAAACTGAAAAGCGAAGGAAACTTTTATTATCTGCCACTTAGAGACATTGCGCCTGGGTCTTATCTTATCATGATGCATATACAATATAACTTTGCACTAAAAAGTTTCAGTAACACGTACGTTCTGAAACACCTTTAAATCTAACGAAACTTTTCCACGTGCCAACACGACGAAACAGAAAGCACGCGATGGCAAATGAAACTTTAATACCTAGTTCAAGTAATTTAGTTTATAACGCTAGAACTCTTTTGTTCGAACGTTGCGACCATTATTTTACTCCGTTTTTGATCTGCGGAATCTATCGCTAATTAGATCGATTTGGAGTGGTAATTCTTAATGAAATATCTTTAAAATTCAGTTTCATAACTTTCTCCTTGGCCTTACTAGTCAGCTGCCAAAGATAATAAAAGAATAAGTGCTGGTTTGACGTCTAACTTAAATATTTGTTCAAATACGTCAGGCACAGAATTACCATACTATTATATTTTTCCGAGAAACTATACCTCCGATATACTAGCTTAATACCAAAATTCAAAGTACACAGAAAGACTTATACTCCGTTTGGAATTGCCATTGTACGGTTTCTTTCAGATACACATAACGTGTATTATACCTACAAATGTCCATGAAACTATTGACACCTATATTGTTTTCCGAATCACGTCTGCATTCAACGAATTTAGAACAGCTGATAGACAAAGGCCGCGATATTATCACCGATTCGATTACACGGAAGAAAATCATCAGGACTGCCCGAATTCATCTGTTCGAAACGATGAATCGTAATTGTCTTCGATTCCTTTAACTATTAACCTTACGTACACTCGGTGTGACAGCTCAGCAGATTTTCAGTCTGAACGTCGAGCACACATCGTTCCTTCGTCACGCGTGAAAAACACGTTACTGTGTACTTCCTCCTATCGTTCGAAAGTTCCGATCGAGCGGGGATGCACGAGAGTGCCTGCGGTGCATTTAACGAGAATCGTACGCGCCGTGCGAATACGGAACGGCGAACCTCTCCCGATGGATTTAAAAGAACAATGCCGTCCGGGCATGCACGCTCCGTATCACTCTGTATACTACCTTTCAGTGGCCGTCCGACACAGCGGTTGTACGCACGCACTCATACACGCGCAGCTCGGCTCGGCTGCAAGGCTAGTCCATGAAAATACGTGATATGTCAATTTCGAAACTCTGCCCACTGTTCTCCCATGCTCGGGTGTGACTTCTCGCAATCCTGCGCTCCTCTCGATCCGTTTCGGGCAGACGTTAACGCGAACCGGATCGGAGGGGTGGAGTTGGCGAGTAAAAAAGAGAAGCCCGTCGCGGATTAGAATACTCCCCGGCGGTACTGCTCTATATCGTCGGAACGGAACCGAGCCTGCGGACTTTTTTATTCTACGGACTGTACCACTCGTAGCCTGCCGCGTACCGACCGCACGTCCCCGTAAATCTGGCCGCGATTCAGCGTGCAACCTTCTACTCACCGTGGCGTGTACTTGGAATTTAATACACGGAACCTTTCGACCGAAACAAGGGGGCAAAATAACACAAAACACTTATGACAAGTCCATTCACAGACACTGACGAATTAGGAGCTACGAGGCAAGATGGCGCTGAAAAGTATTCCTTCCTCCTCTGTTTCGCCGCCCGCGGTGCTACCGAGGAAGATAGAGCATTCAGTTTCGTTCTGTGGGGCCGTAGATAACGCGAGGCTGACTCTTAAAAAGTCCACGCTCCGCTTTTCCGCATATATCTTATGCGAGCAACGTACTGCGTGACTTTTTCTTTTTATTCAAACAAGGAATTTGTCAATGAAGGCTGGCCTCTCTTTATGTAATCTTAAGGCGCGTTTACAAGTACGCGAATTTCGGAGTTGAGGGTATTCGGGGTACAGGGTGTTTAAAAAGCCTTTCGTATGATCCAATTACCTGGAAAGTTTGATTCCGTTTATTGTTAAAGTATTTTTAATAAACTAATACTCTGATTATTTGCTGGTAGTATTGTTCTAAGTAAAGGGCCGAAATGTTGGTTTAATAAATCTCTCGTAGTTCCTATTTTCATTTCAAATAAAATTTGCTTACTTTTCGCGAAATAGAGAGCGTCGTTTGGGATACTCTGTATATTAGGAAAGCGTAGTTCATTGTAAACGTAGAATAGGTGTAGTATTCTCGCGGGAGTATTAAAGCAGAACGCACTTATACATACACTCGCTCAATTTACGCGGTACTTTTTATACGCGATTTTTTACACAGTAAATAATTGCTTTGTTTACTTCGTAAATTGAAGTATATGTGCAAAATAATTGTAGTGATGTGTATAATAACTTGAAACCAATTAAAAAGAAAAGGTGACTGTTTCGGAGTGCAGTAAGTACTGACAGCGACCAAGAATAAAATTGAAATTTGTTTCTCTGAACTCTCATTATTATTGTTTTTATGCAAATATGTGAAATAAATATTTTTACCACATACACGAACTGGCTTTTCTCTTTCGTATCTTTTCTTTAGACTGGCAGGATTTTCTAACGCGTGAAAAAAAACAACGCGGAAGGAATAATGCCCCTAAATCGAGGAACGGAGTGTAGCGCGTAATTTTCGCACGTTAATCATAAAACTGATCCATTCAGCGTTCAATTTTATTGACTAACGCCTTTTGTTTCGAAAGCTTCTGTTTCGAAGCTAACGTCATTTTATGGCTCATCATGGTGCCTCATAATAATCAGAGGTATAACACCTGGAAGGCATATAGCGAGGTCGTAAAAGCTGCGGGGGTCCCAAAGTTTACAGCTTTGAGGTTTGGTATCTCGGGGAAAGGTAAGGTATAAAATTCTCTGTAAAGTGTTTCCAGGCCTCTTGCCCCGAAACCTTAAAATTGTAAACTTTGGGACTCTCGCAGCTTTTACGATCTCGCTTATCCCTCCCAAGTACTGTAAAATATACTAACTTAGAAAGCGTTTTTATCTCTATAAACTGAGATCGATAAGAATTAGATCGGAGGAAGTAAAACATAAGTACTTATGCTCCTAGACGAAATCGAAAAGTCACATTTATCTTTTGCTCCATCTCGTGGGCCCACTGAGCCTAGGCCGACAGTTTGTTTTGCCTCTATCCAGAAAGTGAAGGGGCTGTTGGGATAGAGAGGAAAAAAGAAAGGGACCGGGAGGCTTCTCTCAATGAACGAGGTTTTTGTCCTCGAAACCACCTGGCGAACTTCGTCAGTGGGACTGACACAGACCTGGCCCAAATGCTTACAGTGGAGGGGATCATGTTTAGAACGAATATTTATACATTTTAGTTGTTGAGCAAGAGCTTGTGAGAATTAATAGAAGTTAAAAGACCTCTGGTGGCGCTACCCGCGCACTAGCGCCGAAAACCCAAGGGTGGCGCGACGGGACGTCACAGTAATATAACCTACGTTGTTTTTGTTAGTTGAACGAAAACCTGTTCGATAAATAATCAGATTTGAGAAGCGTTCTCCAAAAGCGAGTCGCATCAACATGAGCGTGAGGCTTTTAAAAGACCCAGCTACCGTGAGTAGCCGCATATTTGTCGGGCATTTACAAACCGACGATATGACGAAACACGAGTTGGAGGAACATTTCTCGAAATATGGAACTGTTGTTGGCTCAGCGATAAACCGAGGCTTCGGTTTCGTCCAGTTCGAAGAAGAGCAGGCTGCTCAGAAAGCTATTCAAAATGAAGATGGCTCAATGTTCAAAGGCAGACGAATAGGTATCACCTCCCATCCTATTTTCATTGCACTTAAATCTCGCTTCCGTTTAGTTCGAAATTAATTTCTCGTCCATATATTGGCGTGGATTCGAATCTTGTAATATATATCTCTTCGAACAGATGTTAGACCAGCGAAGAAGGATAATCAGGCCGGCGGAGGAGTCGGAGGAATTGGCGGAGGTGGAGGTGGTGGAATCCTGGGGAAGCCGCAAGGAGGACCTAACAATCAGTTTAATCCTGGCAGTAACCACTTCAGCTCTGCGAACGATTCTTTCAGTAGCGGGAATCAAAGCTTCGGAGGAAACTCCAGTTTCAATCCGAGCCAAAGTTTTGCCTGCGATTCGCAGTCGAACGATAGCCAGAAAGGGAATAACATGCCGAGCAGAGGAAGCGATCAATTCGGCGACGGAAATCAGCCCAGAGACAACGAGCCGTTTGGAAATCAGAATCGAAACAATGGGAACGATCAGTTCGGTAATTTGATGCAGAATAAAGGGAATAACCAGTTTAATCCCGGCAGTCAGAACAGAGGCAGTCAATTTCTACCAGGCGGCAATCAGAATAGGCCTGGTGGAAATCAAAATCGTAATGGAAATAATCAGAATAATCACAATCAAAGCGGCGGAGGAGCTGGGGGAGCGAACAATGGCGGAGGTGGCAGACACAGGGGCACTAGGGGTGGGAAGAATCGAAATAAAAACAGAGACGGCTCCGCGGGTGGGAACAATTTCAGAGATCGTAGCCCTATCAACAGAAGCGGCCGGCTAGACGACACGGGTGGTCGGGAGTGGGATCACAAGCAAGGCGATAGACCAAAAGGCAATAGCTTCGCTAGAGAGCCGTTCAACGATACCAGCAATCGCTACGAGGATTTCAAGGGTTCCGGGCCTAGAGACATGAACATGAGTTTTAAGTAAGCGAAGCTACTACTTCCTTTTCAATCTTTTTATTTTCTACGGTAATTATTTAGAGGTTATCCGTGCTCACTGATTTCAATGATTTTTGGATATGTTGTCGGGTACACGATTCTGAACAACTTTTTCCTATACATGTTACCGCCGCTCGACCTTCGTTTTCGAGATATTCGCGAAAAAATTCTGTTGATTTATTCCGACGCAACGCATTCCACTTTCTAACTTGTTCCGGGTATTACTATTGGGTGGGGCTAGATTAGTGCGGGGCGCGCGCCCGCTTGCGGGAGCGTAAAGCATGGTAGCGAACCGATGTGAGTTTAGAGATTTGAACCAGAAACTTGCGGATGCCCATCAACGCCCCGACTCACATCGGTTCGCTACCATGCTTTACGCGCCCGCGAGCGGGCGCGCGCCCCCCGGCCTAATCTAGGGCCAACCAATACTAATTGGCGTCCGTTGCGTCGGAATAAGTCGAAAGAAGTTTTTCGCAAATATGTATCTCGGAAACCTGTGATGCCAGATCGGGGACGAGTTCCCTGGAGAATTTCCCCCACCTCGCGCACACTACGCCGGAGCTGCGTGTCCATGAGTTAGACTCCGAAGCGCCGAGTTGACGGACACGCTGCTCCGGCGTAGTATGCGCGAGGTGGGGGAAATTCTCGACGGAACCCGTCCCCGATCTGGCATCACAGTCGGAAACAAAGGTCAGCTTCGTCATTTGTTTTGTCCCATGCTGGCGCATACATTGCCACAGACGCGTACTGTTGGTAGGTATACGGTAGGGTTGGGACTATTTGTCGAATTTTTTGGTATTCGAATATTCGAATACTTCAGTTGCTCAATTATTTGGCGAATATAATTCGAATATTCAAGTATTCGAATACTATTCGAATATTTAAGTATTCGAATACTATTCGAGTATTTAAGTATTCGAATACTATTCGAGTATTTAAGTATTCGAATGCACCAGTATACACTTGATTTATAATTCACACCATACTATTCGAATACTGATGTGTTACTATTCGAATATATCAGTATTCGAATACACCAGTATTCAGTACATCAGTATTCGAATAGATCAGTATTTGAATAGTATTCGAATAGATCAGTATTCGAATTGTATTCGAATGCATCAGTATTCAGTACATCAGTATTCGAATACTGGTGTATTCGAAGTATGTATTCGAATACTAGTATTCGAATAGATCAGTATTCGAATAGTATTTGAATACATCAGTATTCGAATAGTATTTGAATACATCAGTATTCGAATAGTATTTGAATACATCAGTATTCGAATAGATCAGTATTTGAATAGTATTCGAATAGATCAGTATTCGAATTGAATACATCAGTATTCAGTACATCAGTATTCGAATACATCAGTATTCGAATAGTATTTGAATACATCAGTATTCGAATAGTATTTGAATACATCAGTATTCGATTAGTATTTGAATACATCAGTATTCGAATAGTATTTGAATACATCAGTATTCGAATAGATCAGTATTTGAATAGTATTCGAATAGATCAGTATTCGAATTGAATACATCAGTATTCAGTACATCAGTATTCGAATACATCAGTATTCGAATAGTATTTGAATACATCAGTATTCGAATAGATCAGTATTTGAATAGTATTCGAATAGATCAGTATTCGAATTGAATACATCAGTATTCAGTACATCAGTATTCGAATACATCAGTATTCGAATAGTATTTGAATACATCAGTATTCGAATAGTATTTGAATACATCAGTATTCGAATACTATTTGAATACATCAGTATTCGAATAGATCAGTATTTGAATAGTATTCGAATAGATCAGTATTCGAATTGAATACATCAGTATTCAGTACATCAGTATTCGAATACATCAGTATTCGAATAGTATTTGAATACATCAGTATTCGAATAGATCAGTATTTGAATAGTATTCGAATAGATCAGTATTCGAATTGAATACATCAGTATTCAGTACATCAGTATTCGAATACATCAGTATTCAGTACATCAGTATTCGAATACATCAGTATTCAGTACATCAGTATTCGAATAGATCAGTGTTCGAATAGTATTTGAATACATCAGTATTCGAATAGTAATCGAATAATAACATTCGAATACTCAAATATTCGAAGTTTATTCGTAGCATTCGAATACTTGTAAAATATTCGAATATTAAATTATTCGAATAGTCCCAGCCCTAGTATACGGCAGAGTACATTGTAGTAGTAGCAGCAGTTTTTCGCGAATATCTCGGAAACGAAGGTCGAGCGGCGGTAACATGTATAGGAAAAAATTGTTCAGGATCGTGTCCCCGACAACATATCCAAAAATCATTGAAATCGGTGAGGATCGAAAACTTCTAAATAGTTACCTTTTCTACTGTTGATTATTAGTATTAGTCAAATTCTCTATTATGTTTTTTTATTAGCAACACAAGCGCAGGGAGTGATTACTCAAATGCTGCCACTGAGAAGAACGACTGTGAAATCATTGTCGTTAACAAGGCATTAACGTACGTATAAAAGTATTTTACACTGTTCCCAGACAACTGAATATTCTCGTAATTCTTGTGCATCGAAATAGGGAATACGCTGAGAGTATCGAGGCACGCTTGAAGAAAATGGGACTAACGGTGGACTTGCTATTCCCAAACGAGGATGTGCTTCTGAGTCGAGTTCTGGGAAATATAGCAAGCCGAGGATGCTTGTACGCAGTTGTAGTCATGCCTATCAACCAGGAACATCATTCCCTAACGTTAAATATTCTTCATGGTTTGCCACAAGGTATTTCTCTCGACAGTGCCACGAAAGCTCCGGTGATTCTAATGTTTAAACGATCTCATACTTTCCCGCAGAACACAGGAATATGCTCGTGGACGACGCTATTAACTTAATATCACGCGATTTTGCCAACTACAAAGCTGGAGGGCGATCTGTTCCAATAAACACACCTTTCGCGAACGAGAAACACCCTGACGCCATTCAAGTGCTATTGAACATGTTGGCCGATAATCATCAATTGACAGTATTACAATACGATCGCGTTATAAAATACCTCGAGATCCAGCGCGAGGAGCAAGTGCAGGTGGAATTAGGGGACGTGAAGGATCTGCCGACGACGACGACGATAACAGTCAGCGACCCAAAGCAAGCTGAGTTGCAGTCTAGGATACTTAATATTCTGAACAGTAATAAAACTACTTCGTCTGTACCAGCGCCTAGCCCAGTGCCGGCACCGACTCCAGCACCGACTCCGGTCCCACCAGCTACTTGGGGAGCAGGTAAAGCTTACAACGTTTCATTAATAAATCAGCACAGTGTAGATTTAAAAACGAGTTTGCCATGGACTTTTGGTTTTGGCTCGGACGCAATTAAGTTTACAAGCCGATCCTTCGATGAGGAACGCGGGAAACGTGCGCGTCGTAACTGCAGCATTTCGAAGTTCTCACTGCACCGCGTTACAGTTATACACCAATAACTAAAAATTATTCCTGTCTATTGTCGAGACCACTGAAGGAGCGGTAACCGGGGCGTAGAACATTTCCGACCGGGCAAAATGTTCGACGGACTTGTTACGCTGTTGTGCGTATTCGAAAGGGGTGTTTTATTAGGTGCATCTTACGGATTTTGGATCACCTATTCCTCTTGCATTTCAGTAGGGACTTTGTGTCATTACTTGACGAGCCAGAGAAAAGACACAAATTCTCTGTAGGGGGCTGTCCTTAAATTACATAAGGGTAATTTTGGCAAATTCTTACCCCTCTTTCCCTCAGCATAAGAATTCGTAAGATCTGATATTCCAACCCTCTCCTTACGTAATTTTTTTACATTTAATTTTTTCAGTTTTTAAAATTCTTTTAAAGGTTTATATAATTCATTTAACTCTCGATTTCGGGAAATTTAAACTAAAACTACTTTTCTGAATACTGAATAAAACTACTTTTCTACTATTTATTGAAAATTACGTTAAAAATATTACGTAAGACACTACCTGACCTTCTTCTCCCTTGTAAGAAAACGTAAGAAATTCGCGACCCCCTCTCCCCCCTAAAAGGCCTTACGTAATTTAAGTACGACCCCTAAAGAATTTTGTTTTAAACACTGTAGATCGTGGTAAAAATTTCGATAACGTTGGGCCACGAGTGCTTGACCATAAAACGAACTTCGTACGCTTTGGGTTGTTTTGTTTGTCGAGTTCCCCGCGCGTGTAGTGTTTGTTGTGCCTGTCTCCACACGATGCCAGTGATCAAAGCGAACGAACTTCGAATATATATATTGCCGGTGTTCACGACCGCTAACTACATGAGTACATCGTGTTATGCCAGCAGCATCAACTGCCACAACAGCCACAACAACAACCAGTACAGGAGTATCACCGTCGCCTCTGCTAAACGATCCGACCGTACAAAAGGCACTTGACAGTCTGTTGCAAGGCAATTTGCTCAAAAGCATCGGCGACCAGCAACCACCTACAACCACCACGCCTCTGTTTGCCGCATTTTCTAATATCGGTCGGTTCTAATTCATTTCTATGTTATTCCTTTTTACCAGGTCGGTCCTCCTTCTACTTCATCCGCCAAAGAGAGACAGAAAGAAAAGAACAGCCTGTTCGTTTCTTCGAGGTGAAATGCCCGCAATGATAGCCGATAGCAAAATCAACGCGTTAGTCTAAATCGAATCCAGCAAAGTGATTTGACTTCGATGTTCGTCTCCGATGAAGTGTTTAGCATGCTTTTATGTGTATAAAATAGTACACTCTTGAATATAGGGTTTATAACGATTTGTAAGTTCTGTAGTTCGTATTCATACCATTCACAATGATAGATATACACTTGGTATTCGTCTACACGTTTGTTTAATCGTTTCGTTCGTAGGACAGGGATATTTTAGCTTTAGTGCTGATCGTATAGCTACGTATACGAGAATGAAAATGTTGGATGCACATCCAACGGATTTCCCGAGCGAGCTCTATACTTCTTTTATTCCTATTTGCTTCTTCCTGTTGCTGTAAGGTTTAATTTAAGTATCGAAACATCTTGGATATTACGAAACGGGCTTAAAGTATTGTACCGCTATACTTTATTAGAACCTGGGTAATCACGATGAGAAGTATTTCAATATGTAACGTATTGACCTAGTAATCAACAGTTTGATTAAATAATTCCGCTGTTCGTTGCAATTATACGTTGTTCTCGTCTTAGCGAGTAGAATCACATTATAGTTTTAACGAGCTACCGCTTCTGTCACTTTTATAACTTCTATCAGTCTCGTGAAATCATATTACCTGCGACTATAACGCAACATGTAATTATGACTTTAATTGGGATTAGTAAGAAACATTCGAATGAATTTATAAATCTTGTAAACTTTGTCCAGTGTAAAAAATACAATATACATATTAAATACGAAGCATTTCATTTTTACGATAAATCATTCAAATCGTGTAAGATGTTAATTTACCTATTGCATCGCTGGAGAGTGCATCTACGCGAGTGTGGATTTTTCTTTCAAGGAAGATAGAGATTAAAGAAACTTATTATACATGTTAATCGTTTCTTCTTTCAAATTTGTACGAACACCTAAACCGCAATCGGTTTGAGTATCCGTAGAAACATGCTAGACGAAGGAAGCTATGCACATTGTTTTAAGGATTAAATAAATAATCATGTATCACTTCAATAAAACATTTTTAGGAATACTTTGTCTTTTATTGATGACCGAGTACAATGTTGACGATGTGGTCTTCTTTCTCACGGGTCTAGAAAGAAGAAGATACGTATCTGTAGAATTGGGCTTGAAGTTTGAGAGCGTAGTGCATTAATCGTTTACGTACCTTTGCAGCGAAGTGATTAAATCTACATTCATTTTCACGAAGCAATCTAAGCCGTGGATTTAAAAGCAGCTTTATTATATTAATAAGCGACAAAGAGAATCAGTGCACCAAGTGAAGTATACAAGTCGAAGTGGTTCGCAGAATGTAAGTTAGCGTATTGTTAACACCGTCGGCAGGTAAGCGAAGCATATAAACAAGCTTAGATACTCGTTAAGAATTCACTGCAAATGAAATTTACCTAAATAATAACTCTTCAGGTATTGCTCCGCATGTACAATCTCTTCGCAAGGCTGGGACACCTCCTTGTACAGTATACCGAGGACAGATTTCACAGCATCGATGTCGTACATATTTTTCCTTAATCTGTTCTTATAGGGTTTCAATTTCTCTACCAGCTCCTTATTGTTACTAATGGAGCCGATGTGGCTCTCAAGGATTTCGTTGTACATTGGCCAGTCGGCAGCGCACGCAGGGCAATCGCACTCGAAGAAGTAGTCCTGCGTTATCTTTTCCCTTCTTTCAGATCGCGGCAGATGTGCGTACGCAGGGCCATAGCCTGTGAATATTTGATCCCCAGGATATATTGGTTCCAGGGCACGAGTGATCATTGTCAGTCCCTCGAAGTGGCGAAACGTGTTCGGTGCGCAAGAATGATTGTACAAGCTGTGCGTTACGTATAGACCTGAGCCTGTTTGAATTCCTGGTTCCTGTTGCACCTAGAGAATAAATCTGATGTAATAGAGAATCATTTCTGTAACAATTATCGTTCGTCTCATTCAATACTGTATAAGTGTTATAAACGTGTAACTAGTAGAGTAAAGATCGTTGTTTTTCTGTAAGCGCGACGTGTATTCTATAGTATCTATTAAACAAATTACTGTGAAACAATTCGAGGACGTTATAAGACAGGCACGAAACATGATGCTGCCGCAAAATGTGAGATCAGAGAAATTGCAGAGATCTTTTAATTGTTCCATTTCGTATTTCTTGCAGAAGAAGTTAGTCTGCGTGGCTAAAAGGATAGCTGCGAGAGCTGAGATGCAGGCGAAAGCGCTGATTCCAAGGAGCGGTCTTGTCGACATGTTGGTAGCGAGGCTCAGAGCGGATCTTGCACTATGGCTGTCCAGTATACCCTCATCTGTAAATCCTGCGGTTCTCTTATCTACGGAACGAAAGTGGTTTATAAAATTTTTCAACACCCAGTAAGTTACAGTTGAACATTTTTCCTACGATTCGTTTCGCCAGCCTTCCATAGCATTCCGCGTTCTTGTATCTTTTATTTCAGCAGCGAAGCACGAAAGCTATTCTTTACCTGGATTGCGCTCAGCTATTTTCATGTCCTCCCGCAATTCTGCAATTTTCTTCCCCTTCGCTGTTACCACGATCACGAAGCGAACAATCTTGGTAAGCATTCGCACCTTATCTTTATCGACATCGAACAAATTTCCTAGTATCGACAGAATTGGGCATTCTAATCGATGAGCTATTTTCCAAGCCAACGCTCTGCATTTCTCTGAACAATACACTGCCATTGGACACTTCGAGCATGGAATTAAGTTGTAGCTCCTCGATAAACATTGATGGCAGTGCGTGTAATATCTGCAACGCACAGGATCATTACGTGTCGCTAGATAAATTAATGTTTGAGGGATTCGCTACCTGTGCGTGTAGATAACGTGTGTATATGGATCCTCGAAGCTAACTACGTCTCCTGGCTTGAATTCTTTAGTGGCTGCTAAGTGACGCCCATACTTTTCAGAACACGTAACGTTGATACCATCGCTAACAGCTGGAGCCTCTTTACTAGGACCATAAGCTAACTTTAAGGGGCCTTCGTGTGCTAAGTATCTTGGCGATTTATCCTGATCATTTGCGGACGCTTCATTGCTACTATTAATCGACTCTTGTTTCTCCTTCTTATCTTTACAGTTTTTGTTTATCTCGCCGTTGAGTTCAGTGTTGCTGTTTCTATACTTTACAGTTACAGGTGTATCGGTGATCTTCTCCGACAAACACATGCCCAATACCTTTTCTACGTCAACGGTATCATTTTCCTTGAGCTGCAATTCCTTCTTAATCTCATCGCAAGCTTTGGCTCCTCTTTCCCTCAAATTCTTTCTCTTCTCTTCAGGATATCCTAGATTCAAAGCCGCATCGATGTCTATTAAACACTGCTTGTACATTTGTTTCCTATACAAAGCCGCTGAACGATTGGCGTAGGCATACGCCATAAGCTCTCTGTCACTCGCATACGCCAAGCTCATTGTATAACATTTTATAGCTTCAACGTCGTCGCCCATTACAAAATGTTGGTTTCCTGTATTTTGTCTTATATTTAATACTGAATCGTAGAAATTAAATTTCAATGTCTAGAGAATAGTTGTTACCTTCCTCCCTGTATCTGACGGAGTCTTCTTCATTTTTCGTTTCAGGAACTAAAGTGGGTAACTGGGTTTTCACCATATTTTCCAAAATGTGACCGATAAGGGATTCACACTCTGTCTGTAGACCGTATCCCACGTTCGACTGATCGCGTTGTCTTAAAGTCAGTACAAGCTCCCTTGCTGTGTCCATGTCTTGTGCAAGCTGTCTCTCCCGAAGAGATCTAAAAATTCTTTGAACTCTTACATTCTATTAGAAAACTATTTAAACACGTTTGTATGCAGAATGTAAAGGTACCTTGTTCGGTTGGTTTCGCTAAGATTTTGCGCACATATATCGAGCGTTTCCAGCAATTAGCACAAGAATGAGTATTCACGTACTTCTTGGGCAGTAGATAAGAAGAGACTGAATGGAGTGTAGTTAACTATGTACTGGCTGAAGCAAAACCGAGAGGTGAAACTAAAATTACCTCAAGTAAGATGATAGAGGGAAGCAGAAACTGCTTGACTATGTAGCCAAGCTTGAAAACATTCATTAAATTGTTAAATTACAATGTAGACGGCAGGTGCACGAGCACACGTACTTTCCCAGAACTTGATGCTATAAATATTGCAATTTTTATAATTCTAGAATTCGTGAAAAACGTAGAAAATTATTTAAAAAAGCAAATATGCTGCAGTGTGTTTTTAACGCGTTGTTCAATTTTTTCCCTGCTATTCTAGAAATTAAATTTATTACGTAAATATTTTCGTACGTATTGTATGGTTTTTCGTAAATATAACTATAAATAATACTGTAATTAAACAATCGCGAAGTATACTGTGAACATTGAAATAAAATATAAGCGTATGTAAAGCTTAAAAATGTAAAATAAATATAGATCTTGGAGGTAGTTTTTTCAGTCTTGTTGCATGAGCACTTTGTAATGAGAACAATTTGGCAGGCATCCAAATTTAACAGTAAAGTCTCTACAGTCTTGAATTCAACCTTTAATCAAACGAATACATACATACACCGGTGTGATCACTGACTTTTACGAAAACAATAGTTTCATAACGTGTAACACAAAATAAACGATAAAATTTATTTATACTTTCTAGGTGTTATAAAGATTTCTGTTAGAGCTATCTTGTGATAAAAGTAATATTATTAAAGGGTACAATAAAATTGAAGAATAATGTATGGAAAAAGTATAATAGTTTTATTAAGAGTTTATCACACAGTAACAATTAGTTTTTAACATATGCTAATGATTCAATGCTATTAGAATGTGAAATGCGGCTGCACGTTGCGCAGAATATGTTAGGTTTTAGGAGATTTTATGAAGCAGTAATTGTATGGAAAATTGATTCCACTTTATAAAAGAATTATATGCACATCTGACTAGATTAATCTTCATCTGCTTCCAGATTTATGCGACTACCAAACTTTGCATACAGTTGAGTTTTCAAATCGCTTATAACGGTCTTTAAGTCCGCACATTTGCTCTCCAAATTTGCGATCTCCTTTTTCTTTTTGTCTTTGATCTCGTCTAAGTAATTCTAGAAGTATAAAATCTTTTATCAGAAAAATGAATTAAAAGTTTTAGCTGCTAGAAGATAGCTGAATCCGAATGCTACGTTTGTATTTGATTTCCTTTTCTATAAATTGTCTAAATATTACATACAGCTTTTCCAAAAAAATATATATACAAAGTGCCTCTTTAATTCGTAAATAGAGCGAACTATTCATTTTTCTTCTAAAACACCCGCATTAGAGGGGTCGGTAAATATAGGAATGCCGAACCTGTGTCTTTTCCAAGTCTTCGTAAATGAAAACTTCGCCAATGTAATATGGTATTTTCGCGTCGTCGTCTAGCAGCGTTATTTCGTCGCAGGCATCTTCCAAGTTCTTTAAGTCATTCTGCAAGAAGCATTGGAACGTATTGTATTCAACAATGTACATAGCCAAATAAGGTTATGAGGAAATACGAGCGATTTGTTAACGGTAAATTCGTTCGTGCCTGTTTGATTTTTAATTCTTCTTTCAAGTCTTCCATTTTAGCGTTATGCCTGGCAAATTTGTTAATCTTCTGTTGATCCTCGTACGTGATATAAACATCGGAATCCTGTAATGCGATAGAGGTTAGATACGAATTGTAACGATACAGAGCGTACAGGAAAAATAATTTCATATTCAAATTCACCGGTTGGAATCCAGATTGGACGTTTTTTCTTGCAGACATCCTTACGGTCTCCTTTTGTGTTGCGATTACTTAATTACTTAGCACCGGTCTAAGCAACAATTTTCAAAAAAAAAGTGACGTCAGATGTTCATGACATCGTTGGTTAGGTCATCATTGGAAATGAAATAAAGTCTAACGATGAGACCGTTGGAAATGTGACTTGAGGTGCGTTCTTTTATAAGACTGACGTTACTTGTTGGTGTTGCCGTTAGGTGGCTATAATGTTTCATAGGCCGGTATTCATAGTCGCTACTTATTCTTAAGCAAATGCTTAAGCATTCGGGCATCCTTTACTAGCCACTAGGTTAGTAGAATACTGGTGTATTCGAATAGTATGGTGTGAAGTGGGTCAAAATTAGCTTACTATTCGAATACTGATGTATTCGAATAGATCAGTATTCAAATAGTATTCGAATAATAACATTCGAATACTGAAATATTCGAAGTTTATTCGTAGCATTCGAATACTTGTAAAATATTCGAATAGTCCCAGGCCTAAATACGACTGCATTGTAACAACGTCGGTGATCAAAAGCGAGGCGAAGAAACAGGCTTCTTCATACTTTCCTCTTTTTCATCAATACATTGTTTTCTAATGTTGTGAAGTTCATCCTTAACTCTTTTCTGTTCAAACTTCGCGCTTTAAAAGCTTACGTTAAACGCCGCTAGAGCGGGGATCGCAACTCGCAACAATAGTTTGTAGTGATCCTCTAGGTAGTGACCGGAAAATGTGACCGCGTTTTCTATTGATCGACGCCATTATTGACCTAAACCGGAAATAGAGAGAAGAAGTAAATCTGCGTAATTTTTCCTATTGGGCGAAGCAATAATATCTACCAATTGGATTCCACGATATTGAGCGAAAAATGGGATCAGCAGCAAACTTCATTTAATACTGAATTGCCCGCCGATTTGTGACTTCCGCTTTAGGACAAAATGGTGGACACATTTTCCGATCACTAATAAATAGTTCCTGATTTACCGCCGATTTCTTCACCGTCAGTAATCTTCCAGTTAGAGTTATGTTCCACATAACTGCCAAATGATGGCATCCAACTGGTCGACGAGTGCCACATGATAACATCTAATTGGTCGTTCATTGATCGGGACTTTACTCGGAGGTGAAGAAATCGGGCATTCAATAAATATTTGAAAAGCTGCTAAATGGCTGTTATTGAGAGCTATTAATTCAACTCGATATTCTCAGTTTTGAATGAAGGAAATACGTTCATTATTAGTTTGTTTGATTATAAAATGAAAAATAGAAGTTAAGAAGAAAGAATGAATGAAAAAAGAAGTTTAGGTCCCACCGAGATTTGAACTCGGATCGCTGGATTCAGAGTCCAGAGTGCTAACCATTACACCATGGGACCTTGTACGTTTAATTTTGATATCAATTATTTAAGGTAGGTTGATAATAGTTTCAAGAATGCTACTTTTAATCTAATCAAATTCTTCGTTTTGAATAATTTTCTATCAATTTCGATCTTTTTATGGAATGCTAAACATTCTGAAATATAAAGCGTTTATTAATATTCTAACTATATTTTACAGGCTTTTTTACAACTAGGCAAGATGATTTCTTTACTGATGTAGAACATAAATGTTATAATGAACTCATAAATATTAACAAAATGGTTGAAGTATAAAACTTATTGTCTACGTAACTGTAGATTAAGGCTCATTTACAAAAAATTATATAGTGTTTGCTTTTTCTTATCTAACTTAACTAAAATCAATGTTTAGTCTTATCAAATGGACATCAGTATTGATTATCAATTAATTTGGTTCTGTAATGTCAACTTTTTTTTGTTGGATTAATCCGCATCTTCCTCTGAATCTTCCTCATTCAATTTTGAATCTTCGTCCTTCAATTTGGAATCTTTTTCATTCAATTTTGAATCTTCCTCCTTCAATTTTGAATCTTTCTCATTCAAGTTTGAATCTTCCTCCTTCAATTTTGAATCTTTCTCGTTCAATTTTGAATCTTCCTCGTTCAATTTTGAATCTTCCTCGTTCAATTTTGAATCTTCCTCGTTCAATTTTGAATCTTCCTCGTTCAATTTTGAATCTTCCTCGTTCAATTTTGAATCTTCCTCGTTCAATTTTGAATCTTTCTCATTCAATTTTGAATCTTCCTCGTTCTTTTTATTACTTTCAGAATTTGTTTTCTGGAAATTGCAATTACACTCATCTTTATGTACCAAACTTTTAAATATAAAAACATTCTTCGTTATTACCTTTGTAGTATTTGAAACTTCCTTTGTGTTGCATATTTCCAGCAAATTGTATTTCTTGAATCTATAATAAAGTGGAGCGACGCACATGAGACACATCCCACGTATCACTTCGACTATCACAGCAAGTTCTGGATTCTTTAAATCCGCTTTGTTCCCAGCATTTTTCTTGCTTATTATTTCCGCCAGATCCTCGATAATCACATCTCGTTGTATGTTACTGTTACTGTGACGACTGTAATTACATATCAACATCTGTGTTAAAATAGTAATTAAAAACCGATACTTAATTTCATTACTCAGAAACTTACTTAAATACAATGCTGAAGGTTTTTGGCTCTTGCGCGAAATACTTTTCAAGCATCGAATTTGCTGCCAGCTTTATCTCATTCATGTACGCTTTACACACAACTTCAATCGGAAGTAATCTTAATATGAATCTCGTGCGCTGTTGTTTGGTCTTATCCAATTCTGTAACAATTTTGGTCACTAGTTCCAACGGATTCGTCAAGGTACTTTTTATAAAAATTACATTCTTCACGCCAGTGTCGACTACCTAATAAAAGCATCATAAACATGTCCTATATCCAGTTGCCTTCAATTTCTCAAATTATACAGACGATACTTGATAAAATGTACCTGAAACCTTCTGGTGGCGATTGGTTTCGAATATTCTGCTCGCAGTTCATGAATTTCTTTATTTAAAGCAGTCGATATATCTTCCTCTTCGTCGTCCTGTTCTGTCTCACTGACAGAGTCGTCTTTCTTCAATGTGGACACTTTGGTATTATCATTATCGGCGTCCTTGAATGAAAAAGAAAATTGATCTTCTCGTGCCTCGTACTTTTACGTTCTATCTTTCAAGTCCACTGTACCTTTTTGGTGTCTGATCCATAAATCTCATCGGCAAACTCATTGAGTAACTTATACGCATCGCGTACGCAATCTTTCTCACGGAAATTGCACGTGCATAAGAAGCCCATCATACCTGGTTCCAAATTAAATTGTTTACGTTTCTTCTGGTCCCTACTATTGTTCTGATAGTAGCTCTTCTTTCGTTTCTGAATGTCCATGTTTATCGTAGACCAAGGGTCCGTCGCAAATCCTACATATTTGTACAGAAGAAAACACGCTTATGAACCTTATTTACTTAAATTGCGAAAAATGAACATATGTCTGAAAGAATTGAATCCCATTTAATGTCGGAAACATTAACAAGCTCCATATGGTCACATTTAACCAAAATTTTAATTTTATTATTGGAGATTGCATCACACCCATATAATAATACAAATGTTTTTTTGTAGTTAATCTTACTTAAATAATTACTTCGTTAATTACTTACAATGTCTACGTTGGAACGTTAATGTCGTATAATAGTGTAAAACTAGGAATTAGTTTTACTTTCCGTGCAATTTCTTGCTTCTGTTTATAACGATTGACCTTAGTAGACCGGACTATACCCACGTGAAATTGGAATAGTGGTTGTAATCAAAACAGCACACCGGCAAGCGCCGGGAAGTGGCAACACACTACCTTAGAGCATATATATGTACATGGAGGTCTGATTGAAAGCTTGAAACTGCGCCAACATGGTGCGAGAGAGAAAGACATGTGCGAGCGAGAGAAGTATAGAGCCCCATTCGACCGTAATGCGCATGCGCCGATATCGTGCGAGAGAAAAAGACATGTGCGAATTGGTGCGAATGAGAGAAGTATAGATTCCTAATCGACCGTAATCGATTTCTCGGACGATATCGGCGCATGCGCATTACGGTCGATTGGGATTCTATACTCTCTCTCGCACTAGTTCGCACATGTCTTTCTCTCTCGAGTGATGTTGGCGACAGTTTTGAGACAGTCAACCTTAGGCAATGAGACCTCCATGTATATATGCTCTGAGGTCGGCAACGGTGCAGACATCTTTCCGTGTACTGGAGGTCTCATTGCCTTATGTTGACTGCCTCAAAACTGTCGCCAACATCACGCGAGAGAGAAAGATATGTGCGAACTGGCACGAGAGAGAGAAGTATAGTGGTCCCACTCGACCGTAATGCGCATGCGCCGATTTCGTACGAGGTATCGATTACAGTCGATTAGGAGTCTGTATTTCTCTCGCTCGCACCATGTTGGCGACAGTTTCAAGCTTTCAATGAGACCTTCATGTATATATGCTCTATGTTCCCGACGGTGCTCACTCAACACCGTTCCCAACTGTGCAGACTGGGACCCGAAGAAGAGAGAGGAGAGAAAAAGATGAGACTATAGTTCGTTGGGCAATATAAGCGGATAAAGCTTGAAACGCCATTCCTATTTAACAGGAAAAACAATAATTACAATTACAATTACAATTACAATCTTTCCGTGTAGTATATGCTATAAGCACACTACACACCGATCTACGTCATGCGCAGTTCTAAAATGAAATACGTATATAGCTAATAATCTTGGTTGGAAAGTAATTTTAAGCCTGTGCGGGAATTTTCAAACAGAAACAAATATAAAATAATAACGCAGAAATAATATAAAAATAATCCTTCGGCTTTAATAAAAGGTTTATAAAGGCCATCGCGCATTTTGGCGAAGCGCGGCGATACGAAGAGAAAAGTTTATAAGTAATTGATGACCGAAGCGCAGTGACAATTATTATTAATTTCTTTGATTCGTTTCGCCGCCCTTCGCCAAATTCCCGACGGCCCTAAAGGAAATGAAGGAAAATATGTTTTTTTTCTCTAATAAAATACTGTTTTTCGTCCGCACATTGTATAAGTTTTGACTTCGAAATGAATTAGACTTCGCAAGCTTCTTTAGTAAAATAAATATCTTTATTGAATATAAAATATAAAAATATGTTACAGGTCAAAGAAGATCTTTCATTATGACGTTTCGACGAACAGCATTGCTAAATCCTTCTTTATACTTATACCATACACCATGTTTTGTTAGCAAGTTGCGCGAATTGTTAGATTCTTTATCCGACTTCTGTTTATCTGGATTTACCGTAACAATTCTTCCAAAGAAATCCTTGTACGTCTGTAATTTCATTATTATATTATAGAATTTAATGCTGAACAAATTAAATACGAAAGCAACGAATATGCGAACTTACGATTTCTTTCACTTCGGGTTTAAGTTTTATGGAATTTTCCGTAGCGGTAGAATTAGGTGTCTTAAATGTACCATTCTGTATTTTCGTGTCCGTCCTCGACTCTGCCGGTTTCGTCGTATTGTTAATTTTCGCCGGGTTCTTCGTGCCGTTTATTGCATTTGCGGTGCGTCGCAAGCGCTCAGCTTCCAGCTCCTGAACAATTATTTGCTTCACTGCGTACGCCGGCTCCCGACGCTGCTTACAATCGGGAAAAATACCGACTTCGAATATGTTACTGGAAGAAGTAAAATAAAAAAATTTAAAAACCCCGACTGTTTAAAAAGCGAACTAAAATGACAAAAGTAATAATAAGATGACAATTTAAATTAACTCAATTGCCTGCAGTAGGAGGCCTTAAATCTTTTGATGCTCTTCTATCCCAAGCATGTACCGCAATGACTAAAGAAAGTGCTGGTAACAAAAAGAGGTGGACAACATCAATGCAAATTCAAGCTTATATAGTGACATTTCAACTTCAGCGTATTTTGTAACTTATATGTTTCTCTCTTTGTCCGTGTGGGAAATACTGTTAGTGTTGTTAATAGCCCATCAAATCTAATTAGGGTGAACAGCGATACACAATATTTATTAAGACAATATGTAATTTTCTATTTCGAAATAAATGTTCGAACGTGATTACATCAAATCATTTGCATCAAAAGATTTAAGGCCCCCGACTGCAGGCAATTGAGTTAATTTAAATTATCATCTTATTATTATTTTTGTCATTTTAGTTCCTTTTTTAAGCAGTCGGGTTTTTAAAATTTTTACTTTTTACTTTTTTGAAAATTATATATCCTATGACATTCGGAAGGTCAAGACAATTCTAAAGACACCTCATTTGCCCAAATCGGTGTATCCGTACAGGCTCTAGAGCGTAACATGGACATACGAACATAGCCTGATAAACACAATACCTTCCTTTGCGTGCCGCAGTCGGGTAATTAATGCGATTCTTGCCTAATGCTTCACGATGTAGCTTTCAACTTACGGATCTAGCTTGTAGTCATAAATTCCGTCGAAATTCCGGTCTTGTATGAACGTGAGCCCATATTCGATTAGAACGTTCACCAATCGAGCAATGTCGACCCTTTCTTTAGCCGAATATAAATGTCCAGAAACTGTTCGCAATCGCGGGCACAGTAAATCTGGTAGATAGGGAGCAATATCGACAGCCAAGATTGTATTATCACGGCCACTGCTCCGATGAATGGTTGTCAGTATCCCTGTGCTTCTTGCATGCTTCTGTCTCACCTATGGAAAATAGACTTTCACATTTAAATTCGTAATGATAATCGAGCATTTCTTTTAAATTCAATACTAGTTACTCTTACTTCGTATGTAATAGAAGGATAAGACAACTTAACACTTATTGGTTTGGCGAAATATAAGTGCCATGTAACGAACGCGTAGTTCGTGTAAGGCATAACAGACCAAACTTGAAGACTTGCAATCAGCGATGTAATTTCGTCGAAGAATTGAAACCACTGCAAACACTCGACCACGTGATTCAGCTTTTCGCTACAAATTTCTGGGTAGTTATGGAATATGCCCTGCGCCAGTTTCTCCGATTCCCCTGAGACAAGAGACAATTACGTTGTTAACTGACCGAATACATTTCACTGAATTATTCCTGTAATTTAGAGCTGTTCGAGTTCTCGGTTCTATTCGAGTTGCTCGGTTCCATTCAAGCTAATCGGTTCTATTCGAGCCGCTCGCTTTTTCCGAGTACTCGGCTCGGCCCGGAAATCGAGTCTCGGCTCGGTCCGAATTTCAAGCTACTCGAATATTCGAGTACTCGAACAGCCCTACTGTAATTGCATAAAATGCTTTACCGTATTGTACGGTTTTCAGAACAAGACGAACTCTTTCAGGAAGGGGAAGTATCCCACTTCTGTTCATAGGTACTGTAAATATTTGTTTCCACGAGTCGAATAATCCCTTTCGAGTGTCTTTTAACGCAAAGGATAAATTATCTCCGAACTTCAAACCGCCCATGTATTGCAGAGCTCCCAAGCATGACCTGATGTCGCAGCCAGATATTTCTGCTAATTTCAAAAGAGCGTCGTGATTTACTTTTACACGCTCTTTTCGCGCCACTTGCAGTAATCTGTCTACCAGTCTCGCAGGACTTACTTCAGGGACTGGCACGACAAGGGCAGCTGCTCGAAGGGCTCTGTAAAATGTAGTTTTCTACATGAATTTAACATGCCAATAGATTGAGAGCGCATGAGTATGTATATTGAATAAAAAGTTTACCTTAACGAAGGAGTATACGGTTCATTACAAATGCATATCACAGGACGGTGGCAAATATTCGACTGCTTACCACCTTTCGCCTTATCCTTTTTACCTTTCGCAACTAGTTTGCCTTGCACGAACTTGAGCAAGAGCTCGATTGACGGTGCTGGTGCCCCATCAATTTCATCTAGAACTAAACAATTCGGTCGCGGGTCGTTTCCCATCACAGCTTTCATTTGTGTCGATGCGAGAAGGACTTGTCTACATTTAGGAATACAGTGCGAATTAGGTTGAGAATCAATTTCACCCGCAAAGTCTCATACTACCTAAAAGCATCTGGACTTCTTTCGTCGCTTGCATTAATCTCTACTACGTTATAACCAGCATGTCTAGCCGCTAAGTGAGCTAACGTAGTTTTTCCCAATCCAGGCGGCCCACTAAGCAGCACTATTCTCTGAATCGGGAAACCCTGCTTGTCCACTTCCTCGACAGGTTCTTCGGTCGTAAATTTCTTGCTCCTGAACGTAGAATACCGTGGTTTCTTCTTTCTCTTTTCAACATAATTGCGATTGAACACCACCTTATCCCAAAGCTTGATCCAATGTAACAAGTGTCTGTTTACACTCTCGTCTGAAAGTAATTCCAGGTAAGACTTGGGTCTGTACTTGTCAACCCATAGTTCGTTATTCTCAACCGCTTCCGTGATCGACGAATCAGAAGTTTCACGACTGGCACGCTTAACGTTTTCCACTATCTGCGAAATAATATTAAAATTGATCAGATTAGTTCCTCGAGACTGTGGATAACGCCGCACTAGGTTCACCTACAATTTCTTCCGCTTCTGCTTTCAATTCATTGTACGGTACCGATAGTAGATTAGAGAACGAATGTTTACTTGGCTTCGCATTTGCCTGTTCGCTTTTCACTCTAACGTATATACGCTGCGCGTCGTGCGGTCTGGTTACAGCTAGAAAATTCCAACGAGGAACTCGCAGAGATATCGTCTCCCTTTTCCTGAAGAAGAATCAAAAGTATCACGCTTCTTTCACACGCAATGTGTAAGCTCCTTTTCGTCAACATACTCATCGCTATGTTTCGTGTTGACAGAAACTCCGCTGTTGTGTTCGTGAAATTTTTTCCTGGCATCCAGCACTGCTCTGATGACTTCTTGAGGCTGATCCCATCTTGGTTTCTTGTCCCTTGGTTCTTGAACGTGAAATATAAGTGAAAATCGTACTCAGACATAACTGTTAGCGAAACTGGCGTGTTACATTATAAGACACCTACCAAATCCATTTATATCATCTATATCTGATATGTCTCCGAACAGCTCTTCGTAAGTACGCTTTGCTGTGTTTCCCACGTCAAAGTTATCGATAAGTCCATTGCCTCTGCTAGTACTGGGAATATTGAATTCGTCGTGGTGACTGGTTGTAGGAATATTCAATTCCTCGTGTATAGTATGGATCGGAGTGTTTAATTGTTTATACAGATTATTATTAGGTGCAGGACCAACTGATTCCGTATTAGGTGTAAGAGCATTTATTTCGTCTTTCTTTTTATGTTTTTCTTGCGAGGTTTCAAGTTTCTGAGATGGCAGTGTTTTCTTCCTTTCGAGGTCTAAAACGTATGAATTAAAGTTAAATGACAAATTTAATCGTTGATTTCATTAAAAAATGTCAAATGGAATGCCGGTAATAAGGTTATAGTTCGTTTACCTTCGATTTCTCGTAAAAGTTCGTATTCATCTTCGTGAACTAAATCAAATTCTTCGTCTGGATCGGGGAATTCAGAATCCATAATTAAAATTTACATTAAAACATTTGCGATTACGAATATTTTAATAACTACGCGCAGTCACTAAATACTCAAACTTAATTTCTGACGTGTGACACTTTCGTCGCGTTTATTATATTTTCCCGGTCATTTTTTGGCGGCAAATTTGAACCATCATTAGAGTAAATAAATTTTGCGTATTATTATAGAAGATAATCGTTGATGTGGTAGGTAACTTAAGCCGTTTAATAAAATAATTTTCTGAGAAAGAATATAAGTTAAAGGCGTTGTAATATTAAATTGTTATACCGAGTGATTGTTACGAAGTGAGCGAAGTGTTAAATAAGGAAAAGACTATCGCACAGTGGAGATGATGATCTTTTAAACAGAAATATCAATAATATTCTAATGTCAGGCATATTTTTCGAAAATGAAATTTATATTCGAAACTTTTAAATTTCAATATCTTTCCCGCGCTGCAAAGTGAGATAAATCCGTCCTGTTTGAAAAACGAGGAGCACGCGCCTTGCGAGTTTGCGCTCTCTTAAATGCGGCAATAAATGTATTTTACATTACAAATTTCCTAACAAGTTTATGGAACATATGATAGAATTTATTTCTTCTTTACTTCTTTTTATAATCTCTTTTTATATCAAACACCCTCTATATCCAAAAATTGTAATTCTGTAGTAAAAAAGAAATAGTTGAAGTAGCTTTCACAGTATCTGAAACATTCTTACATCATCGCCCTACTCTGAACTGCCTTGTCTCGTCAAGTATGTGTCTCGCATTCGAAACAACGTGTAGTTATTTCGCAGACGTTGCTTAGAATAACAAAGACCATCTTTGGTATGTTGGATGGATTCGACTAAACGTGGCATTGTCTTTCTACAAATTGCATCGTTTTTTCAAAACATACATTGGCATGCATATCACATAAATATTTCGATGTGTAACAAACTCCAGCATTATAACAAGTAAAAGCCTAAAAACTTACACGAAAGCTACTTTAGTTAAGTACACGATACATTATTGTCTCGAACTAAAGACGGGGTTCTGCTTCGAACTAAGGTGAACCCTATCCCCTCCACTTCTTCTGTTCTTGCGCGACGAATGAGTCGTCCCTGCATAGTCTTCCTCATTCTACGCGATAAGATAATAAAGTGAAGCCGAAAAGACCCTGTCTTAAAAAAAGATGACCTTTGGTCCCATCGAGAGAAGTCTGTATTTCAAAAAAGTTACATGCTTTTAAACGTCACTCGAAAAAACGATATTTCATGCGCGCCAACCTAACAGTAGCGTGTAATATATTTTCGGTGCGTGGAGATACGCGTCAGTCGGTACGCAGCGCTGCGCGAGTAACCTCGTGGGGTGGGTTTTCTGTTTCGTTTAAAAATAACATGTACGTAAACAAACATCCAGTGGCTCGAATATGCAGGTGGCGTTAATTCTTCAACGAACTGTTAGAACTCAATCTCTGCGAAATTAGGTAACGTGTCACTTCTTTTCTACATCGTTTTTCTATGACTATTATCGAGGGTTAGCTGTCACCTGTTAAGCCATGCATTGTCGATCGAGAACCAAGTGCCGAGCCGAGGAAACAATTAACCAATGTAGTTTGCAACAGTGTAAGAACATGGACTGAATATTTGCTTGACGAAAGTTCGCATTATTTGTTTGCGTGAGACGAGCAGCCCTACGGGATTAAGATCGCCAGCCACCGTGAATCCGGTTTCGCATAAGTTGCGATCGATAACTCTGTTTGGGTCTCCTGGGCGATACTGTTCCTCGCCCGTAAGTAAGCCTGGTCTAAGTGTCACGTGCTCTGTAGAGGCGACAATTGAACCACTAACCAAATTCGCAGTACTAGAGTTCGCAGTACTGAGAACGTTCGTAAAGCAATAACCTAAATAAACGCGCACCTAATACGTGACGTTCGGCTTGAAACCTTTCGACTCTAAAACTGAATGAATTTACCAAGTGTACAAAGTAAGACATGCATCGACTAGGAATGCTAAATTCTGCCAGGTGACTGCATCGTTGACAGCGGGCATGCGCGTCAGGCACACCTTTCCTAGGCGTTAATTTGATTTTAAAAACAATCCTGCTGGCCCACCGTTCTGCAGAAACTTAGGTATATTACGAAGTGTGGTTGGTACAGTCTATTGTTTACTGTTTCCTTTTCCGTCCATGGGAACTTCTTATTACCGTGCGATAACTTCGCATGACCGCTAAGTTAGATAAGAGTGCGCACAGGCTTACGATTGTTCCGTGACAAATTCTTTGATATCCAATGGCAGTTAAAGTCAATCGTTTCCTATGTGTCCTAAAATATACTCGATGCATACCGCGATATTTGTGCAATGTGATTAAATTGAACAGTTGAAAATCACCCCCCTCCCCTATCTACTCCAGTAAAATGGTACTAAGTATCGATGTATTGATAATTATTTCTAACGCACCAATGCATATCTTACGAGTTAAATTCATGAAATTAGGTTGAGAGTTTGTGTTTTTGGCAAGGATCTGTCCGCAGGTGGTGCGAACTATGCAGACCTCCTCGTCGAAGCAAGCGATCGGCTGCATCGGAAAGTGCACGACCGGTCTGAGCCGCGACGAATTAGATCAGATCACAGATAATATAAACAAGACCCTGGCCCATCCACGTGGTAGGGAGATTTTCCGAAAATACTTGAAAAGACGCGACCTCGAGGACAGCCTCGAGTGTCTGAATTTGTACGAGACCTGTTGTTATTCAATCGACGAGGCAAAACGTTACCCGTAAGTACAAATCGAGATGCAGTGATTAGAAACTACTGTTGTCGTTAATGAATCTTCACAATTCTTCCAAATATTCGTTTTTCTTCGGTTATTTTCGGGAGTTATATTCTGGGCGGTAGCCATTTTCAAATAGTACATAGGCGTAGAGACGAGGAATTTATTGTCAATTTATTCGCTCGGTCGATGTAGTAGTTCTCTGTTAACTCTTTGAGGCACACGATTTTAAAGAAAATAAAAACCCTATTTGCACAGAATCTTTTTTATTATAAAAAACTGAAAAAAAAACATTCATTTCGATTATTTAACATAAAACATTACTAAAAAAAAAATATTTCAATAAAAAATAATTTAAAAGAATTTATAATTTATTTTATTATTTTTAATAACTCGCATGGTGGGATATATACAATCCCACCACTTCACAGCTTCAAAATTAGTATAAAACATCAAATAACATGTTTTTTTTATTATAAAACAATGTATTCACTCGTAATAAATTTGAAGAAAAGAAACAACATACCGTTATGAAAAATTCACTGCATCACATAATGCGCCAACCTTAATCACAGCAGCACACACAACTTACTGATGCGTTTTGATTTGTATAATTTTTTTTTCACTTATTTACGCATTTACCGTTGGTGCATAGCATTGCCAACTGAATGAAAAACTTTAAATAAAATATTAAACCGTATGACTATGAGTAACTGCAACTTTTCGAGGTGGATTAAAATATATCCCACCATGCATAAAAAGCTGAGCAAAAAGTGGGACAGTTTTTAACCCACCTAGCCCCAAAGAGTTAAATAGAGAATCTCGGTTTTCGTCCTGGTTAAGCAAAATTCTGCCAACTCTGTCTTTCTATAATTAAGATAGGATTGATAATTACGATCAATGTGTTCCTAATTATTAGCCACTCCCTGGAGCCACTCATCGAGAATGCCGAAACGGTCAGAGAAATGGTGGAAGATTTGGAGGGCGTACCCGAGCTAGACTTGACGCTTTTGCAGAAATTCAACGAAGCAATAGACGGGAAGTCCGGGCCCGATGTATTCGATGTTTTGGTGCACACTAGGGATTCCTGCCGTAATTTTCTGTGCTGCGTCCACGAAAGTTTCAAGAAATACGCGTCAGAGCCGTGCCCATCGTCGAAAAAGTAGACGAACTTTCATCGAATTTCCAACGACCCCAACGAACGTTGTCTGCGCTCGTGCGGATATTATAAAATTAATCTCCATTTTTTTTGCTTCACAATCCCACGAAATTCAGAAGTGTTCTGAAGCGTAAGAAGAGTGAGCGTGCTGAGCACGATATGCGTATCAATGTGAGACTGTAAATACAGAAAAAATTCTGTATCATACGTGTTAAGGTTGCGATAATATTTATTGAAACTGTACATGTGTATTTTAATAAAAAAACTTAACCGAAGTTGAAATGTGTTTTCTTCCATCGTTCTAAGATCGATCGGCATCGTTCAAATTTTTTTCACCCGTACCAGCATTCAATTAATAAGTATCGGTCAATAGGACGCAACGAAGACTTTATGGAAGGCGCCGGTGCAAAGAAAATTTTTATATCAGTAGAAGAGTACGTCACGAAGATAAATGGTATTCACGATACCGTGAAGGCTCTGGAAGAAAGCCTGACGATTTCGCGAAGCTTGGAGGCGGAACGGTGGCTAAGATATTCGACGTTGAAGGCCAAGAACAAAATAGTAATAGACGATCTCAGGAAAGCGAATAAACGCAACAAGAACATGCTGAGTACGTAAAAGTTCAATTAAAAAAAGGGATCGTATCACGAGGACTCGATTCTTCTAGATCTATTTCGCCAGAGCGTCACGGACATTCGTCTTGGAGCCGAGATCTCGTTGCCGGAATCTTTGAAGAGGGAAGTGCAGAGAACCTGGCACCAAAAGTAAAATTCATGCATTAATAAACCATGCAAAAAGGTGTCTTTCAATCCAAACCGTTCATCAGGTACGATGCGCTGTTGACCCGAAACGAGCAGCTGAAGAAAGAAGTCACAGCGACGAACTGTCTTCTCAAGGAAAGAAGCAAAGAGGTAGCGTTCTCTATCAAAGAACTCTTATCACCATTCCCGACGGTGTTTGAATATTAATCAACGGATTCCAGATCGATGACCTCCAACAGAAGATGTTGACCCTGGGTGGCAGACTCGCCGAGCGCAACGAAGCTGTTGAAAATATCTGCAGGAAGTATTTGAGGCTGAAGAAAGGGAAGGATGAGCAAGAAGCCTTGCTGAAGGGTTCCATCGAGACGCTACAGGTTTAAGAACCTATGAAAAACTCGATAAACTTCCTGTTGATTCTTCGAATCCTTATAACAATTTATCGATTGCAGGACGCTCTTAAGAAAGCAAGCAACCAAGTCGCGAAAGGAAGCTCCGGGGTGTCTTTGCTGCCGAGCAAAGACGCGTTGCTGGCTCGAGAGACTCGCCGCAGCGACCGTTTGGCCTACGAGAATTCCCGTTTAAGAGTCCTCCTGCAAGAAGCGAGGAGCTGCTGCAAAACCAGCGGGAGCAGCACCACCATCTCCTTCGAGAAACCAACGTAGCTTCGTCCACCTAACACACTATTCTAACCGATGATTCCGAAGTACCAAGAACGCGAGGTAGCAGCCGTGCAAAGCCATATGATTGTCCGTTTTCAGTCACTTAAGAACTAGATCAGTCGCGGGGGTCATGTTTCCCCTCGCCGGGGCCAATGTTTAAGGATATCGTAATTATGCAACTGGAGGTAATAACCGGATAAGAGAGTCACGGTAAATCGAGTTAGCGGGGATCGATGGCTAGTGCTTCACTATAAAACCAGCAACTCAGCTGAGAGTCGTCTTATTTGGTGCTGGACAGCATCGCGACCACTCCCGAGCACGGCTACTTCCGACCACGATGTAAGCGAGTTTAACGATCCGACCCCATTACCATTTCCGCCAACGATGCCAAGTGCAATTATTCATCCCTGTCTCGCAGGCGTCAAGACGGAACGACGCCAGGCCTCAGGATTCGACAACTGTAAACTGCACCGACAACGCTATGCTGAAGATACACCAAGTGCTCCTCGCGTTCTACTCCTTTATTCTCGCCCCGTTGATCGTGCTAGCGCTAGTATGCTCGTACATGTGCCGCCGCGCAGTGGACGTAGCGCTGAGGATACGGCTAAGGGACAAATACGCGGGCCTCCTCGACGGCATGGACTGCATTTGGTCCGTGGAAGAGTCCGCGGCCCTGTCGGTGAATAACATCCTGCTGATCCTGGAGAAGGACGCTCGCCACTCGAACGTTAATTTCCTGGAGAGCTTCCGCGACCTGGCGAAGCGCCGGCTGCTGGCCTCGCCCTTCGAGAAGCTCCTTTACAAGAGGAGGAAGAAGCTTGGGTACTATTACTGGGAGAGAAGCGAGGAGATTAATTTGAAGGACCGAGTCAGGTGGCTGGAGTACGAGCGCACCAATTGCGACGGGTCCTGCGACAATGTTTACAACGGCCATCTGAAGAGGGTCCTGTCGAACGTCTGCAACCAGCCTCTGCCTGAGAACCACACCGCGTCCTGGGAGATCTTGATCGGCAAGTGTTGCCCCAGGTCCAGTCACCATTACCTCCGACGACTGGAGGAGCGTCTGACCAGCAGAATCAAGATCCCAGTTCTGTTCCGTGTCCACCATTCGTTGGGCGACGGTATGTCGCTTCTGAAGTTCTTCAGGGAAGTGATCGTGGATAAAGAACCGATTCAGGAGACCTGCCTGCAGCTGGAGGGCTCTAGCTTGGGGACGAAGAGCGAGGATCTGAAGAAGCTCGACGCAGCGAAAGCCGAGGCGAATTTACCGAAGCCTTGCTTGATAGGGGACAGGAGTGTGCAGTGCTCCTTTCCGAAGGAAGTAATGTCCGCATCCATGCCGTTCATCCATTTCATGGTCTTCTCGCAGCTCATTAAGCTGGCGAGGGGACAGTTCGATGCTCGTTTGAGGTTCCTGCAGAACGTCACTTTCGACGATTTGAGGTGGGAAATGAAGGCGTTCGTGAAGAGGGGCAGGGAGAAGTTGGCGGATTTCATCTTGGAGAACGTTTTTAAGAAGACGAAGAGGTGGCTGTGGATGGCGAAGATCGTTGCTGGCGCGCCTGCTTGTTTGATTCAACAAGCTTTCCGTAGCATGGACAAAAGGTTTCTACGGTTTTCAGTCTTTCAGTTTTGTCTTCACTTGGTCTTCTAGGTTTTCGAACCAGTTCGTCGTTCGCGAACGATTTTTAGTTCGTGGCTTGTAACACGTTCGCAGAGAAAAATTCCTTACGGTGTCTAGCAAAGGGTCAAGTGTGGTCTTTTACTTTCGCTTGACTGTTCCGCCCCCCTGTGGCCTGCACGGTGGTAAACTGGAGGAGATCTAAGCTCACTCCACCTTGCCTGGCTTAAGTTACTATAGAAGAAATTCTGAGGTGTAACGCGTCCGTTGGACCTTTAAAGCTGACACTACCTGGTCTTCTAGGTTGGTAAAGTGTCTTCTGATTTTAGCGCACTCCATGGAGCAGAGCTGACAGGCGAGAAGCTGGTGTCCTACTGGCTGGAGGACGACTTCAAGAACCCTGGCGATCAGAAGCTCTTCACGAAGATCCAGAATATAAAAAGTATCACAGGTGCTAGGTTCGGGGACGTTCTTCTGGCTGCTCTGTCCGTCAGCTTGCAGAAATACTTCCTTCGTGTAAGCAAGCTATTTTCAGACCACCCTCTAAACCGTCCTCTACCCTTTCGTTGAACAATTTCGATGATGCAGGTGAACGAAGCTACCCCGGCTACATTGAGCGTCGTTCTGCCAATGAAGATCGAGGAATGGAGCGACGATCTTCCACTGAAGAACACTTTCTCGGTCGGAATACTGCCCCTCTGTATTTCGCAGATAAACGGGAAGGCGTGCACGGACCCCGTGGAGAATTCGCAAATTCTAGAACGCCTTGGGGATGTGAAAAGCGCGAACGATGCGCTCAGAAGTGGTCCTGATTACAGGGTGAATTTCTTGGTGATGAAGTACCTCTCAGCCATGCTTCCAGAGAAGCTTCTGCGACCTATTCTCAAGAGTCACAGCACCATGGTGTTCAGCAACTTGGTTGGCCCTCAGGAAGTCAAAGTTCTAGGCCATTCGTTAAAGAATATCGTCTTCTGGATACCCAATAGGCAGGCCTCTCATTTTGTAGAAATTTCTTCTGCAGAATTGTGGTCATCTTTCGGTTTGCTGATGGAACTGTTTCCAGGAGCTGCACAGGAATTGGATGCTCTTTGTTAACTTACCGGGGATACTTGCACCTGTCTCTGGTCGCTGATAAAGCGTTGGTGCAGGACGAAAAAGCTCTGTCGCAAATTTTGGAAGATACCGTGAACGAGATCGACAAACTCTACGACAAGCTAACGTTGTCGTTTTTCTCGAGGAAACTCCGAAGAAGTGCCTCAACACCCATGAAAAAAGGTACAATGGTTTTTAGGAAATACAACGTGGCGAATATTAATATTGTTTAATAATTCCAGCAATCGGCGTGTTGTAAAATTCTGGAGGAAGTATTCTCGACCGTGGGATCACAGTGTGTTTTCAAATCGAATCATTTTGTGCTGACAAAGGAAACACTTTACCGAGAATGTGAACGTTTGTCGCAGAAGTACTTCATTATTAACACATTGTAAATATATGTCGATATTTATACCCTCGTGACTCGTGCTTCCGTCGTGTACGATTAAAAATACATTTTTTGGAATATACATATAAAGGCTCCGCTAAATATATTCTCTGAAATGCTTAGCGAGCACTGCGCGAGGAGCTAAATGCTTTACTAATTGCAGAGGTTGTACAATTTTCGGAAAAGGTGGTAGAACGTGTGTATAAAACGCGAGAAATGAGAGATTCAAGAGCCCCAGCAAACTGAAGTTGCTACTTTTTCACCATTTCTGACTTCTCTAACGATCTTTTCATTTAGAACAAACCTTCTAACGATCCACTATGTGCAATGGTATCTCGTTGTGTCGCTATTTCTCTATTAAAGAATGAAAGAAGCTGCCCGCGCAAATCGACCGATGAATCAACGATTCGCTTTTAAGAATACATAAGGCCAGAAGACGATGTCGAAGAGGGTGTTGAAGAAGGAGAAGCTCGTCCGTCGATGGTTGGAAATTTTCGGCGTTGCTTTCACTATTGAACTCGTTTTGGCATGCTGACTTAAAGGGCTCTTTACTCTGAACCGACTTCTTTTCTTCCTTCTACCCTTCTCGCTGTATGCGTCGGAAGAAGCGCACACGTCTTCCGAACTCGTCCCCGCGTACTTGCGATGCTTCGGTGACCTATTAAACGAGAAGATAGTGGCAGTGACGACTCTCGATTGAGCTTGAAGACAGTTCAACAAAGCAGGATTTAAAGCGTGCTCTGTATCAGTACTTGAACCACTTCTTCCTTCTGTCTTCTTCTGGAGAAGAGCTCTTCAAATCGCTGTCGTCCTCGCGCTGGTTGTTGGGAGGTGGCTCGTGATCGGTGCACGATTTGCAGGGACAGTTTAATTTTAGACTTCGCAGGATCGTCAGAACACGTGGATCGTCGACGTTACCAATAATAGCTGTGGATTCATCGCCGGACGCCAACTCAAGATCGCCCTCCACCTCTTCGTCCCCGCCTGTTTCCGAAGACCTCTCTTCGTTCCAAACTGTTCTGCGTGGAACACGAAATTTGTAATTAAATTAACATTCTTTTAAGCCTTTGTTTATGGCCATAAACATGCTACAACTAACTTCGAATCCCTCCGGATGGCCTTAAAACGAACCGTTTCTTGCTTGTAAGTGATCTGTTCCTGAGCTTCGTCACATGATCCTTTTACTGTGCGTAGCTGTTCTGTGTCGGCACTTTAAATTGGTAGTTAGTAATTATAATGTATGCTCAGGATAAGGAAGGAAGGTTGATCGATTTTTAACTGACTTGTTGGGGGTGCAAGTTGTCGTGGAGGATCTCCATTGCGTGGGATCTTTTGCGTTACATATTGTCACTTTCATAGCCTATTTTGTATATTATTATTGTTAATTGTGATTTGAACAGCGTAGTTATAATGTTTTTTTTTAAGCAAAGTACCGGAGGACATTCTTGAGGCGTTTGAACGGGGAAAGCCGCGACCTTCGCCCTTGGAATTCTGCTGCCTTTGACCTGAAGGACTGGCGACTTTGTTGCGGCATTTTCACAGTCGTTCGGGCTCTCGATTTTCACTTTCTTCTCTGCAACTGGATTTTTATCGCTAGTCTCGACTACCTCTAAAGTCGCATCTTTACACGAAGGGTTTTGCCCATCCCCTGTCATATTTCTCTATACGCAATAAATTCTACTTTAAGCCGTGATAAGAGGGCGCGAAGGTTGGAAATACTACACGATACTGAGCAGAATTAATTTAACCCTTATACGGAATTTGTGAAGTTCCAGGGATAAGAAAATTTGGATCAAATTGACAAATTGACCCAATATCATATATTCACTAGAAATAAGCATAGAAAAATAAAATTCTGTTCATTTAATTATTACGGTTTAATATTTTAAGAATTTATTAAATTCCTAATTTTCTACAGTAAAAAAATAAAAATATTATTATTATTGGCGGTTATTAGTTATTTAAATATATGAAAGAGGATTGAACAAGGATTTGTAACTTGATTTTGGGTCAAAATGGCTCAATTTCCATACAAGGGTTAATAAATCATACAGTCGAAGGTATTCGAAAGTATTTAAATTCCATTATTCAGAGTTCAGAACTAATAACAATAATTCCCTTTCAGTGAAGACCAAGAAAATTGCTCTACGTTCCACAAACAGTAAATGAGCCTTACTTATCTTCTCTAAAGTTAGTTTAATAGAGGCACAAAATAGAGCAGTATCTGCCTCGAAATTTCCACTACAACTTCATCAACGAAACAACTATTTCTACCACATTCTATTCCCTTCGATTCTTTACAATTTTATCAACCAACACCCAAGATATTCCAAATATCACAGTTACTGCTCCATCTTCTGCATAAAAGAAGGAAAGCAGATTTTCTAAAGAAAGGTGAACCTTGAAGAAATTCGACGCAGCGTCGACGTCGACAGTACCATTGCTGGTAACATTCTCTTTCTCACCGACGTCCCTCTCTTCGTCAGAGACGCCCGAGGACGCTACGCCGCCGTGCGCGCGGCACGCGCCGTTGCCATCGGGCGGGCGCGAGTTCGCGTTTCTTTTGCAGCGCGACTTCAGCCCGCGTGCCTGAGATCTTTTCTGAAAATTCTTCTTTGACATAACCCGGCGTCTTATGCGAGTCCTTATGGTTCTCTTTCTAAGGAGAGCTCCACTAACCATCGGGCAGCGACCGTTCTTCGTAAGTTCGAGGAAATGCGGCACGTCCGGCTGGCTGACGGCGGCGTCATAATCGTACGTTATCTGTTGCTTCGCGCAGCGAGTCTTCACGCCCGCGCGCGGGCTAAGGTGTCGTTTGGTCGTCGACGTTTCATGGATCCCACGTTGCGATCTGGCGCTCATCGTTTCTTCGGCATGACTAGGATCACACCTGGGAACACGTTTCGCAACTTTAAGTGGGATTATGATTGCCTCTTTGCTCGCCGCTTCTAAAATGTGTACTTAACATTTAGTACAATTATAGCGCCACTCTGTCTTCAAATAATGGTACACTGCCATTAACTGAAGTGGATAGAACGTTTACACTATGATGCTTACGACGTCGTTTCGCGAGGATTAATTACGCAAGACGAGGCAATTGAAATTACCGCCTTCGTTTCCAGAGAATTGTAAGATGAATGAAATCGAATCTTTCTAAATGGGAGAGCTTAAGAAATTTAAAGCTACGATAGCTGTTAAGATTTCTGTCTTTCCGAAAAGGATCATCAGAAATTCGTGTCTATATTTATTCCCAGTAATATCGAGTATTGTCGCAGGCTCCCTGAATGTTTGCTTTAAGCAGAATGACACCACGTTCGTAAAATTCAATTCAATGTAAAGTTATGCCGCAGCGATTCGCATGTTGCAACCTACACGGAAACCACCGAGTCGCGTGTATCCGGTCCCACTTGCTTTCTCGTGTCTCTGCGCGGCTTCAGTTTGTTCCACAACCTCAGAATCGCCTTCGAGGACCTGCGCTCGAGCTTCTTCAACGCCAAGCTGTGCCGATCCACGGAGCTGCAGCGCTCGGCCAGCTTATCGTTCCATTCTGAGGCGGTTTCACGCGTCCGCGCCACGGGCGATGTCGAGCGATTCGATTTGCGGCGGGGATGCGACTGAAATCGGAAGCGCGTTTGCCTGAGATCCGCCAGTATTCCCGTCTATGGAGCTCACATTTTCCAGATACACGCCGGAACGCGGGCCATAGCTTCCTACTCGACAGTTTCACGCGTTTGGTTAAACAGAGGAGTGTCGCTTGAACACTCCAACGCTACCTCGATCCTCGACCGACTGAAATGATTTAAGGAGCCTTTATTTTAAGAATAAATTACTCTAACGATGAACCGAAGTTTGCGAGGCGCTTTTAAGCAATAACGCAGCCTGTTCAAGTCTTCCCCGCCTAATTTATTTATCTCGCACTCGTCAGTTACACTAAGTAGAAACGCCTTCCTTAATATCTCCTGCGATGTAAATTACAAATTACTCTCTGTACCATTATTCCACCATAATAGACAGAGCAACACCGTTCAGACTGCAAACGGTTATTATCTGAGCTGCGGTCTATGCAAAAGTATACGGAAAATAAATCTAGAGATCTTCTCGTAAGACAAGAACATCAGCGCTGCTGTTAGAACGGTTTGCAGCAACTTGGCCTCCATTCCCTTGTACAATCCCATTATTCCTTGCTTCCTGCAGGAAAATATATAAATATACAGACTTCATTCACCTTCACGAGGGAGTTATAAAGAACGATACACTCACTTCAATATGTACACGAGGATTTGCAACGTGCCAGCATTTGGCGGAAGATTCTGGAACTTGTGGCCATGCTGGAAATAACGAACAGCATTGAAATCGCCATAAAAGCGAAGGAATCCTTTCAACTTTCAACCAGAGTACTCACTCTAAGTTGAGCCTGAACCAACTGCAGCGGATAAGTTAACGCTGTGGCGACTGCCTTCGCCACGGCGCCAATGACGAAGAACGTCCACGCGGGAGGTTGCAGCCCGTTGAAGGACGCGACGACTCTCCGCTTGATGGACTCGTAAGTCATGAACTGAATGGCCGGGTTCGCGACCAGCGCCAGGCTTGGCAAAGTCCCCGCCCAAAGTTTCTTTACACCTTCGTATTTCCACATGTGAACGAGGCCGTCTGGAAAAGAGCACGGCGCTTGTGATTACAGTGCGCGATTGCCGGAGACGAGTGCGTGTATTTAACGTGACCGTGCTGCGGTGAGGCGAGAAGGGATAGACAAACACACGAGGAATTGAATAAATACGTCCCTACGTAATCTGCCGGCAGGTTTTAGTGTCAAGATTGAATTGAAAGTGAGAGAAACTTGTATCCTACATAGGTAATGCACGCATAACGAATATTGGAGCCGTTGAAAGTGAGATTTAATATGTGCCGTATTTGTTTGAGAAGTTGGACATTGCACCTCGTTTGAACACGCGATAACAAGCGTCAACGCAGCCTGGTAATTAATGGCAATCTATGCGCGGGTTCTCATGAAATGCTGATTTAGTCGGCCGGGACGTACCGTATAACGTATTGTATTCGTTGTTGTTCGGCTCGCGGACCTGATCGATGCCCCTCATCTTCAGTTTCGTATTTACTACCCACAGCGGTGTTGTCGTGAGGACGTTGATTATACCTGAAACCATCAAATTTAATCGCAGGAAGACAAGTTTGATTAAAGAAGCAGGAACTAATGAAACGACTCGAGTCTTCAAAGGAATGCTTTCAGGGGTACAGGACTATTGAAATCTCGAGAAATTTATTTTTTTATTATTATTAATTCTGAAAGTGTGATCCTTTGTGAACAGTTACAACAATGTGTCGCGAGGAAATTCGAATAATTACGGTAATTATAGCGCTGAACGTAATTTAGTGCACCGTCGAGTAACGGCCTCGCAGAGCGGTATTGGAGTAGGAGAGTTAACTTTGAAGCCGTTTATCTCGAAACTACATTTTCAAACACGGTGTACATCATAACTCTTGAACGAATGAATATTTCCACTTAAAATTTTAACTGGAGCTGTAGAATTCCTTTCTCTATCGTGTGGAATTTCCGCATCAACGTTGGATGTTTGTAAAACATTTTATTACTGGTTAAAGACGATTTTTTTCCATAAAAATGTTGGAAAAAATTGATTCCTGTGTAACTTTTACAATTTTTGTTTAAATTCGCCCAGCAAAATTTCACACGATAACTATTAGTGTAGAAATTACTCATCCCAAAGCTTTTTGCTTTTTGATGATTGGTTCACCATTACAGCTGCGCGCTACGCGGGACCATCTTTAGCGTCAAATAACTTGAATAATTTTCAACATTCTGACAATTCTTTTATTTTATATTACTTGTAAAAGCTACATAAAAAACTGTTAAAAGTGCCGGTATGGTGATTATTTGGTATCTAAGCAATCCAACCGACAAGACACCGTCGATTTTAGTCGTTCAATAGTCCTATACCGCCTTAAGGAGGTAGGTTACCCTCAAAATGTTCGAAAATTGGTTTTTAGGACGTTTGCATATTCCGCTAGCTTCATCTTTTCTACGTATTTTAAGCGCAACCGGTCCCCGAAATTCAAAAAATTGAAGAAATTACAGTAAAAAATGTACGAGCCTGCACATGAGATTGGATGCGATGTCCAACTTTAAACGCGATTTCCCAGAAACTACGTTTTTCAAAACGGTGAACATAAAACCTCGAAAACCGCTCGAACGATTCGAATGAAAATTTACAGGGAGCCGCAGGAAACTATTCCCCTCCATGTATTGGGAGCACATTTTCAATATAAATTCTTAAAAAAAAATAAAAAATATTTTTCCTACAAAAAAAAGGATAAAATCAGAAACATCAACATAAAAATTGCATTAATTTGTTTATCAAAATTTTGCTTCCCGCACAAGATGGAGACTCACTTACAGATTATAAAAATGTCTTTACTTTCTGTTTTACGTAATTCACCTGTGCGGAATCGTGTTCACCACCAAACGGTGTATCGCGCACACGTTATCACATTTATATTTATGACTTGTTTTCTAGAAATATATTTAAAATTTTCTTCTTGCGCATTAAAGTTAACGAAATGACGCTTAAAAATTAAAACAAAATTTATCTCTATACTCATTTATTACTTCGGAATATGCGTTTGAAGAAGGGTCTGATTTTGGGCTGTTGAGGGTAACCTACTCCCTTAAGTTGGGTTTGCGCTGGACGAGTCACTCGGCCGAGTCACTCGGTTTGCTACTCGGCTGAGTGAAAAGCTTGGCCGATTTGCCTGCCGGATTACTCGACAGAGTATAACTAGGATATGCGTTCAAACTGTGTGAGTGTTCGTCCCAGTGAGCTCACTCGGCCGAACACAGTGCAAACTCAGCGTTAGTTTAGCGTACGATTTAAATAATACCTGCGATCGACGCAACCAGAAGATCGTTTCCAGCCGTTTGATTTCTCCTATTCCGGAGCGTCTTCAAGCCGTGAAATGTGTAGAAATAAACGAAATTGCTGGCACATAGGCTCTGCAGAACTGGTACCATTCCTCTGTACAAGGTCAGCCTTGAAAGGAAATATTTTGTACAGAAAGAAATTAGAAGATAAATAATAAGTGATCAGGTACAGGGTGCTCTCAAATTCGTCGTACAACTTTTCTAAAATTCATCTTTATCAATATCATTTTTTGCTTTTTTTGGCGAGTACTATAAGAGTGCAAAGTTTGCGCTATGAATTTGCGAATACTGTGTAAGGGGTTACGCCACCCTGAAAGTTTCGAAAAATCGATTTTTTTTGCATTTTCTTATTGCGTGAAGTTTTAAGAATAATTTAAGTCATGGTAGACACAAAAATTCACCAAAATAGCCGAGTTATAGACTTTAAACGAGACGCGGACCATTCTACTTTTCTTCTTTTGCGATTTTCTCGAAACTACATTTTCAAAGGTGATATATCAAACATCTCCAAAACTATTTGTCCGATTGATTTCAAACTTGGTACGCATATTCTTAATGGTATTATCTACAATCTAGCACATCATTTTTTTCATGCGATAACCCATTCGTATATTATAAATGTTTTAATTTCCTTTTGTCAGGTGAAAAACGAATAATTTTCTTCACCTTGCTCTCATTTGTGCAATAAATTTTTTTTTATCAAATCCGTATGCTACATTGTAGGTATTTTATTAAGGAATACGAAAATCATCATGTTTTTCATTTCAGATGAACCTGGGCGTTATAATTTGTTATATCAGTCACGCGTGTAGCGGCGGACGAGCTTCGCGGGACAACAAATAACTCGGTCATTTTTTAATATTTTTGTACAGTATTTATACAATATATGCACTAATATATGCTCTACACATACGAAGAAAATAAATAATTTTTAACCTCATAGGATAAGTAAAAAAAATTCGTCTAGTTTAATACTGTTTCGAGCGCCTCAGGGTGGCGTAACCCCTTAAGAATATGGGGGCTGGTGGGTTGAAGTAGTACAGGTGAGTTTCCCCCCAGTCCAGGTACCTCATGTCCTAGGCGGCACTAATAGGGGGAGGGGGAGTTCAGTGGGAATATCGGGTATCGGCGAGTCCCACATAGCCCCGGAAACACTGTAGCCCGGGTATGCATAAAGCATTTTCCCCCTCATTAAAAAAAAAGTTAAGAATACGAAGACGGGGGGGCTAATGAAGTTAATGAGAAGAAAATCGTTTTTCACGGAGAGTAGGTGTTAGAGCCGCTAGCAAACATTCTTTCCTACAACCACTTATGTGAAAAGCAAATTCAAGCTTAGTGCATTTAGCGTTCAAACAATTCCCGCTCCTCGGCGTGTTTGACGTGCGGGTATTTATGACGAAATTCAACGTACGGTCCCTCCTTGGCGACGAGCTCGCGGATCGTTGCGAGTGTGCTCTTCGAAACTCGGCCTTCTTCCACTAGAAATAAAATATGAAAAAAAAGGATCCTCATTTTGTGATGGAGGATAGTGCAGAGGAATCCGGTCACCATTTAAGTATATCTTTAATACGAATCCCCAACACCATTTTTTACCATTTACGCAACCTCGAACGTTAGTCTGTCACGGGTTAAATATAAATTCGCCGTCAGAGGTGATTTCGTAAACTACGAAGAAAAAAATCTTTTTTTATAATTAAAAATGTTAAGGTCATCTTCGTCATTATCTCCAAATTTATTTGTGGTTCCATGTAGTCATAAATATTATACCACACCTTCGAGATATTAAATTGTTATTAGCAAATTAAAGTTTAGCGAGTTTGAATATATTTAGGATAATACGTAATATGTTAAAAACTTTCTTATCGACCGAGCGATTTGGGAGCGATTTGTCTGTATTTCCCATGAATTTTTATACTGAATATTTTCTACCGTAAACACGTGGTGAATATATTTTTTTTAAAATTGTTTCCTTTTTGCAAATCGTGTCTTTTATTTCTACGCGATAGGTGTATTTTGAATAGACTCACGTTGCAATCGGCTCCGCACAGTGTCCAACGGAAAGAACGTTGCCATGGAGACGACGCTGCCCTGTAATACAATAGATGCGATTGATACAAAATAATGCACGAATCAATACCGCTGTATTCAATTTCCGAAGTGTTTCTAAACCACGCGTATATACTTACGGCTGCACCAGATATAGCGTGCACCAGCGTCTCGTACGTCAAAAGGTTCGTATTTTGTCCCCCGCCACCCATCTTGTCCGAGAAATTTAAAATTCGGAAACAAAAGAGTACTTGCGCGGCACAGAGCACTGAAATCCCGTCAGCCGACAATCTCACTGGGCCCCATAGCGATTGACGATCAATAGGCGCTCCACAAGCGTGATATCGAACACAGATTTCGACCAGAGAACGAGTCGAATTAGTTACAACACTGTTGTTACTGCAGCACTGCAATTCTGACTCAGCACGGTACGCAAATTCAACTTCGGACTCGTATCGTTCTACTCGCAATCAGCGATTATCACAGACCGAACAGCATAATCGATCAAACCTGCGAATCGACCGCGATCGATGAAAATTGCGATGTAAAGATCGAGGATCAAGCTCATTGAAATCGATATCGATCATAGATCACATTTTTAAAATCCTATCCCCGCGCACATAGCTTCGATCTTTCAACCGTCAAAGCCACGAATCGAAATAATCCCGAGACCTGTAATTCAATTACCACTGTCGATAAGTGCGACACGCGCCGCGACTAACCGCAAAGACAATTGCTGTGGGTAGTAAGAGAAGCAGAAAAATGTTTCGAGGCCGTTACGTCGACGTACTTTCACGAGCACACAGCTCGCGCTCGTCGCGTTCACGATCTGCTCGCCGAGCGACTACTTGCTCGCTGGACGAGCGGCACGCTGGCACTGTCGGGGATAGGATTTCTAAATGTCGTCACTGGTAAAAGAGAAACCCATGTGTCGGCCCGCGTGTAACGTGGTTATGCGGAACGAAGCTCGCGTCTACACCCGGCCGCTTCGTTTCTGGTGTTTCGTCTTTTTTTTCTGTGCACACGCGAGCATTCGGTTCGCGAGTCGATGGGAGAAGCGACGCGGCACGTCTCGTGGCCCTCGGGCTAAGCTCGATGCGGTATTGTTGGTGGATCGGTCATAGTGCAGGCGCGCCCGATGAAATTACCTCGGCCATGACAGTGCACCGCGGATAATACGCTTGCGCGTTTCTTTGCGCGTGCGGTTATAATGATAGCTGGCGAGGTCGATGGCGTACCTAGCGCATACGGTACGCGGGCATGCGCGGTTTTGAGCTTCTTATCTGGCGTTTTTTAGTTTGAATTGAAGGTAAAGATAAATGTGTTTCTAGTTCTGTACATACCTTGAAATAAATAAATAGAAGCAGTTTAAGGAGATAGTGTTCCGAGTACATTATTTTCGTCACACTTCGATACTTTCGTACGCTGAACACTGCGATACATTAACGTGGGAATGTTCTAATATTTTCACGCTTTTAAATATTTCAGTACCTAAATATATTAATAGCTTAATACCCCATACCTCAAATATCATGGTATATTTTAATACCGCAATACTCTCACACCCTAACGCTACAATTTCTAAGTACTTTAATAATCAAATATTCTCCAATTCTACGATACATCGTTACCCAAATACCCGAATATTCCAACACCCCAATACGTCGAATACTTCATCGTACCAAAAACTCGAAACTCAATTCTGCCTTATCTACACAGTTCCTCTTATTTTTACGTATTGTCGGTTGCCGGCGAGCATAATTTTATTCCAACCTGACCAATACAGAAGATAATAATCTGTTGTGGTTATGCAACAAATCGTTCGACTGTAGTAAACAGATAAATGTTTTTATATTATGTCATGCATATTCAGTAATTGTTGTTTTCACAAGCATGCAGATGGCATGAAAAACAAGATAAAAGTAAATTATCCAAGCATGTGCGCCTGTACCTGGGGGCAATCGCTTATTTTTTAGCCTAATCTTTATTATGTTTATACTAAAAAAGAGAATATTTTTAAGTTTGTAATTAAATTAGCGCTATAAAATGGGTTGAAAGAGGCAACCTAATCGTCGCCTGTCAACTTGACTCCTTTTCAAAGTTGCCCACTGCGGGAAAAAAGTCTGCGGGCACCCTTGCCCAGCAAGTCAAGATATCCAGTTAAACTCTTAAACGTCAGACTGTGATTCTAATCGAATCAGTGGCGTTATAAAAACAAAATTTCAAATCTCGTCGACAAAATTTTAATCTCTTCCTTGAGACTGCTTGCAAACTGATCCTCTATGATTCTTAAGCTCCCTGCTTCGAATCACGACCCCGCCTACCTCAACCTGGAGAAGTGGAAGAAAGGAAGACGAAGATAAGGAAAAGATTAAACGAGAGGGAAGTGGACGGTCGCTCATAAATAAAAGCCCAGTTATTGCGATCGTGCGGTTATAAATTGCCGCCGCAGAAATCCACATCTTCTTCTGTAAGCAGAAGCTTCTTCTCTAGCGGAGGAGCGATAATTCAGCCGATTTCCGCCGAAAGCAGGGAATTTTAGATGCGCGGGCCTCCCGGCGAGGCGAAATTTCGCAGCTCGTTCGCGGTTATCGCCGGCCCGCTTCAAGATAACCTCCTATTTATTTCACCGCAGGGAATTGCCCCTTTGCCAACGGTTCGTTAGAGCCGCAGACGGGTCTCGAATTTCCTCCCCGTCGCCCTCCGCCGTTAAAATGAAATCCACCCTTTCTGTTTAACGACTGAACTCGTTCCACGGCTCCCACGAGCCCCGCGATCGGTCCAGAAGTGATTTCCGCCTCGCACCCACTTCGCCTTACGTTTTTCTCCCGCGAGCGAGAATATTCTAGCGATCGGTTGCACGCCTCGCAAACTCCGCACGGAACAAGTTGAAATTCCCCCGCAACTTTCCAAATATATATTTCGGCCTGCAATATCGACGGTGCGCGAAGTTTCTCTCCCGGAAGAAGTTCACCGGGAGACACAAGAATTCACTTCCTTACGAGGAAACGGGAAAAGATTCCGCCCTTCTTTCTCGTTTAAGGGGACTTCCTCATCAAATCGCTAAAAAAAAGTATAAATAAAAGCCAAAGAGTTCTTTGCTGCATGTTGCACACTTTTTGTAAGAAAGAAAATCCTCGAGAGCACCTATAGTTTGGCCGATTTGATGAGAAAGTCTCCTTAAAGGGTTGCGTATCCTTGACAGGTTGGAAAATAGGGTGAATTTTATTATTTTTCTTTTTTTATAATCTAATCCTTGTCGGCGTCGATTTTGACAAAATTTATTTTTTGGAATATAGCAGATACTTCAATCTTCTTTCGTTAATAAAAAAACAAAACAAGACACCAGTCGAAAATCGTCGTGCGAAATTTTATTCAAATCGGTGCACTGATCTTTGAGACATTTTTAGTAGCGCAAATGCTGTAACTATGAACAGGCCTTGGAAGAAGGATCTGTTATGGCACAATTTCTCAAGATACCAAATTTCTTTTTGAAGAGAATACGGCTTAATTTATACGCAACAAGATGTGCAACTTGATTTTTAAATATGACGTTTCTATATCCCCAAAACAAAAATCATAAAAGGGACCCTATTTTCCGACCTGTCAAAGGTATGCAATCCCTTAAGCTGCTGTTCCACGAAGGTAGGTTACTCTGTCTTCGAAGAATAATAATTCTACCATTAATTCTGAGGTTTCGACGAGGCTGACACTAACGTCCTTTCGATTCGCTCAAATATTCTTATTCTTCCGAGTACTTCGTGGCTTTCACTTGTCTCCTAAAGTAATCTGGTAGAGTTTCCAGTTCCCATTGTGCCTACAGCAAAAAGCTGTTCCATTCAGTTTGGTCCCATTAAGTACATCTCTTCTTTCAGCTGACAGTAGAAAGTGTCCGAGAAAGAAGGTTCGATTCTTTGAAGGTAACGACCTTGAATACTTGAAGAAGCGCGAAAGTGTCCCATACATGGTCCTTTCAGCGTTGCACAATAAGCTCCAGCTGCCTGTGCTCCTGCCGAACGCAGCCCTCTTTAACTCCTGCTCCCCTCGCTGCAGTCCCCCATTGAAGCAGTTCCACGCTCCCCGTTGTCGACGACTCAGCTCTCCATGTCGCGCCGCGTGCAGGGCGCGAATAATAAACTTTCCTCCGTCGAAGCCCGCTAATTTATGTCTGGCCCGTGATAAATCGCGCTCCATTATAAGCAACGACAGCGATATACGCGCGACGAGCGGCCAGCGACCCGGTGAGCGCGAAACAAAAGGCGGAGGAGCGAGCGCGCGCGTCCCTTTCAAAAGGGACGGCCGGCCTTTAATTAAAAGCGAGCGACTGGGAAACCGCTATTAATTAGAAAGGGTAGAAAAGAAAGAGGGCTGGTAACGGTCGCGTTAACGCCCGGCCGATAAAGGGGACGCACGCACGATGCACGAGCCTCGGCCACGCCTCGCCCGAAATTCCCGGAGTTCTTCGCGGAGTTTAATTGAACATTCCGCGCTGTGCGGAATTTCGTGGTCACCTAGTCTCCCGTACTGAAACTCCCTCTAATGAGTTCCGCCGGCTCGGGCCTCGATACTTGAGCCGATGCGGCGTCGGGGCGCGATCCCCTACGGCGAGCTTCACCCACCCCCCGCCCTCCTTTGTCGCCAGAGATTGGCATTTTCTTACGCGCGACGCCCCCTTCTCCCCCGCGGCACTTTCCCCGATATTGGTCGGCGTCGCGACACCCAGATGTTGCCGAGCGCCTGCAACCCCCCGACGATCTCGTCGTCCGCGCGAGCCGGTCTCATTTGCGTGCGAGATTCCGTCTGACGGATCACCCTGGGCGATTACTGCGCGGCGGTGACGCTTTCTGAATAAATAGTCGGGGAAACTGGCCAAGAACAAAGAAAACGGGTCGCCATTAGCGGCGCGGATAAGGGGTCGCCGCTTCAGCCACGATTCTACCGGCAAGTGTTCTCCACTCGTTCCTCAGCGAGCGTGCCACCGTGGGAGTCGTTTTGTTTGAAGAATCCGCGGCGAACGTAATTGCTGCTGTTATAAAATGTAGCGTAGGAAGACAGGCTCTATCCACAGGTTCGGCGCGCTTGCGGTTCGAGGATTTATGAATAATATCCGAGCACTGCGAGCGCGGAAAAAAGAGTTCCCGATCTCCGGGGTCATGGACGTCGTTTGGAGATTTTTTAAGTCTCCGTGGAATTTCTGCGTGCTGCATGCTCCGCGTTCGAAAGCAACCACGCGAACACTGGTGGGTCCTTTTAATTAGCCGCGTATCTCGGCGAATTCGCGATGAAAGAAGGGTGAATTTGCGCCCGCGCTGAATGCATTAAGCCGTGACAGAGGTGGTCTGAATTCGAGAAGCGGCACTTTCTTCCGCGGATGTCGCCGGCGACGATTACGCCCGTTAAATCGGGTTCGTTAAAGTGGATTAAAATGTCATTCGCTCTCGGACGACGGTCCGGGGTAATATCCCTTTATGCGCGGCGGGGATGGACGGCGGGCGAGCTCTGATTCCACTGGAAAAATCGTGTTAGATCGGGCGAGTCGGGGGCGGCGCGGATCTGCCGGGACGGCTGGCTGCGGAGGTCGATTTAAATAAATTTCAATCGCGGCTTCCGCGAGTGATTTCCTGCGGGCAGATCGAATCGAAGTAGGCAAGAGCTGTCGGGGGAAGAAATATCGCGAGGGAGAGGCTGGGTGAAGCGGCGACCGAGTGTATAAGACAGCGGCCCGAGAGTCTATCGAACGATGGAATTCGATTAGCTATTAAATGGCTCTAGAAAACGAGGCATAAATATTTCAGCGTCGAGAATGTGGGATGACGAAAATTTTTTGGCGATTCTAGTAAGTGCTTTGAGGACTACGAACGCAAAAGGGAATTTGAAGGATTAGAATTTCTTCTCGAGGAAGATTGTAATCGCTTCCTTTAGTTACACCTTGGATAAATAGAAATTTCAGAGTATATGTATATTTGTACTGTGCTTCTTTTTCTGTCTTGAACTCTAGGATAATTTTATTTCCCAGCACGTAATGCAATTAATTCCAGGACAAATAGCGCGTTGTCTCGCACACCCCGGGGACTAATCAGTTCTCCGTGTAATTAATTACTTTGTTCTTGAAACATAAAATGGCCCTCTCTGCTGTTTTATTTCTGGACGAAGATAGCTCGCAAATTATCGTAGCTCCGCGTTAATCATTTGTAAAAAAGGAAAGATAGTCTGGCTAGGAATGGAACGATTCCCTTAATACCTCAATGACGCTCCACAGATTTCTTAACAATTGTCTCTCAAGACACTCTCCGCGGATGAAAAATTCAAGGCACGGATGTACATAGAATCCATCCAGCCATTAAATTAAATCCAATATCAAGTCCACTTACGACCAGCTTCCCCTTCTTTCTTTCCCTTAAAAACGACAATTAAACTCGCGACTGTACCGTCTGTAATCCGCACTTTGGGTCGTAAAAAAAACAGGGTGGACTTATAGACTGGGAGAGAAGTGCAGCAGTCAGAAAAGTTAATTAACGTATTAAGCGAGTAATTGGCCTCGCCCTAGGAAAACCTGCCGGTGGAAATGTCTTTTCATTATCCTGCGGGGGCGTTGGCCTGAAAATAGACTTACAAAGCAATCGCGCAGATAGACGGTCGCGATTCAAATTGTACAACGTTTTAAATACCTCGCGTCCGTTCGTGCTGGAATCATAATTACTTTGTCCTTGTAACCTCGTTCACGTGGCCACGCAGACGAATAAAGGTAGTCGAGAATCTTTTCTGTGCCATTGGTATTACAAATGGTTGGGGGACAGTCGAATACTATTATTAGTTTCGATAAAGAGGCAATTAGTGTCTAGCAATTCTCCTTCCGATACTGGAACAGGCTTTCAGTGACACCTCGAAGGAAAAGTACCGATGGAAAGGGCTTCTGGTGTTGTTCCGTGGCATTTCAGACACCAAGTCGATATCGTTTACGCATTTATTACAAGAAAAACGGATTTGGTCCGAAAATCAGGGACGAGCATTACGAAAAGACACGTGACCTTTTGAGTTCTGTCTCCATGCGCTTTGATTATTACAGTGACGATTATTTAATTGCAACGCAGCACGTATGCGCAGTGACGCGGCGACACTGTTCGAAGCGCTCTGTACTTGCGACGAGAGGCTCTGAACGAGTCGAATACGATTCGAAAGTGGGAAGCTTCGAAAGCGTGTGAAATTCCTAGGGTAGCTACCCCGAATTTTAAATCCGTGGAACAATGGGGAGCTCGAAGTACTTTGCCATGGAAAGAGAATACTGAACAAGGTATATTTTTGCTGACAAAGGATTAATTATTGACTATAGGATTAATGAAAACAGGAAGGAGATATGAATTTTAATAACTCTCGAGGAGTTCCACGTTCGAAAAATATTCGAAGCGACTGAAAGCTTCGCGATAATCGATCAACGCATCGAAAGCTCGTACACGGTCGAGACAATGGCGCACTTTCCCGCGCCGTATGAATAAATTAACTATTTACATACACGTTTACGATGCTTGGCTCGTATCGGTGTCACAATCGTGCTTAAACACACTCCAAGTTTCGCGACCAGCCGGCCATTACGCTAGCCTCTGCAGGACCGTATCGATTTCGGCCCTCAGATTCATCTCCATCGATCAACTACCATTAACTCGAATCTATGGAAATCATTCGCTTAAATCTATCTACAGAAAAGAAGTACGAACCTCTACGAGAAATAATATTAGCCGCGAGTGGACGAGGAATTGCGTCCGCGTTACTCGCTTAATATCAAAGGACCAACGTCCGTCGCGAATTTGGAATACCTTAAAGGATATCGGGATGCCAACCGAACGGTGCTCGCAGCCTGAGAATTCGGTAAGAAAAGGGTAGAAAAGGACCTCTCGCAGCCACGAATGGCCGATTGTTCCGGCGGCACTCCGGCAGCGCCGAAAGCCATCGCAAAAAAAATCGCCCGCCACCCTCGCTTCCGCTAATTATACCCAAGTTTCCCGCATTGGTCGTCGTCGATTAATTAATCAAACAACTCGATCCACGATTACACCTTATTTAAATAGTACAATTTTACTTCCGGGACGCTATGCTAGAGCTATTTAATTAATTAAGGCGAGCAGCATGGTCGGTTTGAAACGCTCCCTTCCCCCGGCGATCTTCGCTCGCGACCCGCCGCGCCTGCTGTGCCTCGGTTTGATCGCGACAGCCGGCGAGCGGCATAAAAAAACCCGACAATAATTCACGCCTCCGCGAGGCGCCCCGCGGAGGGTTAATTAGCCGATCGGCGCACAGTTTGCCGTTTCACGTGCGACCGTTCCTCGCGATCAACGTCGTCCAAACGTTCTCGACTCCCTTCTCCGCCAGTCGACGCCGACCGAAGCGGAGGATCTGCTTCCCGAGATGATAGTGATCGTCGTTAATCATCCGCCGTGAACGCGTATCGCTCGCGAAGATCGTCCTCGGGCCTAGAGACCCGTTCGTTACGAAATCAGGTTCGCGAGTACGTCCAGGGGTATCACTGAATGGAGCAGGTCTTCCTGGCGTCGGAGGAGCGAAGGGTGATCCTGGATCCCGGCGCGTTGTTCTCGTTGCCGGCGGCCAGCGAGCACGTTTTCGTCCTCATGATCATCAGATCCGTCCTGATGCTGGGCCGGCGCACGTTGGGCGCCACGACGCCGCAGGCGTCGCTCAACCGCCGCTTTATGCTCAGGGTGGCTTTGTGCTTCGGCTGAAAACAAATTGTCGCTCTTTGAGATCGCTCTTTTTCCTTCTCTCTCTCTCTCTCTCTCACTCCCTCTCGCCTGTTTTTTTTTTATCGCGAGTAAAGGGCCACGCTCGTACTCCGCTCAGAGGAGAGCGTAATTGCCTCGCGGCGCACTGCGAATCATCCAATTTCACGCGTTTCCGAATTCGAGCTCTATTTACGTTTAACCGAAGTCCCCGGCGTCCCGCTCGTTTTAACCCCAGCTGCGGAAATTTCTAAGGTGTTTCTTGAATACGTCGGTTTTTTGGATATTAATTTCGAGGGAGTTGGGTTAACCTCGGAAGCGTTGAAAATTTAAAATTTCTTCTTGGGGCGAAATTTACTCTATTTTCATTTTTTTTTTTTTTAATAAGAAATCTGCTTTATGTAGTGTTAAATATTCTTCAAACAAGGGATTCTAATTGCAGATTGCAGCAATTTCACCCCCTCGGAGTGAATTTGGACAACAAAAAAATTGTATTATAAATACCGATATATCCTCTACAGAGTTCTAGTTTCATAATTTTTTGAATTTCTGGATTGGGGATCTTCCCTTGTTAGTCTACTTATTACTCTCTATTGACTACTTAACCCTCTATGGGCTCGTGTAACTTTCTGGTCACATTTTAATTTATCGACATTTTACAAAATAATTATAGCTTTTTTCATGAGAGTCATGAGTTCCGAAACTAAAATGTTCAAAGTGTAATGTACATTTATGCTTAACACCAAATGCAAATTGTTTTATGGAATTCCACGTATGAGTTATTATACACAGAAGTGCAAACTTTATAGGCCGGTGTGACTTGAAAGTCACATAGTGTATATATCGCAATAAAATTGTTTAAACGCAAAAATTTGTTTTCATTTGCATATATAGGTTTATAATTTCTGATTTTTCGTTCCCACAATTTTTTTCGAGTTAAAACAAAAATTCGGCCCATAGAGGGTTAATCTATTAGTTTCTAACCACTAAGACAAAATTGGGGAAAAAATAGTGGCAAGATGAAATAGAAAAAGAAGGATAAGATAAGACTGCGTACCTGCGACGGTGGTAGCATAGTGGGAGAGCCAAAAGTGAGGGGGACCTTCCTGTGGTGATTGGGTGCCATTTCCAGGGGTAAGCCAGCCACTACGAAAAGTTGGTAAAAAAGCTCCTCCACGTGGAAGTTCCTCTTGGCGGAGGCCTCGACGAACACGCAGCAGTCGTCCTGGCTGTTGCAGTACTCTTCGGCTTCCTCCACGGTAACTGTTCTGTGGAGGCACGCGCGACGTGTTTGTAACTCGGTTTGCTTGTTAATTCATGAAACATCGATCAAGCAATTTCATTTAACCACGTTATTAGAGCTCGAAACGTAGTTCCACCTAATTACGCGTGTGTGAGGGTAGGTGGCTCAAAGCACGGGGGAACGCATCAACAACTAATTATGGAAATCGACCTGTACACATTTTATTGTAAGATTTAAGTTAGAAATAGAAATTGAAGATAAAACGAAGCTTTTTACAAATAAAGACAGCGTAAACGTTTCTTAGCGTTCGAACAGTGAAAAGTTTTTAATGTTGCCAAATATATCGCCAATTTAACAACTGCGTGAGAAACAGGGTTCGATCTAGATGTCCCGCTGGGCAAAAATAATTTTTGATGCTCGTTATATTTAATTATAAATAATTGTTTTAAAATACAATTGTTGACAGTGAGTGAATTTTCTTGTAGGTATTTGTGGAATAACAAAAGCTATTTGTTTTATAACAAATTTAACCCTTCGTTGACACACTTCATTTTTCGATCAACTTTGATATACCTGGGTGGCTCACACCTAGAGCAATTTTTGAACGACTGCCAGTCTCATCTAAAGAATCCAATTATTATGAAAAAAATCAAGCGCCAATTTCAAGGTCTCTAGAATGTATTCCAATGGTTTTTTGGTTGAAATTTGATCACAGTTTTTGTAAAAAAATTTAGATTACCACATGATGAGAAAAAATGAAAAAAATCTTTAAAAATTGTAAATTTTCCAAATTTCAATATTAGAAGCTAAAAATCTACAGAGTTGATGTTCGGATATAATATTTTGAGAGAAAAAATAATTTGTAAGCGGGCTTGGGAAAAAGGGATTTATTTTGAATATAGAAGGTACAGAGCGACAAAATCAGCTTATGGGTGGCTCACACCCAGAGTGTCAACGAAGGGTTAATATTCATAAAAAAAACAGTAACAAAACAAAATAAAATATATAGGTGGGATGTAGGTATTTATTTTTTAAATTTAAAAAAAAGAGGATTTAACGAATAAAACAAAATAAATATAAGAAATGGGGGAAAATTCAAGATTTTTGAAATAGGCACGCACCATTCCCTATTGTTAAAATAATTATATGGGCGATTTAAAAAGAATTTACAGGTTTGATACTAAATTCGAACATGCATTGCCTACATTTCTACCGCTTTTTCAAAAAGTTTTACTATCGATTGCTTCTTATTGATTTTAATTCTCTCTTTTTACGAATTTCGCCTCTCTGGGAAGCTGCCCTGCTTGCGCCCCCCCTAGATCGGGTCCTGATGAAAAGTCGACTCGCGTAAACGCCGCTGCTATTTTTGGAGCTCGTGAAAAAAAAGTGACTGCTCGTCAAAAACATGGTGCTACGTCGCAGGTAGTGCTCTCATTCATTAGCGTTGGGAGCATTCAAAAGTGGAGCACGGGATTGTTGATTAAACGTTAATTAAGTTTGAGCGGGCTGCATGCACGGTCGCACGTACTTCACGTCCTTATCGCATTTATTCCCGACGATGACCATGGGAACCTTCAAATTGAAGTGACTCTTGCTTCTGCTCTTCGTGGCGCTCTGGGTCGCGCTCACTTTAGTCTCCAGGATCGATTCTCGCAGCCTGATGGCCTCTTCGAAGGACTCCCGACAGTCCAGGCTGAACACCACCACGAACAGGTCCCCTGCGTCGCAAAATTACCAAAACATTCACGATTCGGTGGGAAAAGGTTCCGAGGTTCTTTAAAACAAAAAAGTTGCCGAAACTGGTCGGCTTAATGAACGAGAATTTGTATTCATTGGCGAGTCGTGGATTAGTTACGGATTTCTTATAAAAAAATAACGATCAAGAGCTAGATCCTCCGATCTAGCCACATTAAAATTAATTTGCGAAACAGGTTTACGACTTAAATCCTCCTTTCGCTATTTTTTCTTTCTCTTTCTTTATTCCTTATTTTTATATCTTTGTGCAATAAAGAAGCTTAATAATAATAATAATCATAATTAGATCCCAATGAAAACGGGATTTAATGATGGACGGGTAGAAAAGAAACCAGAATCTTGCCAAAAACAGACGAAACTTATATTATAATTGTCTTATTATTGAACCACTGTCGAGCCACATAAAAGTCACAATTCCATTTGCAAAGTGAGTCGCGGCTGAATCGCAAAAGAGTCATAAACGATTTATTGCAGGCTATTAATCGAGCCACGAAAGAATCACCATGAAATAACAAAGGAGTGTTTACCTATTCAGAATTATACCACTAAAGCTGCGGCCAGAGTTCAATCGCGATTCTCCTTATTCGAAGCAACACGCGCCGTCTAAACTGTCAGCGATTTCTCATGAAAGGATTGCTCATCAATCCTATGTAACTCGTGTTAACGAAAATTTCTTACTGACCGTAATAACTGCATTCTCGGTGGTGTATAAATTCGACATAACTTTGTTAACGAAATAGAGGCTTCTGGGTATTTGACTTTTAAAGTGCTGTAGTTTCGACCCTGGAACGGCGGCGTTAAGTTTCTCGTAAGGATCGTTTATCTTCACACGGTATCTGTTCGCACGTAAATTATTCAGAATCTTGTTAAGGCCTGCACACTGCTGGACTTTTTTACACGGCGACTCATTGGCAAGTCGTTGTACGTGAGGGCACCTCTGTTTATAAACATTTATAAATGCCGGAGCTATGCGCAGATCAAAGGAAGTTCTTATTACATCTTTTAATGGAGTCTGCTCGCGTGAAACGTTCGATGTGACAGGATATTTAAATGAATTTCGCTGGATAGTGTTTTTCTAGCATAATGAGATTTTTATATAAAAGCACATTATTATTATTATTGCAAATGGGTCGTAGCCAGGGTCGGATTTGGAGATTTGATTATAGCACGCGTGCTAGAGATTTGCTGGCTTTCGAATGAAAATTTATTCGATTAAAAAATTGTTTGTTGTTTTTGAATAACTTCATTTTATTTGAAATTTGTAGTTGGAAATTTATTCGAATAATGCCCAGCTCTGTGCTGGCCCTTTAATGATTTACAGGTGATATTAATATCTGTATATTAATCTAGAATAATTATCAGGTACATGGTTAGATATACTAAAATATTTTTGACCAGCTTTTACTGTGCGACAATGTGTGTGGCAAGTTATGAATTCATTCTTATAAAATTCTATGTTAATTTGCAAACTTGTCTTAATAAAATTTTGCATTGATTAATTTTCCCTCTATTAAAAACTGCCCGGCATGTCAGCAATTTGATAATTACTATTTACAAATTTTTGGCACACGAAGATAAAAACATTCGTCACCACTGTTCTAGATCAGGGTTGACTAACTGGCGACTCATGAGCCGCCGGGGGCCCCTCCGCCTTGTTGCCACTCTGAACGGCCCCCTTCCATACTGACCAGACTCTGACGATCGCAGTCGAAAAGAGAAGGAAAGAAGCAGGAATCGACTGCGATCGTCAGAGTCTGGTAGGTATGGAGGGGGCCGTTCAACGTGGCAGCAAGTCGAAGGGGCCCCCGGTGGCTCTTGAGTCGCCAGTTAGTCAACCCTGCTCTAGATTAACAAGCGTCTGCCGCTCATTCCGTAAAATATGATCAACTATTTTAACTTGAAAATTGTTTGCTAAATTATTGCTAATTTTCTACATGAAAAAGAGAAATATTTCTAAAGTTGCCTCGAGCCTCTGTGTTTAAACCTTCTTCAACTTCTTCCGCCCAAATTTGCCACCCCCAAAATTTGCCGCTTCCAAAACTTTGCAGCCCTAGGCTGTAGCCTGCTTAGTTATTGTTAACCTATACAATATACATATACAAATCCGCCCCTGGCCATAGCCCAACACCTATATACATAAAATTATTATTCCACTATACAGGATATACAGAACGTGATACACTGGGCTGCTAATTTTTACGGAGTGCTCTTATGTCGAGACCTAATTTTATGCAAATGTATTTAACTGGCGACAAGTTTCCACGAAAGGAATCAACACGATCTACATCATCTGTCAGTTACTGTCTCCACGGTAGACTACCTGCGAGACTTCTTTTTTTGTCTCAGAAGTAGCTCTAATCTTCTCGCCCGCTCTCTAATCGACACCCGACAAAAAGAAATCAGAGCCCGCTTGTTCCTCACAAGAAGTTTTTTCTCACTAAGAGCTCCTGCCCGATAGCATTATCGATGGTCATTTAAATAACGCAGAAAGGTTAACAAGATTTATGAATATTCATCCAAGTGTGCCCATTTCTCTCCTTCCGAACGCGATCCCTACATTTATACTCTGCCGTGGTCCTTCTTCTCCCACTGCGCGTGAAATTCCTGCGAAAGAAAAGAAGCGAGGAAATCGATCGACACGTTTCTCGGGGAGGCGAGGCTCGATGCGCTGGTTTTCGAGTCTGCGGGACAAGTCGGGCGGAAGTTTGCTGGGAGCGCTCGTAGATTGCAACCCCGTCGGTGGTGTCACTGAAATGACAAACACACCCTCGGACCTGCGCTTTTTAAATCACCGTTGCTGCAACAACTTCCCCCGTGGCGATCCATTACGCGAGCAGACGCTGGTTTCCCGCGCAGCCACGCTTTTTGTCGCAATTCGAGGTCGGGACGGTTAACTCCGATCCAATTCATCTGGTTCGTTGCTACAGTGCCCGCGTCCCGGAGCGACGGGAGTCAACCACCCCACTTTCCATTTTCTTTCGAGACTAGCTACTGCTCCGATACACCATCGCTATCCACTTGATTAGACTTCGATCTATCCCGTCTTGCCACTTCCATTCTATTTTACGCAGCCAGTAAACCCGAGCCGACTGCCTCAGTGATTTCCATTCCGCGCAGAATGGAGAACCCATCGACGTTGTTCTTCATGCTCTGGCTACCCACGTCAGCTGCGGCGAAGTCGGCGGCCCGTTTGTTGAAAAATATTTATATCCCTCGGGGATGGCGTGCAGGGGGAGAGACAAAGCAATCGGGCCCACCTCTTTGTCGCTGTTCTATTTGGAAGTTTCTCTTATTCGCGGATAAGCGGCGCCACGACGCGCATCGTCGATCACTGCACGTAATAACGGGACGCGAATGGCGCTGTTTTCATTCGTGGTGGTTAATGAACGTGGATGTTCGTAAGTAGAGTGACCGTGGGTCTTCTTTGACCCACTAGACTCTAGTGATTAGAGGTTTCAGTTTTCTAAGGACTCCTAGCTTTGACAGGAATATTACGAGAATACTGGTAGCAATAAATAATCCTTGTTACCCGAGAATTTATATTAAATTAGCAGCGAAGAGTAAGGTTCAGCAGTCGCTATTATCAAGCCTATTTAAGCACAAGTTTAACTGGCAGATGGCGGAAGGGCTGACGCTGAGACGAAGGGCGGAACTGGGTCACTTCTGACCTACAGTAAACTTTGTTTATCTGGATATATCAGAGAATTAAATTGCTCGAAGTTTTATATTAATACACTAAAGCAGTGATGCATTCAAAGGGGAGGGGCAAGGGCCCCGGCATCCCCCAAAGAAAAAGGGGAAAGGAGATTAATGTAACCATGACTGAAGTAATTTAAAGGTTTTGTAAAAGGAGAAGAAAACTCGATTTTATTCTTTAAATAATTACCTAATGAAAAATATCTTTTTCCCTTCAACTCGGCTCTTCCCAAGATTAAATGCTGAGTGTACTACTGAACTAAAGTACACATATTTGTTACAAAGTAAATGTAAAAATGTAAATGAATTTTTTTTATCAAACATATACAATATAAATACAACTACACTGTAAATATTCGTGGTATTCTGTTAACCGTCTATAAAGAGAGACAGAATACGAGTCAGAATAATTGGCCCACCTTCGCCGACGCACAGTGGAACGACGTAAGGACAATAACTGGACATGGCAATTACTTCCAAACGGTTTGGACTTTCATTGTGAAAATTTGCAGACTTTCAATTCATGTTAAGTATAATAACTGGGATTTAGAAATATTGAGGAAACATCCCGAACGCGGAAATTCAAAAAAATTCTCAAACTTTGTGAATTAATGGAGGTCGGAGAGATGATATTAATTGAAACAGTCAGGTGATTAATGCTTTTCATCGATATACGGGCGTCGCGACGATCGAGCATGTCTGTTGGCCGAGACTAAATACGTATAAACTGAAATGTTTACGTTAGATTTATTTTATTAATCGCAGCTAGTAGCAGGTCATTTTTCTACTTTTTAAAACCTTACCATTAAAGGATTAAATTCAGGTACTTTAGACCTTGGGCGACTTTGAGCAAAACTTTATATCACTTGTTGAATTGTTATAGTAGTGAGTGCAACGCATTTTTATTTTATACAGTTGTTTAGTGATGAAATCCAAGTTAATTCAGAATGTTTTTTGTACAAAATGATTAATAATAAGATACTCAGTAATATGTAAAATATTGAGAACTTATGAAGTAATAGGATTTAGTCAATAATTGTTTAAAGTGGTACAACTGAAAGACAAAAAGACTGAAATTTTCATACAGGTCAGATTCATATACAATTGGATCAAACCTAATGTGAATATAAAGTTTATTTCTTTGTGCTTTCTAATGCTACGAACACTTAATAAAGATTGAATGAAGCTATAGAACAGAATTTCGACACTTCAAATTTTGGCCGATGTCCAAATAAATAAGGCATTGTCTTTGAGTTTTTCCTTTCCTAACGGGACATTAATATAATGAATTGAATATCATAGTAGGGTTAAGTCCTCAGTATATAGCCATCAGCGTCAATCAGCGTGCGCCAGGCCCGTGGAATCTTGGAATATCCATCAACTTTGGACTACCTACGTTTCCTTTTCACATGATTCCACGGGCCCGCGAATAGACCGGGCGAAAGCCTTGTTTTTCCACGGTTTTCCGCTGAATTCTGTTTCACAGCAGCGAAACGTTTTTCCGAGACGTCAGCTGCCTTGTTTCCAAGAGTTTCTTCTGCCGGAAGTGCGCGCGGAATGAAAGGGAGGGAAAAGGTAACGCAGCGGCGGATGGATCGTTGAGAACGCGATCCGAATACGTAACGCGGGATACCTGTTTCGCGTCTCCCTCGAATCTGTTATTCAAAGGACATCCTCTCTCTGGCTCTCTTCTTTAAAGAACATCGAGGTAACTATTAGCTGCTGTTCTTCTTTCTTTTGTTTAGTGAAGCTTCGTGAGACATGGCAATATGTAGTTCGGTCTTGAAAAGATAAACGTCTGCACTCCTCAATTATTGGCAGGGTAAATTCAGGAGAGATATCACACTTTTAATATCTTTATTATCTATCGGAAAAAGAAAATTACATGGGTAATATGTTGTGCCTTTTTATATCGCCGCTTGTTTACCTAAGTATGAAAATAAATTAGTGACTGTTCGACTATCGCTGCACGTGTCGTGTTCTTGAAATAAAAAAACAACAACTGGGCGAAAAATTACGTTAGAAGTTTATGTATGCGAGACATTAATGCCTAGTAGGGGCTGTTCTTCAACTACGTAAGGGTAGTTTTGTGGATTTCTTACTCCCTCCCTCCCCAAGTATAAGAATTCGAAAGATTTTATATTTTAACCCCCTTCCCCTTTATTACGTAATATTTTTTACATTGCATTTCTTCAGTTATTAAAATTCTTTTAAAGCTTTATTTAATTCATTTAACTCGGTTTCGTGTGTGCGATGAAACATCGTTTTTTAGAGATGCTACCAGACTCCCTCTCCACCCTTGTAAGAAAATGTAAGAAATTTGCGACCTCCCTCTCTCCCAAAAGCCTTATGTAATTTAAGGACGACCCATTATAAGCGTAACGGGGACAGGATAAAGTAACTACCTATTTCTTAATTTAATGTGGTTTCTTATTAAGATATGAACAGTATTTTTGAGATTATATATTTCTAATTTGTTTTTCGCACATGTGACATCTCTCCCAGAAAATAAGGAGAGACGCCACGTGAAGTGATAGGTATTTTTAATTGGCTTATACTGATGGAATTTTTTTCATTTTAAAATGCCGAGGAAATAGGTATATCCGATAAAGTAATGTGGTAAGGGGTCAGTGGACGGAGGAAAATCTAAAGCTAGCTACAGAAAAAGTACAGAAATGTGAAATATCAAAGCATCGTGCCAAAAATGGCTCCATGGGAGAGAAAATATAAGAGAAAAATATAATAAAGAAAAATTAATACAATTCCCATCTCTTCTATAAGATGTGGAACCTGTCATATTTCTAAATTTTTGTCGATTTTGCATGAGAAAAGTTTACAATTGTTTTTGTTTTTCGTACAATATAAGTGTGTTATTGTAATAAAATAATATATCTTTTTAATTAATACGAAACCAAATTTGCCATGGCTCTCACCCTAAAAAGTATGTCGTCTCTCCTGAATTTACCTTAATTATAATACTAAAGTAGTGTGTGGTATAAAGAAAAGTAGCTTTTCCGTTCCGATCAGAATGAAAACATAGAAAGAGCATCGAATGCTCTTATCGAACCTAAACCTCCACAAAACATGTTGCAACGACTGAAGAATTACTGCCCGCCATAAGGCACCAGCGCACTTCTCTTCCTGCTGTCAAAGATCGGAAAGAAACCAGCGGTAGTAATACGATCTCCTCGAAAGCAATTACAGCGCTGTTGCCATAGTGGCGTCGCAACAAACCAGGGAACACCTCGCCCGATCCACTTCAAAACTTCACCTCCCCGCGTGAATTTTTCCCCGGGAGAACATCACGGCCCGTTTTCTTAGTAGATTGAAGCAATCAGTAGTTCCCGTTACGCGACGGTAAGTTTATTCAGGAATTAGGCTACCTCCTCCACGGAGTGCACAATAAAACGCTCTAAACCTTCCCCGCCACAGCAAATATCACTCAGCGGTAAGTAACCACCCCAAGATCGCCGTTGTCCCATCGCAAACGAGAATTCGATTTCGCCGTGCTGTGAACCGTCCAGCATCTCGCTCCACCTTCGCGGACTACTAATTCATTATATCACCCCCACAACGACGGGACAAACATTCTCGTTGAATATAGCGTGCACTTTGAATAAGCGCGCAATAAAGCGACATGATAGCGCCGCTCCCGCGTCTCCGGCCTCGTTAACGATTCCCGTTGCTCGATAATGATATCAGCGTTAACGACGTCCACATCACTGCGGAGTGGAATATCCGCGAGACAAAACTGCAGCTGCTCCCCGAGCCAGATGTAATCACGTTCCTCCGAACACCGCCGTGGCAACCGTTTCCAAACAACGTTACCGCCGCAGGAGCTCGCTAATTTCGCTGTGGTGGGCGATCCGCGGCTACCATGTTCAACGAGCTACTCCGAAGCATGTTTATCCCCGAAATAATCGGGCGGAGCAGCGCCGACCTAGGTTATTGTTCCTCGGCATTGTTCACCCCGGCTGGTTTCGATGCCAATTTCCCTGTCGCGCTCTCCGCCGTGCAAAAATGAACGTGCCACTTGTCCTGCTCGCGATTCCAACGGTGGGGGTGCTCGATCCCTCCCCTGGTTTCTCGCGAAATCCATAGCCGCGCCAAGGACAATCGCGCGCGGTGAAATCGACGCGAAAGCAGCCCCGTCGGGCCGCCTCGATTCTGGTCGATATCGCGCGCGAACGGATATGCAACGTCCACGCAAGCCGGCCCCGTGACGAACGCCCCAGTGCGGGCGATGCACGGCTTGAATGGACCACCGGTTGCGCCCGCGGAGGAAATCGTTAGCGCGTCCAGCGGGCTGCGCTCGCGGCCGCTGGGAGCTTGCCGCGGTTTCCAGTGGAATGGCGCAACAAGGTGCACGGAGCTGGCGATGTCGGGGGTTGATGATGCTGAGCGTGGCGGAGGGGTCTGCGTGTTTGTGTTCTTACTTAATGAGGTATCGGATTTATCTTCAAAATGGTATCAAGTTGATGAATATTTTTGAGATTCTATGATGTGTTTAAAAAATTTGAAACGAATTCGATGAACGTTTGCTGGGTTATAACGATTTTAATTTTCATTGATTTTACATGTACTCTTATGGAAAGAGACGATGATCTTCACTGATAAAACAGCTGAAAAAATGTTGAAGAAATGGTATCAATGTTTTCAATTTTTTCTACGTGTTGTATATGGATGGATGGAAATATCTGCCGAGTTTCAATTGTTTTTACTACACCGTTTTGAAGAAATAAATTTTAATTTGAGAAAATTGTGAATTCAGGGCAGTTTCACTGGCAAAAGTTTAGCAAACGTATTTGTAAAGTGAAAAATACCCTTCTAGAAGTAAAAATAGGACTCTAACTATCGTTCGAATTCCTTACATCTAGATTTACTATGCGTAAGACGTAGATATTCAAGTATTTCAAAATTATATACTTTTGTCTAATATTGTACGTCTGATTGGACTGAGTTTTTGAAACACGGTTCTCAAGAAACGTTTTTTTATAGAGATATTTGGGTTTGGGGTAGGGATTGCAATACCGGTAAACCGATTTACCGGTTCGCCGGTAAATCGCGAGAAATACCCTCAAATTTTTAGCGGTAATTCGCCAAATATTTACCGGTAATTCGATAAATTATGTATAGCAATGTAGCGCATATATGCATTCATTAATTCCGTCGATATCTACTCCGTTATCAATGAAAAAGCTTCAATTAATAATAGAGACGAAAACCGAAGTATCTCAGAAAGAACCAGCTTTAAACCAAAAGAAAACTAAAAATCTGAATCAAGCCACCAAAGAACAGACGTATTTTCAAGTAGAAAAAGTAAAAAGAAAATATCTACAAATGGCATATGATTTCTTAATGACTACCCGAACAACAAGTGTAGAATCTAAGAGCGGTTTATCAGGAGAACAAAGTTTGGACAAATTATGTTTTTTGCGTGCTTATTTGTTAAAAAGAATTCTTAAATAAAAAATATTTAATTATGTATATAAGTTAAGATTCTTTTCATTGTTTTCGCGGTGAAGATGCATATTAATAAGTAACGTCAATAGTTATACAAATATATTTATTTTGTGTTATATCATTTTATATTTTATGTTTAGAACAGTTTTATTTGCATATATTTTTTATAATGCTCGATTAGAGTTCAAGAAATTTTTTTTGTAATGTTTACTTTTATATTTTCAATACCTTAAATAATTACCGGTAAATTACCGATAAACCGGTTTTGAATGAAAATTTTACCGAATTACCGGTAATTGAAAAAGTCGGTAAATTTGCAATGCCTAGTTTGGGGCAAGGTCGGATTGAGACCTTTAGAGGCCCAAAGCATTGAATGGTTTTGAGGGCCCCTTATACAGGGTGATCACTTCAGCGCAATGCACGATTTCTTAGGCATTTCCGATAATTTCATTAAAAACTGTTTCTAACACTCAACCTAACCCAATGAGATGTTAAAGATAATAAATAAGGTAGAAATGTAGGGGTAGATAATAAATGAGATAATAAAGGAGGTAGAAAGGAAAGATTGAGGAAGTCTTAAGGAAACCGCGAGGGACTGAAAGAACGAACGATATGTTTAAAGGCAGTAAACGTCGACAGAGAACGTATATCAAGAAAAATAGAGTGCACCTAATAATAAAAGTTCTACTGAAAAATGAATAACTAAGTAAGCGTGAGGTTGATATCTTTCAAGAAACCACCGAGCCACCTAAAAGTCATCTTCCTTTTCCGAAAAACAACTACCACAGTTCCCGCTGGAGCCTGCATGTCTAGCGAGGATAGCGTTCCCCTCGATAGCTGCAAAACGAAAGCAGAAGAATCCCGCGATCCAGTATGTCCCATCTCGAGACAAACATCACGTGACACGCTTGGAGAGCCGGCTAAAAACCGAGAAACTTCAGCGCGGGTTGAAAAATAAGCAAAGCGCGCAAAGATGTTAGACGAGCTCGAGAAGAAGCGCTCGCTAGAAGTCAACAACTTCTTGCGCCCAGGGACCTCCCGATTTTCCGGAAGATTTTTACGTAAGAGATAACTCTAACGTGGTCGCGGTGCCTGAGTGAATTGGATGGGGATTAACGGCACGGAATGTAATTCGTTTACAGATGAAAGGAAGGTGGAGCGAAACAGAGAGGCCGCGGACCGAAAGAAATCCGTTCAACGAAACACCGCGCTCTCCAATTAATTACGGCGGAATCTTATCGCGATTAATTGCGACCGGGACGATCAATTGCGCTGAATTGCTCTATCAGGCGCGGACAGAGGACACGTCGAAGGTAAAGGGTAAAATAATTAGCGCGGGGGGGATTCGTTGCTTCTTTTCGAATGGGATCCCTTTGCCGGGGCTCGCTTCGTCCCCAGAGAAGGATCCTCTTACCACCAAGCGCTTTTACGACCACGTACTTTCCCCGGGAGGATATTTTGCTCCGCCGGGGACCATCAGCATGGTCGGCCATTGTTTCGTCCGCGAAATATATGCCAACCATTGTGCCGCTTGTCCCTGAATCGAAAGGAATCCCCTTTTCTCGCGCCGAGAGACGTCTAGACCTTCATTGTCTTTGAATTCGGGTCGCCGTCTTCGGGGCGCGATCGTTCGCATTATACGCTCCTCGCGCGAACAGTTTCTCGGTCACGTTGCTCCGCACGGCGCAGACCCTCGTAATCTCTCTGGCCCGAATTCGCGGGCTGTTGTGCCCTTCCATGCAAATCCGCCCCTTAGTATTCATCCACCCTCCCTCGGAATCGTCGAACTCATGACGGCCTTCCAGTCGGCGAGCGTTAAAGTCGAGCTGCATTGATTCCCAGGGTGAATATTGCTCGGGGTGGATAGTCGCTTAAGTAGGAATTCTTGAGCCTCCTTGTCGAATTTATTATTTAGAAATTCCAGGTAATTCCCACGAACGAACCCCTGATAATCTTACATCCAGCTGAAAGGGAAGGGGAAGGCAATTCATTCGTAGGGTGATGGTGAGTACCTATATACAAAAGTACCCTTTTGGGTACCAGGAACTTTACCCATCAGATCTGACAGCAGGTAATTTAAGAATCCTTATCACCCAGCTGGGTGAAAGCTTGGCAAGCCACGTTAATTCCAACCACCTGCTTTCCGAATGGGAAATTAATCATCTGTAGGGACACTGTATTCGTACATTATAAAGTCTGTTAGTGTGACGCTGTCGCGTGCGGACGTGTGCACATATTCAGCGATTAACGCGCATTGCTGGCCAGCGGGGCAAAACCCTTGCAACCCCCTCGGTTATCCGTTATCGGTCGTCTACAAAGTTCCGGATCATGGTCTCGAAGCCAGCTTTAATAACGGCTTCTCGTGCGCGGCGTAATCTTGATGCTGGGTAAAAGGACTCAGCCAACTTAATAACCGACCCGCTCCTTTTTTCCTCTATTTTGCATAGCCGGCGTGTTCGTGCGTCGCTCCGCGAATATTCGCATCGTGCAGCGTCCGAGGGACGATGGCTCGCGAGGCATGTACCGCGCGTATAACTGGCCTGGATCAAATTCTTCGAGGGAAAAACCAGGTCCAGCACAAAGCGTTCCCTCGTTCCAAGGGATATTTTCGACGGTATGAATCCGCTCTCTGTTGTCGCTGGATTGTTTTGTTGGCTGACCAGCTTTCCGCCAATCTCTCGCATTATTACCTAACATTTCTTATAGTAGGGTAGACCAGGGCGAATCGGATCACAGGGCGAATCGGATCAAAATAAGAATTTAGTCCATATTTCTTATATCGCGATAGAAATGATCATTCCAATCGTTCGTAGTATCTCAGCCCTCTCCCCCGCACCTACTGCAATAGTTAATCAATTGTTTTAAGTCATTGTTTAGAGCTGGCATACGTTTTCAGCGAGATGGTTACGTGCGAGCGTTACAATTTTGGTCGTTTCTAACCTACGTAATCTGCAATTTCGTATTTAAAATAAAAAGTAAGTTTGAAATTCAAATGTGCTTATTGTTATTAGTTTGCAAGGTGTCTAAGATTAGTATTTGTTGTATTTTAGAGTATTATATCGTGATATGTTTATGTAATCTACACTCTTTGAACTACTTATATATGTGGGGCGATTCGGATCACTCTTTTTTTCATTTGAGTATTTTTATGATTATAAATATGATAATTGTTTATATACAGATGGTTCGTAGGTACATAAAAAAGCGCAATCAGGGATCATGGTGTCCAAAAAAAAAAATAAAGGAAGCTGTGATAAAAATTAAATCTAAGAAAATGACGAAAAAATAAATAAATTAATGGTTTTAAGAAGATGAGATTGTATTTACTGCGGTGAAAAATTAATTCGTCCATTTTCAGAAGATTGTCTGAGAAGAGTGGTGCTACGAGAATTGTGCTGATAGAGGCGGCAAAAAACGGCAATATCCTTCCGATCAGTGTGCTAAGTAGTGTCACTTGACTTCACTGTCATTAAATTAGATTTATTTAAGTTGATTCTAAAGATTTTGTTATGAAAATTTCAGTTTTTTCAGAAATTTCTGGGTGGTCCGATTCGCCCCAAGTTTCGGGGCGAATCGGATATTTCACATTTTTTCGTCTTTTGTTTATAAATGAAAGATTTTTATGTTTAGTTTCAATTTTTATATATTCAAGTTGAAGCCAAAGGAGTACTGGTTACGAATATATTATAAAAACTTAGTTTTTTAATGTTTAACTATTATTTTTTTACCGCCAAACACAAAGTGATCCGATTCGCCCTGGTCTACCCTACTCCTCACGGGTCGATTTGATTAAATTTTGTAGGTTTAGTGGGATTTGTAATTTGTATAATTAATGCTCGGTTGGCGGTGCCCGGGTCTTTTTGGACCCAAGCATAATGCTGTTGGGTGAAATAGTGAATAGGGGAGAGTGGGGCAAAACGGAACACCTAACTTTGGAGTATGATAACAAAACACTTGAAAGGAAAAAAGAAATTGGACTTGATTAAGAGTCTTAAGCAGAGGTCAGGCTATAAGAAAATCAAAGACTTTGTTGAGAAAAATATTTGGCAACGAAGGAATATAATATTTTTCGGAGGTATTGAAATATTACCCCACTCTCCCTGGTAGGGTGACTTGTTCAGCGAATTGAACAGTTAAGTTGCGTGTCTGTTAAAATTAGTATTCACAAATCATTATTTTGGTTATCATTGTTTTCTTTCGTTGTTTTTGGTTTAAATTTCAAAGTGAACAGTAAATATATCAGCAACGTTCATTCACTGGACAGGTTACTCTAGGTATTAGATATTATAGAAAGCTTTAGAAATATAAAATATGAGTTGCTATAATAAAGAGAAACTCTAAAAATATAAAAGATGAATTTCTACATTAAGGGTGCTAGGCAGTCGTTCCTGTCTAAAATGAAGCATTTCTGTTTCAATTAATAACAAAGAAACAAATTGAAACTGAGACTTGTTTTTTGGCAGGAAATTTATTAACGTCATAAGCTTTCAAAATACATGTTTGTTTAGTCAAAAATATGCATTATATATAACGCTACAAATGGATCATTAAAGAGACTTTTGAAAAAATGTTTCTCTCGTTTTGCAGTGATAACTCAAAAACGGGGGTTCCAACCGATTCAGTTCAAATTCGAGCACGTTCACAAAATGTGTAGCTACGGACCGGACCTAAATTGAAATTAATGAAAACTCTTATTCTTTATGAAAAAAAAAACTAAGTCCTCATGTTTTGGGACTTTGGGGAGGGTAAAACCTGATGAATGGCGGTTTAGTTTCTTCTTATATAGAATAATAGTTTTTTTTTAACTAACGACTGCCTAGTACCCTTAAAGATCAGCACTAACGTGTGTGTAATAGGCTAGGAATTATGGACCCAAATGGACCCAAGCACCGACTACTGTGCGGTCGCCCGAACTGTTCGCCGTTTGGACGTTATTAAATGAAGCACTGATGTGGAAATTCAAAGTTCTATATTTAATAAGCGTGGCGCGGACTAAAAAGTGACTCCGATCGATCGGCTGCTGAATAAGTTGGAGCAGAAAGGGTTGAAATTCATTGGCCACTATGGCCACTGTGTGTAATACATCGAGGTACAAATTTAGACAGAAACAAAGTTGCTGATATAAAGTACCTATTTTATGGTTACCGTCACTCGCGGCGCGGTAATAAACTGAGAGAGGTTCAATTATTACTGATACCACCACTTATTGAACCTTCAAATAACAATTTTACAGCGCATTTATTACTGAAATTCTTTTTCCTTCTCATACACTCGCGGCCTCTTTCTTTTTTAATAATCCAGTTTTCTGTCTGCTTCTCCATTCGGAGTTTATTATTAAAATTCATACGAAGGACGAATACCTTATATAGCCTACTGCTATTCTGAATATTAGATTTAGGGGCAAGAAATATGTATGTCGACTGGCTGGGGTAGTTCGATTTTTTCTCTTCTCCCTGGGGCCTTCATAAGTGACACGTACTTGTGCTTTCGCGTTTCGTGCTCGCGATCTTCTGAATTTTAAGTAACTTTTTCGCCGAGGATTCTGAGTGGAAGATGTTTATCAGACTAACCATCCTACGGTACTGGAAATATTTATTGCAGCACTCTGAAATTTACGTAGCACGCAGAACTTTCATAGCGGTATGATTGGTAAAATGATTCGTATTCAGCTTACTTTAGTGAAGATCGTGAGCTACATTCTTGTAATAATATTTTCCTCGTAGGTACTGTATATTTAAGCTCAAAGATAGTCAGTTGGTATATGAAGATTATGAAATAAAGGGAGAAGAAGACCTTCATCTGAAATTTTCTTAAACTTCCGCCATATCGTTTGCACCTCCATACATAAATTATCTGAACACCTAAAACTACGAAGATTAAACACACTGAACTCAGCAAACACCAATTTCATTCCCTTCCCTTACGACCTACAAAATCTGAGTGTAGGTACCTCTCGAAATACAGACTTACAACCCAAGCATCCTCACAAATTTCATCTTTCCCCCAGAACCTCCAGCAACCTCTCAATTTCACACCTACACTCCCTCCACACATTGCAACCATCCATCCATACTTTTCCAAAAACCCACACACATTCCATACACTCCAAGTATGAAAACTTGGAAAACTTCCTCTAACAACTTCTACATCAGCAATCGCCGAGTTCCATGCAACCATTCCTTCGATACAAATCTTCTTCTTCTCACTTCTGACACCAATGTTGCCTTTCTGATCCTTCCTCGTCAAACATATTTTTATAAATCAACACCGACGCAACAATTTAACAAGAACTTTATATTAAATATGAAATTCTTAATATTATCACAATTCTCCTAGATAGACCAATAGATATAAGCTTTTAGTCAAAGCTGTGGCTAAGTTGCGGCTTTTCACCCCTCTTTGCGTTAACACCATTGAAGACGGCCCATGCTTGTCGACACAAGCGAGGGTCCCGTCCGTAAGTAGTGGTGGGCTTTCTAACACCGCCCAACTTCCGCTGCTCGCATCGGCAGGCCGTGGAGATATACACGATGCTCGCAACGATATTTCACGCGTGTCCCGATCGCAAGTTATATCGGCTCGTTCCTGCAAGCGTCCGATAACTTTTCCCTTCGCCCTCCGTCGCGGCGATATCTGGAGAACCATTTAGCGGGATTGGCAAGAGGACATTATTGCCAGCGGTCGTGTGGCAGTGTCACTTTATCGAATCGAGCTGCCTCTCCCTATTCACAGAGCGTCGCGTGCAGCCTTACGGCCATCTCGCGCCCAGGCTGGAGAACGGCCTGCGAAATGAAGAGTGAGTGCCAAGCTGGCCAGGGGCAGTGTTGCCCAGGGTCGTTTCGCAGGTCGTTAGAGCCTCGTGGCGTTCTCCATATTGGTTCGTCACGCTTCGCAGCTGGAACCACTGTCCTCGCACCGTCCACGGTTTACGGCCCGGCGGTTTATTGCGAGATGCTCCGAATAGTCTCGCCACCGTTGCCCGCCTCCAATGTATTCCGTTAATTGAAATTACGAAGAGTCTGTAGCGGACGTGGTCGCCCTCGTCCCCTGGCAGAGAATTTCACTTCCAGTCTCCACGTTTCGGAGCTAAGAGACCTGGAACTTCCCTCCATGCGGGACACGCGGCTGGGTTCGATGTCGCGTATCAATCCACAGACTCTCGAGTGAAATTCGCGACGGGAGTTTATTGTAAGATACGCCTTTTGCAATCAGAATTAAATACTGAACAGAGTGTTGCGCGATTGATAGATATTCAGTGGGGTGTTATGTGGAGGTTTTCCTGACTTCCTTGGAGATTGTTGCAGAGATTTTTGTATTAAAATTAATGATGAGGGATGAATGAAGGGAGTCACGTGGATCTCCCAAGTGTTGGAATCTGTGGTCCTTTTAAATAGATGATGAAATATCGTCGAGTATTCTGCCCTCCTTATTTAAATTGTCCTATCTAGCATTTTTTCATTTTTCGACATATGCAGAAATATTCGAAGTTCCACACATCTTTTACCTTTTAAGTAAAGTTAGAAAACTCTAAGTGCTTCCTAAAGATTTATAAACAGTCTAATGTATTTAACCTAACTTTTTTCCAAATGGTTAAATTATCCTATCTAAAACAATTAATTAATTGGTACGTTAATAATACATTACCTACCGGTATACCTATTACAAAAAATTATATTAAGCTGTTACGAAATAATGACAACATGTTCTAATTTGAATGAAGAGAAATAAGGACGGTAGAAAGTAAATGATAAAACTTCTACTAAAATGCTAGATAGGATATTTTAACTAAAGAAGGCAATATTTATTACAGTGGCCCTTATTTTTCAACATCCGATTTTTTTGCGTGCCATTTCATAAAAAAATAATCACTGAAAAAGTTTCTTGCAATCGAACGACAAGAAAGAGTGCCGACCAGGCCTTAAAATTAAAAATTCATCAATGGTTTACATTTAAAGAATGTCTCAAAAATATCAACACCTATCGAAATGTCGAAATTTTGTTTAAATAAAATTCAAAGACCATTCAATTCTCTACAATGACTGTGTATACATTTTTTCCGTGCTTCCAACCATTTGTCAGATAACAACGTTCGAATATACTGGTATGTGCGTAGTGCGGACCCCTCAAAGCAGTCGGAAGTGGACAGCTAAAAACCTCTCCTGGTGAGTGGCTCAGGTCCTGCGGGCCTTCGAGTCTTCGAATTAATGTGCCCCGGTAACGAGATATATATTGTAGTTATTCCAGGCCCTTCCTAACAACGTCTTCCCTGTCTCTCTGGACAACGATCGTTTTTAACAACTCGGGTTGCAAACGAACAGCGTGGAGTCCACCAAAGTTGCATGGTCGAAGTACACAGAGCTGGGAGCACACTTAGGATTCATGTAGTTCGAAGTCCCCAGGGATTCCGCGGGCTTACAAGTTTCACTCGTTAGTACGTGGACCCCGGCGAATTTTTCAACCCGCGCCAGTGTTGCGGGAATAGGGTTGTTACGCGGTAAATACCTTAGTAGCAGGAGTTTTATACAAGTTCCGCGTTTCCGGAGTTGAAGCTGCTGATATTCACCGCTCGTAGAAGCGGCGGGGGGAAGTTGAGAAGTTGCTACGATGCTCGATCCACTTCGATACGCGAAATAGTGTTATCTGGCTGGCAGCGAGGGGCCCGCTGTAATCCTCTGATTTTCATGGGTGATTACCGACGCTGCCGCAGATTCCACAATTTTCCAGAGGTATTCCAGGGTTGGAAAACATTGGCGCCGCGCGATACGCTTTAATCTACGCGCGAATCGAGGGACAAACTGCACGGTCGTTCGCGCGTTTGCACAGCGTTGTTATTTATCGCACGCCCCGCGAACGCTGATGCCTGTAATTAGTCGCGCGCAATAATTACGCAAATTCAGAGCGGAACAAGGCGCCCGGCTTCTTGAGTGATATTTTACTGGGATATAAACGAGCTGCTGCAATGTGTTCATTAATCAGCGACAGTGTGGTCGTTTGGAGGGGGTGGAGCTTGCATTTTGGGGTGCACAATGACGAGTTGCGATTCTTTCGATGATCCTTTGAAAGTGTATTGTGGTGTTTGTGTGTTTAGTGCGAGGATTGGTAACAGAGTTGGGAGGAGGAGAAGGATACTTGAATTCTGATAAATTTAATTGAGGGAGAGCTTCAAGACTTTTAACGAATGTTTTCTTAACTGAAAGTTCTACAAATTACTTAGACCACTTGAGGAATAGAAGTTATGGATTTGTGAGTCAACAAGATTCGAGTTGACGGAGCACAAACGATCTACAAACACATTAATGCACGCGAACTCTTCGATGCTATATAAATACATGAGTATTTCTATATACAACTAGCTTTACTACTCGGTTTCACTCGAAATTTAGATTCTGATGTTATAAAAATAAATTGTTTTTATTTTTCTTTTTGTGAAAATAGTCACATTCGTCTGGATTAGATAGGCATAATGCGCTGGGACACTTAAGGGGGTCATTCCGGTTAGATAGGTTGAAAAAAATCGATTTTTTAATAACATTTTTCGAAAGTAGGTACATATCCTCAAGAATGTATTGTTAAATTTTTATAGAAAACTTCCGACTATTTTAGCTTCTACAGAGGCATTTTGTAGAAAGCGCAGAGGCTCGGCCTCTATAGATGATAACTTTGAACGCGTTTTTCTCGAAACATCAACTTTTCACATCGTGAAGATAAAATCTTAAAATCTATCGAACTAATTGCTTTATAAATTTTACCGCTTATTCTGCAGACCTATGACTCTCGCAGGGACTACAACTAAGTACTTTCCTTGAGCTTAACCTACTTTTAAAATCGAAAATAGCAAAAGAAAAAAGCGGAAAAACATTTTTCTTGCATTTTGCCCGCCATTTTGTTAATTTCGAAGATAAATCACTAATTATAATCCGATAGCGGTAATCATACTGATCAAGAATCTGTTTGAATTTCTGGGTTCAGATACGTCTAACAGCTGAATATTTAAACACGTCATCAAGACCGCTTTCAAAAGCATTTTAAAAGCAACAATTTTATTACTTTTATATTTTTTATTTACTGTAGAAATGTAATTTAATAAACAGACAAAAGTTTTATTCCAATACTATAATTATTTTCGCCGCAATAAATTCCTGAAAATCGTTGAATTTATCAGCGCGCTATCCGGAATGACCCTTGAAAAGAATGCGATTCCAACAGCATAAATAAAATTCAAAATGTCCCATTTTACGTTGGCTACTGTATACTTTTTCGAGAGTTTGCTCTATAAAATATAAGAACACTGGTGGTGAAAGGAATCGTTTCCGATCCCAGCGCTTTTCCACGCGATTTCTCGTGTCATTCTCAGGAACGGCAATTACAAAGACAAAAGAGCGCAGTCAAAGGAAAACTGAAAGCGTTACAGGCGAAGGGCCAGAAATCTGGCTTGGCCCCCGCGCGACAAGCGTAATCGGGTGAATTTCGGGGACAGTTTCGCCGCGGGCTGGCCAGCGTTTCTCGTTTTTCCGCTGCGGTGCACGTCAATTCAATAATTCGTGGAAGTGATGCGCGTGGAGGGTTCACGTGGCGGCCGTACGGTGCACGTAGGGCACGTGACGCGTGCGTGTGGTTCAAAACCGAATGATCAATACGCGCACGCACACCAGACCTCCGGGAGCACGTACGTGCCGCCGTCACGTGCGACATGCGTGATGCAAATGCATTTTTCCGCGGGTGGAAAGCGAGACGGCCAGGATCGCGGATCTATCTACAGTCCCTAACGATTTTTTTCCCCCGATATCGCGTGCCCCGGGCCAGCGCGGCCAAGCAGCAATTTGCATTGGCAATGGGGAAGGGGAGCGTGATAACTGGAAACACCTGTACTATCGAATCTGCATCGTTACGTGTCGCGGCGTATACTTCGACGAATGGAGGCCATCACGAAGGCCTAGAAATTACTTTATTGCGGCTGACGTAAGCGGTGATTCTTGCACAGCTATGTAGGGGCTTGGAGGAGCATGGCAGTCTAAAAATAGTAGGGAAACAGCGGTGCAACTCCAATTCCTCGTATTACATTAACCTTGCAGAGATTCCCTTCGACTACCGAACGAAATCGAACACCGAGGCACGAGTAATGCCTCTACGATTCCGCTATGAGCCCCGATGTGGAACATTCCCTGCGCGGCAGGGAATAGAAAAGGGGGACGGCCGAGAATATATGAAACCGATTTAACCGCTCGCGGCTAAGTGCCGTCATTAATTCCGGCCCCGAAACGCTCGCATTTCCCGCGATCTCCGCGGCGGCACGGTGGAAAGACAGGTGGCCCTTTTTCGTCAATTTCGACCGCTCGCGCGCTAGCCACTTCTGTCCGCTCTGCTCGTCGCATATCTGCCGCGGGAAGCCGGCGGCAAATATTGACTCTGCGCGTTTCGCAAAATTGCGGGGAATCGACGAGAGCGTGGCGTGCATCGATAAGTGCGCTCCGAGTACGGTGGAGGATGGACGGGAGTCGACGTTGCCCGTGGATTTTCGTACGGCTGGCGCGCGCTGAAAGGAATCCACTCGAGAACTACTAACTTCCCTCCGATGATGATGCACTGTTCAGCGGGGCTGGAGTTTACGAGCAACGTGTACATATTTCGGCGCGCATATATCGGGGGTGGATCGAGCGTGGCCGGAAGCTTGGGGGACGGCACAGCGGGATTGAAGAAAGGATACTCAACAAGTTGTGGAAGGAGAGGCGTCGGCTGAAAGGGGGTGAGGGCAGACAGGATCGAAGGGGTGATACCGCGCGAACTCACGGTGCGGGGACGTGTTTACTCGTCGAAGACGTGATTCACGAGACCCCCCACTCCCCGGGCGCCGACGTCGCTCCATGGAAAATTGGCGTCACGTCGATGAAGCGTGGCCCATGCTTCCGAACAGGATCAGCGCGCTGGGATCGCTCCTGCTCTAATGGAATTACGAATTGTGCGCGGCGACCAAATTTCCTGGAAATTTCTAAATGTCTTGGCAAATTTAGGGGAGTAAATGGACCGTGGGGATGTATTTTACGATAACTTCGCTTGGGAAATATTACTATCGCTGGCTTTGCAGTGTCGCACAGCGCACTGTTTGTGAATCGTGATTAAGGGGACTAGGCAGTCGAGAAATCGATTTTTTATTACATTTTTCGAAAGTACTATCTTTTCTGAATTACATGCCGCTTGGTTTATATTAAAATTCGCAAAATTGTTGATTTGCCAGATAAAAAGGTCGAGAGGTAACTTATAGCGTTGCCTTTGTCCAGAAACTTTAAACGCGTTTTTCTCGAATCTTTTTTTCACTTGGTTTTCGGCTAGTTGCTAATGAACGGAGGTTCAGATTGACTTGAAAAAATTACTGGAGGTGTAAAACATGTGCCATTTTAAGCGAAACCTCTGATATGGTCTGTAAAAATTCGAGATTTTCATGAAAAAATTAAAAAGTCGCGGATTTTTAGTAGCGCACAAACACGACCGATTTTTTTTCTTGAAATAATCGCTGTTTTTCGGCCACCAATTTAATAATTCTGCTTTAGTTTTATCTTTTACTAAAAGCTTTTATTAGCCTTTTCAAACTTTTGGGGGTATATTCTACCAGTCTTGAAAAAACGAGAAAAAATCTTTGTTGCTTGTTTATTTCATTTCTTTAGATAACAAATTTAATTTGCAGAAGTATGTTTATCCGGTATACCTCGAAAGAAGAATTTTGGACAAAGATTATTAAAATGGCGATCGATCAAAGTTGAAACTACCGAGAACGGCATTTCTTTTATATATTTAATCGATATAAAAAACTGGGAAAATATTAAAAAAGTGAACAGATTAGAAATATACTTTTTTTTATTTCAGATGATCAACTTCACTGGAAAATATTTATCTAAACAAATGAAACAAACAAGCAACAAAGATTCTTTCTACCTAGAAAATGCATCAAGACTGAAAACATGAAACAACATTTTTTTTTCTACCGTAACGAGTACATTAATAAAAGCCAAAAACATTTTTAAGGATATGTTATAAAAACTTCTTGTAAAAAATTCCATATTTTTCCAGCCTTTTGACCGAAGTGTTCCCTTAAATAATTCCTAGTGATTTTCACTCCTCCACCCTATTTGACATTTCTTCCTCCAAGGAATTCTCTGCACTCCCTTTTACTTCCAGTCTTCTCGTCCACACTTCGCGATACTTCACTCTTCGTCGTGGATACGTCAAGCGTAATCCCGCGAGCCGAAGCCGCAGTCGGCGAAAATGGCCAACCCTCGTTGCACCTGCAACCCGCGTCTTTGCGCGGGTTGAAAGCCATTTGCTTACGTTCCCCGTTCGACGGTTATTGCACGATCCTCTCGCGACCCCGTAGCTCCTGTCTCGAGGAATAAGATTCCCATAGGAGCTCGACGCCGTCGCGCGTTAAGCGACTCGAATTTGTAAACGTCGCAGGAGATTTCGAGACACATTTGCTCGCGTTGACTCAAAGTCTACGCAAACGTATCAGCTGCGTGGTGGTTCAGTGGCGTGGGTGGCAATGGTCTCACTGTTTTAGTGCCAGTAACTGAGGGGGATGTATGATGAGTGATGAGAGACTATGTGTATATTAGAGTAACGAAGAGACCATTGATACTGACTTCAGTGCGAATAGGGTGGCCTTTATTTTCAACCTGCGATTTCTTTCGCTCGCACCCCCTAATATGGTTCCATTTCATAAAGAAATAGTCCCTGAAAAAGTTTATTGCAATCGGACAAGAGGAATGGATGCCGACCAGGCCATAAAGTTTAGACCTCATCAATGGTTTGAATTTGAAGAATTTCTCAAAAATGGTAACGCCTATCGAAATTTTGTTCAAACAATATTAAAAGAGCATCCAATTTTCTACAATTACTGTATATATAAGTTTTTCGAACTTCCAACCATTTTTTAGATAATTACATTTGAATATAGAGAGGTCCGCAATTCGCGCGTCCCATCCGTACGGCGCGACGTATTGTCTATACGCGCGTAGCGCGGACCTCTCTATATTCAAACGCAATTATCTAAAAAATGGTTGGAAGCACGAAAAACTTATATATACAGTAATTATAGAAAATTGAATGCTCTTTTAATATTGTTTGAAGAAAATTTCGATAGGGCTTACCATTTTCGAGAAATTCTTTAAACCCGAACTATTAATGAATTTTAAACTTTAAGCCCTGGTCGGCACCCTTTCCTGTTGTCCGATTGCAATAAACTTTTCCAGGGACTATTTTTTTATCAAATGGCACCGTTCTAGGAGGTGTGAGCAAAGAAATAAAACAAAATTTCGACACGTATAAATAAGGGCTACCCTAATGTGTGAACCTTCCTTAATCCTGCTTTCCCGTGTCACGTTCGTATTATCATCAAAGGACTTTCTTTCCCACCGCCCTTCTAAAATTCTAAATCGAGACGTAGAATTTCATGCATTTCTTTTTTCCTCCCTTAGATCGCAGAAGCATGCCTGCACCAATTGTTTCTGCGGATGTAAGCTGACGGACTTACCAGTTAGGAAGGATAATCGTCGCATCGCGGGAAACGGATGGTTCCCGCTGGTGTCCAGAAGATCAAGCTGATGGACCTCGCCCCTAATCCTGTACAGCTTCCGGTGGAAGTCCTCGATCGTCGGTGTATAACTTTCCTCGAATTTGTTGGACAGAAACCTGGCGACAGAGGACACTGTTTTACACGATCCACCGCGCGATTTCCTGGAATAGGATTGCTATCTGTTAGATTTGATTACAAACGGAGCAGACTTTGGAGAAGGTTGGTTTATGGACGTGAGGATCTGGGGTAACTGTCGTGTGTGATTTATCGTGGACCTCATGCTAGAAGGGAACCTTGATTTTCTTACTTCGTGGCTAGATTCTTTATGTATAATATTCCTGTTCATTAGTTCTGCCCTCTTTAGTTAAAATGTCCTATCTAGCATTTTGAAACAACCGAGAAAACTGAAGTTTTATCATTTACTTTGTACCGTCCTTATTTCCCTTCATTCAAACTAAAACATGTTGTCATTATTTTGTAACAGCCTAATATATTTTTTTGTAATAGGTATACCGGTAGGTAATGTATTACTAACGTACCAATTAATTAATTGTTTTAGATAGGATATTTTAACCATTTGGAAAGAAGTTACGTTAAATACATTAAACTGTTTATAAATCTTTACGAAGCACGTAGAGTTTTCTAACTTTACTTAAAAGGTAAAAGACGCGTGGAACTTCAAATATTTCAACATATCTCAAGAAATGAAAAAATGCTAGATACGACAGTTTCACTAAGGAGGGCAGAGTTAGACGACGTCGAGTCACTTGATATTTTCCAATTTCTTGCTCTAAATAATACAATCAATAGCTATTGTCAGTGATAGGTGGTTAATGAAGTCGTAGGCAGAGTGGGGTGCGTTTGAAGCAGATATTTTCTGCCTGTGCGTCAAACTGATGAATGGAACCTAATTTAGAATACGGTTGCTTCATGCGATTTTAAGTAAGTCCTCGGGCGCTTTCTCCTTTATTCTTACCTTGAATAACCTGATCCTAATATGAATACGTTCGTCTCATTATTTCTGTGCTGATTTACGAGATTCAAATTCCTATAACGTTGATAGTAAGTAACTTTGAGCCACTAGTCATCATCCAGAGCCTATCTACGGGAACAGAAGGTCATCGAAACACGTGTTCGCTAACAAAATGATTTCCATAAAAACAACAAACATTCCGACGTTTGAGCAGCATACATTAAAGTGAATGTATTTTAATGGACTCGATGTACAGGGCGATTTGCAGGTGACCCAGTTCAACGTCACGGAAGAGGGAATAATTTAAACCAACATTCAATTAATCGCTCGAAAAATCCACCGGCCGTCAGTAACTTTGTTCTCGGAATAAATCGGTAATGAAATTCTCATTCAGTCTCGCTTTTATTTACACAAAAATAGATACTTAGCAGTACTTAGTAGTACTCTTTCTCTCGATTAGCGTTTTCCAATTAAATTTTACCACGGAACTCTTTCGAAGTCACTAAAAGTTGGTGGAACCCGCAGCCTCAACAGCTTTTTATTTTGTGGGTATGTGAAGGGTTTCAAAATTTATAGCCAGGTGTATGTTTCCTGTTGAATAATTTACGCATTTTTTGAATATTTAAATTTTTTTATAATTTCCCGCGGAACACCAATTGGGAAACGCTGCTCTAGATTAATAAGAATGCCGAACAGTTTAAAGATGTAGACTACTCAATCTACAAACTGTAGCTATATTGTGCAATAACAAGCAGAAAATGGAAGGTCATAAAAGTGGAAGATAAGATAATATGTTGACTACTTTGCCAGAAGAGGTTGAAATTCCCTTTTTTTTAAGGAAATCCAGGATATCCAGAAATATTGAGAACCTTTAGGCAAAGTCTAGTATAACGGCGACACTCGCCACTCTTGTACCTCCCCTCGACTTAGGCAATCGTACAAGGGTGGCACCCTTGACTGAATTTTCAATATTTTCAGTATTTTTAGTTTTCCTATTTTCTTTTCAACCACAACGTTGTTGGTACTTATAATCTCAGCTCTATTTTGCAACAACCATATATGTATTCTGTATGGACTTCACACCTTTTTCCACTAAAAAAAGAATTTTTAATTTCTTTGCCACTTACATCGTTTACCACTTTAATCTCCTCATATAAAAAATAGAAGATCTGTCTGTATGTTCCCTATTAACTTCCAAACCCTTTGATGGATCAGGCCCCAATTTTGCACAGTTACCCTCTCAGACCCTGAAGGGAATATAAGCTAGCATTAAACCTGTACACCCCACTTCTCCCTCTGCGTTCATCCCCTTGACACTATTATAATTTACGTTTTACATTAATCTACTTGAGTTATCTATAAAAAACCTCATCTACCCTTCATTCCTTCTACCATTCTCACCACGAATAGCCCTGTGGTCCTTCGCCTTTAACCCAACTTAACCAGCCAAACATCACGTTCGGCGTCCCTACACGGTCCTGCCCACCGCCAGCCACGCAGATCGGATTTCGCGTGGAATTAAATTGTTTGTCCCATTAGCAGCGATTGGGAAGCGAGCTGGTCGAAAACGGAGCCCGCGTTTCGTCCTCCGATCGTGCGGAACCACCTCCCGCCAATTTCGATCGGCTCCTGCCGCCCCCGTTGCCCGATATCGCGGCGAACTTTTCCACCGCGGGGGCGTATAGAAAATTTCCCCCGTCAATAATTGCAACACAGTTTCGTCCGGTCGCGTGGGAGCTGCTCGGCCCGGTGGACGTTTGAAAAGCCGCTCGACAGGGCCGAGGAACGCAATTAGTGTTTCGTCAGAGCGATCGGGTTGTAGGCAGGGCGGGGGATGTTTTTCGCCCGGTTACAGCCGCTGACAATGGCCGGTGCCCGGCGCGGCCGACTTTCCAACAAGAATTAGACACGTCGCGGGGCAAATTGAACGCGAAATTATGGGAGGACCCGGTAGTCCATTACCAACTTTGCCTGGAAGCGCGTCGACACACGTGTCGCTTGATGAACCGTGGCGCGCAACGCGATAGCCGTTTTATCCATTAAAAGCTTGCTCGCGGCCGGGCCGGCAACTCGTTTCCAACTGAATCGAATTCGAAGACGGGCGGGACCGACAAAGGGAAACCGAGGGTATCAGCTGCGTAGTGGCGCGCACTTGTTTGGCTGGTGGCTTGTCGCGATGGGGCAAAGAGTTCGGTTCAATCGACTCCGTAAGTAGAGCTCGATACCTCGTAGGGTACTCAGTATGGTAGGCTGTTTTAGATGTTGGTCGGGAAGATTTGGCAATATCATACTGGTCTTCTAAATTGTTCTTTAATTTCTTCGTGATTAATTAATATAAACGATATTTAATGGTAAATCTTCTTAACAAAAGGTTCAACGTATTCTGATAGTAGGTACCTTGAGCATTAAGCTACAATATCTAATATTAAATTGCGTAGAAATGAGTGCCAAATAGGAATCATAACGAAAAATATCTTAAATGGTATGATATTGGAGATTTTTTTCAGGAAAAGTGTTCCCTATATAGGAGGGGTGTACAAGGAGCGAAGATTTATATAGTAATCGTGTGTTTCTTCTGCGCGAAAATGGGAGAGAAGGGATTATTTATACAGGGATTAGTAAAGGTCTACGCACACATATCAGTTCCGTGACGGTTCAGTGCCGCCAGTGTCAGAGTTAAAAATATCGTTTCCCTATTTTGTAATGAAGCACTTCACATCTTCTGCGTTATATAATTACTCGCACTAAAACAAAGAGATCAATATGTGCGTAGACCTTAAGAACGACCATCCCACCCCTGTGAAAGTCACAAATAAATTTCTATGTCTATAGAATGAACACTTCGAATTGAATGACGATCTGTGGCAGAATTTGACTTATTAAATTTTCACATCAGCTCAAAGTGAACAATAATCCACGGTTAAGTACCTCGTCAATGAACTTTTAAACCAGCCGAAGGCAATTTGAATCCTTCTTTAGTGACTCAAGGTATTTAGATCAGATTTCAATCAGACACGTGGCAGCCATTTAATATGAATTGAAGGGGTTAGAGGAGTGAAGGCTACAAGCACCGTGGTATGTTTGATCGAACAGATCGGAATTTTCGACGTAACTCGAATACAGAAACGGTGCATTCCGGCAAATCAGTGACACGTTCACTGTCGACACACGCTTGTCCATTTTCGCCCTTCCCCCTCTTCGCCGAGATAAAAATATCACCCCAGCTAAAAGCTTTCTGGTTTTGGGGCGGAAGCGAACCGATACATTCAGGGTCAGTTCACAGTGGGCGTTCAGTCGACCACGAGCAATCGACCGTTCCTTGTTCGACAGAGTATTAAACAATGTACTATGGAGGTTTTTACGTCTTTCTGTCCTTTTTCGTGGCGGGAGCGAGTACGTAACTGTTAGGGGTAAATGAATTGCTCTATCGGTGATGTAATTCTGCTTATAGACCCCCTACGACGTTTGACCATTCGCCTTTTAATTTTTATAGGAGCTCCATAAACGCGACATGTATCGATGTTAGCTAAAGTAGATTTTGATAGAGAATTTTCGAATTATATTCCCTTGAATCTGGTTTTCCTTTTAAGTAGATAAACGGAGCATTAAGAAACTCAGAATTGTTAATACAGAGTTGCGAATGCAGAAGCAGTTTACCAGGTATATTACACCTTTCAGTGAGATGCGCAGGTCTGTGAATACAGTGCTTAACAAGACATTCTAGCTTTGTTTCTACAATTTCGCGCCATTTCAATAGCTTTAATTAAAGGAGTGGCATAATACGTGGCGTGACTACCTTGTTTTAATTCCCTATAGTGCTAAAACTATAGTCGCAGCGAACACACCCGTGGTTCTGATGCGTTGTTCATAATTCTAGAATATCTACACGCGTCTATAGCACACGTAGGTCTAATTGAATAGATTCTAAAATTTCAACCACCGAGAATCTACATATATATATGAAACAAGTTGCCATTGCTGGCCGACGATTGAACCCTCAGTGTGAATCGACCTTTATTCAGCTGGACGTATGACGGGACGTTGCAATCAACGTCCGGGGAGGAACTGAAGAAACCGGGACAGGTGGTTTTAGCCTGGCATTTGAAGTATAACGTTAAGCAATTACTTAGCCTGTTTCGAATTTCGAAAAACAGAGCAGGGGATAAGATGCGCTCCAATCGATTCAAGAATATCGACGATTCTTCGAACCTTTCTTTCGCCTCGATGTCGAGGAGACTTTCTATTCCCGCTATAAATTTTTACCCACGAATAAAAATGTATGATCAATTTATTCACGTGCTCCATTTTTAAAAGCAGACTGCAGGTTTCCAAAAATTCTACGCTGAACGACCACCAATTCGTGTAATTAAGGCAACACCGGTATATAAGTAGATGTTTACCAGGTCAAAGAAAAAATCTCCCGCCTCGTTTTTTGTGGAAACTCTTTGAGTTCGTGGCAAAGCACTGTATCGCTATTTTAAAAATTATGTGTGCTGATATTAGGGGACCACGAGAAAGAACACGTTATTACAAGCAACGAGTGTACTGCTGTAATTAGTATGCCAACGTCATACGAAAAAGTTAGCTGCTTAGCTGGAAAAACTAAAACTGAGCGACTGCGGTAAAAATTATGGTAATGATGGCCAGCGGGCACAATTTTAAAAATTTGGAAACGTATTCCAACTTCTACCCGACGTGTTTTCAAATAGAAGGATTAGAAGTGTACTCCATAAGAGGGTAATAAAAGGATCGTGAGTTTGAAGGTTAAAAAAATGATCCCGAGGGAAATTCTGTTCGCATCATCGTATTTTTCCTTTCGAAACAGTGTAACCTGCTTCGAAAAGCACACGTACCTTCCTACATACATCCACGAGGAAGCGAGTTATTGTACATATGCAGATGTCCCCATTTAAATTCCCCCACTCTTCCATATATTCCACCCACTCCCCGAAGGGATAAAACAATCCTAGTGTATAGTACTATCAGCATTGGCAGTGCCCAAGGGAAACATCGTAACACGTTTTCCTCTGCTTAAGAGAAGAATATCAACTAGCTTTCAGAAGCGAGTATGTTTCTACCTCGAGCTGTTGTTCCTGAAAGAATCGTTGCCACTTGTATGCAGATTGCAGAATCTCAACTGGCGACCTGGTGTATTCATCATAGCATTTCGATACTTGAAGGTTTGTTTCCGTCGTTAAAATAGATTTAAAGTTCTCAATTTCAATGCTGTACTGTATAGGCGACGAAGGGAATGATGGAGCAGTCATTTGGGAAGACTGTAAAGGAGCACTTAAGCACATGTGGTACGTAAACGATACTCCTGGAGATTAACCCACGAAATGTCCTCCACTCCACTGATTACTTTCATAGTAATTTAGTATTAGTGCGACTAGTAGTCCACTCTAAGGTACTTTTATTACTGATTACCAAAGTAGCTCGTTCCCAGCTGATTTTCAAAGGAAGAAAGATGTTTCTATTTGATTCGCCTTGTCAAGAGGTTTCCAATTTTTCAATAAAAATTTCTCTGTATACTTAGTACTGACCTTCTGCTGGATTCCAAGTGAGGGAGTCGAGTGCAACACTTTTATAATTTTAAGAAATATGGTTTCGGCGTTAGACGAAGAATTACAGTGGTGGACGAAAGAAAGTTTACATCATTTAAACTCGCATAACTTTTTTAAAATTGGTCCAAACGACTTGAAGTTTTTGGAGAAGCTAGAAGGATTAGTTTGCTAAATGACATGTGTCGTCGTTTTGAAAAAAAATGCAATTGATCGGAATAGCGAAAAACATAGTGTAGATCGTTTTTTAAACTTTTTTCTGAGTCTGTAATGAAAATTCAAAAATCGTGTTTGTAGAGTTAAGTTGTGTAGGGGGGAGTCGTGCAGTACCGACCAGCGTACAGTACCGACCAAAGCTAGTTCTCACTTCTTCGACCAGATATTACCACTTTATTTGAAATAACCAATGAAAATCACAATTTTCTATAACCTATTTCGGGGCCATATTGTTTACTCCATTGCTCTCGATGTTCTGAGGAATTAAACGTATACGTTGACATTCAGTGGGTTAAAAGTTATTTTTTAAAGCTGATCTTTTGTTTCTCGTGTAAGTAACTGATTTTGTTCTATTATGTATGCTATCTCTAGTCTATTAAGTTTAATAAAACGTCCTAGTTTTGCAATATTTTTTGTGCATAATATACCATGATCTAAAATGTTTCCCCGTGTTTGTCGTACAGTACCGACCACCCAAATGTCGTGCAGTACCGACCAACCGACTCTGTCAACCAGTAGAGACCAAATTTTTCTTATCTGTGAGTTCAATCTGTTAGCAACTCAGATTAATTTATAAAATGTTCATTTAACCTTCCTTCTACCTTTTCCCGCAGAAAAATAAAGTAAATAAGGATAGGTATGATAACCCAACAAACAGGAAGCTAGGATTTAATGATGAAATCATCCAGTGTGTTATTTGCAAGCAGAGTTGGGCATTAACTAAATAAAAAATTATGCAAATAAGGATGAAAGTTACTTTAACTTTAGATTATTCGACGAATAAAGTTAATTCTTTTATTCAATCAGAATTTATTCGACAAACAAAGATAATTTTTTTATTCCACGAATAAAGTTAATTTTTTATCCGTTATTCGAAATTTTATTTAAATAAAAAATTTTCCCATCTTTGTTTGCAAGGAATCATTTGACAAAGAATAGTTGCAGTGTACCAAATGGTACGGTTGGGCACATGTCGAATGCACAGATCAGGAGAATATTAATTATTTTACTTGCGAGTTTGTACAAACAAAATTTGAAAAAATCTTGTATTGTACTAATTAAATGTCTTTATTAACATTTTTAATCATTTAGACCTAAAAATCTACTAATTTAATAGTTGGTCGGTACAGGACGACAATTTTTCGTTTCCTAGAAATTACAACTTTTTTACTTTTGCAAATTATCAATTCTTATTATTAAATTTCACAAAAATAATTTCCCTCCTCTTACTAAGTTCCATCTATACTACAAACACGTTTTTGAATTTCTGATTTTTATCGACTCTACCCCAAGATATAACAAAAAAACTTAGAGCGATCAAAATCGGTCAACGTTACTCTGAGCTACGAACGCTTAAAGATCGCGGAATAAGGTTGAAAATCGAGAAATTCCCGAAATCAGGGAAAATGATGAATTTTCATTACAGGCTCAGAAACGAAGTTTAAGAAACGACCTTTACTATTTTCTTCGCTATTCCGACCAACTGCATTTTTTCAAACCGACAAAACACGTCATTTAGCAAACTATTACTTCTAGCTTCTCAAAAAAAAAAAAAAAACAAGCCGTTTGGACCAATTCTAAAAAAGTTACGCGATTTTAAAAGATGTACACTTTCTTTCGTCCGAGACTATATACACAGAAGTTTTGAAAAGGAGGATAAGAGTGGAGGGAATGAACTGCGGAAAGCGCAAAGGCCGTCGATAGTGACCAAGCGTCGTTGTCGCTGTACGAAATATTTGTGGAAGTGACTAGTCGCGATGTGTTGGCATTTACTTAAGATATTTGTACGATGCATTTAGCTGACATCCAACACTTCTTGTCATCTTATTTCCATTTCATTTGATAAATCCATATCTTATTCAGAATCCGTCAACTCACCACAATTTTCCAAGCAAAAGGCTACCTCCGCTAGACGCAAAGATAATGGCAGCTTTCGCGAGTAGGATGGTAGGTATACATACCGTGCTACAATTGCAGTTTTGCCAACTCGAGCGCTGCCCAACATGACGAGGCGATAGCAGTTCCGTGGCGGAGGCCTGCAGGCGTCCTCCTGCGAGGACGTGGACGCAGGACTCGGGCTGACTGGTATCGGGAGGATGCCATCCTCCGAGCCTGTGGGCCCCTCCACCTCGGGGCCCGCCTGTGCGCCCCTTCTGCCCCGATTGATCCTCTGCTCGGCCTCTTCCGTCGCACTTCCGCTTCTGCAGAGCCTCTGCACGCAGCACAGAAGTCGGCCGCACGCCTCCAGCTGCAACAGAGGTTACGCGTCCTTAGCAACAGGTTCCACATCCCTTTCGATAGGTAATAACAATTCTTACGAATTTCAAGTGAAATGCTTCCTGAGAGATATTCATGTATATTTCATATTCCTTATCAAAATGAAATTTTATTTAGAGTAAGTAGTTTAGGTCAATACTTTAGACGCCGAGCTCTGAAGAAATGAAGAAGCTATCTCAAAGGGTCGTTGTGGTTTGGAAATAAGAATTACAGGAGCAGAGTATTTTGAGCGTGGAGTTTAGGAGATTCACAGAGCTTTTGAAGTGTTTAGACTCTAAACTTTAGAGAAAGTAATGAACGAGGAAAGGTTCTGTTGGAAGTTTGTCGATGCTTGATAATTGGTAAAATTAAAATGAATCAGTCTACGTATAACGTACCTAAGTTAAGAGAATTTTTAGAGAGTCCTTCCTCCACGAACCTGACGATATACAATCCAACAGTTTTTCAGAATTGAAGCAAAATCCCAGATCCCGAGCGTATCGACATGGAACCTCGAATCGGTATTTACTCCTCGAGCAACAGGGTTTTTAAATCGTTCGGGGTTTATTTACAGTTCGCGACAGGATTTCGAAGCGGTCTGCGATCCCCGATTTAATCTTTGCCTCGTGCACGCTCGCCGAACAATCTGGGAACGTCGGCAACTAAAAAACATCGCGACAAAGTGTTTCACTATCAAAGAAGAGCTGCATTCATTTGAGTCGAAATTAGCTGAAGCTGCCGGTGGAGCAGCGGAATGCTCAAGCAAATCGAATACTTGGCGAGCGGCGTGGAAAGGAGAGCGGCGGAATTACTTCACGCCGGATTAATTATTAACTCGTCCAGAATGAATATTAAACAAAGCAGAGTTTCGTTTGTTTACGCCCGGATTCGTTGGAATCCTACTTAACCGAAGTGCGATTCCACGGGAGGAGAGTATGTACCATTAAAGTGCAATAAGCCTCTTACGCACTCTCGTTCGTAAATAATTACTTGAAGCTCATTAACGTTAAAACGGATATAATTGCTTGCCGAGTAAATATTCCACCCCTGCCCCAATGGTCTCGTAACTTTTTCGTGTCACGAGTTTCATCTTCGCTGTTCGTTGTTTGGAAGCCCATGTACCTATTAAAGTTGGGCATTATGCGAATAATTTTTTATCCGCAAATCTTATTCGAAATTATTCGAATAAAAATTTATTGGTTATTCTCGAATAACTTCATTTTATTCGAATTTTAAATTTTATTCGTGTAATGCCCAACTCTGCTACTTATGAACAGGATCCACACTGGTGTCAACAAGGATGCGTTGTTTTCACTGGTGTTATTCCAAAACGAGTTAAAAACCCACAACTGTTTCCTCCTCGACTAATGTGTAGTTTATCGGCTAATCAACGTAGGAGAATTATAACAATATTAAAAATAAGTAGAGAAAAGTGACACTTTTGAAAAGTCGGACACTTTTGACACCTCTTCGTAAATTTGAAATAGCTTCTCACTGTAATTTTTTATATGAATTCTGTAAAGGCAGGTTTTTAGATAATTAATCAGAGAATCTTTTGCCGTTGAAAAATTAATTTTAACGCTAACATTAAGAAAGCTATAAGTGCAAGAAAAAGCAACTAGGTGTCCGACTTTGGTCACGTTCCTCTACATTTGGATCCGCCAGATGTGAAGTTTCTAGAAATTCCTAGAGCACACGGAACCACCATTTCCAGTATATAGGGGAGAGTTGCCAATACCGCACTGGTCACCGAAATCGTACCTCATCAATTTCTGAGTAATTAATGAATGTAAACGACATCTGATAATAAAAATATCAAGTAAATGCGAAATAAGAAATAGTTACAAAACCTTTCGAGCTTACACCCTATTTTGTGCGTGCTATAAACATTTCAAAAAATCAGGTATGATTGGTTTAACTTTTTACCAATTTATTTTAGGTGATAATAATCAAACAATGCAATTTTGTCCCGTATTTTTGTATTTTTCTAAAAGCGGGTTTAACGTAAAATATTTTACATTCATTTTAAGTACCTACATATTACATTGATTATAAAGTTTAAATTGATATTTATAAATAAATTGATCATGTTTCCTAAATCGTACCACTACATTCTCACCAGTAGGATTTGACAACTCGTATGTTATATAGGTTATGTACATATATCATATACATAGGTTATTGCGGCCTGTGTGTGATCCATGTATATTTGTATATGTAACTACGTAATAATCATTACTTTATGTTGAATATTTTCTTCTTTATTTGTTATCGATACTATTTTTTCGTGGAGGTACGATTTTAGAAACCGAGGGGTACGATATAGAAGACCGGTTGCCTAAATCGTACCTTTTACAGTATGTGACAAAAAGATTAATAACAAATTAATTTATTCCGAACAAAAGGCTAAGCATATAATAGTAGATGCCTAAAAGATCAAACTACAATATCCAATAGTCATTTGCGTTGAAATTAGTACCAAATATGAAATATAACGTAAAATGTCTTAAGTGGTACGATATAGGCAACCCTCCCCTAAATAAAGCTCCGAAGAACCCTTGGATTCCGATTTTCGAAGGTACTGCATCATAATTCTATTACTTCTCCTCCAAAGAGTAAAGCGTAGTTGGTATTTAAAATAAAGTTTCTCAGTGAAAACGCGAGTGCTTTCCTACCGCGTAACAACGCCCCGGACAATAAAGTCGGTTGAAAAAATTATTTACCAAACGAATATCCCTTAGAGTTATAAGATTTCACGGACTTATCCCGGCACACCGCGGATAAACAGCTCGCGGACGAGAAATATCGCGGAAGCGGTTTGCCAAGCCGAAAATAAAGTAAAATACGGCACTCTTTTACGCGCGCGCTCCGTTTAATCCAGTCTTCGTGTATTTGGAAACTCGCTTTCTGTTCATCGAGTTGCCCGCTCTTTTTATTGCAAATATTCGAAGCGGCACATTTAACCGCGCAATGTTCGAAGCAGTTTATTTCTCCAGCCGCAGATTAGATATATCGGATCCACGCAGAATTTCGCGGAATATTTGAGGTTCGTTAGGGCAATTGCAGGGAACAATATACCCGGCGATTTTATACGCATTTTTTATTGTCTCTTCTGCGGGTTTAAAAGCGAAGCGTGGCTCATGTGGTGGAGAAGTTTCTTTCTGCAGGATGCTTTTGTACAATTAAACTTCGGTCGATCGTGTTTTCCCTGCACGTTCCGAGTAAAAATCAGCGCGATTGTTTGCCCCGTGTTTGCGGGTGTCCTGATTTCTAGGAACAACCATTTCGAGTTCGCATATTAATGCATGCCGGTGACACGATTTCTTTCTGGCGAACGTGATCTCTAGCTGTCTGTCGGATATCCGCGTCGTGGGAATAAATTCACGGCGCTGCGTTCTCGGCGGACTCGACGCGGAGCGATTCTTATGCGTTGTTCGCACGCGAGGCAGCGTGCGTGGCAGAAATCGTATACCTATACTACTGGAAACCGAGAGGAATTCAATGAAATTCGATTCTCCGGAGCCAGGTTCTTCTAAAAGGTTTCTAGTAAGGTATAGGCTGTGAATGTGGTCTGAGTTGAACGAGGGATTTTCAACTTTAATTTTATCAATAGAAATAAATTGTTAAAAGCGGGAAACGGCCGTAGTTATTAATGAATAGGATTGCAGGTGGTGTGTCGATTTGTGTGATTCAATTGTTTTTATCTCGAAGTTTTATTGTGTTTTATTTTAGTTTCTTTCATTTTACCTAATCTAGATTTACAGTATCTACTAGAAATATTTACTGCATCACTTTGAAATTTAGGTTTTACGTACACTAGCGGACAAAAAAGTTACCACTTTTTCGATTGGTTCTATTTTTGTTATCTTTTAGCATACATTTTGGATTGTTTAATATGCATATTCTGATGGAGAATTTAAAGCAGTATAGAACCCAGTTAAAATTGATTTTATTTAACTGGCAAACAAAAGTGTTATATGGCATTGAACGGGGAAACACATTTTCGGGGCCGTCAAAGAAGTTACCACGTTTAGTAACTTTTTAGGTTGTCCTAAAAGCGAAAGGTGCCCCCGCAAAATTTTAGATTTTTTTATTAATGTTCACAGGGGTAACTTTTCGTTGGCTTTAAAAGTGTGTTGTCTTGTGTAATATTATGTAGGGTTTTTGTTGGTTAGTTAAATAAATTCAACTGTAACTGGGTTTTATACAGCTTTTAATTCTCTTTCAGAATATGTATATTAGGCACATATTGCAGTTTTGAGTTGATATTGAAAAGTAAGAGAAGTAGAGTGTTTCGAAAAAGTGGCAACTTTTTTGTCCGCTACTGTACAATTGTCAAAGCAATGTGATATTTTGGTAAATATAATGGGCTATACAGTCCTGCAATAAATAAATTTTGCAATAATATTTTTCTAGTACTAATAATAAGAGTGTTAATAATAACGTGTTTATTCCAGTAAGTATTTGAAGTATTTGAAGTAGTGAAGGCCTCTATAGAATATTTTTAGGAAATATAGGTGAACTTGAGATAAATTACCATTTTTCTATCCCTCAAGAATGATATGTTCCTGAATAAATTTTTGTCAATAGTTTCTTATGCAAATGAAGGAGTTCAAAATATCGTTTTACTTTCTGTTTACTTTCCTGAGAATATGAAAAAAAAATATGTAACGCTATGCCTTTGATTCACCAACGTAACTTGACCAACAGTCCATGAATTCAGAACAAAGTTTGATCTCATCGTTGCGTATTTAAAAGCCAATGCTTATTTCATTCATTAATTAGAGATTTCTCTAGTGGATGAACTTTTTGCCTCTAACCGTCGACCCCGTTTTCGGCTCTCGTTAGCGAAGCCGAGCATGATTGTCAAGCCGACTAATTAATTGATAAAACTCTATGCCCACCTGCAAATTAAAGCCAGGAATATACGTTCGTTAAATTTTGATTGGACATTTTACAATAAACGATCGATCACGTGGTAATGCGACGCGATCGGGCGGAAATCGTCGCGCCCGAAGGAACGTTTTTTTATATCACAAAATGCACTTGTTTCTCGCGGACTGGCTACAACGATCCGCCGGAAATACTTTAATTTAAAATATTTTTATTTAAATAACACAGAGACGAAGTGTGACAATCAAAATTGCAGCCTGCACGGACGAATGAAAATTAGTTTGGCAAAAATTTCTTCGCAATTGGCCAGGGATATCGCTCGTATTTAGTTTTGAGCCATTTTGTGCGTTTCGTTCGATTTCATTTAAAAATTAAAATTAAAATGCTACGAATCCAGTTTACTCGCTGCTCGTCTCGGTCCCCCCTCGTAATCCGTCTCGACGTGTTCTATTACGAATCTGGATGGCACAATTAACGTGTACGGGCCGACATGTCGAAATAATTCCGTTTTATTCGTAGCTCGCTAATCTGGAGGCGAAATTATCCACGCACCAGCCAAACATCGCCTCCGTCAATTTCAATAATTACCCGATTTGGGGCATCCTGATGCAAACCGATTCGAACAATGCTTACCGCGGATGCCCGAATTCGGTCTTTTATTCGTGGCCGTTATTTTGTATGTATAAACCTGTCCAGTTAAACACGAAACTGTTTATGAATTTCGTGTTGCAGGAACGATTTCCCCGCGTGACAATAATTTTAGTCGTAAAAGCTAGTCCCTCTACATTGAAATAAAAAAAGAGATTGAAATAAACTTTGTGCGATTGATAATTTTGAAGATATAAATTGATTTATAGAATCTGTTTTTATGCGTGTTTTTAAAAAATTACAGACTTCGACGGGCTGTATTTTATAAACAAATTTGAAACCAGCGAAATGATGACTTAAACCCCCCCTAATTATACATGAACTATGTCATACTTCAATTTCATGAAAATCCCTCGCATCAGTTGCAAAATATGGAGATTTAGTTAATCTTCTATTTTCCATTACTATCTTCTTCTCCTATTAACTATTCTTCTATTACCTTCTATGTCCAACGGTGGGAAAGCAAAAGAACCATAAGAGCGTCGTTAAAAATGTAACAGTGTCGTAATATCACACAACGACCTCGTCAGAAACAATAAATGAAAAGTGAAACGAATATGCTATCGTTTAAAACGGAACAGTCAATTCTCCTTCAAACTTTGTCCCTTCTCTTTACAGCGACCTTCCTAATGCCTTCTGTAACGCGGCAACGGAATTTCCATGCTCTCCAAACGTGGAATCTTTTTTAAAAGAGGATTGCTACGCGAGAAACCTTAATCTCGCGTCATCGTAGGAAAAAACGATAGGTCTTTACACTTGAAAAAAATGGAGGCAAAAGTGAAAGGGCACAGGGACGTTATTAATCATCGGTTTAAAGGCATCAGGGACGTCCTAGCGATCTTTTAAAGCTGAAACGTTTGAGTGAGGCTGCTTTTAGGCTCAGCTTTCAACCCATCGCTTCCCATGTTATACCCAGCGAGCATGTGAAATATGTGATGAGCCTTCGTCGTTTTTCCAGGCACCACGTCGCGGCACGAAACGTACATACATCAATTTCGTAAGCTGTCCTACTTCGTGTCACGCGTCTTGCTGATCAGGTTAAAGTTGAGAGGCTTCTTATCCCTTGGAAAAGGTGTTTAAACAATGCAGAGTACATGGAACCTCATATTTGAAAGTAATAATTCTTTCTTTAATTTGACTGGAGAAAATTCTCGATTAGAAAATATGTAAATGAAATTGTACAGGTTGCTGTAGAAATGGAGGTCCTTCTTTGGAAGCTAAACTTGTCTGACAATGAATCTTCCTGTTAGGCTGAGGCTGAAAAGGGTCGGGTCGACGTATGTTAGTGTTGTAGAATTCATAATTTCCCGCTTTGTATATAATTAGGTTAGGTAAAAGCCAACTAGGACGTTGCCGCACGGTCTCTCCAGAAAATAAAAAGGTCCTCCCTTGTTCTTTGTACTTTGGTATAGCAACACGTGTCTCTCAATTTTTTTCTTTAACAGCGTTTTGCGCAGTAACAAGTTTTCATAATGCAACAATTAAGGGTAGACCAACATCGAGATACCCCAACCATTATTGCACAACCCTTGCGTCACTCATCGGGGTTTGCAACATCAAGTAGAACCAGCATTGCCCAACTTGGAGGTCGACCAACATCCGCACACTCCAACCACCATTGCGCAACGAAGTTAGTCAAACAAGGGACGATTTTTCACCCTCTTACACACGATAGAGCCTTTCCAATTTGTTTGTCCTGCCTGTATTACCAAGTTATCGAAATTCCCATCTAAAAAGCATTCTACGGCCAATCGAAACGGCGTCCTCGTTATCAATTCGCCGAGCAAGCTGGAAAAGTACGCAAATTCGTCCCAGTTCTCGTAACGAGCACGATAAACTTGCTCCGTCGAGTATGTAACATGCAAATAAAAACTGACTGTGATTCCATAATCGCCTGCGACTCCATTAATTAATGGCGGGACAGCCGGGTGGCGGGGCAAATGGACGAGAGGTGAACGAAGAAACTTGATTAAGTCGATTGGCGCGGGGTCCAATTATACCGCGCAAGAAATCCACTCGAACAAAGTGCAAAACTGAAAACGCGGCGAGAAAGAGTCCCTCGCTAAGGTTTTCCGAACGGTCAAGGCCGTTTTGTCACCGACACCCTCGTGGAAGGGACGCTTTGGGCGCGACGACGGCCATCGATTCAAACCAGACGTTTCTGCCGCGGAGTGGAACCAACTGCTGCTATAAATAATTCAAATCATGCGTGATCCAACATCGCCCCCGTTATCACGGAAAAATGCAAAGGCCGGTCGATAAGAGTCGGCGTTGTTTTCGCGGAAGCTAGCCACCGTTTCCATAGTTTGGATCCTGGAAATGGAGCATACCAATGAAGCGAAATGGAGTCTTCGAAAATGGACCTTAATTTAGAAACGGTTGGCTTTGCTGCCTTCCAGCGGTGGTCTATCGTGTGCGAAGTCGTTAGGTTTTGATTGGCGATGGTTGCTGGTAGCAGACAAGTTTGCGGAGGATAATTTGCATGCAATGAGGGCGGTCGGCGACAAATTACCCAATATCGACCCACCACGTGAATTTTCCACGATGAGTATCAAATTTGGTACGCCGATCATGGCACGGTTACGGTTCTATTGAGTCAAAAGTTCACTTCAGGGTCAGGTATTCGCGGAGGTGGCCTACTTACGCTCGCGGGCAAATAATAGAACTGTCACAAATTCTCCACGTTTCCTTTCGCTGCAAACTTAAACGCATCGAGTACACAGTGGAAACGAGGTGAGTTTCCAGTGGACCTTAAACTTATGCGCTCGTTGTAGGTGGAGTACAGAAGCATAACTGAGTTGACTTAGCATCATTTCCCAGTACTATTTCCTTATTCAATTCTCTTGGCGTTTTTATCACGACTGCCATAAAAAAAAAAAACAGAAAGAAAGTTGCTGAAGATCAAGTAATGGTATTATCTAAATAAAAAGATATACTCAAAACCCATTGCTTTATACGCAATATCCTGCGAAGTACAAGCAAAAAAGGGGGCAAGCTCCTTTGGCAGCAGTTCCTGCATTTGCTTTGCTAACGCGTAAACAGCGAAACTAGGTGTTACTTTCTCCGAGCTGAAAACTGTATCCAGAGAGCCTGGCGAGAAGCAAAAAGCAGTCTGCAGGAATATTTTATAAACTTAAAGCACCCCCCTTGGAAGCTTCTGTTGGCTGGCTTGCAGCCGCGGTGAAGTGCAGGCTCGATTCTCTATTTTCTTGAGAGACGCACAATCTGTGTAAGAAATTTGGTGATCTTAAAAGTAAAAATTAAGCTTGACGATGTTAGGCTTGGAATAAGAATTAACATCACTGAAAGCTCCATTAAGCTGCTCCCGGTACTTGTGTTTTTACTCACCCTCGGCTGTAAGCGCGGGTTAAGTCGGGCGTGTTAGCGCACGAGGCACTTTTGCGCTCTAAATATTTAATAGCAGGGCGAATCTTGAATGCACTGGCGTCGAATGTACGCCAGATGCGCGCGGATTTATTACCTTTGCGAACGCAATCGGCGGTTATTGCGATTCCCGAGCGATCGCGGTTTGCCCGAGTAATTTCGTTCGCACGCCGAGGAATTTTATGGTGAACGTACAGCCGTAGAATTTACAGCGTACGCGTTGTAGAATTATTTAGAAACAGGGGCCCACCCTTCGCCTTGTATCATGCAGTTTCCTCGTGCTCTCGATGATTAATGGATCCCACATCTTGCGACGACGTTGGGGGTGAAGTACCGTGACCACAGTGACTGCGAGACATGTTAATTAATTTCAGTGGACAGCAATGTGCTTTTTGTTATAAAAGTTTCATAAGTTTCTTACTCCCTTCGAGGAAGGAAGAGCTCTGGGTAATTTGAGCGAAGCGTTACAAGCTGCTTTCAGCGAGAGTATTCAAGCTGTGACAAATTGTTTTCGTGTATTCGAAGGTTCACTCGAGGTCTTCACGTAACTCCAAGAAAGGTGTCGGAGCAATGTGTCCATTTCAAATGAGAGAGTGTAGAATAAGCGAGGTGGGAACTAGACTTGACGCCATTGCTATACGGCGACTGTACGAAGGTTAAAAGGGTCAGGCGTGAAATAGTAGAAAATAAACTCGATACATCTCTGTCCTTTGAATCGTATTTCATTAAACGTTCAGGATCTCCCCCATTTACTCCCACTATATAACATGTGTCTCGGAAATAGTCCCCCAGTGATCCGGAAACTATTACACGGGTGACAAAAATAGCCGCCATCTTTTACAGCGTCGGTAAGAATGGCCCCTAACACTTTCCCCAGGCCATCCTTTATACCTCCTTTGGAAAGGCTCTGCCAGTAGTTCCCTTGTTAAAGTTCCGGCAAACTTTAATCCGACAAAAGAACCTCTGCGCCAATTTTCCAGCCAGCCGGGCTTTTCCAAAATTAATGGGACACTCGTAACCGAGTCACTGAAGAACTCCCCGATATCCCGGCAATCTGTGCAATAAAAGATAACAATGTTTTCGTGGAAATAGGAGCGGGTGTTCTCGAGGATGCTGGCTCGATTTCAGCGCGGAAACTGCGCCGGACGATCAACTTTTTCCCCGAAATTTAATCTCGAAGGATCGTCAGCCGCCGGCCCGGCGAGACGCGAGGCCTGTCGCCGAGCGCCGAGGCAAACGAAGAGAATAGCCCCGGAACAGACGTCGTCTAAGGGGATACGTTTGCTTAAAGAGGAGGGAATGAAAGTTTACAGGGGCAGCCCTTGCACCAGGGGTTCCTAAATAAATTTGTTTTTATCCCCTGCCAAGTCTTCAGGATTGCCCCGGGCCTTTCCCCACCCGCCTATCACTTCTTCCTTTCTCGCCGTCCGCGCGCGTCTCGCTGCTCCTTTCGAGGACCCTTAACACGTCTGTCGCGAATGTTTCGCCTCTCGGTGGCCCAGATCGTCGTCAAACGGAAAAATCACCAAGACCTGTATTCCAGTAACTGGTAATGATTTAATAGTACTTTCCTTTTACATCTAAAAGAGGTGGCGGAGTCTCTATTCTAGCCTACAGAGTCACTAATCCTGGCGACAGATCCTCATAAATCACTGAAAGGTACCTACCTGGATTTCGATACAAGGGGTCGCAGGGAGATTGACAGAGGACCGTCTTCTCCATTTCCGAAATTGGGGGTGAAAATGTGTTCACCCAAGGGATTCCAGGGAAACACCAACCTAGGGATCGTCCTTAAATTAAGTAAGGCTTTTGGCGGGGCAGGGGGTTGGGAATTTCCTACGTTTTCTTACAGGGGAAGGGGGCCGGCAGCGTCTTACGTAATAATTTTTAACCTAATATTCAATAAATAAAAATTTTATCATTAATGCTCCAGAAAGGTAATTTTTTTCAGAAAGGTATTAAATGAATTAAACAAACATTTAAAAGAATTTTAATAACAGAAACATGCAATGTAAGGGGGAGGGTTGGAAAATAAAATGGAGGGGGGAGGGGTAAGAAATCACTAAAATTACCCTTATGTAATTTAAGAAAGGCCCTCGATTAATCCAATGAAAGCTGAAGCTTTCCTGCAGAACGTTCCTCAAATTTAGTAACAGACTGGAAAGAAACAGCACAAATCGACGTTGCAGTTACGATATACCGACCCAGAGAGCACCTTAATAACGAATATGTGATCAATAATAACGCTAATGGCACAAAGCCACCATAACAGTCAGCACGCTTTAATTACCTTTCACTGATACCTACGTGTTACACAGATTCCTGCATCGGTATAACCCCCGCTGGGATTATTAATAATTAAACACATTCAACTATCGCCGCGCTATTGTCCACTCGTAATTGGTTGCAGTGGGCATGAAGTTTCTCATTTTTGCGAATCTGACGTAACGCGCGGATCTCGTGTCCTCTGGAGACGCTTCGTTCCGAAAATTCGAGCGATCCTCGTTATAGCAGCACATGGTTTAGTTTCCACGAAAACGGTGTGCAAGAGCAGCAGCGCAGCTTGCACTGTTTTCCGAGCTTCCACTTTTATTTCGCCTCCTTTAGCGACGGATTCGCGCAAATAAGAGCGGAACGAACTCCCACCCCGTTCTTTTTTCGCCATTGTCAGGGTGGTCTCATTTTATTTAGACGGCGACTTCTCTGTTCGTACACACGGGCTGTACCAAATATTATCGCTCAAAACATCCGTGTCGTCTTTTACGATAGCAGAGAATCGAGGAGGTGAATGTTGTGACTGAAGGATGATTATTTTGGGGGACATATTTTTTTAAATTTCGTTGGTTGTGTTTGCTTATTAAATGAAGCTGTGTGGTGTGTTGGAGTGTAGGGGAAGATGGAGGGTTAAGTGATGGGAGTGGTGTGATTGAATTAAAAGTTTGTCAGTGTGTAGAATTTTAATATAAATTTTCGTGTTTAGACTTGGGTAGAATAGCGTGTTCAGGAGACTGTGTCATTTTATTTGACGAAATAAAGCTCTTCGAACAGTTTGTTTCCTCATAGATTCGCCAGTGAAAAGCAATGAAATTTTTAGTTGATGCCCCAGTCTGCACACAAAGAGACAAAGGGGCCACTTCTAAACAGCGAAATTCAATAGAATTCTCACCACACGGTCCAATGTCGATCGACGAATTCGTTTCTCCGGATATCTACTGGTAGTCATTTGGTTCTCTGCCCCTCGTGCACGGCTTCCATTGAGTCAGGTAGATATATCGAAGACCCATTTTGAAACTTATTCGAGGTTAAAAATATTTGAAAATGTTAACAATATCGAGAAACTTAAATACAATTTCAAGATATCCAAGTCGTTCAAATTTTCTAAATTTTTAAGGCTTGCTAAATTCAAATAGGGCTCCATACAATTTAAAACTTTCAAAGTGATTGAAAAGAGATTTCAGACGACCACACTGTTAATTCATTTCGTCGTACTTCGAATTGGATTAAAGGGAATCCCTTAAGTCCTCTTTAACTACCACCTGTTTCCCTGTCAATTTTAAATCGCAGAAGAATTTTACCAGAATTTTATCCGAGTTTCTATCCCTCAAAAAATTTAATACACACTGGATTACGTTATGGATCGGAGTCCATGAATGTTACCCAGCTTACGCGAGATAAAGTGTTCGGCATTTACCATCAAACATTCTCGCCACCGCCGGTGGGTCAGCTGTTTTCGATGCACGCTTTCGCACGTCGACGGAATGCAAATTGGGCGCGTGCATTTTTCCCATTTTCCGCGCCCGTGTCCAGCGTCCATTTTGCATACCACGCGCGCCGATTAACGCGCGAAAAAACACAGGCCACGGGTTGTTAAAGTCTCGACAACAGTTTCTTGTAATCGCGGCACATTTCAGGGAGTTATTACCCGCCCGCGTTGCACGAACCTTTATGATATCGCGCGCGAAACGAGGACGACCGGGTGGACTGTTTAGAAAGCTGGTGATCACCGAGGACGTGTTTTGCTTCCGAGTTTCAGCGGGGCCACTGATATCGTTGGCTGCGCTTACGAGGTAAGAAGAATGTAAACGTCATAAGGAGCTTGTATTTGAATTCACGATCGTACCGTGGAGAGGGATGAATCTCAAGTAAATAGTGAGTAAAATAGAGGAAGGTACACTTAACGATACTTCTTGACTTGGTCCAATGTTTCTACACATAAATAAAGAATCCAGAGTGGGTGTGATTTAACCCTTCGTGGTCAGACGGAGTGTATCGCACCTCAGGATATGTATCTGCCAATATTTCTGTAAATTTTTAGATCTTAATAATAAAATTTAAAAATCTGGTGAATTTTATAAAAAGAGATCGCTTTATCCGCAAATATTTTTTCAAATACAAATTTCAAAATATCAACGTATCAAATTTCAACATACCAAATTTCTACATATTAAATTTCAACATATCAAATTTCGACATATCAAATTTCTACATATTACATTTCAACATATCAAATTTTGGTAACTCAAAAATGACGCTGGCGTGCAGTGAATCCCATGTGACCAATCTGTGATTATAAGAAGGTATGACAATGGAATGTTAATTCTGTAGTTTCACTACCCACTTTCCTGATCCCCAAAATTGAGAAAAATCTAAAATATTTATACAGTGTTACAATCTTTCTTGACATATTTCCAGGTGTCTCAATTTTTATGCAGGTAATATAATAACTTTGAACCACCCAGATACTACTGTTGACTTTCTAAGAAAAACTGGAAACTTCCTCATAAAGTCTTAGTATTGAAAGAAGAGACAGATTATTCCTTCATCCCCGACTACAGTTCCATCCCAAAGTTTTATTGAATCGCCCTCGAATCAGCCTTGCCACTCGCATTAGAGGGAGCAGCGTTCTTCTTCCCATTTCCCCGCGTTTTTCCATCGAAAGGAGCAATCAGGGAGACCGTCAATCACGTCGCGGCTGTTAAGTCCTCCTCGAGGAATCCGCCAGGGATCCTCGCGGATCCATGGCCCCGCGATCATCCCTCGGCCAGGATGCCGGGTAGATAAGAGGTAACGAGCGGTAGCTGTACGAGCAGTTACCATTTGCATAGCCGCCACTCCGTCTACGGAACTCCCACTATGTTGCTGGCAAAGGCGGGCCATTACCATTTGTAGCGCCTATTCATGGCTAAACCGTAGGCGCGCCCTTGGGAACGCGTGTTTACACACCCACTATCTTAATAATCTAGCCTTAGCTGTATTGACTCGTCTAGGACCGGTATGAAAATATTTTCAGTTCACCCTAGCTTCCTAATATCTAGCAAGGGACATTTGTTCCGCCAGCCTGAACCAGGTGCACCAAGACAGCTGTTTCGATGCGTATTTGCTAAGTGGTCGCAGTGTTTGATCGAGGGTGATTCTATTGTCAGATGGATATTTTCAGTTGGATGTTCAAAGGAGGTGAAGTGAAAATCTCCTCGGCAGAATCCTCTCTGTTATCCGTTCATTCGGGCGTGATCGTTCAATGGGGATGGAATCGGTTTCGTCAACGACACGGAGAACAGTGGCGCCACCCCCTTTGACGAAGATTCGTGCAGCGCTGACCCGATTATTGACAATTCGAGCGAGTATGAGTTTAATTAATTCCGATCGATGACACTTTTATCTCTGGTAAAGAAATTTTGAGGATTTATTTACTGGGCAGGGGTATGTCGAGGGTGGAATCCGGAATAGAACAAGGGATGTTAAAGAATTCTATAGAACTGTTAATCTAGTGGGAATATCCTTCTGGTCATTTTCGATATTGGAGTATGATTTACAAGTTATATGGTCTCTAGATACGAAAATGAGGTTCTTCTTTAGTATTATCGAATTTTCAAAGTATCGACGTGGGGGTTGTTAATGGATGTTCCACGTTTTGGAGAAGAATGCAATTTCCTATGAGGAATCCGCTAAAAATTCCAAGAATTCTGAAGATCTGGAAGCTCGTTACAAGCGCAGCCAGCAGCATGGAGCTTCGGAACGATATAAGGAAATAATTTGCTGCGGCGCGGTTTTGTTGGCACGGTAATATAAAGCTGGCAAAGCATGTCCACTTGAGACTGTTCAGCGCCCTGTGAAATTGGCTTCGCAACTTTCGCAGGTGAGCTACAACTTTGTTAACCCGCAGAAGTTTTCTCCTATTACTTGGACGCAACTTGCTGCTTCAACGTCGCCCCCTACCACCGCAGATTGTCAGCTTCGCTGTTCACGGGGACTGAATGCTGTCTTTGACTTTCTTTATCGCCTTCAATGCTACGTGATCTATTAGTTCGACTGTACAGCTCTACTAGGCTTCACCAATACAACAATTCGTGTTCTTTCGATCTTCATGTATCGAAGGCTTGGAAATTTTATATTGAAAAGCTACGAGGTTGAACTTTCAGTCAGGGACCGAAAAAGTTCTGGAATTCTTATTTTTTAAAAAAATTCTGCTTATATGTTTCGTTTAAGAAAATATCTGTTACTGTGAAATTTTTATTGAAAGAAATGTTACCTTTAGGAACTTCGTTAGAAAGTGTTTTCATGTAACAAATATTTTAGAACCTATATAATAAAAGTTCCATGGAAACAGTTATAGTAGAACATTTATTAAAAAAGGTTCTATAAGATAAAGAAAAGTACTAAATTAGTAGGTACTAGTTTTATTTAACAATATAATATATTCTTCGCGTTTATTTAATAAAAGGTATAAAAATCATAACGTAAGTAATTAATAGTTTCACAAGAAGTACTGAACAGAAATGAGAACTTGTCGAGAATAATATCTAAATAACATTTTTTAATAATTTACAATTTACATGAACCAAAATACAAAAAAATTGTATAATATCTGCGTAGAAATTACCTACGTAGACAGATATTACAAATAAATAACATATGCAGAATAACAATTTAACTGGAATAATTATTTATTATTGTTGTAGTACTATTCATTGAATAGTATTCAGTATTTGTTTCAACGATTAAGAACTTTTCTAATATTGATGTACCAAATATCTATTCCTGTTATAGAGACATTTTTATTTTTATTTTTATTTTTTATAAGTTCCATTACAACTAGAACTTCTATTTACAAGAACTTTTACTTTATCAGTTCTCATGGGAACTTATAATGTGAGAACATTTTTAAAAAAAGTTCTACGGTCCATGTTTCAAATAGAACCTATTGAAAAGTTCTAGAACTCTTTCGAACCCTGCATTTAGTTCGTTGAAAAGCGGAATACTGGGAATACTAAAGGCTTGTGTTAGAGACACAGTTTTCTTCAATTTTTCAGATATATTAAACAGCAAGAAGTTAGAAATATGATATTCTAAGTTGTGGAGTATTTAGTGCAATCGAAATGCTCGATGACGGTGGTGAACATTAGGTATTAAAGAATCGTTATGGTTTTATGGTAGAAATGTTTCAGAAATTTAGAAATCGTAGAAGAGATATTCATAATTTGGAGAACAGATTGTTTATTTATTGCATTCATATTCTTAAAATTTTCATGCATGTTTGACATATGTACTCAAGAATGAAGCATCAAAAAATTAACGAGATCACATTAAAGCAGCAATGACCATTTATTTTCTATTAAGCTGCATATTTTCAATAAATAATAGTAACTATTATTTATACCGAAACAGAAGTTTTATATAAGTATCAACTGAAAGTCAGAATTAGCCGCATTTCAGCTGTAAATCAGGTTCAAACCAAGATTTCGTGCGTTCAGCAGAGACTTTTTGCTGGAGTTCAATGAATTTTAATGCAAACAGGATCATCAGAAATAAACACCATTATATGCAAGCTTGCTGATACTTGCCCCAACAAATGGGTCAATATACATAATGCCGCTCAACGACACTGCGCCATTAGCTCCGCAAATTTCCAATCAAAGTAAATCCCAAAATGGAAGGAGTAAACAGAGCGACGGTTTATCATAATATTTCAGTCGCCAGTTAAAACTGAAGGTAACGCAATTTGCCTACGCTTTACCACCGCATTAACGTCAATCCAATTATGCCACCTGACTGTACAGGGTGTCTCAGATCTACTGATACAAACTCTCAAAACGAAACGTCAAAATTCTAAAAAACACAAATCTACAAACCAAATCATTCCTGAAATATTCAGTTCATCAAATCATAAATCAATAAACTTTTGTTCCTGCGCTTACAGGTCCCATATAATAACTAAGACTTTTAAAATTCAGTCCGTCAACTACTAAATTAATTACGTTCATACTGCAACAGGTGTACCAAGCAACCACGAAGTCTCCAATGCGCAAGACCGCACCGTTTCCCTCCACAGTATCCACTCACCACTCACCACTGCGTTTACAGTTCTGAAACGCCCTGTATTCCCATCAAGCACCACGAGCCCTGGCTACCAGCGCGTAATTACTAAATATTAATTGTTACTGCAATTTCATTCAACGCTGCACACCTGCCAGCCATCGTATCCGGCGCAGTTATTAATTTCGCGATATCAAAGAAGAGATTGCACGGTTGGAACCTTCGTGACGCCGATGTCAATGGAGGATTTCAATTTAGCGCGTTGCAACGGGGCTGTTGTCTCGCGTTTTTCACACGAGCGTGTTAGACACCGTGGATGGCTCTGATTCAAAGCGTGCCCGCCATTCAGGGAAAGGAGTCAACCCATTCGCTAGTTTCCTTCTTTTCCGTGACGCAGAAATTCAAGGGAGCCTGGCAACAAGGAAAGCTGAAAGCACGATAACGATAACGATTGTTTTCCCGCGCTAGGTTCATTATCCCGATGGATCACATCCGGGCTGCTCGTTTAACAGATGAAAAGCCAGCCGATGCCTCTCTGCACTTTTATCCATCGCTCTCGGAACGATGATGCTCGTATCATACGAGCCGCTTGTTGTTTCAACGAAACACGCATCCAGTTATTTAATCGTACCTGTTATTTTAGGGGAGCGTTTAATTTCCGAATTTCATTTGAGCTCTGTAAATCGATCTCTTCTTTTTTTTTTTTTTTTTAAATACGAATGATGAAATGAAGGCGAAAAGAGGATCAGAGATGGGAGGTATTCCGTTGAGTCGCTTAGAGGACATGGTTCTTCTGTTGAAAGATCTTCTTTCGTGTCGTGCTTGTATGCAGGATGAAGAATAACGAGAAGAAGAGTAATGGTGGTGGAAAGGAGGCAGTTGCCCCTTTGAGAACGTCTTTTCTCCGTAAAGAATAAAAGTGCAGGAGTGGCAGCCTGCTTTCGAAATTACGACATGCTGCTGAGTTACGTTGCATTGTAATATTTTTCCATTTCGAATGAATTTCTAATAGAACTCGCGCAACTGTTTCGCGATCGCTTGTAAGCTTTTATCGTGCAAGCTTCAACATTTAATATGAAAACTCGTACAGAATGGTTATTTACTGGAGAATGTTTTCGATTTTTGAAACTGTGTTGCGTCAATGTGGAGTGATACATTTAATTAATTCAAACAGTACACCATGTATAATACTAAATTATTATTGCCGTAATCTCATACCCCTTCTTCCACTCCAATTCTTCCGGCTTCATCTCTCATTACTAAAATTCTTAATTCCAATCTTCCCATTTCATTTCCTTTCACCTCGTCCAGAATAATCAACTATGTAGCTTGAAATCACTCCGAAGATTAAGTTTCCCCATTAACAACCAACTGTCCAAATCAAACTAAAATTCACCAAGGGCCATTTCACTGGCTTGTTGCTAAAAATTGCATCCTAAAATCCTTAAGGATTAATGGAAGCACTTACTAAGTTTTTTTGCAACAATATTATTAAAAATCCATATAGGGAAGACTTGTGTGTTTTGCAATAGCTATCGATTATTACCAGATTTATCGTGTTAGATAGACTTTTAAATTCGCATGTATGAAATGTCAAGAAATATAAACATGGTCAGTTTTACCAACGAGCCAACGATTTACTGAATCGATCAATTAATTACTATGCCCGTTGCGCGAGAGGCCAAGAGCAGCTGCACGGACAAGGAAACAACACGAAACGTCCAGCGGCTGTCGAAAGCAAGGCAGACAGCCTCTCTGTTTGCGATTTCATCGATTCGACGCTGGGCGGTACGTTACAACGCGACACGGGGAAAAACGAATAATAAATAAGAGCTGTTCGAGTTATCGATTCCGCGATGACACGGCCGAATAAAGAGCGGGTTGTCGACACGCCGGCGTGTCGGAAAAATTGTTCTTGCGCTAACGCGAGAGAGCCAACGATACATCGAAACCAGGGGTTGGTGGAGGCGGAGGAGAGGGGGCGGATGATGGAATCGATGGAAACGGGAGTACCAGCGCGATACCGTTCTTCGGCCATGTCCATAACATCGACAATCGGATTATAATGGCATCGTCGATTGTACGCTCGGTTGCCCCAATATATTCGATACCCTCAGAGGAGATTTCGATTGTTCCGCTTGTTCTACTCGATTCTGGGACCTGTCACTCCTTTGGGGAACCTGTTTGATCTTCCAGCCTTTCGGTTTGCTTTCATTTTCAAGGATCTTCGAAATTTCCGCGTTCGAAATTCTTAAAGGTAACTCTCCGCCCCTTTCGTTCTGCTTTTATTTTCAAGGATCATCGACGTTTTCACGTTAGAAATTCTTAAAGGTAACTCTCCCTCCTTTTAGGTTTGCTTTTATTTTCACGGGACTTCAAGATTTCCATATTCCAAATTCTCCAAGGTATCTCCACCCTCTCTTCATTTCGCTTTGATTTTGAAGGATCGTCGAGGTTTCTATTTTTCAAATTCTTAAAGGTAACTCTCCTTCCCCTTTACTTTGCTTTTATTTTGAGGTTTCCATGGTCCAGATTCGTAAAGATAAGGAGCTCAAGGTTTCCGCGAGTAACTTTAGCCTTTTGGGAAAAGGCACCCCGGTTCTCTAGTACTTAGGTATTAACAATGAGAACGCATTAATTTCATGGTTGCTTAAAATCTCGCGAGGCATTTAGCTCGGAAGATGCAGCGCAGCTTGAAAGTTTCTCGTTCAGTTCTGTTCCGGGGAATTCAACACGGAACTTCTCGAGTATGCGTCTGCAGGGTATAATGAGGGAACTAAGTGATTTCAGATATCCTACATTTCAATTCCTCGTGGAACAAACGCGTTGTGTTGTTCAACAGAAATTTCTGCGATTCGCCTCCCCATTGTGCCTCCTTTTAAAGAAGATTGGCGATCATTTGCGGTGAGGTGGTTAGCTCGAAGCTTACCGGTCTGCTCTGGATCCTATTCTCCTTCTGTGACAGTTCTCCGGACTTCCACGAAGGGATTTCTCGGTCGGCAGTAGTCTTTCTTGCAGCGCAAAACTGAAGATCGATGTATTTGCGGAAGATGCTCGAAGTAGTAATTGTGGCAGCACCGTCGAGGTACCAGGTGCTTTCTGCGGGCTATTATCTCCTGGCTGATGCACGCCGCAATCTCTGTAAGCGGATTCGTCCCATCGGTTATTAGTAAGTGCGGATATAACGATTTGATAATGAAAGACTTTCTCGTCGATCCACGTTTCTGTGACGCAGTAATTCTACCATAACAATCATTGTTCTCCGATCCCTTCGTGTATCCCAAGGAAACTAAGGAGAACAAGGCATCAGACACGAGTACACTTTTTCGACGAATCAGAAAGCAGACTGCAAGATATTTTGAAGTCCTGGCAGCTATTCAATATTTAAAGCTACGCTTATATTTTTATATAATTCCTTCATCGCCAAGAGAAAGGAGAATGGAACTTTAAACCCCTTAGGTACAAGCTCGAAGAAGTTGCAAGCAACCGAAGCGACGTTTCCCTGTTGCACACGACCCACTTCCGAGCAGCAGATTCAAGAAGAAGGGACTCGTCGAAAGCCTGGACAACTCAATTCACGGAGTCGTCTGATTCGGCAAGATGCGCAAATACCTGTGCAACAATCCGATCGACCGACTCTTGCTGAGCCATGTTGCAGAGGACCCAAATGGGGAGATGTAGGCCATCGGTTTAAGGAACCTGCTTCTCTTCCCACAGCTCTCGAGAATACTCCGCGGAGCAACATTCTTACAACCTCGCGTCACTTTTATGACGCCCTCTTTCAACTATGGACGGCCACAGGGGTCTTTGGATTTCGCTGCGGTAAGAGTGGAGGAGCTCCCCGAGATGGCCGAAGTATCTTCATTAGTCTTTAGGTACTTTTGAAAGAGCACATTTAGGTACAGCTTCACGAGCTTATAGCCTGCTTTCGGATTAATATTGCAGGGAGTTTTGAAGAGGGTGTCGTAATAGGAAGTGATAGCTAGTAGCTACTCCTCCCTTGTTCCATCAAGTTAGTCGAAGGTTACCACCGATATCCTCCAAGCTTTGTAGTGCTAGGTCAGTTACAAATATCGTCCAAGGTCTGTGGTCCCACTCATAATACAGAAAACACCATCGTTTCACTTCAGAATTCCCTCGGCGAGATCCAAGGTAGTGGAGTAGTAGCTGGGGCCGTTAATTCATAGCAGTGAAAACGAAGTTACCGCGGGGGATTAATTTTTCATAATCCACTCGGGCGAGGCGCGTTATATTACACGGGGTGGAATTCCATCCATGGTAGCGTCTCGTCTGTTTCGAGCGCCGCCGTGTATATAATTACGCCACCGACGATTACCTCGCCCTATTTAATCCTAGCCTGAACCCTTTTACCTCCAGCCATTCCTTCTGATATCGCCACGCTGGGCGAGGGGTGGTGCTGAAAGCTGGCTCCCCGGGGACGACGCTCGGCTGTTTCTTTCGAAGAGCCTCTTGTGCTGCTGCGAACCAAAAGTCCACCTGGGAATTCGAGAGCGTACGGGGTGGGAATAGCCGATCACTCACCGGGGTTGTATGAGTTTTTTAGAGACCCATGTGTGAAGTATCTCGACAAATTCTCTTGCGACTTTAATCATTTGGCTTCTCGAGGCGAGTATTCAGAGATTAGAACAACGACGATGAAGATGTACCAGGGGAAAAGCTTGAATAAGCTGATGGGGAAATAAACTTTTAAAATGACAATTACAATATTTGTAAATAGATAGTGTGGGTGCTGTTAACTTCATAAATGAAGCAGTAAATTAAGCCTGCCAAAGTGTTCAGATGAAAGATAAATATAAAAATATGAATATGACAGTATTGGGAAACCAAGAATTTCGATACGCCAACTAGTGACAAAAAATTGAACTACCGAGAGCAGGTCGGAATTCGTCCAAGTCCATATCGATGGTTTGGTGCACACATATTACATGTCCACTTTTTATGAGATTTGAGTTTTTATATGCAACAAATAGTTCTTGACTGTTTCTTTATGCTGTATACAAATCACATTTTTATCCTTTTTTATAAATGTGTCAAAAATAATATTTTTGTTTATTGTATGTCCCTGAATCTATGATGCTGGGTGCACAAATGTTGTATGTCCATGCCAAAGGACGAAAATATTCTTGGCAAAATGTGACAAAAAATAAAAAATTTCAAAAATGTCTTCCTATATCTATCGCGAAGAAAATAGATCTTCTGTATCTTTTAAACAACGGAATTATTCCTGAATACTACAAGGCATTTATCAATAGCATACCATCAGACATTGACAAAAATGAAAACTACGAAAATGGCAACTGCGAAAATGAAAACGAATAATTACTTTTTTATTTCTGTTACTTTCAAAATAAATATAATATTGGTTTAAAGATTATTTCCAGTTATTATTCTTTTCATTCATTTTTATACAATATCATTCAGTATAGTATGTCTTTCTTTATACTTGGTTACATATAGCATGTCCATCTTCGAAGTATTATTATCGAATTATTATTATAATTTTGCAGATTCTGACTTATACTACTAATTACATATTTTCAGTCATACCTATATTACATATATATGATAATGCAATAATGCAAAAAGTATTTATTTAATTATAAAGTACCATTGAATGTTTGAACCTGTTTTTCTCAAAAACGCTAAAAGTGGACATACAACACGTGTGCACCAAAGCCATCATCATGATTATCAGTGTTTAAATAGACATGTTGTGAAAACGAGTGTTTTTAAATTTTTTTGAACACTAAATTTTTACTTATTCGATTAATAAATACTTATTCGGAATGTTTGGTGGAATCACGGGCCTACCCTCAATAGTTTGCCAACTCACCACCACGTTTCCCAATGGGAGAATCATGGTCCACTAAAATCTGTAAAATATCTAACTTGAATCTATCACAACAAGATAACCCCAAAGCACCTGCTATATAAAATAATAAATAAATAAAACGAGTAATGTAAAACAGCTAAAGAAATCTTTAATTCAGAAAAAGTACAGTAGATTCTTATATTATACTCTTCAACAGCCACCAGTAATCGTCAACCTCGCAACTAAAGCGAACATTGATCTTTCCAACCGACCCCTGATATATTAAAAAAAAATAGCCCCATTGGCGAAATGTGAAATGAAAAATCTGTCAGTGAAAAATTTCAATATCCTCAATTCGCTGGGATATCGAAGTTTTCGAGCGAGCTGGGAGTAAAAAAACTTGGCAAAATTCGCCGCGTTTCTCTCGTACACGTATTTCTCGATATGATCTACGTGGATCGTCTGCTCGATTAGCTGCGCTCTCGTTCGCGAGAGCACGTGTTTCACGGTTCATGGGGCGCGGGGTGAGCCACGTTCATGTTCGACTAAGTCTTTTGCTGTTTAATAGCCGGCTGACTACACCGGGGTCTTTATCACTCGTGTTACGCCCTGTTTTATCAGCCACCCGGCTGAACTTCAACCGCTGCCTTATTAAGACGACGGTCCGCGTACGTCGGCAGCAAGCTGCTCGTTTTGTAATTAGCTGCATCTTAAGGGAACGCGATAATTCCACGCTAATGGGGAGAAGACACGCCTCGCGTAACTTTCCCTCCGCGAACTAATCGCGATGGACCCTTCAGACGCTTACACGTGATGCTTCGGATGCATTACATCACCGCCATCCAACTTTTTCTTCTCCCCTCTCGGAAATTAAATTGGACAAGTTCGGCGCCACCAGGAAATACGGGGCGCGATCGAAGGGACGGTGCAGGCGGGCGGGAGGTGATTCCTTTTGAAAAAATAAATTAAAACTGTAGAATAAGTACACGAGCTTGCACTCGACTAGAGAGGAACAGAATTTATCAGGAAATATCACGCAATTGCAAATGAAATGAATCCTCGTGCACAGATATAATTCGAAATTGTATAATAACTTTCGTCAAATGGGATTTCATCTCGGAAAAATGAATTCGAAGGTGGAACTAACTTTTAGATCTTCAAACTCGATTTTCTTGAAAACAGAGTCTATTCTAAATAAAGGTTTTTGTACAATTTTATTTTAACTTATTTCTGCTCAGGGATTCAGTTCATCAGCAGTTGCGCCATATTTACTGTCGCATTCTACTAATTCTTAGTCACGCGCATGCGTGCCCAAGAAAATTTCAAAATCGATTTTCCGCAAAACTAAGCCACGGATGGAAAAATTTTATTACACACTTAGATTTATTTTTGCACATGGAATCACCTTTCGCCGAATCCTGAGTCACTCAGATCTTTTAATAGCTCGGTATATTCTCTTAGAATAACTTCTGATCGACAGTAACCTAATTGCTCCCCCAAAATAGGGAAATAAGTGCCTCCTCCCTAATTCAAAGAATAACCAAAGGAGTCCCTTAATGGACGTCTAGGTTCCCTCCAACAAAGAAGCCCACCCTTCCAGCAATGATGCGGGAACAATTACCAAGAAGAACTCAGCGCACTCTCTAAGGTTACCCTTTTCGTGTCCCCCCCACGTAACGTCGCGATGTTTCCAAGACTATTGACCCGATAATGGGTTCCTTGAACACCAGTTGCGCGATAGAGAACTTTTCCTATAAATAAAGCGCACGATCGATCCCCGCGGCGTATATTTAACAGGAGGAAGCAGTTTAATAACCTGGAAGCGTTTCGTAGCCAGGAAACAAGGAGCAGCGTTACTCTGATTGAGTTACTTCGTCTCGTGTTTCGATTATGCGCCTGTGCACGCGCAACCACCTCCCCTCCTCGAAATTTCCTCGCCCGTCGAACTTATCCATCTGGGGTATCGGGAACGGATGAGCGCCGTAAATTCTGCCACGGGAATTAGCGATTACCCGTTCCGCATCTCGGGGCTCGACCAACCGAAACACGTGGGCGCTGGGAAATTCGTACAGGCGGCAGTTTTCCTTCCGCGTCCCGCCTACCCTCCCTCGATGACCGATGAATCCTGTGGGAACGGTGCACGAAGGTCGAACCGGAGGAAACGAAGTTGTCGCTGCAAGCGAATTACAGCCAGAGTCTCGATAACTCCGGGCCTCCGTGGGTCGTGTTTCGCTTGATGCGAGCCTGACTTATAGCGAGACGCGCTTAATTCGGGGTCAACTTAATAACGGACAAGACTTTGCTCGTCCTTCGGATTCTGGGAACAGCCTGCTGAATCTACTGGATACAAGATTGCTGGGCAGGGGACAGGTGTAGATACTGTTTGGGAATTGGAAGTGGCGTGGGACGGAGTGGTGCAGGCATTCTACTGGAAATCACTGGGAATTAGGAGAGGCTGGGAAGTGTAAAAAGGGCTACATGAAAGAGGAGTGAGCAATGTAGGTGTAGGGAGAATGTAGGTAAGAGAAGGGAGGGAAGATTATCAGCAGAGGAATAATTTAGAATAGAAGTTTTAAAAATCTTCTTAACAAAAGTTTCTTGGTGGGTAATGAGATCTTTTTAATAAGATTCTTTTGTTAATGGTAATAAATTGTACGGTATTATACTTCTAACAAGTTATTGCCAAAGTACAAGGCATTCCTGAGATGTCTGACTAAGCGCTGAGCGTTCTACTGGCGCTTAGGAACGTCTACGATATGCCAGTTAGAAGTCACAAGTTACTTTATTTTCATAGGCAGAGGTAAGCTCACTGAAAGGTACAAAAATTCTAGATAATATCGACAATTGGTAAAGGAGCCAAAATTCCTAGAATTCCAAATCTTTAAAGGCTCGAATAATCTCTATCGCTCGATACCATTTAAACTTCACAAGACCAGAAAATCGTATCATACATTCACACTTTCACAAACAAGTAGACTCAAAAGACCTCCCCTGAAACTTCACCCTTATTTATTTCTTTTTTCATCAGTTCTCGTTCTATCTCTATTTCTCGGTGCTTTAACTTCTCTACAAGCTTTTCTCCCGTAAAAAGTGTCTGGACGTGGAAAAGATGGGGAAGTCAAGGGAAAGGCCAAGTGCCGTCCGAACGCAGCTGGTCTTCAATTTCCCGTTAGCTGTGTGTACAGGCTTCTTCGGGGAGGAAACTTCGTAGACAGCGTTGGTGCAGGAGAGCCAGTGCATTTGAGGATAACAAGAGGAAACAAGAAGACCGGAATCATTCCCTGTCATCTGCAACTCGCCATCTCTAATGGCGAAGGATTGAACAAACTGCTGTCTGGTGTAACCATAGCTGAAGCTGGTGTTCTACCAAACATCCAAGCTGTTTTGTTGCCAAAGAACGCCGAAGAGAAAGGCCAACTACGACTTCAACCCAGCTATTGTTCATGACGCCTTCTTGTAATTCGTTTTTCACTTTCCCAGCTCGTTTACCCAAGCACCGCAGCAAACCGAGCCGAAATTAAGCATGCCGAGCCAATCAGCGCGGCTGTTCGTCCCCAACTCGATCTTAATTACCGTAGTCCATCGATCTGTCGAGTTCGAGGCGAACTGAACGGTCCCTTTCGAAATCCTTCCTTAACTTCTGTTACTCGCCGTAACCCACCCGCTGCGAGTGGTCTCCCCTGGAACAGCATAACCGATCGCCCCCGTAAACCATCCCCCATTCGATTTAACTAACGTTCACCGAAGCTCGCTGACTTATTAGACCGCCGTGCCAAAGTGACGAGCGTGGAGCAGCCTCGGCAAATAAATCGAATAGATTCCGGCCGATGGGAAAGGATCTTCGCGGGAAAGAGCATCCCTAGACATTGTAATTTCACGCCAGCGTTTTTACGCGTGATCGAGTTGCACGGACCTAACCGTATCACGCGAGGCTCGCTCCTCGACTGGAGAGGATTCCACTTTCCTTCTGGAGATTCGCGTGTGCCGGGGCAGTTTCGTTTAAGCGAGCTGCCGCTAAAAGTGAGTAACAGACATAACTTGGATCCCCATTATTCTACTTCTGCGTCATTCAGATTCGCTTGGAGCAGTTGAAAATGGAACTTGTTTATATAGGGCGTATGATAACACTTGGGACCTACTTCGGCGGAAGACAGGGGACAAAATCAATGATAAAAGTTTAATAAACATGCGCGCTATTTCTACCTGTTCCAGAGTTATAGCTACTTCTGTATTCCAGCAATGTGTAGCTGGCTACCTTTGTAGGAAGCGCTCGAAACGACCACCTTCGGCCTGAATGCTAGCCTGTCATCGATGTTGCCATACAGAGGCGGCCTTCCTTCGGTAGTCCACTCAATTGATTACTTAAGAAATTTACGTAAAATCGACCCGTTAATCACTAACAAGGAGAGTATTTTAGGTGTCCGCCTCCGATCATTTTGATTTTTGGATATGTTATAGAGGACCGAAAAATAAGAAATACGTGTTTTTTTATTTTTCCCCGTTTTCAAATTTGGGGGGTGAAAACTGCGTTCAAAGTTAGGGTTGAAAAATCATTTTTGTGGAATATCTCGAGAACTATTAGAGATAGGGGAAAATCTGGTGAGTCAGTCATATTTCGCATTCAAAGACACAAAATTCGTCCATTGACACTATTCCCCTATCTCTAATAGTTCTCGAGATATTCCACAAAAATGATTTTTCAACCCTAACTGTGAACGCAGTTTTCACCCCCCAAATATGAAAACGGGGAAAAATAAAAAAACACGTATTTCTTATTTTTCGGTCCTCTATAACATATCCAAAAATCAAAATGATCGGAGGCGGACACCTAAAATACTCTCCTTGTAAGTACGAAAAGCTGCGATTAAGAAGTACTGGCATATAAAAATAGCTATAACATCCAAAGAAGGTTAAATAAGGCACGTGTTTCCACGAACATTTTTTATTGTTTCTTTGTCCCTCGCCCACCACTGAAGTCCCACGTGTTATGATATCCCCTGAACGTATATCTACACGAGGGGTAGAAGCTTATGACATTCGGTGGCCTTCGCCGAAGAGCGAGGACGTTAACGAGAACGATATTTCGGTTGAACGGCGTAATCACTCGGTGAGCTCGCTGAAGAACTCCTGGCGTCGTTAATTCAAGGAGTGGCGGGCTTAATTAAAACCTCCCTTTCGGGGTGAACGTTGAACACACTGCGGAGCCCGCGTGTTTGTTTCTGCGCTCTCCCCGATGTGTGTCCCCAAAGGGGCCGCTCGAATCGTTGCTCTGCACCCTTTGTCTATGAAAATGTTTTCACGTACAAAGAATATCTCGTCCCTTGAGCGTCGCTGGTTTCTTCCTGGAAGGTCGTTTTATTCTTTCCCGCCGTTTGTCCGAATCCCCGCTCTATTGATTCCGTCGCGCCGTTAACGTGGCAAGAGCGAAACGCAATTTCGACAAACGAAACTGCGGAAAGAGGAGACGGCACCTTCGTTTCAAGGGAACATGGAGGAAGTAAAGCGTGGAATGTAGTTCTTCTTCGCGAACGTGCACTGTTGCGACTTGTAGAATCATCGTGTAATCGAATATCGGAGGTCGTGACGAAAATTCGGTGTTCGAAAATCGAAGCTTGCCTGCTTCAACACACACCCGTTACGTTTGAGCGTAAAGTCGACGAAGTTAATTTGTGCCCACGGTCATACGGAAATTTTAATGTTACATCAGAAATCTGAAAAGAGAATTATAAATACATAGAGGAGAAGGATGCTGAAGAATATCTTGCTAAAAAATTCTGGTTTTAATGAAACTCTGTGTAAATGTAGAGAATATTCGGATAGGCAAGAAGCAATTTCTTCTTCTCGCGGAAATTCACTCTGAAGGGGTGAAATCAGCCTTTAAAGTGATCGCGTTTTTAGTCTTTTTTTTAATATAACTTTCTAACGCTGCGAGATGGAACAAAACTTTAAGTATAAGAACTATTCAGCTTTTGACGCTCCATCACACTACCGAAAGAGAAATAAAGTTGTATTAAAAAAAACGATAAAACGCGAAATTTTGAAGGGTTGATTTCACCCCTTCGGAGTGAATTTCCGCAGAAAAAAGAAATTGCTCCTTGCATATTCAAATACGCTCTACGTCCACACGAAGTTTCATTAAAATCAGAATTTTCGAGTTAGGAGCGTTTCCTTGTCAGTCTTGGATCCAGCCTAGATTGGCTTTGGCTAAATTTAACTGAGACTTGGTTAGCTACGGGTTGCACGCGGATTAAGTTGTCTCAGGTTCGGGGTCTACAACAAATTCGAACAGATCCTAAGTAAATTTTGGTCGGCGCTCAGTTACGTCCGAGTTACGTCGGACAAAGTCCAGTGTTAGGTTGTTAGACGCTAGGTTTGTTTATATCTGCACTGTGATTCGAAGGCACCATAGGCGTGATTCCTTTCCAGAGGCCTGCTTGCAGCATCGAATCAGGTTACTCATCCAGCCCCTTTCAGAAGCAACCCGTCCATTTGAAAGTGTTTAGTGCGTCGGAACGTCGAAGCAGTCCATTTGAAGATTGAACTCTGAATGAACCATTGGTATAAATCAAGCTCGAACTCTATGAAACCAGCTGCCTATACAGTCCACGCCGAGGGAAAAGTTTCCCCGTGAAAGCGGAGAAAATACGGTACCGAGCTTTTCGCTGTACGCGTCAATATTTCTCAACAGAAATTTGATTAGCCCGGCGAATTAGATGATAAATGGACGCGGAGAACGTAAAAGGGGTCTAAGAAACAATGCGCGTCGAGCTTCCCGGGTTTCTATGGCTTTGATTCGTATCGGTAATGGAGCAATGAACACTCTCTGTCCCGTTTCAACGGCATTGCGTCACTACAACCTTATTTCAATTTCTAAGGTGACTTTACGTAAGTCTCCATTGTCTCCTCCGAACCGTGGAACAAAGACGTTACGCGGATGCAGACGCAGAGAGGGTACCGGGGGACGGCGCCGTGGGCGTCAAGCAGGGGACAGCTTTTGGTAATTAAACGCGCGATTGTCCCGATTGATTGGCAATTGCTGTTAAACAACCGCGTCCACCGCGCGACGTGTTTATAATCTGTCTGGCGTGCTCGAAAAAGGGAGGGACGGGGGAAGGGGGAGGCGAAAGAGCCTGTATCGGAATCGATTCGACACGGAATACTGCAAATCTCGCGGCCCCCTGCTCGATCAGTCGATAATCGATTGCAATCGTCCGTTCATCGCGTTTCATCCGCTCCCCACGTTAGAATAATTTGTCCTCGATAACCAGGGCGGCGATCGCGCGAGGGACGATTTTCATCCTTTCCCCTAGCGCGTTTAAATTGTCAATCGAGCCCCCTCCGATCGATTAGGCACCCCCCGCCCTGCGCAAACGAGTGCTAGGGGGAAACAATAAAGGGACGCGACGAACGCACGAAGATGATTTGATAATTAGCGGTCGAAAATCCTACATGCGACGGTGTGTGTGTGTGTAGAAGCAGGCTCGATGGTCGACGCTAATGACGATGAAACGCTGCACCGCGTTTGGCAACACGATTTCGATAATTGAACTCGGTTTAATGAGACCTGGCTTTTTCACGTGAACTATGATCGTGGGTAGGGAGAATATCAAACGTGGTCCAAGTTTTTTTGGGTTAAAGGTGGGGTGGTTTTAGTGGAGTTTGAATTTTGGGGTGGTTTGGGAGTCTACGAGAGTTTAAGTTCTAGCAAGTTTGAGTTGGATGAATGCATGAAATTTAAGGAGGAATAATAATCCCATTGATGATTTAGTAACCATCGTGATACAGGAATAAATGGCGCTCAAAAGCAACAAGTCTACCTCTAAAATTATCTTTCTATTAGGTCTATAAAGTCATACCCACTGCAGAAGATTATTTTCTATAAATAGTAACTCCTCGGGTAGTAGCCTGATAATATTCCCAGCCCACCTACTCGCCACCCACGTAAGTAGCAATTAAAGAAAGCAAGGTAACCTCCATATACCCCGAGTCTCTCGAAGAAGACCTGCCAGAAATTCTGCTAGAGTTAATTATACCGAGCACACAGAAACCATGTTGAAGAAGAAGACTCTATAGCAAACGAGAAATAGCTGAGACATTAAAATGTCCCAACGAGGGGAGGCTCGATCACAGGAGGAAGGTAATTTGATTGTCGAGGATCGCTTCGCCCGTTAATTTGCCGCGAAATCGAGCGACAAGTGTTGCGTAACGAGCAACGCGACAGATGCCCGCGTCAAAGGAGACGGGCAATCGCGCCTCCTCGAAGGAATAAACGTCACGGGCCATTGAATTATTGTGATTCGAGCCGCGAGTTCACGATGTGTCGATGCGCCGCCAGCGGAGCCGCGCACAAAGCGTGCCCGGCCATTGCTCGATGTACCGCGAGAAATTCGATGCCTCGCGATCTGCAAGCACAGGAATCCGTGCTCTTTCATCACGGGAAAATATCTTTAGAGAGGGAGAGGGAGGGAGGGCCGTGGGATCTCCCGGGGAATGTCAGTCGCGTCGCCTCGATGCGGAAAATACGCTATTACGGATGCTGAGGACCGGTACGGGGGTTGGATTTGCGAGAGGAGCGTCATGTACACGTCACTTTTTGCATTCGGAGTCCCTATCTATCCGTCTGTCTATAGGTATGAAAGCTTGGAGATTCTAATTAGGGAGAGAGAGGATTTCAGATACTGGCGAGCAGGCCCGACTCGTTCCTGTAGGCAAAATTAGACAGCTGCCTAGGGCGTAAAGTTTACAAGAGGCGCGAAATGGTCTTTTCAATGTTAGCATTTTTTAAAATAAAGTTTTAAATGAAATATAAATTGTACTATAAATGTATTAAGCTATATAGGAATAAAAATTCAGAGTAAGGTCATGAAGAAGTTCAAATAAATGTATTATAAATAAAGGGCCCAAAAAAGCTCGAGGTGGTGACGTGTAGGTAGCCAGGCACTGTGTTACCGAACACTAAAAAATCTTTTACTTTTTAGTCCAGACACAGCGTCACCTTTTGTAATCCTCCCTCGTTTCCATGAAAAAAGGTCAAAAAGTCTCAGTCAGTGTCTCTTAAAATTCCAAATTAAAATTTTGCGCTGTACGTAAAACCCGTCTTCAGTAAAAAAGCCTCATAAACTATTTCTGGTAGTAACTCCTTGGACGATATCTAAAAATGGTATTGGTATAGTAAGTGAGGCTTGATTACAGTTTGAAGAAAAATCGTATGTATGTATATTAGTATTTGCAAATTACCCCTCTGAAGCTCTGTGAAAGCTATGAATGCATGAGTAATCAAAGACATCGAATCGAATCGAATCGAATATGGACGGTGAACGTCTCTACACAGTGTGGTTAACGTGTGGATCATACTGTGGGGTAGCTCTAGGTCCCAGAGTCTAGGAGGTGGAAGAAATGAAGCAAGTTCATTGTACTCTCAAACAACAAGTTACAGTCTCTAATACAGCTTGAGGAATTTCCTTTGCAAACAAGGGTAATGTAGCCAGTGACCATTCGATTATTTACCCAGTATCTTGCGGGATATCAGGCCGAGAGTTGATTACCACAGAGATGTCGTTAATCTGATTCGTGCAAGTCGTTTTAGTGGCCAGTAATTTTGGGGAGCTAATTTCCTGAGCTACACAACCCGCAGAGCTGAGTTTTCTTAAACGTAGCTCGTGGCATTATCCAAAGTTCATCGCTCACGCGACATAACATGGGAATGTTTCGCCAACGCATATACACTGGCGGACGAAAGAAAGTTTACAACTTTTAAAATCGCATAACTTTTTAGAGTTAGTCCAAACGACGTGAGTTTTTTTTTTTTAGAATCTAGAAGGATTAGTTTGCTAAGTGACGTGTTTCGTCGTTTTGAAAAAAAATGCAATTGGTCGGAATAGCAAAAAAAAAATAGTAAAGGTTGTTTTTTAAACTTTTTTTGTGCCTGTAATAAAAATTCAAAAAACCCGTTTGTAGATTGAAGTAAGTTGTATACATGCTGAAAATTTCATTAAAATCGGTTAACGTTGCTCTGAGCTACAAACCTTATTCTGCGATCTTCAAGTGTTTATAGCTCAGAGCAACGTTAACCGATTTTAATGAAATTTTCAGCATGTATACAACTTACTTCAATCTACAAACGGGTTTTTTGAATTTTTATTACAGGCACAAAAAAAGTTTAAAAAACAACCTTTACTATTTTTTTTTGCTATTCCGACCAATTGCATTTTTTTTCAAAACGACGAAACACGTCACTTAGCAAACTAATCCTTCTAGATTCTAAAAAAAACTCATGTCGTTTGGACTAACTCTAAAAAAGTTATGCGATTTTAAAACTTGCAAACTTTCTTTCGTCCGCCACTGAAACTAGACTGTCAAAAAGTAGAAAAGAAACAGTTGAATGTCGCTACCTTGGACAACGTGATGTATGATAGGAGCAGTAGCTCCGTAGCAAATAAATAATGTGACTATGCACTGGGTTTCACATATCCACATAAACAGATAGGCTGCGAGTCCAAATACTTGTCTTTTACTTGCACTCTACAAAGAACAGTCCTTCCCTCTGCAACCGCCTCCTTCTATACCCTCCTAATGCTTTCGAAGTGGGACCACAGTAAGAGGTCAAACTCCGCGGAGCGTTGACTTCGCAGAGCGATCAGCGTTCGAAGTGCTCGAACGGCGCAGTTGATTCGTGGACAAACTTGGCCGTGTGAGAATAATTGCAACCGTTCTCGAACTCTTCGGCGTTGCATAGTTACCCTCCGTGTTCGATCTTAGGAAACTTCGTTCCGCTTATAACCGAGGCCCTCCCCGCACCTTCCAAGTGCAGACCGACGAAAATTCGATAAGATGCGAGCACGGCGCCGAGTATCCTAGCAAGTTTCGGCTGTCGAAGTTCGGCCACTCACCTACGCGCAAGTTACTAAACGTTTTCCTACTTTACTCGAGGTCCGTTCAGCTCGAGCGCAACCTCCACTCCTGGAGAACTTGGTACGCCTGTAGAAGGTGCGGGCGCATCGTCAACTATCGATTCTACTTGAGACGAGGGAATTATGTTGACGGATTTCGGCTGCCAATAACGGACAAACAGTCGGGCCTCCGACTATCGAGGACCTTTAGCAACAGGGGTGCAGCTCTATAGACAATTTTTCAATTATGGCGTGTGATATATGTAAAAAAATATATTCTACATCGTTTGGTGTATGTTTTATCCAAATCCGATAACAAACGAGCGAATTATTGGAAATTTTAAATCTGCACCCATCACTGTTTTCTGCAATACGAACGCATCACATATGAAAAATTTGCCAAAAATAGAAATGAAAGCTTATCAACTCAATAACTACTACTTATTGTGTGTAAATATATGTTTTTCATATTAGTGTTCCCTTTTTAATGTTAAATCAAGGCAATAATTTTATAAACAGTTTTTTCTAATTTACTTGAAGTTGGTAAATATAGAGCTGCTCCCCTCTTGCTGCAATGTCCCCAATTGCTTTCGTCCAAGGATCACTGGTTTGGTATTCTTGCCTGATGTGACAGAGGGTAGTAAGGATTAAGTAACTTTTCGACCTCGGAACTTCTCAGGACAGCGTCAACACCTTAATAACGAGTGCTAACTTGCGATTCAATTCGATCATATCGACAGTCCCTCAGATTCGGTTAAGATTCTCAGAAAATCACAGCGAGAAATGGTCTACTTGCTACTAAAAATATTTCCATTACCCTTCAGCAGAGAGGGCCATCGAAAACGAAAGTTGTTTGATTTCGAACAACAGATTCTGATTTGCTTATTTTCGCAAATTTTATTCAGTACCGCAATCTTCAATATCGCCTACATACTTTTAAAGAATAAATTTATCTATCTTTATCGAAGCGGAGGTTAAAACGAATTCAACGAGCAACTACAACAGCGTGCGTCAGAAACGACGATTTAAGCCCCATTAGATTATTCTGGATGTAAATATTCGTTTCCTACCCTACCGTTGGTATATTTAAATGAATAAATGAAAAGTAACCAGGAGGGCTTTGATATACACCACAGTGAACGAAAACAATGAGTCGGATAATGATTTTATGACCCTTCCAGCGCATGAATATTTGAATGTATACCAGCTCCCCGCCGAATGTCGCATCCATCATTCACGAGCCATCGTTGGCAGGTCCCATTCGGATTACAGGAAGATGCGGACGTTAAACGTCTCCATCTTCGGAGCTGTACTTATTTCTGAGTTTACTAGCACCGATGCGAGCCCAGCCAATCAGCTCTTTCGACGAGCGCCTAATCAATGAAGAAACAGGAACCGGGAGCTTGATGGGTCCCCGTTATAGCCCTTATTCCGCTTAATGTCCTACGGGCGTTTCGGAATTTCTGTCGCCCTCTGCACTCTCGTCAGAGACAGTGTCTCGTGGAAATGGCCATGGTTCATTGCCTCCTCGAATAGGTCTCCGCGGATCGAATTCGGGGCACGTATATCCGTCATCGATCCGATGGAATTTCAATGGAGAATCTCGACCGAGCGAAGAGAGGCAAGGGAAAGAGAAAATCGAGATCCGAGCGTTATTGGGGAAATTTATTATTTGCCGGATAGGATACGCTCGAGGCCTAGGCTACGGCTAATTCGTTAGTGACTGACGTTAATTACAGTTGTCCATGCGAGAAAGCGCGGCCGTAACGCCGATACTTGTAGCGACGGTGTGGCGCGCTGGCCGTGTGCAACATTCGCGATACTTCCGTCCTGCATCCAATCCTGGCGAACAATCGTAAATCCCTCGCCCCTGGTAGACTGCACACGGGCGTGCTCGCCTACGTGCTTCGGAAACTCGGCAATCTTGCAAACACGCGGGAGCGTACCTATCCCCGGATTTCAACGGAACGCTGCCCTCGGGCCGCGGAGCCTCGGTCTCGATTTAACTTTTAAGTCTCAGAAGTCTTGAACGTCGAATATTCGCAGGGAGGGCAACGCGAAGAATAGAAGGCGCACCGATGGGGAGATATCGGTCCAACGACGATGAATCGATGATTACGAGAGTTTCGTTCGGCGAAGAAAAGGGGTGGGAAGCTGCTCTCGACAGATCGCCGAGCTTCTATTGCGTCGTTACGGATATTATGAGAAATAAGGAGAAACGCTGGCGGTGGTAAATGCAGCGTAGATCTTGGGGGCAATTAGTTAAAGCCGAGCAAAAACGGCGAGCCGCGGGAAGCATTTGATTCCGAGATACTCGGTGAATTAAGCGAGAGCGAACGTGTTTAATTAAAATATGACATCAGCATTTGATACGATAACTACAAAGAGCCCGTGCTGAACATTCTACAAATGAAATATCGTATTCAAATAACGAACGAACGTAATCATAAATCTTACAATAAGCACATCACCAGACTCGTGAATACTGCTAACAGGACGTTCGGCCTTATTTTCAGGTTTTGTAAAGATTTTAAGCGCTCTCGCACGTTAAAAATTTTATTTAACTCATTAGTTAGATGCTATTTAGAGTATGCGAGTGTTATCTGGTCTCCGCATCAAACGATTTATATTAAGTTAGTGGGGAGAACTCAATATAAGTTTCTTCGATTTGTCTCTCGCGTATTGGGATGTCCCATGCATAGATTTAACCATAATAATTATGTTACAATTATGCAGAGGTTGAACATGAAAACGTTAGAGAAAAGAACTGTCGTGGATGCTATTTTTCTATTTAAGGCCATTAACAATCACATAGAGAGTCCAGTACTGCTTGAATTAATTAACTTTAACATATATCCGCGCTCTCTGCGGTGTGTTCCTGTTTTCCATATCGATATGTTCAGGAGCAATTTTAAGTAGGGCTGGGACTATTCGAATAATTTAATATTCGAATATTTTACAAGTATTCGAATGCTACGAATAAACTTCGAATATTTGAGTATTCGAATGTTATTATTCGAATACTATTCGAATACTGATCTATTCGAATACTGATGTATTCGAATACTGATCTATTCGAATACTCATGTATTCGAATACTATTCGAATACTGATCTATTCGAATACTGATGTATTCGAATACTATTCGAATACGGATCTATTCGAATACTAATGTATTCGAATACGGATCTAATCGAATACTAATGTATTCGAATACTAATGTATTCGAATACTGATCTATTCGAATACTGATGTATTCGAATACTATTCGAATACTGATGTATTCGAATACTATTCGAATACGGATCTATTCGAATACTAATGTATTCGAATACTAATGTATTCGAATACAGATCTATTCGAATACGGATCTATTCGAATACTGATGTATTCGAAGTGGGTCAAAATTAGCTCACAAGATTTCCCCCTGACAAATAAACCTAAAGAACTTGATTTATAATCCACACCATACTATTCGAATACATCAGTATTCGAATACATCAGTATTCGAATACACCAATATTCGAATACTTAAATATTTGAATAGTATTCGAATACTTGGATATTCGAATTATATTCGCCGAATAATTGAGAAACTGAAGTATTCGAATATTCGATTACCGAAAAATTCGACAAATAATCCCAGCCCTAATCTTAAGTATAACGACTCTATAACTTAGAATGTGTTGTTTCGCTAACAATGTTAGCCACTGCGTTCATTTATTCTCTAGCTCTATAAACTAGTTCAAACATTCTATTCAAACGGCGATTTCTGTGTGACAACAGACCTACTTTTGATCTTCTGCAATGAAGTTGTGTTTAACCAATCATATAATACTGGGTTACTGCTCATGAATTACATAAATAAATAAATAAACTACCGCTTAGAGAGTTCTCTCGAACACTGTTACGGACCATTCTTTATTGTATATTACTTTCCTTTCGTTTTCTGTTTGTCCTTACTATATCTACTTTTGTTAAACTCGTTTGTATTCCCAACTGAGTTTAACCGTTTATATGGTAAATAAATAAATGAATAATTCATCCCCACGGTGTATTCATCATCCACGGTCTACGCAAATCCAACGAAATCCCTGCCCCCGGGGCTTCAATGTTTACTAAATTCAAGGTATTCCGCGAGTACAATTATATCGTCAGCCGTGCATCGTGCCGCGACTACGTAGGGCGAGACGTCAACTTCAACAAGTGGCGCTTCAATTTGCAAGCATCCATTGACCTTGCTCCCGCCCTTAACCTTCGCCAGCGGTTTCGATTCGGTGAACCGAACCAGAACCGGCGGAAGAGCGTGAAAAAAAGCCAAGCTGGCGCACGTGCCGAAGATTTGTTGCATCTTGCTGAATAACAAAGAGCCGATGCGGTCCGCAGGGTCGCGGCCGTGCAACGTGGCCACCGTTTGTTCGACGGTGCAACAAGTCGGGTTAACAGCTGTTTCTAGCCGCGTGCAGTTATACGTGCAGAGTCATGGCACCCCCGATCTGGCCGACGTCCAACTTCGCTTTGCGAGGCCCCACCGAAACCGACTATCCCGCCCGTGAATAACGGAGGCCGTGCAGATAAGAGATATCGCGCGAGAACAACCGGTCGACACTGATTTACATCGACGCCAAGTGGGGCTAAACAGACAGCATCGCCATCGAAACGTGGCACCCGCACCTGCTCGCAACTGGGGCTATTTTACGAGGGGAATTCTTTGAAGGAGCTCGCTCGGAGATTGGAAGATCGATCGCCGTGATTGCGGTGCTCCATGGTTATCAGTTTGATTGAAAATTGTTCTTGCATTACTGCACCTTGGGTCGGGCACAATTGGCGGAGAAGATATTGGAACAGTAGCGTATTTGCAGTGTTCGATGTTTTGTACCGCATCGCGGATCCCCCGCGCAATGTTAATTCCGCGAGCGAAGGTACGCGCGATCGGGTCAGAAGCTGATTGCGCCCGTAACGATCAGTCCAGGATCAGATTGCAGAGGAACGCGCGATCGATGCATCGGTGAGAAAGTCGAGTCACAATTGCGGAACTCGCTATCTCGCTCTCTCCCCCGCGCCTCGCGCCTTTATTGGGAATCCGTGTGCAGTATTAAGGGGCACAGGTGAGGTCGAGAGACGCGCGAGGACGCGGTTTTGTAAAAGATTCGCCGACCATGGATAATTAAGAGGAACGGTGTAGCTAGCGGCTCGAAATGCCCGATTTACGACGAGCCAGTCCGTAAAAAGACGGTCGTATCAGCCACGATTATAATTGATCCTCCAGCGGGTTCAAGAACCCTCGTATCGCTCCAAGTATCTTTCCCACCGAGTGTCGTTAAATTAACATTCTTGTCCCCGATTTTGTAGCAAGAGAATAAGGCCACGCACGCACACGTAGGATTGTTGCAACGCTTAGATAGGAAGCCGTCGAACGCCGCCCGCTCGAATAGTCGAGGATCCCTTTTAACTTTTCTAGAGAGCGATATCTTGGAGAATAGGGGAGACCGGGTGGAATAAATCCTCGGACGTCGTCCTTCGCCGAAGGTCGGCGGGGAGGAGGAGTCGGAGGTGGAGAATCGAGAGGCGCTTACCTCAGGGACGTAGGCAGAGCTTCGCAAGATGAAAAGCTGGCGGGCAGGGGCCGAGACATGCACCGTTCTTGGACCCGTTCAGGTCCTGGTCGCGGTTCGCCGTTGCAGCTGGAGGTGTTGTTGCTGGAGTCACCTTCCCTGCCGGGACACCGTGATTCACTTCTCCGTGCGCCAGCGACGTGGCGAGGCTTTAACTCCGGCGGGGCACTGTGCCAGGGAACGAGGCCGCCTAGGCTTCTCGGCTTCCTTCGCGGCTTGCTGTGGCTCCTCGGTGTCGTTCCCGCGGGCCACAACGTCACTGATCTCGCGGCATCGGCCACGCGATTATCTGCGCGAGACTGACCGAGACGAGCCACCAGAGCAGCGGAGAAGCGACGCCGGTGCGAAACGCTGACTGAACCACTGGCAAACCACCGAGGGGTGGTCCGTTCGCGGAGGTCCCTCTACTCTCTCTCTCTCCCGCTCTGCCTCCTCTCCCCTCTACTCCACCCTCCCTCCTTAGTATTTCTGTTTTACCCGGTCACCCCTTTCTACGTGTCCCATTCCCTCGTCCCACGTCGCCTCGTCCTGCCCCCCCCCCCTGCACCCCCGTTTCCCTCGTTCTCTTCACCCTCGTTTCGTCTCCCGTGTGTTCCATGCCCCGCCGTGTCCACTGCCATCGTTTTCCTCCGACTCTATAGCCCACTCGTGTCTGCCTTCCTTTCCTTCGCTCACCCTTCATGGGCCAGCTCTCGCCCCTTCTCGCTTCATCCTGCACCCTCGGCACTCTCTCTCTCTCTCTCCTTCTCTCCCTCGCTCACCCTTTCAAGCCACCCTCCCTCCTTCCTGTTGCTCCACTCTCCGTCCCTTTAAGTAGGTCTCTCCGTTCCACCCTGCTTCTCCGTCTTCCTCGATCGTCACCCCACCACCACCCACGGTGCTTTCATCCGCGCCACGGCGTTGGCATAACGGCGTGCACACGTTACAGAAGGAGGCACAGGCCGCCGCGATCCTGCGATCCTGCGCGCCGCCATCAGGTGCATCCCCGGCTGCCGTGCCGCCCTGCAGGTTTAAGCCACCCTCACACCGGCCTTTACATATTTCATGCCGCCAAATGTACGACCGTTCCGCGGAGCTACGTTTTACTCGCGCGAACGCTCCGGCAAGACAGCCTCCACGTACGAGGTCCTCTGGATACGTGCCTCACGTTGCAAGACATAGTTCGAAGACAGAGTTGGAAAATGTTTGTTAAAATTAGAATTAGGAAGAGACTTTGTAAATGTTACGGTTTTTAAATTGTTTACGATTGGAATCGGATCGCCCGCCTTTGTACGCCCTCGTAATTCCAATTAATAAAGGAATTGCTGACGCGAAGCGTCGCTGCTTTGTTGCCGTGGATCGGTAAAACTTTGACGATCCATTGGAACGCTTTGCGGGACCGTAAAGGGTAAGACGTCTCTAGCTTATACCGCTCCTAAAGTTCCAGAAACGCTATACCCCGCGTCGACATCAGAATTCCATTTTAATTCTAAAGGTAAAGAAAAGGTAGAAAAGAAGAGGAAATAGGATATAGTTTCAGTCTATAGTTGCTCGTGTCTCGCATGTAAAGCACCGGCCCTGCATCCCTCGTCACGTTCAATTAAACAATCTCCGCGGTGGCCCTGCATTCGAATTGAGAATTCTCTTGGAAACGCTCGTGATCCGTGTTGGCAGGCGACCAACGCCACCGGGCCTGACGGCTCGCGCGAACTTCCTGAAGCGTTTCAGTAAATGCAAAGAGCCTCGGCATTTGCGCGACCGGTATCGGGCCAAATGTCATCCCGAGCGGCCAATAGACGCTCGATAAATGTCACCCGATTCACGTTGTATCCCGCGTTTCGACGCCTCGCGTTTCCTTTTCGTACGTGAACTACTGTAAATCGCGGCGAGTTCGACGTGTCCCTTTCACGCGTGCACACGGCCGTTTCGCAAACCGTCCTATCAGGCCGTAGGACTTTGTGCTGACCTTCTCCAGCCTCTTTAGCATATTGATTAGGCGGCGTTTTGGTCCACAAAGGCCTCGTAATTGTAACGCTATATGCACACGTGCAGCCAGCCATCAGAAACACCTTCCTGGTACATGACAAGTACGTTGCCGCTTCATTTGGTGTAAATAAACGGGTTAAGTATAGATCCCTCGTCTTGCGGATATTTAGTATGTTATTCTTCGTGGTTATTTACGCTAGATTCGTTTTACTGCTCTGGTTAGATTGTAAGAATAATATTTCAACTTTTGGGAAGCTCCAGTTCTCGAGTACAGTCGAGACAAAAGGTATTGGTTGCTGAAAGCTACCGAAGATTTATCCCTACTATGTCGCTTCCCCACTTCACTTCGACAATCTTCTCTCTCCTTTCTTTGCGGAAATCAACGTTCTCTGTCTTTCGAGCGGAGAGAAACTGTCATGGCGGCCGGTTCACTTTGTTCGGACAGTAGAGTGCAGCCCAAATGCCACCGTTTTTTAAAGTGTTTCAGTCGGATTTAGTGGATGATTATACGAAAACTTCTGTATTTACCTCGATTTACCAAAGAAGAGTAAGTTGAATCCATTGTTCATAGCTAACATTACATTCCACAATCTAAATCACAATGAATTAGTAACTGTCTTCCCGCCATTACCACGAGTATTTCGAATCAACCGAAATTCTCTAGGTAGCGATAAAATCTGTTATCTCACTTCGCCATGGAAAATTCTGATGTTTTCGTGCAGACTATCTTAAACAAAGTCTTTCATTTTTAAACGCTTGATTTTAGTGCACGACACGCCGAATGATGTTTTCTAACGAAACTTCGAAACCAGCGTTATTGCAAGGGTCCCGATAAACTGTAATTTTTCAACGCTACTTGTCTAAATCTCTCGAAAATCTTTTCTGCAATAGAAATTAATCAATAACTTCAAGAAAATTATTCTCCTTTCGATACACTTATATGCTTCGTTTGTGTGCTTTTATTGCAGATCTGGATACATAGTTATATTATTACGATAAATACGAGTCACATGGATGCGTCTACGTATAATTGTCTGCAACAGCCTGATCGAGAATGACGCTGTTCAATTATGCCTGGTCGTTTGAACTTACCAAAAGGATTAGAAATTTTCATATTTAAAATGTAACTTGTCTGTTCCTTTTATTGTCACGCGAAAGAAGCGTTCACATTACAACAACTCGATTTTTTCACGAATGAGGATTCACCAAATTCTATACCTTAATCATTCATCTTTAACATGTTACTTTGTACTAGCACTTACCAGAATCTTAAGTTCCACTCTATAAATTTCTTTCATTACCTACGACTCTAAGCAACTCGCAAATTTCACGAATGAAAGTAGTTGTTGATAAATTCATATCATGCAATTTGCTTATTCTTTCTGACTGGAGAATTGATAAGACATAATTATGCCTCGTTCCAAGCAACGTTTATTTACAGTACTATACTCTTTAACATTCATACATAAAGATCTTCCGACTACAACGTTCCACTTACAATATACATTACGATAGCTTATAAATTGGGCAGTATTACGTTCATTTCATTTACAAAGGAGCACAGTGCGTCATTGGCTTCTGTGGACGCAATGTTTCCTCTTTCGTAATGGTTGCAACTCTGGGATCGTCGGGCCTGAAAACTGAAATTTACCAAGCGTTAGAAGATACGATCAGTTTCTCTTGAAACTGTTGGACGGAGATGCAATGATGCTGGATGAATTCTTATTTGATGCGTTACGGTATCGACGTAATCCTCTTGTATTGATACGGTTGCATAACAACATAACCTAACTCTACAGAGATTGGACGGTCTACTCACTGGTTGTTTCCATATAATACTTCGGCGGTCTGTCGTCAGCATTCGTTTGATATATTGACCATCCCGTCAGGCCCACTCCTACGAAAAATAGTGGCATAATTGCCATGATTTCTGGGATTTCATCCCAGCTTTTACGCCACAAGTATTTCACTTTAACTCCTGCAATATCGTCGGATCTATGATTAATTTTCTTCCATTTCGTCTGTATTCTGATAACGTACCCAGTGGTTCGCCCCACAGTTTTTGAAAGTCTTTCTTGAGTAACATATCTCTCATAATCCTCATTTTTGCGGATTTAGTTAACTCGTTCGCAACCTGTACACAGCAGAACGTAAAAGCCTCGGAGTCTTCACTTGAATATCGAGGCGAGCTAACAATTCGATCTAACGCGCGGGTAATTCAAATGTGTGCAGTGGGAGGGGCACTCGCACTTCTTGTTATCGTCACAGCTGAGTCGATCAGACATTGCTTGATTTAACTGCTGTTGCCTTTCTAGCATCTTCTTTTATATTAATAGCAATGAATGGTAGTTCGTTGCAGGGGAAAAGATCGATGAACAATTTCCAATCGAGAAAATGAGAACGCTTCGGCGTATTAAATCTTACGATACATGAATGAAACATGGTAGATTTAGCCATTTTCTTTATCGATAATATACTCCATTCTCTTTTAACGTTCAATGAAACATCTTTCATCCGCGTTAAATTAAACGATCATTTCTTTTGTCAATGGGAGCGTTCCTAAGAATGTACTCCTAAAAATATTCTGTTATAAAATATAACAGTTCGTGTGCAGTGTACGAGTAAGAGAAGCTCTTTCAGTTCGAATTCTTAATTTCAAGTCACCTTCAAGTATTCGAGTCATCTGGAATTCCTATCGAATTCAAAATTTCATTTAGTCGTCGATTGAAACTACGCCTGCGCTGCGTCGGCCGTATCGTGACGCCATCTCGCGACCGGCGTGGCAAGTCACAGCCAAACGACAGTTATGGCCGCCATCGCGAGGCCTTTAATTAGTGACAAGTGATTTAGAGGGGTGTTTTTCGCGTTCAGTGTTAAAGGAATCGAACACGTTTAGCTGGGGTACATGGCACAGGCCCTTGGGGGCCTCGACAGTTGGGTGAGTACGTGGATCTCTTTAAATCGAGCGGCGTGCACGCGAGGAATCAACAGTGCGCGCGGCTACTTTACACCCCTGTTCCCACGCACGACTTTTTGCATTGGTCTCGCGAAACGATTCCGTTGCTCCTGGACGCTGTCATCCGTGACTCTGTATCCCTCCCAGTCCATTGACATTCACGGCCGCCGACAATCGGGGCTTGTCCGCTATAAACAGACGCGTCTAGGCTATCCGGAACATGCGCTCGCTCCAATTATGTCATTCACCGTTTCCCATCGATAACGAGTTTTACCGAATAGGTTTTTTCGCGCGTGTGCCCGCCATCTTGGTCTCCATAGAAATGAAACGGGATTGCGATCGAACTGTCCCTGGCGCTGATTTTCGACAAATGTTTACTCTATTTTGGGGTTAAGTCGGGCCTCCCACATCGCTGGACTTCGCTCGAAACCATCGATAACGTTCGATACCCTCGTGGTTGCTCCGTCTGCTGTCAGATGACTCCACGTATACCAACTTGAGCCGTATACTCGTACTTTCGAATTTTAGCATAATTCTTTCATTTGTGATAGAAAACTCTTTAACTTTGTTGGTGTCTGTTATCGAATTGCTAAAGATAACGTCCCATTTAAGTAGTATTTTTAGCCTGTATGACCTTTGAGTCGGTATTATCCATTTTATATTGGCAAATATACATAATATTGATAATTAATTTATGCCAGTCATTTTAATTTATGTCAGTCATATTGGGGTATCACAAAATCACTCGCCAGTTTGAAGAGGCAAGCAAGCCAAATATCCGGGCACATTGTTTTAATACCATTAGCGTTTGCTCGTTTGCTTTGGAAGATAGTAGATATTGCGCAGCGACCGAGTCGTTGCAAAATTGCACACTAACTTGCCCGTGAACAATCCAATTTGCCAGCGTTGTGCGGGTGACATATGGGCAATTTAGCGAGGCTTCTTTGAACGACACGTTTCAGAATTCGTATATTACGCGCTCCGCGGAACGTTAGCGGAGATTCTTTGATATTTACTGTCAAACTCGCAGAAGCGAAATGTCGCGCGACACGCGCGCACACACATAGGCGTGACACGGTATTTTTGTTTCGCGGCACCGTTGCCAGCAACCGTTCATATTTATGAAATACTTTTGTCTTGGCCGGTGCGTCGAAGCCATTGAAAATGATACGCGGTTTCCCTTAAATCTCCTGGCGAAAGGAAGACACCCCGCCGTCGGCCGAGTCACGTCCAAATCGTATCGATCGTAAAGCGGGGCGAAATTATTTTTAGACGAAATTTTCGTCGATCCACCGCGGCAGGGAACGTTACAGTGCTACGAAACGCGGAACTATTTTAAATACGAAAGAATACCATCGTTCGGATAGCTTTCATCAAGCCCAACGATTTATGAAGTCTGGGGACCAGAGGTTCTCAACTTCTTCGACTTCGCGATGTATTTGAATAGTAGATTTTCAGACATTTAAACAGAATGGAGTAGAAGTTGGATAAAAGAATAGAGAATAAGGGACACTGCTTGAGAACCACTGTTAGGAGGTGTAAGAAGAATTTGTATATCAATGATATTTCAAGATTCAGAGCGTGGTTTGTAGGAACGAATAGACATAATGTTTGGAATTCAATAATTTTCAATTACGCGAATCTTCGTTATACAAGGTGGCACGAAAATCCTGTTACGATTAAAGGAGAATCTCCCTGCTTGTTAGAATCGATCTCAACGATGCGATTTTGGAATTGACTACATACAACTGATCAAATTCAAATCCACACAAATTCAGACTTACCTACTTAACTCCAATTTAATTTAAGTCTGTCTTACACGTAAACTATCCATCAGGTCATTGACCCCCTCTCGTTAAAAAAAGTAATCTATATCAACAGCATTAGTTCTTCTAAAAAATTATTTCTCACATTCTCCTCTACCCCCAATCTCCACATTTCACCCATTTCCCTCGCAAACAACCACGTTGTACTCTAATCATCCACCTCGTACACCCTCCATCCCATCTCTTGCTCCAAAGTACCATCGCCGTAGAATAATTAAATCTACTACGCAGGAAAGTAATTGAAGGCGTAAAAAAGCGGGGCTACATACCGCGATAAATCGTCTCCCGCTTAATTGGTCAGTTTTTTAACCTCCCCCCTCGACTGTTCGATGCGAATAGTTCGACGAAAGAAAGGAGCAAGAATTGACATTGATCGATTCGCTGGAGTCGCGGGGAGGGTGGGTGGGGGAGTTTCGCGATAATTACAGGCGCGTTTCTTGCGGCGCTCGCTGGACGAATTCTGGCCGAATGTTGGCCGCGATCTCGCTCGTTTTTCGGCCTGTCGGGCTGCGGAATTTTGGAATCCTCCGCGAAAAAGCCGCGCGACGCGACTCCGTGCGACAAAAAGCCACGCTCCTGAACTCGGGCGACACGTGCTTCGACGGGACCACACACGTGGCAGCGAGTTAAACGGTAGCGCGACGCACGGTTCCCGTGCTCTCTTTATGTCTTCCTTATTTCTTGAAATTTTTCTGAGCTCCCCCGACGGCGCATCCCCGTTCCTGGAACGGGACCAGTGTCCCCTTCGATTCCGCTCGCGTCGTTTCTTTGCTACCGCGGCAGCTATGCAGCTGTGAATCTCTCGATTCGATCCGATCAAACTTTCACGCATTTTTAGCTTGGGAAAGTATGTACACTATTCACCGTGTCGATCAATCTTCAGGTTATATTGTATTAAATCGATGGAAGAGTTCGTTCGCTTTATTGGAGCAAAGTCTTTATTAAAAACAATATATTATTACAAGTTTTTTTTAATTAAAAAGTATTTTCCTTGGATATTCTTTTGCCACTTTTCTGGTAAAGGTAGAAGTAGGTATGGTAAAAAAAATACATCTCGGTACACCATACGTCACTTAACAATGAGCGAACGAACTTTTGCATCGACCTAATATTTAGAGTGCACTTGCAGGATGATGGATGGGGTGGCGAAGAAAATTATTGTAGTAAATTGTGTCTCGATGAAACAGTGGAAAAAGTGTTCTCTAGTTTTAGTAGCTGTTTCAATCGTCGATATGATACAGAATAGTATCTGCTAGAGATGGAAACGTTAATGAAAATCAAGTTCCGTGAAGTGGCGGAACATTGGCATGTTTTTGTAAAATTTTGCTATGTAATATAAAAATTAACGTTTTTAACATTTGCTTTAAATATCCTATCATAACATTGCATCTTTTGTGAATGTACTACAACTGTCAAAATGCATACAAATTTTATCCTGTTCCTTCCTTAATGCGTGCTAATTAATAGTTCAATTTTATCCCAGATACATGGTAACATTTGCACATCACATATAAAAAGCACTAAAAAGGTGAAGTTTTGCCACATCTGAACTTACATTAACACTTCAATTTGTTTCCTTTTATTTTCAATGCACTCTCTTTTATATTTTTATTTTTTTAATTAGCATTTTTAAATTTGGTTTAGGAATCCTGTTATAAAATTGCATTGTTTGTGATTGTACTACAAATGTAAAAATGTATAAATTTTTTTTCCTTTTCCTTTTTAATAGACGTTAAGACGTTTAATAGATGTCAATGTTCCTCCAGTTTACGGTATCATTTAGTGAGAGTCCTTCACAGCTCCTCTGATTTAAAATTATCCACATGTTACTGCTCCCGTTGCTCCACGATCCTTCGCAGTCTTTGCCAACGCGTTCCGCCGACCCCTCGAGAAACTATCGCCAGCACGGCTCGTTTTGCATTTCCACGGGGAAGTCTAGGCGGTCAGCTCGAGGAACAGAGATCCTCGGGCAGATACGTGCACCTATCTGTGTACGCTCGCGTAGCGAGTCGAACTGATTTATTCATGGCCCTACCCACGCGGTCGCGTTCGCACCTGCACGAGCGTCTTCCTTGTCAACGATAAAATCTACGCCTGCTGGCGTTTGTCCGATTTCCTGATTCACCTTGCCGCTGGTGATTCTCGAAATTCGTACCGATGTCTGCAGCCTGGGATGTAGAGTACTTAGGAAATTGTCAACGTTTTCGAGGCGTCTTTCACTCGAGATGACATTTTCCTCCCCTTCCTCGATTATAATAATTTGTAGGCAGCGATCTTTCCTAGAAAAGAGTAGACCTTGATACAGCCTTCTTCAATATTTCTCTACAGGATTCTGCAAATTCTAATTCATAAAAATTAAAATAACCCTGCACCCCTTTTTCCAAAAGAAATTACATTAGTGCGCGTAGGATTTAATTTTGGGGAGAGACGAGTTGAAGGGATAAAGATATTTTTACTACAAATTTAATAAAATTCATTAGGTAATTATAAAAATTTATTTAAAAAATAAAACCCGATTTTCTTTTCTTTTTACAAAGCTCCTCCTTCAGGGGGACCCCCTGCCCCCCCCGTGGGTGCGTCGCTGCTCTGCATACTACCAAATAGTCCCTTCAACAATTTTTCAATTTTTTTTCTTCTCTAGTACAAGTACCAAACATCTCACACCCCTAAATTAATAAGTAAATAAGTGCATCATATCGATCCAGGATTCTGTCGATGAAACCAAAGAAAAAGGTAATCAGAGTTGACCACTTCGTCTGTCGAACTGTGCTCGAAAGAGTACAATGTTTTGAATACAGGCTAATCAGTGTGCAGCGTGTAACGCGTTACCGAACTCTTTGTTAATTAGCGGCCGGATTTACGATGTAACAAGGAAAATCCGAGACGGACAAATCGTCGTGGTCTTCGCGGCTTGGCAAGCGACGCCGGTCGCCGCGAAAACAGTAGCAGAGAGGACTGCTGAACGACGCTGACCCGCTGCAGAAGAGAATTGTTTCTGAAACGGCGCGGCGTCGCGAACGGGCAGCCGGTGCTCCGTAATATTTAGGTTGAGTAGACGGCTCGCGAGCAGACATGTTTCCTTCATCCAGCTAAACGTTACGCTGATAAATCTCGTCCGTCGTCCTGTAACCGCTACTGCTTATTATTTGCACGTCGTAACGCTCGGTCCGCGCCCGAGACTCAACAATCCGCAGCGCGCTTCGTCGTCGACGATAGTCGTCGCTGAGCTTGATGAATGAATATTCACATCTTCTGCTGATTGACGTCGCTTTTGGAATTAGTTTCTATTTGTCATTCGATTTTTTTTATCAATTTTTAGGTGCGACTTCGGTGTTTCTGTTTGGATCATTGAAGGGCTTTTATTCAGGTGTATAGGGACCCAAGAGAAGTTGTTTTATGATTTAAAATTGGTAGTAGATGGTAATTATCGGGGATGAATTATCTGCAACTTAACATTCTTCCGTATATAAAATGGATGGTTATTTAAAAAGCAGCTTAAACTATGATCCTTCTGGTATTCTTATTAGAAAGGTACAGCAGAGGTTTTGTCTAAAAAAATATCTTTCCTTGAATGAACCCTCTGCCAAAATATAATCTTCATCAAATTAGAGTCCTTCAAATTTCCAGTTGATTTTAAGGAATGCTCACCAAAGTGCATAAATACATAAAACTGTAGCCCCCTTTGAAACACTTATATTTCAATCTTTCTCCCTTAAACTTTTCTACTCTTCCACCACCAGGAAGTAGTAGAAACAGCATATTGTCCATATACCTGACAAGCTCCAATTTGTGATTAAAGTTAATTCCTTCTATATCATCATGTACCCTGTCGTTTATAAATATTAGAACACCTGCTGCATTTGCAGGAAATGTGATATTTGGTATAGATCGAATATTTTCACCGCTTTTAATTTAAAACACCAAATAGAGTACAATTTTTTAGAGTTCTTCAACAAATTTTCAACATTTTCCAAAATTATTTATTATCTACTTACAGACTACGTGTCCTAATACCTAATATCGTTAAAGAGTACATAGCTCAGAAAGGTTGGCACAGGGCAAGGATCGAATGAATTTGGTTCCAGCGAGTCCAGGGGGCCTCGTCTTGCCGAAGCGCGTATGTACACGGTTTTGGCGACGTCTAGGGCCTCAGGGTGTACGATGCATTAAATCACGAAAATCGCGCGAGCTGCCAAAACGACAATAATACTCGCCGGTGCACACTCGGCCTACGTGTCTTCTTGCTTCTTGTACGGTTCTCGCATAATAATGCGTCAGAGCGTAATCTGTGCCAGCCGCCTGGCCACTGCCAGATTCAAAATACGTAAGCGTAACGCGGGACGAGGAGATGTCCGAGGGCTTTGCGCCCGCCCGCTCTCTGCTTGTCGCAGCCGCCGACCGATAATGTATACGAGTCCCGTTTCGGCTTTAATGCCTCATCCCGAATACTGTTTCCTCGGGCGAACCGTAATTCGCCATCCACGATGCCACGAAACCGCGTACAGACGTCTCTCTGGCGACGAGTCAAGAATTGAATTTCGCTCGCGTCGAATGATGCTCGACTAAATCGATGATTTTTTTTAGTAATTACTAAATGGTCGTGATTGGGTTACTAGCGGGAATGTTTATCGGTTTTATTTTTTAAAGGGACAATTGTAGTATTCGTGATATAAGAAACACCAAGCTGGGTGTCATAATTATTGTACCCATTCAGATATGACTATTTTATTAGTACTAACTCCCAATTCGAAATTAGTTTTATTGAAAGGGAATATATACAGATTTCCACGGAATTCAAATGTCGACTGCCCAATTGTGTTAGGAATAATATATGTTAAATTTAATTGAAAATAGATATTAGTTGATTCACGATATTAAAATTTAATTGGAGGTTTAAGAATTAATATAATTTGCGTTAAATTTAATTGAAAATATATGATATTTGATTAATCATATTAGAATTTAATTGGAGGTTCGAAAAGTAATATAATTCTTGAAAAATTAATATAAACCTAAATCTTTATTATCTGTTGTTAGGTATTGAATTTTTTTCAACTTTGCACTATTCTCTCACCCTCGCTTTTGCTTCAAAAAGTCTTTAACATCTACCACACAATTCTACCCTAATTCAACCATATTCCTATCAACTATCAAGTTGAGTTCATTGCTAGTTTATTACCAATAAAACTCAATGCAGCAATTCCTTGCTCACAGACACACCAGTAAACTACATCTGTCAGTAAACTACCGACTCCGCTGTCAGTTCTCAGCAGTGGAAGAACAATTTGGCTGAACGTGCTGCCAATCAACGTCAAATTTCTTGCGAATGTAGTATCATTTTGGTGCACGTTGATAGAGAGGACTGAAACGGCGCTTCCAAAAACAAAGTAAAAAAGCGCGGTCCGCGAATGGCGCGGAACCGAGCTCGCGGTCGCCGCGAACCACGAGAATGAAGTTGTACTTCGGTGCCAAGTTCCGGCGACTGCCAAATTGAAGTCGCGGGCGAAATAACGCGGCCAAAGCTTTTGCGCTCGTCGTGCCGCTTCCATCACGCACATACGCCCGTCCCGCTTCAGCCTCGCTAGTTTATCCTGTTCCCCTAGAATCTACGTGGACATCAATGTGTACGTTTAATTTACGCGCGCGAATCTTGCCCCGCACGCTCGATGCGTCTTCTGGCACACGTTCAGGCGGCTGAAAGAATGCCCGCTGACGGAAGATTATTTTTAAATCGTCAAACGTTCGACGAGGAAATCTTCATTTGCTCCGTCAAGGCGGCAGACAGTTTTTTAGTATCGAACTAGGGGGGAAAGAAAGCTGGATGGTATGGTTCGTTAAATCGGTGGACTTGTTGGAGGAAAGGACGATGAAAAGTTCAAATTGGAATTCTTAATTTAGTAGTTCATTAACATATCTTTCTTTTTAGAATTTTTAAAAGAAGGTTTTATCTTCCTGTCTTTGAATCTAATTTTTGAATATTGAATGTTGGGCTTTTAGCTGCTTGAAGTGTAAGAGACAACTTATTTTAAATGTCGAGTTTAGAAAGAAGGAATCAGGGATCACTGCTAGGCTTGTGCTTAAGGTCAGTTTCATAGGTCGATAGGTTGATCGAGTGTATAGTCAGAACAAGAGCAACTAGCTTCTCGAGGACATTGATCGTGAGAGACTACCCCCCACCAAACAAGAGAGTAGCTTTTTTTTTTTAATATTGGTTTACCGTCGCATCAACTACTTGGTTATTAGCGACAATTATTTACAGTGCGTTTCGATTATGCTATCATATTATATTATATTATTTTATATTATAGAATTTTGTCGATCAATTTAGATTCCGCCAGGAATAGAGTAGCTTTATCCCTACAGTGCACAAGTAAATTAAAATTATACCATTGCACACGTTGGGCTTTACAGGCCTATATTTCCAAATCTAGAAATGCAAGTATATTTTGAGAAAAAATTTTTTTAGGCTACTCGTAATCTACTGCCCTCAATCTTTATTAAATATTTAATAACAAAATGAAATGCTGAACAAATTTCTCTTTAACACTACGAGTCATGGTTATCTGAATCTTTTCCAATATCATGAGAAACTGTTCACTTGGGCCTGTCAGGTCCCACGTGTGCACTGTAAGATTAAACAAAACTTGGCATTTTTGCCAAAACTACAAAAAATGAATGTGCCACATCGAAACACTTAGAACTAATGTACCACAATTAGCAGTCTCGCGTGCGTAGCCAAAGCCGACATAAATTCATCGAGGCACGAAAAAAACTGACACGTCGTTCCCGAGATTCGCCAGCCAGGAATTCTGAAACACAATGTTTAGCACGGTTCGTTATCAGGACAACTGTAATAGACATTCCTCATCGAGCAACAGGTGCGACACCGCGTATATCATTTTGATTAGAGCATCGCCGCGCGTTCGCCTCGTGCACCCTAAGAATTCTCGAGGGAAAAGCTCTTGGCTCGGCGCTGCTGGTTGTTAACAAAACTTCGTTATAGTCACCTCGAGTGCGCTAAGCTCGGATGCGCTCGTCCGTGTCTTTCCCCCTCGCCTCTTCGCGTAACGACCGCTCGCTTTGTGCCGTCCCCGATCGTGATTTCAGCCCGTTCGTGCTAATTTAACCCTTTGCTGTCAAAGTCTCCGCGCGATCGTCGAGCAATCGCCTTTTGGTGACGTCGTCTCTTGTCTAACGATCGAACGTATAATAAGAGACTTTCGGGGCGGGAGGAGGATGGTTAAAGGCAGTTAGTGTTCGTGAAACGACTGTGAGGGTTAGAAATGTTGGAATATGAATCTTGGAGGAAGAGTTCATGTATAGCATGGATCTCTTAAATGGCTGGGATTAATTGGTAAGTTCATTAAATAAATGAAGGGGTAAATTCAAGCCTCTTTCTAATCATTCAATTTGTTTGTTTTAATCCTGTGCATTCTTTAGAAATGGGAGTCATCTCGTATTTTTGCGATTCGTTTTTCCTTCGTGCGATTTTACTGAGAATTTTTAACTTAGAGGCCTGGATGGATACTTCTTTTGATTGTGTGATGAAACAAAAAGAATCGAATAATTTTTATATTCAAATTTTTGTTCTACATAGGCAGGTACCTCGCACTGTTACAAAATTATATTAAAAAAACGATAAAACGCGATAACTTTAAGGGCTGACTTAAGAGCTTCAGAGTGAATTTCCGCAGAGAGAAAAAATTCACACGAAGTTTCATTCAAGTCAGAATTATCGGCTTGGGAAGTTTCCTTAGTTACACAAGCTTATAGACTGGTTCCACGTCAAATCGTTCACTTTTTGAACTCAGTGCGAAGGATTTTGTTCAAAATGAAATATGATATAATCCACGTGAAATAAGGAAGAGTTTAAGTCATCATTTTGCTGGTTTCGAATTTATTTAAAATATACATCGAAGTTTACAATTTTTGCCTATTTTTATGAAACCAGACTGTATCTATTCCTATAAAATTTTATCTGGGAAACCATTAATCGCATTGAATTCATTCAGTATAACCCCACACATTTGATTTTTAAAATCTATGTCCTTTCCCCGCTCGCAACGTGCCGACAGGCACACATACGCCGCTTATCGCGGCTGGCCGTGCATTATCCCGGCGTCGCGGCTAATTACCGATAAGATCGATAGCGGCAATTATTCTAATCGGTTTTAATTGAGACAGGCCGCTCGCTCCGGCGGGCAACTGGAGACAAGCGTGGTGTCGTGGCGCGGATAACGAGCTGCGTCATGTAGCGATCAGCTCGAACGGGAGTCGCGCGGAGATAAGCGCGATTCGGAATCGCTGGCGGGTTAGGCGGCGTCGGGTGGCCAGTAGCAAGGGGCGCCCGTGGCTGCGACGCGGCTAGAGCGGCGTGATTAATCGGGATCGTTAATTGTTTAATTGGTCGATCCCCGATTAGCAAATTGAACGTCAGGGCGGGATTTATGGGGCGAGAGGCGCGCGTTAACGGCGAATTCGGCCGGTTTTGCTCTTGTTCGGTTCAGTTGTTGGTGTCTAATTCAGGACCAGCCGGCGGACTTCGCACCTGTCATCCTCTGCCAAATGTCTCGAATCATTAAAGCAGAAAACGTGAACGTTTATGTTAAAAGTATCCGTAGGAACGGGCATAAGACCGCCACTTGGCAGCCTGTCCTGCTGCCAAATCCTTTTTCCCCGCCCCCTTGGGGACGGTCCTACGGGCGTCCGCTTAATGACTCGTCAAATCGGCCGTGCGTTCGCGTGTCAAGAATTAGCTCCGGTTTAAGTACCTGTTTATCCACAGCCACCGCTGAAGGTTGACCGTTTCGTAACCAACGTTGGGCAATCGCCGGTTGAATCGGGCTAGGCTGCCTCGAGGCGCTTAGCAGCTCGGGGATCCCTTTGCGGTTTCCCTCGAGGGTGCTTAGCTTGTATAGTTAAGTGGAACGGGGGATTATTGTGGTTTTAACACAGGGAGCACTTGTGATTACCGTGGAACTACATTGGCGTTTATAAGTAGGTTTTGGGACACCTGTTGTGCTTGCAGAAAATGTGATATTTGGTACAAATTGTATAGGTACTTTTTATCGGTTTTAATTTAAAGTAACATATAAAGTAAAATTTGTTAGAGTTCTGCGATAGATTTGCAGTGTTTTTCATAATTATTCATAGCTTTTGAAAAGATACGAACAGAGGTAAAGTAATAACGGTAAAGCGATAGGTGTAGTTTCTTCGGTAATCGCGTATGAAGTAGCATATGTATACGAGTCAATTCTGTAGCATCGTGTGATATCAAGGCGCAAGTGTTTAACCGTTTGATGTATTTAGGAATTTAGCAACTTTGCGGGTCGGTGTTGCGCCAAGTTGCAGGAATTTCACTTGTACAAAGTGTCGTAGAAATAGATGACCAAAACCTTGTTCGCTTATTCTACTGCAACTGAAAGTGATACAAGATCGTGCGATCATATTTTTATAAACACATTCTGAGAATCTCAGATTCAGATATGACCACAGAGCTTCAGAAAAATGCTTTTCTTCACATATCAACATGCACAGTCATTGCTACGCAAAAAAATATCCACCTAGCTTATCTGATCACAAGTACCGTCATTGTAAATCATTAGCGCGTAGAAAATGATAAGAATCCTATCTCTCTCAATATTCTTGCAAAACTCTATCACGAACAAAAAATATTTGTATCTCAGAAAGCAAACATTTCCACGCACATAATCATACTTTTTCCATCCAGTAATTTTAATTTTAATCCGTAATAAAGTCAAACGCTGACAATTTGAACGCTCAACGTACTTCGTGTGCGGGAGTCCTCTAATCGTATCTCTTAACCACTATCGCTCAACGCCTATGGGCGTTCTCCGCACAGACCGCCTGCAGTGAACGATTACATATAGACATTGCACCTAAAGAGTTAATAACACTAGATTTCTTGCAGAACTCCGAAATTTACACCTCGAATTACATAACAAATGATGCACATATTTCTGTTACCCCAATTTCCAATGCCAATAAAGAGGTATTATTATTATTGTTATCCCGAAGACGAGTAGAATAAACTCCCACAATTTATCCACCCCATATATCCCTCGCTATAGAGTATGTTTCGCGAACACGGCCGGCCGCCTCTATATGAATTATCTTTGAGTGGTTGAGTTATTGCATTCTAGCGGCGCGATTCTCGAAATAAAGACGTCTCGGTCAGGGAGCAGGGAATCTCGCCTCGCGACAACGCATTTCCGAAAATTGAAGTCGCGATGCTCTCGGGCCTATATTAGAGAGGCCGGGCACCTGTCCGCCTTCGTCAACGGCTAGTTCAGATTATTAGCTTCCGAGTGGCCGAGCGAGCCCCCTCTCCGATTTACACCCCGTATGTAGATAAATGGGCCCGCCAGGTGGAAATTGCCCCTTTCGAGTACGCGGGAATGCCACTCGACTCTATCGCGAACCAATCAGCTGGAGGTTTTGCCCTCTCGAACGTAAGCTGGAGCGAGCAGGAATTTCGAAACGATGAATTTGACGTGCACTCGTATTTTGTACACTACAGTATCAAGTATGTATATTACCATCTGTTTAGGCGTTTACTGGTCACTGTAATACAGAGTTGGATACTTTTGTTCGCCAGTATCTAGCTTTCTTCTCTAATTTGCTGATATTTAAGTGACATCATAGGAATTTGTTTTATTAATTCAAATGTAGCCAGAAGGAAGAAGAAATACAGAGATTAGAGATCATCTCTTCGTACCATTGCATGGAATCTTTCGAAACACTTGCGTAATATGAAAATCTCTGTTATTCGCTTCAGAAATCTACAGAAATGAAAGTAGAGATATTCCTGGAACGCCTGGCCTCCAAAAAGTAGATTCCTCCTCCATTTGAACAATTTCAAACTAAAATCCAGCGAATTAATTCCACTGCGACGAATTTCGTACGCTGCTCGTTCTAATAGTAAGTCCCTTTTTGTAATCTGAGATAAATTCGTCAGGTTCAAGGCGACTCCACAACTGGATCATAAAATATTCCAAGATTCATCTGGATGCTAGCGAAACGACTTCTCTATGACGCAAGCCGCTTTTGTTTCGACGAAACGCGTTAAAAATCGGTCACGAGACCGTGGTCGTAAACAGGCATCGCCGGCACGAGAACCCGAAATAGTTAAGCCGAATTCTCAGACCAGCGTCGGCTTAGGCGCTCGTCGTTGCCATTTGACAACGCCTACGCGTCCGCCGCGACTGGATTAGAATTCACTGGCAGATTTAGGGCCGGTTTCGTAATGGCGATTAAAGGCACTTCGAGACTCGCAGCGGTAGCGCGATTAAGCCGAGACACGCGAGCTATCCAGCGAGACGGTATGCACGATCGATCTTCCGTTTCGATGCGCATGTGAAGTTCTTGTTAAATCCAGGAGAGCTGCGAGGTTATTACAGACAGGGTACTCCGAGGGAAATTTTATTTGTTTGTGTAGGGTGTCTTGAAAAAGGATGAGCATAAAAGGGAGTGAAAAGGTTTCTATAAAAAAATGTCTTCAAAGTTTAATGGTGCCAACATAATTCTCAAAATGGGGGCCATCATTTTTTGTGTCGATACTGCATTTATAGTTTCTCTTTTTTTTTTACAATTCTTTTAATGATAGAATTGTAAGGGTGAAATGTACGCTGATAGAGGAGGCTATTTATAAATGTATTATGATTATTATTTATGTTTTTCTGAGGTTGATAAATCTAGAATTTAATTATTGGGATGACGAAGGTTTTGGTAAATGATTAGTCTTATCCTTTGATGCTGTCCAAGTATTTCCCTGAAGGAGGCAATATTTTCAGAGACGCTCTGTGTATAAAATTTTCTGATGCCTAGGAAAATAATAAAAATTAGTGGAGAAGAGTCAGTTCCATTCTAAAACAGGGAAATATTTTTTACCAATGACACTGACGGCACGGAACCGTCACGGAACTGATATGTGCGAATTCGCCTTAAGACTCACCGGACTCGAATAATTCAGCGACTCGAAAACGATAGGGTGGGGGGTGTCCGCGGGGAAACCGGATCGTGAGTGGCGTACGAGTTTCCAATTCCTCGACAACGGCGATCTTTACAGCGTTCACGATCGCCCTGGCGGCGGAGGGACGCCGTGTAAACGCATCACGCGGACCGATCCTAATGATTTCCCTTTTGGAAGTGAACGCCAGGCCGATTCGCTGACCAGTTTGTCTCGTCAGACAATAACGACGACGCTGGCGGCGGCGGTCCGTCGCAATGAATTCTAATTACCGCGGCAATTCCCTTGGTATTTATGATGACCGAGTTACAGTCCCGCTCCGCAGTCAGCCACGATTCTCTTCTTTTTGCGCCAAGTCAAACGGCTGGAATCGTTATTGCACGGTGGCGGGTTGTTGGGGAAGTTTGATTGGGCCCTTGTGAATGTAACTTGCAAATTTCTTCGTCGCTTATTATATAAGCTGGTTTCCAGTGGTGCGTTTTATGGGGAGCCTTTGGTGCCAGTGTGACGCAATTTGAGGGGAGGGGATGTGTATTTCAAAGGTGTATTGATTGTAATTAAATGGAAATTTACTGTTAGTTTGATTTAGGTATGCGTAAGTTTGAATTAGGTATGCGTAAGTTTGAATTAGGTATGCGTAAGTTTGAATTAGGTATGCGTAAGTTTGAATTAGGTATGCGTAAATTTGAATTAGGTATGCGTAAATTTGAATTAGGTATGCGTAAGTTTGAATTAGGTATGCGTAAGTTTAAATTAGGCATGCGTAAGTTTGAATTAGGTATGCGTAAATTTGAATTAGGTATGCGTAAGTTTGAATTAGGTATGCGTAAGTTTGAATTAGGTATGCGTAAATTTGAATTAGGTATGCGTAAGTTTGAATTAGGTATGCGTAAGTTTAAATTAGGCATGCGTAAGTTTGAATTAGGTATGCGTAAATTTGAATTAGGTATGCGTAAGTTTGAATTAGGTATGCGTAAGTTTAAATTAGGCATGCGTAAGTTTGAATTAGGTATGCGTAAATTTGAATTAGGTATGCGTAAGTTTGAATTAGGTATGCGTAAGTTTGAATTAGGTATGCGTAAGTTTGAATCGGGGGATCCTTAAGGTGGGTTTTGAACGTGTACATGTCGTCTGATTATTAAATTAAGTGTGGTACCATTTGGTTCCATTTCAGGAGGCTTTTCCAGAGGAGTGTAGCTATATCTCTAGCAAAGTCTTTCAAGGTCAGAGATCATTCTACAGAGTTAACATTGTCCTTTTAGCAGTTTATTTGAAGTCAGTATACAGGAAATGAAGTTACTTGGGACACGAAGTGCCTCCTCGAGGACTTTACGCTTCCATTGAGTATAGTTCCTCAAGAACGACCCCTCTGCCAATGGAATTCAATAAAAGCAGACTCCCAAGTCTTTTCTTTATTCTGCAAACTCAGAACACCCTAAGAAACTTCATATAATCCTTTTGAAACTGTATTTACCACCCATTCTTTGAAAATACCTCAGTTGGTGGTCTTCCATCAATCACAGCAAATTCGTTGCAAGAGTAATGTCAGAACAGGTCCAAAGGATCCCTTCTCTTCAAGTACTTCATCCTACAGCTTATTCCTGGTCGGGTGTACACGGATGAAGCCGTAAAGCGTCAGATGCGGTCGCAATTAAAAATAACGCAGCCGACTATGTCGCATCTCGCGTGCAACAGTCTTGTTAATCCTGACGAACCGCGCTCGATAATTCCCTTGAACAAGGAACACGCGAGATACGGGGTCGCAGAGGTTCAATAGCGATCCCTCGCCAGTGACTGCTGGTGTCCTTAAAGCGAGGAACGACTCCCTAAAGCAGGATTACGAGCACACGGTCGCGATTCAGGCGACATTTTAATCCGTCCATTCACCGAAAATCGGTCTTCGTGAATGGAAAAAGAGCTGGATGGAGCTTAAGCCTAATCCACTGAACTTCCCCTGTGTGCTATATAGCTGCCACGTGGTGCAAAAGATTGTTAGAATCTCGTTCTTCGTTCGTCTGTTCCTTTTATCTTTGAGTCTTCTTGATGCAATTAAAGTACTCAAGTGCCCTACTCGGGGCACATTGATGCAACATGTCTCAACCTTCAAAATGCCTTTTTTCAAAGCCATGGTTTTCGTTTAATTACATGCGATAACGGTCATCTGTAGAGGAAAGTACGTACTTTAAATGAAACTCATTAATAGTATTGAATATGGAATGCAAAAAAAAATAAAAAACTGAAAAATGTCACAACTAGCCTCGGTCTCCTCTATGAACGGTTTTAAGCGATGTACTTGGTATTTGGCTTGGTACGAGGAGACCATATCACAGTCGGTAGCCTGGTCTTTCTTTTTTTATCCTTGTCCTCGGGTCGGTCAGCTCTCTCTTAGACCCTGTCCTCCCCCGTTCGCCTCCCCACGGCTCGCCTCGCACCAGGAGGCAAACCAATTACATTATTTATAACCTCGAACTAATCTGATTACACGACGGCGCCACGCGTCGCCTGCCCCGTGAACCGATGCCATCGGTCGTTTCAATTTAAAGGCGTATCCACTGGGCCAGCCGCTCGAAAATACCACTATCGAGACTACATCTTGCCGATGGGGGACTCTACCTTCCTCCGTCACGAACCAACGACGTCCCTTTTGTTCCTACACGTCTCTGTCCTCTACTCGAATTTGCCCCGTGTCAACGTCGCTTTTCGCTCCGACAGCCACCTTTTCACGGGTCTACATTCGCGTAACGAATTCCAGGTTTAACGGTCGCTTTTTCTGCTCAGGATTAAACGACCTCTGTTCAATTTGCTGGCGAATACGGTGGAGGATAATCAGGACTTCGCTACGTCCACGGTATCTCTGAAGGTTACGTTCTAAGACCTGGCCAGTTGTGGGGTGTTAGACTCTGACGAGTGTCAAGGCTTATTTAGGAGTCGGTTGACTAGTTGGAAGGGTCAGCTGGAGAGTGAAAGGGCCAAACTGTAACCGTGGTTCAGTGATCAGATCGACCTATTCATTTTCTTCATGTTAATATTCATAAGAACACAGAAGCTACTATCATTATTAAAACCACGTCCCATCGATCTTCTACCGCAAGATCTCGCGGGGATACCTAGAATGGAGTGAAGATCGACGCGAGTGCTTCTAGTGCTGGGTCTTCCGGGTTGGAAACCCCTCCAGTAACCTCATCTATCAACAAAGTATCTTTGAAGAATTTGATGAAGCATGAAGTAAAACATCTGCAAGAACAACGTCAGCTTCCGGAGCAGATCTAATACACACCTATCAATCAGCCAATATTGAAAAGCTCGAGCAGTAATCGATTCCTAGGTACAGAGTGGTCATTTATGTTCCTAGGGACGTGGTGTCCCCGCAAAACTTAAAAATAAAGGTGGGGTCGGGGCTTTACGGGAGAAAAAGTCGAGACAGAGGGAAAAAAGAGAAATAAATCATCTGAGCTGCCTGGTCTGTCCGCTTAATGACGTCAGCGGATCGGTGACTAGGTCAAGGTGTCGAAGAGAATCCTAATTGTCCGTGGACCTTTCGTTCTGCTTTGCTCTTGGTTCTGTCGCGTCCCGAGAGCCGGTTCGTTCTGGTGCCATGGGACGATCATTTGGCAATGAAATACGGACACGGTTACATCAGTCGGCCGGGGCTGTCGTTAAGTGATATTTGCATCTGAAATTTAGTGGAGCGTCCTCTTCGCCTCGCGGTCCCGATAAACAGCCGCCGTTTAATTCTGCGCTGCCCCGTGGCAACTTAATGGAAGTTTCTCTGCGCGTTACTGCACGCAATATGTGCTGAGGATGACTGTGCTCGATGTCAGGCGTTAATGTCTCACTGATATTCTATTTTAATCGCCGTCGACGCTGCGACGGTTCTTCTATTAGCAACTGGTCGAATTTGTTACGTTATTCGTGGTCGTCTCGAGACGTCTCGGTGGCTGTACGATGTACTGTAGCGTAGAGATTGCTTTATGGGAGGTTTCTGCTAGCATTCTGAATACATGCTGACAAGGAAACGTTTCCAACCCGAAAATTCTGATTTTAAAGAAATTTCGTGAACGTAAAACGAAATTTTTTTCCTGTGGAAATTCACTTCGAGGAGGTGAAATCAGCCCGGGGGCGTAAACTTTAATTGAAAATTAAATAATTTTATAGATTATATTAAAATTTAATTGGAGGTTTAAAAATTAATATAATTTGTGTAAAGTCTAATTGAAAATTAAATAATTCGACAGATCATAAAAATTTAATTGGAGGCTTAAAAATATATATAATTTGTGTAAAGTCTAATTGAAAATTAAATAATTCGACAGATTATATTAAAATTTAATTGGAGGCTTAAAAGTATATATATAATTTGTGTAAAGTCTAATTGAAAATTAAATAATTCGACAGATTATATTAAAATTTAATTGGAGGCTTAAAAATATATATATAATTTGTGTAAAGTCTAATTAAAAATTAAATAATTCGACAGATCATATTAAAATTTAATTGGAAGTTTAAAAATTTATACAATTTGTGTAATGTTACCCCCACCCCCCGAACCAAGTAACAAATCGAAGCAGCCTCTATGAGATCAGGATATCACAACCCCACGATATCAACCACTACTCAGTCAAAACCTCACTTCTCCTCCTACCACTTGAAATACAATTTTTTGCAAACGATTCTCCGCTCGTAGTTCGGGAACGGCGGCTCCAGCCGCTCGTTCCGTCGAGAAATCCCACCGGTGCGTACCGTTACCTTCGATTTCTCACGAAACTGCGCGACCGGCCGAGGATTCATAGCTCGCGTTCCGAAACTCGACCCCGGGTATCCGTGCTGGTCCGTACATAATTCTGCCTCGTCTTTCTTGTTCGACAGGAGTCCCTTCTCGCCCCGTGGTTTCGGCGCGCGCCGTAAACATATAAATCCGCCGCGTATAAATGCATCTCCCGGCTTTTACGATCGCCGGCTGTAAATTTCCGTCGGCGTTGAAACGACCATATAAACACGCGCCGCCTCCCCCGTTGTTTCGCGACCGCCGTCAGGGGTGGCGTGGCCCGCGGAATTCACGGCGCGATAGCGATGGGATCGATGCCGCGGTAGTTCTATCTCGCCGGGGGTGGCGAACTTCTGGCAAAGAGCCCTTCTGTGTTTTCTCAACTGCACCTATATTTCCTGAAAACTTTCCGTGGGGACCTGGGGGTGTTGTCGGTGATCCAAATGTGTAAAATAGATATCATGCTACTCTTTTCAAATAAATTTGATATTTAATTCGAATATCCTTAGTGAAAATTGTATCGGAAGTAGCAATGCATTTGATACGAAGACCTGAGTGTTTTGGTGATTATTGAGAGGTATTAAAGTGAGGTATCTATCTCGGTGTTAAGGGTTGTCGAAATGGTAAATTGAGTGTTCGGTATACGAAGTGGGTACTGAATGGTATATGAGTTCTGGTTTCTTAGTCTTCAGGAAATATTGAAATACTTCTGGAATGTATACGTTTATCTGTTGGTAGCCATCGAAGTGGTGCCATAATTCATCTGCTTCGGTATTTGTTTCCAGGCATCGAATTGGTCCAAAAGTTGATCCTCTCTGTGGAAGTACCGACCGAAGATCAGAATAACACGGCTCAGCATCGATACACTCGATTCAGCGTCACTCCCATCGCTATTCGCGTATTTCATTTTCGCGAGGCCGTGCTCACCACTCCGGCAAGGCCTGCACTATTTCGGTGTGCCTCAAGGCGAACAAAACATTCGTAGAAAGAATAGACTGGTTCCCCGCTTGCGATACGACAGAAAACGAAGGAAGCTCATCCTTCTTAAAACTTTCCAGACCTAACACCTAGCACTCGACACCTCTGCCACAAATATTCAACAATTCCACCGCCCAAATAGCTACATTCGAAATGCCACTTTATCTTCCCATTAAAATTACGCAAAAGCGTGGAATTTCGCGCGTTTCGCGATTCACGGCGGACGCACGCAAAGAAGCAGCAACGGCCGGCCGTTTCGTAATTGTGAATTCGAGGAACCCCCGAGCGCGCAGTTTTTTAATATCGCCCCGGAGATTAAACGCGATACAGCTAATGTACGAGCAGATAAATCAAACGGGTGTAATTCGAATGTATACGTTCGCGTCCCCGTGACAGCTCACTTAACAAGTTTTAACCAAATTTCCTTAGCCATGGGCGAAGAGAAACCGCTGGTCCATGGGCGCCGGCCAGGGGCTCGTCGCAATTAAAAGCCCATCGAATTAATTGTCCCCGGTGTGCTCGCCGCGGTGGCTCGCGTGGTTTCGACCACTGAATCGGCCGTACAATCGTCCGATAAAACAGTCGGACGTACGAGCTGACGAAATTAAAGGCCCGCGACCGCGTCATCCAGAAATAATCGGCCTGCGAACCGTTCTCCGGCTTGAAAACCGAGACACGACTTTAGCGCTATCACGTGTCGGGATCTCGTGTACCGAGCCCGAAGGACCCTTACGAAATCCAATTACGCCGGCCGTTAGGGTCATAGAGAATCCGTCGGACGAGAAAAGGAATTACTAGTTGGCATCTTTTTCGCCGCTTTCTCTCGTTTTTTGCCATCGCTTCGGCGATGGTGATGGCCAGATCTTGAGTAACGTCGCCGTGAACTATGATACCTGATCGCACCTGAACAAATTCGGTACGTCGATAAAAGTAATCGAGCAAGTTGCGTATCATTACCCAGGGAAATGCAGTACGTTCTCAGAGTGCGTTTTCTAAACGACTTTCACGCGACCCGTGGAAAATTTCGCGTTACCACTTGGTGGATCGAGGAAAGGCGAAGATTAAAATATTACGGTTATCAATTCTGACGGAAGTTTCTCTCGTTAGCCTGTATCTAGCGAAACCTCGTTGCACGGCTCTGTCCAATTACACGTTGCGAGATCGCGTATGCAGAACGTCGAATTGAAGTGCTTGCGTCACTTTATGACAGAGCTAATGCGGGGATCGTTCCATGAGAATCCTCGTAAGTGTGATATAAATTTATATCTGATGCTCCGAGCCAGAGGAGCGGTTCCATTAACGTGCGCGCGGATTCGCGGGGCTTCTCGCATGAGAAACGCCGCGGCGAGGAGCGCGGAAATGTGCCGTGCGATTTCAGCGCTGCTCGCCGGGATACACCTGCGTATCGCGATAGATCGTTCCCTTACAAATTGCCCCGCCGGGTACGTTACGATACATTTCTATCGTATAACGTGGCGGAACGTGGGCACACGCGCGGCTTCATACATCGACGCCCACGCGCCTCTGTCGAACGTAACCTCTTTCATGGTTCGATTAATGCGAGAATCCGCCACGCTTGCACGCGCGTGTATTTCCGCTAATGTCGTCATCGTAGAAACGGCTTTGTCTATTCGTCGACGAAACCTCGTTTCCTGCTTTCCTGCGCAGCGGTAGTTGATTAAACAGCGATTGAAAGGGTCTCGTGGATATTGCAAGCAGTAGCGAGGTCTCGAACGCGCATGCGTAAAGAGGAGACGGTGGGTGGAGCCATCCCCTCTACTGCCAATCCCGAATTCTCTGAGGATAGAAATAACTAGATTTAAATGGTTTTAAATGGGTTTAAATGGTGATCTAGTAGCGAAATATTTTGATATTTAAGTAGGTTCATTTTCCATCTCCTAATTTTATGACATTATTTTGCCAATGAGCGCATTTTTCAGAGTAATTTCGAGATACTCACCGCCGCTGTTGCTATAATTCTCGCGAGCAAAGCTAAAGAGACTGAGAACTGTACGGGAGCCACGAACAATATTTTCGCGGTTCGGGCGCCCGAGATCACAGGTTTGCGTGTTTTTTCCAGTGCGAGCCGTTTCGAATATAATTCACGCGATAATGCTAAAGGAAGTAACACGGGGGCAATTTGTCCTCGTCGCGGTGGCGGCGGCGAGCATGTCGTGGGGGGATCAGCGTCGTAAATCAGGACTTTATTTTCGGGGGAGAGGGGAAAAAAGAGGAGAACGATACTTTCTCAGGTCCCGGGCAGATTATATTCTGCAGAAACAGATGTTCGGCTCGAGTGCCTTAATTAAGAGGTAATTATTTATCCACCGGGTCCGTGCAAGTTTCTTTAATAATCGTCGCGATTAATACCGGGGTTCGCGCTGCCTAACTGGAAGTCCACCCTCCAGCCCCCGTATTCGTGTTCCTTCGAAGAATAGTGGAGCCTGTGTGCCCGCGCAAAAAATAATCCAGGAAGACTGTATTAACTTGTAACATTATTTTTATGGTTCACGGTATTTACTGCGAGGAGAAGGAGTTAATTTTCTCTTTACCAATATTTAAACACACTGCCAGCGTTCTTGGTTAAGCAATGCCCCATTTATCAAGTTAAGATACTTTCTCATCGATTTCCCTGCGCGTGTTAACAACGCTCTAATTTTATACCTTGCTTATCGAGCGACACGCATGTATCCGTTCTCCTTTCCGCGTTAGGCGCCACTCGAGCAACGCCATTGCGGTGTGCTCCATCTTCTACCCATTTTTCTTAGAGCTTGACAGCTTCTCCACGCGACGCTCCGATCTTAGCTAACGAAAATCCACGGTGCACCGTTGCCCACGTATTTTTACTTCCTGCACCATGCACGTTGTCACTCACTGCCTCGCAATTACTCATCGGTATACACCCCGTTGACTTAAACCCCTTCGCGATCTTCCCGATCTCCTCTAGGATTTCACTGGAATCGACGCAACACCAAGTTGTAGGCGCATACCGAAACGTTTTCACCATTGGAAGTCCACTAATATTCCCAGGCTTCCTACACGCTCCCTTCACTGATATCTCGCGAAACGAGGTTGCAGGCAGAGCTCCGTAGCACAATAGTACCGATTATTAATTCAGCGACCGATCTTCGTAACAGCCCCGTGATTCACCGACTGTCACCACCGAGCTGGATTGGCCAACTAAGGTGGCTCTCCGGCGAGGTGCTAATTTCACCGCGGGATTGTCGCGTGCACCGTAATAAGGGGGCAAACGCGGCCCCATTGTCAGCCCTATACGACGTGAATTTGTTTCCATTTTTCACGACGTTGCCACCTTGTACGTAGACGGCGCACAATGGAATGGAGAGGATTAAGAATGCCGTGGCGGTTAGCGTCCACGCGAATTAATGCGGAGGCTTTATGGGGAGCCACGGGGTTGAACAACGTGACCCCGCGGGTAATTGGACGTCGCAGGTTGCCACTTAACGGTGACTCATCCGCGCAGCGAGCGGATTATCTCGCGCGATCTGCTCTCGATGAGCGCGCGAAGACACGCGACGATAAATCGCTCCGAGGCAACGGGGCTAGAGAAATTGCGAGGCTTGTTGAAGCCTCTGGGCTTTCGTGATCATTAGCCATCGATTACCTGTCGTCAACGGTGGCACTGAAACTTTGTTGTTTGAAGTATACTTCGGCTTGGGGAGGAATAGAAGATTAATACCTTGAAATTAGCGTTAGTTAAATTTTCGGTAACTAATCGTAAGTTGGACATGGTGTTTAAAGAGTAGGGTATGCGGTTTCTGGTTACTAACTAGGAGCTGGGAAATCTAACGTTCACCATTTAATAAAACAAGATCTATCGAAGGATCAAAGTGACATAGAACCTGCTCTCTACTTATAGACCGCTGAAGAATTAATATTTCTAATAAAGTAACTTAAAATCAACAAAAATAAAGTTTTAGCGACCAAGACACATGTCACGTATCCATCAGATTCTTAAGGCGGAGTCGCACATATCAGTTCCGTGACGGTTCAGTGCCGTCAGTGTCATTGGTAAAACATATCGTTTCCCTGTTTTGTAATTAGGGATTGCAATACCGGTAAACCGATTTACCGGTTTACCGATAAAGCGCGAGAAATACCCTGAAATTTTTACCGGTAATTCGCCAAATATTTACCGGTAATTCGATAAATTATGTATAGCAATGTAGCGCATATATGCATTCATTAATTCCGTCGATATCTACTCTGGTATCAGTGAAAAAAACTTCAATTAATAATAGAGACGAAAACCTCAGGATGAACCAACTTTAAACCAAAAGAAAACTAAAAATCTGAAGCCACCAAAGAATAGACGTATTTTCAAGTACAAAAAGTAAAAAGAAAATATCTACAAATGACATATGATTTCTTAATGACTACCCGAAGAACAAGTGTAGAATCTAAGAGCGCTTTATCAGGAGACCAAAGTTTAGACAAATTATGTTTTTTGCGTGCTTATTTATTAAAAAGAATTGTTAAATAAAAAATATTTAATTATGTATATAAGTTAAGATTCTTATCATTGTTTTCGCAATAAAGATCCATATTAATAAGTAATGTCAATACAAATATATCTATTTTGTGTTATATCATTTTATATTTTACGTTTAGAACAGTTTTATTTGCATATATTTTTTATAATGCTCGATTAGAGATCAAATTTTTTTTGTTATGCTTACTTTTATATTTTCAATACCTTAAAAAATTACCGGCAAATTACCGATAAACCGGTTTTGAATGAAAATTTTACCGAATTACCGGTAATTGAAAAAGTCGGTAAATTTGCAATCCCTGTTTGTAATGGAGCAGTTCAAACTTATCCCAGTCAGTTCCAGACAGCACTGAATCCACAGGGAGGTGATATGTACAGACACGAATCGGCCTTTATTCGACTTTAGCTCTCGATACCGCCGCATCCACTTAATTTCCCGTTACGTAATTTGTCAACAACGCAGCCGCCAAGCTAGAATCATTCTTAGTTCGCAGCCTAGTGCGAAAATATTAAATACGATCCGTAGTTACCGGTCAGCCGATGTTTTACGAGGTTATTTACTAACAGTTATTGCCGTTGCGCAACGGTCCTTCCCCAAATTAACGAGTGGCTTCCTCGAATCACGCGGCGGCGTCTGTTTTGCAAGCCGCCCTCGCCGGGACGCTCGGTGCCTGTGTTTTGACGGACAGTGTCGAGGCTCGATGACGACACGCTCGCGAAAAAATCGGCTGGCCTGATCGGAGACAGGGAACGGTGACGTTCGCGTTTGTTGTGAACGCGGTGGAAGGCGAGTGTATTTCTGAAGCCGGTGAGTCACTCGCCACCCACGCGTCCTCCGTGCGCGCGCTCCTACACACAATCGCGCGGGACATGCGCGCGAGCACGCTGCTCACCTTGCCGCGATCGCGTGCACGCGAGTTCTTTTTCTCCCCCCGAGCGGGTTACGCAACCGCCCCGCGAGCGTTATGCCAATATTCGCGCTGGCCACTCGAGAAGAAAGTGTTTTACCGTCCTCACCAAGGCTGGCCGAAATCGTTGCATTTTCCTGGCTCGTCGTGCCACGTCGTCGACTTCTCGCCTAAGTCTTCAGATGCTTTTAGTGTGACTTCGTTGCTGCTTAGTCTGTTGAAAGGGGTAGATTCTTTTTGGAAGCTGTTTCTGATCTCGAAACGAGTTAGGTATATGAAAGTCCACTTACGTTTTTAGTGGTACTTGGCACCAAAGGGGTAGAATTCACAATTTGTAAAATTAAATGTAGTGTCTCACAAGTGTAGTATATACAGAAAATATTTTTGATAGATTGTAGTACAAGTTAAATGTATATGAAAGCAGTTTGCAGCTGAACCCTCCGTTGACATTCTGGGTCTGAACCACCTATAAACTGATTTTGACGCTCTGTACCTTTTCCAATATGTAGATTCTACGTAGAACATCGTGGATATTCATGGAATATCCCTATTTTTTTTCAATTACCGAAATAGCCTACCTTCTATATGCAAAATAAATACCTTTTTTCCGAAGCTGACTTAGAAACTATTTTTTTCCCTCAAAATATTATATCTGAACAACACCTGTGTAGGTTTTTAGCTTCTAATATTGAAATTTGTAAAAGTTACAATTTCTTGAAGATTTTCTTCGTTTTTTCTCGACACGTGGTAATCAGGAATTTTTTTAGAAGAATGGTGATAAAATTTCAATTAAATCACTATTGAAATACATTCTAGAGGCCTTGAAATTGATCCTTCATTTTTTTCATAACGATAGGATTCTTCAGATGAGAATGGCAGTCGTTCAAAAATTGATCTGGGTGTAAGCCACCCAGTATGTCAAAGTTGATTGCAAAAAGAGGTGTGTCAAAGAAAGATTAAGTATCATCTGCGAGGACCCATCGATTATAAAGAACGATAGAAGTGGAAGATGGGTACACATACTACCATATCATTCAAGGTTACCACAAGTGTCCTTCATACTTCAACAGCTTAGAATTTCTCTACGCTAAATTACTCTGATAAAAATTCAAAGCTTGCGATATCACTAATTCGATTTCCACGAACTTGTCAGATTTTCTCGTCCCACACAAATAATCCACGTTGCGCAACGATCGTTCCCGCGTTTTCAGCGAATTTAAATCGCAGCGCGCGTAATCCTCCTGAAACCCGTTCGTCCGTGCACTGGGAAACTCGATCATCGATATGGGGAACTAGTTACGAGCGTTCGTTCGTGTCATAAGCGGCGACAGGCCGCTATAAATAAACATTTACGATACATCGATCAACCGTGCAACAAGCGTTAAACGAGCCGCGCAGCGCGATACCAATTAAAGACGAAAATAAGCGGTGGCGAGCGAGATGTTAAATCTGTAATTTTAAAAACTTATCGCGTCACCCGCTCGCGTGATACATTTTAATGATCGGCCCAGGTTCTCGCCACGGTCGATGATCGTAATCGCGTCCCTCTACGCGCGCGCACCTCGGATCCCGCCGAAAAATATCTGTCCCCCAGGATAGAGGCGCGTGACGCGGATCGATTACCTCGCGACGGGCTTCCGTTACCGGAGATTCGACCTGCTGAGGATGCGCAAGGTGTTTAAAATTGTTCTGCGAAAGGGTAGGTCTGAAATTAATTTGGTGGTCGGGCAGAGGGGGGTTTCAGACACGCAACTAGTGAATGTGAGAAATAAAGATTCTTTCCTTTGGGCGTCATTTTGCTCTAATTTTCCGAGGCCACTGTATGCATAATCTCATCACTCGTAGTAATTTTAATTAGGTACTACCTACTTTTGAGTGTCAGAAATTGAAGAGTCCGTGTAAAAAATACTGTAAGTGCCAAAATCAAAGTCTATACTACAGCATTAGCTACCACTGGCACGTAGAACATTTTCAGATAATTTTTTTTTAATTTTAGCACTTACAGTGTTTTCTACAAGGATTCTTAAATTGTGCAGAGAAAAGTGTATTGCTTCCAAATTTTTGAAGATAGGTTTTTCCTTGGGTGTCCGTTGTGTTTCAATTTTCCAAATCTAAGTTCATCTGAATTTTAACAGCGTCTTCACAATCCCTCAATAATCACTCTCACACATGACAAAGAAACTCCAAGTTTCCAAACACTGACTACACTACCTCCATATCGCTCCCCACAAACGCTAAACTACGCTCCACGAAAAAGAGGAAAATTGCAAACAAAGATCCATAATGAAAATCTTATCACCTGTGAAAAAAGTCACGTGCATATAAAAGAAACGCAGCCCCAGTAGCCGCGTTCCACGTCGACCTCCCAGCCGTTGTCAGAAGCGGTTCCCCGAAACTGTTTCCAGAAGCAACATCGTTATTATTTCAGTTTTCAATCGGCCCGTGCCACTTCCCACCCGGGTTCGTCGAACTCCTCCCCGTCGTCCCTTATTCGCCACCTCGGTGCACTTAGCGTCGCTAGATTCCCCAGGCAGATATTAAAAACAGCTGGACCCAGGCCACACGGTCGCGCGCGCCTCGACATCCTACGTGTCGTTTGCGAGCGACGAATTTATCGTCTCTGCCGCGACTTTAAGTACCACCCCGTCGCCAGAGAAAGAGCGAGGGAACGACACTCGTCACTTTCGATATATCGGCGTGGACCGCCTCGCAGCCATCGCCCGGAGAGTTTCGCGCGATAAGGAACGAAGGAACCGGGGCCCGGCGTGCCTCCGCGTTGCACGGAAGCGACAGCGGCGGGTTATTTATCGCACCGTTAGCCTCTGACGTTATCGCCGGTACCGAGTGCTTATTGTTTCTTAAATTCTCCATAATTGAAATTTACTCCTCGCGGCCTCGCTCGTGTTTCTCCCGCCGGCCGTGTCGCGCGGCCACGATTCGAGGTTAATTGGTCCCGGCCGAGAGAAAGTTGCTCAATTTTGCAACGCTGCGAGGTTGCGAGGTGTGTCTCGGGTCGGCTGCGCAGTGGCAGGGGCGAGGGCGGGGTTGCGCCGCGAGACAGATGAATTTTATTTCACTGCTTTTCCCCGGTTTTATTTTCCGGTGGGTATGTGCAGTTTGGGCAGGTGTGTATGTTGGAATGTGGGCAGAGGTTTTTGAAATTGAGGAAAAAGTTGCGCGGTTTTATTGATACGTAGAATGAGGCTCAATGGCGCATTCAGGATTTAATTTTGGGGAGAGCCGAGTTGAGTGGATAAAAATATTTTTATGAAAAATTTATGTAATGCAATTTGAATAAAATTCATTGGGTGATTATAAAATTTTATTTACAGAATTTTTTAAAGAATATAGTAGCACGTTTCATTTCTCTGACGAAAAACAGCACGTTTCAGTTTGCCACGTGAAGAAGTACATTCCATCGTTTCTGACGAATATTATCACGTTTGGCCTCCCGCCGCGAAAACTAACATATATGACTGCTTAGCCACGAACAATAGCACATTTTGCACTTTGCGGCGAAAACCAGCACATTATCCTGTTTCGCCACGAAAAATAACACGTTTTGGATTAAACTGCAGAAACTATCACGTTTCGGCGCGTGGTTAGTGTAAATTGTTCAAGTGCATTTTGCATAGAAGAATGTAGCTTTGAAAATATTGTTTAATAAATAATAACTCCATCTAATCTCCAAAAGGAAACACGTATGAAAATTTTAATCTACATAATTTAAGTGCGGTATTTTAATGTTTAATAAATTACGGAAGGTATTTAAGTTGACGAGCTCGATGTTTCGTAGCCAACAATCCGAATGTGCTGCTTTTCGGCGCTACAAACGGAACATGTTACTTTCCGTGGCAAACCGCTCAAACATGCTAGCTTTCGCAGCGAAAACCGAAACGTGATAGTTTTCGTAACAACGAAGACAAACGTACTGTTTTTCCTAAAAAAATTGAAAGGTGCTAGTTTTCCTAACGCTCGTCGATATATACTTGTACGGGGAACCGGAGAATGCGATGATTGCCAGTTTCGCGCGTCGATATAAGTCGAGATGGTAGAATAGGTACATTTCTTTCGTACAAAATAAAGTTGAATTTCTCGAGAATGAAGCATAAAAAATGAAAACATAAAATCACCTCTAAACCGAGGTACAACCATAAACTCTACAAGCGCGAAATATTTCACGACCCGACGACAAAGTGTCATAACTTATTACGCATTCTAAGCGCATTGCATCGTAAGTCGCTGTTGAAACTCGCTCCTCTCTCCATAAAGTATCCAAAACCGCGACTAAAATCAATGTAAATCAACTAAATAGGTCTTGCACTTTTCATCCCGCACGTCGAGAATGTTCATTACGCGTGGCAGGCCCGAGGCGCAGCTAGCCCGTAACCGCCAGTAAATCCCAAGTGAAAGAAGTGCTTGTGCTCGGACCAAGAACAATGCTCGAAGTCGATACGCGCGGATGCGATTTAATTCGTTAATTATCCGAAACAGTTTAAAGCACCGTCCAAGAAAACATGTCGGCGGATATCTGGGTCGATCCAGAAATAGCTTGAATGCATCCACCCGCTCCTGCCTCCCTCTCCTCCTCTTCCTTCTTCTCCTTCTTCTCTGCTCTTTGCCTTCCTCCTCCTCTCGGATTCGTCGGTCCTCAATGAAACATCCTCATCCGCCGCGGGCAGACGATCTCGGTCTCTCCTCTTTTCTCCGCTCGTTTCCTCTATCGCGGATCAGCCTCCTCGCGTTCTTTCTCTCCCGCCTCCCCCTCGTTTCTCACCGTCCCCGGCAGAGACACGTTCAGCGTCGATTAATCTGCGAGCGTCGCCGCCTCGATTGCTTTTAAATTCGCGCGGCAGCGACGTAAAAGCGGCTTCTGGTAATGCACAGCCCGACTCCGGGCCATTTGTAATGACGCAACTCGCGATTATCTTTTACGAGGGGCCGATTATTTACGAGTCGATGCCCCCGGGCGGTGAATTATGCCGCGCGAAAATTACTTAATTTCTCAACGCCCCGATGAGCCACCGCCGTTAATCCGTTCTCGATTCCGGGCGTCGGGCGTGGGGGGCGTCGGTAGCGCGACAGAGCGCCGCGTCAGACCTCTTGGAACATAGGAACTGGTACCTTTCAATTCATTTTTCATCTCAACGCACGTTTGGAACGATGAAAAGTAAGTTCATTATAAACTGGAATGGTTAAAGGTCAGTTCTATTATATGAACTCTCTTCTAATTGTAAGTGCAACTTTTGGACTATGATTTACTATGCTTTTTTAGTCCAAGTATTCACACAATCCCTTCTAAAATTCATATTAAACTGTCCACTCCTTCGCATCAATCGAGCCACTAAATAGCTAGCTGAACTCATCGGTATTAAATTCCTCCAGGAACCGCTGTCGAACCCACCTAGCCCCTAAGGGTGCCATTCTGCAATTTTACAAGCCCACGCTCTCCCGCAAGCATGGCTACGAAGAAGCTCGTGAGATTAATCTGTTGCTTGATAAACACAGATGGAGCACAGAGAAATCGATAAACGAATCTTCCATCTGCACTGGTGGGGGAGGGTGGTCTGGTTCCCTCGCGCGGAGGTTTCTTTTCGTTGGGCGGCGAGCATCGTTTAACCAGCGGCGGTTATTACAGGAGACAGACGGTTGCCCAGTTGGACAAAGTGGTGCCATATTTTAGGAAGGATTCATGACTAACGCCGCCGTGTCAACCCGGCGACGTTCGCTCGCCCGTGTACAAGGCCCTTGCACTTTTGTAATGGCTCTACATTTGTTGGCGCGCGGCCGCTTAATTGACCAATTTTTAATGCCGCGCGTCGCGGTATTTAGGGATACACGGATCTCTCGGATTTCGTGCGGCACGCCGCGACTACATTAGCGGTTAATACGCTGGAAACGATTATTGAACGGCACATTTGCTCTTGAATATACACGCGTACGCGTCCTCACCGTGCCTCATTCCGTAGGGGGCGCTGTGGGAAATGAAGCAGAAGCTGCACGGTGGATCGTAATTGAAAACTCGACGTACTTGTTCCGTTACGGAGCAAGTTTCGAATGATTGTTTGGAGTAATTAGGGAACGCACTGGTCTATTATCTTTCGTTGTTGGTTTTCAGAATCGATTGCATTTTCAACTACAAATAGGCTTCAAATCTTCAAGGCTCAAGTTCAAACTATCTTTCTTATTTTTGAGTTACTATGTAACAGTCTTAATACCAAAAACTTGAAACTTGTATAGGTACACTTTAAACCTAAAATCGCACAATTGTAGCTACTGTTGGATGCAAGAAGGGCCTCAGTGTCACAAGACAGTTTTGAGAAAAATATATCTCGACATTACGAAGTCAGTTTTTTTTTGTACATAGTGAAGATGTTATAAAATTGTCTCTAATATTTATTTAAAAACTTGTAGCTGCATTATTACAATCGGAATTGTGTAATAAATCAATAAGTGAAATTAATTTTAATTATAGATCGTGTTATGCTCAGGTTGATGCATGTTGGCTTATTTAATGAAATTAAAATTTTTCGCCCGTATTTATAGAGAATCCAAAAAACCATAGTGATATCAGCGCATTAGTTCGGTCAATTAAACAAGTGTTTAATTGACACTTGTTTAATTGACCGAACTAATGCGCTGATATCACTATGGTTTTTTGGATGTTGGCTTATTGTTAGGTACTAGATAGAGTCAGTCGGTCAACATCGATTCACTAAATTTGCCGTAGCTCTGTCAATTTTAGAGACACGGCAATGGAATTTCGAGAGCATATATAGAATAGAATGAAGAATCTAAGTACGCGTTTTATGCAAAAAAGGCCTGGATGTCCTGACGCCCAGAGACAACAACGTAACATATTTTATTCGAAACCAAATATTTCAGATAATCCAAACATCCGCCTCAGAAATTACTAGTTACGCGATATTGAATTTGCCTGCGACGAGAGAAGGCGAGCGCCCCTCGCCGCTCGCGCAGGTCCGCGCGCAACGCGCTCGCGACCGCCCCCTCGAAGCAGACATATTGCCCGGGCTTTGCCCCACTCTCCACCCCTCCGTCTTTTTTTTTTATTATCGCGTTGACTTGCAGTTTTTTTTAATCGCGCGCGACACGGGCGGTGCTATCGTCCGCGGACGTATCGTTTTGCCGCAATTAGTTCGTGGCCGACGCTGCTCTAAATCGGGCGGCGATCGTAAATCCACCCCGACACCGTCCCGGAATTCATCCTCGATGCGACGCGATGCGCCGCGGAAAATTGGAGCGTATCGCGCGGCCGACTGTACCGGGTGGTCGCGGAAAGAAGGCCCTTTCGCCCTCCTTTTTTCCATCGAGCGATATTACTCTTGCAGGGACTTTATTCTTGGACGCCAGCCCCCTGTCCCGATCACGCGATTCGCGGCTTCTCTTCCGTTTCTTGTTCGCTTCTTTTTCTGCCTCCGACCACGGGGCAGGATCGGCGCGAAACGTTCGGGATTCCGTGTCGGTTCGTTTCAGCGTCACGACCGTGCGATTTTTATTTATCGCCGAACGGTTGGCTAGGTTCCTTTCATTTAGGTCTGCGTTCGGTGGTCGCGTCTTTTGGACGAAGGAAAATTGATCGTAGGGGAAGGTTACCATGCTCCTGTTAATGACACACTTTAAATGCTATCGTCGCAGGATATTTTAGTTATGACATTGAACTAAACTTTCTGTCTACAAACTTCGACACTTTTTGGACTTTATTACATTGAATTAATATTAGGGGCATTTTAATTTATTTTTAATTTAATTTTCTTCTCCTATATTATATTTATTATTAATTTATATTTGGTTCCAAATGAGGAAGAGAGTGGATGTAACAATCGCGTCTACGGTGCTTCCAACAATAATAATGACAGCGATGATAACGTTAGATAGATTGTGACATGAAAGTGATGATACGCGCAAGCTTACGTCAGATGGAAACCACAGAATTTCAGGGATGTAAGTGACGATAGCACTCGCTTGCACGGGGTGCTGTTTCGAGAGGTGATCTGGTTCGATCGTAACGCGACGTCACGCGGGCATAATCGGTGCACGGGGCTTCCAGAGGGGGCGGCTCGTGAGAAATTAATCTTAGCATTATTACCACGGCGACGTCTTGGTGGTCGCTTTATTTTCGACGTGTGGCCCGACCCACTCGTTACGAGCAAATCTGGCCAGCGCTGTTAACACCTTTTCACCTCCCGCCATTTCATCGTCGATCTAGCCGTTCTAGATTATTTTATCAAATTCTCCCCAACTCAGACCCACTTGTTACAAGTAACTCAATTTCATCGAATTTTATGTAAAGTAACCCTAATGCAAAGCTAACCTACCTGCACTCGTTACAAGTAAACCGGACTTCTAATGTTACCACCTTCATCCACCAATCTACTTAGTCTTTCCAAATGATTGTACTACCGACCTTCATTCTCGAGTGGCTCACTAAGTAGGCTCCCATGCCTCTGATTTACGCGATCGATAATCACCATTCGATGTGAGTTGCCCCTTTCAATTAATATCAATTCCGCCGAGGGCACTTTAATCTCTGCACGTCCGTACGATTGCTCGAGCACTCAACTTCGTCGTCCGACACTTTATGGGAACATAATCAAAAGTCCTCGTAACCGAAACGCATGTTCGTAGCTTGCGAGTGGAATGAATTATACACTTGCATTTTAATACAGATATAGTGACGTAAATTCGGTTGTAAAGTGCCACTGATTAAAGGCGGGTGCACACATATCAGTTCCGTGGTAAAAAATATCTTTTCTCTGCTCTGAAATGGAGCGGCTCACATTTCTTCGTGTCAGTTACTGACACTCGCGCAAAGAGACTTAAGAGACCACTGACACTAAACCGTTACGGCACTGATGCGTATGAATCCGCCTTAAAACGGAAGCCCCCAGGCTCTTGTAAACGACAACGCACTTTAAGATTCCAAGTAGCTACATATCCTTCAGTGGGATCAATGGGAAGTAAGTTATAAGATATAGATATAATACACCGCACGACCCCAAGTAACACTCGCCTGTTTGTTTTCCCACGTTTTTTTCAACGACCTTGCTCGGACGCTCGAAACATGTTTACCTTCACGCCTGGACGATTCGACCCACTTCCCTATTTCTCTTCCACTCGCTCCAGATGCACGGTCAGCGAAATAGAGAAGTGGGGTCAGCTCAGCCGGGCGTTAAAGTAAACACGCTCCGAGTACGTCGGAACAATGGGTCCGAAAAAAAAACGTGGGAGAGTAAACACGCGAGTCTGGTTTAGGGTCGTGTGGTGTACATATCTCACCTCGCATTCAGCTCTCATCTGACCCATTAAAGAATGGTGGCCTAAAGTGGGGGACTTACAGCACTCTTGTAACTACCGAATTCAGGACTTCGAGTGACTTATCTTGACACGTGAAATGTATTTTTACTCCTAGCTTGTTTTATGATTTCGTTGTATCTCCACCATCAATTACACGTTTCGTAGTTGGAAAATGGTGGATTCGTGGATGTTTCTACGCGCATTAGACAAATCTTGTATCTGTATGTCAAATGTAGAGAGGTCGATAGATATACTCTGTTGTCCTTAGTTAAACTGTCCTATCTAGTATATTTTCATTTTTTTGAGATTTGTTGAAATATTTGGAGTTCCATGCGTCTTTTACCTTTTAAGTAAAGTTAGAAAACTCTACGTGCTTCGTAAAGATTTATAAACAGTCTGATGTATTTAACGTAACTTCTTTAAAAATGGTTAAAATATCCTATCTAAAACAATTAATTAATTGGTACGTTAATAATACATTACCTACTGGTACACCTATTACAAAAAATTATATCAGGCTATTATAAAATAATGACAACATTTTTTAATTTGAATGGAGGAAAATAAGGATGGTACAAAGTAAATGACAAAACTTCAGTTTTCTCGGTTGTTTCAAAATGCTAGATAGGACATTTTAACTAAAGAGGGCAGTACTGGTGGTTAGGTAAGTGATTTGTATTGAGTAGGGACTTCGATTTCTTTTGCCCTTATTAATTGATTTAGTGGGTCTGAAACATATAAGATTCTAATTCCTCAAATACGAATATTCTCAACGCTCCATTGCACTAGTTATTGTATTTAAAAGGACGAGACACTCATTTTAACGAAGAAAGAAAGGAAGCAAACTTCGTCTCAATTTCGTCTGCAAACTCACTCAACGTCTCATTTCACTTCTCCCTTCCTCACATACTAAGTAGACATCTTCACCAGACCACAATTTCATTAAATTCAACGTTCCCCCGTCCCTCGTAGCTTTCGTTAACATTGATTCACCCGAAACGTGATTTTCACTTTCCTCGAGTCGACATCGACGCCCGTCGAAGTCCGCGCCATCGACAGCCCGACGAGATGCTATCATCAGGCCAACGAACATTTCACGCCGACTGACTGACGTCCCGCGTAATTACGTTGGAAGACGCGTGTCGTTCTACCAAATAAAATGATTTCCGAGCCGACAATGGGACAACGAGACCGTCTCTTGCCTCTTTTTCACACGCTCCGTTCTCACGCCCTCTGCGTGCCTCTTTCGAAACGTCGATTCCCAAACTCTCCTATCCCGCATTCAGATGCCCCTGCAATTTCATCGCCCAACTATCAGCAGCTGCTCCATCACGAAATTCAGCAATCTCTACCATCGAAGAGAAAGTACGGATCTCGAAAAACTAAACTCACTGCTCCAGGGTCTTATACTTCTTGGTCGTTCAATCAGAAGTTTCAGGATACTCCAATACTGCCATCGCAAGAGGAAGATTAGCGGGGAATTTTGTTATCGTTCGCGATGAGTGGACACGATAAATTATTAAACGGGAACGCTTCGGTTTCGGTGTCGCTTTCGCGAGGCAGCGCGGAGGGGGGGGGGTGAGATGAAGTCGTTACGAAAACATCCCCCGAAACGGCTGTCGCTTTGATTCACCGTTTCCTGCGGCTCGGCGACCGATTTCGTTGTATTTTCGTCCTCGCGCCTCCACCGTTTCCTCGCCACCGCCCGCGTCCGTCGCGCTTTTCCTCTCAACCCCCGATATCTGCTGGCCTGTCTTACTTTCTTACGACTCTGTCGTTTCTTTCCCTTCTTTTCTTTGGGCTTGGCTTCCAGCGGAACGTCGTCCACGCGCTCGAGGAAAAAAACGCGTCGACTGTCATGGAGGGTAATGCCGACTACGCGGACGAGCACGTGCACTCGAGACACGTATTTCAGTGTTCCTCGATGCGTCTGGGGGATTTGCAGGAGATGCAGCACGGTTGCAGGGTGATCAGGGGTGCTGGAGGTTGTATAGTGCGAGGTATCTTCTTGTGGGTGGAAGGAGAAAAGAGTTGAGGAAATTGTTTGTTGAGGTAAGGTGAAATGGAAGACTTTTCTTGTGTCTCTATGTAACAATAGGGTTTTAACTTAATTTAGTAATCCTTCCTTTCGTTTGATCATAGATTTCTGTCATAAAAATAAAATTTTCTCGAAAATTCTTTATCAGTATGTTGTAGGATAGCAAAAACTATAAAAGTTTGAATCAAGCTTTTTTTCGTATCTTTTACGATTTCGCAGATATTCACGATAATATGAAAACCCACAATTTCTTTTAGGGAGTGTTTTCACCCTTAGCACCGTTTTATTGCCGAAACAAAAAATGGTTACGTTATTTAGCATCATTTGAGCTACATTTCTACAAAGTTTTACTTTTTTTTTTTATAATTTTCGAGTTAAACCTTTGTTGTAGGTACGTCCAACAGGGATAGACTACCGAAAATATTTGCATCCAGAGCAATTTCCATCTGGGATCGTTGGGGAGGACTATTTTTTATTTGATTTGATCTATCCTCAAAAATCAACACTGATCCACTTTTCGCGAACTAGCGCGCCAGCTCCGCGGAATTACGAATTCACCGTCTATTCTGGAATACGCGCGACGTACGACGCATTCGTGTCGACACACCGCGTGCACCGCCCAGGTGTGTACCCGCCCTAAGGTGCACGTGCGTCGTCGCGCGCTGATTTATGCACCGAACGGAGGTGAGAGCACGTAGGCCTAACGAGTGCTACTATGACCTAGTTTGCTCTCCACACTTGCACAGATCGTGGTGAGGTATCGAACTTCCTCTGTGAACTCTGTCGCAAACATGAGCCGCGAAAATTGATCAAAGTGGAAGAAATAAATTCACCGGGAAATTTCAGTGGACCCAATCGTTAACTGTTATTCCCTTCCACGTGTTCCTATAAACTGGAGCTCACCTTCCGTAGACGCCTCCACGGCGAAGACGCGAGACAGCGAGAGAGATAGAGGAGAAATAAATTCCCAGAGGAGCGTGGTGGCTCTCCTCGCGCCTTTATCTCTCGTCATCGCTTTCTCCTCGTCGCTGGTGATTTACGCCGGTCTTGTCTTCCTTAATTAGGTTAAGGCTCTCGGTTCTCTTCTGCGATCGGGGAGGGCCCTCCACTTCCGATCCGGCCGCGCGACACACTTGGACGAAAACCCTTGTTGGACATTAATCGAGGCGCTTGTATTGTACACTCCTGCCCCACGATTTATACCTTAAGCGTTCGCGCGCTTTCGGGGAACCGCTTTCCGCCGGGATTTATTGCATATTTACATCGTTCCTCCTTCACGGTGTTGTCGTAACAATGTTGTTCTCCCCTGGTACACGCGCGGTGCTTGTTTTCGCGCGCCAGGATTCCAAGATGGCGGCGCAAGACTGGCGAACGCGCCTCCTTCGCTTCGAAGGTTAAAAACGCGTTTTCTTAAACGCGAATGCATTTTAAGTAACTAAACGGTTTACAAATAATTCTGTGGACTGGCAGGAACTTGTAAATGACGTTTGTAGTTCAGTCAGATTTCTTGGGCGTTATAAATGTTCCAGTTTACAGTGGGTGATGATATAAGCTTACTGCGAAGTAAACATTTATGCGTTTGAAACAAAGAAGTGATGAATCGGAGTTTACATCTTTCGTGACACCATTGCTGAATCATCTCGAACAAAAACACCTTCGGAATTTCTAACGGCCTGGTGTAGGTGATTCTACATTGTCCGGAAAGTTGTAAATCTTTCAGTGCTCCTGTCACTGCTGCGTCTCGTGCGTTTTTCTCACAGCGTCCACGGTGGGCAATGAGAAAAATATAGCAGGAGGATTGGCAACGTTTTAAGTAGTAACCGCCTTCTACGTCGCGGTTGGTCGGCCATTGCGTAGCTGCAGCCGTCGAAGGCCGTTCTAGGTCGTTCGGTAGTTGCCATTAGGCAATGCCTCTCGCACTGGTTACCTTACGCAGCTAATTCGACGCGACTTTTGTCCTTGCGGGGATTGAGAACGCGTCGTATCGCTGCAAAACTCTTTAGAAATCTGCCATCTCGAGACACGTTATTAACAACCTGTCTAAAAATAAAAAAAATTGGTACTCAATTTAGGAAGGCAGTGCAGGGCAGTAAATCAGCTGCGTTGCTACAGTAGCGATTGGAGCAGAAGACGGATTCGACTTCATGTTTATTTTTTTATAATATACACATACTCAATTTGTATGGGAAAGTATGGTGCTCAGAAGTAGGGAGCCAATTAATGGTTGACCCTTAATTAGTAGAGTGGAATTCAAACAACAGTATTCTTCCTAGCCACTAATCTGTGTGCTCTCTATTCTGAATTTTTCACACAACATTAGATAAATTGCAAATGTGTTGAATTTTCAAACGATGTAAATAAGCAGCAAGCTAGACTAGCCACAGCATAGATATAAGCATACATTCAGCATCTGAATTATTCTCATTTAAATAGATTCCTCCACAAATATTTAAACACACCTTTACCTTAGAAATAAAGGAACCAGACTAGAACTGCAAGCAAGTATTTTTAGCGTCGTACTGAGATCCCCGTCACGTGTGTTTCAGGAGAAACCTCCTCGCCGCAGCACCGATGCAGGGATTGTTTTGGATACTGGCAGACCACGGCGACGTTCACGAGGAAAACTTTGGAATTTATTAACTTGTAAGGTACGTTCTTGCACGGGCAACAGCCACCCAGGACACGACAAAGTGTACTTTCGTTACTTTCACGCCGCCCCCCCTCTTCCTTTTCCCTCCTCCCTTGTACGCTGCTGCTCCGTTGGCTCGTTTATTTGTTAGCCTCGCGATAAAACTCCTCTGGCCCGTGCTCCTCCCATCCTGCGCCGGTGCAACACGCTCCTCCTCGCCTTTTCATTTAAACTGCCTCCACCGCTCGTAAGAAATAATGCTGGAAAAAGCCCGTCCGCGCTTCGGTTACCAGATATACCCCCGTTTTTAACGATCGCACTTAACCGAGCCCGCGCACACGCGGAGTGCCCGCGAAATTTGCGATCGCGACGATGTTCGGTATAAATACGAAACCTTTAGCAGCCGGTACTCGCTCTTAACCAGCTCGTTCCGTCAACAGGAATTGCTCCGCGTGCTCCTGATGAAACTTTGAAGTTTTTAAAGTACCGTTATAAATTTCCCACCGTTACCTACTCATGCGTTTATGCACTTTTTCTGGGGGCCTGGACGTGCGATGATGATGACAGTGGTTATAATAGTAATTCATTTTAATGAGATCGGTACGAGCAGTTTCAGATTTGAGATTAACCAGTGCTGGGCTTGATGCTGGTCTTTGTGTCGAAGTCTTTGGGTTTGTGGTAGTTTATAGGGTGTGGGGTATGAAAATAGGGATGGTTTGGATCAGTGATCTTATAATAGAGGGGTATTCTATGAAATAGTAGGGTGTATTATTTATTTGATAGATAAAGATCGTGAAGTGAAAGTATCTTACCTATATTGCCCTCCTTAGTTAAACTGTTCTATCTAGCATTTTTTCATTTCTTGAGATATGTTGAAATATTTGAAGTCTCACACTTCTTTTACCTTTTAAGTAAAGTTAGAAAACTCTAGATACTTAATAAAGATTTATAAACAGTCTAATGTATTTAACCTAACTTCCTTCAAAATGGTTGAAATATCTTATCTAAAACATTTAATTAATTGGTACGTTAATAATACATTCCCTACCGGTACACTTATTACAACAAATTATATTAGGCTGTTACAAAATAATGACAACATGTTTTAATTTGAATGAAGGAAAATAAGGAGGTACAAAGTAAATGGTAAAACTTCAGTTTTCTCGGTTGTTTCAAAATGCTAGATAGGACATTTTAACTAAAGGGGGCAGATTAGCTTGATCTCAGAGTAATCTAAAGCTGAAATAATCTGAGTATTGAAACCTCGAGGGCTGGGAATCGAAATTAGAGTGAATTGAATTGGTTATGACATCGTACTGGAGTCCAAGGTATTCTGGAATGAAATTGAGCACAAAGCAAGATCTCAGATGACTGGCTCTGATTCTAACTTCTCACTGTAACTTTTACGAAATACCTAACACTATTCTTACAGACAAGCACAAAATATAAAACTAACGCTCAGTACCACATCTCCTTTTCACGACCTCTTATCCAAACATTCAACAATATTCTTCGAACGTCATTGCATATTTCAGTAAGACAAATCACTTCTCTTCCAGCTCCAACTCAGCTGTTTTACCTACTTCGTGATATTTCGATAAAAAGATGCAGCAGAAAATCTACCAACCATTGGGAAATGAATTCTGCCATTCGCTTCATAAAATCCTACATACCAACGTGATTCGACTTCACGGAGAAGATCGCTGGTTCATGGTGCAACAGCGTTATCAAATCCTCCTGCCCACTAAAAAAAAGTATACGTCCAGCGTAATGGCGCCAGCTTTTCGCGATTCCTCTTACATAGGTGAGCGATCGCCGGCACGGTCTATGGTCAAACTATAAAGGCCATCTGTTCGCTTTTAGAGTCTCTTTTATACCGCGCGGTGACGTCACCCCGCGCTGACGATAAACGTAGATGAACGCCCACTCGTCGGCTATCGTGCCACCTTGTCCCCCTTCCTCCTCTTATTCGTCGCCCTCTTCGCCGACCCAGTCGCGCATTTTCCACCTCGTTCCCTATATACGCGTCCGATTCCTCCCTCCCCAACACCCCCCGGGCTGCAATGAGCGACGCGTCCGTATTATACGACCGGACTTTAACGATCGCCCGCCTAATCGTCGCGAGCCGTGCTTCGAGGAAAGGGTTTCGCGTGGCTGGAGACGCATTTGGCACGAACAACGCGGCTGGACGTCATTGTCATTCGTAAATCAATGAATGTACCCTGGTTTGGACGAGCTCCACAATTACGAGAGCTGTAGCTGGGTATTTTCGACTGCCGGGTGACCTTTGCGTGGGGTGCCTCGCGAAATGTGGGTGCAACCACCCTGTCTGTGACTGTCTTCGAGTTTCGTAATGGGAACTCGGGTTGAAGCCTGCCTATCACATTTTTGCACTTACTCTACTTCTTTTTTTTAGCGATTTACAGACGTTGAATTGCTTTGGGAGAAAATTCATATTTTTTTTTGGAAATGTTTAGGTAGGTATTTGTTCAGGCAGAGTTAATTGTGATTTTGATACAATGCGCGATTTGTGAGAGGCCTCCTTGCGGATGGTACCCTTGTCTTTTTCATGCTCGTTATTAAATGGTACATTCTTTTGGGAAAAAGTTACTATTCTGTAATATTTCTTACAAACAAATCTTCTTTCCCCTGGAAGCTACGCGTCTTCGCGTGGCTAGCCATCACTTAGCGCTCATCCTGTAAGCCAGGTCTACGCATTAAGGGTAAATACCAAATAGCCTCATTAGGGTAGATAACGATATTAAAAATTAATAGGCCCTAGGCACTTAAAAGATTTTGTGGCTCCCTTATACAGAGTGATCACTTCAACGCAATGTACGATTTCTTAGGCATTTCCGGTAATTTGATTAAAAAGTGTTTCAACACAGTGTTTCAAAACAGAAGTTAGATTTTAAAATTCAAAAAATTTCTATAGTGCCCCTTTCTCCTGATGCCCTAAGCGTGCTTATTTTGCTTAGCGGTTAATCCACCACTGCTACATTCCCAATAAAAAATGTCACCCCTTTTCCTCCCCTCAAACCTTCCCCTAGATCATGACCCAAACCTGAAACACCACATCTTCTCCAACTTTCACACTAAAACACCACCTATTTTCGCCACATTAATATTCACCCCCAAACAAGCCACCCCCGCCCCTTTACACCACCAATTCCCAACCGATGGTCGAGGAGCCGACGATTCGCACAGGTCGAAGCATCGACAGAATTCGTCGCGCTATCGGGAGCGCCGCGTGACGGCACTTGGCCGAGGCAGGGGGCTGATGGGACGTTGGCCCGCAGCCAGGCGTCCCGACGCTTGCCGAGAGGGTGGACCGAGGCCGGCCGAAGACGGCGTCCCGGCGTCGAGCGTCCGTCAGTGCGTGTGCGACATGGCTGCGAGGCGCTACGGCGACCTAGACGCCCTCCATCTCGCGATGTGAACACACACCTCCCGTGTGTCCTCGAACCGAGATCGCTGAACGATCCAGAAAGTTCGCCCCGACGTTCGCGCGGCATCTTCTCTCACTTCTGCGCCTCTCTCGAAACGGGTGTGTCGCGCCGCGACGACCCCCCCCGCGCTCCACGTCGATCGAATTCGCGACATCCGGATCGTCGCGCCGACGACCTTCGACGGCAACTCGAACCCGAACGTGCGCCACCCTAGTCGAGCATCGGCAGTGGGCGGTCACCGTCACACGTTCGTCGAACTGCCGATGAACGAACCGCGGGAATCATCGAACCCGCGCGATTTCTGTTTACGTTCCGAGAACGCTGGCTCCAGCTTCCCGGGGAGCAGAGTTTGCTTCCCTAAGGCCGCCTTTTGACTGATATTCCGAATAGGAGTGCTTGGGGAGGGCTAGTGATTGGGTAGGGTGACTAGTGACTGCTCTGGATCTGAAGGAAGCACCTATTTCTGGAGTTTATTGGAAGCGAACGGTGCACGGTGAATTGAAGGGATTACTGTGTGACTGGGACTGTCGAGGAACTTGCGAGTCGACTCTTGAGGCTTCTCGAATCAGAGTGCAATAGATGAAGGAATCACTAGAGACTTTTAAACTCCACCCCACTTGCACGGAGGGAGAGGAACATTGAAAAGAAGAGATCGCAAGGTTCCACTAGACACTTGATGTTAAAATTGATGCTCGATCCCTCGTGCCACTGTTGGGCAATGCATCGATGAAAATGTAGGGTACGAGTAGAAGAGAATAGCCACCAGAATGGCGAGATAGAAGCTGAGAACCGAGTGTCCAACGCGTCGTCAGAGAAGGATCCTAGACGATCTTGTCTCGTGGAAACGAACCTGAACGTACCATTCCTACGGCGGGACAGAGTTGCATTCCTCCTAAAGAAACTGTTGAAACTTCCGACTCGGTATTTCCAGTCTCTATCGACGTTGTAAATAAATGCTCACGGGATCGTGGACCAGAAGTATACGCCTTATGGACATTCGTAGACTAAGTCACCAATTAACCTCTCGATCGAACAGTGCGAAGGACACAGCGATGAACCAGTGATTGTGAAGGAAGAAAGTTAGCCCAGAGTATCGTAAACTCTTTGAGGATTGGTGGTCACCGCGAAGATCGTCCCGCTGCACGCTCAGACCGCCACCGGCGCGAAGCGATCGTTTTAGCGGTATCGCGCATAGGGACCGGCGAATCGAATGGCACGTCCCCTCGGAGATAAACATGTCAGTCGAGGGGTCTGTAGGGTGTCGGCGGGTCGGCGGTGATCGACGTTATCCGGGATTCTCGCTGATCCCCGGGCCGCGCCAATGAGCGAGCTGGGCAGTGCGTGTAATCCGCTAGGCCGCCCGTCAAGATCGTTTCGGCTGTCGTAGCTCGACAACCGACTGGACAAGTTATGTCGGGCCAGTGACGCGGCCCGGCCAGAACTTTCAGGGGAGAGGCCGATGTGTCTGTCGACGAAACGGTGGCTTCTACTCCGCCTGTGTGAGGGGGACGAAGAAGAAGAAGAGGAAGAAGAAGAAGAAGAGGAAGAGGAAGTGGAGGAGGAAGAGGAAGAGGAAGAAGAAGTGGAGGAAGAGGAGGAGGAGGAGGGTGAGGAGGAGCGCGTGCTTCGGGGTATCCTCCCGTCGTCGTTTGCACGCGTGCAGCTACCCTGCGGCGTGCACGTGCAAGCCCCCGTGCCTCCCTCTCTGTGTGTACATGTGTGTATAGTGCAGGAACCTACGATGGAATATCGGTGAGGTCACGAGGTCACCGCAGAATGCCTGAGCCCAGGGCGAAGCGCTGTAAACACTGTGACGGTACGGGCACACCACTTGGCCTCGAGTGTGCGCGCTTCCTTTGGCCTGCACAGCAGAGCAGTTTTTTTTTGCCGACAGCTCTAAGCATCCCCAGATTAACCACGATTAATAAAATGATTCTTACCCTTTCCCTGTTCTCGCTGCTTTCCCCTGATTAACCCCCAACGCCCCCGCCAGACGGCCCCAGCGAGGGGGCTCGAGGTTGACGTGTGCGAACCGTGTGACGCCATTAACGACCGACTGACTCGTAACCAGGCTTTCAGGGTGTTACTGCATGCTTTTGTTTTTGTGTTTAATGGTGTTTGTAGGAGGCAGAAGGTAGCTGCCCTTTGGTAGGCTTTGATAGAGATTTTGATTGGAGATTTTGTTTTTAGAAATTGAAAGGTGGCTTCCTTTAAACGGGGGTGTGTTGAAACCATTGTTTATGGGGATTGAGCAACGAATCGAGGGAAGGAAGCGTTTTAGATTTTGAAGAATTAGAGATTTGGAAAGAGCTGCTGGCAATTTATTTTTGCAGGACAGTATGGACAGGTCGAGTCATGCCAGCAGCGACTTTTGGACCGTGCAATATTCTGACACAGTCTACCTTGCAGTATATTAGAATTATTAGGCTCTTAAGCCAGTATCATATGAGAGTGATTTGTTAATACGCGTTCATATAATAATTCTTCCCGTCGTATTATGTTATTTTATGTTTCTTATTTGTTCCTTTGTGGACAATACGTCATCGCCAGCTGCACCTGTGCTCATCAAAGATCGTGTTATAATTCGCGCAAGGGAGCTGAAGAGTGATTATGTTGTGATAACTTTAAGTTATTAAACTTGACATTAGTTAAGTTGATTAACTCGAATTTCCCAGCCTCAATGGTGTCATCTTCAACCTATTTTTTCAAACTTTGTCAGAAGAGGATTTAGCTCTTAGTTGCTAAATAAGGAAACCGTTGTATTTTATAATAAAATACTAACCACAGTTACGATGTCAGTCTTACCCCAAATAATTCAAAAGTACCAAAAGACTGGTCATTCAAGAAAACCTTAAATACCATTTCAAGAGTGATTACCACTCCCCAAATAATATACCCTCATTGCACCAAGTTAGAAGACCAACAACATCAATAGAAAAATTAATTTATTACGATTATTAATACAGAAACTAGAGCCAACTATTTACTTCACATGGAAATCACGAGGATCACCAACGTACAGTTACAATCGTCTGGCCACAAGCCCCCGTCACTAGGGATGAAGTGCGTGAAAAGGCAGAATCCCCGAGGGAAATCTCGGTCTTAATTAGGAACGTAGAGGAGACCATTTTATCTGTGGGTCATTTATTCCGCGGCTGCGGCCGGACACTTGGACCAGGCTTGAGGCAGACCAAGGCGAGCGGGCATAGCGCATTCCAATCGGATGGCAACCACGTCCAACTGCGCTCCCCTCCGCTTCACCCTCGTCTCGCCTTCCCTCTTCTTTCGCCTCTCGCGCTCCACACCGACAGTATTTTTATCCCCGGTTATTCACCCCCTTATCTGCGAATAGAGGCGCCCCTTATCCACCTGGATTCATGCCTTCTTTCTGTCTCGCCTGCTGGTTCCCCTCCTTTGTGCAGAGGACGCGTTCGCCAATAATTCTCGCGACGATACTTCTTTCGCTTGTTCTCCATCTTTGAAGCTGATAAACCGCGCGATACCAAACAGTAATTTCTTATCCGTTCTTAAGTTTAAGTTCTTCCGATAGAAGCTTACGATCAACAACTTCGCCTTTTTCGCTTTTTCATTTCGATCTTGTCGAATTTCGCTGATCTTTTTAACCTTCGCAGCCAGTAAATAGCACAATATCAAGATGCGTTTGTTTTCTGATTCGACGTTTGCAATCGCCGCTGTCCAGGGTTCATTCTTCTCGATAGAAGTTTATAATCGGCAGAGTCTGGGGTAGCCTCGTAAGATACAGAAGTAATGGCCCGAGTTTCGGTGTTCCTCGGCCAAAGAGAGAGGGTTTCATAGAGAATATTCGCGGGCTCAAGTTTAGTGTCGAGATTAGTCAGCGCCGGGCCGGTTTATTTGAATTTCCATTCCCGATTGATCGTCTATGCAAACAGTGAAAACATTCCAGGATGGTAACGATCACTTCGGGTATTGGCCTACATTTTTCCCCCGGGGCGATCTTATTCGCCGGTCGTTTCGCAGCTGTACCACTTTTTGTTTTTCGAAACGTCGAACCCGAGATTCGGCCAGATGGCTGCGATTAAAAAAAGGATTTACTCCCTCTTTATCACGCGAGCGCCTTACGTTTCAGTTCCCTCCGACTGTATGTTCCTTTGCATCGGGAATTCTTAAACAGAATTTATAAATACAGAGCCAGTCTCTTTTTTACGTTCTTCTCCATAACGAATCACTACATAGATGATTCGTATCTCGAATAAAATCGCAATCGGACTTCAGAATCCGGGAAAATGCAAGGTAACGCAACCTTAGGTGGTTGCCCAAGGGCAAGCGAATCTAAAATGTGTTCCAACTTATTTACCACTTATTGTAAGTGCCTAGTATAAGTTTAAATCGCAATTCTAAAATGTGTTCCAAGTTATTTACCACTTATTGAAAGTAGTATAAGTTTAAATCACTATTTCGAAGCACCTTCAGTGTTCAACCCAAGCTTGAACCTCCCTCGTCCATCACCCACAACCATCCCACGCCAGCGTATCTCTCCTTCCTTTACTCGATCCCTCTGGCAAGGGACTCGCCCGTAATTCCATTCCTACATCTCCCTATTCCATTTTCATTCAGCTACAAGATCAAACTTGCAAGTTTCCCAGTCAGCTAATGATGCTCTTCCGCTCCGAGCCGTGTCGCCCGCGATCAAAAGCAACCTCCAAAATACAAGCGTTCGTGAAAGCTTGGCTACTATGTCTAGGATCGGTTGTTTATCAAAAGAGCAGCGCCTCGAAGATGCCAGCGAATGCCGTCGCAGAGGGGCAGTGTCCAACAGGAAGTCTAGATGCGCCGGTGACGAATGAAGCTGATGACCGTGTTTCGGCTTTCACGGGACTAATTACGCGTATCTGGTGTCCGCGAAGTCGGGTCGATAATGGGGGTCTAACTCGAAAAGAGGCCCGAAACGCATCGCGAGCCGACGGCGGGACGGTGATGTATGGTGCAGAGACGTGGCCGATGATTACGAGGAATCTGTTCCGTCGTCCTTCGACGGGCTGCTCGTTAACGAACGTCCGCCCCTTTTAATTACTTTCATCATTAATCAGCGAGGTGGCCCCGCGCTAGGGGTTACTGCCCCCCTCGGGGGGAGCAAACACGCTGTCACGAGTTAATTAACCGTCTCGTCGGGACTCTGTCCGACGAGCGGAGTCAACTTTGAACCCTTCCACCGTGACGGTTTATTTCTCGTCCAGCATCTGTGGCTGGTTCCTGCTCCTTTCGAGTTGGATGTCCCTATTGCGTTCGGGGCACGTTGAGGGGTGGTAAGGGTGGGATGTAATACAGTATTGTCTCGAACTAAAGCCGGAGATCCACTTGGAAACTAAACTAAGCTATGCTATTAGGCTGTGCCAGAAAGTTTTAAAAAATGAAGTTTTATAAGTTAGCTTAAAGACATCCTTATGGAACCGTTTCCACCGAAAGCTAAGCTAATCTCTGCTATGTTTTTTTTATGTTTTATAGCATAGCTTAGCTTTGCTTCCAGGTGAATCCTCAGCTTAAGGATGGGGTTTCTGCTTCGAACTAAGGTCAACGTTCTGCCTTCCAGTCTCATTCTACATCTACCCGATACGGTAATAAAGGCCAGCTAAAAGAAACTCCCTGTCAAACCTGTACTTACTTGGAGAAATTGATAGCGTCACGTCCTATCTTCATCCCCCAGTTCAAGATCATCCGCGCATACATCTAAGTCGTGATCTACAATGGCAATTTCCATTGGAAATCTCGACTACGGGGTGCTTACGCAGCAAATTCCTCATCGATGTATCAACGCTTAATAATACGCGATCGTATCGGAATTTTACCGGACCGTGCAGTCGCTACCATCGCCCCTCTCGTTTCGATTTCCACGCGCCTCTATATTACGGATTTGTAAATCACAGGAAACCGCTGAAAAATGTCATCGCCAGATGGTCGAGGCTCACGATCGACCCCGAGCCACGCTCGGGAGGTATCGGCGATTTCGAACCCTCTCGTTTCTCCTCGACGGAGAAAGAGATCGCGCGCGTGTTCTTCAAAGAGCAACGTTTACCGGAGGACAGTGAAATATCGCTCCACCGTAGCCCTCCTTTATTTCCGCGGCTTTTTATTCCTCCCGTTACATAAGCCCCGAATTATTTCTGGCATTGGCTTTTTCCTGCCCTCCCTTTCACCTTTCCCGCCGCTTTGTGATACCACCCAAGGCCGCCGACGTTATAAGATCGCGGGGGATCGTGGGCGATGACAATCGTACGATCGAGGAGAGCGGCGATCCACGAATTCTCGGACAACGCCGACCGCCTATAAATTTCCCATCTAAAATTGTCTTCCTCGTTCGAACGACGCGCTCCTATCCATATCTCATTCTCTTTTTATTTATATTACACTATATCCGTGCGCTCGCCTCGGCGCGATCGTAAAACATCGTGCAGTTCTTTTCCAGAGATCACAGCGATCGAGATTAGTCCGTCACCGAACCGCAAGCGGCGCTAGGTGGAAAATATGAACTGCGGCGGAGTTAATGTGATTTATAGAGATGGCTCTCGAAGGCGAACAGCCCTCGCCTCTGGGGACCATTTAATGGCCGTTCTAGTGAGCGTTGCTTATTGTTAGTTAAACGAAGACGAAACGCGACTTCTGATGTTCGTTCCTCGTGTTCGTTATCGCGGGATCGAGGGGATTTATTGGTGAGAATTTGTGGGGGTTGAATTGGACGTTCTGAACGGGATGGTGTCACTGAAACGATCATTATTTTTTAGATTTTTTAAGTCACTATTTCGGTTTTAGTACTGACTTTTCCTGGGGTAGAATTTGTTGACAGTCTGGATAGTTGGTTTGAGTAGTTATAGGAGAGTTTAAATTTTAGTGTAGCGATTATTTTCCTTTGCTGCATTTTGAATATGATTAAGTAGGATGATATTCCTCGTCAAAGTTGTGTACCTTGTAGAATTGTTTGAATTTGTGTAAGAGTTTGTGTGGCTTGTAAGAGAGAAGATTGAGCTAATAGCGTCCAGTTTCATCTTTGGACAGCTTAAACGAAGTCCACACGACGATTCTTCGACGGGGTTGGTATTAAAAGTGATTCGTAGGCTCGCAAATGGCTCGTAAACTTGGAGCTCAACAGCTGTCGATGAGGAATGGAATCTAAATTTAAGCCTGACCGGCCCAATGAGATACATTCTGGTAATCTGGACAATAGTCGGTGGAATTTAAACCTTTCTCAGCTACCAGTCGACTTCTTTGCAAAATTCCTGGTTGTTGCATGAGGAAATTTTCGAGCCTCGCGGCTGTTTCTAGTTTCTCATGGATTTAAGATTCGAAAGTAAAAATATGTTGAGTTCTTAGGTAGATTAAAAAAAAAAAAGAATAGAAAATGGGTAAGAAAAAGGGAAAAATGATGATCTATAAAGATCCCCCTATCTCCTATCTTATGATGGATTCTTTGTTGGTCTAAGATTCACTAAACTTTTTGACCCATGAAATTTCACCCTCTTCGCAACACACATAAAAAATTTGCAATCAAGCGAATCCCCTTTCAAATTCCTTCGATTTCTATATTTCCAATCTCAAGATGGACTCTTCACAGATCCAAAAACCAGTAAAGTTCATTACCCCCGATTTTTCTATCCCACTATTATCAACAGAAAAATAATCAGTTCACTAACAATAGAAAAATTCACATCCAACCATTTGAGTGATTCCACTCAATAGATTCATCAAAGAATTAAAAACCACCATAATTCACGATCTACCAAATTTCACCCTCCCCCTAAAATCCACAGTAGCACAACAATTAACGACCAACGAGATCCCTTTCAAAGTTTCATCGAATCTCAGGGTCCACCGTCCTGCGACCTTCAAAGGACCAGCGGGACGAAAATTTGGCAGCTCGCGGTTCTAGAGACGCCTAGTTTGATTATTTATCGGGACGGTATGCGGGATGCGTGGGCAGGCTTCCCTGCCCCGTGTTGCCGCTCCTTTTCGTTCGCTGGCCGCTTTCCAAACGGCGACACCCTCACACCTACGGGCTCCTTTTGCGCGACGGTCGTGTGCGTGAGTGGACGCTGGCGTTTGTACGCGTTGGCTGCATCACTCTCTCCCTCTCTGCCCCTTGGCTCTCTTACGTGTACACCTCGTGTGTACGAGTTACGTCGCCGCGATTACGCGCGCCCCTGGCTTCAGCGCGTTTCCTCCTTTCCTCCATCGGAATGGCCGTTCTTTTATTCTTCTATCCCAACGTCGGCCCGCGAGTTTGTTATTGCAGGGGTAACTCCGCGCCCGAAGGATATTTACGATCGACGGGCCGATCCGTAGTCGATTTATTGGGTAACGCTGCTGCAGAATCCTAAGGGGATGTTTAGTTTTCTGGAACTCGGCCGTGGTCTGCTCGAGGAAATACAATTGCTGGATAGGTACTCGACGGGGAACTTGAAGAATGAACGTCTACCACCCTGGTTTCAGTTCTACGTTATCAATTTTTTTTCAAATAGTTAGTTTCAAGGCTAAGGTAGAAACAAGTGACTAATATTCCACTGATACTAACAATAAGTAGCATCGACGCACTAGATATCCATAGGCAAGTTTAGAAGCTCCCAAGTCGATGAGTTGTCGTCGATCGAAATACGCGGGTGATTAAGAAGCGACGGGAATGAATTTCTTTATTCATCGAGAGGTCAACGCTTGACGACAGGCTGGTATTCTCGGACCCGAATATTACGTCGAAGAACTATAATCGTCAAACAGGAAAATGCACGGCGTATTAATAGATTTCTCGTAAAAATAGAACCGTGATGCATCGCGTGCGCTCGCGCGCGCGCGCCCGCTGACACACGAGATCGTAAAGCCCCTGACTTTTCTAAGATTCATCAGTCTTTCAATTACTCCGCGGGAGAAGGGAAATTTCTTTCTCTTCCCCCTCAGGTTTTTCTGTTTTCGTAGGATGGTTGCAGCTATGGGAGGGCGTGTTGAACGCGTTCGTTAATGGCGAGGGAGATCGACGTGTTTTCGTCTATGGACGAAAAAAGGGAGGGAATGGTACGCGAGCCGATTTCTATTTTCGATCACGCGATTGGACTTATTTATGGGTGGTCCCGGAACGGAAGGAAATCGACCTGACATGGAGCTGCGCGTTTCCGGTTTAGAAAAGCCGGGGAACCTTCGCGAAAATTGCACACCTCGCGATTTCAGTGATGTTGCATTTTGGAACTATCCACGGATTTAGTTATTTAATGGTTGGATAGTGCAGTAAAAATTGCAAAATAGAAGACTATTCTCATCCACCATATTCCTTCCCTAGATTTGGCACTCAAAGATTTTTAGCTTTTCAACCAGTAAAAAACACTACAGACAGGAACAAGTTCAATGACTTCAAAGCCACAAAAGTGCAATAAGTTCTTTTTTTTTTAATGATAAGTTCGAAGATTTTTATAAAAGAGACATAACCCAACTTTTATATAGATGGGAAATTCTCATAAATAATGATGGAAAATACATTGCTCGAAGTAAGTACCTATAATCAGTTTTCAAAAATTGAATAACGAACAAAATTTATGCAAGTCCCTAATATTTGCTTCTTCAAGCTCCCAGGCCCCAAATCTTCCCCCTTTCCTACAACCACTTAAACCTCCATTAAAACATGATATACGCCCTTTCAAAGCCAACCCGAACCTTCCTCATCCTCAAAATCCATCACAAACCACTCAACCCCTTCCTCATCATAACTACTCCTCCAACCACTGTCCATCACCCCTTTTCAATACAACGCACACAGCTCTCGGCAAAAAGCACCAGCCAAAAGTCACTAAATCTCTCGACAGCTCTGACAAGAAGCACTAGTCGTTTTCGAACAATCCCCCGTAAATTTATCCGCGTTCGATCGAGCGGTCCCCGGTGGAGGACGGCGATCAGGAGCGAAAGGGATCGAGGGAAAAGAGAGTTGTTGACGATCGGGACAGGTGCTGGTGCCGCGTGGTCGCCTTTATCGAACGAGATCGAAGATAATCTCTCGCCATCTCTCCCCTTCTGCTTCTTTTTTCCGCGTACCCCTCCGCCGCCAAGGCGCGCGCGCGAACACAGGGGGCGACCGATCTCCTGTTGCTCTTGGCAGCGGTGCGCATGGTTTACGCGGCAACAGCTGTGCTCGCACGCACTTTGCTCGCGCAAAACATCGCTAATGGACCGACAACCGCGACCGAGTCAGCCTCGCTTACGCGTAAATATAGTGAGGCTGCCGGCTCTCTTTCTCCCTTTCTTTCCACGGCCCCGTCTCTCGCTCCCTCTGCCTCTGGCCTGGGCTGTCGGCCGTGGACCGAAGCTTCCGTTAGATTGGAGGGGAGTTGGAAGAACCAGTATCTATGGTTTTCGTGAAATGAATGCAGCGCTGGGGTACACTGTGTGAGAGTTCCTTGTGAATTCGGGGAGCGTGGCTTGGATAGTGTGGGTGCAGAAAGTGCAGAAGGGGGGTAAGTAGTTTTGGGGAGAGTTGACGGTTAAATGTTAGAACTTAGGATTAGAACGGAGAATTGTGATCCTTGAGGACCTGGGACTGGGGATCGCAGTGTCCCAGTTTGCTTAATCTAGAATCTGAGTAGAACTTTGGACGTTGGGCGTGTAGGTGCTGGATACTTCAACACTTGTGGTAGGAAGATTGTTGCTCCGACCGTCGAGGGTGTTTTAAATTTCTCGCAGTTTATGGTTGGAAGTAGGTACCCCCGATTAGATACTTCTGCAAAGGCTACTTAAACTTCGAAGAATGGTGTTTTAGTCGAGTTATTTGGAGTGAGTTTTGAGTTTAAATAGAAGCATTTACTTAAAACGAAGGATGTAACCAAAAGGGGTATCTTATAATCGATCACTGGTACCAAAGTACGTAATACATTGCCTATTAAACGCTAGAAACAGTAGGAATGGAAATTGTATCCTTTACTGCAGCGTACTCGCTAGTGGACTGTCTGACCATATCGTCTGTATCTACTTCAGACCCTGTGGAGGCCAGATACCATGGACATAGGAATATAGGGACGTAGGAATCGTTGCGGGGGGTGATATCCTTGCGGGAGAGGCGACGTGGTATCATACGCTTTCTTTCTATTGGCTGCTGCTTCGCACAAGCGCAGTGATGTGTAATGATGAACGTTTGTCGCGTCCAGGTATCGGCGGGCTTAAGTTACCGCTTATGGACGGGGAAACACCTACAGGAGCGGTGGTTATGTGTCATGAACTGTGCCTGCGGTACGGAGCATGCGTAGAATGCAATCCATCAAACCTAGGCAGATAAAGATGCTCCGCCCCCTCAAATACATATCACTCCCCTCGCCTAAAGTCGCAACTATTCCTCCGTCCCTATATTCCCTATGTCCATGCCAGATACATACTCCGTTACCCGTGACTACATACCAAAATGGTGGCCGAGCCCCGTTTGACTTTGCTATTACATTATTCTCAAATTTATCAAATTATAGGAAGTTATAATCTACGCATTTCACCTTAAGTCTATCTAAAACAAATTCCCCACACTCGCCACCTGACAATATTAACCCTCGCACACCGAATACCGGGTCATGTTGACCCGTACCGTAGCTCGCCTGGTGCTACAGTCGACGATCGTCTTTTCGCTTTTCACTGTGGGTCAAAATGACCTGGCATTCGGATCCCGCGCTTTGCTCGAGCATCCGGTGTCCGAGGGTTAATATATCCTCGTCAGTAACATTTTATTCCTTACCCCAATGATAAAAGCGCTAACACATAGTAGCTACATACATTTTTTTATTATCTTATGGTACCTACCGACTTCAGTCCCAGGGTCGTGACCTCCAGTAACAAAACACCTTTTACACCCAGATACAAGCAAGCCCGAAAACCCTGACCAGTGTCACAACATTTCGCGAACGACATCGCGAGGTGATTGATCGCGTTTATCGTGCTGGCCAGAGGAAATCGAGGTGGCCACCGATACCAGCACACGCGGATTGGTGGTCCCGCTTGGCCCCGTGTGTATACGCGAGCAAGATGTGTGCCGAAGCTAAACATTCCGCGGTGCATTCACCCTGGCATTGCTGTAAAAATAAACGGATCGCCAACGGTGTGTATCCACCTCGTCCCCGAGGTCTCCGTTTCATTTACGATACCGCTGAACCGAGGCCCTGCGCGGCTTCTCTTCCTGCTCCACCGCGAAACGGAGACCTTGCACCTGGTCCCCATCGCGAGATAAAGTTGCGCCTCGATCCGAGGAGTTACGGGAAACAGGGGGACAGCTTCGATAGTAATGCCAGCGCACCGTGACTTCATCTTCTTCTGGAGGAAACGGCGAAGGAACTCAAGGTCGAGCTGGATCGGCCATCGTTGGGTTCGCCAATGCCTTACGTAATCGAGAAGCTCGGTTGGAATCGCGGGATCAACATCTTGCGGTGTCTGATACCGTGGAATGGGTTGTTGGGTCATCAGTTTTTTTTTAGTAGGTATTGTGTTAGGCACTTTGATAAAAGTTTTGTGGTAATTCTATTCTACAAAATTAGGTGTAGCTAAACTCGTGCACAGTTTGACTTATCCTGTTATTCAGTGTAAGAGGTCACCCATTTCTCACCAAACAACTAATGTGTAGAAGACCTAAAAAGTTGGACGTCGGTCAATATTTTTGAAGGACACTGCAAGCATATTTTAAATTCAGACATTCGATCTACTCTGAACACCTTTACTCGTTCTTCATTTTCCTTCTTTTCTGCCCTACTTTCTACCTAATTTCTAACCTCACAGTCCAAACCCAGGCCAAATCCCTAGATTTATTCCACCGCCTATAGAGTACTCTGTCTTCTACTCCAATTGCACCTACACTCCCCTTCATAATTATTCGGATACTCTTTGTATTTTCACAATATCTGATGTTTGGTACAGACTGAATACTTTTCACAGCTTTTAACTTCCGGTTTCAATTTAAAATATCAAATACCTACAGTAAAATGTGTTGGAGTTCTTCAACAAATTTCCAACTTTTCTCACAATTCACTCTCTGCGACTATCTATAGCCAACCATCAAGTCGTAACCGTTCCCGTCTACAGAAAAACACTACTAGCGTTTTGATTCACTCCATCGTTCTTCTCCTTGATTTTTACGCTTCCCTGACCTTGCTGCTCGCCTGCAAACAGGCTTAGGACGTTCTGGGTCGAGTCTTACTGTCGCTCGTAAAAGTGATTTAAAAGTGCAGCGTAGACGGCGCCGAATAGTGGATGATGTAAACGGGCTGTTCGTTTAGACCTGGGCCCGACCAGGCTGCGAAATCCCTCGGCCAATGGGAGGGCAACGCGATGCCCGTGGAAAGTTGTTCACGGGGCTTCATAAACTTGCCTACGGTGCTGCTGTTCGGTCATGCTCCAGCTATTTAAGAAACAATGACGCGCCTCGCGCGGCATCTGCATTGTTCTCGATAGCAGGACGGTGGGACGTTGAAAAGTGACCAAGATAAACTTTCTACGGTCCTTTCCTCCCTTTCCCCGCGGCTTGGCTGAATTGCCTGACCTTCCTCGGTGTCTAGCGATCAGAAATCTTCCACGGGAACGACGACGAGTCGCGGAGGAAAGAATACGCGGCTCGAGACGTGCCAAGTGAGTCAGTGAGCTGGATGGTCCACGAAATTAGATCGCCGCGGATGTTGCTGCATCGCTGTAACCGGCATTGATTCATCGAATCCGTCGTCATCGAGCAGATGCTGCCGGTATACAATGAACCGTGTATCGCTGGCGCGCGATCTTTACTTTAATTCTTAAAAATCCACGCGAACCACGATTAAAAAAGAAAGAGAATATTCCATCTGTTCCACACTGAGATTCATCATACTCCTCCCGCGCTAACTATTTTCAGCGAATCAGCCATCGTGTACTGGTCGTAATTCCTTTCAATTGCCTCTGCGCCTTCAAATTCTTTGTCTTTCAACCGAAATATCGCTTTGAGGCAATAACAATAACTCCGATGAGAAGAAACCAAAGAATCGAGAGGAAAATTTAAATCTGGATTTTTGTTTCATCGCGATGGAGAGAACAGCTTCCTCTTCCCTGATAAGGAGATCTTCTAAGAATACTCTGAATCGAGTTGACCTCTGGCGACAGTTCTTATCATTTTGTTTGTATCTCCACGTTTTTCAGCGTTGGTGCTTAATTGTTGGTCGGTGTACGTTGGACACTGTAGACCTTCCCTCCTAATCCTAACTGGGCTTCCCCTTTGGCTTCTCGTTTTGCCGGCGCAAGAGGAACGAGCAGAGCAGCTTATTCCAGAGCTTTGTGCTCGGACACGGTGATGAATTCGGCGGTGCTCGAGGATGACCGTAATTCATGCGTCGACGGGGTGTCAGTTGGCGCGGCTCGCGCTTAAGTAACACGGATTTACAGAACGCGGCCTGGAACAAGGGGTAAGCAGATGAAAAACGACGATCGGGCAAGATATGACGACGCCTGGCATGGACTTGGCGTCGGGTCTAGGAAGCGAGTCACCTCCGCCGTTGTAGCCCTTAATGAGCCCAACACGAGACTAGTCCAACCTCTTTAACTCTGTTTCTTCTGTCAACTGCTTCTGTCCGCTTCGCGGCCCCGCTGCCTTCGTCGTCGTCGTCTTCTCCTTCGTCTTCTTCCTCTTCTTCTCCTTCATCTGCCTCTCCACCCTCATCTGCATTGCCCGGCCGGGGAGCATGACCTGGATGGTGCCCAAACGAAATACCATCATCGTTCCTTCCTTTTTCGCGCGCCATTTTGGAGAACCGGTCGCGGCGGTGCTCCACTTCGCGCGGCCACTATGTTGCTCGGGTAAACAGCGCCCTGTCGTCGGGAATTAATCAAGGATCGTAGTAGATTCTCAGTTTTTTTAATAAGTACACTTAATTCTTCGATGTTGTCCGTGGGTAGCATCGTTTTGACTTTTTGATTTGAAAGCTGCGAAGGGAATTCTTTTGCTCGAGGTGGAAACTATTCCACCCCCTAGAGTGTAAGAAGCTTTATTTAATTTTCTGGGACATTCTCTTTCTAAAATAGAAACTTTTATCCTAGAGTACAAGTAATTTGCTAAGACAAAAGATACTCAATCAAATAAGGCCACTGAAACTAAAAGAAACCAGCCTAATTATTTCCAAATCCCTCAGCCACCCCAGCGTTCCAACTCCCACTCGAACGACAGACGTAGCACCTCGCGAACCGAACATTCGACAACCAAACTTGTTGACTCTGGCCGGCGTAACGCTCTAGATATTTACCAATCTCCGTCGCGACGGTGTATTTCCAACGGGAGCAGACAGCGAAGTGGGCAGATCGCGTCGAACGATCGATAATGGCGCCCGTTCACCGCGAAACGCCTCAATGCCAATGTTAAAGCTGCATTCTTGCCCGAGGACGAAATTAACCGGCGCGTGAATGCACCCCGCGTCGCCGAATCTTGCCAAAAACCGTTTCCATTATCCGCTTCCTGTCGCACCTTCGCGTATGCCCACCTCCGGTGATGAATTGGCCGCCGCACCGACCACCCCTCTTCCGCCTGGGACGAGTCACAAACCAATCACGCCGGCAAATATACGGTTATTTAATTTTAAGCGATGAACGCGAAGCCTGTCGCCTAGCACGGGAGTATCTGCAGGCACTTTGTCACGGATATCGCGCCGGTGGGGGCACAAATGGCACGCTATTCGGGGAAAGTTGTACATTAGGAGCTGTTACGAAGGCATTACGACACTGTCTCCCCCATTTGCTCGCGGATAAATTTCGTAAGGACAATTCAATCGTTTTCACTCCACAATTCTCGTAAAGTCGGCTATATACTCCGTGATATATTTTCTTCTAAGAACCTCCATGTTCTGGAAACCTGAGCGTTTAATTCACAGGAAGAGACACTATCGAGGTGTCCGGCGCCGATTTTTCTGTACTTGAAATATGTTAAGCATAAAAATTTAAGATACATATTTTTTTATTGCCAAATCTCAATTTTAACCGGTTAACTGGCAATGTATCATATATGATCAAAAAGAATCTTGCCAATTCTGCTTATGTATCATATACCTATGATCAAATGGAATAACTTTTTTGATTTTCAAACGATTTGAATGAAACTTGGTATGTAATGCTTTTTGGGGTCGCTGAATCTGAATTTGGCATTGGAATTGTAAAATTTAATATGGCAGACTCAAAATGGCCGACCCAACCAAAATGACTGCCAAATATTAAAATATTATCGGGATTTAGAAAAATTGTATATAGGGGTTTTTGGGATCTCCCATACCCCTGTATACCAAATTTTCTGTGATTCACTTAATTTTTCGATGTTGCCAGTTTGGGCACGAATAGTAAAAAAAGCCGTGCCAGTTAACCGGTTAAGGGGTGGAACTTCAGGTCTCTCTCGTTCCCCACTCTTCCGGTGCCATTTTTGCAATTGTTAAATTCTGTAACACTCCATTATAGAAAAAATTCTCTCTGTTAAACTTTAAATTTGCAAATTACAATTCTGGTGTTGCCATAAAATAAAAAAATATGTAAAAATTATAGAATTTTAGAATATAGTACACTAGATTTAAAGAATATAGTACACTAGACAAAAATATAGTACACTAGACAAAAATATAGTACAATACTATATAGCTATTATAATACGATTATCAACCCTCGTTGTTTCACACCCCAAAATAAAAAAAAATCGTGTCTCTCAGATTTTTATGATTAACAAGATATTTCGGGGAGAAAAAAAATCGGCGTCGGACACTTCGAAAATGGATTGACAGTGAGTCATAGCGAAGGAACGTTCGCGTGGTCAGTTTAGATGGTTAACGCGGGTGATACTGTCGTACAGGATGACGCGTTAATTTGCCCGCTGACTATGCTGAACTATGCGGCTGTTAGAACAACAGCTTAACGTCGTTCCCCGCTCGTTCGCCGCTGTCGCTTGGAAACAAGCGAGTTTATCGAGTCATAACGGTTGCGCGTCGCCCGAGAAAATTGGAAGCCGCGCGCGCCACGATATTATCGCCGTGATGACAGCCGTTCCACGATTCGTACAGGCCGGGGTGCTCGCTTTAATGACTCCATAACTCTGCGCATCAGATCGTGCAACGACCATGCCGAGGATCTCGCGCGAGGAGTCAGCCAGATTATTCCACTTTCCGAGTGTATTTATTCGTGTACTTCATTCTGACTGCTTGCATTAAGCTGTGGGGTTAAATACATCTAAATTGGATCAAATTGAATATTAAATTCTAACATTCGAAATCCCTGACTCCTGTACCCCAACTTTGTGAAGTACAGCTCTTCGATATTATATTGTTTCTAATCTCTTCCCAGTGGAACCCTTTCAAAATACATATTTCGTAGAACAATAATTAAGGAATAGATGTATTTACATTTTTTTACGGTAATCTGAAGTGTGATTTTATTTTAGGCTAAATAGGCTGCAAATTTTGGGAAGCGATAAATTTTGAGCGAAAGAAATTGGGAGAAGTTTAAATACATAGGCTTGAGACAACTTTCAAAGCAATTCACTTCTTTTCATATAGCGAATTATCAATAACTCATATGTGAGTTCCCATATTGAATTGATTTTAAAAGTGCCTCGACTCCTTTAAATTAAAATATTGGACGATATTTCGCGAAAAGGGCGGCAGACACTCGTTACCCTAGGGGTGGCAGATTTCCAAATTCGCCCCTGAGGATGTGGTAGATAGATTTTCATTTCTCAATATGGCCCTGGGAAGAATGATGCATGTTCGATTGGTCAAAGAGGCTCAGTGGCGCGAGCGATAAATATCGCCCGTCATACGGACATGGTACAAATCGGTATTGGCTGTTTTTGCGCATCAGAAGCGCGGGTCGCCGCGAAAAACGCCCGTTTCGATGCTGACATTTACGTTGCACCGCTAACTGGTTCGACGGATTTATCCGCGACCTTGAGAATAACGGGCGCGATTTGTCCTGGTCGTAATACGCTTTGGATCCGTTAAAAGTCAGCGTGCCTTCGGAATTGGCTCCCGACAACATTGTTGCTGTAAATTGCCCGATTTCGCAAAGCTGCTCCCGCGAGGCCTCGTTAGTCTCGTATGTCGTTGTCATTCTAAGCTCGAGAAAAAGGGGACAGGTCTCGACGTTGATTGCTCCCTTCTGTCTGTTTCAAATTTCGGACACTTTCTTTATTTAATTAGAATTCATCAATTATTCCAAGCGATGGCGCTCGCAAAGTGGCGGAGAAGAATTCCTGTCACCCGCCAAAGAAAAAGGAAATAGGAGATTAATGTAACCACGAGTGAAGTAGTCCAAGAGATTTTATTCTTTAAATAAATTTTTATAATCACCTAATGAATTTTCTTGATTTTGCATTAAAAGTATTTTTATCCATCCAACTCGGCTGTCCCCAAGATTAAACCCTGAGTGCGCTACTGACTCCAAGTAACAAATATCGAAGAATATACGTAGAAAGAGCCAAAGAAAGAATCAGCTGACATAGCTACATCTAAGCCCCAACTCGTACGTTGACAGTCGAAAAGCACAAGATTCTCTATGATTCATCCGCGAGGTACAAGATCGCAATGGATCGCAACTTTGGTGGGAATTTATAACACAGCTTCGACCATAAATACTGGCAAACGCATCATTGCCTCGTTTCTCGAAATACGACGCGTCAGCCGCGGCCATCGCGTTAATTCCACATGTTGGTCAGCGTCGATTCCGTTTCCACCAGGCTCCTAAACCGATTTCGCCTCGCAGCAGCGGCTAGATCGATCGAGGGTACTTGTAATAGGCAAGGTTGCCAGTGTCGCAACCGGTGGACGTCCTCGCGCCGTGTCCAGCGCGACTCTCAGCCTGGCGAACGTGTGATCCGTCGCGGTCGAAATCCCATGAAAAACGGCGGATTGTTTCGCGGCCGGTAATTCGGTCGCGAACGCGCTTGATTAATGCTCGCCAGCTTATTCAATTTCACGCAGCAGACGGCGTATTATTAATCAGCCAGGGAAGCGTAAAGTGTGCGCTCGGGCGCATAGGTGCGCGCGGCCCTCCTTCGCGCGGTGGCTAGCTCGGTTCGACCACTAAAATTACGAACGGCGACAGCTTAATGCCGCGAATTTGTCAAAAGCCCGGGGCGTACACCGGCCGTTTAATCAGATGGGATACAGTTGCGTCAAGTGGATGACAGTTTTTGCTGGCGCCCTTATTACCAGGCATTGTGCGTGGACGCGGCCGCGATTCATCTCAATACGTCGCGACTAAGTCGCGGTGCATTTCAACGCAGGGTAAAGTTGCTTGGGGTAGGCTAGGGAACGATGCTTTCATTGATGCTTCATTGGTGGTGACCTTTGTAGGTAAATTTGTCGAGGGTAACACTCTGAGTGGTGTTACGTACGCAGATTCATCTTCGACTTTTTAACTCGTTCGTGTGTCCGGAATGCGCGTGACCCGACGAGGTCACCGTATCCTGCAGTGGTGTGATGCAACCAAGTTTTCCCCGAAAACCCAACATTCAATGAAGGCACTCATGTCCCCACTACTTTCTAGCCGAATTTCATCGTATAAAAAGGGCCATGATTCCACACTCGGGGGCTCATTTCAAGTCTAGTACGTTTAGACGAAAGAGGCTTGCAAGATCCAGTATTATTTCAACTTAAACCAGACAGTACGTAGAGTTGCTGATAGGTGTTGTTACTATTAAAATCTTTGAGACCCCCGCATTTCTCAGTGCGTCAAAACCGAGAGGTGGACTTAGGTACCGCGACAAATAACAGACGAAAACAATTGTAAAAGACTGTGCTTATAGAATATAATCAATTATTTCTAATTCAGAGTTTCTTTTATTTAAAACAATCATTGTCTGAATTTCCTCTTCGAGATAAACCCACAATAGATACTCCTTTACCGCTCAAGGTGTATCACATTATAAAGTTACGAGGCTAAACTAACATTCCTAGTGGCTCCCGGGGATACCAGACCCCGGTTCGTCCACGATTTCCGAATTCCTAGTGGCTCCCGGGGATACCAGACCCCGGTTCGTCCACGATTTCCGAATTCCTAGTGGCTCCCGGGGATACCAGACCCCGGTTCGTCCACGATTTCCGAATTCCTAGTGGCTCCCGGGGATACCAGACCCCGGTTTGTCCACGAGTTCCACCTTCCTAGTGGCTCCCGGGAATACCAGACCCCGGTTCGTCCACGACATCCAACCTCCTTATAGCGGCTCCCGGGGATACCAGACCCCGGTTCGTCCGCTACTAACAAACTCAAACAACCAAAATTCAATCCTCGGCCTCGCAGCCGCCACTCTCATTGCCCTCAGCCTCGGCTCGTAACAGTGGCATCGGCGTGAGAACACGCTGAGGATTTGTCGACTTTCCACTTTCAACTTTCGATCACACTGTATAACAGAGTTGGAACGGTTCTCTTGGTGGTTTAAAGGAATTTAGTGGAAGTTGGAGTTGTAACTATTGGAATATACGATGGGGGTTGGAACAATTATTGTCGAGCGTTAGCTCGTTGTCGGACCACCAAGGACGCACAAGGGCGCCTTGTATTTTTCAAATCTTCATCTGGCAGACACTTGGTCTGTCAGTCCGCGCCTCGTAGACCTGGGACCGTTGTAAACTCATTAATTCACTGTATTGGAAACGCAGGCAAACAGCCCAAGTCAGGGCCAAGGGTCCCAGTATCGCCGTGACAATAAACAGACGGCCTCGCGACAACCAGTTCACGGATACACCAACACTTTGACCAGTTTTTCCCTTTCCTTTAGTTCGTTACCACCTACAACCAAATCATTTCCGCCAATAGACAGCGTTTTCTACCACTGCGTTGTTAAAACTCCACCTCTAAAGGGCATCTTCGAATTTGCCTTATAGCCAGCGAGAGAGTCCCAAGGTAGTCCAAATGTATACCTCGCACGAGTAACTTGGAGGGACTCATACAACACATTATTAACCGCTTCGTTACCACGGACGTGTTATGTCGCGACGCCGATACTGTTGGTATAAAGTCACAGACGAGTTATCACGCGACGTAATGCCGTTCGTGCGATGCCACAGACGAGTAAACGCGCGACGCAATACCGTTCGTACGATGCCACAGACGAGTAAACGCGCGTCTTCTGTTTTTGCTCCGCGGTCACTTAGCTTGTTATGCAGTGGGAATCAGTTCCTATTTAGTTGTTCATGAGAGCAGGTCACGATGCCACGAATAAGAATTCGCATTATAAGTGATAGCGATAGTGATACGGATAGTAATGGAAATAATTTAAGTTCTTCCACCTTTCGGACAATGGAATGTCATCCTCACTTTAATTATTTCCATTACCATCCGTATCACTATCGCTATCACTTATAATGCGATTTCTTATTCGTGGCATCGTGACCTGCTCTCATGAACAACTAAATAGGAACTGATTCCCACTGCATAACAAGCTAAGTGACCGCGGAGCAAAAACAGAAGACGCGCGTTTACTCGTCTGTGGCATCGTACGAACGGTATTGCGTCGCGCGTTTACTCGTCTGTGGCATCGCACGAACGGCATTACGTCGCGTGATAACTCGTCTGTGACTTTATACCAACAGTATCGGCGTCGCGACATAACACGTCCGTGGTAACGAAGCGGTTAATTGCCATAGTCACCTTTGTTCAAGTTTAGTTTTCAAATACACTTTACCTTGTTATTATTAATGTGCGGTGCCTCAGTTTATTCAAGTACAACCTTCAATCACACCCTCTCCAGTGATCTCTTGTGGTCGTAAGACACCGCAGAGAGAGTGACGTTGCGCCGTCGGAGATTTACGACCTCCAAAAACAGGCGACGCAATAGCTCACAACAATTATGGATTGAAATGTATTATACTGTACTAAATCAAAATGTACGTACTGTATACGCGGAAGTGAAGATTTTTCTTGAAAATGAGCAGGTACTAAATCAGTTGAGGTCTTATTCTTAAATCCAGAAGGTTCAGTATAGCTAGAGATGGACAATAATTTATACCTATTTTATACAGACTCCAATGTCTATATTGCACTGTGCTCAATCCCCTAAAAGTACAAGTTGCAGCTGTAAGATACAGCGAAGCCAGAATGACGTGCACGGTATTCGCCGATGACTTGGCAGCTCGATAAACAGCGATGCTGCATTTACGGTTCCGTCAGACGTCACAGTAGTAGTTTCGAGTAATCGCGACCGTTCGACATTTCACCCACGCGGGCGCCGTTTATCGAACGTGCCAGAATGGATTTTCTCGCGAAAATGCCGTACAGGCGATATTGTAATCGACCAGCTGCCTAGCCCGGAAATCCAACCAGGATATTTCCGACGCGATTTCCTCGCCTACGACCGCGATGAACATGTAAGCAGAAAATTTACAGGCATCCTCTGACGAACGTCAAGTTCAAGAACGATATTTCAAACGCGCTGATTGACGTTAGGAAAATTCATTTGGGCTTGTGCAGTGTTGCAGCTCCAGAAGACGAAGTCTTTTTACAAAGCTGAGACTCAAGCTCCATTGTAACTCGTTTTGCTTCGTTCTTCAGACTTAATTCGGCTCTGCTAAACATTCGAGCTCTTCATTGTTTGGCTACTTTGAGGAAACGTAAATTTTCTAATTCCATTTTGGTCCTCACTCTTGGCAATGTCTACGAAGATTATATGAATCATTTCCTCTTAGATTACTTTGTATCGTAGAAATTACTGTCACCCACGTTCTTCATAAATCTCGTTAGTATTCTGAGCTTTTGTGTAGTATAGGGTATCCTATAGTCAGAATAGAATTAGTTGGCTGCTCGAGGCCACTAGGGAGGCTACCCTAGCATATTCCCTCGCGTTATTAGACTTACTTCCACTAGGAAACCTTCCGCATTAGGCTTGACTTGTATGTTCAATTTTAAATTGTCTTCGTTCCCTCTACTTTTATTCCTACACACCTATCGATTATCAACAGACAACAAAAGATTCCAGACCCAATCGTTGAAAAACTCCAGTTCCACCTCAAGCTTCTGCCTTCAATTGATTTCTAAAACCGTTTCCCCGTAAAACACAACGATCCACGATTTATCACTAGAACGTAAGCGAAACAAACGTATTTTGCTATTGCGTTCTCCGTTTTACTATAAACGCTTCAATTTACAAGGTACAATTTCCAGGTTTATAACTGTAATTGTTTCTACGGCCGTTCCCCAGTTTAGCTCCTTTTATTCGACGCAAGAAATTTTAGAGCGACAAACGTGACCGAGACTTCCTACGTACGGTTACGCTGCGGTCCACGAGCCCGAGATTTTCGCGCTCGAGGGCTCGACTAGACCGTCCTTGCATTACGGATATTTCCGTCCGAAGTATTAGACGGTATAAAGGCAGAACGTGTCTCCCCTCTGCCATTCCCGGCATGGCCAGACGTTGGCAAACGCTATGTAAAGCGCTCGAGCGAACCTTTCTGCCCCTTTTTTGCCTTTAAACGACCACGGGTGCCGCCTCCCTTTCGTCGCCCGGCGCATGTGCGTGCGCTCGAGCGCCAAATCAACCTTGAGTCATCGCGACACCCTTCGTTACGCTTCTCGCGGGTGAACTTTTAAAGAATTAAAAAACAGACGATTAGGTGACGATTTATTGATGAGGAGGGAGTGTCACGTTTTGTGATTGGCAATGGTCGTTTTGACTTTCTTATAAGCTGCTACGATATTTTGTATTCTGGAGAGGTTTAAATTGATTTGGAAATTATATATGATGGGACGAAAAATTAAGCTGAACTTGGGAGACTTCGAAATTTCAGGGTTTTTAAGAGTTTAGAAATTTTGTAAATTAGTAGGAGTCTTAAGTGTGATGGAAGTGGCATAGAGAAGTGGAGGAGAAATGAGAGACGAGGATCTATATCTGCAATTTAATGGTGGTGATAAAATCGATCTTTGTTATAAACTTTTGTGACATTTTGTGTCCACTAAGGCCACTATTGTCTACTACGAATTTCCAAGAGACCAAGATATTTCAAAAACCTCGATTTACAGCGAGTTCCGAAACGCTGGAACTTCCTAGGAGCCCCGAAGGCGGTGGAAATATAGAACGACGTTGAAATACCGGATCTATATTAAGTTTATCTTTCCCGCGAATAACAAGCTGTTTATATTACTCGTCAAACGTTGATACAATCTCTACCCCGAGACCTTCGGGATACATTAGGCCACGGGTCACTCTGATTACCCGGAACTCCCAACTCCGAGCAACGCTTGAAACGATCCAACGTCCCCCAAGTCCAGCAGTCTCTCTAGCAAAATCCAATCCCTTATTCTTCATTGAATTTCTTCGAAATTCAACGGCCAATCTTGTCGCTCCCAACGCTAGCCATCATTTTACCCTTTCTGGCCACGTTTCCTCGACAATCGCTGTAACCGACTGGCGCACTTGCCACAGCCACCAGAATATCGCCGTTATCAAGGCTGGGATTATTTACGGCTCCATTTTGCCACGCAGGAATTCCGTTAGCGTTCGATATCAAGGATGCTCGAGCGTCGATAGTAGCCATCCCCCCGCGATCACAGAGCGATCATTTTGCCAGACGTTTTCGTGGAAGGTGCGAACCGAGCTGTGCTCGATCCTAAACCTGTTTCAGAACGCAGTTAAGACGTTAAAGGTCCGTTCCTTGCCGCCAAGATATTCGATTCGCGTGTAGGAACATGCACAGCAACCTATAATATCAGGCTATATTTACGCAGTCGTGTACACCAGGCGGATCGACTAGCTTTTAATGAGTACACGCGTCGGCTTTGACTACCGTTTTTCTTTCGTATTTCTTCCTCTGTTCGTGGCTGATAGAGATCAAAGGATTCGATGTTCCTGCTCTTTAATGTTCAGATTAATAATTATTCCACCTTCTTCTGTGGTTTATCAGGAATTGATGACTCTTGGGATCTCTAATGAATTATCAATGCGTAGCAATCATTGCTACCCGCAAGTCAACTACGAGACTCCAGAAAGCGAGACCGCGGGTGTTAGAGAAATGGCAGTCGATATTTGACCCAGAAATGCAAGTGTTTGTGCCTTGATCGAAGGGATCCAAAGTAAGAGGAGCGATACATCGATCCTCGAGCCAGCAGCCATCGACTTGACGTTCTTCAAGAATTCAGCACACTTTCGTTCCAAGGGGACACGGGCCCCATAAAGTTAACGATCGCGTTCATCGATACACCTGACGTTCGCAATTGCACTTTTTCGACCGGTGTTAAAACGGTGCAACAGCGATAAAGCGCATTATCGAGCCCCGTCGATGGAACATCGAAGGGAACCAGCCCGAGAACCAAGCGAGAAAGCGTGTTCGCGTCCGGGGAAGAACGGTCGGTTGCTGTGGACTCGCCGTAATGGCTTCTTTCGAACGTTTCTTCTGCTCTCGGTGTAATTTTCGCCGTGGACGTAATCTGCCGCGAATTTTAACGAATCCACGCCGCGGCGTTTATAGCAATTATCGTTTGTGCGACGTGTATTTTTGGGAAATTAATATTTATTCGTCGTTCACTTGCAAGTTTTTATCGAACCCGAGGCGTTCGGCTGCTGGGATCTGGTCGTTGGCTTAAGCTTAATTCATACCGTGCTTTGAAGCAGTTCTTGATGACGCGGGATTGCTAGACTGATGCATAATTTAAGGTAATTTGCTTCAAGTGAAATAAGAAGTCTGGGAATTCAATTGGCTCCTCAGGTTCAGCTCCTCCACTTTAAATCACAGCACACACGATTCCCACTGCCACGACAGAGATGTTTTCAGTTTTCCTCTGTATTTGGCAGGTAAAAAGCCTGTATGCACTTTTGTTCATAATTTAATTACCTAACAATTATTTCAAGTGGTTGACAATGAGGGAGAGAAAGCCAGAGATAGAGTAAAGGGGGTGGGTACCTATAGGGTAAATCCGGAAGACGCGGTCGACCTAATATAAAATGGCTATTAAATTTAATACAGATATTACTTATTTTATCAGAACAAACCTAATATGTTCAAAATTTTATGCTGATTCAGAAGAACTGGTCGATATTTGCTTCAAGACAGTATTCACTATGAATCGGGTTGAAAACTGAAGACATGACATCTGACCACCTCTCCCGAGGAAAAATAACAAAGAAGAAAGCAAAATTATTTATGAGTGAATACAACTACAGATTCATTGATATTTAATTTGTTTACGCTAAACAAGTAAAGAACACATCAAAGATAAAACGAACTACCTACCGGCGATTAGCAAGGCAAACGAATACAAAAGTAAATAAATAAAATAAATAAACAATAATAATAAAATAATGATAAAAAATAAAAATATAAATAAAAATAATAAAAAAATCATAACTCGACCATCTCTCCTTTCTGCAGCGAGAGATGGTCTTCTCGTTAGTTTTGAGAGGAAGAGTTAATATGGCTAAATACTTCGGCTGCATTGTCCCTCAATATCTCTACTATCTTATTATTTCCAAACATTAAACGAAAATAAACTTAGAAGTATATTTTAAATACGATTCTGTACACCGTTGTTGGACAAAAGAGGTTAAATGTAACCTCAGTTTACCTTTTATAGCCGGTAAATCTAAAAAAAACACAGAAGGAACCGAAGTGACGCTATTCATTCAATTGTTTGGCTTCTAGAGAAGTAATTGGTCTGCACTTTAACGCGTTTTTACGTATGGAGCCTGAAATATTGCGACTCGACCAACTCTCCGGCCCGACCGCGTCTCCCGGATTTACCCTATTAATTCCTTTTTAATTACGACCGTTTCCTAAATCCATATTGTGAACCCAGCCTTACCCACGACCTTCGCGCGGAAAGGGGCAGGAAGAAACAAGATCAGCGTTTACGTATTTAAATTCAGCGTGTGTAGAAAGAAGTGGTGCCCTGTAATCAGCGCGAACCCTCCAGACAGACAGCTTTTTGGCGGAAGGTGTAAACGGCCGTGCTGGCTGTTTAAACTCGTCCCAGATCGATGTGCAAACGACTGGAGCAACGGTCAGTTAAGACATTATCTTGACGGGGCCATGTAAAAAAAGTCGCCGTTGCGAAACGCACTGCCTCTCGTCCCGACGACGACCGCCGCGCCGCTTTTCTTATCGCGTTCTCTTGGGGCGAATTCAATTTTGCGCTCGTAATTTAAGCCCGAAGTCGGGCTGTGGCCGAAACTGACAGCCCGAGGTTCTCGCGATCACCGTCTCTTTTACATCATCCGAGCTTCATCTCTGTCTCCTTTCCGTCGCGGCACTGACTTTTTTTTTTCTCCCGCGTTTATTTCTCGCGTGTTTATTCTTACGAGCGTAAAATCGATTTCGAAGCGGGCTTTATGGGTCCCTGAATAATGTTTTGGGAACTTGGAATCGCTTTCCTGAGAATTGTCTCGGCCGAACCAGACAGCTTCGCGAGAAGACGTAAAGTCCCGTCGCGTTTGGAAAAGAGGAACGTCATTCGCTTCTATAGTCGGGGCAGGGTCTAGTGACTGCTCGAGGCCGCTGAGTGGGCTACCCCCACCATGTCGCTTTGCTTCCCCAACTACTATACTTTCCATTCCTTCGCGCACATCTGCAGATATACGCTCTTCTTCCAGGCATCGAGACAAATCGATGCGATTTAAAAGTGGAAGCAGTGTTTATTGTGCATTATACAATTTAATTTCGAGGCACAGAAAACTGTCCTCCGTTCTTGTCACTCGGAAGAATAAAATATTAGACAATGGCGAATTGAAAATAAAAATAATACACCAGATGGCATATCAGCGATAGTCGCCAGGAAGAAGTCAAATCCCGAAATATCTTCGAGAAAAAATGAAGTTATTTTTACGGCGCATAAGTTTATTCTCGCGAACGTAACATTGACTTTGAAACCGTCTCCGTGTCTTCGATCGAGACAGCACTAAGTTATCGTCCCCGATATTGTATCCGTGACAGAGTCCCGCGTTTATTCTTGCACTCTGGAAGTCAACTTTGGAACCGACGTAACGCACAGTGACGCGCAGGACTGCGAAATAAAACGTCACACGACCGAGGATTTATTGTGAATTGCGTCACAGCGCAGAGGAGGGCAAAAGGAATTGGCGATGCAGGGAGAAAGGAAATAAAGAGGACGGTTTTTTAAATAGATCGAAGAAGGATTCGAACGTCTCGCTCTATATATACACAAGCGACGCGGCTCGGCATAAATTCGTGACTTTGTTTTCCAACGTGACGCTCGGGCGCATCCCGCGTTTCCCGCCATTCTCGCGGCCGAGGAAAAACAAGGCGGATAGCTTTACGAACACGGCGAACGTTTACGTAAGAAGAAACCCGTGGACCGTTTCTGTCGAGGACTCGACGCCTGCTTCCGGGGTGAGCCGTGGCTGCTTCTCCTAGAAAAACCGTCCGCGCCGCCATCGCGACGACAGTGGATCGACTGGACGATGATGTACGCGATCCTCTCATCCTTGGATCACGGGAGGAAAGTCAGCGGGGACGGACCGGAGCAAAAAGGCCCCGACGATCGATTCGAATCGTTGTTTTCGCTGTATCCCCGTGTCTCATCGAGCTGATCGCTCACTATCGTGGGAATGTCGCGGGCAGGTATGGGGACCCGCGGCTGGGTCACGTGAGTTGGGAAAAGTTGGGGAAAGAAGCGGTTGGAAAGAGGTATTCAGGGTACAAGTCGCCAACTCTGTACATATCTACTTTCTCGTATTCCACATGGACCAAGTTCTTGCAGTACGAGCTGTGCCATTCAGAGATATAGTAACTCACTTTGGACCTCTGAAGTGGTGTGTAAAGGGATGATAAGATAAAACCTTGAGGCTTGGTAAAAGCCACCAAATGTGTTGGGTTTGGATTAGGTCTAAGCTGAACCTCCGATGAAAAGCTTCCATTCTATACTATTAACTTTCATATTTTTGCATAAGGAATCACCTGTTTGTTTCACCCTTTCAGCCGCGTCCTGCATAAGCCAGCGACGAACCAAGGAGCGTATGTGAGTAAAACGCGAAGTGTAGATATTAAAACTAGAAAGCAGACATCGAATGATGTATTACAGCGAGGGTCGAAGTGCCAACCGACCTCATCCGCCCTCTTGTTGGCTGGCACCACTCCACATTTTCTAGAATGACTCATGATAAGCGAGTCGGGTATTCGGCTAGTCTGTCTCACCGTCTGTCGATGCTTGTTATACACGCTCTATGTCCTCCCCCCGCAATATTGGCGCGACTGAATAATGCTGAAGAGTCTTGGACCCAGCTTCGGTCTTCCTTACCACCGACTGTCTTGCCAAATAAAATACATCCCCTCAAAATGAGTCCACCTCGAAGTTTCTCTGTTGAGAAGCTTCTACGTGTTGCAGCAAGCAGTTGCAGTTTTTATTGAATCAAATTTTGATGGTGCAGACGCCAAGATAAATGGTACTTCTGAACGAGGATAAATGACTCCTCAAGGGTCCTCAGTTTAAGGGCTGATTGAGGGCCAGAAAGAAATCTATTTTTGGGGGGTTACCTAGATTTGGAAATTGTAGGAGTTAGGAACACAGGGTGCAAAGGGCCATTGCACTTGAATATTCTTTCGCTTTGGAAATAAATGCTACAAACAGTAACAATTTCGATAATTAAATCATAGGACCTGATATCAATTCATAATCGACCACCCTGCCGAATCCACTCCTTTCTCCCTCATAACTTAAAATCCAACGCGAGTAGAGAGGGTGTTCAGAGTGCCATCTCTTAAAAGAAACGGCAAGAAGTATTTGTAGATTATTTGTAGAACGATTCAAGTTATTTCCGACCTCTAGCACTATCGAAAAAGAATTTTATCGCCGAGGTGACACGGAGCGCTCTAAAATCCTCTTGTACAGGGCGAATACGAGATCTCGCTAGCTCTCAAGGGGTGCGTAATGGCCGTCGTTAATCCTTCCTTCGAATCTCCTTCAGTCTCTTCGCGCCACAGTTATAATTGGTACCAGTAATCCTCGAACACAGCATCGATCATATAATAAAGATGTCGCCCTCGGTGCCTCCAGTTCATTAAACGTCTTCTCCAGGGGCCTCGCGAGCCTTTTTTCCAGCGGCGCTCGAGAAGATTTCCGAGGGGAAGTTTCCTCGAAGCCGTAACTTGTCGCGGCCGCCGCAAATCGGCGAATAAAGAAATCGTCGAATCGGGACTCTTCCATTTCTTTCGCGGCACCTGCCTTCCATAATTCCTCGAGAGTGGGGGAGGACGCTTCGCTCCGCGAGCGCTGGTTTTGCCCCGTTGCTCCCTATTAATCACGACTTTTTTCACCCCCGCGGCGGTAATTTCGCGGTAATCACCGACAGACAGACGGATACAGTAAAGCACGCTAACGAGAAAGAGCCTTGCTAGGCCGAACGAAAGACTGCTGGGAGAGTTATTGCCCTTCGTGTGCAACCAGAAACAGCGGCCCCCTCCCCTCCCGCGAATAACGTCGCGGCGTGGGCGTGAAATTCCCCCGTGTCAGGCCGCGGCTGACACGTTTCAAGCCTGGTTGCTCTGTCGCGTTGTTTTCCCTGTAAAAATCCCGGGTCCCACGCGACGACGGAAAATTTGGGGGGCCGCGTCGAAAGAGCGGGCCGCGAACATATCGCGACAAAATGTCGCCCGACGATTGAAAACGCGCTCTGGGTAAATTGGCCGCGCGTTTAAAAGTGGAAGTGCCGATCCGGCACTTCCTGCCTCGCTCATGTCAGATACGAGAGACGCCCGCTGGCTGCAATAAACGTCGTATCGTCCCCCAATTACGTACCTACGTGTCGCGAGGAATTCGCTGGAGTATTCGGGGACATTTATCTGTGGGAGGTTTAGGTTGAATGTTGTTGGATATTATATGGGGTTGTAAGTTTTTCTGGGAAGATTTGTGGCGTGGTTGGGATGTTTTGGGAGTGGGGGTTCTGGTGATTAACCCTTTCGCTACGAGCGGTGACTATAGTCACCCAACGCTCGCTACGTACGGGCGGTGACTATAGTCACCCAACGCCTGACGTTCACTATGTACGGGTGGTGACTATAGTCACCCAACGTCTGATGCTCGCTTCATACGGACGGTGACTTTAGTTACTCGAGCGTTTGCACGAATAATCCTTATATGTTATTTCCATGGTAACCCACCGAAATTGTTTGGCATTTGTTTTACACTCTGAGATAATATGCAGCGGTATTGAACGTACAGCAGGCGATTTTAGTTCTTCCGCAAGTGCACACTTGTGGCGCGGCGGTCCGTTCCGCGGGAGTACCGCGCCGTAGAATTCGTCCGTAGCGAAAGAGTTAATATTTTAGAGAGATTTCGGTGGGGGAGATTTGGTAAAGGAATCGGTTCATGATTTATTATAATTTATTTGTACTTTGAATTATTAGACCAGAGGTGTACGAGTTCACACTTTGGAGAAGATTCAAAATGTGAGTTTAGAGTAAATGTTTAGGGTGTAATCAGATGCAAAGTAAGGGAGGTATAGTTGTTGAGCTTCCCTGAAATGTTATAAATTTGATGGTGTGACACGCGTTATTTCGCGCCTGTTTGCGAGCTACTGTCCAAGTGGAAGGGGGAAATCTTTGTGTCAGCGGGTCGACGTGCTTGGCCGCGCGATATAAAAATATATAAAGTGCAGATGTAAAGATCGCGGGTGAACCGGTGCGTGGTTCACGCCGCAAACTGAAATGTTTGCGCGAGACTCTGTCTTCGTTTTTCGCCTTGCTTCTCAATTTTCCTTTTGCATCGGAGCAGACACGCGCGAGCGTAATCCTCGAACGCCGAGCGAATTCCTTCGGGGCCAACATATCCGCCCTCGAAGATGAGATCACGTTTCAGGATCACGAGGAATCTGGATCGCTCGTGATATCGTTGGGATTCGCGAGTCTACACCCACTTGAAATAGCGGGAAGGAGCATAATTTTAAGTGGAAAGGAATTGGAATTTGGAATATTTCAGTAAGGTGCTAACGCAGGGAGGACTTTGAAATTTTTCAGTGTCCCCCATCTGTTTTAACTCCTTAATGAAATATTCTAAGTGCCACCTGACCATCTACTTTATTGGAATATCATAAGTCCTACCTGGTCATATGGCTTTGAGAAAATGCATTTATTTTGATACTTTCAAATTTGACCAGATAGAACTTGGAATACCTCACCGAAGAATTGGAACTTAGAATATTTCAGTAAGCTATTGGAACAAATAGAACTCAGGAAAATTTTAAAGTCCCATCTGGTTCAACACTTCATTGAAATATTCCAAGTTCCACCTGATCTTCTATCTTAACGTTATTCCGCACAGGGGAAAAGTAAGAAGTTATATTACTTGCAATGAATTTATTGAAACACTTCAAGTACCTACATGTACAAAAATGTATAAGTTTTGAGAAACTATTATCATTTTATTTAAATTTTTAGATGATTTCGTAGTAATCTTTTGTCAGAAGTGAGATTTTTAATCCATTACTGTGTTGAATTATGAAATAGTTATTTGGGCAATTAATAATTGGACCACATTTGTGCAATTATGCATCTTTCGTCAGAATGTTTATCAGATATGTTGTCTTGGATTTGTACTATTTCTTTTTAGTTAATCTCTCAACGACCACCTCAGTATTTCGTACGGACCCTCAGTTTTTCACTGGTCACCTGGGCTTAGGGAATACATTCCCGGCCATTATTTACTATCCCGGGATTGCGGGATTTTGTAAAGTCTATCTCGGGATTCCGGGACTAATCCCGGGATTGGTTAAGAGAAAATTTTTGTAATTAAAGTGATTTATTATGTGCTAAAATTCTAAATCTTTATTTAATGTAAACAAACTTGCAGTAATGAAAAAGCAGTAATGAAGAGTAATAACGTCTCAATAAGTACGAACAAAGAAATAACCAAGCACTTAAAGTACGTTCATATCTAAGTACAATGTAACGACTTTATATTTATTTATGTGTTTAGACAAGTTGCGATCTGCAACTCGCACGATTTCGAAATAGCGGAAAGTGAGAATAGTATTCTAAAAATAAATATGGTTCAGTTAGTTGGATACGACTTAATATTATTATTTAAATAAATCATTATTATTATTATTGTCCTTATTATTATGAAATGACTATGTTTATTTATTCTGTTTATTTTTATATTTATCGGGTGTTCCTAAAGTAATTCACATTTTTAAATAATCCCGAAATTCTCGGGATTAGTTATATCAAATCCCGGGATTTTTGAAATCCAAAAAACAGCCGGGATCGCGGGATCCCGTATCCCGGGATTGAATTCCTTACCTGGGCTGCACGGTCAGGTTTTAGTTTCAGGGGTCGGTCGTTGAGGAGTTAAGTTTGACTAATGCTCACGATTTTTAGACTGAGTAGGTACAGATCAATGATCTCTTATCAGGATACTTGTTCGACATATCAGTCATTCTATGTATCTACGATTCGAAAGGCTAACTGTTATAAAATTTTTCGCTATAAGAGATAAACAATTCTCTGAATGAATAGGCATCGTATGATGGGGTAAAACATCTCAATCAAATGCCAGTAACTTTTTTCGAAAGGCCAGAAAGCCTTATTAATACTACCGACTATTACCAGTATTCAGTAATTCAGTCGAGTAGCCAGTAATTTAATAATTTGCCTTGTGTCGACACTAAAATTTAGTCGTGGAGTTTAGTAAAACAATAGTAAATTACTAAATTACCCGCCACTCGACTAAATTACTAAACGTTTCTGAACAGCCTCGAAAGTTCTACCACAAGATTTGTCATCTTTCCACAAACTGATTCCCGCAGTCATACTCAAAATTAACCCTTCCACAGTACATATATTACTAGAGACACTGAAACACTCCATTCTTCTACATTTCTCACCGCAAATGCAAATAATTCATACAGTAAAAAAAATACAAACACATTTTTAGGTCCCTCCTTATCATTTTATTTCACTGTTCAATTATTAAAACCGTACAAAACTCAGTACTGTTAGATCACAGCAAACTATTCTCCTAAACAATCCAATCTTCATCTGCCCTCCCCTGAATCTCTTTTCCCATCAAATTATAATCTTTCCAAACCCATTCTATTATCTCCGCACCCACACCCCCCACTCTAAATCCCCGCCTCCAATTTCCTCAAAATCATAAAATTTCCAAACCACTCCTCCGCGAGCTCCGAGCAGAATTTCTGTGGCCGATTATCCCGACCTATCGAGTCGAATCCGCCGCGGTCTGGACCGTATTTCGTCGGCCAGTCAGGAGGGGGACGGCCGTTCCCCTTCGGCGAGGCGAAACGGTATCATTAGTTATCGCGGCTCGAACCGGAAAACAGAGGCAGAAAGTTCGGGAATCCTTCCAAGCCCTCCACGCCGGCAATTCAGATTAGGTCTGACCGCGTTGCTGACCGGCCAGCTAGATAGAACTCCGGCTCCTCCGGGGGGATGCTGAAGAGGGAAACTGCGCGCACGAGGGGGGAGCAGAGGAGGGGGCAAGACGTAAGAAGTCAAGACGCAAATAGAACTCCCAAGTTAGCCTAACGGGCTTTGCCAGAGGCTAAGGATCGTGGAAAGGGGCTGAATGAGGGACGGAGGAGGGGGGGATCGTTGGACCAAGCACATGCTTACCAACCGTCTCATCGCTCGCCCGTAGCTTTCATCCTCTTTCTCCAGGCCCCTTCCCGACACCTTTCACGCCCGTTTCCGACTCGCCTTCCGTCGTTATCTCGCCACGTCCACGTCCCTCGATAGACCAAACGGATAGCGTGCTCGCTGCCTTTCACGCCGCCGTTTTAAAGACGACACCGTCCGTCAGGCCACGTCAGGGGTACCAAGGGGTGCCGAGGGGCCCGTAAAGTGGAATAACTCGTTCCAGGTCGGACCGCTCTGTTATCGTCTCAGCCTCCATTTATCTCGCGCTACTGCCGCGAGTAAACTCGATTCGTCAATTTTTGTACCGTTGGAGAGAGGCTCCTTTGGTAGATCTGGTCGATTTGGTCGATGGTACTGTTGCTGGGGAATTGTGCGATGGGGCAAAAACGGGGCTGAGGTGTTGCGGTAGGAAATATTGCAGGTGCAGTTCTTTTGAATACTGGCAAGAAATATTGAAACCTTTATGAAGTTTAGAGTTGGTGCCTTTTTTTCGTCTCCAAAATAAAAGGTCGGGGAAAGCTATCTCTAGTTACCTAGTTACCTTCAAATTGAAAGAATTTCATGTCTAGAAAGACTTTTCTTAGTTAGAGTCTCATTGAGATATAGTACCTTACGAGTTGAGTTTGAGGGACGTAGTTAATGTACTTTTTGGGTATTATTTTTTTGAGGTTTTGGAGATACCAAAGCAGACAAATGCTTAATTCTACAAAATATTGAGAAAAAATTAGAGGAGGTAATACTGATTGATTAGTAATCATGCTGGACCTGAAATTTTGAATACGTAACCACGAAGTTCTTTGAAATTAAGTTGAAATTTCGTTGAATTAATATAAAATATCCAAAGAACCAGATCTCGAGATGAAAATTCGCAGAAGTATGCTCAAAATCTGCACCCCCGAAATGCAGTTGTTATTCCCCACGTCTCCACGTTGTTCCCAGTCCATGCTTCTCAGCAACGCGAAGAAAGTTTCGTCGAACCTATAATTTTTCCCGAGCACATCGACTTTCTCCAGCGCGGGGGTTGGCGGGGAGAAGCTGACGCTGCGGTGATTTCATAAAGCTGTCGTCAGCTGGATCCTCCGTAACGGAAGCTCGCAGGGACGTGGATCCACGGCTCCTCGAGCCTTACCCTTGGCAGACGAGCAAATATTGAATTAAGGAAAGTGGCGAGTGGGAAAGTCGTGCTTCCACGACGCGACGACGCGCCCTCGACGTGCTGACTCGTTGATCGGCCATTTTCTTTTTTTCTCCGCCCGCGCGATCAATCTCTCCGCTTGTCGTGCTCGCTCGAGCGACTTCGAGATAAACGATTCTCTGGATTAGTGTCCACTGTCGACGGGATTTGATTTGCTGTTTTAACATCCAGCTAGATCACTTTTCTGCTTGATTGATCTAGGACTTTTAGGAGTCTAATTATTGTAAGGGAGGTGCAAAGGGATTCTAGTGGATGGATAGTTGGATTTTTTGGAAAGTTGACAAGGGTTGTGGGAATGAGGAAGATTTCCAAATTGTTTTTGGAGATAGTGAAGTGTCAGAGGTTTCAAGATGCACGTGAATATTTCTGTTGCTTCTGGACTTCAACTTACTATGGAGAAGTGATAGGATTGAGAATTGCTTAGTTTCAATGGTTCTCTAGTGAATGACCACTTAGGTTCATAGTTTAGTTGTTAGATAAATAGGAGGTAATAGGCTTCTCAATGGACGAGACTCTGGAACGATCGGTCCCCTTTTCTACCATCTCTGGGTCATAGGTTCCCTAGTGGAGAACCACAGAGTCATTCTATCTAGGGTAAATCCGGGAGACGCGGTCGGGCCGGAAAGTTGGTCGAGTCGCTATATTTCAGGCTCTATACGTAAAAACCCGCTAAAGTGCAGACCAATTCCTTCTCTAGAAGCCAAACAATTGAATGAATAGCGTTACTTCGGTTCCTTCTGTGTTTTTCTAGATTTACAGGCTATAAAAGGTAAACTGAGGTTACATTTAACCTCTTTTGTCAAACAACGGTGTACAGAATCGTATTTTAAATATACTTCTAAGTTTATTTTCGTTTAATGTTTGGGAATAATAACATAGTAGAGATATTGAGGGACAATGCAGCCAAAGTATTTAGCCATATTAACTGTACCTCTCAAAACTAACGAGAAGACCATCTCTCGCTGCAGAAAGGAGAGATGGTCGAGTTATGATTTTTTTATTATTTTTATTTATATTTTTATTTTTTATGATTATTTTATTATTATTATTGTTTATTTAGTTTATTTATTCACTTTTGTATTCATTTGCCTTGCTAATCGCCGGTAGGTAGTTCACTTTTTCTTTGATGTGTTCTTTACTTTTTTAGCGTACACAAATTAAATATCAATGAATCTGTAGTTGTATTCACTCATAAATAATTTTGATTTCTTCTTTGTTATTTTTCCTCGGGAGAGGTGGTCAGATGTCATGTCTTCAGTTTTCAACCCGATTCATAGTAAATATTGTCTTGAAGCAAATATCGACCAGTTCTTCTGAATCAGCATAAAATTTTGAACATATTAGGTTTTTTCTGATAAAATAAGTAATATCTGTATTACCTTTAATAGCCATTTTATATTAGGTCGACCGCGTCTCCCGGATTTACCCTACCGAATCTACCGTAGATCTCTTGCTCTAATAGATGTCTGAGTTCATTCTTATTATAAAGAAAAGATTCCGCTTCGAGTTCCCATTCAGCAGTTAAATGAATTAAAATGTATTTTTTCCACTACTCAAAAGTGAAAAGATTCAGAGAGTGGTGTCTTCGCATCCTCTCTTAGTACTTGAAACAAAATTCGTGGAATTTCCACGATCCACTTGCCTTCATAGAATTTCGAAACAACTGATCCGAAAGCAGCCAGACCAGCACAACTCATACAAAGCACGGCGAAATGAGAATAGATTCGTCACGCGGCGCGTTCAAACGGCCGCGAAACACGGTTGCTGGCTCCCGTTGCTGATGCTCGCTGCGCTTCCGCGAAATCGTTGCGCTCTCGAGCACGTTGCCGTGCATCAGTGGTTCTTAACTCACCCTACTCTCGTACTTTCCCAACATAATTAATAAAACCAAAAAATTCTCCGTTCACATATAATACTGACAACTCTGAAACATACAGTGTGATGTAACAGTGGTTAGAACGCAGCCTCGCCTTTCACTCTAATGAGCTATACATTAATTATCCGCAAAGTATTACAGATTTCTCCCGTATATTCCTATTGAATAATTTAGACAATTTATAATAAACATACGGTCAACTATCAAAATTTGACATTCCTAATATCCAGGAATTTCAATTCCTCGAGTAACCTGAACGAATCAACCTCTTCAATTTTAATACACACTCTACGTGCGGAAACCTCGCACTTCCTATCATCCACCGTACACACCAAACGCCCAAACGCGTTTTCCGCACGGAGGCATGTGCTTCACGGGCCAAATACGTATTTCAGTACCGAAAGCATCAAGAACCACTGAAGTAGATCGTTCCCCCGCGGATATGCACCTACGCGGCCCGTACGTGAGCGCCCGCTGGCGTCGTTACGCATTACGCAATTGCTCGTCCATGGGTAGATTAAAAATTGCCCTCGACCCAGCGTCCCCCCTCTCATCCAGCATCGAGATACGGGCTGCATGCGTAAACCGTGGCTTCGCGTAGGATTATTTACGCGGGATGATAACGAGGTTCGGTTAACGAGGTTCCGTATCGTACGATCGAACGGGAAATTTCGTTGTAATTTACGCAACGAGCCGTGCTCGCATTATGCAAAAGGATCTCGACCCGCGCCGAGCGCCTTTTTCTCCTTCGAGAAAGTCCTTGGCGAGCAGTCCTCTCGCGCTTTAAAACGTTCCCCCGGCTGAAATTGTCGGCGAATAAATTTCGCACGTTATTCGAGCATGGGGGGCGCGGGTGGACACTGGTGAATTCTTTTCTCGAGACAGAGACGAAGAGGAGGTGTGCCTTAATGACTTCGTTTGGTAGCGTTTGTCTGATTCGAGGAGGTGTAATGAAAGGGAGGTAGGAGTTTCGTCAGGTTTGTGTTTCGCAAGCGAACGATGATATTTTGCTTCTGGTCAGCGAGGATTTTAATTGTGCAATAAGGAATCCTTTGTACTTTCATTCGGGGGGTTTGGAGGGAGTAAGCATACATTTTTGTTTCCAATGATTTCGGAGATATTCAAGGTGGTAATTCTTATTGGCCCACTCTGTATACATTTTGGTTGCATGTGATGTGTGTTCTTTGTACTCGTTGAATGGAAATTCGAGGGAGTCTAATTAGCAACATTTTCGAAGTTTGTGGTGATCGCAGAATTCTTTTTTATGAAAAGTTACCTGAGGAATGTCTCATAAGATTAATCAAACCCTGTGGCAACACAAGTGATGTTTCGTATCTAAACGCTAGAACCGAGATGCGAAACAGTTTTAAGCTTGCACGATGAAGTAATTATGTATCTCTAACAAGAGAATGTATATCTATTTGAATTCATTTGTGCATCAATAACAAGTGTCAATAAAGGTCTACCGATTCTAGAAGAATCCCTATCACTCTTTTTATGCATAATTTATACTTGTTAAATTTAAACAAACACTCCATTCCATCAGTCTTACCAAACCTCCGATTAAACCAATCAATCACATTCTTCCAACACCCTGCAATCACATCAACTATTTCATACTCATCTCACTGTCTAAAAATGAAGGAAACAGGTGAAATTTAAAAAAATCTCATCTTTCCCTCACCCTTGCGCTATGCAACCACGAAAGGTGATCCAATTTCGCTCACCATTCACTCTGATTCTCGTAAGCATCCTATTTTGTTCTTTCCGCGCGATGACTAGATTTTAACGATTGTTTTCCTGAAAACAGAGCCGAGGATCGATAAATCGCGGCTCGCCTAGCGTTAAACGCTCTTACAAGCACTAAACGAAATAACAAGCGGATTTCTGTCAGGCGGTTTCGTTCTCGGGGACATTGGCAGCCGCCGCGTTATTATTTTAACGTGAACATTCTGGCGATCCTCACCAAGATAAATAACAATGCTTACGTAACTGGGCATGTAACGTTCGTGATCCAAGGATACACACACACGTCTCCGCCCCCGAAATTCCCGTACCCGTACGTTTTATGCGCTCGGTTCCACATGGAATCCACTTCGATCTCCAACCTCTTAACCCTGTTATTAAACCCAGATTCTCTTTCTTCTGTTTCAGGTAAGCGAGCTTCCAGCGCTTTTCTTGCCCTTCCATCCACGGAGGATGGTGATTCTTGGTAAATTAGTTATTTGTTATTTTGTTCGCGGCTTGGTTTGGGGGGTTTTGAATGGGGAAGATAGAAGCGGCGCAAAAAGGAGGGTTAATGATGAGGTGAATTGGATAGAAATGTTGGGGAAACAGGGAACTAAGAATGAGATATGTAGCTCCAATCAAAGATTAAACATATCCCCTCAAGAAATTAAAGAAATCAAATACTTACACCTCCACGAATAAAAATTCTCAATGCTCGAACTCCATAATTCTATCAGTATTCTCAATTCCTCACTTCAGTAAACACAACTAATCAATAAAGTATCGTAATTGTCAGAATCTAAATTACAATCAGAGAACAATGAAGCGACTAGAAAAAATTCTCGGAATTCCCAGAAGTCCAAAAGCACAAACTGTAAATTTCGAATAGTCAATCGAGACGAACCTGCCATCTCTCCTAAATAACCTCCCAATACTCCTCGAGAAGAGGAGAGAATAGCAAAGTCGAAGCTGATGACACCGCCGTAGCAAGTTAGAGAAAGGCGCATCCTTGGATGCGGTTGTCGGGCGCGGTGGAAAACCGCAAGGGAGGAATTCCTCGAGAATTGAGGCGATCCTGCCGAAGGTCCTTGAGCAGGGAATAGAGAAAAACCGCGACGACCTTATAATCGTTCCGCTAGGAATGTTAATTCCGTGATATTTCGCTGGGGAACGCAAAGCGTCTTCCTAGCGGCGGATCAAGGGGGAAAATAATCGGGGATGATTGAAGAACATTTCCAGCGTCGTTTTGACATTTCAGTCCCATCCGGTGAATACCTGCTGGAAGGTTCGTTAATAATTTGTTCTACTTTGAATTCACCGACTGCTGTGGACCTTTCAGTGTTTCAGAAACGTAGGATTTCTTATTCTACGTAGGAGTAAGTGAAACGTCGATATTTACGAGATTTGTCCTGGATACGAAACCAGCTGAATGCTTTATGACTTCGCTGCTTGACATTGATAGTGGCATAAATAAAAAAATGTCAAGTTAAACATATTATATGATCAGTATCCCACTATTAATCAAATGCAAGTTTTCAAACTGCTTTTCCTGTAAAATTTGCATTGTTTGAGTTATGCCACTATCAATGCCATGCATTTGACTAACAGTCGAATACCGATCATACAATTTCTTCACATTAAAATGTTTTGAGTTATGCCACTATCATAAAGTTCCCCTAAGTACCATCTACTGCAAATATCATATGAACCTTAAATTCCAGATGAAATAGGAGCATTCGTCTACCTATATCTATCGCCAACTCTATTCAAGACATTCCAACCTGAATTTCCGATAACCCCGAGCTAAATCATATTCAAAACCATTCATCCCACATTCCAGAAAATGCACAATACAATCTCTATTCTTTCTTCTCAATTTTCCCCCGACTCACCCCCAGCCTCGTCGACTTGGCATTCAATCCAGATATAAAATTCAATATCTTGAAGCAAAGTACGTCCTTCGAAGCTCGTCGAGCCAACTTCTCATAAATTTTCAGAAAACGTCCACGTCCCTCTCTTTACAATACCTTTCCTTATCGTCTCTTGCCCACTCCCCTTGTTTCAGAAATAATTTTATCACCCGTCCAACCAGGAAAAATCGAACCCCCAGCGTCACCACGAGTATATCGTAGTTTCCACTTAACGTCAAAACAGTGAATCGGACAGGCCTCTTAAAATCGTTTTTATTTTCGTTGTCGCGAGGCTGCGCCACGAAGGGGGAGGTCCTTGAGAGGGTTCGTAGACACGGGCCATTTCGGCAGCTATTAACCAAGTAACTAGCGGTCCTAAATCCGAGCGACACTTTCTATTTTCGTTACGGGCACAGAGCACGCTGACAACTACCGCGGACAGCTTTTTATTCGACAGCAGCCACGTGGACGGAAGGGCTCCCGTGTCAGCTCTCGTAAAAGAGCACTCGACGAGGATGGAAAAATGGCGGGCGAGGGGTAGCTGTACGCGCATTTCCTTGTTCGAGCGTGGTTCGAAGGGAATCCACCGACCCAATTCCTTCGCGATCGTCAACAACGCAGGCGAGCCGTACGTTTATTTTCGATCGGGGCTATTTGTGGGCGAAAAAGGGACTTATTTCCGATCGATTCTCCTTTTGATACCCGTTGTTGATCGAGAGTTTGGATAAATTTAAAGGACAGTCGTGATACGAGTGGTGTGCATTGGGAAGTGGTTTATTCGACAGTTTCTTAATTTTTAATTAAAATCCCTGTTACAGGGATTCACGAGGATAAAAACAGTTCCCATTCATTGAAAGATTGTAGAATTCAACGGTTAGCTAAGCCTGCTGGAAGATAGAGCAATATTTACGAAGGTCATTGAGGTGTAACTGAAAAGTTATAGTGTAGAAGTATATTCCATAAATTTATGTATTAGAGGAACTATAGTATACCTAAATATATTCAAACTGCAGTAGAAGATCTTGGGGGTTTATTATTTATTTGCAAGTATGAAGTGAAGTCATGAATTGAATAAGCTTAAGAGTTTAATTTCAATTAATTCAAGCTCCCAATCTTCCAAACTACGAATTATCTTGTTTTCTATTTCACATTGAAAAGGTCTTGAAAAATAGAAAATTGGAACTGGGAATGAATGAAAATGTATCGTCTTATGTTCCATCCAATATGCCGCCCTCGATGCATTCGCTCAAGCGTTCCACGTGGCCAGCGGAGGGAAGCAATTTTTGACGGGCGCGCGTCTAGTGCTGGCACAAATCTTCTCTTCCTTTCTATTCGCGTTTCTGCCGGCCGTTATGCAACCAATCCCCAAACGGGGTTTGCACTACCAAACATCCGAGGCATGTTGAGCTTCGGGCATTCCTAACACCCGGTATGGCGACCAGCTTTTCGGCTTGCGACTCGCAAGCCCGTAGCCGCGCGAACACGCTTCGCCGAAATTCGAACGGAATACCCCGTGGTCGCCCCAATTGCCCGCCTAAAATTACACCCCACTTTCTATAATTACATCCCTCTAGAAACTGGTAGAAAAATCGTCCCCTCCTCTGCTTTATATTTGTCTGCCTTCCGTTTGCGAGCGGTCCTCGACGACATAAAGAATTATGGATTATTGATCTCTTATTGCGCAGGGATAACGGCTGAGTTTTTGAAACGATGTACAGGTTCGGAAGCGAATGTGTTCTCGTGAAAGACGTATAAATACGTCGAGATGTCCCTGGACACTGCACGTTTAATCATGCACGCACGGTTGTTGGCAGAACTGAGCTTATTAAGCCCTGGCCACGCCTGAACGTTACGGATCAAACTTGGGAACACGGTTTAATAAGGATGGTATTAATACACAGCCTATTTTCTGGCGCGAAATATCATTTTAATGCCTCGACAGCGGGCCATCGCGACGATGGCTGTATCATCAGGATGTTCTTCGTCGATAGTGCTTTTAGTTAGGAATGCTGAGCTTCTGGGGTGAAATATCTTTGAGCCTGTCGGTATTTTAGCCCCTTTTTGGTTTACCTTCGTAATGCAGAGGGACTGGAATTGGTTCAGCTGTTTGTTACGAAGTGGTTGTTGACTGTACTAGACTTCTGTGAATTTTAAATTATTATTGTATATTATTGATTATTTCGTTCACCTTCAAACTTTCACTTTCCAAAATTCATTTCAACTGGCACGTAGTTTGATATTTTACTACACTGAAATAATTGGAGGTAAAGAGAGGAGTACAAGGCAAACTTAGGTGATCATTAATGCCTCATACTTTTCTGGTACTATAATGTACTTTTGGATGCAACTACAGTTATTCTTTGCATTTCTAGTAATAGTAGCTTACGACCTTATAACACTCGCTCACATCATCAAAACACTCCAGCATCCAACTTTTAACTCATTTACTATAAAACATCTAAGTAGGTACTTCACGCTAGAAATCCATCAAACTATCAAACTCATTAAAATTCTCATCCCACGCACCATCAAACCATAGACCTATCCATCTACATCGTATCGTTACACCGCGATCACTTTTCTATTCTCTTGTTCAAATTCCCTCAACTTCACCACTTCTCGCCTTCAAACCCTGAAAAAATCTCCCAGAACATGCCATGGCAGCAGCGCCTCTTGAGCTATCGACGCGTTTACGCCCGCGCAATCAACTCTCGCCACCCTCCAAATAAATAACAAGAACCAAAATCTTGCTCGACGAGGAGGGGTCGTTTAATTCCCGATGAATAAAGGGGAGGGTGTGGGGGCGTTGTATTGCGGGGCTTGCTTGAAATAATGAGCCGCGAGGAGTCAGCGAATTTTCGAGAGAGCTCAATCAACCGGCATAATGCCGCTACATGCACGCCATTAGCTCAGCGCTGGAATATTAATTACTCGGCCAGGTAGCGCGCCCTTATCTCGTCATTTCGTCGGCCATTATCTTTCCCCTGTTAGGCGCGATTGACATAATTATTAAAGGGATCCGACGGAGCTGATCCGTTGATTGAAATTTTACTACGTCCCCTTGGCGTAATTAATCTGTAGGCGGAAAAGGATCGAGTCGAGCCTTCATCTTTCCTTTGACGGCTCCACAGATCGAGCTGTTCAGAATGGATTCTTTTCTCTTAGAACTTCACGTTTTATCTTTGAAGTTAGGTGGGATGTTTGGAGGTGGTATTTGGAAGGGTTCTGGGATATGCAGCTGCTGTCGGTTGTGCAAAGTTAATTCATGGATAATGAGTTCACAAGGAATGGAGAATAGGATTTTTTTAAATAAGACTGTTAAATAGGTAAAGGTAATTTAAAGAGTAAGGGGCAAATGGAATCTAGTGGAATCTAATCCTTGTTTGTGGACCATATAGTGCACCATTCTCTGTATTCCTGTTACATCTCCTCCTCGCCTCACTATTGACTTCTTTCGCTTATATTTCTAGTTTCGCTGTTTTCCCTATAAACAGATACAGATTAACAACATCCAAGTGTCTCAAAAATTTAGGAGTGCGATATGTAATCACCATTATATACTGCTACCCAGTGTATGCATCAATTTCAACATTCTCCATCACTAAACATGGACTTCCAAGTAGTCTTTAATATTTTTCAATTCAGTAATCCAATTTAGTATCTAATTACATATGTAGTAACTCATCCAATAGTGTTCCCAGCTTCAGTCCACAAAGTCATCGCGCTTCGAATGTTTCACAAGCTGTCAAAAAAAAACTAGCAAAATTCTTTCAAGCCCAATCCCCTTAAGATCCCCCTGAAACTAAAATAACAAATCTGTAAAGTATCCTTTAAAATTCATCGGCCTTAAAGTTCAAAGACTCCTCGTTGGGGCCCCCCTGAAGAGAGGACCGTTTTCTCAACGATCTCGACCGCGCAGCGGTTCCGGTTGCAGCTAAATCGAAACAGGAATTCGACGTACGTTAAGGACATCTCCGAGAAAAATGTGGCTCCGTTCTGTTACCGGTTCTCGGGGCGGTCAAAACGCGCGCACTTTTGCTCCACTTCTGCTCCGCTCTCGGGGACGAACGACGGGGCCGATGGTGTATCGCCGCGATAATTATAACGGGAGGTCGTTTATTTCGGTTATTTACTTTGGGCGTACGCGTACCAGCTCTTGTCGTTACCTCCCACGATTTTGTTTACTCCCCGAAGCCATTGTTGGGATTATATCGGTGACAAACGAGCCAGCCGCTCTAGCCGTGTCCTCGCATTTATTCTCCGAGTCAAACCAGAGGTTAAAATTACGTTTAACGCGCTCTTAAAACTCTCGTACACGCCCGCTGGCGATTAGTCACGGCCTAACGAAATATTATCACGTCGCGTGGGTGGGAACCCGAGTTCCAATCGGTAGCAATCGAAACGCCATTAACACTTTCAGGGCGCGATCTTTATAAAAGATGCTCCTTCGGTCAGTTAGACTTTGCTTAGCTCGCCACACCCTTCAAAATTTTCATGAGAGTACTATTAGGTAATGAATATTTTGAAAATTAGTTGAAGGACAATCCTAATCGGGAATTTTCAATTTCAATGCTTTCCCTGCACCATGCGAATTTCCTGGAGCTTTCCTTCCACATGGGCCTAGTACACTGAATCAGATTTGAAGCCCTTTGGAAGCTCTTTTAAATTGATCTGAGCTAGAAATTTACAAAGAAGAAACTCTTTTTGAGTAACTCTTAAAGTACCATATAAGTAAAGTCTACCTAAAATACTACCTACCTACTAAATACTGAATCTAAATGCTAACTACATCTCTAGTAGGGTATATCCGGGAGACGCGGTCGGGCCGGAGAGTTGGTCGAGTCGCTATATTTCAGACTCTATACGTAAAAACGCGTTAAAGTGCAGCTTAATTACTTCTCTAGAAGCCAAACAATTGAATGAATAGCGTCACTTCGGTTCCTTCTGTGGTTTTCTAGATTTACAGGCTATAAAAGGTAAACTGAGGTTACATTTAACCTCTTTTGTCAAACAACGGTGTACAGAATTGTATTTAAAATATAGTTCTAAGTTTATTTTCGTTTAATGTTTGGAAGATAGTAAGATAGTAGAGATATTGAGGGACAATGCAGCCAAAGTATTTAGCCATATTAACTGTACCTCTCAAAACTAACGAGAAGACCATCTCTCGCTGCAGAAAGGAGGGATGGTCGAGTTATGATTTTTTTATTATTTTTATTTATATTTTTATTTTTATCATTTTATTATTATTATTATTGTTTATTTAGTTTATTTATTCACTTTTGTATTCATTTGCCTTGCTAATCGCCGGTAGGTAGTTCGCTTTATCTTTGATGTGTCATTTACTTGTTTAGCGTAAACAAATTAAATATCAATGAATCTGTAGTTGTTTTCACTCATAAATAATTTTGCTTTCTTCTTTGTTAATTTTCCATGAATAATAATGCGAGTGGTCTCTGCCAATGACGAAAACCATTTCTCCCGGCACCTCGGGAGAGGTGGTCAGATGTCACGACTTCAGTTTTCAACCCGATTTACAGTAAATATTGTCCTAAAGCAAATATCGACCAGTTTTTCTGAATCAGCAGAAAATTCTGAATATTAGGTTTGTTCTCATAAAATAAGTAGTATCTGTATTAGTTTTAATAGCTATTTTATATTAGGTCGACCCCGTCTCCCGGATTTACCCTACTCCTATACCTATTACCCAATCAATTATATCTCCCAACGAATCCATTTTAATACGCGATTAATTCCACAAATACACCGCAACTTCCCAAGAAAGTTTCCAAAACGTTCAGTATCCATCACGACCCACCACAGTTCCCCCCAACATACACCAATTCCATGCCCCTCCGCCGTGATGATACGCGCGCCGGGGCGTCCCGAAAGTCGCTGTAACTCGCGAGACGAGGCGGACGTGTCGTGGCCGGAGCGTCGATCAGCGTTTCCGCGCGTCCTTTCATCCCGTCGATCTCGCGGGACGAGCGTGGATAAATGAAGGTGGAGGGCGACCCCTTTCGATCGATCTGCGTGGGGCAGGATCGGTCAAAGGCGCTGCGAGCACAAGGCGAGTTTGCATCGCGGCCGAGGCAGAAAGGGCGGCGAACAGAAGAGGGACAGAGTTTGCCTCGGATACAACAATGCGCTTAATGAACCCCGCCTGGCTTATTACCAGCGTATCTCACGGTCCGTTGCTCGTCTCTTTCTTACTCATTGTTCGATCCCTGCACCGCGATCGTAAACTCCCACCTCCCCTCCCCGCTCCGCGTTCGCCGGGCCACGAAAGTTGGTACGGTACGGTGATTCAGCCGCGCTCATAATAATCGCTAACGAGCACACGGGCCCCTCCGCGCGTCCTCTCTGCTTTCGGCAAATTCGCGCGGCGAGGTTTCGATGGTTTTCGTCACACTTGCGACGGGTCACGTGACGGGGCCGAAAGGAGACCCGGGGTCACCGCTTTTGGGACATTGAAATATAATTTCCAGCATTGTTTCGAGTAATTTGCTGCCGAGTTGTTCCTTTGTACGGTATTCTTGTGTTATTTTGGGAAATGAATGTGAGGATTCTAATGGTGTGTTTCGGATAATTGTCTCCCTAGGTCCGAGGGAGTCGATGCAGAAAAAGCTGAACTATTTTAGTTGTTTTTAGGCAATGCTTGGGGAAAACGTAGAATATATCGCTGTTGATTGTTATTCTTCGAGAGCAGGAAATATGGATTGGGAGCCTCAGCGTGTTTTATGGGAGGGACATGTCTTATGGGCCTTTAGATGCTGTTTATTTGAAGGAATAGCTCTTATTTTTCGGCTTAAGTCACGTATTCCATTTCGTAAGTGTTTTTTCTTTGGCAGAATGAGGTGAAAGTCTGAGATCACCTAATGTCCTAATAGATCACCTAGCAAACCTCGGATCTAGTCGTAGCCCATCCCAACGGACTTCCTTCAGTAGATTTTCTGCCCGAGCATGTACAGCTGGAAGTATCGCTGTTCCTACTTAGGTTTGCCTACGTGATAGTTTGCAACAAACTGGTGAAAAGTAAATCGAATATTAACTCTGCCCGCCGACTGCTCCACGCCACGCTTCACTTTCGTACCCCCTGTCGAATTCGAATGGTTCAACAGAAGCATAAACGCGGCAGTAAGGTTTTTTATTGGACAGATCGCAACACACGTGAGAAGTTGTTCCGTGGTCGAACCGTCGCTGCTTAATTAAGAGATTTTTACCGTTGCGCGCATGAAGCATCGATTAACGAGCGGACGCGCTCGATAATAAATTCTTTAATTATGATTTAAGTATCGCCCTCGTCTGTACGCGCGGTTTAAGCGCGCGATCTACCAGCGAGTCGCTAATTCAACCGCGGACGTTTTACGAACTCCGTTGCCCAGTCGACGTGTCGATCACGGTAATTTAATTCCCCGCGGTGATTCGGCGAAATTTACGGGCGAGATTAATTAAAACGACAGCGACCGGTGCTTCCGTACAGCCTGGGGTCGTTAATCGTTCGCTCGTGATACAACTTTTCAACGGAACGCCAATTCTCCCTTCGTATTTTTAATTTACCACGAATTTCAGTCATAATTCAAAATTCCATCCGCTACCAAAAAGTTTGGAGTTACAGTTGTGGGTAAAAGTTACGTACTTGAGGACAATAATTTAAAGAATATATAACAATATTAATAAATAATATTGAATGACATAAGAGCGGTGCAAAATTTAACCCACAGAGGGAGATTTTAGAATTCAGATAAAAGTGCTTCCTTTAAAAAAAAAAAACATTCGGTCATCCCTGCTTAATATACCACAACCACCCTTCTCCCCTCGACCACAAGCACACCCCCACAACGCAACTTCCCCTTTCAACCGTCCTGAAAACGTCATCAAGCAAGCGCGATAAATTAGCAACGTGGATGGACTCTCGTACACGTCGAACTGTGTCAACCAAAGACTTTCAGCAGCGGTGCGCGAGGCGGACGTGCGTTTTATTTCGTCATGGATGAGGAACGGTTCGAGGGCTGCGTGATCGCGTGAGCGCGCGCGTGTGCACGGCCTAGTGCCAAGAAACCGAGATCGCCAGGCTGCAGCATGCAGTTATTTCACTTATGCGAGCGCGGCTCTCTCGCTCGCTCGAGAGGATTCCGGCTTGAACTCGCCGACAGATGCGAGACGGTGTCTGTCGGCCCAGTCAGCCCCCCCCTCGGCCCCCTTCCCCTATCAGCATTTTAACGGCCGAATTATTGAAATAAACCACGCTCCCCGCGCCGTATATCGCGCCTATTTGTATCAGGAAGTTCGATCAGCTGGCTCCGAATATTTTCATGCGGTCCTCGGTACCCTTCCACTTTTTTGCTCGCCGCTCGCGGACCTGCCCCTTCACCGCTCCACCCTTCCCCACGAGAAAAACAGTGTGCTTTTGAGATCGTCGTCTTCGATCGTTGATTGGCACGGCTCGATCGTGATCCCGCGCACGTTTCGCGCGGTGCATCGATAAATTCGTGGTTCTCTCTGTTCTCGTTGGCTTTGGGGGATGGAGGGAGACTTTTGTTTGGGAGCTCCATGGCAGACGTGTACAGTTGTTGGGAAAATTTTAACGTCCGATGAGAGACACTTTGTGCGCGCATTCTTGAATATGCAGCTGCTCGATGCAGGGTGTTGCAGAGTGGTTAATCGTAATACTGGGCTTTTGTGCAGGGTTATGGTGAAACGTTTGCGAATAATTTGGATTTGATCGTGGAGGAGAGGATTGGATTTGGGGAGGAATAAATACTGCTCTACAGCCTAACCTAAAGAGGCGTTTAAGACAATACAAAAAGAATTTAGAAAGGAAGAAATGATTAAGGAGTTATGCCTACCTGCAAAATTCGGAAAAATGGATTTTGGGGTTTGACATTTTCTTAAAGTACAATATCTCAAAAGTATTGTGAGAAAGTTTCAATTTGATCCGACCAAAATTGACGGAGCTGTGCGAGTTTTAGTATAGGTATGTCCTGGAGGATGTAAACCTAATTTAAAACTTTGAACGTGCTTTTCTCGAAACTACATTTTCAGAATCGGTGACCAAAATATCTCGAGAACCGCTGCATCGAATGAATTCAGCTTTTGTAGGCTTATTCTATATATAAAAATCTTGTCCTTAATCGTAGCTTTTTCATTTCCGTTGCGTAGTTTCTATTTTACAGATGAAAAATGAGCGATTTTTTGTATCGAAAATTGATATTTTAATTTGAACAGCCGCCATTTTGTAGCAAATTAATATTTCGGGATAATGAACGATTAAGGACAAGATAATTTAATATACTAACTAAATTCCTTCGAATTTTTCATTTTGGATAAATCAGGTCAAAGTTAGAGTGATCACCGCAAACTACTGAAAAAAAATCGCTGCCGGGAGATCACTGATATTTCTTTTATTTATTTATATTTTTCATTGGTATAATTACTACAAGTAGTATAAGATGTACACTTTCGAATACACGAAGGTTTGTTTAAAAAAGTCTTCAAATTTTCCCCCCAAAAAATCACGAAAATACTTGCGTTTTCAGACCTTGCAGGTAGGCATAACCCCTTAAGGGGAGGTTCTGGTCTAAATGTCGATATTTTTTTATTTCATTTTTCAAATGTTCAACTTTTTAGGAAAACGTGTTAAAGGATTTGTTGAAATTCGTAAAATTCCCCACGTTATAGGCATTTGAGTAGCGGCAAATGCATGGGCAACAACCGTCCACTCCGGCGCTCACGTAAAACTTTAAATGCGTTTTTCTCGAAACAGTGTTCTCAAAACGGTGGGACCTGTATCTTCAAAAGTTATTATCCGATTCGACTGAAACTTTTTTTATTTTGAAGAATATACTTCTGGCTAGGGGGGGGGGCTAGAAAAAATTACAAAAAATTGAAAAATTAATAATTTTTAAAGGCGTTGAAAGGACGAAAAATACATGGAAAAGTGATTTCAAGCTTGAAGTGTTGTTATTCTCTCAAAAATGTAATTTTTGTAATTTTTTTAGTTCCCCCTAGCCAAAAGAATAATCTTCAAAATAAAAAAGGTTTCAGTCGAATCGGATAATAACTTTTGGAGATACAGGTTCCACCGCTTTGGATCAATTTTTTGACGCCTTGACTTTAACGACTCCCCAGGGCTGTCTGCAATGATTAATTATAAAACACAAAATATATTTCTATAATTTAAGACATCCTTAATACAATGCAAAAAGTCCCATTAAATTATATATAGTAGTTTTCCTTTAATTAATTCCTAAATATCACCTATTTTTTTTAGCTCTAGACCAGAATCTCCTCTTAACTAAGGAAACCGTGAGAGGATGAAAGAAGGAACAATTATATTTTCAATACCTCCGTTATTTCTCCACACAAACTGGAGACACAAGCTGCCTTCCTCCCTCTCCCAAGATGAATCCCAGCCATCATCTTACCTCAACCCTCTTCTATCATCTTATTCATTACTCCCAACCACCTTCACTCTCCACACAAATTTCTCCATAAGAAACCCCAAGACACAAACTCCCAACCTCCCTCTTACACATCAAATCCTAACCCTCCCATCCCAGCGATAACCACGCATTGCTACCGATACCCGCCGCAAATATCTCTCGCAAAACAGGTCCCCGTAGAGTTCGCAACAGTAGAGTTGCACGTTCGTGCCACCGATTTCACCCACGAGCGAGAGTCATCGAGGCTGTCTCTACAAATTCGCCCCGACGTGGAAACGGGAGAATAAAGAAGACGCGGTGAAGATAAAGTCGGCCCTGGCGTTGGCCCCGGCTTCGTCCGCCTGGCATTACGCATTCAGCTTACGCGTTATTATGCACGGTATGGGCTAATAAAAAGTTTTTTTTTCTCTGCGCACGGGCCGACCAGTCCGCTCTCGTAACGCTAACATAGTCGGCGGACGTTTAACGGCCGCAGCGCTACGCCCCCTTCAACGACTTCTTCGCGCTCGTTTCGCCGGGTTTTCGTCGGCGTCCGCCGATTTTTCCTGCACTGCGTCCGCGTGGGCTCGTTTATTCCCCATTATACCCTCTTATTATTCCGCGGTACTCGCGTGCACGCGCGTTTTTTCCGCCGTGTTCTCGGCGAGCACTTTTAGGAACGGGTTTCTTCTGGATCCGGTACGCGCGCATTTGCGAACGTCCACTGGGGGAAAAAGTGATTGTAACGCGAGCAACGCTCGCGTCAAGCGTTCCTCGGGAGACGACAAGGATCGGTGATTACGCGTGCAGCCACCGATTTGCATAGTTGGGGAATTGAACGCGCTAGTTTATTGCTCGCTTGGATGAGGTTCAGTCGAGGAGTTTCGAATGGAAATCTGCTCGAGCTGTTTCGGACGGGAAAATGGAACTTTGTGCTTGCTACTTACCGAGCTTGCTTTGGAATTTATCTTTTAATAGTGACAAGTTTTTTCGGTGCCTTCAGATTCTGGGAATTCTTACTCGAAGTTGGTTTATGTTGTTTTTTCAATTTTTCCTGCTGTAGCTTCGTGAGCACCGCTTTGAAACCTGGAAAGTTGTGGAAAATTTTGAAGCCTCTGTATCTAAATGTGTAAAATGACACTTTTTTCATTTTCTGAATGCAGGATAGTTTCTCAGAAAACTGTAGATTTGTCCCTTGCCAGGTAAGGCTGACAAGTAGAAACGCCCTGTATAAGGTCAGACATAGATCAATGGATTTCAAATATTGAATATTTTTTATATTACATTTCAAATTTAGTTATAAGTTCATCACCACTGTAATACCAAACGTAGCACAAAATTTTTAATTAACCTTCACTATTTTTCATTCATCATACAGTTGAACTTAAAAATGAATTTACTCTTCTTACTGCTTATCAAACGCTCACATTAATCAAACAGATCACCAATATATAATGTAACGTTTCGCGGTGGTTGCAGTTGAAACATGTTTACAACGTATTCGCCAGTAAAAATGCATATTTGTCGCCAACCAGCTCATTCCAACCGTCACGTCACGTCGAAAGAGGACGACTCGCGAAATTCATTCGCGGCATCGCGCAAACGTCTGCTGGTCGACGAGTGACGAGTGCGTGTCGTCGACGACGTTTGGTTCGTCCTTCGTCACCTCCGTTTCCAGATTTCACTTGTGCTGTCATACCCACGAAGAATGCAAATTCTTGATTCTTAAAACACTTAACTTTGCAAAAGCCTTGGATATGAAGAAATTCGATATGACAACTCACATACGAATTACTGCGGATTTGTTAGATGGAAGGAAAGTGAATTGTTTTTAAAGTTGCCTTAAGCGTCTGTGTTTAAATCTTTTTCGATTCCTTTCGCCCAGAATTTGCCGCCGCGCGCCGAAAATTTGGCGCTCTACGTTGCAGCTTACTTAGCCTATAGATATACAAATCCACCCTTGAAATCGCAAGAAACAGCTCGTCCATTCAAGGTCCGAGAATTTCACCACCAAGCCATAGAATCTCCATTACCAACCTTTTTACATTATAAACGAATCAAGGGCACAATGGCGTTCGCCAGGCTTAAAGGCTCCGAAGGATGTGACCTTTTTCCCTCCCATTTACCCAGGTCAGGACTCAGTGGAGTAATTATAACGAGCAGACGAATGCTGAGGTAAACGAGGCGTATTAATGAACTCGGTATAGCAGCGATAAAAGCGCTCGGTAGTCCGTCCCCCGTGAACCATTGCCCGACGGAGGAGGTTTTCTGCCGTTGCGTAAATCTGGCCTCTGTCGTCGTAAATGCAAAATAACTCCGCGTTAACGCGAATCCCCGGTTGGTCTCGTCGACGAGCTGTTTACGAATCCGCTCGCGTGTGAAGTCGCCTCGCGCACGGGGCGAAGGGGTGCGGGACAATGTGGGACTCGTTTCACGCTTTGATGGGGGTTCGGAGAGAGAGCTAGAAACGGGAGCACGCTGGTAAATATGGATCGCCTACTTGGACGCGGACGTTTCGCCATCGGGGAGCCTTTGAATTCTGTGATTGTGAATTTCATTGTTGAGCTGGTCTGGGTTGATCGCGAGCTTGGAATGGAGTTGTTTTAGTTGGATTGTTTTGTGGGATTGGTGGGGGAAAGAGATTTGTGGTTGGAGGATGTTGGGTCTCCTTTAATTAATCATATGAGCAGATTTGAAGCATTGAGAACAAAAACGGACTAACGTACATTGAAAAAAATTTATATTTTCTATTTTATATGATTAGTAGAGCCTGTTGGTATACATTACAGCTACTAATTCAATTTCGCAAAAGGTGTGAGTTAGTCCGTTTCTGTTTTCGATACCTCATTTCATTATGGATCAGTTTTGACCCGTATTAATATTTCTAACTTCAAAAATCATTTTTCAATAATATCTCATTCAATAAGCTCTTAAGGACCTGGGTCAAAATAAACCCAGTGGTGTGCTGAATGTACGTATATCTGTGTAGCGTTTAAATACTAATGTTGACTCTATAATTATCTTCTTTAATTTGCTATGAAGTATTCACTACTTTCCTTAATATTTACATAAAACACTTTCTGTTGCTCTGATTTTCACTCTTTGCTGAACTCCGTGGTTCTGCATCTGGCAGTCGACTGATTTCTGCCACTTTTCAATTTCAATATTAGGTAGGTATATACATTTTATTACGGTTAGAAGTCTTAAAAATTGCACACGAAGTAAAAAAATAAATATGTGCTCCTGAAACCTAGGTAATCAATCTGCTGACTTTTGTCCCTAAAAAAACTATTCTACTTATACACTGTTTACATTGATACATAAACTATGGCTGCTACAAACTTATACACAAAGAATGCTATTATAGTACAACCATTCCCGCGTATATTTGCTTTCCACGCTTTTCAGCAATGATATATGGACATTCAAGAGAGAGAGAGAGAGAGAGAGAGTCTGAAAAACTGTCATGCAATACTCTATAAATGAAATTTACGGAAACTTCCAACGCTGCAAACACTTTTATCAGAGCCAGCGAACGAATCGAGGGAAGGGAAAAGGGAAAGACACGCGCGAAACAAGTTTCCATCGCTTCCTCATTACAAATGGGCTAATTTAGAACGTGAAAAACCGCACATTCTTTCCACGTTTTCTCATCGTGTTTTATTGCACCGTTTAAGAGCTAAAGACGATCGTGTTTGCAAAACGAAGCGAGGGAAACGGCTCGGGCGTCCGTCGTGCTGCCCGCACTTGCTTCGTGTTCGCTTTAATTTATGCGGGAATCGTTGGCGTGTTCGTCGAAAGGCGTTTCCTTCCCGAGCGGTTTTTCCTCGTCTCTGCGCCCGACGCTTGGCAACTTTCTAAGCAGACGGGAAAACAATGGGGGCTGTCGAAGCGAAAGCCTGCTCACTGTGAGACGATGGATTGCTCGATAACCGTTTTGTGTACAGTGCCAACAAATGGAAATTGAATTTTTCTTTCCTTGCGGATAGAAAATGAATTCGAACGTCGTTACTTTTTCCGGGAAATTTATTTGTTGCAAAGAGCTTCCCAGTTGTAAAGCTTGAAGCTACTTTTTATGACAATTTTTGCGTAAAAAATCTCTTCAAATTCGAATCTAGTTCATTGATAACTGGAGTTCTTCTATCAAACCTTACTGTTTCAATATTAAGCGATCTGTTACAAGTTTCACAAGTACCTACTTCAAATAAAAGCTACCTTAAACTTCAAACCAAACAGTCGCACATGATAATAAAGCCAGAATATATTTAAATTCCAAAAACATTCACATCCGCATTAAATCACATTTAATATTCCAAAGATTTCGTACAAATCGACGCCTGCTCTGCTTTTGGGTCTCGACACCCGTCGCAGAGCGCATCTGAAAGGTTAATTGATCGAGCGCGATGGCGATCGTGGCAACTACTGTCTGCTGGAAATTAATGAAACTGAGCAACCTCAAACTGGTATGATGGATTGCGATTTCGTAGTCTGCGTGGCGATTCGGGGAACATCTGGTGCGCAGAACCTCTGCCCCGAACATTCACGCCTGAATACTAATGTATTAATAAACACCTGCAGTTTCATGGAATTCAATAGGCGACTCGAACAATAATCTCCAAACGACGTTCACGTTACGAAGCAATGCATTTCATGCGCAATACTTTTCCGACACCCGGTATGCACATACGCACCGCATCGAAGCGGTTAAATTTACAGCATCCTTCTCTTATGTATCTTCCTATTATTGGAAATTCGTTCATTGTCATCCTTCTCCACGTGCTGCCCGCAACTTTATTCTTGTTCACTTCCTTAATTTTCTTATACTTCCTGTTTCCTAGTCCTAGATTCTGTCCACCTATTTACCTCGAATCCACCCTTTTTTATAGGGTTAGGTCAGTGATTCCCAACCTGTGTGTCGAGCAGTGTTTTCAGGGGGTCGCCACGGCTATTTCTAGCTGATGATTTGAAGCACTTTATTTATTTTAATATGGCGACACTGCCATCTTCTAATAATTATGTAACACTGATTTTTCATAAATGAAAGGAAGGAAATATTTACCTTACCTTGTATGGGGAGGGGGTCCACAGGTTAGGTATTTGAATATTATAAAAGGGGATCGCGAGGGAAAAAGGTTGGGAAACACTGGGTTAGGTTCTAAAACCGTAATAATGCTGAATGTGTAATTGGTAGGAGGTAATAAAGTCGTCATTATTATTATTATTATTACCTGCACAATCCACTTCATTTCCCTCGCGACGTCGTCAGCGGATAACGCAGCAGCGATCGGTATCGCGTCACGAGGAGCAATATCTTCATAGAGGAAGAGGGAAGCGTGGTCGCGCAGCCGCGACGGCGGTCCAGGATCGGCGTTATGATTCACGGCGATCATAAATCGGCAGCCGCGATCTCCGGCCGATCCGTGGCAGCAGATAACACTCCCGGGCCCCGGCGGATGCGATTTCACGCGCGAGATCGGTACACCTCACGCGGAATCCCGCGCGGAATGCTGCTTTTCTTTTTGTCGGCGCGAACGGGAGCGCGGCGGGGCGACGCGGACGGGCCTCGCCCAGAAACGGGGCCCCGTTTCGTCGGCGCGGCGCGGCGGGGAGGGGGCGGTCTATTTCGCGAACGGTCCGCGGTAAATGCCGATTCGCAACGCGCGATAACCCCTTTTTTGATTGCGCGGGAAGCCTGATTGAGCACCCGGTTCGCGAGGTATTTGAGAAACGAGCTTGCGGGCAAAAAGGGGAAGGAGCGTCGCGCTGACTGGTTCCGCGCGTTTCCTTCGCTCCCGTTCTGAGTTTCTATCGGCTCGGATCTGTTCGTTTGTTCCCCGGCTTGAATGGAAACGAGTTTGCATAATGGTAAAGTGGATACTTCGCTGGCGCGAGTTTCTTGCTCGTATTGTGCACTGGGAGGGGAGCGGTGTGTTGCTTCCAGCGAGGAATTTTGTTGGATTCCTCTGAGACCTTTTGCGAGCTTCCTGCATGGTGTCTGCGAGTTTGGTGATGGGGTTACGTTGGGCGATGCTCGATCTGTTTATCTATTCGTCTTTTACACGTTTGCTACCATTATGTACTTTGATATTCACCTTCCACGTGACAAATTGAGTCGTCTGGGAATATCTGATTTTGACACTGCAAAGGGAGGGATCCATTTTCTTTTATCAAAGGAAAGTGATGAATTGTTAATACCACATAACCGCATCAGCCTACTCTTTAAAATACCTCAAGGAATTAAAGAAAGCAGGGAGGCTGTCATTAAACAATCAAATTAAGGAAACAAATTCGAATCAGAAAATTGCAAGCATCTCTGACAGAATTAATTTCGTATTAGTGTAAAATGAACGAACTAACTTTTTTCTTCCTGCCAAGAAATTACTTCCACGCGAAGTTCAATTTGAAAAGTACTTGAAACACCCTGAAGTACGTGTACCATGAAGTAAAACTCGAAAGCAATAAGCCCAGGGATTCCATAGCTCCCATTCGATGGACGTGCACGTGCACAGTCGTCCGCGTTGCGTGGGCGTAGTGCCGTAACACCGGGCTGCACGTGACGATGTTAGAGGGACAGGAGAGGTCGAAGCGCGAGCTGCAGCCGGTGGAAACGGTGTTAACTTCAAGAGGTCGTTTCCCATGGCCCCTTCAGCGGCTACGTGCAGCATGAGCCTGCAACTCCCGGTTAATTCTTGGCGCAATTACGCGCCACCAGGGAAATCCAGACTGTGCTGGCCGCGCGACGATCCACTCGAATTCGTAAGAGACGCTGATGCTTCGAGGAGAAAGGAAACGCTGCGGAGCCGTGATGGAAATGTGGTGGAATATTGTGTGGGATGCAAAGGTTCTCGGATATTGCGAAATATGATAATAGAAATTATTTAGTTTAACATTTAGTTTGACTTTCATCATCCGACACGTTCTGGTAGTTTACTGTCTTCAAGATTTTTAATTAGGGGAGTGTAATATTTTTTCTTATGGTAGGGAATGTGATCAGTTCCAATTTCCAATTTAATATCGATTTAGTACCTACTTCTGTATTATGAACATGACATTAAGTAGTATTTATATACAGAAAGTTATTGTACTATTTAGTATTCTTCAGCAATTTTCTTTCTACAGCTTTTCGCATTGAGTCACTTTACAGCGAAGTCTATGTTCGATGCTCGAAGTTACCTTATGTCTGACTACACGGTAGTTCTTTCCACTACTACTCATCTTCTGCTTCTTCCGTGGCTCGATTAGTTTAAAACCTTCTGTTCTGTTACAATTAAATCCCTTCAAAATACCCTCTGCCATCTCCCCAAAATTTATTTCACCTTTGAAACTTCATTCCCTCCATCTAACTGACATTAAAACTCTTCAACGATACAGAAACTCTATCTCAATAACGACCACCATCATCAAAATACCAACGAAACCACGACCCCACGCCTCACAATAATCTCTCGATCTAATCACTATTCGATCGTCATCCAATCCCACCATAAACATCACTTAACTCATCCACATTAATCTTCAAAGAGCGTCGAAAAAACCATTCGATTTCGCCATAACCCCGTCCTGATTGCACGAACCGACACAAATCACGGCGAAACACATTTTCAACGATATTTTTTGCTGGCCTCGATATCCCTCAATTAATTCGGCTTTACGACGTTAGTTCATTTGTAAGACGCGCGTCGTTATGCAAATGGAAAGCGAGAGGACGCGCGCTTAATGCAATGGAAAAGGAACAGTCGGCACGTCAGTGTTCCGCCAGCGAATCGGACCGACGAAAAGCACATAAAATTACGTAATTGCCGATCATTACGCGAATGTTTATAAAGCCGGGCATCCGCCAAATTACATATTCCCCGTTAAGCTTCCGGGCGTCTCTCGCCCGAACTTGCCAATCACTTTAATGAAATGTCACGCGCGCGCCCAGCGTAATTACGGGCCACGGGACGATTCTTATCGGGCCGGCAATTTCGCGTAAACACCCGCGGCCTTTTTACGCTTTGCTTCCTCGTTAATTTGTCGGTGCGCGCCCGGTGGACAGTGATATTGGCTCGATCATTCGGCCCATTACTGGGCGACGTGTAACTCCAGCGCAACACGCCCGCTTGTCGAGTAAATGGAGCAATTTCGTGGCCTACAAGGCCCCTATTTGGGGAATTAAACGGAGCAATTTATGAATGAGATTACCCTTCCTGCTTACTGTAAATATATTGTACCACCGTTCGGGCGAGATTCTTATTACCCGAATAACAGGCTACTAACACATTAGTCACAGCAAATGTATGTGCGTTGAGATATTTGTGAAAATGATTTGTGAATAATAAAAGACTTAATGGAATAATAGTATAGCTGACAATGAGAATTGAGGATATAAAAATACAACTTACATGTTAGAAAAATAATTTTAGGTTTAAAGGTACACTTTATTCATGGAAATTAAAGTATAAATAAGTATTTCTCTTCTGTTACAAATAAAAGATTAAATGGTCATTTTTGAAACCTTGCACCACTCACGATCAAAGTGTTAAGAGAAAGAATTGTATTAGGGAAAACAAAGTGCATTTTTTGTGTTGCAGAAATTGAATGAAAAATTGGGAATGATCGACACTAGACTGTTTCTTCAGCATTGTCGTCTAGTGTAATCGTCACAGCTATTACAGGTAGCTCTTCGAACGGCCAGTCGACTCGCGTTTTCCGTCAAACAGGTTGCGAATCAAGGAACCTGCTCCCCGCCTGTGGAACCGCTGCAGATAAGAGTACTTGCTTCACGGCACGGTTGAGCGTTAAACAAAATCGCGAGTGGAAAAGCGGCGCGAGCTATTCCCCTCGTAAATAACGTTCGGCCGCGGCGGGTCGTTCATCAAATCGACGGCCTCGCGGCAAATCCGTGAAACGTAGAACCTGAAAAACCAGAACGGGACTAGTCGGGGAGCGGCGGCGGCCTGGACGAACATCCTGGCCCCATTAATTGAACGTTCCTCCCGTTCGTGGAACAGAGTGCTCGTTAATTTGCGCGAGATAAACACCTGGGGATCCGCGGAAGTGTTCGTCGTCCACGGGTACGTGTTTACAGAAGCACGGCCGTGGAAGAATGGGGTGTGTTAATGATAGCTACGTGGACTGCGTTTGCGATGCGAGCGCGGCCGTCGTGATGCATCTCACATGGTGAATTTCGCACGCTGCTTTTCTTGACAGTGTTGGGCTTGGAGCGTTTGTTCGGGGTTGGGTGGAAAGGTGAGGTTTTCGTGGGACTGTGGAAACTTGGGGTATTTGAGAATTCATGTTCTAATTGGGACTTCAGACTTGGGAAACTTGGGGTTTCTAGTATTTGTGGGAGTTCAAATTATAATAGGGACTTTGGATATAGGAAACTTGGGGTGTCTAGTATTTTTGGGAGGTTAAATTAGAAGGACTTAGAATTTGGAAAATTTGTAGTTTCCGTTGTTTTAAAGATTTCAAATTCTAATTGGGATTTAGTGTTGAGGGAAACTTGGGGTTTCTATTATTCTTAGAAGTTAAAATTCTGTAATTGGGACTTAGAATGAAGGAAATTTTTTAGTTTTTATTACTCATGGAAGTTCAGATTCTAATTGGGATTTTGAATACAGGAAATTTGGGGTTTCTGGTATTCTTGGGAGTTCAAATTCTAATTGGGACTTAGGTTATAGGAAGCTTGAGGTTCCTAAATAGTATTCTTGGGAGTCTAAATCCTAATTAAAACTTAGTACTTACTAAGGTAGAAAATGTTCACTTTCTGTAATTTTGAACAGTTCAAATTCCAATTTGATCTGGGTCAATTTAAAGTTTCAGTTCCCACCTTCCCCCAAGCTTCTTTTTAAACACAGATCATTATAACTAACATCATCCCCAAACAATACATTTAATTCCACAAATCACAAAGTCTTCCTCCTTTACAAGCTTATTTACCAGTGTACACCGTCAATTTAAACCTTGCCGTGCCAAAGCGGTATACTCGAAGGGTTAAAAACCTCGAAGCCCCGAGGAGGAGGCCTCCTCGCGTACGCGCGCGTCGAATCGTGTTTACTTTGTAAACTCGTTGCCCGCAGCGTGTCGAGGGTTTCGCGTCTGGCGACGGGCCGGCTGTATCGATCTCTCTCGGAGCCCGATCCGTTCCGCGGAATCGATTGTTCGCGGGTTTTCTTGTCGACTCATTACGGGGAAACGGCCACGGTATCCCTGGCGTGGGTTTCTTCCTCCCCTTGGCTTTCCACTTGCTGCTTCGTAGAAATTATCCGGGCCGGAAATGGGTCAAAGCCGCAATTTCGCAGCTATGCGATTTCCTTCGATCGCGACGCCGCTCGTTATTGTTTTATCCCGCGCGTAACGATGGAGACTCTTTTTGCCCGAACCCCCCGTTCGGGGAAACGATCCAGTGGGCAGCTGATCGGGACGGGGTTGAGGAAGATCCTAATGGAAGAGTGGAAGAAGTTGAGGGAAGGGAATAGTGTCGTTGCAGTCGATTTAAAGGGGAAGATTCTTGGGCCGCTGGTTGTAAGTGGTAAGAAGTGGAGGATTCTGAGGTGGGATAGATCTACTCTGGTAGCTGCTGCGGTACTAATGGGTTCTGTTGTCGGGGTAACAGAAGGGTGTAGGTTGATAGATGTAATGGAAGTTTATGTTCTACAGGAGGGATAACTCGATTACTCTAATCTTCCAAACTTTGCGAATCTTTAGAATCTGGGAGAATTAAGAAATAAATCTCTCTTCATTTTCCTCCCCATTTTCCTCCTTTTCATTTCCTTTTAGTTCCCTCATTTCATTTCCTCTTATTTCTTCCCCTTTCATTTCCTCTTATTTCTCCTCATTTCATTTCCTCTTATTTCCCCAATTTTCCCTCATTTCATTTCCTTCCATTTCCCTTTATTAAACTCAACACAGTGCTCCAAAACTCCCACCCCTAACATCCTTCAAACCTTCAAACATACAAGATCCCTAACACAGAACCTTCCCAAGAATCCCATGGAACGAGGGAATTACAGCATCGCGCGTTCCCAGCGACGCTCTACCGTATCGCGTAACAGCAATTACGCTAGTCCATCGACAGCGCAGCCAGCATAGTTCGGGTGCCAGGGACGAAAGCAACAATCCCGTGAAAGCTCGAACATTGCTTTTTATTATCGTTCCTGTTAAACGATATTACACCACGTATTGTGCGGCCAGGACTATTAAAATACCAGGTTAATATCGCGAAGACCGGTAAACCAGTACCGGTACCGCTACTGGCTGCGATCTGCGTACAGCAAGGTGTGTCGCGATATACCTCCCCCCTCACCCCCTGTATCGCGAAATCGTCGTAAGAATCGTAGGCTCGTAATGGGCCCCCTCGAGTTCTCGATCTTACGTAACGGTCGCTGTGAAATACTAACTGTCTGGCTGCAATTGTGCGAGAAAGACTATTCCGGGCGAAAAAACGGCTGGGGTTGCCACCACTCTTCGGGACTCCGCGCTACCAACTTATTTTAACAAGCTAATTGAGCATTGTAACACACACCTGTTCTAGTAAATTAAGAAAATAATATACATCCTAATATGTATCTTCTTTTGAATATTATTATTGTTGGTATATTATTAAGTTGGATAGACTCTCGTAGTAACACTCTGAACTTTTTACAAAGCATTGAAAATATTTACATCGAAACCAAATCAAGCTACGAGTTCACTTCCCACGCTTGATACTAAATTTCTCAGTTTCCAAAACCTTACACCACTCAAAGAAACTCCTCCTCCCCAAAATTTGGTATCAAAAATATATTCTGAGAAATTTTACCAATTCTTGAATTTATCTGTGCAAAACTTTTCCAAGGGTTTACGATGTTTATTCACAAACGTCGAAACAGTTCCGCCCCGCTATCAGTGCTTACCCGATTAATATTTGCTACCATCACGCAATCGACGATATTGCGCGGTCATCGTGCGTGGGTGGCTGGCCACTGGTCTCCAAACAAACCTTGCACGCCACCTATGGCGAATCCTGGCGATTATTTTTTTTTTTTAAACGATCGCCCGAAAGAACGCCTGGCAAATGTTACCAGCCTTGATCGCGTGACGTCATCCCCTTATCTTTGGAATCGCGTCGATTGTTTTCGCAGCGAGCCACTTCGTTCTGTTGGCCTAGCCAGGATCAACGGAAATCTGTTTCCTGGTTTGAAATCTTGACTTATTGCCCGCGTCTTTGCGTGGGCGGCACTGTTGGGCATTGGGCAGCGGAGAACGAATCCGTGAAAGGTTGAAGTTGTTGTGATACACGAAGGATTTTGGCTCGAATCTCGATCTGGATCAAGATGTTCATCTCGGAAGCGTGGTCTGTTTCTCCAGTTTCTGTTTAACCGAGCTTTATACTCGCGTTTCTGTTCACTCTGGTAGCCTAATAGTCTTGTTACTGTTAGGATGGCGTCTTAGTTAAGCTCAAGGTTCCTTCTTGTAAATTATTTGGACTACCGAGCTCTAAGGTCTTGTCAGGGAATGCCTAGGAGCAATATTTGGCAAAGATTGGGAGTATAATTGTTTTCGCGCCACAATTCCGCGAGATTCGCTAATTCTCTTAAATTGTTATTTAAATTTCAAATTGGTTATTCTATGCTTTTCCTTCCCTAATTTGATCAAAACAATTGCATCCAGAATAAATAACATTTACAAGGAAATAAATGAACGATCTACTCCCATTTACACTTAACATAACCAGTCGCAGGGAATGCAAATAAGTAGAATGTTCATTGACTTCCAAATCACTGATCGATTCAAAGATTCTCACGATAATCTCGGAAGATTCACTCGGGTGAAATAATAGAATATTCAATGAACTGCGCGTTTCGATAAAATCAAGTTGCCTCGAAACGTAAAGATCCCCTTAAATTAAGTTGTTCAGCGTCGAACGAGAAACGGGCGAGCTTCCTTCAATGTTCCCCGGCTTATTAACGACCGCGCGCGAGTTGTACCGACGACGTCTTAACGAGCTTGCAACTGAAATCACCGATATTTAACACCTCGTTCGATTTAACGTACAGACGAGCGGAAACGATCTTATCGATCCGCTGGAAACGCCTCGGCTCGAGTACCACGCTTTCTGGCTCGTCGATTAAAGTAACATCGGAATTAATTTGATTTCGCTGCCGCACGACGACTCAAGCGCGCGCGAACCAGATCGTAGGATAAACGGTAGCTATCCTCCGGGTGCATCTTCCATGATAAATCGGCTAGCTTCCAGTGGCCATCGGTGAATCAACACTTGCGCGTTGAGTGGATCGCTTGGTCCAAGGTAAATGGGTAGTAAACGTACAAATTTGTAATGTACGAGTAATGAATAGGGTAAGATTTGGGAGTTCAGGGGAATCGGAGGAGCAGTATTAATGTTATGTTTGTTATAGTTGTGATGTATTGATTTATGATAGGTAAAGGGGGTTCTTTTTTCTTATGTGAACTGAATAATAGATTATTCAGTACTTACTCCAAAATTTTGAATAATTTCTTAGTTAGTTTGAATTTGAACGGTTCACAATTCAATTGGGAGTTTAGTTGAAAATTAAGGTTCATGTGAGTTCCAAGTTCAGTTGAAAACTAAGCTTCAAGATAATTGTAAGTGTTGTTAAAAACTAAGCTTCAAGTGAGTTCTAAGTTCAGTTGAAAACTAAGCTTCAAGATAATTCTAAGTGTTGTTAAAAACTAAGCTCCAAATGAGCTCCAAGTTCAGTTGAAAACTAAGCATCATGAGTTTCAAGGGCAATTGAAAACTAAGCTCCAAGTGAGTTCCAAGTTCATTTGAGAACTAAGCATCATGAGTTTCAAGGGCAATCGAAAACTAAGCTCCAAGTGAGTTCCAAGTTCAATTGAGAATTAAGACTCAAGTGAGTTTCAGGTTCAATTGAAAATTAAGCTCCAAGATAGTTCTAAGTTTCGTTAAAAATTAAGCTCCAAGTGAGTTCCAAGTTCAGTTGAGAATTAAGGCTCAAGTGAGTTCCAGGTTCAATTGAAAATTAAGCTCCAAGATAGTTCTAAGTTTCGTTAAAAACTAAGCTTGAAGTGCGTTCCAAGTTCAATTAAAAACTAAATTTCAAGTGAGTCCCAAATTTATTTGAAAACTAAGCTCCAAGATACCTTCAAGTTCACATCGAAACTAAATTCCACACCGAGTACCTACCAAGCTCACACCGCCCAAAAACCCCACATCCACGTAAATCAAGCGATCTCCCGTCTCTGCCTGGAAGAAACCACCTCGCCAGCCCATCGATGCCTGGCCACCGCCGCGCGCGACGCCCCGAATTTGCAACTCTTTACCCCCAGCATCGCCGAAGGTAATTGCACGGTGTATAAATCAAGCGGCGCGCGAAGGGATCGCCCGATTCCCGTGGCAGCGCAACAAAATTGCCCCGGGGCGATGCCGTAATAGCCCGCGAGGGTTATATTTTAATTTTTGACGCCTCCTTTAAATTATTATCCGGCAATTAAAAATCCCCGGGCGAGAGCGATCTGTCGCGGTGAGGACACGGTCCGCCATATTGCTGGCCGAGGCGAAGTCGTGTTTAAAACGCAATCGCCGCGTCTTTTTATGCATATTCAGATTCCAGGTCGATCGGAGCCCCGAGAAGAAAGGGGGAGGGGGCCTTTTAATTTTCCGCCACACCTTCACGTGGATCCCCCGTGATCCGGATCTCCCGTGCGAGCTTACGAAATCGAAAATCACCGTCGGTGCCTGTCGCCTGGCTCCTCGATCGAACAGCACCCCGGGCCAATAAGGGGGCCGCGAAGGTGGGGGACGGAGGGCTTCTTCCTCTCTTTTAATAACTATACTTTGCGATTCGTTAAGCTGCTTCGTTACAGTGCGCGTTTAAAAGAGCCATCGTCGGTACGAGGGAGACGGTCGAGCGGGCAAAGGTGAGGGACAGAGGACGGGGCGAGCAGTGAAAAAGATCGGGTCTTAACGGCGCGGAAGCTAGTTATCTCTCCCGACGAGATATTCCCGTGGGCCTGTGGGAAGCCGACCGATCGATCGGCCACGCTCTCCCGCGATTCATCGATCGACCGATCCGGCAATTTCGAGGGGGCCCCAAGTTCGCCGGACGTTTCTCTGTCTCCCCGCTAGCGGTGTATACGCGAGCCACAAAGGCGATTTACGATCATATTCCCGGTTAATTATAGCGATTGCCGATTCGTTACGACCCCTCCGAACGGCCCGGACGCTCGCCCGTTCTCGGTGCAACCGGGCCACTTTGGAGACAAACGCCTTCCTGGGCGGCGTGCGGCTTTTTTCTTTCGAGACGTACCCGATGATTCGGGGGGGTCAGGAATGGGGCGTGTGGGATGTGTTTGTGGGCTTTGAGGATATCGTCCGGGGGGAAAAGAAAGCGGATGATGGAACGTCCAGGTGATACACGGGGGAAGATGAAGCTCTTCCGTCAGAAGAGTGGGGTGAAATGAGTTGTATAAGTTGATTAAATCTTTTACTGTTTATTTGCAGCATCGAGTCGAGTTTTTTAGACTAACATGCCTGGGGTGGCTAGTACTGGGAGCTTCGAAGTATGAGTCCTGGATTTTTACATTTTAGTGAGACGAAGGAAAATATTCCTTAGAATAATACTTAGAAGAATACTTCTAAGTGGAATAAAATTATATCTGGAAGCTTCCGATAGTACTTTATCTATTATTTATTAATATTACTTCCTGGAGAAGATGTGGATTGTAGAGTCTTACAAGATCAGAATTTAAAGTAAAATGGATCTGCGTTCAACAATCAATCTATCCACCATTTACAGCCCAAAGACCAACTGAGAAACATTAAAAATCAGACTACGACAGTGATGAATATCTGAAAGGAGAATTTCTCAAATACAACCTCTATATATCTCGTCACCCAACAGAACCACTAGAAGATCGATGTCTTTTACCTTCAGTAAAACACTCGCTAAATCCAGTAGCTCCCAAAGAGGGTTCAAGGAACCACAGAAACCCCCAGAATTCATAAAAGAGAGAGAAACAGCGATTCCTATCGTCCGCAAATGATATCGTTGTCACTGTTTCTCTGTTGCTGCCCAAAATTAACGATCACGTCTGAATCGAAGGGAGGCCCTCCCTTGTCTGCGTACGCGTGTATTTATTCCCGTGTAGGGCGATCGTCGCTCATTGGCTCGGGGCCCCGTCGATATCGGCATCGGCGTGCCACGGTTACCACGGGTGTCCAGTATACTTCTTTCTCGCGCACAATAAGATATTTATCGTCCGCGTGGATGGAAGCCGAGGCCGTGGCCCCGAGCCCCCCGAAGTCACCATTGTATCTACCGGGAGTGATGTATGGCCGTGGAATTGGTAGGAATTGAAACTTGTTACCGCCACGAGGAGGAGATACCGGCGAGATTTAAGCCCTGTCCTTATGCCGCCGCCGTCCAGATAACAGAACCCCTTTCGCGGCCCTGCAATTGCTGCACCGGCCGCACACCGATTCCTACCTCCGCTCCGACGAGCCTTCCAGCTACGTCCACGCGAAAAATCCACCCTGGATCGAGCAGTTCCGCGAGCTACCCCTCGACCGACAAGCGTCAACTTGAAGGGAGCCGCTACTGGGGAATGGTAACTCTTGGTGAGCTTGGGTGACATCTTTTAGCAGCGTCAATTTGGTGATTTAGATGATGTCCTGGGGGATATGGGGAGGTGAGACTTTGAGAAGGTAGTAATTTGAGTATTGTAATATGTAGAAGTTCAGTGTTTACAGTGTGAATGCATGGAATTTTAATGCTTGGAGTTGTAATGTATAGAATTTCAATGCTTAGGATTATAATGCGTAGAAGATACCAGTGTTTAGGGTTCTAACATATGGAATTCCAGTACTTATAACTTCAACTTATACAATTCCGTTGCTTAGAATTTCAACTTATAGAATTCCAGTGCTTAGAATTTCAACTTATAGAATTCCAGTGCTTAGAATTTCAACTTATAGAATTCCAGTGCTTAGAATTTCAACTTATAAAATTCCAGTGCTTAGAATTTCAACTTATAGAATTCCAGTGCTTAGAATTTCAACTTATAGCATTCCAGTGCTTAGAATTTCAACTTATATAACTCTAATGCTTGGAATTGTAATGCATGAAATTCCAGTGTTCAGAGTTCTAATGCACAGAATTCCACTGCTTAGATTTCTAATGCATAGAATTGCAATGCTTAGATTTCTAATCTATGGAATTCCCACCCCTAGAGTTTCAATGCTTAGAGTTCTAAAGCATAGACTTTCACTGGTCTGGGTTCTAAAGCATAGAATTCTAATACTTTAAGTTCTAATGCATAGGATTCCAATGCGTAGAGTTCCAATGCTTAGAATTCCAAAGCATAGAATTTCACTGCTTAGGGTTCTAATTCATAGAATTCCAAAGCTTAGAGTTCTAACGCATATAATTTCAGTGCTAAGATTTTTAATATATAGAATTCCACTGCTCAGGGTTCTGACGCGTACAATTCCACTGCTTAGTGTTCTAATGCATAGAATTCCAAAGCTTAGAGTTCTAACGCATATAATTTCAGTGCTAAGATTTTTAATATATAGAATTCCACTGCTTAGGGTTCTGACGCGTACAATTCCACTGCTTAGTGTTCTAATCCATAGAATTCCAAAGCTTAGAGTTCTAACGCATATAATTTCAGTGCTAAGATTTTTAATATATAGAATTCCACTGCTCAGGGTTCTGACGCGTACAATTCCACTACTTAGTGTTCTAATCCATAGAATTCCAAAGCTTAGAGTTCTAACGCATATAATTTCAGTGCTAAGATTTTTAATATATAGAATTCCACTGCTCAGGGTTCTGACGCGTACAATTCCACTGCTTAGTGTTCTAATGCATAGAATTCCAAAGCTTAGAGTTCTAACGCATATAATTTCAGTGCTAAGATTTTTAATATATAGAATTCCACTGCTTAGGGTTCTGACGCGTACAATTCCACTGCTTAGTGTTCTAATCCATAGAATTCCAAAGCTTAGAGTTCTAACGCATATAATTTCAGTGCTAAGATTTTTAATATATAGAATTCCACTGCTCAGGGTTCTGACGCGTACAATTCCAATGCTTAGGGATCTAATGCATAGAATTCCAAAGCTAAAAGTTCCAACATATCCCAATACCCAGAGTCCAAATCTAAATTGCTCCAATATCTAAGGTACAGACCTTGTACAGAAGATACGTAGGCCACACGTAAACCACAGCTGGACATGCAAAGTGCCGACACTAATGCAAGCAAAAGACTCGACCCCAAGAAACTTACAAAAACCCACCGACACACCGATCAAACTCGTCGCAAAAACCACTCACATACTCGGCATCCTGCGCCAAGCTAGAAAGCCGGAGATCGTTACCAACGATGCCCACGTTTAGACTTCCAATACTCCGAGCGGATCCGCGTTCGAACATCGTGTCCCACCGCGATTCCTCTATGGGGGTAAAAGAAATCCGTGTATGCGCCCAGCCAGGCGGAAGTGGCGAGAGATTATCGTGGAATCGATAGGCTGTATGCAGAGGGGGCACCGATATCGCGGCGGCGGGATAGATCGGGCCTGGCAAAAGTCGCCGATAAGGGAAACGTGACCAGTTGACAGGGATAATTGCAACGTAAGCCGGTTGATCCCTATCCAAAATCGTTTCTCTCTCCGCGGCGGAAATAAAGTCCCGATTGTGGTGCACGGCGGAATAGAGGGTGGGAAGGGGCATCCTGACAATTTATTAAGACGATCAGCCCGCGATAAGCCAGGCCCATTCAACGGCCCCCGGGAGATCCTGCTCGATTTTCTTTTTCGCCCGTTTCGATTCCAAGGATTCGATAACGACCCCTCTCCCACTCTGAACCTCCCTCTCCCCTGTCGTTATTCCTTCGTCTTCCTTCTATCTTCATTCCTCTTCCTTCGTTCAACTGGCCCGAATCGTTCGCGGCATTAAGGTCGAAGCGAAGGAAATTTGTACGACCGGTCGTCGTTATAGATTCGGAACGGGGGATCCTTCTTCCCTTCCATCTCTCTGGTTCGATCTTTTTTTTCTTCGTCCCCTCTCTGTCTCTCTTTCCGTCGACCTTCGAGAACCCGCGACAGCGGCCCTCGGATAAAGATGGCCGCCCCTTATCAAACATCCAGATCGCGACGGGGGAAATTAAGATCGTAATTCGTCGCCTGTTTCGTCGGGGTAAAGGGTTAATCCGCGCGTTGGGATTTTGATGGTGGGGGAAGTCACAGAATTGTGAATTGAAGACGCGATAGGAGGGGTGAATTCTATAAAAACAGAGGGAAACAGCTCTTCACTAGGTCACAAGTATAATTTACCATTTCCATCAGCTTCAAAATACAATGGTACTTTTTCAGTTCAACTAAGTATTTCGCCCCTTGGTCTTAAACTGTAGCACCCACTGTTAGAACACTCCAGTGCACAAGAAAGTGTATATGTACGCGCATTAGGAGAGAGGAACGCGGAAATCAGCGGGAAAAGTAATTAACCGCACGTAACTGCGCCAGTGGGTAATAGTATGTTAGTCCATTATCATTTCTTTATCTACACCGTAATCCTTGTCGCGGAGTTTCGACAAAAACGAGTCACCGAGCACGTCGAATTCCTGCCGATTCGTTACGAAAGTCGAACGATCGTTCGCGTTAATTTAAATAATAATTTACACGAATCCACATGGGCCGGAGATACCGAAAGTGGGCGTGACGAGACGCTAGTAAACAGGCTCGTAAAAATCTCCGTCCCTAATCCGATTACCGAACGTCACCGTGTCTCGATTATATTCGAAGCACGCCGTGGGTGATTAACACCGCGGGGCTGAAAAAGGAACAGAAGGAATCGACCCAATTTCATCCCCAGTCGCTTCGCTGTATTAAATGAGTATCATTCCGAATTTCTCGAGTGACAATGTCAATCATTCTACTACAGGCTCTATCAGTTTCATCAAGAGAAACTGGAGATACTTAGATTTTTATTTGTCTTATTAAAAGAGACCTTTCTTGACTACTACCTGAATTTAGAAGATCGCATATGAAAGGTAAGGGGAAAAACGAGGAAAGCCCATTTTTTCGCGATTTTGCGATTTGTAGCATATTTTGCTGGTGGCAACTGGGGCTACAGAACTATTGTATCACGAAAGGTTATAAAATTGAAATACCTACCCCCGTAAGATATCGTTAAGTCCCCGCTCTTTGCCTAAGTATAAACTTCAAGCTTCTGCCGTCAAGGTATAAAGCAAGAAATTATTTAAGAAGCAAATTATGTAAGAAAATTAAATTCATTGAACCTAGTTTGTTTACTGAGGGACTAAAGTATTAAAACTTAATTTTCTCGATAAATCTGTTTTGTAAAATCCCCTGTTTTTCCTCTTACCCTTCATAGGGTAAATCCGGGAGACGCGGTCGGGCCGGAGAGTTAGTCGAGTCGCTATATTTCAGACCTTATACGTAAAAACGCATTAAAGTGCAGACCAATTTCTTCTCTAAAAGCCAAACAATTGAATGAATAGCGTCACTTCGGTTCCTTCTGTGTTTTTCTAGATTTACAGACTATAAAAGGTAAACTGAGGTTACATTTAACCTCTTTTGTCAAACAACGGTGTACAAAATCGTATTTAAAATATAGTTCTGAGTTTATTTTCGTTTAATGTTTGGGAATAATAAGATAGTAGAGATATTGAGGAACAATGCAGCCAAAGTATTTAGCCATATTAACTCTTCCTCTCAAAACTAACGAGAATACCATCTCTCGCTGCAGAAAGGAGAGATGGTCGAGTTATGATTTTTTTATTATTTTTATTCATATTTTGATTTTTTATCATTATTTTATTATTATTATTGTTTATATCCATTTCACTGAACATCATCCCTCCAGCACCACTCCACGCACCTCCATTACTCATCCCCTACCACCCCTTGGATCGGTGTCAGAAGCTACTGTTAGCCACGCACGCGAGCACATAAATAATACCTGTTGCCCAGTACGGTACAGAGCAGCCAAAAAGAAATACAAATTAATTTACTGCGCGAGGGGTTAATTACCCCCCAGCCCAGTACACCGTCCCGAGGACGCGACACGCGCTCGCGCCGGGTCCCTTATTAATTGCGCATGGTTACGCCGACCCTGTATCCCTCTTATTTGTTTACCAGCTGAATAATTAGCCTCGTCGCTGGCCGGTGGCGGTGGACGGCTGTTGGGTCTCCTTTAAAAGGACGGCTAATGTGATCGCGCGTAGGCAGGAGGCGTGGGTTTGGTCCGCAGAGGCGAGCCGAGGCGAGGCGCCAGAACAACCCCCGAGGCTCTCGGCTACTGCGATTCACCCACGGGGTCCAAGGCGGCCCGCTTAATTAGTAATAATTAGTAATTATGCGGCATTGGTCACTGGGTGATCGGTGAGGGCAATTATCGCCGCTAGGCTACCGAACCAATCGCCTTCTCTCCTGGCGAGCGCTCTTTTAGCGACTGACTAATTAATTAGAACCCCCTTGCTGGCAATTAGCGAGCCGCGATTAGTCATCCCGGGGATCAATTTGTCACGGGCTGGGCCCTCTGCGCTCCTCCTGGGCGTTTCTAAGGACACTGCTGCTGCTGCGTGGTACTTGGGAATTTCTGAAGGGATTCGATCTCTCGTTTGAGTTTCTGTGTCTTTCAGATCATTGGAGAGGATCGAATTTTTTAAATTGAAGTCTGAGGTACCTTTTGTTGGGACTTTGGTGCTTTTCTTAATACATCCCGTGTCAGTATTAGTTGTGGTGTCTTCTTTAAAATATCAGCTCCTTTTTGTTCCATTTTCAGTTCCAAATTGAATTAAGAAATATGTTTTCCTTCGAACGAAAGTGTCACTTCTCATAAATATCGTGGACCACCAGTATCTCACGTAGCACAAATTATGTAATCTACTACAACTCAATTCCAAGGAATGAAATTGCCCTTCACCTTTTCCATCCCCGTGATGCAATCTCAAATTCTTTTGAACACTCCGGGAAACTCCGGACTCGCTCAAGTTTTCCTATCACAAGCGTTTATAATGTTTATGTGGAAGTCCTTATCACCCTCGCCCTCGATGCCTTCTACATTTCTCCCCCGAGGCGAGAAAGTAAACTATTCTTGTCGCGAAATTTACGTCTCATCGGGTACGATTGTAAATAGGCGGAATTTATTTCGCGGCCCCGAAATCGGCCGTGGAATATAATATAGACACGGTCGGATATCGTCGGCGTGGGTGGTGACATTTGTCACGGTTTAAGTGTCCCGGCGCGCGATAGGTGCGTTATTGTCGATCCCGCGTCGGCCACGGGAACTTTTAAGGCTCGTAAAACGACGATAAAAAAGACATGACGGTGATATTTTACTATTTTACTAGACGCCCGTTGTCGGATGGAATCTCCGCGCGGCGGATGGAAGGGCCGAGGCGGGTATGCGGTGTCGCGTTATCGTGGAAACTCATCGCGGCGAGGTTTCGACATTTAAGCCGACGATATTTCGATGGAGGGTGGCTTGGGCGCCTATCTTTACTGTTGCACCAAGAACTTCTGGATAAAGGAGGTGCGAATGTTCAGAATTTAGTGCAGGATCGAATTGTCCAGTTTCGAGGTGAACTGTCTCTTTGGAACGTGGCTGGGTCAACGAAGGGCTTTTCTTGTCACTTGGCAATGTGTTTCTTTTCTTATAGTAGGTAATTGATATTTGGAACTCTAGAGATTCTTTTTTTTTAAATTAGAAACACTAAGGTCATGGGTCAAAATAGATCCAGAGGGTTAATAAGTACATAACTTACTCTCATGAATGTGTAAGAATGTTATTCGCCATGGAGTAGCTTCTGGTGATCTGTAACAAGTTTCTGTTTTTAAACGAGTGCATTGATTGCGGCCAAATTTCTTTATTCAAGATGTTGTAAGAAGTTTAAAATCGCAAGTGGGAAGCATGATATTACTTACATAGAGATTTTTTATGAATTTTATATATTCTATCTTCAAGTCAACCATTTCATTAATTTTAGTCAAATCTAACCACAGCTCTTGTGGTTACCGTTCGTCTAAAATCACGTGTCACCGAATTTAGAATTCGCGTGGGTTCGCGATATCGATCTCCATCGAGGGGCAGAAGAAAGCCTTCAAATCTTTCGAGCCATAATTAAATTTTGAATATTCCCCTACCTATAAATCGACGAAATTATTATTTAATCTGAGAAATATCAAAGCAGTCAAGCATCTACGTATACCGAGCCTAAGTGACGTCGTCGAAATCAACTGACTCGGTAGATCGCGATCCACTCGATTATATATCGTTCTCCTCTTCAAAATTTATAACTGCCACAGTGTACTTTGAATATTGCGCGTCGTAATGCCGTAACATTTGGCTGGACTGAAATAACTGAAAAATGATTTCCTGCGTCCATTTCTCAGTGGAGGCGTTGAACGATCGTCACTAACAGGGAATCGATAAATTCGCGTCTGTTTTATCTGTCCACTTGTCGGTGTGCTTAAATAAAAGAGGGAGCTTAAAAGAAAAATACTTGCCAATGCTAAACAATTCTTAAGTGAAAGAATCTTGCATTTGTTTCCACATTCCCCTTCTCTAACTTCTTCCACACTTTTTGCACAAACACTGCATCTATTCATGACGCTCCCAGAGGCGGGAGCAAGGGACCCTGGCACCCCCCAAAGAAGGAGCTTTGTAAAAAGAAAAGAAATCTGGATTTTACTCTTTAAATAAATTTGTATAATCACCTAATGATTTTTATTGAATTTGCATTAAATGAAATTGCATTAAATAAATGTTTCTTACAAATATTTTTATCCGTTCAACTCGGCTCCCCCTCAAGATTAAATCCTGAGCGCGCGACTCGCATCTATCACACAGATATAACCGAGATACCACTCGCGAGCCACAAAATTGTCTCGCCTGGGTAAGAGCCTTTAGCGTCGTGAAATCGTTACCAGCAATATGGGTATCTTTTTAAACGATAAAGGATTGCCATAGAGGTGTTCGTGACTGCTTGTCGAGATACGATCTCGATTCAGGATCGTCCTGGCCGTGTCCTTTCCGAACCGAGCGCACTTTCGGCACCTCGGACCCGCCGAAACGAGGCTTTCTCTCTTCTCGCCACGGCGGACCAGTGTTAATAACGCGGGAATTTTTTTCGAGCCCGCGACAGGACAAATTGGCAGCCGATCGGCGCAGCCGTGATCTCGATTAATCAAAACTCGATCGGCCCAAAACCATCGTCGTTCGTTATTGCTCTTAATTCGCTGTCACGAGCGTACGAGACACCGGCGGGGACCGGCAAGTCTCGTTTAATGCGGCCCTCGATCAACGTATCGACGAGGGGACACGCTTTGTTTACAAGTAACGAGCCATCCCTTCTTCCCCTGCAATTTATCAGACTCGTAATTCCAGTTAAAAAATAAACCAGAGAAGTATCATTTAAGATAGGTGGAAGATAAGGGGCGGGGCGGTAATTCAAAAAAATGAACGTGAGAATACCGCGTTTTCGGTAAACTTGGTCGGAAAGTGATTTGCATGGTACAGCGACGAGCGAGCGATCGATTGGAGGGATCTGCAAATTGGGACTCTCGTAAATGACGCAATGTACGGTCAAGTAATGTATTTACGTCGTGCAATGTGAAACGAAGGAAGAAAGTGGTATTTTGTGGACGATAAAGTGAAGGATTTCGAATATTAGTGTCAGCGGGATCGGAATGGAGGCCGGCGTTACGAAATGTCCGCGCGAATGTATGAAATACAGTAGGACCCTTATAACGAGGGAGATGCGCTCCAGATTACACGCGTCCCAGAGCTAATATAATAAATTTCGTTTGATACATAATACCCTTGATCAGTTAAAGTGGTGAAAAAAAGTACGAAAGCAACCTAATCCCACCTACAGATATTTCTAAATAACTTCCACTCAAATAAGATAATATCGTGGGTATACAAGGAAAATCCACTGAGTCAACATTTTCTAAAATTCATATTTTACCACTACTAAGTTCACATATTCAAAACAATTACTTAGATACTTTGAGTTTTCTCGATTTTCCTCAAAACTTAGATTTATGGCCCTGCAGAATTTTCCTTGCATACGCACGATATATTATTGAAATAAAGTATTTTACTCAAATAATGCCCAACCTTGTATCGCTCGGGTATTAGTCCAGGAGGGTACGAAAGCCGATTCGAGAGTTACAGTTACAAGACGGCCACGATCGTGCAAACGGAGAGTCCCCGAAGGGGCAACCGTGCGCGATTTTAATCTGCCCCGACTGTGTTCATCGATACCAGAAGCGTACGACGGCGATTGTATCTCCAGCCGCTGCTACTTTATGGATCCATAGAGACACGTGGTAATAACGCAGTACCTAACCGAGCCTATTAACACATTTGTTCTGCGCGCTATCAGATCCCCGTGATCAACTGTGAATGCACCGTGACCGAGGGAGGGGTACGGGCACAAAGGGAGGGACGGAGAGAGGGCGGACAAAGGAGAGGAGCGAAGGCTCGTGGGTGGAGGAGATGCAGGCCAGACAACGATGGATCTCGATCCACGGAGGTGGAAAGACGATCCTTCGTTTACGAGCGAATCGCGGAGATAATTCTCCGTTCACGTCGCGAGGTACTTGGAGGAGTCGCTGCTTGGATTTCTGGACGTTTAACGTGTCGTTGACGTTTAAAAGGCATAAAATAGAATCTTTATTAATATATGAATAGGATGTGTTAGCTGGATGCGTCGATGGCGGAGCCTGGGACCGCTTCGAGGGAAGTTCGAATTTCTCGGCACGCGTCGTAAGTCGTCGCTCTGTGACATCCAGAGCTAAAGTTTACGCGGGTTGTGACTGTAGGGGGGGGTGAATATATTTCATCGCTTTTAAGTGAAACAGGGCGAGGTTGAAGGCATAGAAGCATAGATCATAGAAGAAGCATGGGAACTCGACAAATGGTCCTTTTCACAGTTCCTGCTCCCATCTATTTAGTATTAAACGGGCACAAACAAAAAATTGCCTGATACTAAATCTGCACAGTTTCAAAAAAATTGAAGCGCTCCGGCAACCGAACATCCCTTTTTAGTCACGATCCCATTAATTTTTTACTCACTTCTCGACACTAAGTTTCCTTTCGCATTTCTAAATCTGCCCATAAATATTTAGCGGCTTCCTCAAGCTGAAGTCCTCGCGTCGCTCGTACGTTACGTCTGGCTGGTTAATTGAACGCGGTTGGTCGGAACAATTACCAGGCAGATTTCATCTGCGCGTACGTCCTCGCGGGTCTACGCGCGTAAACGCGTCCCGCGAGCGGCTGCCCGCCTCCTCGACGATCACGCTTATTTACAAGCTCCGGGGCTGCGGCTTATCCGCTCCGATCTTCCCTCGGCTGAACGACTCCTCTCGAAGTTTGCCTGTAAACGTCGTTACCTGCAACTCAATTATCCTTCGAGAGCCTCTCCCCCTTCGCTTCCCTTCGTTATCTGCATTGTTTTACACGCGGACCCCTTCGGAGTAATTTAACGTGCTAGGTGCACGGAGATACCGACTGATTTACGCACACGCGGTTACTCCGGCTGATAATTGAGTCTGGTGCGTAAATGCTGCTGCTACCTTCTGTGCTTCTTGCGAAGGGTGGCTTACAGAGATTTCGATGGTGTGCTGGAACTTTAGAGAGACAGTTGAATTGGTAGGTAGATACTTAATAGCTTCCCGTTTTGAGTGCAAGATTTCAGAGCAAAAGAATTGGGAACGCAGGGTTAAGTTTTTTTACGAAATTTGCACCCTTGAAGTGTTAATTGATAATTACCTAATTAACATCAAGTAGGATTCTCATCCATTCCATGACTACCATCCATGGTTAAAGTCGCCACAACTTCGTTGCAACTGTTACCCAAAAGACACCGCGATTTATCTCTTAACATTAACCTTGAAAAAAAACACGGAGTCCTTGCGAAACAGCGTAATAAATCACGTCAACCTCTCGTTGCTAATATCCTTAATGCGTGGCTTTGGAAAATCGAGGGAAACAGGTGGTCATTACCGACGCAAGAAGCTACTCGTTCTTTTTATTATTCGCGGCAGAAGAGAGAAACGATTCTCCCTCCTCGATCCGATTTTTGGGACGCGTCGCACGAAGCCCGCAGAAGAGGCGTAATTAATCGAACAACCGGGGGAGGGGACCGAGGAGTAAAATCCAGTGGGACTCGAAGGGGCCAGCGACGAAAAGCCGACGGAGGCGGCATATCAGAGTTTTCGAAAGTCCCGCGCGGCTGGCCTTCGCGCGACTCGTAAACAGCAATCGATAAAGTCGGTAGCTAATTGCAAGCAAGTTACATCAGCTTTATATCTCGAATTAAACTAATAACCGGCGAAAGCGGCCTCGCCAAAAATGGCGCGAAAATGAAAGCGTGCCGACAAAAGACAGGGGGATCTCGGGCTCGCAGCCTCGGCGCTTGAGCGATCGCCGTTTCCATCGCGCGGAAAAAAGACGACGCTTCGATGCTGACCCTCGCTGGACTTTTCGGGTTCTGTAGATTAAGGAATAAGGGAGCGTGGGGTAAAGACGAACGCGGGGTAATCGCGAATGCGATGTTACGGCGTTTTAATAAATAAAAACGATGTTCCCGCTCCACTAGCTAATAGTTTAGGTCGTATCCAACGCCAGGCAGAAAGTAATAAATACAGAACGCTTATGCAATTCAAGATAAACACAATTTATTATTTTCATCATGTTTCAAGTAATATTTTGTCCATTTCAATTGCATGTAATTACTGTTGAATTAATGATACAATTGTTTTGTTGTTTTTTTTTAAGTTGAAATAAAGCACTTTTTTACCAACATTTTGTGACAAAGGCGTTGCTTTAATTACGATTCTAACCTCTGAAATAAATTCTTTTTTATTTTTTGATTTGAACAACTCGGATGGGGTAATCTCGAACCTTCGAGATTAGCAACGATAACCGATTTTGATGAAATTTTCATTATGTATAAAACTTACTTAAATTTACAAAAGGGATTTTTGAATTTTCATTACAGGCTCGGACAAAAAAAGTTTAAAAAACGACCTTTACTATTTTTTTCGATATTCCGACCAATTGCAATTTTTTTCTAACGCACAAGAAGAGGAATTTGAAAAATACATTAGGTACAGGTTGTAGCAACAGTTTTTATGAGTTGACCATTGCAGCCGCGCTTTCTGTGCGGCTTCTGCGATATTTACCACTCTGTTCGTGATTACCCCACGGCAGTCGAGTAATCACGAACACCAAGGGTTTTGCTTTTTCACTATAAAGTTGATTTTTATTATAATTTTTCAAAAAATCGTCACAGTACTTTACAGATAAATAGTTTAAGTATGTTTATAAATAATAAACAAATTCATTTCTCCTCTAGTTTTCGTTTTGTTTTCTTTTTTGCTTAGGTGTTCGTAATTGCCCCACTCTCCCTTACAGTTCACCTGACTCCTTTTCCTCTTTATAACACCCTTGGACACCGTTTCTTTTCCCTTCACTCGGTATTCTTTACTTTGACAAATTCGCCTGATAAAAATCGACAGCCCCTTGTGTTTAAAATTGAAAGGAGATCTCTGCTTAGATAGTGTAGACATCGAAAGATTATTATACACACACCGTGATTAGTGTCACTGTTTATGCTACGGTCTACTGTAAAGGCTGCTTCACTTTCTAAATTTCATTCACTTTGAATCTGTCTATTTACTGTTCTAGTCGAGAATTTAACGATCCACGGAATTAAGCGCTTCCAGAAAATTCGAGGCTCGTTTAATCCAGAGTTCTCACGTTTCTAATGGTATTTCCTTTCCCTCGGTAATGCATCGCGTGCCTGGCGGCTCGAGAGGGGACTAACTTGAAACTGTATAAAGGACGGCGCATACGCAGCCGTGAAATTCAACGTTAGACCATCGTTCGCGCGTAATCGTTATTCACGCGATGTTTATCTACGTCAGAGCGGACGTTTATTTCCACGAGAGCGCGATGCCGCGATTTCCTAGCGTTTAACGGCTATTTCGCTCGCGGAGGGTTGCATAACGGGGCCAGCGCGCGTTGTCCAGCGCTGCGAATAATGCCGTGGATGATCGTTAGGTAACGGATAGCCTGACCGATTCGTTTCGACGACCTGCCAGGCAGCGGCAATTACGGCTCAAGCGCACTTAACAGCCTCGGCGTTTGATTCTCCCGCGCCTCGGGTTACACGAAACGCGCGCGCCTTCCACGTCTACCTTTTCGTGTTCCTTGATGATATTAATAACTGTTTCGAGAAAAATTATGGGTGCGCGCGCGATGATGATGGAACGGATAAGGAGTAACGGGGCGCGCGAGAAACTTGCGTTCTGAGATTCCTCTGGCCACCTTCCACCGATTCTTCACAGTCCTAAAAGACTAGAACCTTTTCTAAAAACTTCTATCCGCTGCAATTTCAATTCTCAATTCAGTTTCTGGTTTTAAATAAATTCCACCTTCTTCTCTCACTTCTCCATAAGAAACCACCCCTTTTCGAGTTTATCACGATTGACTAAGCAATCTTTGATTAGATATAAGATACAGAATTTAAGAAACAAAATTTACATTTGACACTCTCAAAACTTCAACAACTTTAACATCATCAGTTCTTTTATTTTTAAATTGCCCACATCCTATCATTCACAAATCCACTTCTGCCCCACAAAAACCGCCATTCCCCAAGCAACGCGGACAAAGTGTAAAGCGGAGCTCATTCGACAAATTTCCCTCTGTTATTTGCATACGCAATTTGCAAACTGGACGGGGCCAGTGAGAAAAGGAAGAAAGCTGGCCCCGACTTTTTTCACCGCCCGTTGTTGCTTGTCCGCCCCGGCTGAATTTGTACCGGAAGCGGGCGGCGATTATCTGTATTACCGTTATTAAAGCGGCGGTTATTAATGAAACGGTCGTCGGGGGGGATCGGAAGCGGGTGACGCAACGGCGGGCCCTCGAGATAATCGCGCGGTCTAAGCGTCTGGCCGCGGAGGGGACGCTGGCGAAGGTGTCGCCGATGGAATGCAGTATTACCATATCCAAACCTGACGTAACTTTCGTTGGCCAGTGACCTAGAGACGATCCTTTCGCGTGCAACCGCGTCTCATTTACCGACACAACACGCTCCCACCTCTTGGCCAGGCGTTCCACCTTCATCCTTGGGCCCGCGACCAGGCCGCCCGTCATTTACACCTCGCGCGATCATGTTGCTCCGAACGGGATCATTCACGGCCCCGTCGACCCATTTCTTTTGCTCGTTTCTCAAGCGGGAGGAGGGATATTTAGGTTTCAAATCTTGGTGCTCTTGACGGGATGGTTTTAGTTAAATGGAGGGTAGTATAATAGTTGACCTTTCTTTTTTGCATGAAATAAATGCCATTTTCAGTGCTGGAAGGTTTTGGAAAATACCGTTTCTTTTCAGAGTAAATATTCGGGAACGCGCCGGCGCCGGCCAGAGTGTTAATAGTCGTGTGAGTTGATTTGTAGTTTGAAATTAGTGTCTTAGTTTCTGTTTCTAGAAATCAGTAGATCCTCCGTTCAAGTGTGAGGTTAATACATTGAGATATGATAATTAAAGTTTTCTGTAATGTATTGTAGAAGTTAAATTGTTTCAGGAAGTGTAATAAGAAATTTAGGTACGTACCTAGGGTGTCCATTGTTTAGGAAATGGAATTAAATGTATCGCATGAAGTTATGATTTTAATTTAGATGAACTTGCTCCAGGGCTTTGAATAATACAGTTACTTGAAATTGATCCCATTTCATCAAAGTACGTAGTTGAACTCGAGAGATTGAGGCTGAAGGAAAGGAAGTGATAGGATAAAGAGGTGTCGATCCAGTCCATATCTACTGATCAACAATTGCGTGATTATAGAATCTCCGTCGCAAGATTTGTTATTTATGCAGACACATCTCGTAAAAGCGTTAATGAAAGCGTTAATAAAGCATTTACTAATGTCAGAGTAAATCCTTGCTTCATCGAATTGCAGACCTTGTTGTCACTAATAATATCGGCGTGCAACCTATCGCAACGTGGACGGTGCTTTTTATCCAGCTCGCTAACGAAACAGCTGGTTAGGTGACGTCACTTTACTCCTACGTAAACTGGACAGTAGTGGCGGATTCGAACGTACCTACTCGCAAGTGTGCGCTACGATCAATCAACATAATTACTTAAATATCTCTCCTTGCTGCAAATAGTGAGTGTTCTGATCTTACGTGACTGTTATCTGATTGCCAGTGCACGACAAATTTCGTCTCAAAACGCATTAAATTGATTTTATTCAAAACTGGTTCAAATCTAGTTCAAAAACTAAAACAGCTTGAAATTAATTCAGGATTGAATTCAAATTGGCTTCAAAATGATATTACCCGAAATGTACCTTGAGTTTACCTCAAAAGTAGACAGCAGTAATTCAAAATTGCTCAAAATTACTTCTATAAAAGAATCATCTCCAATTCTACTACACGCATACAAAACTCAATCTCTCGCATCGCAAAAATAATCATTTCAAATACACTCACCTATAGGGGAGACCGGGGCTAGTTGTTACATTTTTCAGTTTTTTATTTTGTATTTGTTTTGCATTCCATATTCAATACTATCAATGACTCTCACTTAAAGTACGTTCTTTCCTCTACCGATGACCGCTATCGCATGTAATTAAACGAAAACCATGACTTTGAAACAAGCCATTTTGAAGGTCGAGACATGTTGTATCAACGTGCCCCGAGTAGGGGCTAGTTGTTACACAATACGGGGCAAGTTGTTACAGGATTAAATTTTACGAAAAGAGGCTTATTATGAGTAATATAATTATATTTTCTTGGACAAAAGTAAATTTATTAATGGTAAGAATCTATTACAATAAATATACAATAAAAAATGTATTTTAAAAATAATAAAAAACTACCGAAATCAGTTACACTAATTATCGTCGTCCGTTTCATACGGGGACTCGCAATTAATGCACACATAAAAGTGATTTTTAGGTTTTACACACATCACATGTGCCCACTTTTTGCACTCTGTGCACTGAATCCACTTTGTGGAGCCTTTCTTTGAATTCGAAAAAGGAGAGAGTAACAACATGCCCCTTTTCGTATGTAACAACATGCCCCTTGTCTTGTGTAACAACTTGCCCCGGTTGACACCATTGTGTATAAAAAACTATAAGTTCATACCAGTTCGGTGTATTCTTATGTTCTTGGTACGAATCTGTAGCTAAAAGGACACTGATTCAAACGTGGTAATATTAATTTACATACATTTATCTGTCTGTTCGGTAGAAAAGATTGAAGTAGAAAGAGAAAACTTACTATTAGTACCGAAAACACAAAAAACTGTAATAAAGTGACAACGCGTGAACCGACTAGAAACAAACAACATACACGACTGTGTATGGTTGAAACACATCAGCCACTTCATCGTCGAAGTGATAGTCCAAGCGAAAAAAATTAAAATTGCTTTGTAACAACCTGCCCCTGTAACATCTAGCCCCGGTCCCCCCTACACTACTTTCAAAACTGAAACTTATCCTCAGAATAACCACCATCATCCCTAATTTTCAATTGACAATATAATAGGACCTCCAATACACAAATCTGCACCTTTCTCGGAAACAATCCCAGTTAAGACACACTCGGAAGCTTTCCCCATAGATAACTATCCAGCTGTTTGTTCCTCGCCGTCGCTATCGCCTGGAGCAAGCCGGATAAGAATTAACATTCGTTTGTTGTTAGAGAAGGAGTGTTTGTCAGGCGTCTTGGCAGCTGAACGAGTGTTTGCGCAGCGCCGAGTGCGCTGGTTAATGCACATCCACCTAGCAGCTCCAAGTAATTCTCCTCGTGCCTCTCGCGCACGGCCGCCTCTTCCGTTTCCCTCTGCTTCCTCGCGCTCGCGGATAACGTTGTAACGCTTAACCGACCGCGCTGATTTATGAGGGAATCGACGGCGCTCCGTGTTACGCGCTCCCAGCTCGCGGTATCTTTTTATCCGATCGCGATCGGGTGGATCCCTGCCAGCGTGAGCTTTCATCGCGAGACCTCCAGTTTCTCGATACCTTTAAAGAAACTTAACAATCTCGTTAACTTCGTCAATTCCTTCTGCCTATTCTATCTTCGCAGTTGAAGGTCCGTCCCCCGGGTACCCGCGGCTCGCGATACAGAATTATGCATGCACTTGATGCCTGCTCTTAACCTTCAACCGTAGTTCAAGTGGAGCCGATTGGTAATAGCATTTTTTACGATTGCACAACTCGCGGAGGTATTCTCTAGGCCGAGTGGAACACCGAACGACGCGTTAAATAAACTTTCGCTCGTAAACATCGAATCGAGCGGCCGTCTCTCGTATATCACGCTCGCTCGCGCGTGCCATTTCTTCCAGGCGACCGTTTCTTCCCTCAAATAATAATTCGCGAGATCCTAATCGCGCGATTCGCTGCCCACTCGACGCGCCAGCGCCTCGGGCCTCCTCTTTGTCTTCTTTATCATCTCATTGTTGGCGCCTTATCCACGGCCATCTTGGACGCTCCGAGGGCCTCGCGGTGAAGACGATCGAAAACACTGGCCGCGAGATAAATCGTCGATTGACTCTCGAATTATGAAACAAGGCGCAATCTCGCCGCTGGATCGTTGGCACCGCTGATAGAGATCTCGATACGCGGAGATTGCCATCGAGTTGGCCTCAGGCTGCGCGTAAAACTGAGCGCCGTAGAATACTTTGTAACACTGGGACAGATGGGTTCGTGAATTCGATAGAGAAAGTCACCGCATTTTCCAAAAGATAAATTTATGTTGAAATATTAAGGAACAATTTGGAAAGTCGAAACTAAGTATAATTTAATTAATTATAAGCTATGAAATACTAAGGTAACTGGGAACTAATTTTTGATCATCTAAAATACATCATTTAACCCCTTCACTTGTACGCTCGAGTTAATTCGAGCGCGCTAAACAGGCCAAATTGTGCACACTCGAGATAATTCGAGCGGCGTTGTATTAAATTAAAATCAAAATTTTGATTATTTTTGTATTTTTTTAATTTTTTTGCCAAGACAATGTTCTAAATTGTGTTTTTTTACATAAAAAGAAATGATTCTTTTTGGCCGATTTTTTAAAAAAAACTGTGCGTTAAGGGGTTAAAAATGAAAGTATTCTAAGCTGATCTTCCCTTAACTTCTTCCCCTCTTTCCAAGCAATCAACACACATTCTACTTCACCCCCACAGCTATCATTCACAGAATCAAAATTCTCCCGACCATCCTGCCAGAGGCCATCTGGCCATTCCCTTTAAACCAATAACGAGCGTCAATAATCCCGATCGAGCGCTCTTCCACGGAACTCTCTATCGAGGCCGTCGATCACCCAGCGGAGAGGATCGTGTTCGACGTCGATCCCGAAAGATCACCGCTCGCAGGGAGGACGCGGGGCAAAGCTCGCGTCGCTGGTGGGAGGTGAAAAAAGGAACCCGAGGAAAGTTCCTCCCCTTCGCGCGTCCCGCTCACAAAGGCATCAGGGGAACGATCAGATAGGGCGCCTCGGCCCCGCGGCCGGACTACAAAGTGATATCCGACGCAGATATTGTGTGTGCACACGGTGTTCGCCCGATTACGTAACCCCGCGGCAACCCAACAGGCTGAATCACCGCATGACCAACGCTCCCGCTTCGTCCTGCACCTCGAGCAACCTTCTCCCTTCCCTTTCCCCCCCTGTCACCTCCTCTGTTGTGAATTCTTACCCCGGTTGATCGACCACCGTGTAATTTGCTCCCCTTCATCCACGGTGGCTGATTCGAGCGGCTTTGGGGGAGGGCAGTCGCGATGCAGGGCGGCTTTTCTTGTCACTCCGGGGACGTTTCGACGGTGGAGGGTCCATCTGAACTTGGAACGGGATTCTGAGTATACAATCCGTTGCTGTTGCACAAGATTTTTTAGGAAGAACGATCTTCCTGGGGTTTTAAAGAGTTCTGGGTTATTTCTGAGGGGCTCAGACAGACTTTTTATATTTGCAGATACTGGTTTAAGATTCTAATTTTCTGTGTAGGGAGTTGCGTGCGTTGTTATTGTTAGACTTGGTGTGTTAGAACGAAAAACCGCCTACACGCGGTGAACGCTATTCCCACAGCGGTCGCTTTAACGGGCCGCGTCGTCTTTCATGTGGAAGCTGGACCCGTGCACGGTGGAACATTGTCGTAAGTCAGCGCTTCGCATCGGGGACATTTGAATAATAACTTCTGTAAGACACGGTCGCGGCCACGGAGGGCGATATTTTATCGAGATCGTAAATCGATACCGCGGTAGCGTCGCGACACGTGGGCATCTTGTACGTTATAACGACCCCCGTTGTCGTCTGTCATCTTTCCCCGCCACTGTTCCTCCGTGGCGCGTGCGCACCTCTGTCGGCCCACGATTCGATGTTCCAGTTCTCTTTCGATTCCCTCTGCTGTGTGTCGTTACACGCGTGGTAACCACATTTCGGGATTGTCACGGTCTCTAAGTAGTAAGACACTCGCGAAACAGGCGCCAACCATGTGTAAGGTCGGTGCAAGAGTTCGAACGCTATAGTGAACCAAACTCTTCATTTAACTAGCCTTCCATCAAATCACTCTAACAATAGATCATTTTTAAGATTTTCTTTAAAAAAAAAAAGTAAACGTCATAGTGTTAAAAAACTTTTTATGCTGCATTTGTACACCATTGAAGATAATAAAAAAATACTAAATAGTATACTAGAATCTTTTTTAACACTATGACGTTTACTTTTTTCTTTTTTTTTAATAAAATCCTAAAAATGACATTTTTTTTGAGTGATTTAATGGGAGGATAGTACTCTTAATAGAAAAACATGTATATCACAGGTTTTTGTAATCAAACTATTTGTGTTTGCTATCCATCACCATTTTGCATTATTCTGGTAAAAGTATTGTACAAAGATATTTCCTTACACCCAGCATCACTGCACAGTGAGCGAACGAATTTTTGCACTGACCTATTAAAATTCAAGACATACTCCCATTTCGACCACAGTTACATATTTCTCCACCACACTCCATCCCTGTCCAACCCCCATCCTCCAAACCACCAATTATCAAATTACCCGAAAAATTCCCCAAAAGTCCCCGACGATCGGCATTTCCGAAACGCTTCTCGCTCGTTAGCCCCCCGATTCGTGCGCTCGAGACAGGTCGTCGCAGAACCAGCGATCCGCCTGGCGAGTGGCACGCAACAGATTTCACTCTTCAATCACCGCGTAGATCGCCTAGAGAGAAGCTGCGCGCGTGGGAGTGAACGAGCTGGGCCGTGCGAGCGGAGATTCGCGCGCTAGTGCTCCTCCTTGCTCTGCCCCCCGCTCCCCCCGGATCTCGATGCTCTCGGGCCGCGATGTTATCGGAGGGGGCGCACATACACGTACGAGTCCGAGGGTACACGCGATATCTCGATTGCGGGCCTCATCTGCATGCCGCGGTAATAATTCGGCTCCGATGCATTTTATATACCTGTCCTCGTCGCGCTGCAGAGAAAACCGGGCCAGGGAGCGACTCGCCCTGCTCCCCTCCCCATTCCCATGCACCGTCGACTTCGATCTCTGCCTCCCCCCTTCTTTTATACGTTTCGCCAGGCCTGACGGATCAGCGCGTATTCAATTACCCCGACAGAATCGGCCGGATACCGCAGTGGCGCTCGCTCATTTTAATTCGTATCGGTGATCTGGCCCGTTAATAATGAAAAGCCGGTCCACCGGCGAGGACTGACGGCCGGAGAAAATTAGCTCGCGAGATATCGACCATCCTGCTCTGGACGCTCGCGAGTCACCTGGCGACGCGTCCTTCCCACGCGTCGTTTCAACGCTTCCACGTGCGTTTCAGCGCGCTCGAGCCTCTACTTCTCGCCTGTTGCATTCGGGTGGAGGAATGTTTTATCGATCGTTTTCAGCGATTTTTGACGATGCTTGTGGAAATTTCTAGCGTGATGCGAGAGTTTAAAGTATTGGCATTAATGGCAGATTTATTGGTAGATTCTGAGTTTGTGGTTGAAAGAGGGGACGAGGAGCATTTTTATGTGCAACGTGAGGATGTTAATTCTTGTGGTTTACGAGGGTGACTTAAACCTTCGAATATACTGCAAGGAGGCCACTCTTGTCTTTTATTACACTGCAAGGGGATTAAAGACCTTTTTATGTTAGACCCTGATGTTATTTAATCCAGCGGTATCTCTGCAAATGAATATAGGGTAGACCAGGGCGAATCGGATCACTTTGTGTTTGACGGTAAAAAAATAATAGTTAAACATTAAAAAACTAAGTTTTTATAATATATTCGTAACCAGTACTCCTTTAGCTTCAACTTGAATATATAAAAATTGAAACTAAACATAAAAATCTTTCATTTATAAACAAAAGACGAAAAATGAGAAATATCCGATTCGCCCCGAAACATTTCTCATTTTTTCGTCTTTTGTTTATAAATGAAAGATTTTTATGTTTAGTTTCAATTTTTATAGAAATTTCTGAAAAAACTGAAATTTTTATAACAAAATCTTTAGAATCAACTTAAATAAATCTAATTTAATGACAGTGAAGTCAAGTGACACTACTTAGCACACTGATCGGAAGGATATTGCCGTTTTTTGCCGCCTCTATCAGCACAATTCTCGTAGCACCACTCTTCTCAGACAATCTTCTGAAAATGGACGAATTAATTTTTCACCGCAGTAAATACAATCTCATCTTCTTAAAACCATTAATTTATTTATTTTTTCGTCATTTTCTTAGATTTAATTTTTATCACAGCTTCCTTTATTTTTTTTTTTGGACACCATGATCCCTGATTGCGCTTTTTTATGTACCTACGAACCATCTGTATATAAACAATTATCATATTTATAATCATAAAAATACTCAAATGAAAAAAAGAGTGATCCGATTCGCCCCACATAACGTGATCCGATTAGCCCCATATATAAGTATTTCAAAGATTGTAGATTACATAAACATATCACGATATAATACTCTAAAATACAACAAATACTAATCTTAGACACCTTGCAAACTAATAACAATAAGCACATTTGAATTTTCAAGCTTACTTTTTATTTTAAATACGAAATTGCAGATTACGTAGGTTAGAAACGACCAAAATTGTAACGCTCGCACGTAACCATCTCGCTGAAAGCGTATGCCAGCTCTAAACAATGACTTCAAACAATTGATGAACTATTGCAGTAGGTGCGGGGGAGAGGGCTGAGATACTACGAACGATTGGAATGATCATTTCTATGGCGATATAAGAAATATGGACTAAATTCTTATTTTGATCCGATTCGCCCTGGTCTACCCTACCCGAAATGTTGGGTCAGACAAGTGTGAAGAAGCCTTAAAAATTTGGATATACTTACTGTGCAACTCTGGCATTGACATAAGTAAAACTACTACGTATCCCGTTGAACACAGAATGATCTCGTCCAACATAAAATTTGAAACGTCCTTAAATCCCCCAGCCACTTCGGTCAACGTAACTGCGACAAACGTTCAAGATGTACCTGAATAATAAATTCAACTCACATAAAACTCGAGCACTCCGTCACAAAAGCCTACTCTTCTCAAGCCCTCCACTAGACTCGCCTTTAACAAATGTCTCGCACAAAAGGGTCGAGGCTTTTCGGAAGCACCGCGAGAAGCATAGGAACAAGAGGAAAAGAAAGGGAAGAAAGAGAAAGCACGGGCTCGTAATGAATAACCAGGCTCAGAAAGAACACGCGGCTGGTCGGCCCAAACGCTTGGTCATCCATCAAACGCCATGGTTTCTTTTAATACCCCGGCGTTAATGATCCTCGTATATTTGAAGAGGGGAAGAAAGAGCTCTCAGAAACATAACTGTCCAGGATGGTACCGATGTGGCGCCTACTTGTCATCAACGGTCGCGAAAAGGTCAGGGCCGACGCTGGCTTCGGCGCGGCTTGCAGAGGCGTGATTGCAGAATTAATTATTCGAAAGGACATTGGCATCGCGTCGAGACCATGTGCGCGCAATACACGCTTGCCACGCGTTTACGAGCTGGTTCGCGACTTTTAGCGATCGGTCACCCTTTCATATTCGTCGCTTCTCTTGTGACGGATTCGCTTAATCGGAATCGATGAGTGCCCTGCGATGGAATTAAAGACACTCCGACGTTCGAGTTTTTCTTATATTTGTTTATTTTATTTATTTATATACGGGCAGAGGAAACCGGTAGATGACATTCTCCCAAGTTTTCCTCTTTTAAAAGTCGCAAGTATAATAGATAAAGTTTTTCAGCGATGACGTATCCGTCAAGCCACCAGCGCGAATAAACTCCATTTTCGCCAGATAAACGTATCAACGCTAGAATCTCCGCGTTGATTTTCCGTACGTAAATACGTCCGCTCGTCGTTCGAGGCGCGCGAGTTAATGTGTCAGCGTGTGGGAGAGCGATTCCCGAAGCTCCAAGCTCTCACACTTTCGCCCCGACTTTCCGTCTTTCGCCTTCAATCGGCGTTCGTGTTGCGGGGCTATAAAACGACCGAGACTTACGTAAATCGTAGTGAAACTTGTGCTGTTCGCTTTTCCTTGTGAAATCATTGCCCGGGCTGTCTGTATGGGAGAAATCGTAATACAATTAAGATTGTTGTCTCTTATATCATTCATGCCAGCCCAGATTCTGCCCAATCCCCTCTCACAGCAACGGTCTAATGTTCCTTAGAACGTGCAGTATAGTTCAATGGTGGGAGAAAAGCCATCTCAAGCAACTTTCCTAAAAATATCAACCACGAATTAAACCATACCGAGAAACCCTTCAAAGGATTTGTGGAACGAGCTGCACTCTATCCTCCCTCGATTAAAGCTCGATTCTCGCCAGCCGTTGTCCGCGCTTAACGAGATATTCATTACAAGTCCCTCGGTTTCCTTCGACCATCCGCGAGGATGCTGCTCGCGGCGGTTTCCACGCGTGGGCGAGCGGAAGAGGCTTTCCCAGCTGTTTCTTCATTCCGCTTTACGATCCGCCGCCGCCGAGAGGCTCGTAATTGCGAGCGGATCGGCCGCGCGCCCCGCCGCTTCGAATGGACTTCGTAAATGAGCCGCGAGACGGATAATGAGAGGAGCAGAGCGACGGGGAGCGGGGAGGGACGTGAGTTATCGATCCTGTGCACGTGGGCGCGTTCATTGATAATGCGATGGCTGACGGCTAACGCGTAACTGAAACGCAGCCTCGCGTAACAGCCTACCGACTCGCCGACCGCCACGCGGATTAGGGCAAGCTGCCGCGAGGATAACGCGCGCTCGTCCCCTCGCGTGTGTGTCCAGCAGCGTGTTTTTCTGCAGCAGAGCGGCGCGCTGAATGCGATACGGAAGTGGGGTGAATAGTTAGGAAGTTGGAGGGATATGTTTTAGGTATTTAAGAACACGTTCAACATGAAGTTTGGAAATTTAGGAATGATGAAGGGGGCTTGGTGTAGATGAAATTGTGAGCTTGAGAATTTCTGAATCGCAAAGCAGGGATTTTGAAAGGAGTTCGAGTGTTTTAGGGTAATATATATCTTGTAGGTACCCTCTAGGAATCAACGACTTCAAATTTTCTTTTTCTTCAATTTCCCTCTACCTCAGCAATATCTTTACATAGGGCTCTTTACATGGTTTAAGTGGGGAATCCTAATTTATGGGCTGAAAGCATAGCAAAATTTAGGATTTTTTTAAGGAACTAGCATTTCGATTCATCTGAAATTTGGACTATGTTTTTATGCATCCTTGCAGAAGTTGCAGTTTTTTTAATTGATTTTTAATAATAAATATAGGAGTTACGCATCACGCCGCGCAAAACTCGTCGTCCGCTGGTGTGCATGATATTTACCTTCCAGGTAATCTGAAACAGATAAAAGAAACGGCGTTTTACATACACTTTGCTTTATACTTTGTACGTATGTAGCTTCAATTTGCTGAACCAGAATACCGCTAAGTTCTATACTTCCTTTGTTACATAAGAAAATTGCCGCAAAATTGGATAGCAAGAATGAAATGTTCTGACCTCTCAGTTTGAAAACTCCCCACACGGCTCAATAAATTTTTTTGTTTTTTTGCTGGTGTATCAATTTCAAACTACATATGTATAAAATAAAACGCCCTTCTGTTTTTCTGGTTGAGATTAACTGGTAGATAAATATCACGCACAGCAACGGACGGCGAATTTTGCGCGGTGTGATGGTAGATCATTCATAATTACTATATTTATGGTTAAAAATTAATATAAAAAAAACTACACCTTCTTCAAAGATGCCTCAAAACATGGTCTAAATTTCAGATGAATCGAATCGGTGGTTTCTTAAAAAAAAAATTGCTATGTTTTTAGCCCAAATAAAAATTTCGCCCTTAATCTCCCTTTAAAGGTGCCTAAGTTCTATAAGTTCCTTTAACGTAAACTTCAAAATTACTTCCCAACAGTAACGATCGGACAGCCCTGATCGACTTGAAGCTCTATTTCTCCAAACCTAGCGCCGCTCAGAGTGCCAAAAGCCTCTTTCCCTACACTACAGCAACTGAATCCCGGAGCCACCCATATACATTTCTTCAAAACCCTAAAAAAATTCACCTCACCTGCACACAGCTCTCGAGACCAAGCATTGCGCGAGGTATTAAAGATCAGCGGCGAGCGTGCTTGGTGCAAAACCGTCGATGACGAAGAGACAGGGGAACGCGGGATCGCGGTGTCGGTGCAACGTGTCTCGTCGGGACCGCCGTTCACTTTCGCCAGGCCGCGGCGATTTGCATTCGTGAAATCTATTTTCTGGAGGCGTGCAGGAATTAAACGACCTTGCGCGGCACCAGGGGGGGAGCGGCAGGTTCTCGAGGGGCGAGCAGGCTGAGAGAGGCTGTCGATCTCGGTCGCGTGGGCGCGTTCATTGATAGCCCGGTAGCCGATGCGTAACTGAGCGCAGCCAACCGGCACACGACCCTGCCTGCCTCGCTGCTTACCGTCCAAACGCTCGCCAACGTGAAACCCGCCGCTTGAATTCCTCCTCTTTCACCGGGTCGCCTTCATTCGATATCCGGTATCGCGATTAATCGCGTCTTTACACTGAGCCGCCGACTATTGCTTCGATTCTGACGCGGCTTTCGCCGTGATGCTTCTAGGACTGGGTGCTGCTTGGACGTACTTGGATGCTCGTAGCTTCTTGGTTTTTAAATTATAAGTTGGGGTGTCTGTGGTAACGAGTAAGGTAGGAATTAGTGGTGCTAGTAATGGAATGCAAATTGCGAAATTTATGTTTTGGGTGTTTAGTGATTTGTCTAGAAATAGGGGTCTGCTGGAATGGTTCCTTTGTTAGCGCTGTGGCAGAAGGTTCGAAATACTGCGGACGTTGGAGCCTAGAGTAGAAGACTGTTAGGGTTTCGTTGCTCTTCGGGCGGACAATTAGCAATCAACCTGTCGAAGATTTATTTCGTCGATAAAACCTCAAATTCATTAGTAGATGAATCTTCTTTAGAAGTCTTCCGTTTATTAAGAAGTAAATACACTTCGATCACACGATCACCTTTAAACTCTACACTTAAGGGAGAGTGGGGTAATTACAAACACCTATGCAAAAAAGCAAACAAAACGAAAACTATATGAGAAATGAATTTGTTTATTATTTACAAACATACTTAAACTATTCGTCTGTAAAGTACTGTGACGATTTTTTGAAAGATTATAATAAAAATCAACTTTATAGTGAAAAAGCAAAACCCTTGGTGTTCGTGAATACTCAACTGCTGTGGGGTTATCACGAACAGAGTTATTTAAATATCACAGAAGTCGCACAGAAAACGCGGCTGCAATGGTCAACTCATAAAAAATGTTGCTACAACCTATACCTAATGTATTTTTCAAATTCCTCTTCTTGTGCGTTAGAAAAAAATGCAATTAGTCGGAATATTGGAAAAAAAAATAGTAAAGGCCGTTTTGTAAACTTCTTTCGTTTGAGCCTGTAATGAAAATTCAAAAATCCCTTTTGTAGTTTTAAGTAAGTTTTATACATAACGAAAATTTCATCAAAATCGGTTATCGTTGCTAATCTCGAAGGTTCGAGATTACCCCATCCGAGTTGTTCATCATTGCCCCACGACATAAAAAAATAAAAAAAAATTTATTTCAGAGGTTAGAATCGTAATTCAAGCAACGCCTTGGTCACAAAATGTTGGTAAAAAGTGCTTTATTTCAACTTAAAAAAAAAACAAAACAATTGTATCATTAATTCAACAGTAATTACATGCAATGGAAATGGACAAAATATTACTTGAAACATGATGAAAATAATAAATTGTGTTTATCTTGAATTGCATAAGCGTGCTGTATTTATTACTTTCTGCCCGGCGTTGGATATGACCTAAACTATTTAGCCAGTGGAGAGGGAACATCGTTTTTATTTATTAAAAGTCCGTAATATCGCATTCGTGATTACCCCGCGTTCGTCTTTACCCCACGCTCCCTTATATCCTGCTACTACGATACACCTGCAACCTCCACGCGAATCGTGTTCAATATTCATTAATTAATATATCCTAGGAAGTGGTGCGCATTGAAAGAACGACAGAGTTCCTCATGTTACGATTAGATGGACTTCCAGCGATCCTTTTCACTCAAAATTCTGAATGGGCGCGTGCGCGGGCAGCGTGTCCAATTCTGTGCTTTAAACGGTCTTAAGTGTCCAGATAAGAGGAACTGGTTCGTAAATCGCGGACGAGCTTCGACCCGAGATAATGCTTATTAATCTACATTAGCCCGAGCAACGCCTGACATTGTCGAGCAGCAGCGGCCGGCACTAAAGCAGCGCAACATTTTACGCGTTCCCGAGCACGAAGATGAGGGGTTAAGTGGCGAGATAAGGGGAATGCCATCGCGCGCCATTCTCGGCTGGCCCTCGCCGAAGATAATGCTTGTAAATTAAGTCTTAATTCTGCGCGTGCACGCGCATCCAGGCCCGTGTAAATAGCGCGTTAAATATTGCTGCATTATCCATTAGCAGAAATGAGGGGAAGGATCCGCCAGGGAAATAAATATCACGGCCACATTTGCGCGCGGGTTTTAAAACTTTCTTCTCACTTCGCTTTTATTCTCGTTACGGTCACTTTTATTTATGGCCAGCTACAACGTGGCCATTTTAAACTTTCCTCTGTTTCTGTCGGGGGAGTCGTAAAGAATTTTGGAGCACGAGTCCTGTAACTCTTTCCTGCCACTGTCGTCGGCAGTTTGGTACTTCAGTAATGAACTGAACTGAAGTGCATAGGAAATTTTGTCGTCAGTTATCTTTATTACGTTCTAACATAGTAAACTTGCGAAGTTTGAATACCTGCGAGGTTTCACTGTGCTCTAATTGTAATATGTATATACGTAGGACGTACCACGTGGAGTGTTACAAGCTACTTTCTCCACAGCTACTAGCAATGTCAATGAAATTGAAAAGTCCTTGTAGAAAACACTGTAAGTGCCAAATTAAAAAAAAAAAAACATTTTTATCAGGAAAGGTCTTTCAATAACTCTTCAATAATTCTTTTCCTTCACCTTCTTCCAGAGGTTATCCCCACCATTCCTCTTATTTCCCTTAAATAAAACGATACACAAATTTCCTTCATCCATCAGGAAATGCATCGCACACTAAAATTACCCCCATTTTACCTCCCTACCCCAACCCCACACCCTCAACTCCAAAAGACCTTTCAAATGCAAGCTATAGAAAGGATGCAAATAAAAGATGATACCTATAAACAGAAAAGCAAACACGAGGAAAAGAGGCAAAGAGGAAGTACGTAAACGGATGCAGAAGAAAGGGGCGGGGGAGAAGCAGGGCGAAATGGCGAATGCCGGAGACAGAAAGGAGCCGAGGACAGGTGGTTTGCATACGCGTGCTCCGCGCGACGTGCACGGACGAGCGCGGGCTGAATTTTAATTTTCACTCGGCCGGCATGATTAAGGGCCGCGGGTTGCGTTTTATCCGCGATCGTCCCGTTTTCGTGTGCCCTCCTCGAGGCCCGGCTCGTACCTGGAATCACGCGCGCGCACGCAATAAGCCGCGAAACGGGGCCCGTTACGAGCACGCGACTTCGTCACAGGACCCCTCGACGGAATACCAAACGAAACCGGAGAGGTCGACCCGCGGGGCCACGACGTCCCGCGTGCTTACTCATTTTCGGCGACGCTCCGCGTAATAGAGAAAGGTTCTCAACGAAACTCTGCACAACGGTCGTTGAAGAACTTTAAATTGGACCACGAAATTGGAGTCACCAGTTTGGCTAAAATTTTGCATAGGTACTATAGGAAACCAGAGTTCAAAGTTTCCTTCTAACAGAATTGGTATGTCATTCAGTATGACTTAGGGTAAATCCGGGAGACGCGGTCGGGCCGGAGAGTTGGTCGAGTCGCTATATTTCATACTCTATACGTAGAAACGCGTTAAAGTGCAGACCAATTACTTCTCTAGAAGCCAAACAATTGAATGAATAGCGTCACTTCGGTTCCTTCTGTGTTTTTCTAGATTTACAGGCTATAAAAGGTAAACTGAGGTTACATTTAACCCCTTTTGTCAAACAACGGTGTACAGAATCGTATTTAAAATATACTTCTAAGTTTATTTTCGTTTAATGTTTGGGAATAATAAGATAGTAGAGATATTGAGGGACAATGCAGCCAAAGTATTTAGCCATATTGACTCTTCCTCTCAAAATTAACGAAAATACCATCTCTCACTGCAGAAAGGAGAGATGGTCGAGTTATGATTTTTTTATTATTTTTATTTATATTTTTATTTTTTATCATTATTTTATTATTATTGTTTATTTATTTTATTTATTTACTTTTGTATTCATTTGTCTTGCTAATCGCCGGTAGGTAGTTCGTTTTATCTTTGATGTGTTCTTTACTTATTTAGCGTAAACAAATTAAATATCAATGAATCTGTAGTTGTATGCACTCATAAATAATTTTGCTTTCTTCTTTGTTATTTTTCCATGAATAATTATGTGAGTGGTCTCTGCCAACGACGAAAATATTGTCTTAAAGCAAATATCGACCAGTTTTTCTGAATCAGCATAAAATTCTGAACATATTAGGTTTGTTCTGATAAAATAAGTAATTTCTGTATTAGTTTTAATAGACATTTTATATTAGGTCGACCGCGTCTCCCGGATTTACTGACTCTAACATGCCGCAATTTTCTACGATACGCTCTGTGACGCGTGGTGTACCTCAGGGTTCTGTACTCGGGCCCTTCTTATTTAACATTTATGTTACGGACTTACTTCGAATGTGTGAGTTTAGTCAACCCTGTATGTACGCTGATGATCTCCAGTTAGTTTTATCATCTGATGTGCTTAGTACGAACATTAATGAGACTATTCGTAAGCTAGAATCTGATCTGCCCAAGGTCCGTGAATGGTCTTCATCTTATGGACTCAAATTAAATCCATCCAAAACTTCAGTTTTAATCGTGGGATCCTCGACATCCCTCAGCAAACTACCACAGAATGTATCCATCACGTTTGGCTCATCGGCTGTTATCTCATCTGATTATATTATAAATCTGGGGGTGACTCTTGATTCTAAATGAACTTTTGAACATTTGCTCGGCTTCGTATCCTTTTTCCATCAAGAAATATTCTTTCCACTTCTCAGAAGCTTTCCCTATCACAGTCTCTAGTAATCTCCCTGTTTGACTTTTGTGATGTGGTTTATGGTCCCTGTCTTTCATCTCGCCTGGCTCAATGTATCCAGCGTGTGCAGAATTATTGTCTTCGTTTTTCATATTGTCGTAGGAAGTTTGATCATGTATCCTCGCTATATGTGGATTCCGGCTGGCTCAATATGCATCAGAATTGTATCCTCCATTTGTTGTTGTGTTGTCTTGTTCACAAAACAATTTCCAGCTGTACTCCTCCTCATCTCTATTGTCTTCTTCCTTCCAATTTATCATTTCACTCCGACGCTGCACTGTCCACCCGTTTTCAATCAGCACTGTCTATCCCTTCTCATCACACCGCCAAATTTCGGGCCTCTTTCTCATACACTTCTGCATCACTTTATAACTGTCTTCCTGCTGATGTTCGCTCTATTCAATCTGCTTCCTCCTTTAAACGCGCTGCCACAACTTTCATTCTTAATAAATATTCTCAGCTTTAGTTTCAGTCTTTACTCTAGTCTTATGTTAATGGTTAGGTATACAGCAGCGTTCACGCTGAACCTCGCCTTCTGCACTGTAGTAGCTATATCGGTACTGTGGAAATAGTACCTGCCTGTAAATATAGACGCAATAAAGACGTAATTCCCAAACTTTCAGTGAAATTAGTGACCTGAAGATTGCTTTCCCTTTACTACACCCTCCATCCTTATTACACCAACCCACCCCGAGACTCCCACGCGCGAAAGCGCGCTTATTTCATTCTACTATAAATAGTAAAGGAGTAACGCGTCGTTTCGAAACGCAGCGCGATAATTCATACGGCATATTTCTTCCGCGCCGCTGCACAGCATTAAAATCCGTGTCGGCCGACCCGTTCGCCCCGCTCAGTTTCATACAAATCGATTATCCGCGCGAGCGAAAGAGCAGAGGTAGCACTTTGTGCCCGACTTTTCGTGGGGCTGGTCGTTAAAATCCCGCCGCTCTGATCGAGACGGAGGAGACCGCGGGGGCACAGGGAGGCGAGATCGACGAGTGAGCCGGGTTCAAGGGATTAAGGGAAGCCGGAGCGTCGAGATCTTGAGAAAATAATTACGAAAGCACGCGGCCCCCGGGGGAGAGACACGGGGATTAATCTGACAGCAGTATCTCGGAAGGCCGAGCCAGGGGAAATTAATTTCGCCGGTGCAATTAAGATGTCCGATCTGCGGGGCCCGTCTGTCGCGATCGATCGAACGCGTTTCGGGGAAAAGCAAGGTATCCTGTCGCCTCTCTGACGCTCGTTGAGCCTTGGGTCGAGATTGGGCCTCGAGAGTTTCTGGCTTGCGAGGAGCCATAGCGGACCACGTCGGTAGCTTACGAGTACAAATTCCGTTGAAAATTTAAAGCTATTTGCTGTAATACGAACGCATCACAAATGAGACTCTTCTTTTCCTTGGAATATGAACGTAAAATATTCCTTATAGTCTTAAAGTAGATTTATATAATTAAACGAAACGAAGAATAAATAACCAGTGCACCTAAGGTGAACCTAACTAAACTTGTGCCCAGAATGAAATAGCCTATGATAGGCTGCTTCCATGACAAGAGCAGCCCACGATCGCCCACTCTCTTGCAACACGCATCCTCCATCTTCACCAAAGGGGTTGGAGCTTTCTAGACGCTGCGTTCAGCGGCCCGCGATTGATGGATCGTCGTTCCATGTTCATAGCCCGGCTCTGCGGTAAAAACAGCCGTTTCTCGATTCAGGTACACGACGACGAGCACGAGTAACCGTACGAAGCCAGCGTAGACCGCTGTTGCGACAATAACGCATTAAACGCGTCCCGATGCGAGTCGCGATGCAGCCTGTGCGCTTGCATCTCCGCGAGAGGAAGCCTCTGAAAGTTGGCGCATCGATCGCCCTCGGCCTTTCCCGGCTTCCTATCTTTCTTTTTTCACCGTCACCGACTGCTCGTAAAAAGCGACGTCGATCGGTGCCTTTCGAATTATAATTAGCCGGCGGCGTGCATGAATGAAACGACACGCTTCACTCCTGCCCCGCTCGCTTGCGCAACGCTGCTTGATCTCTACACATGATTTACCGTCGAGATCGCGGGCAGATTATCGCGTCGTTCTACTCACGCTTAATGGCTGGGGACAGCAGAGTTTCGCCGATCATTTTTAACCACAAATATTGCGATTGTTCGGTAATACAGGATGTTTATTGTGGGGTCGGGATATGGTTGTTTCATTTCGTCATAACACGTAGAGTAGAAGGGTCGGTTGGTTTCGTTAGGCGTATTTTTTAGCGGATTTTAGGGAAACTTTGGTTGAAGCACTGTGTTGTAAAATATAATAGAGGATTGATGTTGGATTTCATATACAAGTGAGATCTTATTGGATTGGGGTTTGGGAGTAGAAGCTGAGAGGGTTTTTTTAGTACCTTGGGAGCTGAAATTGAAGGAGGATTTATTTTAGGAATGCAGAATTCTCAGAGAGATGTTTATGAGAATTTCTTCTCCAACTTCTGCAAATTCCGTGATGACACTTTTGAATCACAATACATATTTGGTGAAAAGTAATCGTAGTGACTAAGTATGTTGCCCACGACTTCACGCTCCAAAACTTCCTTCAAAGTTACTTCAAAGTTCCTTCAAAGTTACTTCAAAGTTACTTCAAAATTACTTCGAAATTACTTCAAAGTTCTTTCAAAGTTACTTCAAAGTTACCTCAAAGTTACTTCAAAGTTACTTCAAAGTACAAAATTCCTTCGAAGTTACTTCAAAATTACCCCAAAGTTCCTTCAACCTTACTTCAAAGTTACCCAAAAGAAACTCCAAGGATACCTACTCGAAAGTTCGGTCAATGTTGCTCCAAAGAATCACCAAAGGACCTCCCCAGTTTTCCGAACCTCGAAAAAATTCCGCAACCCTCCCATCAGCCACAAATATTCCCAGGAATCACCCAAAAGACGATCCTCGTCCCACGAAACGATATTCATAAATATTGAGCAGCAGCATTTCGCTCGGCGCGACCGCGTGCACGGCGCGTTAATTGCACGAGTTTCGTCACGGAGATCGGGAGTGCCGGCGAAAGCGTCGATTCTCGATGGCAATAAAGACTTCCACGGACGCTTGGCCTGCCCGTAATCGCGATTTCCATAATGAACCATTCCGTTGCGCGCGGCGATAACGTAATGGAAAGCTGGACGGGGGACGCGAGGCGCGCGGGAGGGCCAAAATCGCGAGGGTGAGTGAAAAACGACGACAGCCAACGACGCGGATCATTTATCAGCGGGAACAATGGCTTCATTACGGGAACGTGCGCGCGGTAAAAGTCGATAATCGACGGTGAATCTCTATCGCGCGAGCGCTACGTCCCCTCGCCGTGAATGAACGACTGTTACGCGGCCGCATACGAATAAGCATAATTCATAGCGCTTACGAGAGCGTAACGCGGCGAGCAAACGCGAGCACGCGACAAATCGATCAGGGGGCTGATCGATCGCGCGTGCTGGCGCGGACAGCTTCCTTCGATTGAAATATCCTGCGATGATGATGGGTTATCGATCGGGGCCATTTTGACATAAACGTGTGAATATAGTGAGTAATTGTGTCGATGATTATAATATAGATATAGGTGTGTCTTGTGTAAAGAGGTTTACGCTATTGAGTGAAGTAGAGGGAAAGTTTGATAAAAAAAAGATGATGATTTGAAAAAAGTTGCTGGTTTGGGAAAATTTATGTGCGACAGCAAACGAGTTTGGACTTAAAAAAGAGCGTCTTAATATGAATATATGTATTTCATTTTGAAGTTTTAATTATTTTGAATCGTCAGAGGAAATTGATGATCCCATCTTTGCTCGTGGAAAGTTTTAAAGGATGCCCAGAAGAATTTTATAGCCTGAAAATGTTCAGGCTACCTTGCCATTGTAAATATTCCTTCGATGTTAAAATTTTCTACGCTTAATCTACGTTGTAAATACAACGAATCATCGCGTTAATATTATTCTTCGTAGGAATGGTCTCTTCTATTGATTTCTGTTTACGAAACGCTGTTTTCGCAGCGATCGCTCGCAGAGATCATTTGTGCACGAAAGTGAGTTGAACGTTGGTCAACCAGTGTCCCTTCGATCTGACGCAGCCGACACTCGGTGTTCCTACTTAGGATTTGTCGGGTGGATTGACAAATCGAGGCCAACAACACTGGCTCGCCACAAGTGTCTTTGCTTTCGTGGCAGACGCGAGAGGGAAAAAGAAGCGAGCACGAGAGGACAGGGATAAGGGGAGGCCGGGAGGGCGACGCGAGAAAAAGAGGCGTTGAAAACGGCAGTCGTTAGTGGAACGGTTCGTAATTAATTCGGACTAACGAGCCAGCGAAACGTAGGCCAAGCACACTTGAATTTCCCTTCTCTACTCTGGTTTCCTTCGTGCATTTACATGCTTGAAAACTGACAGGGAAAGTACGCCAGACTGGAAAGCTGCTGCACGGCCCATTTTCATTCGACAACTTCAGAAAGTATTTTAATTTAGATTATAAAAGATATAAGTAGAATAGATTTAAGTAATCAAGCAATTTAACAGCTAATCTCTTACACCTCCATCTCACTTATTCTTCTATCTTAGCGAAGATGCAAGGTCCATATTGAGCCAAAATTCCATTCATACTCCTCTCAAAATATGCAAACTTTTGTAGCAGACTTCAATCTTGCTGTGATCTAAAATTCTTATGCCTTCCAAGGAGTAATGTTAATCGTAATAATTAATCTATGTAATTTAATATTTAGAGTAAGTTCGAATGGACCCTGTATCCACCAGGCGTAAAATGGATCCCCTTCTTCATTTCCATCTTCCATGAATTTTGCTCTCATTTCTCAATTTGCTAGTGATCGGGTCTAATCTACGAATTGCAAGGGAAGACATCTTACGCGAAGCCTCTAAGAAAAGGTGCGATCAGACGAGTTTATTCTGGCGACTGTACCGCGAGCTCCGTTCTTCGTTCGCAGGAAAAAGAAGATCAATCGCTGGAAGGTGAGCCCGAAGGTTACGCCTTTCGTTTTTCGCCATAGCGGGACAGACGGTGTTGTCTATTTAAGGTGGAAAATTTACTGGATCGTTGCTATGTGCGTCGATGCCAGGATCCTAGATCCGTGGATCGAGGCGTGTGCACGGCCGCCATGGAAGTTGCCATTGCGCAACCGTGCACAACATCGCGTCGAGCTTCAAAGATCGTAACAGTTACATTTAACGACGCTGGGACTGCCTACTCGTTACATCGGACGCGGACCAGCCTCGATCCCCGGCTGATTAATTATTATCATCTCTTTACACGCGTACAACACGCGCGCGTTACACACGGCTCCACTCCGCCGTCGGGAATTCTATTTTCCTTTCTTTTTCTTTTCTCGCTTTCGAGTGGATGTCACGTGTCGCTCTGCTCTCTTAACGAACCGTAGGGAGAGTGGTTAAGGTTTTATCTTTATTATGGGACACGTCGAATTCAGGCGTAGGTATTTTAATTGAGGCCGAAGTTTGGCTGCCTTCTGGGAAGTTACGACGAGAGACAGTCGGTTGCTTCGTTAGAACAGAAGAGGTACTCTAAAACGGAATGCGCGACGAAGTTTTTCGAGAGAGGCGAGTTTCAGTGATGCGGGATGTATGAACGATGCATTTAAACCGTCTCTGATTGATCAAAGGTGTTCTTGCATCGAGTGTGAAACTTGGGAATGGAAGCTGAGTATCGAAGCAATTCTGAAACAGACCTTAATTAGCTGAATTATAGATATTTGTCGTCAGTTGCAATTTGCAGTTACAAAGTAAACAGTTATGTTAACTTTTTTATGTTTCCATACTCCTCCTCTTTCTTGCATCAACACAGATCTGAAGAATATTGATCTTCGTCACCTTAAAAATATCTCCCTTCTAACAGAAACTCAAAATCCTCAGATTTCCTTACAAGTGACAAAAATTTATTCCCTAAAAATTGCTTAAGGGGTCTTTCCACTGTGACGCCCTGATAAAGTACCACTGTTTAGAACTCTTTTTGTCGCAAGAATAATGTGTTTACTAAATTGAAGTTTTTTCTATTTACTAATATGTGTTTTGGGATACAAAATTTTGTTTTCATATTTTTAATGCTTGCTTGCCCAAAAATAAGGGGGTGTAATATGCGCTGTGAAAAAAGAGGAAGAGATTTTGGTGGAACCATGTATCTGGGGCGGTGGGTGGTATGAGAGACGTTTGTAATCAGCATGACTGTCGCTATGGCCCGAACTAGAATCACACATTTTCGTTGTTTTTTCTCATCTTATACGTCGCAGAATGATTAAAAAATTTAGCAAATTTCGGTAGTTCAACTTTGGACGTCCGCCATTTTCTTAGTTCTTTATCAATTTAATTCATCTTAGTCCCTGCCATTGCGACAGTCATACGGATTAGAAATCTATTTGGTCTTTTTGTTTCAGACACACGGTTCCTCCAAACTCGACCACGCAGTCGAGGCATCTTTTATTTTACAGCGCATATCACACCCACTTATTTTCACGTAAGCAAGCATTAAAAAAATATGAAAAAAATAGTTTTGTATTCTCAAAGCACGTATTAATAAACAGGAAAAACTTCAATTTAGTAAACACATTTTTTTTGACACAAAGAAAAGTTCCAAACAACGGTACTTTATTAGGACATCAAAGTGGAAAGACCCCTTAAGGGGAGGTTCTGGTCTAAATGTCCATTTTTTTTTTATTTCATTTTTCGAATGTTCAACCTTTTAGGAAAACGTGTTTAAAAGGATTTGTTGAAATTCGTAATATTCCCGAAGTTATAGGCATTTGAGTAGCGGCAAATGCATGGGTCACAACCGGTCACTCGGCGCTCACGTAAAACTTTAAACGCGTTTTTCCCGAAACAGTGTTTTCAAAATCGGTGGGACCTGTATCTCCAAAAGTTATTATCCGATTCGACTGAAACTTTTTTTATTTTGAAGAATATACTTCTGGCTAGGGGGGGGGGGGGCTAGAAAAAATTACAAAAAGTTGAAAATTTATAATTTTCAAAGGCGATGAAAGGATGAAAAATACAGGGAAGTGATTTCAAACTGGAAGTGTCGTTATTTTCTAAAAAAATGTAATTTTTGTAATTTTTTATAGTCCCCCCCCCTAGCCAAAAGAATAATCTTCAAAATAAAAAAGGTTTCAGTCGAATCGGATAATAACTTTTGGAGATACAGGTCCCACCGATTTAGATCAATTTTTTGACGCCTTGACTTTAACGACTCCCCAGGGCTGTCTGCAATGATTAATTATAAAACAAAAAATATATTTCCATAATTTAAGACATCCTTAATACAATGCAAAAAGTCCCATTAAATTATATATAGTAGTTTTCCTTTAATTAATTCCTAAATATCACCTATTTTTTTGGGCTCTAGACCAGAACCTCCCCTTAAGTACACAAACTTCCTCCACAAAGAATCATACCACACAGATGCAAATTACTCCAAAGCTTGACCAAAGTTCACAGTGATCACGCGGAGCACCGATATCCACGATGTATTAGGCCAAGTGGTTCCCGGGAAAGAAGAGAATACGCGTTGCAGAACAGACGTTGTAAATTATCAAGAGCTTTTGTGGACGGGTTAAGAGCATTTCGCGACGAAACGCCGGCGAGCAGGTGAATCTCGGCTGGAAATAGTGCTAGGCGCATTAGATGCCTCCTGGCACTGTTTAGCCAGCCGCTTTTCGATTTCGCTAGCCCCGTACACGCTGTCTAATAAATATAATTACCGCGGTTGCGTAAGCGGCACCGGATCGCACAGGTATTTACACCTATTTCTTGCACAGCCGAGGCCTAAGGCCGCGCTTATGACCTAATCCCGTCTGTCTGCCCATCTAGCCGCGAATGACCATGCGTTTCTGTCGCCTCGGGTCGCGGATAACTTGGTCGTCCTTCGAATTATCCGTGGGAAACGGTAATTTCCATGTGCCAAGGATATTTTCGTTGATGCGTCCACTCAGCACCCGCGCGGAAGCACAAGAATATGCTGCGTTGCTCGAGATTGTTGGGTAATGGGTACCTTAAGGCGTGTCGAGGGAAGGAAGTGTGTAGTATTTGCTGTCAGAGAGAAGTTTGAATTAACATTTTACGGGATTGAACGCGGTTCCATTATTTTTTATGGTAGGTATTGAAATATATTGAAGGAGGAAAAGGTTGAAATTTTTTGTCTAATGAGACCAAAGTAATTCTGTGCGTTCTATGGAAATATTAAAGCTGAAAAATATCACCAGAAATTGCAAGAACAGAAGAAAAACTCAATTATTCCTCTGCTCAAAGCTCCTCAAAATCCCAAACGTATCTCATTTCCATACCCATCACTGAACAGTCACTGTGCAAACGGTTAAAGGTAGATTCACACATACCAGTCCGCCAGTGTGAGTAATTGACACGTACAAGTGTGAACTGCTCCAGTCGAGAGCAAAGAAAATGTGAAAATGAATATTTTCTACCCCCGACACCGACGCCACTCAACCGTCACGTAACTGACACGCGTGAATCCGCCTTAATCCAGCGTCCCCTTAACGAACTTAATTTGTGAAACGATGTTGAACGCGCCCAGTTTCGACGACCGAAAGAAAGGAACTCGCTGGACGATCTTCCTTCCCCGCCGTCCCTCCGCCTTGGCGACTCTTTTGCCCGGGGCCGTTTCTCCCCGCGGGGAAATCATTTGTAACCGCGGGTCGATCGTGTAACAGCGGCTTAACGGACGAAGACAGATACCCCCGTTGGCTGGGCGATCGACTCCACAAAGGCCCGGGCAGCAATGCTGCCGCGCACAGCGGACAGCCATTTCGTTTGTGACGGGCGGATCAGGCCTGTTTTTCTAACGTAATTGAATTTCGCCTTGCGAGCCGCGCCGTTCCCCTTGTAATTGACCCCCGTGCTCTCTCCGGCGGCCGTTCCGCGATGTAACCGGGCATACGTGCAGGCATCGGCCGCCGAGAAAAACTTGCTCGTCGAACTTTCCTCCAAAACTTTACTTTTAAGCGTCCACGCGGCGTGGTTCCGCCCAAACGGCGCAAGAAACGTCGCTCGGGGGGATTACTGTCTGGGAGGTCTAAATTCATTTGAAAAAAGGGGCAGGGTGAGGGGCAAATGTGGGCATCGACTCGAGAAGAGCCAACTTTGGTACCGAGACTGCGAGCGATGAGTGCTTTGCTTTGTCGTATTTTCAGTAGTGATTTGAGGGAGATAGGGATGGGTAGATAAAGGTACTAGTTACGGGGCAGAGAAGGACTTGTATGAAATGGGCTTTAGTTCAGTCGAAAGTGAAACTTGCAGACATTCTTGGGGCTTCAAGATTTGCTAATAGGTTTCAGTGGTATATTATAGCCGGATTCATGATTATAATTATAGATATTAGAGCGAGGAACATATGGTGTTCATTTGGGCGCGTTTAAATCCGTCCAACTTTCAAATTCGAATCCATGTTCGATGTAATAGTTATGTAAGCAGGAGAGATATTATCGATACGTAGGTACAGTGACACTTATCTTGATTCTTTTTGTGAATTGAAAGTTACTAGGGTAAAGGCACCAGTTGTCGACCATGTATCGGTAGTCGACCACTTTCAAAAAAACATGAAAAATAAGGTTTTTAGAAGTGACGATCTTTTGAAAAAAATGCAGTTCTTTAACTGCGCTCTAACTGCACTCTGTTCAAAACATCGTCACTTCTAAAAACCTTATTTTTCATGTTTTTCTGAAAGTGGTCGACTACTGATACATGGTCGACTAGGGGTAAAGAGTACAGTGGTTGGCCACCTGACAGTGGCCTTATTTTGAGAAATAAATGAATATAAAGAAATACCAATGTCATGCCTTTTTTTAATGAACATATTCATATTCCTTGTACTTTCTTGCTTCGAATGTAATCAGTATTTCTCCACTCATTATATACTGTGATTATATATAAAAGCAAATATGATGACTCGGCTTTGAAGCTTGGAAATTACAGCCGTTTAATAAAAAAACCATAAGAGTACAGCTGAAAGTTTGCGAATAGTTTAATGTATTTATGATATGTATATCTCTCATATTCGGTATATATCGATAAATAAAAGTTGAAACTTTATAAAAGGATTATTTATTTGTCAAAATTATACATATATTATGAAAAAACAGGGGGCCAACAACTGTCATATGAATAATGTTGAATGATAGTAATTGGCCGGACGGCCAGTGACTGTTTTTTAACCATGTTAATGGTGTAACAGTAATTAGCCCCCTGTTCAAAACAGAAACAAACACGACAAATAGATACTAAATAAAATATATCCATTTTTATTGAATAATTTTAATCTTATTTCTATAGCCAAATCAGGTAACATTTTCTTTTAGGTTATATTATGTAATCACATAATTAATCATAATTTGTCCAATCACTGTCGAACCGATTGGACAATTACTGTCTTCACCATGCCAATAACTATATTTCTTCGTAGGAAACATATTTTTTGTATATTTTTATACATTCTTGATTTTTTTTTATAAACTCTATTTATTTTTAGATTTTTAGGGGTTTCCGTACTTATTTATATTGATTTCCATTTCAAATTTACTAAATTCACATTTATAATTCATTATTTATGTGACACTCTTACTTAAGTGGCCAACCATTGTACTCTTTACCCTACTGGTGCCTTTACGCTACATAGCCGAGTTACCAAAGTACGTCCAATAGTGGAGGTCGACTATGTATCTATAGGGTAAATCCGGGAGCCGCGGTCGGGCTGGAGAATTGGTTGAGTCGCTATATTCAGATTCTACATCTATGTATATGCAAAAGTGTGTTAAGGTTCAGAACAATTAATTCTCCAAGAATCAACTGTTTTGACCAACTCTCCGGCCCGACCGCGTCTCCCGGATTTACCCTGTTTGACTGACCATATATCCCCATAACCACTGCAATTATTATTAGACGCAGGTAACGAGTATTCCATAGGAAGTTGCTGAAAGTAAACGGCTGCTATTGTTATGTACACGCACTTATTACAAAAATTCAAGTACTTTTTAGTAGATAGAGGATGGCAGTTTTAAATGAGCATACCAACATTATAACAACACGTTTCTTTATGCGTTTATTTTATTGATTTAAAAAATGCAGATTTTACATGGATTAGTGGTAAATGTTTTCGAAATATGTACCTACCATCCGAATTCATACAAAAATCATAGGTAACGGATTAAAAGAAACACATTTTACCCAGTTATCTTCCAATCAACGTCTACCTATATCCAACAACCTGCCATCTCCTCCCCTCAATTTCCCAGCCACCATCAAAGCCACTCCGCGCTCGCACTCGCAATCAGCGTTTCCTCTCATACTCCCCATCGCTCCGACCGGAAACTCATCCCCGACGAGCTCGCGCTCCCCAAAGAAACCTCTAAAATTCAAACAGCCTGCTCGCGGTGCTCCTCGGCGACGTGGACGGCGGGGAAAGAGCATTAATTCCGATCGGCCGCGATCGGACGGGCAGAAGAAGCAACCGTCGCGTCGGCGCAGCGATGGGGCGAAGCTTTTACAATGTGTAGCTGGTCCGCGGCTTTGATGTAACGCGGCCGTATCATAAAGTGATTCGCATTCTGCAAGTGTGAGATCAGATAAGATACCGATCCGGTAGGGGAGCCCCCCCACACGGCTGCCTTTTTTTCCATCGTATCGGCATCGCGAACCCTGTAATCTCGTGCAGATGATGAAGGTTACCCGCGCACGTTCGCGTCCCCCCTTTCTCTCCCACTCTCCCTTTCGCCCACCTCCCCCCGTCTGCTGCCCCTCGCTGTGGCTCTCTTTCTCTCTGCTCCTTCACCGATGATTGTTTGCAGAAAGAATACGCAGCTTAAGTAGGTGCTACGTTACGTTCCGTCCAACGTCTCGGCCGTAATGCCCGTGTCGAATCCGATTTATTGGCAAGCGTACTCGAAATATCGGCAACGTTTTTATCCATTCGATTTATGGGCCTGCGATCCACGGGCATCGATAACTGCCAGCGATTACGCGCGACGCGATGGGTTTTGCGCGCGATCTCGACGCGGCTCTCTCACGATTTCGCGAGCGGCATCGCGGGGCGCTGCGGAGGGAACATGCTTGTGGTTAGAGTAGATATGGGTGGTTTTTCTAGGACTGCTCCGTGGGTTGGAGGGAGCTGCAGGGGTGGGGAGTGGGTGTTTTTTTTTTTGGAGCAGAAATTTTTATTTCAGTTTTACGTAGACCTTGATATTTTATTGGGATAGGTATGGAGTATTCGGTGTTCCTCGTTGCAACCAGGGTTGCCAAATCTCCGGGCTCCGGTTTTACTGGAAAAATCTCTGGGTTGTAGAAAAAAATGAGATAATAAGAAATTGTGGTATTATACAATGATATCAATTTTATATACAATAAAAATTATTAATTCAAAAAACAGATACTTTTAAATATCTGAATTGTTTGCGCTTAAAAGAATTGCATATCTGTTTTCCGGATATTCGAGAACAAAACTTTTTTTTGCTTTTTCCATCTCCGGGTTTATATTTGAATCTCTGGGTTGGAATGTGTTGCACTCCGGGATTTATATGGTGATAAGGTGGCAACCCTGGTTGCAACGGAGCATCTGGAGGGCTCTTCATTTTTGCGGGTTTGAGAATGTGTGGCGTTTTACGAGTGGTGTAAAAGGATACTTTATTTTGAAATAAGGATATGTCGCTTTTCTAGAACTATTTTGTTCATGAATTTCGAATACTACTTGTTACTTGCAAACTCGCCAATTTCGAGATGATTGTGTTGCAACAGATACATAGAAAACGAAGGAATCTACATTACACTCTATCAAAAGAAATGAATTTCAATTTGGATCGACCCTCGATCTTCCCTTAACTAATTCTACCCACCCTCCTATGCGATCCGAGCTCTGTTCCTGATCTATCGGAATTACACGTCGATACATCGCGCAATTGATCGACAGGCTATCGTCTACTGTTTGCTTTATTTACCTGGAAGACTAAAATTGATTCAGCGGTGGTCTAGGCGGCGAGCACGCGAAAGAGGCACCGAAGAAAGCACGTGCGATATTGCTGCGTGCGTGTAATATCGTGCTGTGGAATTCTGAGTGACTACCACGAATGAAACACATATTCTCATTGATCTGGTTCCACGCGCCGTGGAATTTTTCGCGAATTTGGTGCTCATTCTTTTAATAACGTTTCTTCATTCAATCTGTCTATAAATAATGACAATAACCTCTTGAATATTTCTCCACCTCTTTACACCTTTCACCACATCACAAAATCTCTAAAAATACAATACAATTAGATCCTCTTTTCTTTAAATAATTTCCATAATAAGCTCCAGCTAATTAAGCTCCTCTCTTTAAATTAATATAAAAAAATGACACACCTGTCCTCCTAACAATTTCTTTCGAGCTTTACAAACAGCACATACTTACCCGCTTCACCCCGTTCCTCGCCATTGGCGTTCAAGAATCTCAAACAAAACTGACGCAACGAGCTAAAGATTTAATCGTCGTTCCCTTTCTGTTGCAGGTAAGCATCAAACTTTCATCCACGTCCACTCTTCGGCGACTCCCGGGAAATCGTAAGTGATTCACGCGATACGCGTCCTCTCTCGCGCATTTAGTTTTCGAGAAATCGCTCGGCGCCCTTGTTTCCTATCGCAGGAACCTCGCTGCACAGTGCACACACTCGTTTGCGTCCAGCTGGCTCGGTCGTGACGCAATTTCTACCACCTCCTGGCGATTATTACGAGTGGTTCTTCGCCGAGTCCTCGAGGTACCTCGACTGCTTGTCACGAGCATTTATGTAGGTACACGCGGGCATTCCTCGGATGCCCGGCGCGAGATTAGAGGTGGTAAAAAATTCAGCGTAATTCCTCGATTCAGTGTGGAACTCTGGAAATTTCTTTCAGGTTCAAGAAATTCAAAGGAATTCGCAAAATTTAAAGAATTTGATTTAAAACTAAAAATTCCCTGTAAATTCAAGGAATTCGACTCATTCGGAAACTGAGAAACCCAATAATCTCTCAGAATTTTCCGTCCCAAAATTCAGAGTCATTTTTATATGTCTAAAACAAAAGAAGATATATATTTTTTCTATATGTTAAAAAAAATATAAATTTATACTTTGGTTGAAAAATCTAAATTGCATTCCAAGAAAAAGTGTTTGTATAAGATTTCAAAGCACTTCCCCGGTTCGTCTCCAATTATCCTGTACGCCAGTTTATTTATAATAGTCTGTGGTCACAATCTCCAAATATCAATTAGTTTGTGAAGCTGAAGAGGCTGATATCCATCAAGAGAAAAGATGTTCTCGAAAGTGTTTTCAGTCCCATTGTTGTTGAGTATATTCGGGCGTTTCGGCGGTTTAAAGGACACTGGCATTTTTTAACGCCCCCCATAAACCTGTCCCCGGACCCCTCGTCATCCCGGTAGTTGCGTAACGCCCGCGTCCCTTCGCGTTTATTCTCGCTTATCCTCTCGAACGTTCCCCTTCCCCTGGCTCGGTAGCAGAGGCCCGCTGATTGCGATTTATAATGTCAACTGCTGCTGGTAGCCCATTGTCAGGCCGATCGGTTTCGGTTTCGTCGCGGGGATGCGTAAATCTTGGTCCCCTCTCACCTTTTGACGGGATTTCGCCAGTTTCTGTGCCAATATGCAGAACTGTTTGCTGACCCACCGAAAATGTAATGAAATTAAGAAAGTCGAAGGAGTTTATCAAATTTCCCCAAAAGATTTGTGGATTTGATTTAGGAAAAAAAATAAAGCAGAGATAATTGAGATTGTAAGTGTTGTCGATTTTGAGCTAGGTTCCAAAGCTGTGAATAGGGAAGCAATTTATAATGTGTGGACTGATGGATTACCTTTTTTGTTCTTTAATATCTGGAGTGCTTAGATCTGAGATACATTTTGCATTTAGTGTCAGTTTTGGGAAGAAACTATTGTATAGTGTATATCGAAGCGATGTTGGCAGATTGTGCTGGAGTTTTGATAAATAAATTATTATTTATCTTGGAAATAGGAAGGTAATCTATACTGTCTTCTGATAGTACTCTATTTTCTTCGGTGTACTCCATTGAGGACCAATGGATGATGATATTTTTCGAATATTAAAGAACTCGTCATCTTTTTAACAATTCGGTGCTTCGAGATAGAGATTCCCTCACACTCATCTCATCTCTGGAGACTAAGATGGAGTAAAAATGATCAAAGAGAAAAATTGAAACCTCGGAGAAACCATCGAATTTTCTCTCTAGGTATCCCACCACAGGGAATGGAGAAAACTTTCATCAGGCACGAAAAGTCGCGAGCTAAAGCACAAAGGATCGCAGAAGAAGCTGAAGAAGCCGCAGAAGAGAGAAATTACAAAAGGCGGTGGAAAGGATAAAAAATATAGAGCACATAGAGAATGGAGGATAAAGAGCAGCCCAACGGCGGAGGAGGACGCGCAGGGAGAAAAGGAGAGCGACGTAGTGCGGTCGCAAGGTAGGAGGTGGTGGGGGAGGGGAATAAATTAAAGAACGGGTTCTCCCTCACCGCAGGACCTCATTACGTCCAACTTCATTTGTTTCCATTTTAATCGGGCCCTGTCCGGCGGCGGCTGACCAGAATCCAGTACCAGAAACCGGAGCCTGAAGAGATGCCTGCGCCACCACCGAATGCTACAGCCGGATTCCTCTCGCGGACGAGGATATCCCTGCACGCCGCGATGAATAGTGGGTGGCTCCTTGTTCCTCAACGCGAAAAATTCTTGCTTATCCTCGACGAGTTTCTTCCAATATCCAGCAGTTCTCGACGTTGTTGCAATAGTAATCTCAAACTCCTAACATAATCTTAGAATAATAAAATTATAAATACAACGAGTAAGTTAAGCGGAGCAACAGATTTTGTGGAAACTCTTTGGTAGTCATTTAATAGTAATGCCTCGATATTAGATCGCCAGGCAAACCTCGAAACTAAGTAGTTACGCGATCCTAACAGAGCTGTAGCATGCAGAGTGGAGGGGGCTGACGGTCCCACTTCTCCCTCTACCCAGTCATGCGCACTGGAAACCTCACCATTGTTATATCTACGCAATACCCGATCGCTTCACTGTTCTCTGCAGCGTGAGCTGTAAAGTTGCAAGTCTAACTCAAACCTCCGACAACCCTCGATAAAAACAGCGACTCCTATCCGAAGACCACTTCGTGAACGCATTACGCCGTCGAATGCCATTTTTACGGCCGCCTGGGTCCGTTTTACGAACGTAGCCGACCGAGCACGCTGCGAGATGACCCTTAACAGTGTCAGTAAACTTTTCTCGCGTGGCACGGGACACGGGAACGCTGCTCGAGGGCAGGAGCGAGAGGGAAGCGAGGCGGAACGACGGGATAACGAGTCACGGGAGAGCAGGAAGGGGGCGAAGAGGGAGATGGCAAGACAATGGGGCAAAGGCAAAGGTGGAAGCCGCCTTTATTAAAGAGCACGGTCTCGATGGACAGTCAAACGGACACCTCTTGCCTCTCCTTTATCGGCCCGTTTCGTTTTATTACCGTGGCGAAATCGCGGGCCAAATTAAAGCGGGGTCCGCGGATTTTCGGCACCGTAAATCGCGGGCACGCTTAATTAGAGCGAGAGCCACGGACCCGTGGCGCTTGCGCAATCGTCGCGATCGAATCTGACCCCGTTCCCGCGTCGAGCTTTCTGATCAGCTCGAAACGTCGGGGGATGTGACCATCGATAACGAGACTCCGAAAAGCGGGCTAAGGAATTAGAAAAAAAGATTTGAAGAGTTCTAGTAAAAAAAGCACTGTAAACGCCAAAAATAAAATTCTATACGATAATGTTACCATCGGTACGTAAAACACTTTACGACATAACAATTCTTTTTTAATTTTGGCACTTACAGTATTTTCTACACTGACTTCATTTGACTTGAAGAGGCCCAAAGGTTCTGAAAAATGCAAAGCATACAATATACGATAATAGCAAATGATTTTCCAGTAACTCAAAGAATCCTTTAGAAATAAAAGCAGCGAAGCAAATTGTCAGAATTCAACGCGGTTCTCCACGATTCGTCGAAGTCGCCATAGAAACCGTTGGAACAAAGGGCGATCATGCTCGGCGTGTATCATCGTTTTTCCGTCTAATCGTTCATAATTCCAATTAATCGCGAGTTCGTCCACAGCAGCGCCGATTCCCGTCCGGGCGTCCAATTAATTCCGCTCACGTACAGCCTCTCCGTTGCTGATTTCCAGGTACAGGCGGTCGCGCAATCGAGCTGCACGCGGACTTTCGTCGCGCGGAATTAATCGCTGATTAAGGTAGGCAAGGTCGATCGCCGGATGATTCAGCCGTGAGTAAGGTATCCGCCGAACCGATCGACGCGACGGCTCCGGGACACGCGAAGATGTACGAGCTGGGAAAGAAAAACGGCACCGAATTTATCTCGTTGATCGATCGTGGACGTTGGAACCGTGGATCGCAAGAATGCCTTCCCCTCTCTGGCTGCTTATCGGGGCCATCTTTCCTTTTGTATTCGGGAATGCCCATCGCGACAAATTTTTGCCTCGATCAATGATTGAGCCCGTGGGTACAGGCCACCGTTCGAACGCTGCAGATATAGCAATATTTCTTCTTTTTCAAGAGGGCTCGAGGGAGGAGTACCTTGGTTCCATGGAGCAAGATGTTTTGGGAGATGATTCAGTGTGGTGATCCTTCTTCGTTGCTTCGGCGAGGGTTACTTCTTGGTTACTTCGTTAGTTTGTTTGCTTATACAATCTTTCATCGATCCTGTTTTAAGATGTCTATCAGGGTGGTTCTAAGAAATGGTTGGAGGATTTAATCTGTAGGATTGAGAGAAAGAAATTAACGTTTATCCATTTGATAATTATTTTCAGATGAATGGCGGTATGTGTAATACGAACGCGAAACGATTTAAAAAGCCGTTTAGACAGAAATCGAGACGACAGGTACGAAGCTGTCCTTCGACATTCCCTGTGTCCCAACCGCGAGCAAACATTACTCTCCATGTACTGGGTTAGCCTGAAACAGCCGAACTTCCCGCTGGGAAATGGATTCCAGGATTCCAGGCACGTCGTTTTCGCGGAGCAACATTGTCGACCGTTCAACCAGTTTTTCCCGAGGCGGCATTCGCCGTTTAATCGACTTATCAAACTTCGTCACGTCATAGACTGGCCTTGTCGCCGTCCCATCGGGCATTGTTCGTGCTGTACAACCGTCGAGGAGAAAAAGCCTCTGATTCGATCGGAACGATCGGCTCGGGGCGCTGCCGTTTCGCTCGAAGCGGCGGGCAGGTGTGCGCCAGCTAGTAGCGCGCGAGCGGAGCTGGCGCGAAAGCGGCTTCTAAGAAAGTTTTGTCATCGAGCACGAGCCTTTTCGTTTTTCCAGCTAATTTCCCAACCGTCTGCCCGTACCAGAATACACCGGCAGCCGTGAGATTCGAGGATCGCGCGAGTTTCCTTAATGCGATCCGCCGCCGTGTCGAGCTTGCGCAATTGCGCGTCTCAGCGATGCTAGCGCGCCTTCTCGGAACACGCCTGGATTCTCGCTATCGGTTCAGCTAATGGTGGGCAACTCACAGTGTTTATCACTATTTCTCGAAAGAAATTGAACAGCTGTCTACTGTGGGCTAACTAGATAAATGTGAATCTATTTTGCTTTGGGCCAATTGCAAACTGATGTTAGTCAACTGAGTGTAGACCACGATTTCTTTAAGGGGACATTCTACTCTCTTGGTCGAAAAGTCGGCCACTTTTCGGTGATAGTTTTTATAATGAAATAAACACTTAACGTTTTCGAATTTCTGGGGGGATATTCAACCACTCTTGAAATAGGGTAAATCCGGGAGACGCGGTCGGGCCGGAGAGTTGGCCGAGTCGCTATATTTCAGACTCTCTACGTAAAAATGCGTTAAAGTGCAGACCAATTACTTCTCTAGAAGCTAAACAGTTGAATGAATAGCATCATTTCGCTTCCTTCTGTGTTTTTCTGGATTTATAGGCTTTAAAAGGTAAATTGTGGCTACATTTAACCTCTTTTGTCAAACAGCGGTGTACAGAATCGTATTTAAAATATACTTCTAAATTTATTTTCGTTTAATGTTTGCAAGTAATAAGATAGTAGAGATATTGAGGAACAATGCAGCCAAAGTATTTATCCATATTAACTCTTCCTCTCAAAACTAACGAGAAGACCATCTCTCGCTGCAGAAAGGAGAGATGGTGGAATTATGATATTTTTTATTATTTTTGTTTATTTTTTATTTTTTATTATTATTTTATTATTATTTTTGTTTATTTAGTTTATTTATTCACTTTTGTATTCATTTGCCTTGTTAATCGCCAGTAGGTAGTTCACTTTTTCTTTGATGTGTTCTTTACTTGTTTAGCGTAAACAAATTAAATATCAATAAATCTGTAGTTGTATTCACTCGTAAATAATTTTGCTTTATCCTTTGTCAATTTTCCATGAATAATTATTTGAGTGGTCCCTGCCAACGACGAAAACCATTTCTCCCGGCACCTCGGGAGAAGTGGTCAGATGTCATGACTTCAGTTTTCAACCCGATTTACAGTAAATATTGTCTAAAAGCAAATATAGACCAGTTTTTCTGAATCAGCATAAAATTCTGAACATATAGGTTTGTTCTGATAAAATAAGTAATTTCTGTATTAGTTTTAATAGCCATTTTATATTAGGTCGACCGCGTCTCCCGGATTTACCCTACAGGAAAAAATCTTTGTTGTTTGTTTATTTCATTTGTTTACATAATTCTTTAGCAGTGAAGTTGGCGGCTTCAGAATAGCTGGCGGTTGAAATTTCGGACGACTGGATCATCGGAAATAAACAAACCAAACATATTTTTAATTTACAGAAGTATGGCTATCTCGCCAACCTCAAATATCTTAAGATTTGTAATATTTTCCCACATTTTATATCAATTAAATATAGAAAAGACTGGCATTATAATAATTTTTGTCCAAAATTGTTATTTCGTGGAAAGCGAGATAACCATACTCCTGCGAATTAGAAATATGTTTGGTTTTTATATTTCTGATGATCCAGTCGTCCGAAATTTCAACCGCCACCAATTCTGAAGTCGCCAACTTCACTGCGAAATATTTACGTAAACAAATGAAATAAACAAACAACAAAGATTTTTTCTTGTATTTCAAAAGTGGTAGAACATACCCCCAGAAACTCGATAACGTTAAGTGTTTATTTCATTATAAAAACTATCGCCGAAAAGTGGCCGATTTTTCGGCTGAGAGAGTAGAATGTCTCCTTAAATTTTTTATTGTTAGCAATCATCGAGGAATAGAATTCTGAATTGAGTAGATGCTTCTTTAACCTCCTTGGTAATAAACTTGGAGTATCGCTCGAGTGGAATTAAAGGTACCGTTAGGAAAATACCATGTATTGAAAATAAGAGCCAAGCTTCATGGACGTGTAAAACTTTTGTAAGCGAAAAAGAGAACCTCGGACGATGGGACTCGAACCCAAGATCTGCGGGTCCTCTGCGTACTGACCAGCCACGCTACTCTCTTCTGAATTCTACATATACCCAATCTACCAGGCGCCACCTATGTGCCAATCGCACCATATGCCTACGCTTTAAACTCTCTAAACGTTTTATACATCCAACACCTGACTTCTCCCATACCTCGTTTCCACCTCACCTCAGTCAACGCTCTACCAACCTTTCCCGGTATCTCTCCCATACCTCGCGCAGAAAATCAGCCCCACTCCGCACCTATCTCCACTCGACGCTGCCAACTCGACTGAACCCTTTCATATTAATCCCCAGCCAGGTGTAATGATTTATTCCCAAATTAAAGCCGCGGATAGTGCGCTCAGATAACTCGCAGGAATACCAAGAATTCTCGCGTCCAGCACGATAACCGTTTCGCAAGGAGCAAGAGTAATGTGTATCCGCGAGGACGCGCGTAATGACGAGAGAGTGGTTGTTAGCGGGAGAGTTAAGGCGGCGGATGAATTATACGCGGGGCGGGGCGGCGGAAACGCGCGCAAAGGGGAATAGGGACGCGTATCGCGCGCGAACGCGTGTCGCGGTGCCCGCGAGGACTCCTCGATCGTGTCCCGGCCGGCCGTTATCTGGCGAAAAGTCCAAAGGGCTGGCGAGGTTTACGAGATTTATCGCGCGGAACGGTCACGTGGCAGGCGAACCGTGGACGGTGTCGAGCGGGTAACGTGAGCGTAAACACGTGTTCGCTCGGTGTACCCGACACCCATAAAACTGGAGCACTTGATTTTACTGCCTGTCGCGAGTCACGGCCGTGGCCGTTCGATAAACGAACGTCCGCGACGAGGAGACGGCGCGAATCCGCGCGACCGACCGCCTTCGTGGGGCCTCTCCCCTGCTTTTTACGATATCGATATCTCGGGACTCACGGGACGTGCCCCCCCTCCCTCTGTTCCTCCGACCCGGGCGCTATAAAATGCGCGATATTTACGAGCCATTCGTCGCGGCCCCGAAAACTCTACCCTCCTCCTGTCCGTTGGGGACCCTCGTCGAGGACGGGGGATTTATCGGTAGTTAACACGGGACGCGAGGATACTCGTGTTTCGGGGCTGAATTTTCTTGTTGTTTCGAGAGTGCTTGATATACGAGTGTGGCACTTAAGGGGATGGAACGGGATGGTTCTAGTTTCTGACGGGGGATTTTGTGGTTAGTGAAGAGGCTTTTGGAGATAGGTGTGATTGAATTGAGTAGGAAGCTGTCGGGTGATGCTTATGTGAGTTGAAGTTGTACAGTGTTCAGTTTACTTATGTAGGGGAGAGTTGCCAATATCGTACTGGTCACCTAAATCGTACCTCATCAATTTCTCAGTAATTAATGAATGTAAACATCTGATAATAAAAATATTAAGTAAATGCGAAATAAGAAATAGAGACAAAATCTTTTGAGCTTACACCCTATTTTGTGCGCGCTATAAACATTTAAATAAATCAGGTATGATTGATGTAACTTTTTATCAGTTTATTTTAGCTGATAATAATCAAACAATGCAATTTTCTCCTGTATTTTTGTATTTTTCTAAAAGCGGGTTTAATGTAGAATATTTTACATTCATTTTAAGTACATATTACGTTGATTATAAAGTTTAAATTGATATTTATAAATAAATTGATCATGTTTCCTAAATCGTACCACTACAATCGTACTAGTAGGATTTGACAACTCGAATGTTATATAGGTTATGTACATATATCATATACATAGATTATTGCGGCCTGTGTGTGATCCATATACATTTGTATATGTAACTATATAATAATCATTACTTTATGTTGAATATTTTCTTCCTTATTTGTTATTGATACTATTTTTTCGTGGAGGTACGATTTAGGAGACTGGTTGCCTAAATCGTACCTTTTACAGTATGTGACAAGAAGATTAATAACAAATTAATTTGTTCCGAACAAAAGGCTAAGCATATAATAGTAGGTGCCTAAAAGATCAAGCTTCAATATCCAATAGTCATTTGCGTTCAAATTAGTACCAAATATGAAATATAACGTAAAATGTCTTAAGTGGTACGATATAGGCAACCCTCCCCTATGACTGAATATAGGCTATAGATATTATTGTTGCGCACCCTATGTAGAGGAAGACGGAGACAGTATCGATCAACTGTCATTCGTGAGTAGGACGCCATTGAAAGCAGAAGGATCAAGATTACCTTATCTTATACAACATTACTGTTCCCTGTTAATTAATAGAGTTCCTAGTGTTATTGTGTTGTGTGTCCTGTTTACTTTCCTTCATCTTGTAAAATCCGTCATAATGCCCAGCGGGAAAACCTGCCCCTTGTAACATTATTGATATAGACTTCTATTTTATCGATCCTTAACAATTAACTTACAATCGAATACAAAGACGGAGAAAAAGTATCTCCACACTCCTATAGATCGTACTTAATACAACTGACTACATATCCCCCACTTTCCTGTTTCTTAACGTCCACAAAGACCCCCCGAAGTGGCCCACAACCGTCATCGACGGTAAGCGCTAATTGATGCAAATTTCACGATCAACCATCGTCCCTTTTTCCACGGTGAGCGGTTATACAACCTCCCGGAGGCTAAGCTTCCCGTGGAAATCGTGCAACTCGACGCGTGGTTGTGCAAAACGGGGAAGGAGAAAGAAGGACGATCGAAAGCGTCTCGTAGTGTTTGGCCAGAGGAGAGGAGCGTTTGGCGCACACGTCATCAACTAGTTTTGCAGCAGCGGTCCGATTTTTTCCACGGCGCCTTTCCTCCTCCGCGGATCTCGATCCTCGCCCACGACAGCTAATCGGCAGCTCTAGAGCCTCTCCGAGCCTATCCGATCCGGTGGACTACGTCATACAGGTGAATGCGTCGGCGTGCACGGGCTCGCGCAGCGAACAACGTGGCCGCGGTTTGCCGCCTTATAAACAGGTATCCTTGCGTCCAGCCACCGCGGGAAAATATCGCGATACAACGGGTGACTCGGTGATTCCAGAATAACTGGGTTCGTTTGGCGTGGAAGAGGCGGGATACTTGGATTGATCATGGAAGACGAGCTTGTCGTACTGGAGTACCGTAAACTGGGTGACTTTGCCCGCCGGGGTGACATTGCCCACTTTTTTACTCTGACTGAAAAATTACCATATGACTGAATTCGCTATTTTTTTTTTCGTTTGACCTTGGAGAAATTATTGCTATCGATTACAAAGCACCATATGTTCTAATTACTTCACAATAAAATAAAAGAAAGTCTTTCCGAAAAGTGGGCATTGTCATCCCGGGCGGGCAAAGTCACCTCAGTTTACGGTATTTCATTCTTTTTTTTTTTGGTGTGTAGGTTGGAATTTTGAAAAAGAAAGAAAGGTGTAGGTATATGGTGGAGAATATCAAGCTAGGTGTAGTTGTTTAGGATCAGTTTGTTAAAGGTTTCGAGGTACTAAAGTGTAGGGGAAGTAGCTTAACACTGAGTGGCTCAAGGTTCGGCGTAATATTTCTTCAAGTCGACGTGAATGTAAATCCCTCTGCGTGAAAACACGTCGACGCATGTCAAAGTGGTTAAATAACTGGTTAGATTAGAAGAGTACAATCCGTAGACCTTGAGTTCTGAAACAGTAGAAGCATTCATGCCCGGCTTGAATAGGAAAAGATGCAACTACGAATCCTTTTTCTTTAAACTCATTCAACCGAGTCTTCTTCTCCTACAAACCCTTATTATCAAACTACAGCATTCCTTACAAAAGTACCCTTTCAAACTCAGTACAGAAACCTCTATATACAACTGAAGAAGCAATTACCTCTATCATACGACCTACTACAAGAGAAAGTGTGCTTGATAGGATGACAAGAACCACTACACTGCAAACTCATCCCCGAAACGTTTCCACACCCCCGCAAGAAAAGTTCAGGGCGCAAATAGCTCCTCGAAGAATACAACAGTATCCCGTTGAGCCGGATGCACGTTCGGGCCACATCTCCGTCGCGTAGATCGCGGACATCCGTTAGAGGTGGATTGCGGAGGCAGCGCGCGGAGGCAGCCATCCGCGGCGCGTGGGTCGAGCTAGAGGTTGCCCGCGCCCTTCCTCGGAGGAATCGAGAGCCGCGATCCCTCTCGGGAGGTGCCACGCGATCGACAGTTCTCAGCAGCCGTTCCTCCGTCCCTCGGAAAGAGAGAGAAGCCTTCAGTCCGCCGGCAGTGTCGCGTTTCTCGCGCGTGTCCGCCGCGTTTCTTCGCGCGGTGCACCCGTCCACGCGCCGCCATTTCTTTCCTCCTGGCCGATTTTTCCGTCACGCTCGCGGGCCACGGTTACGCGCTGAAAATCCACGCGGCTCGGGGGCGTCCTGGTGAGCAGTACGGGGAGAAGGGGTCGGAAAGGGAGAGAGAGAAGAATACACGCGGTGGTCCGCGAGGGATCATCCAATCCAGGGACCGGACACGGGGCCTGGAGGGGACCGTCGACTACCTACACCTACTGGCAATCGATTCAAGGTGACAAGGTACCCTACCCGATAGCCACCTTTCGATCTTCCCCGGGTCCATTTTTTCCCTCGCGTTTCAGAGCGGTTCTTTTCCTTTCGAAGAGCGTTGGCGGCTCCTGGTGACTCGGTCTATCGATAGTGATTGCTCATTTGCTTGGTCTGAACGATTCGTGGACGTTGATCTTTCGGAGACTACGAATGAACTGATTGGGTCTTCGGTGATAAAGATTGGGTTAATTAAATGAGGTTGGTTCTTTGGTATTGAAGTTTGTCGGGGAATTGCTGTAGTACCTAGTTGGTTTCGTCTAGTTGTTTGGGTGTCGCGAGCGGGGTTCAGTTTGGAAACAGGATCGAGATTTTTCTGGCTCGGTTATAGATCAAGGCCCGGCGATTTCTGTCGTGTCTCGCGGCGCGAACAATCTCCGTCGCCGGAGTTTTCGATTTCCTGCTAATCGATCCGCGCAACTGGACCGACCACCTGCCCACGAGCTGTCTCAAGGTCTCGGAGTCTTTCCTTTGCTTCGTGACTCTCTTCTCTAATCAGCCCGTGATTTCTTGCTGGTGCTGTATGAGTCGGTTAGAATAGCTGGAATGGTGAAATGTGGGTAGTGGCGGATTGACCAGGGTTTTTCAGTTTGTCCGATGGCAAGTGATTAAGTGAGCTTCCTTAAACATTCGACAATATGTTGAAAATTTTACTGATCTTTTAGTAGCTTGAAAATATAATAGAAATTCCAATATTATTGCTTTATGCAACTAAAATTTAGGCTGTATTACTATTTTAATAAAAAAAATTTAATAAAATAATTTTTTGGGAATAATTTATATTTAAGAATATAATAAATAACTCTGAAAAAATGACTAGGGGTAAAGAGTACAGTGGTTGGCCACCTGACAGTGATTGGCCTTATTTTGAGAAATAAATGAATATAAAGAAATACCAATGTCATGCCTTTGTTTAATGAACACATTCATATTCCTTGTACTTTCTTGCTTCGAATGTAATCAATATTTCTCCACTCATTTTATACTGTGATTATATATAAAAGCAAATAGGATGACTCGGCTTTGAAGCTTGGAAATTACAGCCATTTAATCAAAAAACCATAAGAGTACAGTTGAAAGTTTGCGAATAGTTTAATGTATTTATGATATGTATATTTCTTATATTCGGTATATATCGATAAATAAAAGTTGAAACTTTATAAAAGGATTATTTATTTGTTAAAATTATACATATATTATGAAAAAACAGGGGGGCCAACAACTGTCATATGAATAATGTGGAATGATAGTAATTGGCCGGACGGCCAGTGACCGGTTTTTAACCATGTTAATGGTGAAACAGTAATTAGCCCCCTGTTCAAAACAGAAACAAACACGAAAAATACATACTAAATAAAATATATCCATTTTTATTGAATAATTTTAATCTTATTTCTATCGCCAAATCAGGTAACATTTTCTTTCAGGTTATATTATGTATCAAATAGCGGCCAATCACTGTCGAACCGATTGGACAATTACTGTCTTGACCATGCCAATAACTATATTTCTTCGTAGGAAACATATTTTTTGTATATTTTTATACATTCTTGATTTTTTTTACAAACTCTATTTATTTTTAGATTATTAGGGGTTTTTCGTACTTATTTATATTGATTTCCATTTCAAATTGACTAAATTCACATTTATAATTCATTATTTATGTGACACTCTTACTTAAGTGGCCAACCATTGTACTCTTTACCCTACTACTCGGCTTCGCCCGAAATTTAGATTCTAATTTTATAAAAAAATTTGATTTACCTTTTCTGTGAAAATGGTCACATTCATCTGGATTAGCTAAGCATAATGAGTTGGGACACATTTCGTGACCTCAGAGGTTACAGTTTGAAAGTTTTTAGACGACAGACAAGCATACAAACACTTTCTACTTTATATATTAAGATATATAGCCTTATAGTTGTGGGTGGGCCTCCTTTGTCTCCTGACAACCAATATTTTTAGACCCAGCCCGCCACTGAATGGACATCCACAAAATAAAATTTTGTAATAAAAGAAGAATAAGGATATCGGATTTCTGTATCTATCAACACAAACATATTGTAAGTGATACATCACCTCTTCCTTATTTACACATAGAAAAGACACCGTATCTTCTTCAGAGACAAATGAAATCATCAGAGATTCATTAGTACCCTCCCTCAAAGACGAAGAATTCTCGCTATCAACCAAGGCGGCGTCCATTCCCGAGGGCCTCATCCATCCATTTCTCACCTATCCATTCAGAACCCATGGAGAACACTGTTCAAATCTTAAAAAAATGAAGATATCGCTGTGTTGTACACCCTGTCGCGAACGAATCCCACTCGCTTCGGCATTCCGTGTCGAATCGCATTTGGAGTCCCCGAGAAGGCCGAGGATCGCATGCGCGAACGCGTTAGACGTTATCCCTGAATCGAGAATCAATCAAGATGCTCATTAAGCGAGATTCCGTGGAAGATAGAGGGTTCGTGCGTGGTTCGTGGCGGGTTTCATCTCAATTTCCGAATCTCCTGCCGGAATCCACGCCCATCGCGTGCGAGCGGCTCGTTAAATCATTAGCGACCGCGGCCACGTGGCCCACCGTTCCAAACTTATTCACGCTGACTGCGTAATTCCGTTCTGGGCGAGGGACGCCCTCGCGTACCCTCGCTCCTCTCTAACGTGAATCCTCCTCGCCATCGATTAATCGCTGGGGAAACGAGTTTTCGGGCACCTAACCCGGGACGGGAGGAAGAGGCCTTCTTCTGGGAACACGAATGGGATATACTTCTAATTTGTAAAATGATCAATTGCTGTTGGAGTGTAGGTATCGGATGCAGTATGATCAGAATACATAAAAATATTTTACTAAGCTTGCTTTTTGATTGTGATGGATGCCAGGGCCTAATTAAGATTTTTAGGGTCTGAGGCTATGGAACCTTCGAAGGGTCCATTGGTTGAAAAGCAGAGGGAAGGAGGTGCAACATTTTTTTTTGTAATAAAATATGCCTACAATAAAATACGTTCATCTTCAAAAATGGAAATATTCTAAATAAAATTTAGTAACATTTAATCAGAACGGAAAATAGTGATTTACAGATAAGTAATAATAAAAGACAAACATCGAAGAAGATATTGTAAAGTAAACTTTTTAGTGCGATTGCTAATTACTTCAAAAGGGAGGCAGTAAACAGAATTTCCTTTAATTAATTTTTAACATAATTGGAATCATTTATTCCATTTCCTTTTATTAACTGTAGCCCCCTTCATCCTCTTGATCCGGGCTTGATGGATGCTTAGACTATCAAGTTTGAGGAGAACGAAGATTAGGGTACCTCGCTTTAAATTCAAATTTCGATTGACACTCCCCCATCTTAGGTTTCTCCATTTACCAAAGAAACAGAAGCATGTAGGAGGAAAATAGATTCCCATCTTAGCGTTGTCGCTCGCAATGGTACCTGCAAGAGCACTGTTACCCGGCATACTTAATATTCAGACACACTCGTTTGGAATTATGAATCTGACACGACGAAACAGTGAAATGTAAAACAGGGACCGCTTGAAGTGACAATAAAGTGTGACGGTGCAGAGGCTCTCGATTACGGGTGCAGGAGAATAAAATGTCTGACAGCTAAAAGGTCGCCCGCGGATAGAAAGAAGAAGCCAGCGGGCCCAGCAGCCGCGCGGAAAGGTGCAAAGGGGCGAAGGGGGACGGCGCGGAGCACAAAGAGCACTTTGTGTGCAAATTTATTGCGCGGCCCACGACGACGCGTTTATGCGGGAATTATTTAGACACCCGTTAGACGTTCCTCGATTAGGCAACCTGCTCGTGCAACCGAACGAGTTCCGACAGTGGATATGGTAGGGTCGTCAAGAAAATTTGTTCCCCGCAAATTTATAGTGCAACTTCGACGCGCGCGAAGAATCGCTGGATGCGTGCAATTCGCGCGCCAAATTTGCAGTGACAACTTTTTCCTCTTGAAATGTTACACAATTTTTGCGATATTTCTCTCTGGTGATGTAAGTTCGGCGATCGGAGAATTCTCCTACTTTTTCATCGTTTTTACGTGTAGAAACATGTGAAAAGAGAAATTTCGTCTTGGTGATGGTGCGGGCAAAAAAGAAAAAAGAAAATTTAAGTAGTATGCTTAGAAGTTTCTTCTGAACGTGGAAAATTGATTTCTAGCATTTTCAATTTATGAATTCAGCTTGTACAGAATGTACTATTAAGCGGTTTTAATTGAGAATGAATCCTCGCCATAATATCCTCTTATTGCTCAATTTCATAATCCATAAGAGCTCCTTAAGTCCTTAAGTGTTCCTTCAAAGGCACCAGACATTCCTCACAGCTCCTAAAGTGTCACCATCACCCGTAGCAGAACACCCCGATCTCCGCCTGTCAGCCAACCAACCGTCGAAGTTCCCAATCGCGGTACCAGTTCGCGAAAGCTCTGCCGCGCGAAGCGGGCAAGAGCGAATGAGATTTTCGCCAACCAACGCGCGATGCTAATTGATATCGATTCCTCGAATGCCTGTAATGACGTAGAAGGCAACGGCAGCCGATGAAATTAGACGGAAGCCGCTGGCTCGGTCCGTGGAATTCCGTTTAATTCCAAAACCATATGCCGATAAACGGCTAATATGAAATTCCTACGGCCGGGATCGAATTCTAATCGACTCGTTAGGCAGACCCCGTCGGTTTCCCGCTCGCACGGTCACTTCCCCTGAAAGGACTGTTTACAGCGGCGCTGAGATTAATCTCGCCGCGCTTGCGCGCCCGCGTTTCCGCGAGGCGGCCCGCGGCTGCCGGCCGAGAATCGCAGCCGAGCGTTTTTCGCCGCGCTGTTATCGATCGGCGATCGCCGTTTCGGCTTCTATTCGCGGCTCGCCATGAATATTGATACGGCGCAATTGAACGTAACGAATGGGATCGTAAATCTCGGTCGAAATTAATTAAGAACGTGGCGAGCGAGACGGCGCGCCGTAAAATTGCCGAGTGACGGCGACTTCCTCTCATTTGCACGGGTAATTCTGCAAATCGTAATTGAATTCGTAACTGCCCCACCACCGCCACGCCGGCCGCACGCTACGTCGGTCCGTTTCGGGATCATTCGTCAAAGAAATGAATGGGCCGAGAAACGGTTTTTGCGGGACCGCGGCTCTTGGCCCGCGGAAACGATTTTCGCCGGGCTGGGAAGGCGGTCGTGGACGCGGCGTGACCGCGAGGAGAGGGAGAAATTGCTGGGAATAATGAAGCCGAACTCGTCGCGGTTAGTTAGTAGGTACGTGTGAAATTGTTGATATGGAATTATATTGGTATTCCCAGTTGGAGGATTGAAGCTCTCTGTTGCACGGGTGGGAATGTAATAATTCGTGAAGCTGAGTCTTGCGTGGAGCAAATGCAGAGTTGGCGGAACACCCTAAGCAGCGATGCAAGGCATATCGGCAATTCGGCGCAAAAGAAAATTTTTTTAATTTTCACTAAGCGGCTCTTTCGAGGACCCAAGGTTTATAAACATTGTGAGTCACATCAGTGGTGTTCTGGGCTTTTTTGTGTGAGGCACTTCTGTATTCTGTTTTTTTTTTTAACTTTTATTAAACGGGTTTTTTAGAAGCCCTAATTCTAGGACTCCATATAAATTCTTGCATAAGAATGTCAAGCACCCTAGCGCCGGTCCTGAGCAAACGTATCCCCGTGCAAATGAGAAGAGGCAAAATTAATATTCTATGAAAGTAAAGGTATGATATAACCTCGATTTGCTTAATAATGGCAACTCTGAACACCATGGGAGTCAGCGTACTCCTACATCGTGGCAACCCATGCAGAAACATCGATTTTATAATCCATTGTTTTGGGCTGCCTTGTCGGCAAACCTACTCTAGTCAGACATCAGTGATGTATCATTATCCACGCCCTGCTGTCATATTTAAGACGAAAATTACAGCTTGTATGAGCTCTAAACACACCTCTGCGATAGCTGGCCTGCCTCTAATTCAGTTCATTATTGGGGGCATAAAGGTAAACGATGCACTGTGAAGATATGAATTGAAACATACGTTTTCATCATACACTGAGCAATTTTGTGTTTGGAACTCCAACAGAGTCACATCTATCGCCCTGTCCCTCCACATAATAAATTCTTCCACTCTTAAAATGCAATCAGCCCTCTTATCATTACCAACTAAGGAAGACCATGGTTCGAAATCAATTCTTATCTTGTGTACTTCAACTGTGTGTAGGTTTCTCTAGTTCGTTTTATTTGTATTAGTTTTAGTTTAATTCTTACTTTTATGTTCTTATCGCTTAGAATTATTAACAGTATCTGTCTCGCCTTTACTCTAATTTTTACTATCACTCATCTATATGTATTACATCACTCAATCTATGAGTAATAAAGACATAATACTAATAATAATAATCGCACCTGGAATCCCACTTCGCAGCGATTATTTTTACCAAACTCTTCTACGGTTCAAAAACCTCCTCACTCCCAAATTATATCAACCTACCTCTTCAGTCAAACGCACATCCTACCCAGCAATTTTAATCCTCGTTCTCCTGCTGCAATCGTCCATCGTCCGCGTGCAATCCGTGCAAAAGCTCAGGAAGCTCGAGTGTCGATCGCCGATGGACCAGTGGCCGGTAAATCGAGATCTAGAGGAACGACAAATTCGCGGACGGGCCATTAATTCCGTCGGAGGATTCGATTATTCGGCCGCGAGCTTGCAGCTGGTCGGCTGTCACGCGAGATGGTCGCGCGCGAACCGATGCCACAAACGGCAGACAGTCGCTGTCAGACGTTAGCCGTGGCGGAAAGTTTCATTTGCATCGTCCGAATTTTAATGGGGCCCGACATATTGTGCCTTCGTTGGTAATTCCTGTCGGATTTAAGGGGAGCCCCGTCGCGGGACGACGGGCCCCATCGGGATGGCCCCGGCCGGAGCGTTCGCTCTGCCACGAGATAAAGTCAATCTTTCTGGCACCTCGGCCGCTCTTCCCGAGCGATACGTCCGATCCGATCTCGAAATAAGGCGAAATCGAGGGGCGAGCCCTCTTATCTGCCGCTCGCATATTATTCGCCTCCGGCCCCCTTGTGCGCGTTATTTTTCAGTTGCAAGCTTCGTACGTTTCTGTGGGTCTGTTATTCTGGCTGCTCGGGGTTGGCGATTTTGTGGCAATTATGGTTTGGATTGAGGTTTGGTTATTCGTGTATTAAATGTAGGATTTGTGGGAGTACTGGGGAGTAATTGGTTGTTGGGTGTTTGAATCGTTATGGCTTCAAGGTTTTATTGAAGTTTATGAACCCTGTGTGATTTCAGTTAGTAGCAATCCTAGATTTTTTGTTATATCTTTAAGGAAACGAAGTACTCTAATTGCATTGTGCTTGGAGATACCTAAGGTAAATGTTTCAGTATTTAAGCATGGCCCAATAATTAAAAATCGAGAAGAAATTTTATTAATAATAACAGTTTTACTAATTTGCAACGTTTAAACTATTCGAAATATAATTGCAAAATGTATTAGCTTTATATAGTTATATCATGCGAAAATATTATTGTACAGTAAAGCTTCAACAGTTTCAATCTCGCTTCTTATCTAATGGGCTCAAGCAACCGAGAGAATATTTTTGTTAAGGTTGTAATTAATTATTATTTTGTAATTTTTTAAATAGTACAGTTGTTGTGGATTTATAATATATTGAAGAATTGAAAATTAATTGGATCTCTTAATAATTTGTTGTTTTTAATATTGAAATTGTTGCGTTTATCCAATAGTACACGATAACATGTCACGGACCAGTTATTAAACGCGTGTTTAATGGTTATATAAACTGGCACAGAAGTCAGTTTTCAGTGAAGTTTTAAAATTATTAACATTTATTGTACCGAAGTATTGTTTTGTATCCTATATATTTACGTTAATAATAACTAGACAAAAATATAATACTGTTTAAGAATTATTAGGATAATTAATCTTAAACTCGTCATAATATTAGCATAACCTAAAATTTTATAATATACTTTTAATCATTTTCAGACATAAAGTCATGCCGAAGATTTAATACAAATGTATTATAAATAAAATGTTTTTATTACCCCAAAATATTACCATATTGATTTCTTTTCATTTATTGATGGAAATAGTTAAATTAAATATATATTCAATAATTGGGACACTGATAATTAATGACTGGGACACGCTATGAATTTCATTTAATTACTGGGCCATATGAACAGTTTCATGTTTTAATTAATTTAAAACTTTTCCTTTAACAAATGTAGATTCTTGTTACGTTATCTGAAACTAGAAATTTTACGCTTTCGAATAATTATATTTAGTTATAATTTTATACTATTAAAATATAGAAGAAATTGCAATTATCTCAACTGCTTCCTTAACTGTTTCACCACTGGGCCATTTACCTTATACCTAGAATGCAAAGGGTTAATAGTGCTAAAGCATAGCAAAATGAATCACCTGTGTTATCGAACAATTTAGTTCTCATTGAATCGACAAAATTTGAGGAACGTTGATTAATCTTAATCCTGGGTCCTCCAGTTCTCCAGTAGCGAATAAACGTGGCATTGCCGCAGCAGAGAATACCGCACCACTTCGGAAATTCATTAGCTGTAAAGAATAGAAAACTCAACAGAAGAACACTTACACAAACATTTAAAGCTATATTAGCTTAAATTGCTACCATCTGAGACTCCCATTTGAGACCTAGAAATACCACATTTCCAAAACGTCACAGCTTCAACTCGAAACCCTCACCCACCATTCCCAAAGAAATCGCAGTCTATAGCCTCTATACCTTACTCATAACTCCAACTCCACCTGAAACTCGAAAACCCCCAACGCGCAACATCCGCCGCCCCGAATTCATCCTCCGCCCGAAAGCCTCTTATTTTTCCTCCGTGCCCTGGATTCGCGCTTCAAAGTGTCGACACGCAGTTAAGAGCCATCCGGCGTCGATAATGCGGCCGACGTACACGCGTCGAGGCGCGCCGCAGAAAGTTGTCTCGCGGGGACGTGCACCGCCGGACCGGTCGTTGCATCAGCGCCGGCGAGGGGATCTATTAATCATCATTACCATCGGTACCCGAGGAGCCGTTTAAAACTAAATCCCCCCGCCGTAATTTCGCGCTCTTGCCCGTCGGCCCGTTGGCCCGGGCGGTTCGACGTGTTCAAATACGAGGATCGACAGGAAGAAGAGAAGCCATTGGGTCCGCGGCGTTACCACCGTGGCGATATATATCCGATGCGCCGTAAATCCCGCGGAGTAACGAGGCGACTGTCGAAAGTGACTCGAAATAAACGATCAGGATGTCCCCCTCTGAGGCCCCATCGCTCGCCTCTTTCTCTTTCGCTCCGCCGGCGCCCGTTCCTCTCCATTTCCTCCGTTGGTCCCTTCGGTCTTTCCGTTCCGCTGCCTCGAGCGCTCGCACGACTCGCGCACCGTGGATCGTAAATCAAAAACCGCGACTCTCTGCCCGAAAACTCTCGACGAAAACGAGAGGAAAAAGAGCGATGAAGGGTGCCGCGGGGGGGGGGGGGGCGAGGAGGGTGGATAAGAGCAGAGGGAACGGTGGATCCGGAGACGGAAGTGATGCAGCCGCGGGGATAAATCATGGGACGGTGTAAATTAAACCGAGCGGGGCCGCCTTCGCAACGTCTCACCCCCTCCCCCCGTTTTCACCCGTCCCTCGTCCGCCTGCTTCTTTTTACCGTGACTTATCGAGCCTGGCCCAGCTTCTCGGAAGCGTCCGCGATGATAAATAAAGCCGGCCCCCACGGACAAATTGTATCGGGTAATAAAGCAAAGGGGCCCCGGACAGTGGGTACAACCTCGCGGACCGCCGCCATCCCGGGATCAGGATTACCGCGGGGAAATAACGAGGCGAGCTAATTGAATTAACGGGTTGGGGGCGGAGGAGCTGGACCAGTCGTGACGGAGCTGCAGTGATTTTTGCATGATGAGAAGCATGCGTGGAAGAATTCGGGGTGTCTTTTGACATTGGAAGGATGTGGTAGGTGGTCTTTGATGTCGTCGTTGATAGTCACCTGCATTTGAATAGAGATTGAACGAGAAATTGTTAGGATTAGCTTTCAATATCGTAGAATGATATAGAGGATGCAGATACTCCTGAGTTCGAAAGAGGAACTGAACCCAGTTTACAATTTTCATCTATTCAACCCGGCGTTGGTCAGGTGGGGTCTCACGGACCCCAGATTTTAAATTGAGTATAACTTCTTACCAACGCGTGGCAGTGTTATTTAGTTGGCTCATTATATAAGCTATTTAGGAAGTATATTTTTGTTGAAAATTAAAGATGTTTAATTAGTTAAGTATTCTTGGGTAATGAAAATTTAATTAAAGATATGGATTTCTATAAAACACTAAATTAATTGCGGGGTCTGTGGGACCCCGCTTTACTACTCTTGTTACATTTCCCCACGTTACCAACGCCGGGTTAATCTCTGCACCACAAAGTCACCATCGTGTAAAATTCACTTCACTTTCTCAGTAGCAGATGTAACGAAAAAGCCACAGGTGGTAAACGTTCTGAGGGTCCCATTCTTTCGGGGAAATAAAGAGGTAGTTTACTAAAAAAAAAAGGCTAGTAGTAAACAAAAATACATATAGAATAAAATCATAATTTTATTTTCTTGAAGATGGGCCCTTGAGGGGCTTTCTGTGCAGGCTAATTGAATCCACCACTGATTCTTCTAAATCTCCACAGTTCTCCAATTCCGATCGAATACAGTGATCCCAATCAGTGATACCATTTGCAGCGTGATCTCGAGGTTCCCCAAAGATCGTTTACCACCGCTAACGGGACACGGACTCGCGTGGTCGGACGATTTGGAATTTGCAGTTGGCACGCGCTGTGGCAGTGAACGAGATCGATCGTTTCATAACAGATTAACCGAGCAGCGGAGCGTAACGATCGCTATTTCGCTCGAACGAAGGAAACGCGGACCGGTGGATCGCCGTGGCCGACGGGTAATGGGAGCGCGGTCTTCCCACGCGGCCAGATGTGCCTCCGCGTCGCGGCTTGTTGCGCCGCGATGAACACAAACAACGATCCGCGTCTACAACCGTGACGCGAGTACCCTGCCTGCCTGCTCGTTCTGTTCGGTTTGTTCTCTCCCCCCCCCCCTCCGAGCGGTCGTGATCGTACGAGCCAGCCCGTCGTTGTTCTCCTCTCGCGTCGCTTTTTGTTCGATCTCCTTGTTGGGCGAGATCCACCGTCAAGCGACGAACAGCCCGCGATTGAAATTCGCTGGCTCTCTGATTGGAATCGAGATTTTCTGTCCACTGGAAGGTTCCTGGATGCTAGATCGATTGCTAGGTCGGCGGATGCGCGATCGATCCGCCTCCTTCTGCGCGGTGGCTTTTTGCTGCCTCGGCGACGAGACAGCCGGGGAGCTGGACAGCGCGTCGTCTGCAGCGATAATTACGACAGGGATCAGGCCGGGGCATTATCATTGGAGATGACTGCGAGTCGCTTCTAAGGGACAGTGAAAAACCGCCTCGGTGTTTTGGTAGCCTAGTTCTAGCCATTTCTAATGGCTCCGTGTAGGTGACTCCGCGATGAAGCATTTGGAGTGGGTCCAGAACTGATGGCTGGGTCTGTTGGAACAGCTCGTTTGGGTCGGTCGCTTTCGATTGAAGTTCGTCGTTTCTAGGACATTCATTGATGGAACAGTTTTCCTGAAATTTCTCATTAAAGAATATGTAGATAAACTCATCCACATCTAAGCCTGAGTATTTCAGTCTCTACCACTGTGCAGGCAGCCAAGAAAAGCAAGAGAACATAAGGCTTCAGATCCCTTCCTTCCTACAAATACATACACTGAAATATTTATTCACCCAACACACTCCCAGTCGAGTACCCAACGATCCCCCTTACTTGATTAATCCAAATCAAATCTGCCCAGCATCAAAACGCGTAGCTTTGCACATGGATACCTAAACCACCCCTATTTGCTCGCCTCGTTCCCATTTCCTTCATCCAAACAAGCTTGCATACGGCGAGGAAAGCGTAAGATTCCTCGAATATTTATCAGCGAAAGGTGTGCCCGCGGAACGACTCGACTTCTCCGCGAAGATCAAGGAACAACAGCGCTGAAGCCTCCTGCGTCTCGCCCATTAATCAGTATCGGGATTTTTCAACGGCTGGGCCTACAAATGCCAGTCGGTGTATGCCTGTCGATACAAAGGGCACTGCGCGACGACCAAAGAATACTTGTACAGAGATGTGTATATAAAGATCAAAGCAAAGTCGCGCATCTGCATTCCGCGGAGGATAAGGTCGGTTCTGCGCGGTGCGCGGACACGCAGGTGTCTCTAATTGGTTATTTATAAGCGATCCTTAGCCCGCCGCTGATTTACCGCGTTTAGCGTCGGCGCACGCGATAGGTTTTGCGCGGGCCAATTACAATCGGCCGATGGCACGTAATCTTAGTCATCGGTCAGCTGGACGCTGCTGGTCTCTCCGGTGATCGAGGGATCGAGCACACGATCGAAGAGAAACGCGGCGTCCTCGTCGGCAAGGTCGCGCACGGGATTTTGAAACACGCCTCGTCGCGGACCCGCTGCGCTTGAACCCTCTTCGCTGCTCGCCGGATTCGTCGGTTGCTCGCTAGAGATTTCTGTCGATGGGTGTTGAATCGCAAAGTCTGGTAGTTTTCAGTGAATTTTGGGGGTGTAGATGCAGTGGGAAAGGTGGGAGGTGGAGGGAGGTTCATTGAGACCGATGTAATTATTAATTTAGTACTTGCATCTCAGAAGAAGCTTTTCAACTTGTGGGTTAAAATTCTTATTTTCTTGAAATAGTAACGCTGATGAATAATGGATAATATATATATGTGTAATAGTTTCTTACAATGGACCCTGCATCCACTAGGAAAGGGTTAAGAATGCCTTTTTCTTTTAATTTGAACTTCGTTTGCTTGTTGCTGAGTGATTGGTGTGGAGTACTTTGTCGTCTCGTAACTTCCATTCTAATTAGCCTAACAGGTTTCATTGTAGCTAATGGTGTGTCAGGAGATTGTCATTGAGATATGAATGGTAGAACTGAGAATGCTAGAGGTGTAAAAAGAAAGGACAGGTTGAGAAGTAATGTATGAAGTTGTATTAATAGGTATCTATAGAAAGCAGAAATGAATCAGAATTGATTTGAATCGGTTGCAACTCTTATCACTCTTATCATTCATAGCCAACTAAGGACCGCCTGACATAAGACACTTTTGTGGCTCACGATTGGTATCCTACACATATTCACATACTTTCCGTTCCTTCCAGCCAGAGTTGGGCAAAATGTAATCTAATTACAACTTACAAATTACGATTAAAATGTAATTGTGTAGTTAATTACACATTATTTTCTGTAATCGTTAATTTAGGTAGTTAACAAAATTGTGGTCAACCACCTAAAATAACGATTACAGAAAATAATGTGTAATCAATCTACGCAATTACATTTGAATCGTAATTTTTAAGTTGTAATTAGATTACATTTTGCCCAACTCTGCTTCCAGCTATTCTACCTCAATATTGTTTCTACCAGGGCCCAAACCTTTTTAATTTCGCTTTTCCTGCTTATGCCCATTATACACGAGGAACTTCTGTGCTGCATATTTTTAATATACTTATAAGCAGGGGCATGATTAGTCTAAAATTTAAAAAAAAATTAAAACCGATTTTAAAAAATATAAATGGACTAAAAAGTAAAAAATGATTTTTCCCGTTATTTAATCTACGACTTTCATATTTTTTAAACCGACACCAGATTTACATAGTGCAAATGATGTGGCGCTGACTTAAAAAATATGAAAGTCGTAGATAAAATAAGGGAAACAAATATTTTTTACTCTTTAGTGCATTTTTAGTTTTTTCAAGTCGGTTGTAATTTTTTTTAAAATTTTTTTATTTTGGACTTCTTAATTTTATATATATTGACACAACATGCTGAGAAGATATGCACGTACGTACATAAAATAATAATAATTAGGTGACAATAGTCTTTATTATTAACCAGAACTGGCAAAATATTTTACCAATATTGATGCAATGTAGGATGGGACCACCGAGGCATCGCCCTCTTTCGAATAAAAAAAAAAAGGATTATAAAAATCGGTCCATATACTGAGGAGTTATGCGGAGACAAACATAAAAAGAACATACGGGTCGAATCTATAACCTCCCCCTTTTTGAAGTCGGTTAAAAAGTGACTGGCCAGGGTGTCCTTGCCCTATAGCGTGTAGACCCCTAATGAAATCGACCCCGTAAACATCAGTCAATATGTTAAAAATGTTAATGACCTTTTAGTAGCTTGAAAATATAGGGTAAAGAGTACAATGGTTGGCCACTTGAGTAAGAGTGTGACATAAATAATGAATTATAATTGTGAATTTAGTAAATTTGAAATGGAAATCAATATAAATAAGTACGAAAAACCCCTAAGAATCTAAAAATAGATTTAAAAAAAAATCAAGAATGTATAAAAATATACAAAAAATATGTTTCCTACGAAGAAATATAGTTATTGGCATGGGCAAGACAGTAATTGTCCAATCGGTTCGACAGTGATTGGCCGCTATTTGATACATAATATAACCTGAAAGAAAATGTTACCTGATTTGGCGATAGAAATAAGATTAAAATTATTCAATAGAAATAGATATATTTTATTTAGTATGTATTTGTCGTGTTTGTTTCTGTTTTGAACAGGCGGCTAATTACTGTTTCACCATTAACATGGTTAAAAACCGGTCACTGGCCGTCCGGCCAATTACTATCACTCAACATTATTCATATGACAGTTGTTGGCCCCCCTGTTTTTTCATAATATATGTATAATTTTAACAAATAAATAATCCTTTTATAAAGTTTCAACTTTTATTTATCGATATATACCGAATATGAGAGATATACATATCATAAATACATTAAACTATTCGCAAACTTTCAACTGTACTCTTATGGTTTTTTGATTAAATGGCTGTAATTTCCCAGCTTCAAAGCCGAGTCATCATATTTGCTTTTATATATAATCACAGTATATAATGAGTGGAAAAATATTGATTACATCCGAAGCAAGAAAGTACAAGGAATATGAATATGTTCATTAAAAAAAGGCATGACATTGGTATTTCTTTATATTCATTTATTTCTCAAAATAAGACCAATCACTGTCAAGTGGCCAACCACTGTACTCTTTACCCTAATAGAAGTTCCAACATTATTACTGTATGCAACTAAAATTTACAATTTAACTAACTTTTACACTAAAATTTGTAATTATTGGTAGACCCCCTTCGTCTCCTGACAACCAATATTTTTAGACCCAGCTCGCCACTGCAGAAGAAGGTAATATATACCAAACAGCAGTTACCAAAAAATCGTCGCACATAAAAAGGGCCTTACTCCCTCAAAATCCACCGAAATCTCTACGGCGCATTTCCCAAACTCCCCCTCATTCCACATCATTACAACATAATCCGTCGACGCGTATTTCCCCGGTCCCCAAAAACCATTTCCCTCCGAAATCCAGCCCCCTCGCCGATAAGCATCTGACCCCTCTCAACCATCGATAAATCTCGGTGTCCAGAGGCGCTTCACGCGCGACGGTATCATCAGCAGCACCGTGTCACCGCGATACCGACGCAATCCTTTTATTAAATCAACATCGAGCGCCGCGGACGTTTCGACACACGACAGCCCTGCCGAGGGATCTCGAGAAAAATATGTATTCATAAATCAAGCTCGCGACGCCTTCCGTGTCACCGTTCGCCGGACGGTGGAAGATCGATGATCGAGCGGGCGAAGAAGCATCCTAGAAAGTCCGGCGACATCCTGACCGAGAATCGTTGCCCGTGCTTTATGTTCGATTTCGACGGCGGAGACCGGGCTCGCAAGAAATCGCTTGATTTAATGGAAACGCATTCCCACGCACGCGTGTGCCCTCTCTTTCTCTCGTCTCCCGTTCCGCTGCTTTCTGGTCGCCCGATTTCTCGCCCCCTTTTCTCCGTCCACCGCGCGCACTCGGTACAATGTACGGTTTTTCTATCCGCGCCTGTGGTTCACAGTAGGATAATTAACGTGCCTATGAGAAAACGCAGTTTTCTCAGCCCCCGTAAACGCTGCGAGCCCGGGGCCTATTCAAATCGCGCGTTACCCGCGAGAATGACGCGCGTATGGCGGCACAGCGCGCGCAGTGTGTCCAGTGTAAACAGTTTCTAAACGGCAATCGGTGTACGGGCTGCTGGGAACACGTGAATGGAGGCTTTTATTTGATCATCGACTTATTCAGAACTCGTTGATAAGTCACCTTCAGGGATACTGATTCCGTGGTCACCTTTGTGTGGTGTTATTGTCTTTGCTTTAACTGGGTATGTTCTTCTGTACCAAGCGCTGCTGAGCCACTCCGAAAGTCAGTTGATCTTTGAGTGCAACTCCTCAGCGTCTTCTAATTCACTGGACAGTTTAGGTGACACAAATTTTCGAGAACTACCCCTTCAAATTGGTCAGGTCGAACGAAAATTTCGTTTTGACACTCGAAGAATAATTTGTAAGACGTGCAAACACGTTGAAATTCTGCGTAAAAAGACTTAGCAGAGTGTGTTTTGTATATTTCGTAACAGTCAAATTTACGTCTACGACTCTTAATTTTTTCTAAATATGGGGATATAGAATGTTAGTGGAAGTTCGCAGTTCCATTTCTCAGTGACTTGTGGACAAAGACGAAGCAGGTACGCAAGCAGCACAAATTACACGCGCACATTACCGCAACGATTAAAGGCAACTTATTGTTAGTGCGAATCCCCGGTTGTATCGCCTGCAATTGAATGTTCCCACGATTGTCTCTGTGTTTGGGCAGTCGAAATGAGGCCTAATGGCTACGTTTCGCCGTCTGAAAACGATAATCGACGTCTCTCTGTCCAGGAAATCATAAATCTTGAGGTGGACGTCACGTTGGATCACAATTTAAAGCCAGTTCAACGTCCTTCCCCTTAGCCCATCGAGTCCTAGCGATCTTCCCTTCATTACCTTCGATTTAAGACAGAAATCCACTCGCTCGCCATTGAAAGCGTCGCGAACGAAGCCACTGTGAAGGTACGAAGCACGTTCGCGCGGCTAGCGGGGACTCGGGATTCCTCGAGCGTTGTTGCATCGTTGGAGGCGAGCGCAGTAATAACTGCAGACTGTACAGGGACCCACCTTGAAGTCGACGATTCCCCGGACAGTAATCGAGGCAGTCGCTGGCGGTAAATGACGCGGGGACAATGCTATGGGTAACAAACGAGCCGGTCGTGCGCGCCGATTGCCACCTGCGCTGACCTACGACTTTCAATAGTGGAACACGTCGGATCGCTCGCCATCGGCATAAATTACACGTCAGACCGTTCTATATAACGATCACTGGGATCGAGACGTACTCGCGCGTGAGATTTCGCCGGGGGTGTGTTCTCCGCTGACCTTCTTGCAACGTGTACTTATCGATCGCCGTCATTTTGGTCAAGGAGGTGCTCTGTCATCGTGGTAGGAGCGTGAAACGCTCGTGGCAGGTCACAGTAGTGTCTTGCAATCGGAACTTGTACCGTTTAAGATTCAGAGGTAATAGAGAAAGGGTTTGGCGAGGCTGGGTGCAATAATGATTCGGTATTGCGGTTAGAATAAATGGAACATGACATAGGGTAGGTCAGGGCGAATCGGATCAGAGAGCGAATCGGATCTAAATAATAATTTAGTCCATATTTCTTACATCGCGATAGAAATGATCGTTCCGATCGTTCGTAGTACCTCGTCCCTCTCCCCCGCACCTACTGCAATAGCTCGTCGATTGTTTTAAGTCATTGCTTAGAGCTGGCATACGTTTTCAGTGAGAACGTTGCGTGCGAACGTTACAATTTTGGCCCGCATCTAACCCACGTAATCTGCAATTTCGTATTTAAAATAAAACGTAAGCTTGAAAATTCAAATCTGCTTATTGTTATTAGTTTGCACGGTGTTCAAGTTTAGTATTTGATGTATTTTAGACTATTATATCATAATATGTTTATGTAATCTACAATCTTTGAAATACTTATATATGGGGCTAATCGGATCACGTTATTTGGGGCGAATCGGATCACTCCTTTTTTTTCATTTGAGTATTTTTATGATTATAAATATGATAATTGTTTATATACGGATGGTTCGTAGGTACATAAAAAAGAGCAATCAGGGATCATGGTGTCCAAAAAAAAATAAAGTAAGCTGTGATGACGGAAAAAATGACGGAAAAAATAAATAAATGAATGGTTTTAAGAAGATGGCATTGTATTTACTGCGGTGAAAAATTAATTCGTCCATTTTCAGAAGATTGTTTGAGAAGAGTTGTCCCACGAGAATTGTGCTGATAGAGACGGCAAAAAGCAGCAATATCCTTCAGATCTGTGTGCTAAGTAGTGTCACTTGACTTCACTGTCATTAAATTAGATTTGTTTAAGTTGATTCTAAAGATTTTGTTATGAAAATTTCAGTTTTTTCAGAAATTTCTGAGTGGTCTGATTCGCCCCTAGTTTCGGGGCGAATCGGATATTTCTCACTTTTTCGTTTTTTGTTTATAAATGGAAGATTTTTATATTTAGTTTCAATTTTATATATTCATGTTCTAGCCAAAGGTGTACTGGTCTCGAATATATAATAAAAAATTAGTTTTTTAATGTTTGACTATTATTTTTTACCGTCAAACACAAAGTGATCCGATTCGCCTTGGCCTACCCTACTTGATCTTTATTCGTTAAATTCGGATGTATTATAGGAATAAGATATATTCCATGTTTTTTAGTATTTTCTATTCTGCGAGTACACTCTTAATAACCCTCCAACTCTACCTCCCTGTATGTAATTCTTAAACTTTGCAGAGAGTGTCTTAAAAGCAGCGGGGGGCAAAGTCAGTAGCATGTCTTCCCCGGAGTCAAGAACTCAGGGACATATTCAGGACATTTATTAAACATCAGTAGCTTAAGGTGATCAGGCCCAAGACACAAACTATTTCATTACCCAGCCACGAAGTGTTCGCAAGTGCAAAATCTCGAGCAGCGTGGGATCCAGTAAGAGAAGCTGGAGGAACGTTGGCGTGGAGCGTGAAATAAATTGTGAGCATCTCAAAGGGGGCATAGTCCCTCTCGAATTGCGCCGCTCGGGCCCCCGAGGATCTCTCGCGCGGTTTCCAGGGCCGTCGCGTCGGCCACGGTGAGCACAAGAGAGCCGCTGATCAATAGCTATTGGTCGGCGGGGAGCCGTCGTGTCGCCGTGGCGGTGGCGATGTCGTCAATTTTTTTATTACGGAACCCGGACACGCACGCGGCTCCGCCACGCACACGCACGCACACCGGGCTCGGCCTCTCTGCGGCGATCGGGGACCGCTGCGAGTGTACCAGGGGCAACCACCGACGGGTTCGTTCGCATTAGATTTCACGGGGTCGCGGGATCGTCCCCTCTGGATCGTTCCGTGGCTTTAATTGGTCCTCGACATGTCGACGCTCGAGTAATTGCCGGTGTATTTCAGCCTTTAACGTTCTGCCCTTGGGCGTGCAGGTTTTCTGAAATTCTGAGCTGCGATGATCCCACGTCACGTCCGAGTCTGATCCTGGGACCGGGATCTCTGCGGATTCCTCAGCTCGCGATTCTGGGGACTGCTGTGTCGCTTTGTATCGGATGAGTAGATACTCGGAGGATAGATTCTGTACCCTTGCGTAAACTGAACAACCTGTATGTTCCGCGTGCAAGAGTGTACAAGTTCGATCTTATCCCCCGCTGAAGTAGATACCTATCTTCTCCATGCGGCATTCCAAGCATTCCACTCCCCCGAATTCAAGCTACCCAAGCTCAAAGGCAGGCTCTAGCCGAGAAGGGCAGCGTGTTCGCCAGTTAGCCGAATCGTTGTCAGGGTCCAGCTAACAGCGTCATATCTGGGGAGCAGTGGCGAGCAGCTCCGCGTGTTCTCCTCATCACCGGCATCTTTCTGTTCCGGCCAGCTCACCTTTTAACGAGCGGGCGTATACCTCTGCGGATACCCACAGGCCGGCCTCCCCTCTCCGTCCCCGTCCGTTCCTCGCCTCTTTCTTCGGGGAACAATAGGCCCCTGGCAGGGGAGTTAATCTACATACGCAAATTCCAACGATAGATCTTGAGAGCGGCGAGGAGAGAAGGCCCAGCCGCGTATTGCCCGGACGTACACGCGTACGTCTTCAACAATGGGCTACCCCCTCCGTGGCCGGGGCATCCCTGAAGGAAGGACAATAAGCGCCGCTTGATAGTTATTGTGGCTAGTCGAGCTCGCGTCTCTCCCACCGCGAAAGAAGGAAGGACTCGGTCCGAGGCTGAAAGTCCGTGGCCGGAGGACGCCCCGAAGGGAGAAGGTACGCGTTACTGTTTCAGAAAATAATTGCTCCGATGTACGTGTAATTTAACCCGGGGGGGTTTAACTAGCGAACCGCGAGCGAATAATTCCCTTTAAAAGTACCACTGCGCTCTGAACGATATTTATTGCCCCCTCTGACTCGGTTAACGCCTCCCGATGCGCAAAACGACAGGGAAGAGGGTAGCGCACTTGGCCGGAGAGGTACGGCTCGGCTGCGATGTCCAGAAGCAATTTCTTCCAGCCGTCTGGGGTTTCAGCTCGCGATTTACTTCGGGTCATTTGAATCCTAGTAGAATTTAAACGAAGGTTCATTTTTTAGGGGTGCTGTTGCGCGAGTTATCGATACTTATTGGTGCCCACGTTCGACACCCAGAAGCCCATTCGTACAAGGAAAATAGATATCGTTCCATTAACAGTTCAAGCTGTCTAGCTCTCAGCCGGCACGCAACCACCCACGATCATCACCAGCATTCCCACATTTCCCACCAACAGCCTTGCCACCTAAGAACTCTTGCGTCAGAAAAACTCCGCCAGACGTGACCCGCTACCGAAAGCTCCGTTTCTCGATAGAAGTTCCGCGGATCCTCGGTTCCCATCGCGAGTTGTCAGGTGTCGGCGCGGACGGGCGGAAGATGGAGTTTTTTGCCTTTGGGCCCGACGCGAGCGTAACGGAAGCAGGAGGAAGGGAGCGCTGGCAGCCGCGTCGCGCGAGCTTTTCCGTATCCCCGTGGATGGCACGACGACCTTTGAGGTCGATGCACCTCAGTTGTCGCGGCGTCAAAACAAGACCGTCGGATAGGACGTGTCGGGTTCTCCGCCGTGAAAGGTTCCCACCGTCTAGTCACCCCGCGACTCCTTCCCTGCCCCCGCCCGGCTCCCTGAGCAGCTTTTCCCCGGCAGCAGCGTCTCGTTTCTTCCCGCGGCCGTTGCGCGAGAACGCTCGCGATTCTCGGAAGCTCGCGAAGGCGCAGCGCTGTCTGGCCGAGCCGGGGACCGCTCGTCTGCGACCGGGGCACAAATACCTACAAAGCTGGCGCGCAACGGGCGGAATGAGAACCAGCGCGAAGAAGAAGAAGAAGAAGAGGAGGCCCGCGGCCGGCAGGAGGAGGAATAAGATTCAGAGGGAAGGAAGATAGGGGGGAACGGCGGGGGAGGGGGCGGAAGAGAGACGGAGGAGAGCGATGCAGTAGCAGCAGGGACGAACGAGTAAAACCAGGCTGGCTACCTTGCCAGGCCGGAGATGCCTACGGTATAAAAGCCGCGATCGCGGGCAGAGGGAGAGAGAGCGGCCGCTTCTAAGTAGCTACGTGATCAGCGATAATAACGCGACTTGGAAACGTGGAAGATCGTTCCTCTTCGCATCCCCCTTTTTCTATCGGCGACGCGTACAGGCTATATTGTCGGTCGTTTGGGTTACTGCCGGCTGATCCTGCCGCTACCGCCTTCGGTTTAGGTGACTATCGCCGGGAACGTGGCGGAGGCTGGCTTTTCTCTCCGCCTGGCTTCCGGGAAGCCGGGGAGGTAACGGCCACCTGTTCTTCTTCTTCGACGTCGTTCCTCCTCGCTCGCCACGGCGATTCGTTTACAATATCGTGCCACGCTCGATCGATACACCGTGGCTATGGAGCTTTGTGCTCTTGCTGGATAACTAGGAGACCAATCTTGGGGGATGATGGGGAAAGACGCTTCATTTCTGTGATTCAATTCGTTAGATAAGGGGTTGCTAACGCGATAGGCTGATGGGCACTTGGCAGACTGGCGTCGATGTGTTTTCACGCCAAGGAGTTTGCACCCTTGCATGGTATTGTTCGAGAGTCTCTGAATGTTTACTTAGAGAACAAACGTAGCTCGGAGTTCGCTTTGTATAAAAATTTTCCACTCGAAGCGATCACTCGGAAGCGAGAGCATTTTTCACAACCCTGCGCCACTCGGAGGGTTAAAGCAGCTATATCATGATAGTGTTTAAAACTATCGTGTGCTGTTAGCAAGGCGGTGGTCCAAAGCCTCCCCGAAACTACACGTCAGTATCAGGAAGCAAACAGTGGAGTGACAACACACTATGGAGTTCAGTAGCCCTCAAAGCATTTCAACAGCATTCGAAAGTACCGTCTCCCACTGGCATCCCAGAAAGACAGACCCGAGTTCCATCGTTAACATTCGACTTCCCTCATTATAAGGAAACAGCGGGTCAGCGAAGTTAGGGGAACGACGCTCCAAGACCAGTCACGTTTAGTCCGACAACTTCGACAATGCCTCGCTCAAGTTCTAATTGCCCAGAAACAACGGCGTCTGACCGAATTCAGCCGCTAGAGGTCTACCAGAGAAAGTGCAATGATCCGTGCAGTCTGACGGGCAGAGGATCCACGTGCTGGCGTCGCTGGATCGATGGCTGGCGAGCTGAAAGGTTAAGACTCCGGTTCACAGCCACGCGAGGCTGTAACGCGAACGACAATAATGGTGAACGATCTTGAAAAGGGGCATCCCTTTTGGAGAACGGTTTCTCTCGCGGCCTTCCTTCGCGCCCACTCCTCCTTCTCCCTCTGTCCCTCTGAATGGCAGAATTATTTACGATAGATTTATTCGCGTCATTCGTTTTCGTCGCCGGTCTTTAATAGGCGCGCACCTGCGCGCATCCCGGCCGCTAATGCTCCGTTTTGAAGCAGTGACAGATGAATTATTCCCAGATCGGGTTAGGCAATTTTTCTTGGCCAACGCCGTTAATGATAACGACGCGAGCACGGACGCTTTTAATATTACCGCGGACAGCGGCCACGGATGAGAGATACGGGATCGCATATTAATTCGGACGTGACTCTCTAGACCTGCAACGCTTTTAGACAAATCTCTCCCTCTCTCTCGAGCGAGCCCCGTCGGTGCTCCTTAATGGGCCAGCTTCGTGGCTTCACTAATCTCCCAACGGGGGTGCCCGCTCGCGTCTTCGATACACGCCAATCGCGTGCGGCCTCGCCGGTCCGCGCTCCCCTTTCTGGGCCAGCTAACTTGGGCCTTTCGTGCAACCGTTGGTATGTACCTGCTTTCTGTACCTGGCGCTGTCGCTTCCGTCTGCTTCTGTTTTAACAACTTTGCACTTTCTTGTGGTAGTAGTTTCTGCCTTTTTGCTTAAGTCCCATGTTTCGTGTGTCAGAGTCATCATTTCACTGCGGTTTCGAGACGCTGTGTGAGGTGGACGACTTGTACCTTGGTGAACAAAGTTGTATTTACGTTTTCTATACCTGAAAAACTTGACTTTGTGTGACAAGTGATCACAGATATCATCTTCGTCTACAGTGGAAACTCTGAATTCTAATATAGTCGAATAATAGAATTGAGGGTCTGCTCTTTTTTTCCACCATTTTGCCATCCTTCAAGGAGATTCAGTGATGATCAAAACTCACTGCCTCTGTTCCACTAATTCGAGCATTTCAGTTAGCAAAGTTATTCCCATTACTCCAAGAGAATAAATTTAGAAGAAAAAAGGGACTGCGCTTTCCGAAAGGAGTGAATTCGTCCCCTCGCGCTGACCTTGGTCAGAAATCTTCGCGAAGATTGAACTTTGCCTGCTAAGATAGTCCGAAAGCACCTTGAGGAGCAGAAACAGACGCAGTTGGCGTTATCGTCGAGCAGTTCACTCTTCGAGGCAATAAAGCCGCTTCGGTGGCGCGCGCGACTGCGAACAGCCTTAAAGCGGCGGGTCCATGGCGATTTTAGCCAGAAGCCACGGATGATTTACTTCGTAGGAAAACGAACTTTGTCGCGGTCGCGTCGCCGCTAATGATATACTGCTTAATTGGCCTCATTCCTCATTCCGTTACCGCGCACCGAAACGAATGGGACCAGAATAGAAGCCGCCGGTTGCGCGGGAACCTGATGTCACGCCGTTGGTCCGCCTCGTACTTCCTCAAAGCGCGCAATAATTGGACCGAACGTGACTCTAATTTGCTTCCCCGAAACCTTTTATCTTCCCGTTTATTCGCAACAAATGTACGATTCGTACCACCGACGCGAAGTGTCGTGCAGTGTCTTAATTAAAGGCGAGCCTTCTGCGGGTGAATCTTTTTTGGAACCACTGAATGTTTCTTGAAAGAGGTTGGGAGAAAGGGTTGAATCATGCATGAGGATCTCTACGGGCCATAATTCGATTTATATTGTGTTGCCATAGTTGAAACTAGGAAACTAAGTAGTTAAGGGTAGTTGAAGTTCCAAGTGACTTGGAGGGGACAACTCACCAGCTTAAGTAGGATAGTCAATATTTCATAGATCTAGGATTGAAGGTACTGCAAGTCTATACTCCCCTATGGGCAGTAGAACTTTGACCGCAGAGCATTGTCAAAAAATGGCTGCTCTCTTTAAATTCTCTCTTACATCCATCATCCAAATACAAGCAGATCCTGTCGCCCAGCGTTGAAACCCAAGCAGAACTTCACGCCCATGATCGAAACCGAAGCAGAAGTTCGCGCCGCGTTTCCACGAGCGAAGACGGGGCGGACGGCAGCATTCCCCGCGCCGGGGAACCAGTCCCGACAGGAATCCAGGTCCTGGCGGATCGACGACGAGTGATACCGTCTCGCTGGCCGGCATTTCCAGCTATATCCAAACGGTTAGGTGTATCCGATACACACAATAGGGGCGGCGATCGTTTGTATCGGGGCCCCTGACCGGCCCCGTGGAATATCTAACCGCGCGTGTTGCCGATTTAAACCGCGATTTTGCTCGTTGCCCCGCGTGCTCGCGTCCGAGCGGAGTCCCGGGATTCCAGGGGCATCCATCAGGCCTCGTCAAACCAGCCGACGCATCAGTGGATCGGCATTCATTGGTCACGGGCGGGGAGCAAGGACAGCCTGCGCCAGGCTGTGCAGAGCGCGAAAGGGACAGAGACGGCGGAGGAACACCGCGGAGAGTCCTCCTCTCCTGCGCAAAACCTCCTGTTGGCTTCGGATCTCTGGCCGCGTTGCGTTTACCCACACACGCCTCCGTGGTGCAACCAGCGGCTCCTGGTCGGCAAGAACTCCGCGGTAAAAATATACGCCGGCGCAATCAGCTGACAGATCAGCCGACTCGGGTAAATATTCTCGTCGAGCTGCCGCGCCTTGTCAAAACCGACGACACTTTCGTGGCCGCGGTCTCTACGCTGACTCGTCCTGCCGCGATTCCAAGGGGTTTAGGGTCGCAGAGGCGGATCCGCGAACCTGATGCAGGTATCCGTTCGTTGGACTTTGACCGCTGGATACAGGCATTGTATCCGTATTCTTCTGTCATTCTTTTTGGTTTGAAAGAGGGCTGTGAGGGTTTCTTAGTGAAGCAGGTTTGTTTTGGCATCTGTAGCGCGAAAGTAGATCCCTCAGAGCCTTATTCTCAGGAAGGGAACTCGCGGTCAAGAGATGCCCTAGCTAGCTCAATAGCGCTGCAGCAGTGAATAAGACTCGTATGGGAGTAATTCTGTGAACTACGAACCATGGGTTGAATGAGAGCGAGGATACCGTAATGGAGGGTTCAGGAGAGTATGTCCAGTTGCCCTTAGACAATTTTAACCCCTTCCCGTGCTTTAACGAGTCTGATTCGTGATGAAGATTTTGGCCCAAACATGAATCTGACGAGCCAGGCTCGTGAACAGATAGTCGGGTCAAACATAAACATCACGAGCCAGGCTCGTGAACATAAACATCGTAATATAGCGGTCGTAATTGAATGTTAGTTCCTATCAGTGCGCCACGAGAGTTAGTCATGATTCTCATAATTGCTGTTACAAAGCAGTTTAGTTATTGAAATTTAATAAACCCTTACAAAATGCAAAATACAAAAGTTTTAAATGAAAGCAGTGATAACGAATCCAGCGATAGTGACGTGATTGCGCCAACCAGAAAACGTCTAAAGCGTATGATTATAGATGAGAGAATTAAATTTTTTGTTTACAATATGCTATTTATTTTTAGGCGTGGTATTATTACATTCCTTGGGACAAAACCACATTTGAAGAGCATCAGTCTGGCTTGTTTACCACGCGTTGACGCCTAACACTTGGGCCCAAGTTTCGTCGAACTAAATGGCACGGGAAGGGGTTAAGGATTACTACCCTTAAGTTAAATTGCTACCAATTACCAACTAGCCTATCACTGTACTAATATAACCTACCAGTAGTCTAGGAAGCACAAAAACCTAACTCATTACCCAATAAGTGGCCCACAAACATTACCTCTGTGTCAAAGATCAAAAACCCAACACTTGCAACACCTGATTCCCTCTATCTCCACCGGATCAATTACTCTCATCCCGTTGCGTCAGCCTACCCCCGTCGACGGAGTCTTTCGACAGCGTGACATTTCGCTGGAAAACCGTGTCCCAGATCCCCATGTTCGTTTCGTAAGGGCAGTGTGCTCGCCGTGGAATCAGCGACGATCGCTGGTCGTCGAGAGAACGGATACGCGGCATTAGGGCGCCTTGATGCGATGATAATGGGCCTGGTTCGCTGGGAGCGGTTGGGATCTACGATGACAGGTGGATCCGCTAATCGTTTGATGGCCTCCGCGCTGCGACGCCATTACCTGGGGGACTGTCTGTCACCCTCGTTTGCCACGGCGTCGCTGACGAAACCGACTATGATAGCCGTAATCGCTCCTAACTGCTTGATGGCCGGTAAATGGATGATAATTGTGGCGGAGCGGCCCGACGGGGACAACCTTACAGGTGCTTCGTCATTCGACCACGTCACGGACACGGTTCTACTTCTGTCCTGGACGGCTCGAGGGAACAGAGGACGAGAGAGATCGGACGAGGAAGTGGAAGGCTCACGTGGCTGCTTTCGCACGATTCGTCTCCGACGGTGGCGCCACGGCTTCCTTCCCTCCCGGTCCTTCGGGGGACATTTAGGAGGAGGATGTCGGTTTTGGTTGATTCGCAGCAGTGAGGTTGATGGACTTATTGGTTGGTCGACGATCAACGCTGATCGAGGAAATTTGAGGTTATGTCTGTGGGAATGGGTAAGTGAGCTTTCTTGGAACAAAATGGTAGAAGGATAAGAGGCATTTGGGATTTCGAAAGGGTATTGAATAGGGTAAGTCTGGGTATTAATGCGGACTTTTAAGGTAGGTTTAACTTTAGAACCCTCGATACGGCGTTCAAATGAATGAAAGTTCCTCCTTCTTTTTTTAAAAGAAAGGTGGGACCTTAATAATTCCATAAAAAAATATGAGGGCGGGGTAATAAGTACAGCTAATTAAAATCACAGCAATTTGTCGATCAATGTCATTGCAGGAGTTACTGCAGACATGCATGTATTACTGCGTGCCAGTTACTAACGAAATACCAGTTACTGCGCATGTATTACTGCGGTCTGATGTCAGGCAAAACATAACCTTAGTACAAATATCACTTGTAAATAGAAAAATTATTTGGTCCGCAGTAATACATGCATATGGTGTAAAGTACTGCACCTAATACTGTGGTGAGAAATAAAAATTAAAACTAAAATGTAGACGACTGATTTACTGTTTTTCTGAAAAAAATAACTCTTATTCTATCGAGCAATAACGCTACATTACATATATCACTGTTAATAACAAAAATATAAATGTTTTTCAAGTAGGTGTTCATGACCGCCATATCGAGAATCGACCGAAGTTTCGCCTTGACGAATTTCAAACTACGATAAAAGAATTAATAATAACTTTGCTGTACATATTTATTAATAATTATCTGTAATAGAGTTTAAAATCATTTTATCAAAAATTTTCCAGAGATTATGTACTTTCCAACATTAAATATGATCTGTTTTAGAACATCCGAGGTAATCGGGGCATCCGCAGTGATACCCACACTTACCCTAGCGTGGTAGACTCAAACTAGGCTGGTAAAACTCTCTAAACTCTGCTTTGGCGTTCACTTTTCATAAGAATCAGTGTTATAGCAAGCAGCTCACAGGAATCAGAGTTTTGTGAAGTGGAATTAGACGATCTACTAAAGTGACTTAGGAAATTGCGGTGTATCAAAGGTTCCTGTAGCAGAATCCAGGCTCCAAAGGGTGATAGATCAGCGCAAAAGTGTAAGCCACCTTCCCCCAGTAATCCAATCATCTTCAACAACTCCACATGCAGAATCTTCCACGATCCACCTACCTCTAGGAAACTTTCCACTGCTCTAACGAATACCCTCAACCCTGTGTCTCGACGACAATAATCAGGTCTCGAACGGTTCGGCGCCCTTCGATCGTCGCGAGCGTCGAAGGATCCCCGATACCGCGACAGTGTTCACCAGGCCTGCTGTGATTTGCTATCTGCACGTGCAACGGAGGATCATCTTTTTCTGACAACGCGGGGCTGCCTGCCAGTCTGCTGCGAGCGAAGCGACCCCAACGCTCCGGAGAAGCTCAGGCGGAGGAAGAGAGACGGGGTAGGAGGGAATGAAGGAGAGGGACACGGTGGAAGCACAAAGCGTCATATCGAGGAGGAGCTGGTCCAGACGGCATAGCACTGCCGGTTAGTTGTCTCTCGAGGCACGTCTTGGCCAGCCCTACCAGGAATCGCCTGGACTGCCTCGATGACTCGTTCCTCGTCCTCGTACCGATACACGAGGTGGCTCCTGGCCTCGGTTGCCCTCGCCGCCACCGGGTCTCCAGGGAGCCAATGTCGTTAGTTTTGACGTGCCATCTCCTTCTTCCCCTTGCGGCCGTTTTCTTCTCTCCTCCCTCGCCTGGCCCCCCGGTACCAGATATCTCTGATCCTCTGGCTCGCCCCCTCCGCTCGGTTCGAGTTCCACTCGCTGCTCTCGAGTTGGCGAAAAATCGCCACGCGGATTCCAGGCGGTCTTCTTGCGCAACGCGTTATACAATCGAATGTTTGATGACAGATAGGACAGGCATGTGTGCATAATGCCACGCGTGTCCGCCGCGGGTAAGCTGCAGCGTCACCGGGTACGCGGACCCCGGCGATGTCGTTGCACTTTCTGGTTTGGTAACCGGGCCTCGTATCTTATCCGCGGTGTCGGGGAGACTTTATTAATCCGAGGAGGCGGTTTCCTTCGCGCAGGCGGCGAGCCTCTGGGCCCTTTCTTTCCGCGCGATAAGCAAATTAGAACGCGCACCACGGGGGACGAGATATCGGTGTGGCACGAACGAACCTTGACGCTCGTTTAGCGTCCCGCGATATTCCGCTGGATGCTGACGCCCTGCTGATGGAGTGGAACGGGAACGGGGATGCTCTTTGAGACGGACTCTGAGGAGCGGTGTGGGAAGTCTTCCGAGGATAGTATAAGCGGGGTCGTAGTAGTTCAGTGAGGATAAGGGGGATGTGGATTTTAGAATGTAGGGCTGGAGTTTTTATGATTTTGGTAATGTGCTTGAGGAATTAGAATTTTGTGCGAATAGTGAATATTATATCTTAAGGTGAAAGCGTAGGATTCCTGTAAAAAGAGATGGAGAAAGTACATACCGTGAAAGGTTTAATTTCACTTACACAGGTGGAAAGAAGTTTGAGAGGTGAATTTTATTTAGTTTCAAAAGTGCCATCACTGCGTCTGAAAAGGGGAATACTATAATTTGACGAGGACGAATATTTTGGTCCATGTAACAAAAAGTAGGTAGAGGGATTCCTCATAACAGAATAGCTGTCAAGTTGCAACCTCGTAACTATGCAACCTTCCCCGCCATAGCGTTCCAGATCTCTGCCCCGGACCACCAGCGAAAGTCCATAACACCACACGGTATCGAAACACATATCGCGCGCTGATTTACAAGGAAAAAAGTCTGCTGCACCTGACATACAAGCAGTTCCTCATCCACTCGCCAAATCGGGTTGCAGCAGCATCCTCAAAGTTGCTAACAGATAATACCTGGAGAACCAGTTGCCACGCGTCCCAGAGTTCCACGTATAAGCTGACATACTTCCAGCCCTAAATACCACGTACAATCATCGAAGACTAAATCTCAGCCAAAGTTTAATCACAATATATTCTAATCCTAGCAATTTCCTGTTCAAAGAAAAAGTTTAAAAATGAAAGAAAAGAAAATTAAAAGACACAGCTGCTTATATACCTCGAGCATGATTAAGTGCCTAAACCCAATATTTTATATATCTCAAACTTCTGCAAACGAAACACTCGTTAAAATCAAAGGAACAGCACTTCATGCAAAATCGATGTTCATCCCCAAAACATCTCCCCGTATCTCCCATCATCCCGTCAGTTCGTAAGTCACTTTCACGTACGACACCCGTTGGATGGGATCTGGACGTGTATCGGTCGTCGATCCTCGCTGTCTCCGCGGATCGTAAATTCAGAGGGGGCACGGCGGAAGGGGCGCCCGCTCGGCCAGCAGCTCGCAGCAAAGGGGAGCGTAGGTCTTTTTCTGCGGCCCGTAGCTCGCGCATAACGACGAACAACGACCGCTGAGCCCCTGTTCTATCGAGTTTCCCTTGCAAATCGATGCCTAAACTCCGGGGCCCGTCCCCCGGCTCGCTTCTAGCCCGTCCTTGCGCGTTCGCGATTCTCGGTGGATCGCGTGCCCCAAACGAGTCGTCATGTTTTACCGGGACGTTCGTTACGCCGCTGCCTACGGCCGCTAGCGTCACGGGATCCTCGGCGGACGTTTCCAAGTCGATGCTTTACTGCCCCTCGAACCGTCAGTCCTGCCTTTTGACGTATCCCCCGCCTCGTGCGCCCCGTCGACGTCTTTCCCCCCCTGGTGGGATATAGGCGCTTTCGCCGCGGTCTCGATTTACCGAGCGACTCGCGGACGCACAAGAAACGGGGATGCGGGAGGAATACTCGAACCGAGATGTCGATTGATCGATTCGGCTCTCGATGGTCGTGGGAGACCGTGGCGAACCGTTGGGAGTCGTTAGCGTGGGGTTCGAGGAAATTGGCGCGAGGCAGCTGTGCTGGGAATTTTTAGCAGTTTAGTGGTCTCCTCGGTTGTCGAGGAATTCTGGTGGGTCTTAAAGTGTTTATGAAATAAAGGTGGTGAGAAGCATTATGAGGGTTGGGAAGTTGTGTATTCTAGAATTTAATGCCTTGAAATAAAATTTTGGAGAAATATAACACACACGTGCAATGGCAATCTTATTGTTAATTTGTTTTAATTTCAAGTTCATCTCTTCTGTTTTACTACTCTTGATCATACAATTGGTATTGTTCATCGGATGAGATTCTTCGGTTAATTTTTTTAAATGCTCTTCTTTTGTGTTCTATCTTCTGCACAGGGTTAGTCTATTATAACTTCACAGAATCGGTTCAGAGCTAATCGAGACACGTTCAACAGTCAACTTGTTAAATCAACCAACACTTCCCGTATCTTCGTAGAATTTTCATTCAACGCTCATAACACTTCAAAGTCACTTAACTGCGACACCAGGTTCCATGAGAGCAATCTCTTTCAATATCCACTCGTTTCGCTTACCATAGACCTTATCACTGGGATTTATACCAGTAGCGTGGTTCTTCTAATTTAGAACGCTCGATGCATAGATACAGACCGAGTAACGAGGTGGCTGAGTTACCGACGAAAATACCTGAAACACTATCGTCTAATGGATCTCGCGAACTGGACTCCCCATTAGATACTCGCGCCTTCGCAGTTCCTATCTAATTCATGGCGCCCGCGCCGAGAAAATTATGAAAATGTATGAAACCTTCTCGGTGACTCCGTAAAAGATCCTGGTCAGGGCGATAAACTCTACCGAAAACGTATCACCAGGGCGACACGTTCCAGTTGTTCCATTAAGCAGCTAGAAATCGTAGACTCCGATTCTTAATTCTGATCGATTCTTTGATGAAGTGTAAAGCAGCTAAAACTCCTAAAGAGTAAGGTGTTAATCTGTTAAGTAGCACATTTTTCGATCAAAAGTGCTCTCTAGCTGAGTAGTGACTAATAACAAAAAACGAGTTAACTCGTCTTGCCCAGTGGCGAAAAATTTTCAAGTGACGAGTTAACTCGTCTCGTCCAGTGAATAAACATTTTCCGAATGACGAGTTAACTCGTCTTGGCCAATAAAGAAGCATTTTCAATTGACGAGGTAACTCGTCTTCACCGATTAATAGATTAAACATTAAATAAGAAGCCCCCCCCCCCCCCCATTCACAACAGATGTTCCTCACGATCTTGCCATTTATCTATATTAAAGAAGCAAAATTCTCAATTCCCTCGATGTCAGTGTACCCTCCCTTCAAAACCCGAAAAACCAGCCAAGAAATGTACCCCAACACCCGGTCCGAAATCCAATCAACAGCATAGGTACACGAGTCGCAAGGTCCACGTCGCCTGAACCTAACGGCTTCCGCCAGAAGAAACGCTGGAAAGCCAGAACAACACGGGTACCGAGCTGGTCCCGAATCATCGATCGCGGTTCTGTTTTGTCGCGCGTGACAGACGGGAGCGCGGACGCGGTGCTGGCACACATTCCATCGCAGCAGATCTCGCGGGTCCGCGGTGGCAGAGATCGTTATCGTGCCGCGTCGCAGAAGCCCGGAAGACGGGGGCACCGGCGGACGGTGGGAAGGTCGAGCGAAACGAGTTCCCCGTATCGACGTTGCCCCCGCGAGCAGAGTATTTTCGAGGCGTCCTGGCCGCCGGCGACGAACGGTCGCTACGAGGATCGCTTACGAATCGCCTGCGTTCGAAGCGATTCCAGCCCGTGGGGGCCGAACAGCGCGCGTTGTACCGAGCACGGGGGAACTCGTTTGTTGGTTTTTACTCGGGCTACCAGGGGCAACGATCACCGTGGCAGCTTCGGCTCGCTCGTCCCTCGCCAATCATCGATTTTTGTAATTTCCCGTGTCGGTTTGCCTGTTCGGTGTCTACCCCTCCTATCCCGCTGCGCTATCACCTGGCGCGCCTCGCGGACGACCAACGGAACGCATAATCGAGCGGCCAGTCACGCCGTACGAGCCGCCTGTTATACGCTAATTAAAGGGGACGCTTCTTGCGCGGATCCACCGGCTCTCCTACGCGACGCGATCGCCTGTCGATCACCTTTTCGCTGAGTGGTGCTTGCGCTTCTGCGATTCTCCGCCATCATCGGCGACCTTTGCCAGTTGGTTGCCTGTCACGTAGGTGGCACGGCGAGGGACACGGCAGTTTCCTTGTACGAGGTGTCGGTTTCGACGCTGCATAGGGCGATCTCGTGGCGACACGGTGGTAATTACGCTGCGCGGCTTGCGTTATGGGTAGATATTTTTTTTTTGGAAAATAGTTGGTTAAGGTACTTGAATCGGGGTTGCGTAAGTTTGGACGGGTATGGAGAGGTCTTTGCGACCTGAATGGGAGATTCTTGTAAAATCTTGTATAGAAACTGAGATAGTAAGTGGATTGGAGGAAGGTGAAGAAGAGGTGTCATCTCTTCGGAAGTAATATATTACTTGTTACTTATTACCTTCACTTATTTTAAAAAAGAATAAAGATATCAGATTAGGGTAAATCCGGGAGACGCGGTCGGGCCGGAGAGTTGGTCGAGTCGCTATATTTCAGACTCTATACGTAAAAACGCGTTAAAGTGCAGACCAATTACTTCTGTAGAAGCCAAACAATTGAATGAATAGCGTCACTTCGGTTACTTCTGTGTTTTTCTAGATTTATAGGCTATAAAAGGTAAACTGAGGATACATTTAACCTCTTTTGTCAAACAACGGTGTACTGAATCGTATTTAAAATATACTTCTAAGCTTATTTTCGTTTAATGTTTGGGAATAATAAAATAGTAGAGACATTGAGGGACAATGCAGCCAAAATATTTAGCCATATTAACTCTTCCTCTCAAAATTAACGAGAAGACCATCTCTCGCTGCAGAAAGGAGAGATGGTCGAGTTATGATTTTTTTATTACTTTTATTTATATTTTTATTTTTTATCATTATTTTATTATTATTATTGTTTATTTATTTTATTCATTCTTTTTTGTATTCATTTGCCCTGCTAATCGCCGGTAGGTCGTTCGCTTTATCTTTTATGTGTTCTTTACTTGTTTAGCGTAAACAAATTAAATATCAATGAATCTGTAGTTGTGTTCACTCATAAATAATTTTGCTTCCTTCTTTGTTATTTTTCCATGAATAATTATGTGAGTGGTCTTTGCCAAGGACGAAAACCATTTCTCCCGGCACCTCGGGAGAGGTGGTCAGATATCATGACTTCAGTTTTCAACCCGATTTACAGTAAATATTATCGTAAAGCAAATATAGACCAGTTTTTCTAAATCAGCATAAAATTCTGAACACATTAGGTTTGTTCCGATAAAATAAGTAATATCTGTATTAGTTTTAATAGCCATTTTATATTTACCAAGTTAAAAATTTGATACAAAAGCTAATCCGAGAACGTGTACGAATTACGAATGAGATACAAACGAATTTCCTAAATACAAGCCTGAAATCTTTTCACCATCTTCTTTATACTCACGCCACATCCGTTACTGTGCTCTTGACTGTTCCCCACGAACACCTTCACAATCCTCCGCAATTTTTTTCTCCGTGTATTCCAGCGCGATCCACAACTCATTCAAGCTCCGCGGGCTCATTGAACAAGATCGTCGGCGAATCTGAGAAACGCCTGGAATTTTTTAATGAATGAGAAGATCTCTGATATGCCTGCTGCAGCCCCGCGCTCTCCTACAAAGTAACCACGTTGACCGTTTCCTGTAGAGATAACTGGATAATTGCAGGTACATTGAAACGTTGGCAATTCGGACGCGCGGCGCAATTACACGTGCCGAGTGTAAATGCCAATTACCCGCACTCACAATTATGCAAATCGTTATTCGAACACAATGATCCCGCGTTCTCGCGCTCTAGAAGCGGATGCAGATGCGCGCGCGCCAATAATTCAGATAGCACATTATCATCCATATCCCCGAGCAAAGTTTTACCCCCGTTTTCCCCCGGTTAATCGAATCAATTTCGTTACCCCGCTGCCCTGGATTCGCCGCGCAAGTGGGGCTCCCACGTGTTACGAAACGCCGGGCAGTATCCATCCGGCAAGATGGTTGATTCGAGTGACGATATCAGCTCGTTATGTTAATTATAAGCCTGATGTAATTTCGATACCCGCGCCCGATCGCTGGAAAACGGCGCGTTACACGGATTTTACGTCCAATAAATTATGCAAATCGCGGCCGAGAAATTGGAAATTCGACCGTGCAAATTCGATTCGCGATGGAAATTCACCGGAGCCTTTCGCGCGGCGCGCAGGCCCGATGCGTCTCGAGGGTACGGCCTCTAATTAACGTGGCCGGTGTATAATGGGCCTCAGCCCGCGAATTCCGATTTTTATTCGACGGCGCGGCGGTCGACGCCGGGATCCTTCCTGTCCCTCGAAGGGGAGCGTTAGGAGGGCTCTCCTCCGCGATCACTCGGGGCGACGGTTAATTACAATTGGCAAGCGTGGTACTCGGTCACTCTGGCAATTAGTCATGCTCGACAATGGCATTACGGGGCGGCTGGGAATGATCGATAGCGGTTCCATCGGTGGATGCGTGCGGGACGACTAGATTGCTCCTCCTCGCCGTAATAATCATTCGCGGGCCGCGAGGAGGAACCGTGATTAATATTATCGCGCTCGTATTGCTCCTGGAGCACTCGATCCATTATCCTGCGCCCCGATACTTTCAATTTCCCTGGCTGGCTTTTCTGTACTTGCGGGCAATCGAGGCGGGTTTGCGAGAACGAACGCTTCTCTTCGTCTGTGCTTGTGAAGAATTCGCTGTTATCATGTCTTCTGGTTTCCTTTGTAGTGGTCATTAGTGAATTAGACGACAAAGGTATATTTGAAACTTCCATTCATAGATACTCGTGAATAGGTAAACCTAGCAGCATCGGGGGTTCTAAATGCGCATGCTTCAACAGCAGTATTTTTTACAGCGTGACTCTCTGAGAATAACTAGATTCGAGGTTGGCAAGCAACCTCGTATCGAGGAATTACCAATGGTTAACCCTTTATAAGCACGCGGGTCGAGGCCATCGTCGAATTCATAACAAGGGACACCTTTTTGTCCTATTCACGAAAAAGTCCACTGCCATAACAAAATGCAGTTCTCACATTTCTCCTTTTCCTATCCTACCTTCTATTCATTACTTGCAGTATCTTACTCCTCAACCTATACCTACTTTCTTCAGCAGCAAGCGTAACCTGCATAGGACCAATGGGACCGATCAACGATCGCTGAAAGAGCGTTGATCATGCAGCGTTGTTGAACTCGGCGATAAAAGCGTAGCCCGAACGAGCATTCGGCGATCATTTAGGTCAGCCAGCTCGTGATGCCGCGCGGCCGCAGAGGCTGAGAAAGAAAGTAGCCGGTCGACGGGATCGCGAACCCGGTGGACCGGCTCCGTTCGAGCTGTTTTGCGCGCGCGCGAACGCGATCGCGACCGTGCAGCCTTGTAACCCGGAGTTTTATATCCTGGCCAGGCGTAATAAAGCCCCACGCCGTCGTTTTCGGCTTCTGTGCGCGAGAGGAGCACCCGATCGTCCCCGCCGCCCTTTTATTAGCCGCTGCCCGCGCCTCGATTTCTTTCGCTCGCCCTCGATTACGCAACCCCAAGGAATTCCAACTAACGGCCTCCGTGGAAAGTTTCGCGAGGCCCTGCACGATTCGTTTGGATAATCACTGCGTCGCGCGTGGGCGTTGCTGGCGGCTCGAACGTAGCTTGGCGGGAGATGCGCTCTTACGTGACTCCTTTGGTGGTTCTCCGGCCATTTGCAACCATTCGGGTGGATTAGTACAATGAGGCTTGTTGTTTAGTAGCTTCTTCAAGTTCGGGGAATCTACTTTCTTGATGAAAAGTTTGACTTGAAAATTTCACTCACTAGGGTAAATGACCCAATTACTGACACATTAAGCGTTGACGCTGACATTATCTTATAGTTTTGTACTTATAGACTGAAAGTATATGTTGTTTTTGTTATTTATTATTGTTTAATATGTTTACTTGTTGAAAAAGAATTTGGTGGATCTTAAAACTTCGATTTTTATGTATAAATTCATCAATTTCAAAAATATATTATGTGATCTATTACTGACACCCTTCAAATGTATTTGACTAAATTACTGACACCCCAATTACTGCCAGCTAACCTAATACTGTTTATCTGTCATTTTAAGGTTACGTCGCGTCATGTACATGAGCAACTACTGCTATGACAGTAATACCAAAATTCTTGAAACGCTTGTACCAATCACTGTCGCCCAATTAATAAGTAAAAAGACTTAATGAATCGTTGAATTCGGATCTTTATTACTTTCTATGATGCTTATATTATTTAAAATATTATATTTTGTTATGTTAATAGCTTAAGTATTACAATTACAGCATTTTCTTTAACGCCTTGTTTTCTCTTTCGCTAGTAAGAAAGTCATCGTTTTCATTCTCCTAATATCCGCTTAAAATTTTTTACCGTTTTATTCAAATTAACAAAGAAAAAATTAAGTACTGTATTTTGTATCGTATAAATAACAGTTTGAATTGTATGCTAAATTTGTTTATGTATCATTGTACAAGATTTATTCGCTATTTTACGTAAAATAGCTTAGGGTGACAGTAATTGGGTAGGTGGCAGTAATTGGGTCCTTTACCCTAGTTTCTACTTCCCCCCTCCACTTAATACAGTGATTCCCAACTGGTAGGTCGCGAAGTGTTTTCAGGGGGATCGTCACGGTTTTTTTTTTAATATTATTAAGTTAGAATTATATTCTAAAATAGGTATTTTTAATGTGTTTGCTTTACCTTATTAAATTTACCTTCCCTTATATGGAGGAAGGGACAGATTTTTTTAATATTATAAAAGGGGATCGCGACTCAAAAGAGGTTGGGAAACACTGGCTTAATAGGTACCTAATCACTCGTCAAAGTCGCAACCTCCACTAGTTCGTTTCAACAAGTGCTCCAGAATCTTATAGATCCCTCAATCCAACTTTTTCTCTCAGCGGGATTTAAAAGCCAGCGCGCCAAGTGCGAAGTAGTATTCTTCGTCATCAGCGGATTGGGGGTCAAGAGTCCCGCGAAGGTCGTCGGCTCGCGAACTTTCCCCAGAAACCGTGCAGCTGAACAGAGACCGATGCGTCGTCGCGTTCTCGTGAAGAATGAATCGATGATTCGCGAGGGGCCTTCCAGCGGCGTCGATAAGGTTTGGCCCCGCGTGAACCGAGCAAGAAATGGGTCAGGCTCGTATCGTCCTGACGAACGAGTCGCTATCACCAAGTGTCGCCGAGGCACCTTGGACGGGTCCTCGGTTGCGCGATAGGTGGGTCAGCCTCGGCCAGTGTTCTTCGTCTCCTCGGTGAGTCATTCCTGGGCCCCGCGGCATTGCGGCCTGGCGCCAGTGTTACGCAACACGGGCAGCGGCACCCTCGCGCGCGCTTCGTTCTGCGTGCAAGTCCTCCACGCTCCGTTCAGCACCCATCCACTTTCTGCTTTGCAAATATCCTTCCCTTTTTCATTAATGATTTTCATAGAGTGCGTTTTAGCTAGAAAATTCACTCCCATGTGTATAGACACTTCTATTCAAGTGCGTTCACACGTTCTTTAGCATTATTAGAGTATTGTGGGGCAAGAGTGCGCACTTAAAGTTTAGATTTCGCTAAAATCTTTGGTATTACACTGATAGTCATATCATTTTGTGAGAAATAACTACTGTCCCTTATTATTCGATAGGCAGTAACTTCATGTAAATTTACCTGTCACAACTTATATAAAATAAATATTTCCAAAAAGTGTGAAATGCGAACTTTTACCCGATATGTGGAGCAAAAGTTCGCATGTTATAGGGTAAAAGAACGCAACGAGAAATATCCGAAGAAGTGTTTTATTTTCCTACATAGGTACATGGTTGGGGTAATACAGTAAAACGCCTAATAGTTTATAATTAATTTTTTTTTAGGTGAAGTTAATAATAGTCGCAAATAAAATTACCCCGACCTTAATGATTTGAACAGGCATAAAAGTTAATAAAAAACGTATTTTGGAAAAATATTGCGGATTAAAAATTAATAAAAAAAAATCAAAAACTGATATCAGCGTGGCTCAATTATCATAAACTCAAAATTTATTTCCATGTTGTAATTGATAATTAATTTCATATTTATTTTTTATAGTCGGTTTAATCAGTTTTCTTTACTAATTTAGCGAACACTAGAAATAAAATAAGTTTAATGAATTTATAACACGCGTCAAATTATTTTGCAGCAAAAGTTCGCATGTTCGCATTCGAACTCTTGCCCCACTGCATTGAGCGAACTTTTGCCCCCACAGCTACTTTTCCATTGTTTAATCAATCCTGTTATCTATTAGGAGAATAGAAAACTTCTATTAGCACTTTTAAATAGCAGAGTTTCAGTTCTTTCAGACGACATATGAATTAAAAAATTTACTGATCAATTCATAGGAATAATATTGATTCCTAAAAATGAAAATATTACATCAGAACTAACGAATTCAGTACTTACCGCATTGTACGATAACAAAACGAAGCACAGCTACACAATTCGACATTGGTGACTCTACCTTGATTGACAATTGACTGTCGATCACCATTGGTAACTGCCATAACTCAAACCATGAAATTCGCATAGTGCGAACTCTTACCCGCTGCGAACTTTTACCTACCTTTACTCTATATAATTTTTAGATTAGGTGTTTATTTATTGTGCTAGTATTTTGACGTTCTAGTTGTTATTTGATTCGTGAGGGCAGTCACGCACTCAGAATTTAATCTTGGGGAGCGCCGAATTGAACGGATAAAAATATTTTTAATACAAATTTAGTGAGATTCATTAGGTGATCATAAAAAATTGATTTAAAAAATAAAATCCAGTTTTCTTTTCTTTGTACAAAGCTCTTGAATTACTTCAGCCGTGGTTATATTAATCTTCTTTTTCCTTTTTCTTTGGTAGTCGCCAGAACCCCTTGGCTCCCCTCTGTGTTCGCCACTGCCTGCGGGACATTAAAAATAGTTTGGAAGTTGTAAAGTAACGAATATTGTAGTAAAACGATTATCCTAGCATTCTGGATGCAGTAATGCGAGGCGATAGATTCTCTCCCTCTTCTTCTCTTCAAGGTCCATTTATGTTAAAATTTTTTTAGTATAACTTGTAAGGCTTAAAGTACTTCAAATCTTTCCCTCAGATATATTACACATATTTCCAACGTACATACTCGCAGCTTCAAGAACCCCATAAGAAAGAGAAGGAACCCCCTCTCCTGACATTTCAGGCAACAATAGGGAGGCACGCTTAAAAATGTACGAAAGTGGAGATTTCGTATACATTTCCCTCTATATTTATCAACGTAAAGGCTTGGACGCGCGATCGCGCCAGGCCGCGCCGCTTTCCAGCGCAAAGGGTCGCCGTCTCGGCGGAGCCAAGGAAGATAGTGATTTGCAGATTGGCGGAACAAACGCTGCCCTCGTAATGGAGGGTAAGATTGCCGAACGAGTTGTTTGGCTTCCCTGGAAGATCGATGCCTATCGGGCGCATACATAATTCCACGGCTGAATGGTATTGTGCTTTCGCATCGTAATCATCGGTGGAATCGCGGGGCCTTTTTTTCTGTCGCCCCGCAACGAGCCGCAAATTCTCGGTTTCGCAACGCGAATCATTCCGTCGGCCAGGTCCGCCCAAGGTTCCTGTCTTTTCGACGCCCCGCGACTTTTACCGAGACGCGCCCCGTATGTTCTTTACGCGCCGCGATAAGGGCCAACACCAATCGCTCCGCTGATCCCCGCGGAAACAAAGTTGCCGTCCAGATTTCCGCGCTTCCACGGAATCTCGTTGTCTGGCGACGGCGACCGTAAATCGTCGCGGGAGGAGATAAAGTTAATCGGCCGGACGACGCCTTAATCGGACCCGGGGACTGTCCCGGAGAGGCTTGGGATTAATTCGAACACCGATAAACGTTACGACCCAGCGCTTTACGATCGAACTGCCCCGATGTCCTGATAATATTCTTGGGAATAAATCCCGGTGCTCAAGGCGCGCTGCAACGCACGTGCAACGGCCTGGCGGGAGTTGCAGCTCTCACGCCTCCGCTCCGGCCTCGCGAGATTTCGAGAGCCACGCGAACGTATCGATAAGCAAAAGTGTTTTGTATCGTGTGCTAGATTTATGAAGCCCACGGTTTCCTTTTTGTTTCAGGTAAGGCGGATTCTGCTTTGCGAGATTTCTCTGGTCGCGTGCTGGCTGGTCTGTGGTAAATATGAACATTGTGGATAGTTGATAACTTCACTGTGAGTTGTTGGTGATCCTGGGATCTTGATCGTGGAAGGTACAGAGAATACTATCTTTGAGATTTGAAAGAGAGATTGGGAATAGAGGAGATTCAGGAGACTTGATAAACTTGATAGAATTGATCGATGAAAGGAAAAGCAGAGAAAGTAATTTCGGTGGGAAAGAAGTGAAGGTTACTTTGAAATAAGTCTTCAGATTTATCTATAGAGGATTCACTTCTTTTTATACTTTTTAGATTTAACAGAAGTATATCGAATGGGCAAAGATAGTTCCCCTCCCTGTACCCTTCTGTATCTATAGAAATATTATTCACAACTGAAAGAGTCTATAGCCATTCAGAAGAGTAGAGTCGCAGACAGAAAGAAACATGAGCAAAGAGAGGGTAGGGATTCTCGAGAATCCCTAAGTTCGTTCCCAAACGTTTATCAGTATTTCGAGCCCTGGACCCAGCCACGACCACCCAAGGGCTCGAAACTTCCTGGTGGTAATCGGCCGGCTAAATATGCGCCTCACGTTTCCCGAAGCATCGCCATTCATCGCCGCGTAAATACGAACGTTTCGGTGGGACTGGTCGTTCCGAGGCGAACCTGTAAGTGTTCCGCGAAGGTAAAAGGAAATAACTGAATCGGCCACAGAGTTTGGCGGTATTCGCCGCCCGGTAATTCCAATCGTCGCGAAATAACTCTAATTTAGAGCTATCTTCCTTTTGCCTTCTTTAATGTACACCTAAATACGGCAGTGATATACATTCGAATCACTGATAACTATGCCAGAGATCTGGGGGTTTAATGATATCGTAGACTAGCTTCTGGAGGTTACTGAGATTAGAGAAAGAGAATATAAAACTACATTCCTTTCTGCTTCTAGTTTCTCTAGGGTAAATCCGGGAGACGGGGTTGGGCCGGAGAGTTGGTCGAGTCGCTATATTTCAGACTCTATAAGTAAAAACGCGTTAAAGTGAAGACCAATTACTTCTCTAGAAGCCAAACAATTGAATGAATAGCGTCACTTCGGTTCCTACTGTGTTTTTCTAGATTTACAGGCTATAAAAGGTAAACTGAGGCTACATTTAACCTCTTTTGTCAAACAACGGTGTACAGAATCGTATTTCAAATATACTTCTAAGTTTATTTTCTTTTAATGTTTGGGAATAATAAGATAGTAGAGATAATGAGGGACAATGCAGCCAAAGTATTTAGCCATATTAACTCTTCCTCTCGAAACTAACGAGAAGACCATCTCTCGCTGCAGAAAGGAGAGATTGTCGAGTTATGATTTTTTTATTATTTTTATTTATATTTTTATTTTTTATCATTATTTTATTATTATTATTGTTTATTTATTTTATTTATTCACTTTTGTATTCATTTGCCTTGCTAATCGCCGGTAGGTAGTTGGCTTTTTCTTTGATGTGTTCTTTACTTGTTTAGCGTAAACAAATGAAATATCAATGAATCTGTAGTTGTATTCATTCATAAATAATTTTGCTTTCTTCTTTGTTATTTTTCCATGAATAATTATGTGAGTGTTCTTTGCCAAGGACGAAAACCATTTCTCCCGGCACCTCAAGAGAGGTGGTCAGATATCATGACTGCAGTTTTCAACCCGATTTACAGTAAATATTGTCTTAAAGCAAATATCGACCAGTTTTTCTGAATCAGCATAAATTTCTGAACATATTAGGTTTGTTCTGATAAAATAAGTAATATCTGTATTAGCGTTAATAGCCACTTTATATTAGGTCGACCGCGTCTCCTGGATTTACCCTATACTCTACACTTTCACTTTAATAAATTTTGAAAGCTCGCTATTATCGTGTCCCTCAATCAACCCCTTCCACCCACATTCTGTCACCCAATTCTCCAATAAAACCTTCGACACATCCCTCGCTGTAGTCTTCACTGCAGCTTTCAGTACAATAAAAAGTATCAATTGCTCAATCTGCTCCCTCAGACAGCCATGACTCGAGGCCCCCCGTGCCCGCCAGTGCAGAATAATTTTTACTTAAAACCCGACGAAATATATAATTTCCCGTGACGCTGATCACAGTGATCCCTTGCGATCAGCTGACAAAGGTGCCTGCCGAGATCCCTGCCCCCTCCAGCCGCACCGTAATTTGAATAAAACATATTCCCGGCCCCGTTCACGATCTCGTAGCCCGCGGCCCCTCTCCGGCAGCTGATTAATTCGCAGTTGATTCTCTGCACGCCAGTTTATCGGTAAACGCGTCAATTTACAACGTCGTTCAGCGCGCACGACTTACTCCCGGGCCAGGGAGCACCGATGGCCACCCAGGCAACATCGCCGACGGATTCCTTCGGCTGCCCGGGCGATACTCGGCCCGTGTACCGCCCGGCGAAATTGTTATTATCGCTGTAAATAAGCGTCGCTCGCGCGTTAACCGCGGGTAGCTTTCGCGCGTCGCCTCGTTTGCATAAATGAAATAGTCGAAGTTTCGGTGAACACCGAGACACGTCCTCGTTCTGGTTATGAGTCTCGACGGGGCTGGATCTCGCGTCACGCCAGTCCGTCGAGTTCACCACCTTGGGATACGATAATAATTTTAATAACTTCGTTATTAATGGCGCTTTGGGGGAATGAATATTAAGCACGCGCCTTGGTACTCATAGATCCTTGGGTGGAAAATTCTCTGGGCATCCTTGTGGTGGGAGCTGGGTCTATTTTGACCCGTCTGGGTAAACTATATTCTCTGGACACTATGGAGGATTTGTAGAAGGGGTTGGTTAATTAGCGAAAGTATTAACTTTTAACTGTATGCTGATTGTTGGGAGATTCTAGCGCTTCTTTTGATGCTTGAATTTCCAACATGTGTTCAAGAAGTATCCCCCCGCAGTAATCTCCAAAAATCTGCAAAGTGGAGGCCTGCAACGATGCCTAAGCCGCTCTGTTTACGGCGCTAGTGCGATTTATCGGTTCTCCATTCGCTAACGAGCGAGGGGAGGCTCGTGTGCAGCCGCGGCGCGGCTTCTTCAGCCTCTTCGATAACGTACAGCGTGTCGAGCGTATCGCAACGAACCTAGGCGTCTCGGAGAATAATCGCTATCTGCGGGCGGCTCGATACGCCCTCGCCGGTGAGAACCCAGCGAGATAAACTAATGACGAATCCGTGCAACCGCCGAGTAAAAGTCCGCGGGAATCGGCTTTCCTTGGAGACTCCTGGCTCCTGGTGATACGATAAACGGATGATACATTGCTGGCTGGATCCCGGCGTTCTAGGAACTCGAGCGTTTTGCCACTGTTCGCGTTGCTCCTGCGCTTCAGGAGCATTTGATCGTGGGTGTACCGAGGAACGCGGATCGATGACTTGAGTTTCAGTACAAGCTTGGTTGGAGTTTCTGGCGAAGGACTATGTGCGTTGGAGATTATCTATGGGAATTTGGAATTTTAATGGTGGTCGAGATAATGGGGATTCTGCACATTCATCTACTTATAATAATTGTGGGTTCTTTGGTTAGTATAAATTGAATTTCGACTGTAAAAATTGTTCTAATTAGAAGAGATGATTTCGGCGCATTGGTTCGGTCTATTGACAATTTAAATCAAGCTATTTTGCAATTTTTGAAAATTTTTAATCAAATTCCAACTTTTCGGCCCATTATTATGACCATTATCAAGGAAAGTTAGGCAAAAATAAGGAATATTGCGTATGCTTTTAACAAATCTGACGAAAGGAAACGTGTGACGTACGAGTCGATTGACCGGTGACTGAGGTAAACACTAGACACAAGGCAAGAACGTCTAGAAGGTAAACCAATACTGTGGCCCAAAATATACTAAGGAGGGAACCGTTAATAATTATGAACTGAATTATAAGAACAAGAATCCGAAAACTCAATAACACATCTGCCGTGGCACCAACATTATTGCTTGTGTGGTAAACCAAAACATTATGATAAAAATCAATCACTTATAAGTGTTAGAGAACACAGTTACATAACATTGAGAATGATATGTTAAAATAGTCAAATCATAGAAAATTAGAAACGATAGTTCAATAGAGAGACGCACGTTTCCTTTCGAACGTGAGATTTGTTAAAAGCATACGCAATATTCCTTATTTGTGTCTAACTTTCCTTGATAATGGTCATAATCATGGACCGAAACGTTGGAATTTGATTAAAAATTTTAAAAAATTGCAAAATAGTTTGATTTAAATTGTGGGTTCTTTGGATTATGAAATACGTAGCGTAGTTGGGAAATGTACAATAAGCATTAAGGACCCTTCAAAATCAATTGCTGTAATACAAAATTAGCGCTAGGGTGCTGAGCTAGGTGTAAGGTTAACACAATTATTCAAGCTTTTTTTTTTTTTTTAAATAATACAAAGGTCCCAGATCACTTCCACAAGCAGTAACCGCATACACATATAAAAGAGTGACCCAAGAAATCGCCCATTTTTGGCTCCACGATTTTGGAACTGAATTTTTGTGCCAAATGATGCCTTATGATGAGACATCGATCATAACAAATTTGCAAGACTTTAATTAGTTTCTGTTTAGTTTAGACGATAATTAGTTTCTGAGATATGAGACGTCAAAGTGAAAAACCACTTTAGGTACTACACCGACATTTATTTTTCTTGATTTTGATTCTTTGAAATGGTAAAAGATGTATTACATACACCAGGATTGGGTATATTATATGCAGCCTATGATATGTGTGCTGCAACAGCCAACAGTTCGGGCACCACTTCCGTGGCAAATGTGGTGATCCAGCCGGCAATGGAGCTTTCTTTTCGTTACAAATATTAGATCAAAATTGTATAAAAATTAGAATATTTTTTAACATTCCGTCCGCTATATTGAATCGGCCATTGTGAATTTTGAAAATCTAAGTTCAAATTAGTAGTCAGCAAAACTCCTGGGAACACTTCTTTAAATTATCAGACTGACATAAAAGTCCATACATCGAAGCATTAATGAATTTTCACTTCTTTAACCTTCCACATCCCAGAAACTAATTGTCGATTCCACTTCAAAATTTGTTATGATCGATGTCTCATCATAAGGTACAATTTGACACAAAATTCAGTTCCAAAATCGTAGGACCAAAAACGTGCGAAAAACCCCCTAATTTTTGTGTCACTAGCCAGTTGCGAATCCCCTCAGATTTTCTTAAGCTTCTTTGAATCAGAATTTCTGTACCTATAGATATTTGCATTAACATCTAACACCAAGTATCCAGTAGAAGTAGTAACCCTAAACACTCCGATTTAATGAATTAAACAATCCAAAGGGAAGAAACGATGATGTGACCGGACCAGCAGAATCCCGTTCGCTCTGAGGCGTGAGAGGAGGGCCCGTTCGGCCGTGAACAGCAAAAAGAACAACGGGGACGAGGCCCCAGGGTGGCGATCAGGGACTATAGGTGCCCAGAGATGCTCATAAATCTTGTCCTAACGCACGGTTTATTACTTGTAATCAAGCAACCATGAATTCTGCTGAAATCACCTACGTTATAGTCAGCGACGCTGCCTTCTACTTATCCTCCCTTGCGCTTTCACCCACCCCTGGCCGAGCTAAGAGCTCGCTACCGGCTCGAATCTACCTTCCGCGCTCCCCCACCTCCCCATTTTCCACCTTGAAAACCCATATTCCTCCGCCAGCAACGATACTCCTCTTCCCGCAGCCAACCACGCGGATGCCTTTAGGCATCGATGTAACGAGCTCCTGCCGTTTGAATAAGTTAGTTGGAAATTGCTCCCACGAAATAATAGCGTTATTACCAGCGGGACGCGCTCTATTATTATTCCCTTCGATCGTTTCGACTGTTTTACAGCTTCGATTGCATAGTTCCGTTGCCTTCGCTGATTGAATTACCTTTGGTGTTTATAGTGCGTTCCTTAGCTTCACGGAGCTCTGGAGGGCTTACAGAGTGAAGGAGCTCAGGATTTCTAGAACCACGAAGCTTTAGGGAAGCTTCGCGGACGTTTTGCTGTGGCCTGAAGTTTTCACGGTACCTGAGCTCAGCTCCCTTTCATCTTATCCTGCTTCCTGCAGCTCGCATCATTTTGCTTTAAAACTCTATGCTACTCGCGGCAGCACTTCTGCTGTAGCTGCAAGCTGTGTTTCACTATGCATATTATTATTATTATTATTATTAAGTGGAAGATATAATACACATAGAGAAAGTAAAATAAGAGTAAAGGCGAGGCAGCAGTAGGAACTGTTACCAAGACTAAACATAAGAACTATGCTTTCTTCGAATATCAAAGTATCTCTATCCCGATTTCCTTTAACACCTGCAGACTTCAGCTACCGAAACAACAAATCTAATTCCACTGTCAGATCTAATCATCCCATTTCGAAGTCACTTTCAATTCAGAATCACCGGCGAGAAACACGGTCGAGGCGAAGCCCACTTACGCGCTTACCGCGGCGTTTCTTCTCGCCGTTGACCGTTACGTCGCAAAAAAAGAGGAGAAGAAGAAACCGAGGGCGTCTGGACGGAGCATATTAATACCGATTAGCGTTCCCCGAGCTTCCATCGATCTCGATCACCGCTCCAGATACCAGCTCGCCTCGGCTTGCGTAACTCCGGTATTTAATATTCCACCTTCCAATAAATAACGACCGTTAACCAGACCGTTGATCTCGGGGCGAGGGGGAGGGAGGCGGGATCGACTCGTGTCTTCGTCTAATCGACGTCACCTTCGATCGCGGCCCTCTGTCCCGTCAATGTTCCTGCCTTACCCGTTCATTATCGACACTTTAACGTCGTAACGGCTCGGGAATGACGCTCGAGCGCGGAGCCAACGATTCTGCCTATTCATTAAGAGGCAACGGTTTTTAGTGAAACGCGTCCCAGCCAGATTTCTCTGAACGGGCGAGCCTTGTCTTCGGTCTAATTACAAGGAGCCTCCAGCTGATGGGAGAAAAAAAGTGTTGTGTAAACACGGGCGTAAAAAACGACCGAGCAGTTTATTAAACGGCTGTGACGAAAGCGTGACGAGCGGAGCAGGCGACAGCGTTGCGGTCGAACGGTTCGATCGGCGTTTATTACGCGAAACGGTTAGATACGACGGTGATGATTTGTACGAGTGTCAAATTAGATTCTGTCCATGGAATAAGCGAGCAGTCCGAGGGAGCGGTCAAGTGGCCGTTGATTCGGTCGTGGCGAGCTTGATACTCGGTGTGATTAAAGATGCTGAGAGTGATTTATAGAGTGTCAAATCAGATCCTGTTAATTGGCAGGTGAATGTTAATCGTGGAGATGAATGGGTTGATGTGAAGTTCCTTGGAGGATGGGATCGTCGAGCGTGGAGTTCTCTTAGAGTTCTGACTTTAGAAATGATCGGAAGACATGTAAGTACTTTTATTATTATTCCAAATTAGAATATAACGAACTTGTAATGCAGTTTTCCAACTTCTGTTACACAATTTTCCACGTTCGCGAAATGAATTTTCATAACATAATCTCCACAAATAAATGACTGAACTTTGGTAGTTACCTTATTACCACATTCCCCGCGTTATAGTCGGTTAATTATTGCATGGCCACCCTCGCGTCGTCCCGCTACGAGTTTAAACGGGGTGAGCTGGGAAGATGGGTAACTGGGATATAAACAATGTCCCTTCCCCGCGGTTTTTATCGTCGCTGGCTGGTTTCCTGGCGCAGCAGAGCCGAGTAACGGGAGCACCTCCCGCGGAGTTTTGGAAATCGGCCGAGGCTGGGCCGAGTTTTTTCGCGGACAGGCCACAGCGAGCTTCGATGGTCATTACCTTTACGATCAATCACACCGCTCATTATCTTTAAGAGCGGCGTTACGCGGCGGCCGTTGCTCGTTACAGAGGCTCGGTTGCGCTGTAACGAAACCGACTTACGCCGCTCCATTACAAACCGACCACTGCGCTTCGTCGTTCCTTTGCGATTTCCCCCGCGTTATCAATAACTCGAATGATACATTTAATAATTCAAATTACATTTGATATATACAGAAGTCTCACGAGCTCTCTGTTGCAGAATTGATAAAGTGAAGAATGTTGAGTATCTATTTTTATCTTTCTTCAATTTTCTAACACCCAAAATCAATTCTGAGTAGAGAGTAGTTTAAATACAGAAGTTGAAGAACGTAGTAAGAATCAATGCTAACCGAGTGGAAGTAAGAAAACGAGGACATATCCTGTTCAGCGCAGTGAAAGGTTTCCATTTTCCTCTGCTACTGCAGTTACCTTTGAGTGCAGTGAAGAAGAAAATCAAAGGATATCCTCCAAACACGAATCCACCTAACATCATTGCTCGCATCAGCTCAATATCTATAAACTTCCCTTCCCTTAGCACATTTTCTCATACGACTCTCTCCCACACCATCGCACACATCTCCACCCAACTTCCACCCTGCACAGCCTCCTTATCAACCGTACTATCTCTCGCCAATAGGCGTCTCGACCTCGTCTAGGGCACCTGTCCGATCGACGAGACGTTTCAGCCGTCGATCCAGAATGGAAACCTAAGCAAGAGTAAATTTCGAATCAGTTCGCCCACGGAGCCGCGATTGCTCGTATAAATCACCGAAAACACGCGCGCGCGGCTAGCTTTCAGCCACGATAGGGTGACAATTAGTGGCTGTCCGTGATCAATTAATAACACGAGCGTGCCGCGGCAATGCTGCCCTCCGTCCTCTTTGGCACTCGACGAGCTGTCGCTCATCGGATCCACCAATTAATCCTCGCGTGGATACCCTGAGCGATTAATCACGCAACCGCTACATCGTCTTGGAAAGTCGCCTGTCTATCGATCGACCACGGCGTGCTCTGTTGTTAGATGTTGTTGTTGTGATCCGGGTGATCAGCACTCGGGATCAGGGAAAGACAAGATGATTATTAGTGGTTCTTTGAGATTGGGTGAGCGTTCCGAGGCTGGGGTAATTTAGAGGGCACTGGTTTTTATAATTGGGAGGAGTTTTGTTGGTATTTAAATTTGATGCCTGTGATTTCACTGTTCAAGAATTGTTATTTGGTCGTAAGGTAAATAGTTGTGGGATGTTCTTCACTTTTATAAGTGAGATCTACTTGTTTTAGTTATATTCTTTGTTGTGAGTGCGAGGTTGAGCATTTTCGGAATTCTGTTTTTTCTTTTCCTTGGAGATATTGGATAGGTAATCAAATGGAAGAATTAATAATGGTAGGATTAGTGAGATTAACGCAGAGTAGTCTAGAGAGTGATGAATAGGAGAGTGGTTGGTACTAATTTGCTCTTGTAAATCCTGAGTTACAAGGTCGCTCGATAATCCTGCCGGGATGCTACTTAATTACCATCAGGTTCCAATTTTCCCTAAGTGCAGAAACTTAATTGCAGCGTACGAGTCCAGTTCTTGCTTTCCAGCGTGAGCATCGTCTTTTTTCGCGTTTAAAAAGCTACGTTAGAAATAATTGCCGGTTGCCGCGAGCCTCGCCCCGGCCGACTCCTCCAGCCGTATATTTACTTTGATGATAATTGCTGGCGATAATTTATTTCGCCCAACACACGAACTGCGGCGTGGAGATTTTCCTCAAACGTGTCAATTAGACCTGTTTGCTGGCGCTTCTGCATTTTCGCTGAGGATTATCGTCTGGGAGTTTGAATCTCGTGAGAGTAATTAGAGAGAGAACTGTGCTAATCTCTTAGTCAGTGTATACATTTTTTAACACATTAGTCAGAAAATTTAATCTAAATTTTTAATTCACTGATGACGTAAGCTCTCGGCATCACTCTGTTATTAACCCTTATTATTTTATTGCTTCACGCACAGAGGAACACGCCTCGCGAAACGAACGAGTCATTCCTTCACGTGGTAAGAATCGATTTGTATTGCGGAACGATTTCGATCGCTCCCGCTAGCTGTACCCGTCGATCCGATTGCGCACTGCTCGCGAATATATATTATTTATTGATCTGCGTGTAGCAGGCGCGATGGGGCTTGGGCCGAAACTTATTCGACTGGCATTTCTTTATCGCTTTTCTAGCTATTTAAAATCTATATTTAAGATTTTAGATCTTTAATTCTGTATTAAATCCTGAGCAGTAACGTAGATTCTTAGAATAATAAAAAATCTTAATCAAAGTTTAGTATGTTAAGCTCTATAGTTACGACAGTGGCGGACAAAAGTTTTCGCTATAGGCTCAGATAAAAAATTTGGAAAAAAAAAGAATAATCTTCATTATTTCCTTCGCTGTTCCCACCAAATGCATTTTTTTCAAAACGATGAAATACTTCACCTAGTAAACTAATTCTTCTAAGTTCTAAAAAAAACTCAAGTTGTTTGAATTTTAAAAAAGTTATTCCGTTTCCTTTAGGGTGTAAATTAACCCCTTAACGCACAGTTTTTTTTAAGAAAACCGGCCAAGAAAAATAAATTTTTTTTTATGTAGAAAAACACAATTTAGAACATTGTCTTGGCAAAAAAATTAAAAAAATACAAAAATTGTGAAAAATTATAGCAGCATAAAATACAACGCCGCTCGAATTATCTCGAGTGTGCACAGTTTGGCCTGTTTAGGGCGCTCGAATTAACTCGAGCGTACAAATTAAGGGGTTAACTTTGATCCGCCACTGTATAATCAATCTTTCCTTAAAGTTTCTTCAAACCTTGCAGCCCGTTTAATGAATCTTCAACTACGCACCAGCTTGACGGTGTTCAATCCCCCAAGATCACCAAAGGAAACTTTAAATTACAACTTTCATCAGATTAAATTAAACCCTAAACAACCCCTATTTTCACAATCTATTCGCAAGACTTCTAGCTGTTCATTCATCACAAACGTTACTCAATCTAAATACCTACATCAAACTTCCCACCAAATTTCAACATCCATCCCTTCCAAGCCCACCAAGCGCAAGCATAATCCCTCGACTTCCATTTCTCTCCAGCCCCTTAAAAAACCACCCGCCCTCATCCGCAGCAACAAGCATCCACCCCGCAATCAGCGCAAAACACGTTGCACCCAATCGTTGCAGGAGCATGTTACGATAATTGAAAGCGTGTATGTCGCCAACAGCGTCGCCGGGTGGCAGTAATAAGAAGGCGAAAGGGAAATAATCGCGGATGGATCGAGCCACGGTACCGTGGCACGTGACGTCCGCGGAGTCACGAGCCAGCATTTCCGCAGCGGTTCCGCAGACGTGACGCGTTCTCTTCCACCTTGTTGTTACGTGCCTGCCCGTTTTTCGCCTCCCCTCCCTCTCGGGTCGCGGACCCACCGGGCCCACGTGATATTCGGCATTGGAAATGCGCGTCGCGATACGCGTTCTCTGCAGGCGACTCACGCTCCATCGGCGACGATTTATAAACGTTAATGGGTTAATATCGACGGTTCCCGTCCACGGAACGTCCGATCACGTAGGCCCCTGCGGCCAGGCCCGCGCGTCCACCGGCGAAAAAAGGTGCAGATTGATGAGCGCGAACGAATAATCTATGGCTTCATATTCATCCGCGGAGTCGGGCGGGGGCCCGAGGGGCGTGGGTCCCCGACTCTCGGCCCCCTTCCCGACCCGCTTCCCTCGTTTTACGGTCGCGACCGTTCGATCGTTTGGTTACCGTGTCACGGCAAAACACGAATTCTTGCGCCGGCCCCGCGATGTATAAAAGATCACGGGGGTTCGTTACACCGCGAGGCCGCGACGGGAGGGGCACGGGCCAGCGGGGTTTAATTAGGGATCGCGGCGAATTAATCGGGACCAGTCGGGGTGTATTCTTGGGGATAGGTTGAAGGGGAGGGGGAAAGCGGGGGTGAAGTTTCTTGAGTGATTGTTCAGATTTGGGGGTGACAGGGTTGCGGTTGCACGGTGTCTCCTTGTGAGTTGTAGGAAATGGTATGTTGAAGATTTCATTGTGTGGTTTGTTTGGGTTTTGGCCGGGGTCTTTGCGTGCTGTAGCTTTTGCTTCTTGGAAGATTATAATAATGATAATACTTACGTCTTTAGTAGATCCTCAATTTATGTTGCATGGGGTACAGTTAATTCTATTATAGATATGTACATTCGTTTTTCTTTTGTGCTGCAATGGGTGAGATTCAATAAGATTTTTTAAAATCTTACCCTGATGCGACCTTATGGTGCGATTGATGGATTAGGTTTAGATTAGAATGGATGCTCGTTGCTGGAACGGCTGCAATACAGAGCTGCATGTCATGGAAAATATGTGCACTGTGAAGAATGACAAAGTTCAGAGTCATGCTCGAGTCTTCCTACACGTAAGCAAGAGACGCTATAGAAGAAAAAGTCATCAGTGGTTACTAAGTGAATTTGTCTAACCACAGAGAACACCTTATCGATCAAAGCATATTCAAAATATGCAGTCCTTAACAGAATTCTTCTTAGACATTCACCGTAAAGAAAATAGCCTCTACATACAAGTTCCTGTGATCCCAAAATCGCAAAAGCTTTCCTACAATGAACCCACATCCTCGGCTGTGACTTTCTCTAAATAACAAATTTCGTACTTCACTCTCATAGAGAATATCTACTAACTGCTAACAGCAGATCGAGACAGCTGAGCGCAATAATCCCGAGGACTGTTGTCAGCCCACGGTGGAAAAAGCTCCCTCGCGAAAAACCCGTGGGAAAGTATCCGTCGCGTAATCCGGATGACCCGGTGCTGAGTGCTCGCGCTGGTCCGAGTGTCGGGCCCGCGAGAAAGAACGACGAGAATCGCGTCCGGTGGTCGAGAGCTCGAAGGCAGGAATCCCGGTACTTTCGTCGAGCCGGCGCGTAGCTACGCGCCTCGACAACCGACGATCGATACGATCGACGGCGCAGGTCGAGCCAAGTATCCGCGACTCGCTTCGATTGATGGATCTGCCCGCGTCGTCCATGGTTTAATGTAATACCATCTGGCTGGCTTCTTGGGTGCCTCCACCACAAAGTGGGTGACTCTTTATCGTAAAGGGTCGTCCTACTTTACAGTGAAGGTTAAGAAAGTGTAGTGACTTTCAGGGCAACTAACGATGTAGGAATTAGAAGTGCAGGCATAGATCCTGATGGATATTATCAAAGCCGTGGGTAAAATATTTTTTATGCGAACTTGATAAAATTCATTAGGTGATTATAAAAATTTATTTAAAGATTAAAATCCAGTTTTCTTTTCTTTTTACAAAGTCACGTCTTTTAGGGGGTGCCAGGGCCCTTGCGCCATTCTCACTGGCAATAATTTAATAATTTACACTTCAATTGGTTGTTGTCATTTTGTAACAAATGCTAATTTTGGATAGAGAAGCTAGGTATATTGAACAGTTTTTTAATTTTCTGATCTCCACCCAGCTGAAATAGAAATTAATATTCTGTTTCTTTAGGTGTACTTAAGTGCCCCCCACAGAACGATTCAAAATCCACTTCAAAGATCCCCAAGTTCTCCTTTCTGGCAAGAATCCTCCTCGACCCACTTCGTAACGACGTCCCATTGGTCGAAGATCGTCTTCGATCGCATTGTGCGACCGGTTAGAGAGAAATTACCGTTGGAGCCCCGCTCGAGCGCCGCGCAACGGGGGTAGAGGGCCGTGGACGAAAAACCGTGGAACGTGGCCCGCTCGAATTTTATGGCTGTCATATTTATGGCATGCGGGCGAGGGCTGCGCGCGCCATACCGAAAAACCCACCACTCGGGAATTAATAACCGTCGGTGACGAAATTCGTTTTGCTGCGGGATTCCGGGGCCTGCTTTGATTAATTTCGGTGCTCCCCCCCGGTTTTATTGGTTGATCAGCTTCGATGCGCGGCTTTTAAGACACGGGGGGAGAGGCAGCGTATTCGCGCTGCGCTTCTTCTGAGGGCTCCTAAGTCTCTGCGCCCTTCAGCAGGAATCTGAACCTCGCGGACGAAGAACAGGCTGCTCGCGCTGTTGACGTACGGCGTATCGGGTGTTTTCGAGCTGAATTTATGTGGGTTCGTTGATTCATCGAGGCGCCTCTTCAAGTCTCAGTTTCTTATTTGATGGGGTAGTGAAGAAGTATTGTTTAGAGAGGAATTTCTTTGAAACTTTTTGGTATGAATATCGACGCGATAAGAAAGTATATTATGAACGAGAATTAAATCAAAGCGCAAGTTTACACCCAAATTTCAATCGAACTTATATTTTCACTAATAAACCATAGAATTTTGCTTATTAAGTATTATAACACCGCCATAAAGTAGAGCTTCACACGTAACCTCCTCCCCATCTAATGCTGAGTTTACACCTGACGAGTGTTCGGCCGAGTGAGCACACTGGGCCGAGCACTCGCCCAGTCTGAACGCATATTTTAGAGGGTGGATGTCCCAGTAAATGAACACGTACCAGTGAATGGCCATTTTTTATTAAAATGAGTAAAATAAGTTATTAAAATAAGCAACAAATTAATTAGAGACTTCTTTTAATTTATTGCTTCGTATCCAAACAATTTTTGCAGCACGTGGAATCAATCGCGCTGCAAACTTTAATTTTATAAGAGTGTTCATTCACTACCCTTAAGTGTTCATTTATTGGTGCGTTTACCCTACTCGGCCGAGTAATCCGACGGGCAAATCGGCCAAGATTCTTAGTCGGCCGAGTAGCAGACCGAGTCACTCGGCCGAGTCACTCGTCAGAGGTAAACTCAGCTTAACTCCTTAATATTTCAGAATCAAGGTCCCAACTTTGGATAATTAACAAAGCAATTTTACAGTGCATACTTTATTTAGATTCCCCTGCGAGGACTCTTAGTTAAATATACTTCGTGACCTAGGCACAGCTGCTTCTCTTTCATAAAAGTGAAACTTAGAGACGCGATCGCTCGACACTCGCCTCCCTCGCCTCGATTTGCCACAACGGAGCGAACGCGATGAGCAAGGAGGCGACAAGACAGAGAGAAAGGGGAGGCACGGCGGAGGGAACTTGCACGCACCGATCGACAGATCGGAGATAAACGCTCGATCCGACAGGAACATCTCCTCGTTTGCGCCGATCACGTCGGACAAACGCGACTGAGAGAGCGTAATACGCAACCGCGCGATCGCCTCGGTTGCGTGTAATCCTTCGGAGCTGGATACGCTAACGACCACATTAGCGATGCAACGGGTGTCGCGTTTATACGAACCTCGTAAAGCTTCGGTCTCGTGCAATCGCCGAGTCAGCCTCGTTTTCCCTTTGGAATTCCCCTGGTGGGAAGGCTTTCTGTGGAATGGTCTTGATAAAATCGCGGAAGGTCGTCAAACTTGCCATGGGAAAGTTCCACTTTAGATACTATTACAGAGTTTCCCTACGTTATAGCCAATTTTGCATTCTCACGATTATTAACTTATAGCTAAGGTAAATGTCCCCCATTTCTGTTCATTTTGTATTTTTCTTATTATTATAAGCAATACGTTTGTACTATTGTTGCAACAAAATAATTTTAAATTATTTGAACATTTACGCGAGTGTTGCACGAGGTTGGGGCTAATCAAAGTGCAGTACAAACAACGAAAGACTTTTAAAACGAGAGACTCATGATTTTTCGATCGTGTTCTAGCTGATTGTGCTAAGGAATAGCGTAACTATTGGTATTTAATAATTCGGCAGAAAATAGTTTTTGCGATAAAAGTTCTTATTTAATAACAAAAGCAGATACCGTATTGTGCTCTGGATTTAGATTTTTTATTATTTTTAATTTTTTTAAAATAGAAAACAAGTGAGCAGGTTTAGGGTCAAGTGAGTCACCGTCATGTTCGCATTTCTACTCACCAAAATTTTAGTAATAAAATCTCACAATTCAATGTATGCTGTAACCTCTAATTCTAGTCGAAGGCATTTTATTCTTTGTTTGTCATTATTTTATGCTTTTCTGTTGTGTTATAAAACCTCTCCATAAAAGATGTAACTTACTTTAACCTGTAAAGGCAACATATTATGTGAGCAGAAATTGATACAAATGGTGGGTAGAAATACGTACATCGCTATTTTTTGGACATACGGACATCTAAAGCATTGTAATTAATTACAAATTACTAATAGTTAAATTTCTTGAAATATTTTTCTTAAATAGTTTTTGAATTGGTTGATTTATTATTAAAGAATTAATCAATTACTCTGCAAATTTTGATCAGAAACAAATTTTTTACACCTTCTTTATGACGAGTAACCTCTTAAATGAGCAGAAATTGGGATTCACCTTACAGGTATTTCCATGTTTGAGAGAATTCAAGAGCGTTCTACTATCGACCGTTATCCTCTGACTTTATTCTATCAAAAATGTAGTCTCTAGTCCCTAACAGCTTCAAAATTAATCGATCACTCTCATACCCCGTAGCATTTTCCCTCAACGACAGCTAAAGGACTAATCTACTTTCTTAAAGTTCCACGGACAAAATTTCTGATACACAAAATGGTCCTTTTCTTGCTCTCCTTGCGAACACCTAAATAACTCCAGCGTGCAACAGCAATGATCCTTTGCTCCCCGCGCGTCAAAGTCTCTGGTGTGATGCCGCGGGTCGAAAGAAGCCGCGAGGGGGACCGTCGACCGATCGATCGGCCCCGTGTAGTTACAACACGCGACTACGCAGCCCTGATCCTTAACTTGTTAGCCGCGATTGCCGACCTGTGATTAAGGTAACGGTAGTCATCAATTCGGCCACGTGATCGTTAACCTGTCAGTTGACGACCGACATTTAAGAGCTGGCCGCCGTGAAATCGGCCGACGTAATTTGCCACCGTGTGTGACGGCTCCCCGACGCGAAAACTACCTACGAACCGTTCCGCTCCGAACTTTCCTTCGATCGGTTCTCATCGACCCTCGATCGACGCTGAATATCGCTAGGGAATGCGTTTCACCCATGTACACGGTTGTTTAGAGATGTACAAACTCGAAATAACTTGGTGCTCCGGCTTATCCACTCGCTTATCCTCAAAGTAGGATCCACCGTG